>CM071838.1:14420130-16820130 GCA_036507285.1 Trichosanthes cucumerina
AATTGCTTGAGTAAACAGTTTCTCATTAATAATAAAAAACAAGCGAAATACAAAGTAAAAAGAAACTTAAATTTACTGATAATAAATTTTAGATGCTCAGCATTCCATGGATGGGGCATTTGCTTTCCACCCAAGCCAGTAACTTCATAAGTTCCTGGACAGACAACCTTTGTAATCTTGTACGGGCCTTCCCAAATCGGACCCAAGGCCCAGAAGTCGGATCCCTAGTGTTCTGCATAACGCGACGAAGTATAAGATCACCTTCTTTAAAACTGCGCCGCTTCACACGGGAATTGTAGTACCGAACGATCCTACTCTTGTATTCCGTCGTTCGCAATCGGGCTTTCTCTCTCCGCTCCTCCAATAAATCCAGATGCAGACCCAAGGAATCGAAGTTCATACCAAGATTGAAGTGTTCCACCCGGGGAGACGGATACCAATCTTCACTGGAATTACAGCCTTGGATCCGAATGAAAGGGAAAAAAGAGTCTCCCTCGTTGAAGTTCTGGATGTTGTCCTGTAGGCCCATAAGACATTCGATAACTCCTCTGCCCACGAACCCTTTAATCCTTCCAGCTTGGTCTTCAGGTTCCTCTTGAGGATCTTATTCACTGCCTCCACCTGACCATTCGCTTGTGGATGTGCAGGAGAGGAGAAGAAATGCTTAATGTTTAACTCAGAGCAGATCTTCCGAAATGATTCATTGTCGAACTGGCGTTCGTTATTCATCACCAAAGAATAAGGTATGCAAAAACGACATATTATATCCTTCCATATGAAACTAGTTACCTTCTTCTCAGTGATGGTTGCGAGTTCCTCTGCCTCTGCCCATTTCGTTAAATATCCAGTGCTACTACTGTGAACTTTGTCTGCCCCTTACCTTGTGGAAGAGGTCCAATGAGGTCTAAGGGCCAAGGGCTCATCACACTGGTAAGTAGTTTAGGACGCTGTCTCTGTACCACCGCAAATCGTTGGCACTGGTCGCAAGACCTGACGAAAGTTCGAGTGTCTTCATGCATCGTGGTCTAATAGTAACCCTGTCGCATTACCTTCTGTGCGAGGGACCTAGCACGAGAATGATTACCACATACTCCCTCGTGTATTTCCCCCAAGACATATGTTGCCTCATCAGGCACGAGACATTTGAGGAGTGGCATAAAATAGCTTCTTCGATATAACTTACCATTCTATAAGACATATCGTGCTGCCTTATACTTCACTTGGCGCGCCTCGAGTGTATCAGAAGGGAGGCTCCCATCGTTGAGGAAATCGACCAACGAGCTTGTCCAGGTCTGTTTGTCGATAGACGACCCGTCCAACTCCATGATCTCATTTTCTTCGACACTTGGCTCGTCTAGGATCTCAATCGGGACTGTTCTTCGTAGCTCAGTGTCATATGCCGCAACCAACCTTGCGAGCGAGTCTGCATTTGCATTCTCGAATCTCGTAATTTGTCTAATCTCATACTTAGCGAATGACTCAAAGTATTGCTTTACCTTGGCTAAGTAGACGATCATGCGGTGCTGTCGGGCCTGATACGCCTCTGTTACCTGGTTCACGACCAATTGAGAATAACTAAGAATGAGTAGGTATTTCACCTCAAATAACTTGGTGATCCTCAACCGTGCCAACAATGTCTCGTACTCTCATTCGTTGTTCGATGCGCGAAACTTAAATCTCAACGCATACTCGAACCTCTACCATAAGCAGTCCTGCTCCACACCACGACTGTTGGAGGACCCATCAACGTACAACCTTCAAGGGAGATCACCATCCTTCTGGACTTGGACTAAACTTACTTCTTGTAGAGGGGTCATTTTAGCTACGAAGTCCGCCACAACCTGCCCTTTCATGGCAGTCCGAGGTCGAAACAAGAGATCGTACTCGCTGAGTTCCACCGCCCACTTCATCAGCCGTCCAGAAGTTTCTGGCTTTTGTAGAACTTGCGGATATCTAGACTTAGGTCCCACCATGGACTTACTCGTATAGTAGATGGGAGACTGTCGACCGTCCACCTCCTTTATCAGGACAGAACTCACCGTTGTGTCTGAAGTTGCTAAGTATAAGGCAAACTCCTCCCTGGGAATGGATTTGGAGAGTAACGGAGCCGAGTTGAAGTATCTTTTCAGCGATTCAAAGGCCTGTTCACATTCATCTGTCCACTCAAAATTAACTTTCTAACGTAGGAGTTTAAAAAATGGGAGGCACTTGTCAGTCGCTCTACTTGTAAAACAGTTTAGCGCTGCGATCTTCCCATTCAAACTCTGCAGTTGCTTCATGGTTTTTGGAGACTCCATCTCTAATATTGCTCGTATCTTATCCGGGTTTGCCTCGATACCTCTCTGGTTGACCATGAATCCTAGAAATTTATCGGAAGTCACCCCAAATGCGCATTTGCTAGGGTTCAACTTCATTTGGTATTTTCGCAACGTCGCGAACGCATCTGCCAAGTCGATCTGGTGTAAGTCGGCCTGTCTGCTTTTCACGAGCATGTCGTCACATAGACCTCCATGCTCCTGCCAATAAGATGAGAAAAATTCTATTAACTAGTCGCTGGTATGTTGCCCCTACGTTTTTCAACCCGAAGGACATAACATTGTAGCAATACAAGCCTCTACTAGTAATAAACGACGTCTTCTCCTGATCTGGAGTATACATCCGTATTTGGTTATACCTAGAGTATGCATCCATGAAGTTGAGTAGTTCGTGGCCTGCCATTGCGTCAACCAATTGGTAAATTCTGGGTAATGAAAAACTATCTTTCGGGCATGCTTTGTTTAAATCGGTGAAGTCCACACACATCTGCCATTTCCCGTTAGCCTTTTTCACCAATACGATGTTGGATAACCACTGCGGGTAATTGACTTCTCGAATGAACTTAGTCTCCAACAGATCTCTAACTTGCTCGACCACAACCTCGTTTCGAGCATGGTTGAAGGCTCGTCGCTTTTGGCGAACAGGTTTGTAATCCCTGTCGACATTTAGTCGATGAACAATTATCATTTGGTCTGTCCCGGGTATATCACACGTTTTCCATGTGAATACATCGACATTCCTCCAGAGGAACTCAATGAGACATTCTCTCTGACCAGACTCCAGCTTCGTTCCAATGTTCACACGTTGCTCCTGCGACAACAATGGAATGGACTCTAGAGCCTCTCCTGGCTCCCTTCGTTCAACTGTGGGAGGTTCCTCCAAGTCGTCTTCCATCACTACTAGTTCAGTTGGTGCAGGTGCCGAGATGTCAATATCCATCTCGGCCTCTCCTACATCCAAGGACCGTTCCGGGCATACCCCCACTGTTGCAATTTCTTCTACTTCCCCACTCGACTCTCTCATTGCGTTGCAGTAGCATTCTTGGGACATTTGCTGTTCTCCGTGCACAACCCCGACCCCGCTTGGAGTCGGAAACTTCAACACCTGATGATAAGTTGAGGCTACAACCTTCATCGCATGTATGGTCGGGCGTCCCAAGATGACATTATAGGTCGAGTCATCGTTCACCACCAAGAACTCGACCATAGTCATAACACATGTTGAACCGCCCCTGAACGTTACCGGCAATTCGATGCTTCCTTGGGGTACATCTTACTACCTCTGAACCCTACTAAGAGAGAGATGCTAACCTTGAGCCGGTCTCACCCTAGCTTCATAGCGTCATAAGCACTCAAGGAGAGCACGCCCGAAGAACTTTCCTCCATCAACCAGAATGCCACGGACCTTGATATTCGCATCGTTATGAGGTTGATGTAACTTGGCCGCTTCTTCTTCTGAGAAACTGATAACTTCGTTAGATAAGGAAGTTGAGCAAACCTCCTAATCAGCTGGCAGAGCTCGGGTTGCCCGAGCTTTGGCCTTTCTTTTTCGGTTGGAGTCTCCTCCAGCTGATCCCCCGAGAATAGTTTGATCTCTCGGGGTAGAGGAAAATCTTCCTCCTTGTTGCTAGGTTCCTACCGATTTGGCCCGGGCTCGCGTCGTCCGCTTCCACCCACGCACTCTTTCAGTTGTCCCTTCTGGATCAGGGCTTCTATGGCCTCCTTCAGGTCGTAGCAATCTGAAGTTGAATGTCTGTGATCGCGGTGGAATAGACAATATTTGTCCCTATTCCTCCGATTGGGACCCTGCCTTCAGCTTGGCTGGCCACTTAAGAATATTTTTGTCACGCGCCTCCATTAGAATCTGCTCGATAAGGACACTCGTTGGGGTATACCGCTAAAAGTTACTTGGTGGTAACCCCTTTTTTACGGACTTGTCATTGAGATCAAATCGCTCCTCCGGCTTTCACTTTCGAGAGTCGCTTCTGTCCTCCTCTTATCGACTTTTGGTTTTTTTGTGATCCCTGGTCTGCTTGTCATCCAGTGCTCGCCTCGAGCGAAGCAATTTCCTTGCACTCATATACTTTTGAGCCCTGGTTAGTAACTCAACGTAAGTTGCAGGAGCTTTCTTACCTAACGACCAAAGGAACCTCTCGTCTCGTAATCCAGCTACAATTGCTGTTAGGGTCGCCCCATTAGTATATGCTTCAATCTGGAGGGCCTCGCTGTTGAAACGGGATACGTACTCCCTCAACGTCTCATTGCTACCCTGTTTGATGGTAAGGAGATGCGTTGCTGGTGTTCGCTTATCCCTACCTCTAAGGAACTGGGTGACAAAGACTCGTGCCAACTCTCGAAAGGAGGCAATTGACTTTCTCTTAAGCTGCCTGAACCACTTTCGAGCTGGTCCCGTCACTGTGAAAGAGAACACCCAACACTCGATCGCATCTCGGACTTCATAGAGCTCCATCCATGACCGGAATGTGTCAAGATGCTCCACCGGATTTTTAGACCCATCGTAGGCTTTAATGGTTGACAACTTAAATCGGAGAGACCTCCTCCTTCATAATCTCATCGGTAAAGGGTGGGTCTACCTGGTCAACGAGATTTTTCTGGTCCAGTCCACTGTGATCTTGAGCCTTCTTCATGTCCCCGAGCTCATCCTGGATCCTCCGCAGCTCTGCAACCCAAGGTCTACTCTCGACTTCCAACTCCTTCTCCTTCTTGTTGATCAGTTCCCTCAGGTTTGACCCTGTATCAGGCTTTCCTGATTGGTTATTCCTTCAACCTTGTTGTTGCTTGACTCCGGGCACGTGATAGTCGCTGTTTCCCTGGCTACCGTGGAACACTTGCGTCTTAGACTTGGAATCTCCCTTCCGAGACACAGGCCTTCGAACCCCCGAGTGATGGGACCACCTATCATTACCTCATAACCGTAGCCTGTCATTAGACCTTTGGGGTTGCACCCGAGATTCCCCCTGCTCTTCATCCACCGGGCCTTTACCCTTGGCTTGGTCTCGGACTGAAGGCAAGGATCTTTGCGGGGCTGGAGCCTGGACCCTCCCTCCAGGTTAGACATCGTTAGGATTCTGTCTTGGTCCATCCTTCAAGGCCTCCATGATTGGATTCAGACGGTTGAGTGTCTCTAGAATTCTCGCGATGTTCTGATCCAGGCCTCAAACTCGTTGCTCTAGCGTTGCGTACTTATCCAACTCCGCCAGTGCAACACGCTGGTGGGCTTCCCCAAGGTGGATGTCCTGCGCTCTAGTTGGAATTCGACGAGGGTGTCAGTCATTATCCGACTTCTCTCCATCGTTGATCGAGTTGACTTGGTTCAAATCGTTGTTCATGGTGAATGGTGTTAGAATTTCATAGCACGTGGCACGTTGCAAGAAAAGTTGTTCCCCACACACGGTGCCAACTGTTGATGCCAGAATTTGGATGGGTGGATCAACGGTCAATTTGTATTGCTGGGGGCAGTAACCTCCTGCAAAATAGATAGCTAACACCGGTGTGGTGCTCTGCCACACGCACTCCGACACAGTTAGAAAGGATAACTTTTTCGTCAAATAAGTCTCAAGGTAGAACGCATAGAATGATTGCTTACCTTTCTTGGCACCTCTAACGAGATAATATAGTTGTCGAATCATAACGGTTCCTCTAGGGTTTAATTACCCACCAACCATCCATGATTGTGCTTGCTTAATGACGACAGTTATGAGAGTGGAACCATCTTGCAACGTTTCCCACTTTTCCCTTACTTTGTCATAATGGTGCGCGCATACGAAAAGACTCCCGCCGTCTAAGTGATGGAGATCTGATCTCCTTGAGCAGCGGAAACGTGTTTGGGATCTTAATTACTTGATTGTTTTGCTTAAAACAAAAACCAGTACATTGACAAAAGGAACAGAACAAGCATGCTAATTATAAACTAATTAGGCATGGATAATAGCATACAAACATGCTAAGTTTAACCATTAAACTAAGGGGAAGAAGAAGAATTATCTTTGTAGTTTCTAAGTCTCCAGTACAGCAACTCCTTGCTCCAGTGTTCAACAACACGTCAACACCCAAGAAACTTCTCTGTTTTTCTCTGTGCAACAACACACCACTTGGATCACCTCCTATATCTCTGAATACTTAGATCCTCCTTGGTGGGAAGGATTCCAACTTTTGGAATGTGAAGGGAATTTGAGAGTGAGAGAGAAATTTTTCTGCAATTCTCCAATTGCTTGGAATGATCAATCGAACAACTTCACTTCTCTCCAGGAGAGGTTAAACCCAGTAGCGGGCATCTCCCACTTCCTATCGAATAGGAAGTTGGGAGAGAGAGGGGGAACGTGTCCTCCTGACACGTTCCTTAATTATTTAATTAATTACATTAATTAAATAATCAAAATGAATTAAATATCTTATATTTAATTTATATTAAAACACATTTAATGAATTATCCCTCTATCCTATAGTTTTAATGCACATCTAATGTACATTAAATTTAACCTATAGTTTTTAAATATGAATCACATTCACATTTAAATTTAATATTTGAACTCTTTCAAATATTTAATTCTCTCACATAATTTAATATGAATCATTTTCACATTAAATTTATAATATATAGTTCCAAAACTATATATTATATCGTAACCATATACATAAAGTTTATTCCCTAATGAATTTGAAAATTTCAAATTCAAATGATCTAAGAACCCTTTACGAGCTAGAAGGTGGACCTAATGGACCTCAGATCGTAAGCTCAACGATACGAGATTGCTCGGTTAATCTCATTAACCTCCCAATCAACATTCGTTAATCATGGAACACTCCACTAAAGTCCCACAACTGCACTCTTCTCACTGCAGATATATTTCTGTGTCCATAGATATTGACCAATAACAACAAGTCAATCCTTCACGAATGTTCGTAACACCAGCTGGGTCAAATTACCGTTTTACCCCTAGGTTACATCTTGTGCCTTAAGTACCAGTGCTCCTCTAATGAACAATTTGTTTGTGGTCCTACCAACAAACAGAGTCCCTCTCGGGCCAATGAGAGGGTCGGGCCCTTTGTTTAAGTCTCGGAGACACCACTTAAGGGAACATTCCTCTACTTACCCTAGTAGGCGGGAAGGAGTGAATTCCGTCTTGCTAAGTTAAGTTCCCAGCCGCTCACTCGGTCTTGTCCCCAAGAAGGTAGGCATATTGAGTCGGCGAATCTGGCCACTCTCACCCATACTAGTCAAAGGACAATCCCTGCAAAGCAGGAGTTCGTGAATCTCGCTCAGATTGAGATCAAGTTGCCTAGGTCATCCTAGTGAAATAGAAACCTAACTAGTCAACAGAGTTACAGCTAGAGGTTACTATTTCGTGGTCCTGTAACGCCCATACTTTTCTATGACCAACTCCTAGGGACATTACTACACATGCATGCATTTATAGGCCAAGAGATAAAAGCGCTTAAAAGAAAACTTCCAACCTTACATAAATTGTTTTCAGGATCCCAAATCAAATCATTTAAAATGATTAAAAGTATCAATTTAACTCGCTTTATTAAAAGCGTAATTAAATTTAAACTCCAAATAAAAACATAAGAGACGACATCGCTTGTAAAAGGAATATGCGGAAAAACATGTCTGCTCCCATGGTTCTAGCAACGCCCGCCAATCACTCGCTCGCACGCACGCCTTGGCCTTACTCAAAAACATTTTTTAAAAGAAAGGGTGAGTATTGCAAAACAATACCCGATAAGTGACCTCGCTACCGAGGTTTGGGATATGCATACACATACAATCATGACTTTAAACTTGTTCGAAATATACATATCACGGGACCTAAAACTTTCTCATTTTGTCGTCTTTAATCCATGACTTCCTTTTTTTTTGTGTGGCCGATGGTCATCCTGAGTCATTTCGTTTTGAGTCCCTCACAGGACCCTGTAATAATTTGAGTCCTCACGCACCCTGTAATAATTTGAGTCCTCACAGGACTCACTAATATGACCCATAGGGTCTCTATTGCATGTTTGACCATGCACATACTGATCTCAGGAGACCAATGTCCACACTTTTCATTCATTCAATTCATGACATACATAACATGCATGAGGTCCCATCATTCACATAATAATAGTGTACATGTCACAAACATCATCGTCACTATGCAAATCATACTTTTCTCATAGACAGTTTGAAGATCATACTTTTGTAGGAAATCAGGAAATATTCTCATACAGATAACTGTCATATTCTCACAAGAAATTTTGGAATACTTTTACATAGAATACAAGAATATTTTCACATATAATAATAGTTGATTTCCTCATGAAGCATTGTAAAACTTGCACATAAAATATTAAGTATTCTCACGAAAATATCTGTATATTGTCATATGAAAATATAAACTAATTTCGCATGAAATCATAAAAATCATTTTCTTCAATCCCAATAAAAAGTTCGGCACAAGGTCCCTTACCTTAGTTCGAATTCTACTCCAAAATCTAGCCCGAGCTCCCGGACTACTCTTCTTTTAGTGAAACCTGATTCACACCATAGTTCCAAGTTCAATGTCCAAGCATTCGCTAAATCCATAATCATAAGGTACTTAAATTACGTTATTGAGGTTCCATGCCCCGCTTACCTCGAGTTTAAGGCGAATCCTTAATACTCCTTAATTCGTCTTGTTGTTTGACCTTCGACTCCGCTCCAATCTTGACTCCTGTAATTAATGTTCGAAACAGCAGCCTAAGTTCTCAATCAAACGCTTAAACATTCGATAGGTCACATATAACTCTCATTCCAAATCCATACTCAACAAAATCGCTCACCGGGTTACAACTTCCGAGGTTGTAGAGTCTTTCACGATCGGAAATGGATCGACGATATTGGGTGATTCACGGTGGCCGGCGGGCGTGCTCCACAACCACCGCAGCTAGTCAAAGTCGTGAGAAGACCGACGAGGGTTTCTTTGTTGTGTTCGTGAATGGACGCGCGGCCGGGCGGCGAAGTTCCGTTCGGTGATCAGCCGGCGTGACTCAGGTGTGAACAAAAGGCTCTTCCGACCGGTCTTCAGGCGCGTCGACGGATGAAGATACCGCGGCGGGACTTGCGATCGGGCCGGCAATTCGGAGCTTCGGTGGTCGGCGAAGTTCGCGCGTCGGCGCTCGAGGAATGAAGGCTCGCGGGTTGGTGATGCGCACGAGCGATCGATGCGTCTTGGTGGTGGGCCGGCCGGCGTGAGCGTAACTTCGAGGAGGACCGACCGCGATAGGGATCGCAACTCACGAATGGCGGCCGCCTTTTGCTCGTTGATCCGCTCTCTTGAAGGCTGCTTTGCACAATCCTCGGTTTGTAGCGCAGTAAGGCGCGCGACGCTTACAAGGGACACTTCTTTCGTGGAGCCGCGCGATGAGTGCTAAACTTCGAGGTTCAATCGGCGGTAGGCAAAAGACATCAAATGCCTAGGTTTTAGGTTAGGCAAAGCTATAAGATGAAGTGGGGCTAGGGGTTTCAACTAGGTTAAAATGAGAAGGAAATCGAAGTGTACTCTCTTTTTTTTTGTCTAGGGTTAGGGTTAGGGCAAAATAGGAGAAGGAGAAGTGTTGGTGGCTAGGGTTAGGTTTTCTCTTTACATCTTCAAGATAAGGAGCTTAAATACTAGTCAATTAGGTCAAACCAAGTGCTAATTATCACCCTAATTTAGACATTTATCACCAAAATGCCATTGTCACTTCATTTTTCTTTTAATCAATAACAAAGTAAATCCAATCTCAAGGGGGAAAATAATAATTAACGATAGAACGTCAAATACAATTATTAATTAGTACCTGTGGTGGTGGTCGTCACAATCTTCCCTCCTTAAGAACTTTCGTCCTCGAAAGTTCCTATTCTTGAAATAGTTCTGGATATTTAGCTCGCACTTCCTCTTCTCGCTCCCAGGTAGCTTCTTCCGTGCGGTGATTCTGCCACAACACTTTAACTAAGCTGATCTCACGGTTACGGAGGGTCTTTCGATCTCTTGCAATAATTTGAACCTGGCCGCTCACGTAACTCGATCTTCTCGCTAATTGCAATGGTTCAAGTCTACGACATGAGTCGGTCCGGAATGTACTTTCTCAACATGGAGACATGAAACACGTTATGAACACAAAGGGAAGGCGGCGATGCTAATCAGAGGCCATCGCACCAATCCTCTCTAAAACCTCAAATGGTCCGATGAATCGCGGACTCAATTTCCCTTTTCGGCCAAACCTTAGGATTCCCTTCATTGGGGCCACCTTGAGAAATACGTGGTCCCCAACATCGAATTCTAGATCCCTTCGTCTCGTGTCGGCATAACTCCTTTGTCTAACTTGCGCGGTGCGCATTCGCGCCAATCTTTTGTATTGCCTCATTAGTGACTGTACTACCTCTGGACCCAACAATCGGCGTTCACTAACCTCCTCCCGTAAAAAGGGAGTTACGCAACGTTTTCCATAGAGAGCTTCAAATGGAGCCATTCCGATGGTCGACTGGTAACTGTTATTGTAAGCAAACTCCATCAAATGCAAATGAGTGTCCCAGCTACCGGGGAAGTCTAAGGTGCAAGCTCGCAACATATCTTCTAATATCTGGTTTAAACGTTCCGCCCGCCATCCGTCTGTGGATGAAAAGTCATCTTCAAGTTCAATCTGCGAACCTAACGCTCTCAGAAACTCCTCCGTAAGTTGGAGGTGAAACGTGGATCCTATATCTCAAATAATCTTGATCGAATTCCATGCAAACGGACTATCTCTTCCAAGTAAAGCCGCGCCCACTTATCTCGTAGAATAGGTGGGTTTCCACGTATGAAATGTCTTGACTTGGTTAATCATCCCACTATGACCTAAATTACCGAGTAACCTCGTAAGGTTCTAGGCAGTCCAACTATGAAATCCATAGAGATCTCCTCCCATTTCCACTGAGGTACGTGTAAAGGTTGCAGTAATCCTGCGGGTCTCTGCCTAGGTGCCTTTACCTGCTGACAAGTCAAACACTTGGCGACAAACTCTCGCTACGTCGCTTCATGTGTTACACCACCAAAATGCTCGCTTTGATCTCGATACATCTTGGTATTGCCGGATGCATAGAAAATGGTGAGTTATGGGCTTCGCTCAAGATCTCACTTCTCAGCTTATCATCGTCTGGCACACATAATCGTCCCTGAAATAGTAATCCTCCATCTGTGGATAGGGAAAACTCCGTCAACTCACCTGTAGCTACTGCAGTAAGTTTTTCCACCAACTGAGGGTCTTTCTGTTGAGACTCAACAATGCGCTGTCTTAAGGTTGGTTGTACCGTTAACTGAGCTAACTGAGCCGTGGTCTTTCCTACTAGTCTCGCGATTTCGGCTCGAGCAAACTCGCTCAGAACTCTCGCTCTCTGTCAAGAACTCGTCTTTGAGGGTATGCACTCGCTTCCTATCGAGGGCATCGGCCACGACATTAGCCTTCACCGGGTGGTATTGTATGTCAATGTCATAATCCTTCACTAATTCCAACCATCTGCGTTGCCTCATGTTCAATTCTTACGGGTGAATGGATACTTGGACTTTTATGATCTCAGAAGATTTGAATTTTCTCGCCATACGGTGTAGTGTCTCCGGATCTTTAGTGCAAAACCATCGCCGCTAGTTCCAAGTCATGAGTTGGATAGTTCCTCTCGTATGCCTTCAATTGTCGGGATGCATAGGCTATTACCTTACCGTCTTGCATTAGAACACAACCCAAACCTTTCTTAGAGGCATCACCAGTAAACTACAAAACTCCCCGCTCCTCTGAAACCTGTAAGAATCGGGGGTGACACTAATCATGCTTGAGTTCTCGAAACTCGCCTCACAAGCATCATCCCAAACAAATGAGTTTCCCTTGCGCGTCACCGAGTCATAGGCATGGCTATCTTGGCAAAATCTCGCATGCAAAAACGCCTATAGTATCCTGCAAGACCTAGAAAACTACGTACCTCTGTAACGGTGGTCGGACGAGGCCACTGTGTGACGACCTCCACTTTCGCTGGGTCAACAGAGACTCCAGCTTCGGACACCACATGCCCTAAGAAGGACACCTGTCTGAGCCAGAATTCACACTTGGAGAACTTTGCATACAACTTATTCTCTCTTAGCGTGAGTAAAACTTTTCTCAGATGCATTTCATGCTATTCATCACACCTGGAGTATATCAGTATATCGTCGATGAACACAATCACAAACGTATCAAAAACTCTTTGAATAAACGATTCATCAAGTCCATGAAAGCGGCAGGAGCGTTGGTCAAACCAAACGGCATCACCGTGAACTCGTAATGTCCATAACGTGATCTGAACGCTGTTTTAAGGATATCCTCTTCACTGATTCTCAACTGATGGTAGCCTGATCTCAGATCAATCTTGGAGAACACTGTTGCTCCTTGCAACTGATCGAACAAATCATCTATTCTGGGGAGAGGGTATTTATTCTTGATCGTAACTTTATTCAACTCCTCAGTAATCTATACACGCACGCATGGATCCGCTTTT
Source organism: Trichosanthes cucumerina (assembly GCA_036507285.1). Lineage (NCBI taxonomy): Eukaryota > Viridiplantae > Streptophyta > Magnoliopsida > Cucurbitales > Cucurbitaceae > Trichosanthes > Trichosanthes cucumerina. The sequence continues at coordinate 14,432,971 of CM071838.1, forward strand.
TCTTTTCACGAACAACACAGTGCTCTCCCGCAGTGGTGATATACGCTAGGGCGTATAAACCCTTGTCCGAAGAAGTCCTGCAAATCGTAGTTTCGCTTTCTTTCACTCTCGCGGTGCCATTCATGCGGGGCCTTGGATATCGGGGTCGCCCCAATTCCAATCCGATGTTAAAATCTACCTCTCTCGACCGGAGGTATTCCGGAGGTCCTCGGGAAGACGTCTCAGAAATTCATTCACTATCGTACCGATGTCACTTTGAGATCTCTGTGCACCTTGCATCTAGTATGCAAGCTAAGACGCCCCAAGCTCCCCGATGTAATAACTTTCTCGCCTTAAGGCGCAGTGAATTACCTTAGGCCTACTTCCTCGCTATCGTGCCTCTCGAACTCAGAGTTGTGTTGGTGAGGAGGAAACACTACCTCCTTCCCGAAACAATCAATGCAAGCATGGTTCTGCTTAACGATCCATGCCCAATATTACATCAAAGTCAAACATGTCTAAGACTACTAGATTCACTCATAACTCATGGTCTCATGATGGTCACACTACCATCCTTGACTTTCATATTGGCTAACAAATTTATCCCCGCAGGAGTGGAGCAGAGCAGAGCATGGCATATCAGAATCGTTTCTAGTTCTAACTCACTTGACTTACAAAGGATGCGAGAAATAAAGGAGTGTGTAAACTGTAATCAAATAATACAAAGGCAAGGTGCCCAAGTAATGGAAGTGTACTCAGAATTCATCGAGTCGAGAGCCATAGATGTCTCTACCGGTGCTTGCATAAGCTCTCCCGATGTATAATCGGCTTCCAAAGAGCCCACTATTGATAACTCGAGGTTGGCTAGTCTTTGCTTGACTCGGGCAAATTATTAGCTCTGTGCCCTTCTTTCCCACATCCAAACACACACTCGGACCGGGCGGACACTTGCCCCAATGCCGCTACACCATACCTCTTTGCACCGTGGCTTATCACCACCGCTATTTCCTCTGTTACATTGACTGTGGTTTCGACCAACTCGCATGAAAAATGTCTCCGCCTATGCGGTGTACTGCGGGACGCTGTGAGCTTGAATTTGGCCGGTCCCCACTTCCTCTTATGATTTGCCATGGGCCGCCTTTGTTAACCACTACACTGCTGTGCGATCTGCGCTGCACCCAAATCAACTCCGCCACTCTCACCGCGGAGGCATAATCGAGAGGTGCTAGTGCTTGAATAAAGCCTCGAACGTTCTCATCCAGGTCCCATAATGAAGCGCTCTGCTTTCTTTGCCTCTGTGTCAACCGGTTTCGGGGCAAAGCGTGATGAGACGGGTAAATTCCCTCTCATATACCTCCACCGCCTCCCTGCTCGCCCAGTCAGTAAGAATTACGCTGCTTCTCGTAACGAGCGGCGCGGCGAGATAAAATTTCCGCCGAACGCTTCTTGAATGCGATTCCGTAATCGTTTCTCACGGCGCGATAATGGTTCCCCTGGCGGACTCCCACCATAAGTACGCGTCATCCTCGGCATGAAGGTAGCACAGACACCCTCTCGGTCCACAGGCGCTTCATCAATCAAGATGGTCTCAATGGAGGACAACCACAACTCAACTCGTGGGGTCACTAGAAGACCCATCGAAAGATCTAGGATCATATTTCCTGAAGTCCTTCGTGTATCGAGACTCGAGTTGCATCGTTTCGCCCCGATTCGCTTGGGCCACCGAGTGGCTACCGTAGCTCGCACCGCACTCGCATAGCCTCCACCATCATAGTCATAACGTTGGCGTTCCCTTGATCCGCCACAGGCAACCGCAGTACATTCTCCGGTACGCTCAGCGGGTCCCCGGGGAGGTCTCGAACGGTGGGAGCAACCTCTTCCCTGCTTCCAGTGGTAATTCGGGCCAAGTCAACGTTTTCCCTCCTCCGGCCCCTACCACGTCCCCTACCTCTCCCCTCGACCTCTAGGTGGCATTTTGTCGATACTACAATACGAAGAGTTTCTAACTCGGTTTCATTACTTTCTAATCAGTAAGATAGGATCACCCTGCTGGGGTTTCAAGTTCATGTATATGCATAAAAATAATCACATCATAATCATTTACTTAATTAATAAAATACTAGAAACGTGCACAGCGGTGACCTAACGCGTTGTTCAACCATGGAACTACTCAGTGCTTACTCTGTAAGCAAGTCTACGAACCCTTAAACCTGGGGCTCGATACCAACCGTAACGCCCTACTTTTCTATGACCAACTCCTAGGGACATTACTACACATGCATGCATTTATAGGCCAAGAGATAAAAGCGCTTAAAAGAAAACTTCCAACCTTACATAAATTGTTTTCAGGATCCCAAATCAAATCATTTAAAACAGCTTAAAAGTATCAATTTAACTCGCCTTTATTAAAACGTAATTAAATTTAAACTCCAAATAAAAACATAAGAGACGACATCGCTTGTAAAAGGAATATGCGGAAAAACATGTCTGCTTCCCATGGTTCTAGCAACGCGCCCTCCGTCACTCGCCCGCACGCCTTTGCCCTTACTCAAAAACATTTTTTTAAAGAAAGGGTGAGTATTGCAAAACAATACCCAGTAAGTGACCTCGCTACTGAGGTTTGGGATATGCATACACATACAATCATGACTTTAAACTTGTTCGAAATATACATATCACGGGACCTAAAACTTTCTCATTTTGTCGCCTTTAATCCATGACTTCCTTTTTTTTTGTGTGGCCGATCGGTCATCCTCGAGTCATTTCGTTTTGAGTCCTCACAGGACCCACTGTAATAATTTGAGTCCTCACGCACCCTGTAATAATTTGAGTCCTCACAGGACTTCGTAATATGACCCATAGGGTCTCTATTGCATGTTTGACCATGCACATACCGATCTCGGGAGACCAATGTCCACACTTTTCATTCATTCAATTCATGACATACATAACATGCATGAGGTCCCATCATTCACATAATAATAGTGTACATGTCACAAACATCATCGTCACTATGCAAATCATACTTTTCTCATGACAGTTTGAAAGATCATACTTTTGTAGGAAATCGTGAAATATTCCATATCTGAGATAATCATCATATTCTCACAAGAAATTTTGGAATACTTTTACATAGAATACAAGAATATTTTCACATATAATAATAGTTGATTTCCTCATGAAGCATTGTAAAACTTGCACATAAAATATTAAGTATTCTCACGAAAATATCTCAGATATTGTCATATGAAAATATAAACTAATTTCGCATGAAATCATAAAAATCATTTTCTTCAATCCCAATAAAAGTTCGCACAAGGTCCCTTACCTTAGTTCGAATTTACTCAAAATCTAGCCCGAGCTCCCGGACTACTCTTCTTTTAGTGAAACCTGATTCACACCATAGTTCCAAGTTCAATGTCCAAGCATTCGCTAAATCCATAATCATAAGGTACTTAAATTACGTTATTGAGGTTCCATGCCCCGCTTACCTCGAGTTTAAGGCGAATCCTTAATACTCCTTAATTGCCTTGTTGTTTGACCTTCGACTCGCTCCAATCTTGACTCCTGTAATTAATGTTCAAATAAAGAATTTCCTAAGTTCTCAATCAAACGCTTAAACATTCGATAGGTCACATATAACTCTCATTCCAAATCCATACTCAACAAAATCGCTCACCGGGTTACAACTTCCGAGGTTGTAGGTGCTGCTGATCGGAAACGGACTGGACGATATTGGCTGATTCACGGCTGACCGGCGGCGGCGTGCTCCACAACCACCTGCAGCGGCTGAAGTCGTGAGAAGACCGCGAGGGTTTTTCTGTTGTGTTCGTGAATGGACGCTACGGGGCGGGGCGAAACGAGTTTCGTTCGGTGATCACCGCGCGTGACTCGTGTGTGAACAAAAGGCTCTTCCGACGGCTTCAAAGCGCGTCGACGGATGAAGATAGTGCGGCGAGGACTTGCGATCGGCCGGATACCGAGCTTCGGTGGTCGGCGAGTTCGCGCGTCGGCGCTTCGAGGGAATGAAGGCTCGCGGGTTGGTGATGCGCGCTGAGCGGCCGATGCGTCTTGGGTGGTGGGCTTCGGGCGTGAGCGTAACTCTCGAGGAGGACCGACCGGGCGGGATCGCAACTCACGAGCGCGGCTGTCTTGCTCGTTGATCCGCTCTTTGGCCGGCTCTTTGCACAATCCTCGGTTTATGGCGCAGTGGCGCGACGCTGCTTGCAAGGACACTTTTTCGTGGTGGAGCCGCCGCCAGTGAGTGCTAAACTTCGAGGTTCAATCGGCGGTAGAGGCAAAGACATCAAATGCCTAGGTTTTAGGTTAGGGCAAAGCTATAAGATGAAGTGGGGCTAGGGTTTCAACTAGGTTAAAATGAGAAGGAAATCGAAGTGTATTCTCTTTTTTTTTGTCTAGGGTTAGGGTTAGGGCAAAATAGGAGAAGGAGAAGTGTTGGTGGCTAGGGTTAGGTTTTCTCTTTACATCTTCAAGATAAGGAGCTTAAATACTAGTCAATTAGGTCAAACCAAGTGCTAATTATCACCCTAATTTAGACATTTATCACCAAAATGCCATTGTCACTTCCTTTTTCTTTTAATCAATAACAAAGTAAATCCAATCTCAAGGGGGAAAATAATAATTAACGATAGAACGTCAAATACAATTATTAATTAGTACCTGTGGTGGTGGTCGTCACGGTCTTATGTAATCTCATTACATAGGATATCCCCACTCACATGTCATCTACACGAACACGTTAGGATCACAGTGTTTGTATCAAATACAAAGTGGGCCACATCCATAGTTTAACTAGGGTAAGGTACCCAAACCTTATCCCCTAACTATAGACCCTTTAGGGTGTATCTCGAACCGAGATCCTTTTTATGTACATTACATTCAGTTAAAGATTCATTTAACAGCCTTGTATGTTTAGTTTATTGGATTTAGGGTTTAAAAAAGGCAAACTCGTAGATAACGAACAATAACACTTTATTGAAATAATAACATTTTATTACATTAATTAGAACATAATTACAAACTACGAGTTTTAGGGCACAAATCCCAACACTAAGTCGTTACTCGATCGCCCTCTTGAACGGACATAACAGAGAGATACTCCTTAGGGTTGGTCCGCTTGGGCTCGAGGCTGACCCCTGAAAGGGCGGGTCGATCTCATGGGGTCGACCCTCCTATGGCCCGGACCGACCCCTTGGGGTCGACCTCCCGGTCTAAGCCGTTCGGGTAAACCTTTAGGGGTCGACCCACCTGCGGCCGGAGTCGACCCCTTTGGGTCGGCCTCTCAGTCGAGTTGGTTGGACCGAACCTTAGGGGTCGGCTCCTTGAGCCTTGGGCTTGGGCTTGGGGTCGGCTCCTCGAGCCTTGAGTTTGGGCTTGGGGCCGACTCTTAGGGGTCAACCCACTTGGGTCGGGGCCGACCCCTTGGGGTCGACCTCTCGATCCAAGTCGACCGGGCCGCCCCCACGTTTATCTTAGGATCGCCAGTGCTATTGAATCGGGTCCTATTTTTTTGCCATAACAATTCGTGTATTTAATCAAACTCCAAGTCTTTGTGAAGTACAACCAAAGTAATGAATAATTGATTGACACTGCGTTTTTTAAATTTTATTTGTAACTCTTTGAATTGCCTCCCATATATAATACTCCCACTAACATGGGCGGACTATAATGGGGACAAGGGGGGCCATGGCCCCCCAAAATTTTGATTTTTTTTCTTATATATAATCCCAAAATTTAGGAAATTTTTTAACTATGTATAATATATATTTAAAGTTGCTAATGTGTAATAAAGCAAAATTAGAAAGTATAAACTAGAAATAAGGAAAGTAGGAAGAAAATCACTCACTACCGTATTTTTTAAAATTATTTTTCCTAATTAAACAAAAAGATGAGCTAAAAAGTTAACATTTGGACTTTTTTAAATGCTAACATTCATATATCATTTGCCCGCTAATGAAGCTGCACACTCTTTCAAATCAATTTTCAAATTCCATGGCTTGAATCCAACTTACACCCTACTATAAGGAGTCGATTTGTCGCTTACATATATCACATGTAAGTTTTTTCTACTATCATATTGATGTCGTTTAAAGTTTTTTTTTATGAATTCATATTAGTGACATAAATTTATTTTTAATTTAAATTAGCAACAACAACAATCAACAAATCATTGCAATTGGCAATTGAAGATTGACATTCAACAATCAACAATTTGTATCTACAACCGGTAAGTATATGCATACTATTTTTTATTTTAATTTTTCTTTTCATATTTTGTTATCTTCAAATTATGTTAAATCATGAATATAATTATATTTTAGTGAAATTAATTCACAGATTCTCATTTGAATATTTGAATAATGGGCCAACCACAAAAAACTATCGATTCTTTTTTCAAGAGAAAAGATGTCGATAGGTTAGGTACATCTACACATTCTAAAACTCCTAGCGATACAATTCCGGAAGAGCAACAACCTTTTAAAATTTCTAGAATAGAATGTGAAAGATATCAAGAATTTGATCAGCCTTTAGAGCTAGAACATGATCCAGGTTTACGATGCCAAATATGAGAATATCCTATAAATTTACAAGATCAAATTCTACGAATTTATATTAAGGAAGTATACCTAATTCCTTTTTTTTCAATAATTTATATATTATTTTTTCTAATTATATTTATATATTAAATGTGTTGCTACCCACACATAATTCCTGGATCCGCTCCTGCCCACTCATGGCCATATTTCTCCAACACCTTGACCAAAATTCTACTTGTAACTTTTTTTATGTTAGCATCCACATACAAGAAAAAATTGAGATCTAAAAGTTACGTTAAATATGTATGAGTAGTGAAATATTTTTTGAAAAATATTTTAAGATTTGAAATTAGAATCTATGAAGAAGTGTTTTGGGTTGTGGTGCATGAATGACAAAATTTAGGAAAGCTTTTGAATATAAAATCTATGGTTAAGATGGAAAAATTATCTTGCATAATGGGCAAAAATGGAAAAACAATTTGCAAAATTTATGCATCAAATTCGGTTGGCTACATTTGAGATATAAGTTTTAGACATTTTCAATTTGAAGGTTAAAAAAAGCCATTTATTAGGCTCCGTTTGATAATATTTTATGTTTCTTATTTCTTGTATTTTGTTTTTTTACTTTTTTAGATGTAAAAATAAGAATATGTTTGATAACTACTTTTGTTTTTTGTTTCTTAAAAAAAACGGAAATATAAACTTGTTTAATCACTATTTCTTGTTTTCTGTTTTTTTTTTTTTAAATATAGTTTATAAAAAGTAATTATAAAAATGTATATATCAATGTACATATCGATGTACCTAGGTTCAAGTCAAATGAAACACAGTTTTTCACGTGACGCCCGAGAAAGGGGGTACATAAATGAATCGAGTCCACATCCAAATGAGAGGGATCCTGAGGATATAAAAGTATGATTGAGAAAGATGAAAGTATGATTGAGAAAAAGGCTGAAAAGAATTGATAACTACTACATATACGTACAAGGTGCACCTTCATTTTCAGTAACTCAATCATAGAAACTCCAAATTTAAGCATGCTTGGCTTGGAGTAATCCTAGGTTGGGTGGCCTCTTGAGAATTTTCTTAGGGAGCATGTGAATGACGACAAAACATGCTGAAAGGACCCTGTATTAGTTTGTGGGGGCAGTGTCTTTACTCTTACAGGCAACATCAAATGGCATCAGGCTCGTGTTGGTTTGGTTCCATTAAGTACTCTGTGTTGTTTATTGAGCAACTACTCTAATTCTAACCTGACTATTAAAGATCGATCTCTTAGTTGATATGAGAATGCAATAGTTAAATCATTGTTTTGTTTTTGTTTGTAGCAATTAACCAAACAAATATGTTTGATTATTTTGAGTCTAAATTTATCTCATTATAAAAAACTTATGAAAATCACATTCATTTGTTTGAAAATCATTTTTTATACTTTTTATTCAAAATTTTAATCGTGGAGCTATTTTCATTTTAGTTGATATATATTACTTGAAAAATTAATGAAATATAAATAATAAATAAGGTCAAATATAAATTTATCAGTTTAAACTAGAGTTTTTTTTTTTTTACAGAAATATATGTATTTAAATTTATGTACAAGATATCTTATTTATTACATTTGTAGATATTTGTATGCTTGTGAATCAATTGTACCAATTCTCTCTCTATATTAAAAACATATGGTAAAAGATTTTCTTATTTATTTTCTTATGTTTATTTTATTAATTATAACACGATTTTAGGGTTGGATTTGTTTGATTTTCCATAATTGATATCTTACCATTAATGTAAACCCACATTTAACTTTTACCTATTCTCCTTTTCATTTCCATTTCTCGTTTTCTTCTCATTTTTGACAACATTTTATTTCCCTTTATCGTTTTCTCCTCTAAGTTACAATGATTGTTCAACAAGTTATCTGTTAACCCACCATTTCATAGACCCCATCTTCGTGAACTCATTCTAATGGGTGTGAAAATTTTGTTCAACAAGTTATATGTTCGTTGTGTGTTTTTACGACAAAATCCCATTTACGTTCTTTTATCATTAGATATATTTGAATATACTATGTATATTGATATTAAATATACTATGTAATTATCTTTAATGTAAATGGAATGTGTATATATCATATCACACCAGAGTGTTGGGATTTATGCCTAAACTCGTGTATTTGTAATTATTTGAGGAAATGAATAAAATTGTTATTTTTCCTTCAAACTTGTATTCTCGCAATTACAAACTTAAATCCAATAAACTAAGCTCCAGGGTCACATTTAGAATGTGACCCGAATGGTCTATAGTAGATAGATTAGGTTAGGAACCTCATCCTGTTAACACTGTGGATGCGACCCACTTTGTATTTAATACAAACGAGGCGATCCAACTCGTCATGTAGTTGACATGTGAGTGGGGGGCATCCTATGCAAAGAGTTTGTACAAGACTTTACCAAGAATTGTTAGACCAATCCAGTAACACCGTTGATAGGTTAGGGCTAATAATTCAAACGATGACCAATAGTGATTCAACCTAAATCCTAAACGAGTTGCGAACTCCTGTCTGCTGGGGATTGTCCTTTGACTAGTATGGGTGAGAGTGGCCAGAGTTTTCGACTCAATATGCCTACCTTCTCAGGGATGAAACCTTGTAGGGAGCTGGGGACTCAACTTCGCAAGAAGGAATTCACTCATTCCCGTTCTAGGGTAACTAGATAGGTTGTTCCCTTAAGAGCTGAATCCAGGTCTTGAACAACGGGGCCCTCTCCCTCTTGCTGGCCCCAGAGAGATAATGTTTATGGTCGAACCATAAACTTGTTGTTCATTAGAGGATCAATGGTGCTTAAGGTGCAAAAAGTAGTCATAGGGGTAAAATAGTAATTTGACCCAATTGTGACTCGAACGGCCTGTGAAGGGTTGATTCACGGGCATTGGTTAAATCAATGGACACAACTTGTCCTACAGTGAGGAGAGTGCAACTACGAGTCTTTAGTGGAGTGACTCGTAGTTAACGAATGTTGATTGACGGGATCAATGAGTTTGATTAGTCAATCTGGTATCGTTGGAGCTCATAATCTGTAGGTCCATTAGGTCCCTCGGTTGGCTCAACATGGAATTAATAGAGGGTATAAAGTTTTAGAATGAATTTGAAATGTTCAAGTTCAATTTAGGGATTATATCAATTATATATGATATGATTGATATAATATATAGTTCAATGTGAATATGATTCATATTGAACTTAATTGTGTCTAATTATGGAATTAGGACATAACTTATGGTAGAATTTTGGGAGAGATGAAATTAGATTTAATTAAATCCAATTTCTCCACATTATGTGAATAAGATTCATATAATAAGGTGTTTGACACCTTATATTATGCATTTATGCATAATATGTGGAGTTAGTGGCAAAATGGGTGGAGAATTTGTCTCCACCCACGTTGCTTATAAAAGCATCCTTTTGGATGCATTTTGTAAGATTTGAAACATTTTGTGTAGTTTTGCATCTAAGGCAAACACAAGAGTTCTCTCAAGCTCTCTCTCAAAACACCCCTAATCCAAAAAGAGATCTCACCTCTCTCCCTCTCCTAGAGAACAACCTAGAAGGTCTTTTGGCAGTGTTCGATGATTTATTCGTAGAGAAGAGGAACTCGTAGACGACGAGGAACCACGCGAAGAACTGGTCTTCAAAGGTAATCATCTAATCCATTTATGCTTTTAATATGTATGCTTAGCTTAGATTTTCTGTTTTTGAGTATTTCTACGTCACACAATTGAGACCAAACGCGATCAATCGCTTCCACACGAGATTCAATTCTCTTCACAGAGTATATTTTCAAACATACAGCTATTTGTTCAGTATATAGTACATTCAGTATATCAAACACACTGGAGTATTTAATGTTATGTATTTACAATATTATGAATTTCGCCATATATATGAAGGGAATGAAAGTCCCGTGCAACGGAAGACGATTGAATCGTCGATGTATCAATTATGCAAACCGTCTTTGTTAAAATTGATCTAATACATAGATCTAAGCTAAACATGCTTGTAAGAAGAAGAAAAACAGTAAGAAATGAATTTACTTACTTGTTGAAGACTTTCTTCAAGATTTCTTCTACAAATCCACGAACTCTTCGTGCTCCTCGTACACAACGAACACCTCCAACAGTTATGAACTGAACACCACTAAAATGCCTTCTCGGTTGTTCTCTTTTGGAGAAAGGATGCTTGTGGGAACCTTTTTGGTTTTGGAGAGGGAGGAGAATTTGAGAGAGAATAGAGAGAGTTTCTCTTCTCCTTTTTGTGTAAAACTAAAAAATGAGAGAATCCTTTTAAGTCCTTCTTGTAAGAAGGGTTTATATAGTGGGATTAGTGGAGTTAAAATGTCCACATTATTACCACTTTACCACAACCATAGGTTATGCAAATCTCATTTGCATAACCACATAATATAAGATATCTCATATCTCATATTGCAAATCTCATTTGCAATAATTGTGGATTTATTAAATTGAATCACATCTAATTTAATTTCTCTCAATCAAATTCTCCAATTAGCCCTAATTCAACAATTAGGCTAACCTATAGTTTATTATGAATCTCATTCACATTAAACTATATATTATATCATTCATATCTCATATAAATGACATAAATGCCCTTAAGGTGAAATTGAACACTTCAATTTCATACCAAAACTTTATCCCTTCTTAAATCCAGATGGAGCCAACCGAGGACCTAATGGACCTACAAAGATGGCGGGCTCCAATGATCCGAGATTAACCTGCCAAACTCTTTGACCCGGTTAACCAACATTCATTAGCTACGGTAACACTCCACTATAGCCCGTAGCTGCACTCAAAGATATATATTCATTTAATCATAAAACACATACCTCAAAATATGCCAATTATACAATCATTAAATCTCCATAACCAAGCATAGTCAAAATATTTTATCGAAATCAAATCAAATAATTCCTAAGCCTCACCTAATATATATCATATATGCAAATGTATATAAAAACTACATTACACATGCTTTACATAATATGCAAACACCTAACGAACATTCATCATTGTATCAAAGTGAAAATATCTATTCCAACAAATACTAGATGAGTAATAAACATACCATTTGACATACCTTTCTAGAAATAAGAAATGGGCACAACTATGACTTAATAAACTATATACATTTCAGAGTGTTCAATATTAAAATTAATAGTAGACGATTTGTTAAACATATACACACTTCATACTCGATTATAGTGCGAGAGGTATGTATTATACAAATGTCACATAAACATTGTATTTCCCCCACTCATTTTTCACAGCGCAACAGATTTCAAACTTTTATTAATGGATATTATCTTTTTCATTAGATTGTGAAGAAATTCCATGTACATTCGTCAATGAACACTGTTCATGCAATACAAATTTTTGAAAATAACTTGATTTATTTAGAAAACAGTAACAACAAAATCCTAAAGCAAATATCCAATATATTGTCTTCATACCAAGAGAAAGATTGAAGGAAGGGAACATACCAGTAGTCTATATGTACGCCATTATTTTCCCTTTTTTTAGTGTTTTTTTCTCTTCTTCTTCGGTCAATATTCTGTAGTTTTAGATGCCAATAGAGAGCAAATTTTCTTCAACTAAAATCACGTAAATAAAATTGCTTTTCTCTTTTTCAAAATCCTTGAACATAAAAGCTCTCTTCTAATATTTGACAATGTATGGAAAGTTGTTTGTTTACCATATTCGTATTTTTATTTTTCTTAAACTGTCAAATGGTGCATGAGGACTATTTAAATGGATAATGACTTTTATGTAATAAATAAGGCATGTTGGCTACATTTGTAAAAAATGGTAGGTTTAGGTCAATTATGTAAAATAGGTCTCTTTAGTAGGTTATTCATGTAGAAAGCCCTTAAAATTATCATTATGTGAAAAAGAAAAAAAAATATGTATTTTAAAGGGCCCAATGACCCAAAATCATGTTTATATATTTCAGAGAAAAAAAAAAGGACGAAAATAATTATTTCTATGTATTCTCATAATTAAATTTAAGTTAGGTGAAATATAACAAGCAGTTTACACTTTAGTAGCTACTTTTCACTGGCTCTAGTATTCACAGGCTTTCAAGAAATCAAATATTATCAAGCATCCTTCATTATTTTGGATAATATTTATGGTTCTACCTTTTTCTAAGCATACTTTTCTTTTAGTATTCAAATCTCTTTATTTTGAGGTGTATATGATACATGGGCTCCAGGAGGGGGAGAGATTGACTTTTCTTTATGAATATGAAAAGAAAAGGAAAAAACGGTCAAACCATGTCTTACTGAATAATCAGACTAAATGAGGAAGAGCTCTTTATGTGGTTTCACTGTACTTTATCACCATTTGAAATGGGTTAACCTTGATTGGTGGAAGCCAATCTATGAAGATTTTTCCCTTTTCATACATGCAATTCCCCACCTTCTGATAAGCATTTCGAACTAAAAAAATAAGGTTTGGTAAGCAATATGAGAGAGAAGAAATCCATAAGAAACAAGAGAGAGAAGGAACTCCAAAATTTGGAGTTTCTCAAACTCTTGTCCATTTGTGGAACCGTTTCTTGAAATTTAGAAACAAGAAACAAAATAATTTACCAAACACGTTTATTTATCAAATTCTAGTTGTTAAGCTTTAGAGTTTTTAACAGTTTCGATTACTCTTTAGGTTCTGTAAATTTAGTCCTAACGTGTAGAAATCTTTAGTTTGCAATGAAGAATTGATTTGAACGCCTTCGAACAACGAAAATCAAGTGTAAGGGCTGTTTGGATAATTTTTAATGCATTTTAGACCTTTTGCAAATCACTTTAGGTATTATAGCTTAAGTTCTAATGCGTGAGAGCTTTGTTATGGCTTAAATTCTAACGTGTGAGAGCCTTCCGTTTTCAGTTTCAAACTAATTCGACCTCATTCGAACACTCTTGACACATATTCGAGCTTAGTGCTTTTTAAATCCTTGGACTCAAAGTTAAGTGTTGTAAGTTAGTTTCTAACCAATAGGATCCTTCTACTTGTAACTTCGAACCAATTCAAACTCATTTGAAGAACCTTTTAGTAAGAACCCATATTCATTTTGGTGAGTTTAAGGTAGTAAAGTTTTGTTCAGACCTTTGCAAACTCAAATAAAGTACCTTAGAATTTTCTCTAACTCTTGAAAACTCTTGTTTGTAGATTTGAACTAGTTTCGAAGTCCTCCGAAAACTTTCCAACAGGTAATCGAGTCTGTTTAAGTGTGTATTAGATGGTAAGACTCTATTTAAACTATCTCAATCTCGTTTGTGGTACTTTGAATCAATTCTTAATGCTTGAGACCCTCTATTGTCGGATTCAGGTCAGTTCTAGGTGTTTGAAGTAGCTTTTAAGACTGTTTCTAAGTAAGTATACCCCTGTTTGAGCATGTTTTTTGTTTAGGAGTTCTTGGATTATTTTAGGAGCATTATAGGTAAGTAGTTTTTACTTGGTAGGTCTGTTTGATTATATGAAGCACGTTGTATATTTTCTTATTGATTTCTTTTATGCACTATATATATATACACACACACATGATCCACTATGTGTATGTCGAACATGCTTTTATGTGTGATGTGATGATGATAGCATGTTGGATTCCTAGTTGTTTGATTATGCATAATATATGTTTTGGGGATGCGTTGTTTTGTTGGGAGCATAAAATATGGTTAGGAGTATGCCTAAGAAACATGCATTCTAGTGGGATTGTGTGTGAGGTCAAAGGATATTAGGTGTGATAAAGGAAATTGGGTGAAACCATGAGTCTCGATTAAAATGGTCGAGGGGTGTATGTCATCAATGAATTTATATGTAGCATAGATGACCTAGTAATTTTAAGATAGTTAAGGGTCGATGCGTTGAGTTTAGAAAGGTAAATAATGGAGATTCTTGAGAACATCGATGATTTTTGATGAAAAATCAGTTGTGGCATGCTTATGGAGATCGTTGGTGACCCTGGGTGCAAATAGTTGGGGCCGATAAAGAATGTTAGTGGCCCTGAGTAAAATCAAAAGGGGTCACCATGTGTCTCAAAGGAATCAATCTTAGGAAACCTTATGAGAACTAAATTATGAGCATTAAGTGAGCTTGTGGAGCTTGAGTGTGCATGGCAGGATGTAGAGTTCCTATGTTGTGTGAGTTTTCTATTTACTTTACTTGTTATGTAAGTACTGTAGCAAGAGACTTGTGTTATTAATGTTGATAAGTATGTTTGGATGCGTGTGAACATTATGTTGATTGTTGCTTGATATTTGGTAGTTCACCAGGTGTGAACTACTTACTCAGTACGTGTTTTGTACTGACCCAACATCAAAATTTGCCTATGTTGATGATTATTACGAGTCTGGTGATGTTAAGAATGAGATATGATGAAAAGGAAGACCATTGACTTAGTTAGTTTAATTTTTTTTTTGTAGTTGCTTTAGTTTGTGGACTTCGTACGATTGTTCTAGTCTTTCATTAGTAGAGTAATTATAGCTTATGGTGTGGTTGTTTGAAGTTACTTCAGTTTTAGTAGTTTAATTCACATTAAGGATTTTGTACTAGATTTTAGATTGCTAGTTTTATGGAATTGTTGTGTTTGAAGTTTAGCATGTTGGTTTGTTGATTCCATAATAATTTTTTTAAGTTGGAGTTCAGAGTTGTGGTTGTCTGTTTAATTATGTTTATAGAAGTGCGATCCTTGTCTAACATATGATTGAAATTTTTTTGGTAGCTTGTAGCTATGTCGTTATGTTGCTGAAATTTTTTAGGCATACTGGTTGTAAGTTTAGTAATGTTCCTTAAGTTATGTTTAAATTTAAGGGTGTTACAGTATGACTATAATAGTTCCTTAAAGATTTGAAAGGTGTTTCAAATATGATTTAGTCTATTTTCTTTATTATGATAATAGTGGTTCAAAGACTAATATTAATAAAATTAGAAAATACCAATGTAACGGAAATCATATCGAGAGAGAAAGCATCATGATAGTGACCAATATAGGTTTTAATGACAATCATTTGGATTTATGAAAATGGCTCTCGAAGCTAAAATGTTTGAGGGTCACCTAGAATGTCTAGGATTTCAAGACATGTCTCATCTTTACAAGTGCAAGTGGGAGAATATATTGGTATAGAGTATGTCCTAAGATGCAGATTTCACCTGCCTTAGTGCAAGTTAGAGACGATTGGGACTTATGCTCTAAAGCCTTGTAATTAATAATTTATCTAATAATTAATAATAATTTTGATTATTTTATTTGTAGTATGAAAAATTTAAGGTTCTTAGTATAACTTTGAACAATATGTGTTTGACATATCGAATGATCATGTTCTAGAAAAATTAACCTAAAAGGTCATAGTACATGGATAAGGTTGGGTGCCCTTATTAGTAACATATTAATACAACCCACTTTGTAATAGTTACAAATGATTTGATCCAACTCATTCATCTAGAGAAATTGAGTGGAAAAATCTCATCCAATGAGTTTGTATAAAACTGGACTACTATACGAAATAATGAATTTCTCTTTATAAGTCTGTAAATTGAGAAGATTAATATTTCATTAGAATGATCATATGCGACTTGATCTTAATCCTGAATGAGTTATGAACTCTTGCCTATGAGCAGTGGCGGATCTAGAACTTCAAGTTAGGAGGGCTTGAATTCATTTCAAAATTATTTTAAACGCATTAATATTGGTTGTATATAGTCTTATTATATTTTTATCGTTTACTAAAATTAAGAAATTGAATTTTGAAAGTATAGAGACTAAAATAAAACAAACCATAAAGTACATGGATGAAAATGAAATCTTAATATAATAGTTTATATATTTTGAAATAAGAAAAATGATTAAATTTGTTTATAAGAAAAAATTACAAATAATATGAAATGCCCCTACTTTTATAACATAAGTTCCTAGGGACATTACTACTCATGCATGCATTCGAGGCCCTAAATAATTTTAAATAAGTAAAAATTGATAATAAAAAAAAAATCGATTTAATTTGGGATCCCATAAAAACAAAACATTTACAAACTAATTGATTTTGACCTCAATTTAAAAATCGTTATACTACATAAGCGGAACTAAAATCATTTAAAAATACTTTCTAAATCATGTATGCGGAAAATTTTGACTTGGTTCCCATGGCTTCTGTAGCGCATCCTTGTCACTCGCCTGGTATGCCCTCGCCTTTACCTGAAAACATTTTAAAACAGAGAAACAAAACAAAGGTAAAAGGGTGAGTATTATAAAATACCCAGTAAGTGGGGGGTCGGGAATTGCAATCACATGCAACATGACTTTCTTTTAAACATGACTTTTATACATGACTGTTATTCGTGACTTTTGAAATCATAAAACTTTATGTTGTGGGACCAAAAACTTTTTTTTTCATAAAATCATGACTTTTCTCTTTGGCTATGCGTGGTCAATTGGGTCTACCTGAGTCTTTTCATATTGAGTCCCTCACAGACCCCTATAGGTTTGAGTCCCTCACAGACCCCTATAAGTTTTGAGTCTCTCACAGACCCCTATAAGTTTGAGTCCCTCACACACTTTTATAAGTTTGACCCATAGGGTCTCTGATGCATGTTTTACCATGCATAAATTTTCAGGAGACCAATTGCCACAACCTACATGACATGTTCATATACATACAATATGCATGAGGTCCCATATGTCAGTGACACATATCTAGGCAGTCATAATGATGCACAATCACATAATCATGACATAACTTTCATAAATTTAAAACCTTAGTCAATCAATCATAAAACATAAATACATTCACGTTTTCAAATACATATTCATCATAATAGCATAACTGAAAATCTCACTATATGTAAATATACATAACTGTGTGAAAACTCATTTTCAAATACTTTAAAGTCATTTCTATTCAGGTCCCCTCAGACCCTTAAATTACTTAGAATCCTCTCAAATTCTAAGATTAAGTTCCTTTCTAAATCTTTTGGAAATTATTTACTTAGGATCCTTTCGAACCCTTTGAAATATTTCTTTTCTAAGTTCAAGTCATAAGTATAAATCCTGGGAAACCGTTCTTTGAAATAAATCCTTGATAATACTCTTTTTGGGATAACCTTTGAATTTCATCTTTTGAAATAAACCTTTCATAAAATACGCTAACTCCCATTTTCAAATTCATTGATAGAAAATCCCTGACCTTGCATAACTTGAAACTCCTCAAGCTCCGTTCCTAATTCAAGGTTTCCTCTCAAACTTGCTCGGTACTCGAATTCCTTCAATCCAACCCATTTTCCCAATTAAACATATAATGAGTAAACTTATTTTTCAAATCCAATAAAAGATAAGTCGAATTACCACTAATGGAGGCTGAAAACGAAATCGAGGGATCAAAACAGGTGGACCGGAAACAGCTCCGGCGAGCGGCGACACGTGGAGGCCGGCGGCGTCGGCGCGTCGTCGCGCCTCTCGAAGCGTAGAAGCCAGATCTGCAAAGCTCGTGAGCCGATCTAATCAGAACCGGTCCTATCTCCAACAAAACCGGTCAAATAGGCTCCAAACCGGCTGACCCAAGCTTCGCGCGCAATGACGGTTCATTGCCGAATTGGCTGAGACGAAGGTGACTCGCGATTCCGGCGACTGAGGGCTCCAACCTGCAGCTCGACGAAGGCAGCGATAGACGATTGAGGACGAAATCGATGATGTTGTGACAGATTTCGACGAGGGGAAGGCTTCAACGGTTACTGGCGTTCGCGTGAGGACCGTTGGGCAGAGGGCCTCCAGCGGCTAGCAGATCCTCGAGGTGCAGTTGGACGTCGTTTAGGCGCTGGAATCCACGGTCGAATAGTCAGATGGTTTGCAGATTTTCGATTGGCTGAAGTTCAAACGAAGAAGGAGAAGAACGTAGGCTGTGGTTTTGCTTGGAGTTGGTCGGCAGCAATGAGGGTATCAATTAGGGCTTTTCTCTCGAGAAGATGAAGGTGGAGGAAGGGATACCTTGGGAAACATGCCAATAAGGACAAAAAGTCCTCTTCTCAAACCCTAAGTCAAATTGTTCTTCCCAAAATGCTCCTCTCCTTAATTAAATCTACAAAAATGTCTTTGGACTCAAATAAGTGTCTTGAAAAGGCCCTTAGTCAATCAAATATCTCAATTAACACAATCTCACCTTGAATTAACAATTTCAAAGCTTAATTAATTTAATTACTAACGAACTAAACCAAAGTACAACCTACAAGTTACTCGGGAAAACTGGGGCGTTACAATCTTCCCTCCTTAAAAACTTTCGTCCTCGAAAGTTCCCAATCTTGTAATAAATCGAGATAGATCGTTCACACCTACTCCACTTAGTTACCAGAGTTCTTCGGTCCCTATACGAGAATTAGCACTAGCTGCTTCTCAACTGACTCACACTGGCGTATACTCATTATCCCACGATCTCATAACTTTAACTTGAGTTCCTTTTCTTCCATTGGGTCTTTCTATTGCAATCAATAAGTCGTTGAAAGTTTTAAGTCATGGTAGGAGTAACCCAAACTTAGGTCTCCTTTGGTTGTCGTGACACATGAAATGTTCCATAAAACTTTACTAATCTTATTAAAAAAAAATTGCTCCAAAAATTTCGGCAGCATAACGGCATAACTACAACAATGCCAAAATTTTCTCTAACACCTGTTTGATAGAAATTGCACTTCTAAAATCAGACCACCAACCAATCATGCCTCCAAACTTCATTACAAGATTACTCAGGGTTCAGAAACACACAATACACAGAAAAGTTGAACAACCAATTATAAGTGAAACTCAATTTCTTTAATTGCAAACAATGATTCTTCAAAGACAAGAAAATCTAACAATCAGGTTGCGACCTCAACTTTAAAACAAACTTTAAAAAGGGTGTAATGAAATCCTCTTGACTTACCTTGCTTTAGAGCCTAAACAATTATAGGTTATCACATTAAGTGTCAAAATTTTCATTGCAAGTTCTAGGAAATAGAATGAACCTTTTAAAGCAAGTTATTCATGATACAACTCGTACTCTATCTCTTTTAACCTTTCCTCAGCCTATGGCATAACGCAACAGTCATTCATATCACTCCCCTTTAAAATAACTCAACCGATAACAATTTCGATATTAAGTGATCTCGCAAAAATGAATTTAGTCCTTTAAGACTGATTCTCCCTTTATCTTCCAACTCCTTAAATATCCTGTTCAGGTGATCACTCGAATGTAATGAAATTTTCTTATCACCCATAGGGTTGGACACTTTAGAATGGCGTTCACTACATCCTTTAACTTTTCCGTCTCTTTTGTCGTGAAACCCTAACGTTCAGACTTTGAATACGAATACTTCACTTAACACCTCTAGACTTTGACTTTTCAAGAAATTATAGTATTCCTCTGTCAAGGTTCTACTTACGGAACTTAGTTGTTCAAAGTTTCATGGAAGACTTTCACATCGTAATGTCCACTCTTTCCCTCTTTTGTCCAAACTGACTCTTTTAATAACGCGCAGGTGAGTGTCTAATCTTGGCAAAATTTCTCTTAAGCCTTGCATCTTCAACTTAGATATTTCCTTTCTAACACCAAACACCTAAGGTCACCTATTCGTCTCTTCTTAGCTCAACAAATTTCATTATGCTCGTCTTTTGAAATTTATTTGGACACATAACTCCTTTGTGACCTTTCAACTACTTTCACCTCTTAGAACTTACTCTTCCCTCCTTTTGTCTAAAGCAATCCTTCCAAATTGTCTTTTCTGCCCCTTCTTAGACTTGGTTTAACTAGAATGTCTCCGGCAACTTAATCACAACAATGTTTAACCCTCTTCTTGAGCACTAAATCCATGAAGTCTATAACATTAGGGGCACTTAAGTCAAATCTCTATAATCTTCATGATGTTCGTAATGTGGTTTGAAATTTGTCTCGGGATATCTTATCTCTGATTCTTGGTGGGCGATAACTTGACCTCATTTTCTTCTTAAATAACATTGTGCTCCTTGTAGCTGGTGGAATAGGTCGTTCATCCAAAGACAAAGATATTTATTCTTAGCAGCGACGTTCTTCCACTTCCTTTAACCTATGCACAAACATAAAGATGCTTCTTCCTCCATTACGAACAACACTAATACTCCTTAGGGTGTTATACTACTATTAACTCTTATATAAAAGGTGTTGTACCTATAACTTGAGTCCTTTTAACCTCACTGGAGCATTCTGTAAGGAGTATTAAAAGCTACCGCTGCTTTCACTTTAACTTCATGCTTAAGTCTATCTCTTGTGTTAAGGATAACCTTAAAATATCAAACTTATTTTATCTAACGCCAATGAAATGTTCCTCGTGCTCACTTTCTTTAAACTCGACTTTCTTCTTTTAGTCAAATTGAGGACTTTCTCAACTACTTGTACCATTGTAGTTCTAATGTCAATTTCTCTAAAATCTCACTTAAGAAACCATCAGCCTAGCCTTTACTAAATGAACCTTTCAGTTTCTTTCCAATGGTCGTTTGACCACTAGAACTGTACACATTACTAATTCAGAGGAGTTCCTCAGCTTGACTTCTACGTAACGAAGAAGAGATTCAAAGCACTTTCCTCGATTAACCAAATCCTCTCTCCTTAATCCTCTGATCGGGGAAAAGGGAACTTTACTACATAAGAACTTAAGGTCAACATCTCATATTCTCTTTTTTAAGTTATACGTATATATCCTGAGAACCAGGTGGAAATTAATGGCAAGGTTCCTTATTCACATTCCAAAAGCTTGAACACACGGGTGACCATGTGATTGTCGAAGTATGTACAAGGTTCTAGGGTCCAGTTCATCCATTCTCTTATGTTCTCGAACTAGAACTCTAACTACTTACTTTTTCTCTCCGTACTTGTCTTTATTAAGTTCATTAAGCTTATGGTATTACTTTTGAAAGTTCACACCATGCATATCTTCAGTAATACATAAATATTTCATATTTACAAGACTTATCTTCTAGGTGTCAACCTTTTTCCCAACTCTTTCTTTTCTACTTCCAACAGTAGGGATCACAAACATTCGTTTTCTTTTCAGCGCAAAACACGTCAACTTTACGACATATACACATATAGATTCATATATAATCATTTCTTTTCTATAGACATATAGTTCAGCTCATACATTCTCATTCTTTCTTAGTTTGGAAATTCATTGAACTCTATTTTTTTTATATAAAAATAACTTTACATAGAATACATAATTTTCTTTTCATGAACAAAAAAAACTTTAGTTCAAAGGCATACCTGGCGGTGACCTGGAGTTGCTACTTAGCCATGGGATACTTGTTGCTTACTCTGTAAGCGAGTCTACAAGACCTATGACCTTGGGCTCTAATACCAACTGAAATGCCCCTACTTTTATAACATAAGTTCCTAGGGACATTACTACTCATGCATGCATTCAAGGCCCTAAATAATTTTAAATAAGTAAAAATTGATAATAAAAAAAAATCGATTTAATTTGGGATCCCATAAATACAAAACATTTACAAACTAATTGACTTTGACCTCAATTTAAAAATCGTTATACTACATAAGCGGAACTAAAATCATTTAAAAATACTTTCTAAATCATGTATGCGGAAAATCTTGACTTGGTTCCCATGGCTTCTGTAGCGCATCCCTGTCACTTGCCTGGTATGCCCTCGCCTTTACCTGAAAACATTTTAAAACAGAGAAACAAAACAAAGGTAAATGGGTGAGTATTATAAAATACGCAGTAAGTGTGGGAGCGAGAATTGCAATCACATGCAACATGACTTTCTTTTAAACATGACTTTTATACATGACTGTTATTCGTGACTTTTGAAACCATAAAACTTTATGTTGTGGGACCAAAAACTTTTTTTTTCATAAAATCATGACTTTTCTCTTTGGCTATGCGTGGTTAATTGGGTCTACCTGAGTCTTTTCATATTGAGTCCCTCACAGACCCCTATAGGTTTGAGTCCCTCACAGACCCCTATAAGATTTGAGTCCCTCACAGACCCCTATAAGTTTTGAGTCCCTCACAGACCCCTATAAGTTTGAGTCCCTCACACACTCCTATAAGTTTGACCCATAGGTTCTCTGATGCATGTTTTACCATGCATAAATTCTCAGGAGACCAATTGCCACAACCTACATGACATGTTCATATACATACAATATGCATGAGTTCATATACATACAATATGCATGAGGTCCCATATGTCAGTGACACATATCTAAGCAGTCATAATGATGCACAATCACATAATCATGACATAACTTTCATAAATTTAAAACCTGAGTCAATCAATCATAAAGCATAAATACATTTACGTTTTCAAATACGTATTCATCATAATAGCATAACTGAAAATCTCACTATATGTAAATATACATAACTGTGTGAAAACTCATTTTCAAATACTTTAAAGTCATTTCTATTCAGGTCCCCTCAGACCCTTAAATTACTTAGAATCCTCTCAAATTCTAAGATTAAGTTCCTTTCTAAATCTTTTGGAAATCATTTACTTAGGATCCTTTCGAACCCTTTGAAATATTTCTTTTCAAAGTTCAAGTCATAAGCATAAATCCTGGGAAACCGTTCTTTGAAATAAATCCTTGATAATACTCTTTTTGGGATAACCTTTGAATTTCATCTTTTGAAATAAACCTTTCATAAAATACGCTAACTCCCATTTTCAAATTCATTGATAGAAAATCCCTTACCTTGCATAACTTGAAACTCCTCAAGCTCCGTTCCTTATTCAAGGTTTCCTCTCAAACTTGCTCGGTACTCGAATTCCTTCAATCCAACCCATTTTCCCAATTAAACATATAATGAGTAAACTTATTTTTCAAATCCAATAAAAGATAAGTCGAATTACCACTAACGGAGGCTAAAAACGAAATCGAGGGATCAAAAAAAGGTGGACCGGAAACAACTCGGGCGAGCGGCGGAGCGTGGCCGGCCGGCGACAGCGCGTGGAGGCCGGCGGCGGCGGCACGTCGTGGCGCCTCTCGGAGCGTAGAAGCCAGATCTGAAAAGCTCGTGAACCGATCTAATCACAACCGGTCCTATCTCCAACAAAACCGGTCAAAAAGGCTACAAACCGGCTGACCCAAGCTTCGCGCGCAATGACGGTTCATTGCCGAATTGGTTGAGACGAAGGCGACTCGCGATTCTGGCGACTGAGGGCTCCAACCTGCAGCTCGGCGAAGGCAACGATAGACGATTGAGGACGAAATCGATGATGCTGTGACGAATTTCGACGAGGGGAAGACTTCAACGGTTACTGGCGTTCGCGTGAGGACGATTGGGCAGAGGGCCTCCGGCAGCTAGAAAATCCTCGAGGTGCAGTTGGACGTCGTTTAGGCGATGGAATCCACGGTCGAATGGTCAGATGGTTTGCAGATTTTCGATTGGTTGTAGTTCAAACGAAGAAGGAGAAGAACGTGTAGGCTGTGGTTTTGCTTGGAGTTGGTCGGCGGCAAGGAGGGTATCGATTAGGGCTTTTCTCTCGAGAAGATGAAGGTGGAGGAAGGGATACCTTGGGAAACGTGCCAATAAGGACAAAAAGTCCTCTTCTCAAACCCTAAGTCAAACTGTTCTTCCCAAAATTCCCCTCTCCTTAATTAAATCTACAAAAATGTCTTTGGACTCAAATAAGTGTCTTGAAAAGGCCCTTAGTCAATCAAATATCTCAATTAACACAATCTCACCTTGAATTAACAATTTCAAAGCTTAATTAATTTAATTACTAACGAACTAAACCAAAGTACAACCTATAAAATACTCGGGAAAACTGGGGCGTTACATAATAAGATTTTTTTTGTTTAATAAGAATTCATAAAATCATATTTTCTTTTATGCAATTAACTTTTAAAAATAATTTTATAAAAATTAAAAAATATTATTCTGTTTTATTTACATTCGATACCAAGAAGAAAAATCTTTAACAATAAATATTTTTAAGAATAGATTACAACAAAAAGTATGAGGGAAAGAGAGCATAACTCAACTGACATATCGAATCCTCTCAATCCCTATTGTACTTAAAAAATAAAAAGTATGATATATTATTTTTTAATTAGATATATTTATATTATTTATAAGAGGTGAAGAAATATGATCTATTGTACTAAAAAAAGAAATATGATTAATTAGATTTTTTAAAAGACATATCGACTCCTCCTAACCCTTTAAAAAATAAAAAATATGATATTTTTTTAATTAGACATATTTAAATTATTTATGAGATGTGAAGAAATATTGTTTGTTGTACTAAAAAAAACTATGATTGATTAGATTTTTTTAAAATAGAAATTAAAGTATTAAGAGCTTTTATTTTTATTGATTGAAATATATATAATAAAATGTAAAGTTACACACATATTCAAAAAGTTGTACAAGTTGGGAATTGAACCGTGCAGAAAAGTGAGTAAAAAACCAAGAGGGGCTTGCCACTGGGCCAAGATAAAATTTGCAAATTAATATAGCATTTTATATATATAAACTAAACTGTTCAAAAGTTGAGGGGGAGCTCGAGCCCCCTCTGGGCCCTTCTTAAATCCGCCCCTGCCTATGAGGGCATGTCCTTTGATTTGCATGGGTGAGAGTGACTTTTGTAGTCGATTGGGAACTTGACCAAATAGGAAAGCTGGAAGCATAATCTTGCATGATGAAATTCACTCGTTCTCATATACGAAAATCAACAATGAGGTCTCGCCCTCTCATTGGCTTGTTGTGCAAAAAACTCATTACGCAAACATACGCAATCGTGTGTAGTAGATGGTAAACAAGGTCGATCCCATAGAGACTAAAGTTAGTGAAAATGTTGAAATTAAGTACAAACTCCTAAGTGCAAAACTAAACTAAAGAAAGCAACTAAACGTGCAAAACGACTAGAAACAAGCACCAAAGTTATCAATAAAGTAAATGAGACTTAAAAAGAGTAAAATCTAGCTTAAAGCAAAGATTTAAGAGATTAAACAAGTACTAAAATGATAAAAACAGGGGGGCTGGAATTTAAGGAAGCAATGATTGTTTTTAACCTTTTGAGGTTGTCAATGTTATAACATTGGCCACCACATTGTTATACAACATGAAATTTTATGCTAAAACCGACATGAAACCTCCCGAACTCGATTTTTTTACCTTCAACAAAGAATTAAGCATATGTCTATGAAAATCCAATGCTAATGGACATTAAAAAGATCCAATTCCCTAAAATCACAAACTTAGAATGCATGTCTACACCCTACAACTTCTCCCCCTTGAGAAGTCACTTGCTCCATTTGTGCTAATCCACCCACTCTTAACCCTTTCAGTATTAAAAATGAGCTAATGTCTTATTTAAGGTGATCAAACTCAAATACGAACTTTACAATCAATACCACAAATGAAAATATAACTTCATAAATGTAACGCCCTAGGCCCAAGATCTCCTGCGACCTGGCTGCGTCACTATATCATCCATGACTGCTTGTAAGAGTGAAAACTTTCCCCACAAACCAACACGGGTTCTTTCAGCATGGTTTGTCCTCACTCATATGCTTCCTAGGAAAATTCCCAAGAGGTCACCCAATATAGAATTGCTCCAAGCCAAGCACGCTTAACTATGAATTTCCTATGATTGAGCCACCGAAAAGGAAGGTGCACCTTGTTGGTATAGGTAGTAGCTATCAATTCTTTTTAAGCCTTTGTGACGACCATCATCACAGGTATTATTATTTATTTTATTTAACGCTCTAGTAAAAGCCGTGTTTAGCTGGATTAGTGATTTTAATCAAGCTCGGCGAGAGGGAGACCGTAATTTGGCTTAGCTTATGTGAATTATTTCTTTTAAGATGAGATTAACTATGAAAATTAAAGGAAAAGGCAATTTTAAGGGCGTTTTGGTGATTATTGCTTAAATAAGGGTTGTATAAGACTTGACCTAAAGCCCTAAACTTTAAGCCTCCTTAGTATTTAATCATAAGAAAACCCTAGGCCATCATCATCCCCTTCATCTCATTTTAGACCTAGAATGCAAACCCTAACCCTAACCTATCTTTCTTCTTCTCCTCATACTTTTGCCCTAGCCTAAACCCTAGACAACTTGTTGTTGCCCTACCGCCGGCCAGGACCACGACCAGGAAACCGCCGCCAGCTGAACACGCGCACTCCAGCTGCTCACACCGGCGAACCCACGAACAGAAGCTTCCTCAGCCGAGAACGCCTGCAGGTCCACGGAAGAAGACTACCCGTAGACTACACTGCGGCGCTGCGAGTTCGAACGAGAGTTGACGCAGTCGAGTGCACGCCGAAGAGCCACGCCGAAGCCTCGACCACGCACACCGCCGTCGCTACTGCTGCTCGGCCTCGCCGCCGCCATTCCTTTCTTGCAAAACCAACGAAAGCAGCCACGCCGGAGATCGCG
Organism: Trichosanthes cucumerina; assembly: GCA_036507285.1. Taxonomy (NCBI): domain Eukaryota; kingdom Viridiplantae; phylum Streptophyta; class Magnoliopsida; order Cucurbitales; family Cucurbitaceae; genus Trichosanthes; species Trichosanthes cucumerina. Next base: position 14,459,974 of record CM071838.1, read on the forward strand.
AGCGAAGGAGCCTCACGTCGGCTCCGGCCATTGCCGCCGCTCGGTCCGTGCGCGCCGTCGAAGTCTGCGGCAGCGAATTCCCTCACGCGAGCTCGGTAGTTCGCAGCTCCACCTCCAGCCACGCCGCCGCTTCGCGATCGCGCGCCGCGATCACTGTAAGATCGCCGCCGCCGTCCCACTCGCCTCCAACCGCTTCCGATCGGCGAAGAATTCACGATAGCTTCGAGTTCACCGGTGTGAGCGTTGATTTGAGTTTCATACTTGATTAGAAATATTGCGACCTATCGATTAAATTAAGCGTTTGATTGAGAATTTAGGTTACGGGTTCGAACACGCCTCTTTGTAGGAACCGAACTTGGAGCGGAATTGGAGGTCGATTGCCAAAGCAAACTAAGGAATATTGAGTTCTCGCGTTGAAACCGAGGTAAGCGAGGCATGAAATTGTAAGGACTTGAGTTAAGTACCTTTACAATTAGGAATTTAGTGAAAGCTCGGTGAATAATTTCAATTGTTATGCGATTCAGATTCTACTAAAGGAAGAGTAGTCGAGGAGTTCGATTAGATTTTGGGAGCGAAGTCTGAACTAAGGTAAGGGACCTTGTGCCGAACTTTTAATGGGATTAAATGAAAATGATTTCCATGATTTCATGCGAAAATAGTTTATATTTTTCATATGAAAATATACTGAGATATTAGTGTGAGAATACGTAATATTTTATGTGCAAATACTTCATGTATCATGCGAAAGGAACCATTATTTTATGTGAAATTATTCTCGAATGTTATGTATAAGTATTCCATTATTTCCTGTGAGAATAGGATGATGTAGTTTGTATGAGAATGTTTCATGTTTTTTTACAAAGGTATGATCTTCAAACCCCCATGAGAAAAGTATGTTTGGTATATCGATGATGATGTTGTGACATGTACTCTATTATTATGTGAATGATGGGACCTCATGCATGTTTTGTATGCCACGAAAGGAATTAATGAATAGTGTGGACATTGGTATCCTGAAATTATTATGTGCATGGTCAAACATGCAATAGAGACCTATGGGTCAAAGTACAAGGGTCTGTGAGGGACTCAAAACGAAATGACTCAGGATGACCAGTCGGCCCCACAATTAAATAAGCAGTCATGGATTAAAGACCTGACAATTAAATGAGCAGTCATGGATTAAAGACCTGACAACTAAATAAGCAGTCATGGATTAAAGGCCTGACAACTAAATAAGCAGTCATGGATTAAAGACCTGACAATACTAGAAAGTTTTAGGTCCCATATATGTATGTTACGAATGAGTTTAAAGATCATGATTGTATGTGTATGCATATCCCAAACCTCGGTAGCGAGGTTACTTACTGGGTATTGTTTGCAATACTCACCCTTTCTTTTAAAAATGTTTTTCAGGTAAAGGAAAGGACGTGCAGGGCGAGTGACGGGGGAGCGTTACTAAAACCATGGGGACCGACATGTTTTCCGCACATTTACTGCTTTAAAACCGATGTTATCTCTATGCTCTTATTTGGAGTTAAACTTATTTACGTTTTAATAGGCCATGCTAAACGATGCTTTTATCCGATTTTAATGTTTTGTTTTTGGGATCCTCAAACTATTTATGTTGATTGGAAATTTCTTTTAAGTTCTTTTATCTCTCGGCCTATAAATGCATGCATGTGTAGTAATGTCCCTAGGAATTGGTCATAGAAAAGTAGGGCGTTATACTTGGTATCGAGCCCTAGGTTTAAGGGTTCAGTAGACTTGCTTACTGAGTAAGCCAGAGTAGTAGTTTCCATGGTTTAACAACGCTTTCCGAGTCCACCGCCAGTGCACGTTCGATATTTTATTAAGGAAGTAAATGATTATGATATGATCTTTGTTTTATGCATATACATAACCTTAAAAGCCCCAAGGGTGATCCTATCTTATGATTTGAAAGTAAAGAAAACCGAGTTAGAAACTCTCTATATTGTAGTATTGACAAAATGCCACCTAGAGGCCGAGGGAGAGGTAGGGGGCGTGGTAGGGGCCGGAGGGCAAGGGAAAACGTTGACGCCTTGGCCGGAATTACCCCTAGATCGGGAAGAGGTTGCTCCACCTGCTCGAGACCTCCCCAGGACCACCGGCGCCGAGAGAATGTACTGCGGCAGCTGCCCCAATGGGCGCATCAAGGGAGAACGCCAATGTTATGACTATGATGGTGGAGGCTATGCAGAGTCCAGTGCGAGCTCTGATAGCCACCCACCGCCCAAGCAAATCGTGGTCGAAACGATGCAACTCGAGAGTCGTTACACCGAAGGACTTCGTGAAGTATGATCCTAGATCTTTCAATGGGTCTTCCAGTGACCCCACCGTGGCGAGTTGTGGTCGTCCTCCATTGAGACCATTTTCGATCGATGAACCGCCTCGAGGACCGGAGGGTGTCTGTGCTACCTTTATCTTTGAGGATGACGCGTGCGTATTTATGGTGGGAGTCCGCCAGAGGAACCATTGTCGCCACGAGAAACGATTACACAGAATCTGCTCAAAGAAGCATTCGGCGGAAATTCTATCCTGCTGCACTGCTACGACGAGCGAGCGAGAATTTTACAATTGCGCGAACCGAGGCGCGATGGAGGTGTATGAGAGGAATTTACCCGTTTGTCCCGTTTGCCCCGAGCCGGTGGATACAGAGGCAAAGAAGACCGAGCGCTTCATTATGGGGTGGATGAGAACGTTCGAGGCTTTATCCAAGCATTAGCACCTCCCCGATTACGCCTCGCAGTGGAGAGTGGCGGAATTGATTTGGGTGCGAGCCTGCATCGCATGCCAGTAATGAATTAACCTGGGGCGACCCATAGCAAATCATAAGAGGAAGTGGGACCACCAAATTCTAGCTCACAGGCGTCCCAGCGTACACCGCATAGACCAGTGGCATTTTCGACATGCGTTCCGGTCGAAACCACAAGTCAACAGATCGGAAATAGCGGCGAGATAGGCCACGATGCAAAAGAATGTGGTAAGCGACCTTTGGGGTAAGTGTTTAGCCCGGTCCGGAGTGTGTTTCAGGTGCGGAAAAGAAGGGCACAGAGCTAATAGCTGCCCGAGTCAAGCCAAAGACTAGCCAACCTCGAGTATATAAATAGTGGGCTCTTTGTGAAGCCAGGTTATACATCGGGGAGAGCCTATGCAAGCACCGGTGAGAGACATCTATGGCTCGGACTCAGTGGTTACAGGTACACTTCCATTACTTGGGCACCTTGCCTTTGTATTGTTTGATTCTGGTTCTACGCACTCTTTTATTTCTGCAACCTTTGTAAGTCAAGCTGAGTTAGAACTAGAACAGTTACAGTATGCCCTGTCTGTCTCCACTCCTGCGGGAATAAATTTGTTAGCCAATATGAAAGTCAAGGATGGTAGTGTGACCATCGCAGACCATGAGTTAGCGATGAATCTAGTGGTCTTAGACATGTTTGACTTTGATGTAATATTGGGCATGGATGTGTTAGCGCAGAACCATGCTTGCATTGATTGTTTCGGGGAAGGAGGTAGTGTTCACTCCTCCCGACCACCAACCAGCTACGAGTTCGAGAGGCACGATAGCGAGAAGTAGGCCTAAGGTAATTCGCCCTTAAGGCGAGAAAGTTATTGCATCGGGAGCTTGGGGCGTCTTAGCTTGCATACTAGATGCAAGGTGCACAGAGATCTCGGTGACATCGCATCAGATGAGTGAATGAGTTTACGACGTCTTCCCCGAGGACCTCCCTAATACCTCCGATCGGGAGGTAGATTTTAACATCGGATTGGAATTGGGGGCGACCCGATATCCAAGGCCCCGTCTGAGAATGGCACCGAGTTGAAAGAACTAAAAGTGCAAATTTACAAGACTTGCTAGACAAGGGGTTTATACGCCCAAGCGCTTTCGCCTGGAGGAGCCCTGCTTTTGTTCGTGAAAAGAAAGACGGATCCATGCGCCCGTATAGATTACGAGGAGTTGAATAAAGTTACGATCAAGAACAAATACCCCCTCCCGAGAATAGATGACTTGTTCGATCGATTCTGAGAACAACGATGTTCTCCAAGATCGATCCGAGATCGAAGCTACCATCGATTGAGGATCGGTGAAGAGGATATTCCTAAAACAAATTCGAGATCACGTTATGGGCATTACGAGTTCACAATGATGATGCGTTTGGTTTGACCAACGCCCCTGCGCTTTCATGGACTTGATGAACCGTTTATTCAAGGAGTTTCTTGATACGCTTCGTGATTGTGTTCATCGATGATATCTTCGGTATACTCCGGATGTGATGAAGAGCATAAAATGCACCGAGAAAGTGTTACTCACGCCGAGGAGAATAAGTTATATGCAAAATTTTCCAAGTGTGAGTTTACGCTCGGACAAGTATCTTTCTTAGGGCATGTGGTGTCCGGTCGGGTCTCTGTTGATCCAAAGAAAGTGGAGGCCGTCACATAGTGGCCTCGTCCCACCACCGTGTAACAGTGCGTAGTTTTCGGTCTTGCGGGATACTATAGACGCGTTTAGTGCGAGATTTTGCCAAGATAGCCATGCCTATGACTCACCGACGCGCGTAAGAAACTCATTTGTTTGGGATGATGCTTGTGAAGCGAGTTTCCGTGAACTCAAGCCACAGATTAGTGTCGGCCCCGATTCTTACAGCCTCCCGAGGGCAGAGGGAGCTTTGTGGTTTCTGATGATGCTTCTAAGAAAGGGTGGGTACATTATCTTGATGCAAAGACGGTAAAGTAATAGCTTATGCATCCCGACAATTGAAGACGCACGAGAGGAACTATCCAACTCATGACACCGGAACTAGCAAAGCAGTAGTATTTGCATTAAAGATCCGGAGACACTACACAGTATGGCGAAAAAATTCGATTTTTACAGATCATAAAAATCCAAGTATCTGCTTCACCCGAAGGAATTGAACATGAGGCGTAGCGAGATGGTTGGAATTAGTGAAGGATTATGACATTGACATACAATACCATCCCTGTAAGGCTAATGTAGTGGCCGATGCCTCGCGAGAAGCTTGCATATACTTACAACGAGTGAGCAGAGCAGCAGCAGAGTTACAGCAGAGTTTGCTCGAGTGAAAAATTGCGATGCGACTAGTAGGAAAGACCACGGCTCGATTAGCCCGATTAACGATACAACCGACCTTGAGACAACGTATCATTGAGGCTCAGCAGGTGGACCCTCAGTTAGTAGAAAAGCGTACTGCAGCAACTACGGGTGAGTTTACAGAGTTTGCCCTATCCACGGATGGCGGATTACTATTTCGAGGTCGATTATGTGCCAAAGCGGCGACAAACCAAAATCGAGATATTGAGTGAAGCCCATAACTCGCCATTTTCTATGCATCCCGGCGGTACCAAGATGTACCGAGAGATCAAAGCGATCGTTTTGGTGGTGCAACATGAAGCGCGACGTAGCGAGTTTGTCGCAAGTGTTTGACTTGTCGGCAGTGAAGGCACCTGAGCGCAGAGACCCGCAGGATTACTGCAACCGTTACATGTACCTCAGTGGAAATGGGAGGAGATCTCAATGGATTTCATAGTTGGACTGCCTAGAACTTTACGAGGCTACACAGTAATTTGGGTCATAGTGGACAGATTAACCAAGTCAGCACATTTCATACCCGGGAAACTCACCTATTCAACGAGATAAGTGGCGCGACTTTACCTAGAGGAGATAGTCCGGTTGCATGGGATTCCAGTCAAGATCATTTCGAGCATGAGGATCCACGTTTCACCTCCAACTTCTCGAGAGAGTTTACAGAGCGTTAGGTTCGCAGTTGAACTTTAGTACAGCTTTTCATCCACAGACGGATGGACAGATGCGAACGCGTTTAAACCAGATATTGGAAGATATGTTGCGAGCTTGCACTTTAGACTTCCCCGGTAGTTGGGACACTCATTTGCCTTTGGTGGAGTTTGCCTATAATAACAGTTATCAGTCGACCATCGGGATGGCTCCATTTGAAGCCCTCTATGGAAAACGTTGCAGAACTCCCGTCTTCTGGGAGGAGGTTGGTGAACGCCAGTTGTTGGGTCCAGAATTGGTACAGGTCACTAATGAGGCAATGCAAAAGATTAGGGCACGAATGCAGACCGCCCAAGTCAGACAAAAGAATTATGCCGACACGAGACGAAGGGACCTAGAATTCGAGGTTGGTGACCACGTATTTCTTAAGGTGGCCCCAATGAAGGGAATTCTGAGGTTTGGCGGAAAGGAAGTTGAGTCCGCGATTCATCGGACCTTTTGAGATTTTAGAGAGGATTGGTGCAGTGGCCTACAGATTAGCACTACCGCCTTCTCTTGCAGCGGTTCATAACGTGTTTCACGTCTCCATGTTGAGAAAGTACGTTCCAGACCCGACTCATGTCGTAGACATCGAACCATTACAATTAGCAGAAGATCTGAGTTACGGCGAACGACCGGTTCAAATTATTGCAAGAGATCGAAAGACCCTCCGTAACCGTGAGATCAGCTTAGTTAAAGTATTGTGGCAGAACCACCGCACGGAAGAAGCTACCTGGGAGCGAGAAGAGGAAGTGCGAGCTAAATATCCAGAACTATTTCAAGAATAGGAACTTTCGAGGACGAAAGTTCTTAAGGAGGGAAGATTGTGACGACCATCATCACAGGTATTATTATTTATTTTATTTAACGCTCTAGTAAAAGCCGTGTTTAGCTGGATTAGTGATTTTAATCAAGATCGGCGAGAGGGAGACCGTAATTTGGCTTAGCTTATGTGAATTATTTCTTTTAAGATGAGATTAACTATGAAAATTAAAGGAAAAGGCAATTTTAAGGGCGTTTTGGTGATTATTGCTTAAATAAGGGTTGTATAAGACTTGACCTAAAGCCCTAAACTTTAAGCCTCCTTAGTATTTAATCATAAGAAAACCCTAGGCCATCATCATCCCCTTCATCTCATTTTAGACCTAGAATGCAAACCCTAACCCTAACCTATCTTTCTCCTTCTCCTCATACTTTTGCCCTAGCCTAAACCCCTAGACAACTTGTTGTTGCCCTACACCGCGGCCAGACCACGACCGAGAAACCGCCACACCAACACGCGCACTCGGTGCTCACACACCGCCGCGAACCCACGAACGAAGCTTCCTCGGTAGAACGCTGCGAGTCCACGGAAGAAGACTACCCAGCCGACTACATCTGCGGTTGCGCCGGAGTTCGAACGAGAGTTGACGCAGTCGAATGCACGCCGAAGAGCCACGTCGAAGCCTCGACCACGCACACCGCCGTCGCTACTGCTGCTCGGCCTCGCCGCCGCCATTCCTTTCTTGCAAAACCAACGAAAGCAGCCACGCCGGAGATCGCGAGCGAAGGAGCCTCACGTCGAAGCTCCAGCCGCTGCTGCTGCTCGGGTCTGTGCCGCCGTCGAAGTCCTGCAGCGCCGAATTCCCTCACGCGAGCTCGGTAGTTCGCAAGCTCCCACCTCCGGCCTTTGCCGCTGCCAGTGATCGCGCCACGCCGCGATCACTCGTAAGATCGCCGCCGCCCCAATCGACTCGCCTCCAACCGCTTCCGATCAGCAGCAACTACGATAGCTTCGAGTTCAGCCGGTGAGCGTTGATTTGAGTTTCATACTTGATTAGAAATATTGTGACCTATCGATTAAATTAAGCGTTTGATTGAGAATTTAGGTTACGGGTTCGAACACGTCTTTGTAGGAACCGAACTTGGAGCGGAATTGGAGGTCGATTGCCAAAGCAAACTAAGGAATATTGAGTTCTCGCGTTGAAACCGAGGTAAGCGAGGCATGAAATTGTAAGGACTTGAGTTAAGTACCTTTACAATTAGGAATTTAGTGAAAGCTCGGTGAATAATTTCGAATTGTTGTACGATTCAGATTCTACTAAAGGAAGAGTAGTCGAGGAGTTCGATTAGATTTTGGGAGCGAAGTCGGAACTAAGGTAAGGGACCTTGTGCCGAACTTTTAATGGGATTAAATAAAAATGATTTCCATGATTTCATGCGAAATAGTTTATATTTTTCATATGAAAATATACAGATATTAGTGTGAGAATACGTAATATTTTATGTGCAAATACTTCGATGTATCATGCGGAAAGGAACCATTATTTTATGTGAAATTATTCTCGAATGTTATGTATAAGTATTCCATTATTTCCTGTGAGAATAGGACAGTAGTTTGTATGAGAATGTTTCATGTTTTTTTTACAAAGGTATGATCTTCAAACTGTCCATGAGAAAAGTATGTTTGGTATATCGATGATGATGTTGTGACATGTACTCTATTATTATGTGAATGATGGGACCTCATGCATGTTTTGTATGCCACGAAAGGAATTAATGAATAGTGTGGACATTGGTATCCTGAAATTATTATGTGCATGGTCAAACATGCAATAGAGACCTATGGGTCAAAGTACAGGGGTCTGTGAGGGACTCAAAACGAAATGACTCAGGATGACCAGTCGGCCCCACAATTAAATAAGCAGTCATGGATTAAAGACCTGACAATTAAATGAGCAGTCATGGATTAAAGACCTGACAACTAAATGAGCAGTCATGGATTAAAGACCTGACAACTAAATAAGCAGTCATGGATTAAAGGCCTGACAACTAAATAAGCAGTCATGGATTAAAGACCTGACAATACTAGAAAGTTTTAGGTCCCATATATGTATGTTACGAATGAGTTTAAAGATCATGATTGTATGTGTATGCATATCCCAAACCTCGGTAGCGAGGTTACTTACTGGGTATTGTTTGCAATACTCACCCTTTCTTTTAAAAATGTTTTTCAGGTAAAGGAAAGGACGTGCAGGGCGAGTGACGGGGGAGCGTTACTAAAACCATGGGGACCGACATGTTTTCCGCACATTTCTGTTTTAAACTGATGTTATCTCTATGCTCTTATTTGGAGTTAAACTTATTTACGTTTTAATAGGCCATGCTAAAACGATGCTTTTATCTGATTTTAATGTTTTGTTTTGGGATCCTCAAAAACTATTTATGTTGATTGGAAATTTCTTTTAAGTTCTTTTATCTCTCGGCCTATAAATGCATGCATGTGTAGTAATGTCCCTAGGAATTGGTCATAGAAAAGTAGGGGCGTTACAGCCTTTCTCAATTATAATTTCACATCCTCATGGTCACTCGCATGTACCCCTTTTCCTCGGGTACCATACTTTCATATCCTCAAGATCCCTCTCATTCAGATGTGGGTTCGGTTCATTCATGTAACCCTCTTCCTTGGGCGTCACATGCCCACCAACTTCCACCTTGGTTCGTCCCCGAACAAAATCTTACTAGGAGAGGTTTCACTCTGATACCATTTGTAACGCCCCAGTCCGGGATCTCTGCGACTGATCAAGGCTACTATATCATCCATGACCGCTGTGTAGAGTGAAGACTTTCCCACAAACCAACACGCGTTCTTTCAAAGATGCTTTGTCCTCACTCACATGCTTCCTAGGAAAATTCCCGTGAGGTCACCCAACATAGAATTGCTCCAAGCCAAGCACGCTTAATTATGGAGTTCCTATGATTGAGCCACCGAAAAGGAAGGTGCACCTTGTTGGTATAAGTAGTAGCTATCAATTCTTTTTAAGCCTTTCTCAATCATACTTTCACATCCTTATGGTCACTCGCATGTACCCCTTTTCCTCGGGCACCATACTTTCATATCCTCAGGATCTCTTTTATTTAGATGTGGGTTCGGTTCATTCATGTACCCCTTTTCCTCGGGCGTCACAATAAATGTGCATTGAGCCAAAAGAGTTCAAACAACCACATCCAACAATAAATTACAACCCTAAAACACTTAGCCCATGACTCTACAACTGAAATTAAACCTTAAGAATTCATAAGTCAAAAACATCTTGAAAGGATAATCTAAAAGTTACACCAAAATGACAACAAAAGTAGCTAACCTAGCTAAAAGCTTAAGAAAAACCTAGGTTAAATGAAAATCAACAATTAGACTAAGAAAAACAGTTGGAAAATGAAGAAGAAATAGTAAAAGATGAAGAATCTTCTTCTTCTTCTGCAAGAATAACTCTCCAACTGCAGCTGTAACTCGAGATTTCTCCTTGGAATTTCTTTACAAAAAAAAAGAGAAAAAAACACACATATGTTTAAAGCATTTGTGGGAAATGATGGTATAAGGAAATGAAAAAAAAAAGAAAGGAAATGAGGAAATGAAAAAAAAAAAGTGGGGCACTCACCACCGCCAAACTTCACTACTAATCCTTTTGCTTCCCATTTATTTCTCATTCACTAAAAGCAAACCAGAGCCTTGTGGGAGAAGGTTGAGGGAAGAAGAAGAGAGGGTTTGCTGGTGTTGAAGTTGAATCAGAAAGGGGGAAGATCAATACAAGTTTCCATGGCAAGTTTTGTGATCAACTCTGCCCACTTCTGATGTTTAAATCGTTTTGAACTCCACACGAAGAGGTAAGAAGTGAGGTTTGATTTTCAAAAAAGTTAACCCATTTTTTAACAAATTTCGTGAAGGAAGCTCGAGCAAAATCTGAATTTATGTTAATGATTTGTGAAGAGGAAAGCAAAGGAGAGAATTTGTTGTCAAATCTGAGAAACCTCTAGTATTTGAGGCACTGTGATTTGTAGAATTCGAATAAGAAGTTGTATTCGGTATGGATGGAAAGCTTATTTAATTTCCCATAACTTTCATGAAGAAGTCATGAGTAGAAAATAATTGGAAGTTGCTTAAAATTCAGGTCAAGTTTAGGGTGCAACGGGAAAACAATTCTGGAAACAACAGAAGCTTAGTTTGGGGGAAGTGGCCTTCGAGGTATTTACAGACGCATCCTTTGGGAATTTCAATTTTTATTTTTCAGTTAAGTTTTAGAGGGTTTAAAAAGGAAGAGTTTGGTAAAAAGTACATCATTTTTGGCCAAATAATGAAGAAGTTATGAGTATGTGAAGTCAGGGTATGAAATTTGTAGAATGCTGGAAAATGGATGGACTGAAATTCATGAGATTGAAGCTCTAATGCTTGGTTTTGATTTATTTGACAGGCCAAGAGGAAATAGTTCAAGTATACAGGTCGGGGATCTAGTTTTAACGCTGTGAATGACAAAATGAACTTCGAAAACAATTCTTATACTTGAATTAACTTAAATGCTTTATGTCTTTTTTTTTAACACATACTTATGAGCATACATGGTTTCCTAGAAATGATTTCAAGTGCTCGTTGTGAGCCTATATTTTCCCAATGAAATTTACATGTGAGCATATGTTTATTGATTTTCTGAAATTTTGTGGAAATGTTATAATTTCAAGCAAGCATGTACAAGTAAGTATTGTTTAACGATTTTCAGTTTTCACGAACAAACTGAGTAAACTTGAGTTGTACGAAAAAGGAGATAAGTAGGCATGTTCAAGTATTTTCATATATTTTTCTGAGACTCGAATGAGCTGAGATATTGAGCCCGAGGTTGTATGGTACCGTGTGCACACATGTCATTTTCTGTTGTCGACGTTGAGTGTACTCCGTGACAACAATGCTGTCGTGAGTGCTGGGCGAGCCCCACTACGACAAAGACGATGGGAGTGTTGGGCGGGGCCCACTACATCGTAGAGTAAACGTTGGTTGTATTGGGCGTGCCCTACACAATGTAGATTGTCATATGTTTTTAAATGGTTAATACTCTTGATATGCCTTGCGAGATTTTAATGACATACTTGTTGGATTTATGAAAAGTTATTATGATTACATGTTTATATTTAACACTTGAATACAAATGCTTATTCTCATAGATTATCAGGTGATATGATTTGCGAGTTAATAGTTTTTAAACTCAGACACTCACTGAGCTTCATAGCTTATACTCTCAATATTTTTTAACTTTACAGGTAGAGATCGAGCTCCCGGTGCCTGAAATCCTGCCATAGTTGTCCGAAAGCTCGCGCGAGTTTGATATTTTATACGTGGGTGGGGTTGTACAGCGAGTCCGTATATATTGTAGATACTTTGAAAGGTCTGTATAGTTATGTTCGTGTATGCACTAGAGGTTATAGTAATTTTCAAGGTTCCGTTGTGTCGTGTTTAAAGTATTTCATATACAAGTATAATATGTTTATCAGGTATAAGAGGGTCATCAGGTATTGTTAGAGAGGTAAACGATGTCTGTTGACTTCACGCCGTCTTCTGGGCTAAGTTAGCAGGTAGTTTGGGAGGGGGTGTGACAACAACTCTCTTCCTCTCCCTTCTCCAAAACGTGGGTTTTTTTCTCCGTTCAGCTTCTACCCTTTTTTTCCGATGGAACTTCTCTTTTCCTTCTAAAAAAATGTTGATTTGACACACCCAATTCACGTGGCAACACACCATTGGCTCATTTTTAATAAATAGTGACTCAAATGTTGACATCATCATTAAAAAACGGGTAGAAATCTGCTTCCAGATGTCAGTTTCAATGTTGTACCATTGGCGACCACATTGGCATTGTGCTGCACAATGTTGTAGCATTGACACCAACATTGGCATTGTGTTGCACAATGTTGTAGCATTGACAACAACATTGAACAACCAACCCAACCAATTGGTTCAACAACCCACATTTTCTTTAGCTCAATTTCATAATCTGAAAAATCTGTCCAAAAGAGAGGAAATTCAACAAGAATAAAAAGACAACAAATAGATTTTTTTTTCTACTCAAGCTTGCTTAGATAATTAACCAAATAAGGACCAAAAACTAACAACTGAATGAAAACTACTCAAGTTTTAGCAAGGTTTTAGAGTAAAATTGTGATAATTTACTCATATTTCATGAGATTATCATGATCCGGGAGGAGTCTAGTTTATGGTTAGGTCATAAACAAATTATTGTTCATTAGAGGATCAATGGTACTTAAGGCGCAAGATGTAATTACATGAGTAAAATGAACTTCTGACCCAACTTTAATTACGAACAACTCGTGAAGGATCGACTTACATGTAAGGATTAGATCTATGGACACAACTTGTTGCATAAGAGTTCAACTCTAGATCTATAGTTTGAGTGACCTATAGTTAATAAATGGAAATTAATTAATTAAAGAGATTGATTAATGGGAAAATGTTAGGAATAGCTAAAAACATTACATAATTGTTAAAAATAGTCATATTTTGTGGGTTTTTAATTTTGGACAAAACGCGATATGCACATGTTCCAGCGTCCACGTTTAATTCCGGATTTGCCCTTTCAATTTTTTTTTTATTTTTAAATATTATGGTTCTCTCTCCTTCTTTTCTAAACGGTATCTAATATCTTTTTAAAAAATCTACCTTGCAGTTATTTTTTAAAAAATTTTAAAACCATTTAGATTTGATTCTGATTCTATTGTTTAAATCTTTCTATCCTATTTTTTCGATTAATTACCTTTCTATCTTATTTTCTTGATTATGTTCATAACATGATCTTTATCGATTTTGATGTTCTTCCCTCTTATTTTTTTGTTTGATTTCTGCATTTCGATTTCTTTATTAGTTTGTTTTTATCGCAATCTTGATTTTCTCTTCTTTCTCGGCGATTGGTTCCATAGTTCATATCTCAATTGATTCTTCCTATCTTGATCGGTTTGTTTTTCATTTTTCTCTCTTGTTTATTGATATTTTGTCTTCTTTTCCCTCTTTTTTGATTTTGTAGATTGTAAGTGTATTTTACAGGTTACAATGTCGTTGTTATCTCTAAGTCTATTGCATGATAGAATTTGAGACGAATCCAATCGATACAACAATTTTAAAGTGGTGTTTGTTCTCGTTCCTTTGGATTCTAGTTTTTCCCAGTTTTTCGATTCTATTCGTAGCAAACTAAACTTTTCGAATAATCAAATTATTACTCAGTTGACTTTGTACATGGATTGTTCTGATAAATCTAGTGTAATTAGAATTACTGATTATAGAGATGTTATGTGGATACTCTCTACTATAGCTAATGGTATATCAAATAATGTCCATGTTGTTGTTGATTATTCAAAAGTGCCTGAATTTGATTGTTCCACTACTATTATATCTAATTACAGTGGAGGTACAAATATGGGTCATATCAACAAGAAGGATGTTGATTTTAATTTTATCAAATTTACTGACATTGATCATTTTTCCTTTGATTTGTCTCTCGAGAAAAATTCTATATTTGAAAGTAAAGATGATTTGAAGAAAACTATTTACTTCCTTGCATTGAAAAATAGTTTTGAATTTATGACCGTCAAATTAAACGACAAATCACTTGTTCTTTGTTGCAAAAAATGAAGTTGTAAGTGGTACCTAAGGTCTTCTCGTTTTAGGGATGGTAGTTTGTGAGTTGTTCGCAAATTTTCACGATTGCTCCATTGATGTTGTGAAGAATGATCATAGTCAAGCCAGATCATTAATCATATGACAGTGTGTTAAGTCTATTATGGAGGTTAATGACGGTATTCATATTTGTCCCCGAGACATTATTAAATATATGAGAAGGAAACTTGGTGTGAACATTAGTTATGGTAAGGTATGGAAGGGTCGTGATCTTACATTGGATTGTATTCATGGTTCTCCTACATCCTCATACTTGCTTATTCCTGCCTTTTTCACTGCCCCTATTGATAAAAATTCAAGTGTGTAATTAATTTGGTTATTTTTATTTTTCCATACAGTGTATTTCTTATATGTATTTTTTTTCTAATAATTTGTTTCTAATTTTTTACTTTGTATTTATTTCAGGTACATACACGACTCAAGAGGTTGACGAGGATGGTAGGTTTAGGTATTTCTTTATGTGTCTATCAACTTCTATTCATGCATGGAAACATTGTTTTCCTATTATATCAGTTGATGGTGCTTCTTTGAAAAATAAATTTTTTAGCACATTATTATCTGCTGTCACTCTTGATGGGAATTCTGAAATTATTCCATTGGCGTTTGCAGTAAGTAGATTCGAAAAATGATCGATCATGGACTTGGTTTTTTCGTAATTTGAAAGCTGTTTTAGGGGAGCCAAAGGACTTAGTTGTTGTTTCTGATAAGCATAATAGCATCACGAAAGGTATTAGCATAATTTATGATACGTCATAACATGGATTATGTTCATTTAATATCTTGAGAAATCTTAAAAAAAAAAACACAAGTCTAGACCAATTGACGATTCCACAATTGTGCAAGAGCATACACTGTTATTTGATTTTGAATATTATATGAGGAAGCTAGAAAATATAGTGCCATCAATTAGGGCAGAGTTGGAAGAACTTGGGCATGCTAGGTGGGCAAGAGCATTTTGTTCGAGGATAAGATATTCAATGATGACAACTAGCATCTCTGAGAGTATGAATTCATTAGAAGCCGCATTCAAAAGTGCTACCTGTTATTCCTCTTCTTGAAGGCATTAGAAGTCGCATTCAAAAGTGGTTTTATGAACGTCGTACTTCTTCAAGTTTTCAGCGGACTCAATTTTCTCCATGGGCAGAGAATGTTATTCGGTCAACATTGAAAAATGGTCGTACAATGGATGTTTGTGTTCTATCTTCTTTTTTTTTGTTGTAATTATTTACTATATAATTATTATATCATATGTTTTCGTAATTTTGTTTTCATTCTATTTGTTTCAGCTGTATTGCATCAATCAATTCTTGTTTGAGGTGCATAGTCGCAGTAAGCAGAATGGGGTTAATATTCTTACCAAGAGTTGCACGTGTAGACGGTGGGACCTTGATTTATTTCCTTGTGTGCATGCATGTCTAGCTCTATGTCGGAGGAATCTTGATTTTCACTCGTACTCTCATGAGTTTTATCGTATTTCAACCCTAATTGATGTGTATAGCAAAGATATACGCTCGATTGGTAATATAGTTCAATTCACAACTTCATTCACTTTTGTTGATGATCCAATTCTTCCTCCCAATGTCAAGCACCCTGCTAGTCAACCTAGAAAAAATTGGATATTATCGCGATTGAGAAAATGGTTGCTATGAAGTGTGGTTGGTGTGGTCAACGTGGACATAATCGGAGAACATGCAAGAATCTAATATTGGATTGATTTCTAGTCATTTTCTTTTTTTTAATCACATTTATTTATACTTTTTTGTTATTTGGATCCTAAGTTTAATGATTGAATATATTTTCAATAATCATTTTAGAACTACAATATATTTTTCAATCCAGTGCAATCATTCATTTTTAAGTACAATATACTTATTTTTTAAAAACATTCCCTTCTATCTCTACCAAATACACAACATTTCTATTGTCTGCCCTTCTTAATTAATTTTATCTCTTAGCTATCTAGCTTTGCTTGATATAATTATGGTGTAGTTATATTGTCTATCACGTCCTAGTTTTGGATGCATTAGTTCAACATTTGTGATTGTGTACGTTGGAACTGATATTCAATTTATATAGAAAGTATTTATATATTTTATGTGTTAGTCTATCCCATTACTTTTCAACTTGTTCTTACATTATTTTTTATAGTATCGAGTTCGTTAGTGATTTATTTACTTTGTAATTTCCATTTAATTTAGTTACAGGAGTACGTTGTAATTTTTTTAGTTAGTTGTTTATGTGTTTATTTACGTTGTAATTTACATGTGTACATTCAGAATTTAAAGAAATAGATTATAATTCGTGTATACGTTATTTAGGATTTATGATTGACAACTCGTGGATTCCTAGAAGTTTTGTATTCATTCCATGACATTTATCAAAAAGTTAAGGTTTATGATTCATAAGTTTTAGCTTTTAATTGCACGTGTTACTCAAATGACTAAATAGAAAAATAAGTTAATTATGCAAAAAAAAAAAAAGATCAGATTTAACTACCTCTTCACTATTTACGGTTATGGGTCCCAAACTATAGAAGAAAGAATCTTATTTCGCAATATTTAAATTTTTGTTACACTGTATATCTCGAGATTCTCGGGTTATATATGAAAATAAATCGATATAGTTACCTTGAAATCCATGTGATTTTGTCTCTCAGGAAGCCCTACTTTTTTCGTTTTTTCTTCGTTTCTGCGTTTTTCCTACCATTCATAGTAGGCAACAATCATTTTAAACTTTTTTTTTAGATGTAGCATACTATTTTATTAACGACAGTAAGAATGAAATAGTATTCCTTACCTTCTTTATCGCAGTAGCCTGAACTCGATTTCAACTCTTTTAAAAGAGGGAGAATCCTTCTGAATGCTCCTCTTTGTTCAAAGAAACGAAGGGAGAAGGAACTTAGATCAATGATTCCGCCGAACCCCTCGCCTGTTCAGAGGAAGGAAGGAGAGAAGAAACCCTAACGAAAGCCTCGAATCTTCAGTAAAAGGTAAAAATATTTTGAATTTTTTTTAACTGTTTCTACTCTTTTACGGGGCAAAGAGAGAATGTGCATGTTCAACTACTGGCTGATTATTTTCTCTCTCTTTGTTAATTTTTGTTACAAAATTAATTTTTAATTATTGTGTATTTATTTGGTTTAAATTAGTATGACGTGATTTCTTTTATTTAAATTATTTCGATTTTTATTTTGAAATCTTATAAATTCCATGATATCTGTTTGTTTAGATTATATATTTGATGTGATTTATTTTTCATTTTAAAATCAAATTAAAAATAACTACCCTATAATCTAGGAATCTAAATTAATAAATTGGTTAGGGCTAGTTTGGTGTTTTATTAATTTCTATTTTAAATTTTCGAAAATAAATTGGTCATTTTTAAAAAGTTAAAAGCGTGTGACTATTTTTAAAAGCAAAAACTAAAATATGGCTATTCATGTAGTCAACCCTTGATTAATTAATTTTTTTTAAACATTGGAGCTTATAACTTTAGGTTCATAAAATCTCATTGCTAGCTCATACGAACAATGGGATCAACTTTGTTGAAAGAAAATTTTAAACATTTAAATGAATATTGAATATATTTGATATATTAAATGAGAAAAATATATTTATTGTATCTGATAAATTAAACATAAAATAAAATTATAAATGTATTAAGATACAAATATATATAAAATTTGAATGATATTCAAATAAAAAAAAAAATACATACCAGGAGAATTTGAAATATTGGGATGAAATTCAAACCGTTTAAAATATACATTTTAATATTAGATATTAAAATATATATGAATTAATTAGAGTAAAGTTTTGCTTAGATGATCACTATAAATAAGACCTTTATGGGTTAAACCACAAGGTGTGCCTCCACCCTTGAAAGAAAAGAGTTCTCAAAATTCTCTTATCAATTTCTTCTCTATTTCAAGAGGCTTCCACAAGTCTTGATCATCTGTTCGAGTGAAAGTCTGGTACATTCGACCTCATTTGAGTAAAGATCCGCAAAAAATATCTCCTTAATATTTCAAGGTATGTTTTGCTTCACCCAATGTGTTTGCTTAATTCTAAAATAAAATCAAAGTTGATTTCAATACTTTTTATTTAATTCGATTATTCCCTTCATATGTATCAATCAAAACAATCAAATTCATGGAATTTAGATATAATATTAAATTTATTTAATACAAAGATATATTATACTAAAAAATAATTATAAAGATATCTGAGAAACAAAATAAGATATTAATTTACAACCATAATCAAAGTAATTTTATTCATAAAAAAAATATCAATAAATGAAACATGTCAATAATCCATACAAACAAAACAATTTTTTCATTTAAGAACAAAATTAAATTCAATTTCACATCTAATAGGATTTAAGAAATGACAAGTGAATTAAAGCAATTCCCTATTAAAAGAGATTTGACCACTCTTTTCAAGAGATATATATTTAGAGCCCTACTTTTTCAAAATCAAGTTTAAATTCATTATAGACATCCATAAAATCATCCTAAGAAAGATTTTCGCTACTTACTTCTTCGCCATCACTTTCGCACCAATACGAGCTATCAAGCACCAATATGATAACTAAAAATCTTCTTTCTTCAATTTTTGAAAATTTTCTTAATTTCTAGTTTTTGAAATTTTCCTCACACCAAGAGAATCACTAGAAATATCATATGAAGATTCAATGAAATCATGATTAATCCTAATGTTTGTCATAATTAAGCTCAAACAATTAAGTTTTCGGGAAAGGTAACTTTGAAAAATAATTTAAGGAAAATCATTTTTGAAAAAAAAAATCCATTCCAAACAAAACAATTTTTCAAAATTTAAATTTCAAGGAAAAATAAATTTTAGAATTTTTTTCTAGACAAAAAGAATTTAGCATGTAAAAAATGAAGAAAAAAGATTTCAAAGTAAAAAATTTCTGGTGAAACGGCTTTTAGAATGCAATTTTTCAAACTTTTTGCATAAAAACAAAAAAAAAAACCAAATTTAATAAAATAAAGAAAAAACAGTTTTGAAATAAAAGAGAAAAATTTTTCCAAATACTTTTTAAACAAAAAACAAGCTACTCAATTGTAGGATCTATAACAACACTATAGAAGAGTGGATAGGGTTGCTTACAAAAATTTAAAACATTTCAAGATAAATTAAGGGATTGTTTGGTATGCAATCTGGATTCTGTTTTATGTTTTCAGATTCACTGAATTCTGTGAATATGTGTTTGGTAGATGTGTTTTCGAAAACTGTTTTCGGATTTTGTGTCCAAATAGTATAAATTTTGAAAACAATATTTTTTTGTTTTCATTGTATCGAGATTATGAATTTAAAATTTTAAAATGCAGAATTATATTAAACAAAGATAAAATTCTTAATAAATACAATATTTCATGTTATAAACTCAATTTACTTTTGTTAAATTAAAATAGGTCTAATATAATATATTATAAATTATATAATATTATATTATCAAATGATAATTCTATCAAATTTTTAAAAATCAAGTTCATAAATTAATTAATAATGACTTATATTCAATCTAATAATTAGTTTTGCAACTACAACTAATTTCATGATCTATAAATATGTTATAGGACACACTTTAAACAACTGTTTATAATGGATCAAATTTCTAAATATGCTACCAAACACATATATGAAAACATGAAATACAACCCTGTTTTCATTGAATCCATTGTTTTCAAATTTCTGTTTTCAAATTACTTACAAAACATGCCCTAAACCAAAATGCTTCAATAAAACTAATCAAATAATCACTCTAAAAATGCTAGAAATGTAGAACAAACTTCTTAAGTATGCAATCTACTCAAATAAATAACTGAACAATGTAAAGTAAAAGAGCCGAGAGAAAGAAATGATACCAGAAGTTTTTATAGTGGTTCAAAAATCACTACTTCACTCGTCAAGACATCTTGAGAATTTTACTGCAATAGGTTTCTTAAGGGTGAAAACCAAACCAATAGTTGCCCTTTTTACAGGTTCAAGAGCCAAAACCGACCCCAATCGATCCTTCTGCAGGTTTAAGATCCAACCTATATCGATCATTTTACTAGGTTTGGGATCAAACCACTACAAATCCTCTTTTAGGTTCAAGATTAAACTGCTCACTCCAAATTCCAAGGTACTCACAGCTTAATACAAAATCTAATTGAAAGATGAAATTAAAACTCCATAAAAATAAAAACTCTCACAATAGTACATACACAAGTTTGAAGCACTCAAAATTACCTAATCCCCATAAAAAGATAATCTCCCACCTAAAGATTATAATAAAAATAGAGCTTTGAAAAATGACTAACAATGAAGTATTGGAGAGAACCTTTCAACAAGTTTGAGAGACGCGAGACTTTGAAAAGAAGAAAAAAAATGTTTGAATAAGGTTCAAAACTAGGGTAAATTTTAATTAGGCTATTGGATCTATGTTAAATAGACCTAGAGTGGAGGAAATTTGGGAGGAAATAATAGTTTTCTCAATTATCTTTTGGCCATAACTTTCTCAATTGACGTCTATTTGAGCAATTCAAAATGCGTTGAAATCATATTTTTGAGCTCTACATTGAACACTTTAAAACACTAAAAATCATTAGTAATGAGGTTTGTTATCATTAAAAAATATGGTCGTATGATTAAAGCTGGTAAAACCAATAGCTGGAAGTGTGGTTTATGGCTGAGAAAGAAGGGTAATACCCAAAGCATTTTCTATTTTTGTGTATTTTTATTGGCTATATTTTTTGCAATTTGGAACCATGCCAAAAAGGAGCTAACACTAAAAAGGAATGCAATGTTTGGTCAACCAAATCAATTTTTTAAAAAAAAAACCCATAAAAAGTAAACCAGAGCAATCAATATGAATAACAAATATCTCCACCCCCAATTATTGATGTACTACAAAAATGGATAACCAATAACAAGGAAATTTAACAATAAATTAAGAAAATACAAGGACATTACTAATTTGGCAATCAATTTTATAAAAAAACAGCAAAAAAAAAAGGTGGTTATATAAAAAAATTTGGGTTGACTATAGAATGACCAAAATTTTAGTTTTCAATTTCAAAAATAGCCATACATTTTTAACTTTTTAAAAATGGCCAATTTACTTTCAAAAAATTAAAAAAGAAATTAATAAAAGACCAAACTAGCCTTAACCAATTTATTAATTTATATTCCTAGATTATAGAATAGTTGTTTTTAATTTGATTTTAAAATGTAAAATAGATCACATCAAATATATAAACTAAACAAACAGATATAATGGAATTTCAAAATAAGATTTCAAAATAAAAATTGAAATAATTTAAATAAAAGAAATCACATCATACAAATTTAAACCAAATAAATACACAGGAATTAAAAATTAATTTTGAAACAAAAACTAAAGAAGATAGATAAGTTAATCAACCAGTAGTTAAACATGCAAATTAAACTCTTTAACTCGTAAAAAAGTAGAAACAGTTAAAAAAAAAAGCCAAGAGATTTTTACGTTTTACCGAAGATTCGAGGCTTTCGTTAGGGTTCTCCTTCCTTAATTTGAGTAGCCGAGGGGTTCGAAGGAATCGTTGATTTGGGTTCCTTCTCACTTCGATTCTTTGAGCAGAAAAGTTGGGACATTCAAAGGATTTTCCCTCTTTTGAAAGAGTTGAAATCCAATTCAGGCTACTCCGATAAAGAAGGTAAGTAATACTCTTTCTTTCTTACTATCGTTAGTAAAATAATATGCTACATCTAAAAGAAAAGTTCAAAATTGATTGTTGTCTACTATGAATGGTAGGAAAAACCCAAAAACGAAGGAAAAAAAGGAAAAAGTAGGGCTTCCCCGAGAGACAAGATCACGCGAATTCCAAGGTAACTATATCGATTTGTTTTTATCTATAACCCAAGAATCTCGGGATATAGAATGTAACAGAAATTTAAATATTGTGAAATAAGATTATTTCTTCTATACTTTAAATTATAAGATTGATTTATATGTGAAACTGAGATTTCGGAGATCCAAACATACACTTGAAGGTATGGTCAAAGGCGTGAGGTCTACGTGACTTAGGAACAACATTTGGAAAGAAGAAAAAAGACTTGAGACCCATAACCGTAAATAGTGAAGAGGTAGTTAAATATGATTATTTTCTTTAGAATAATAATATAAAAATTACTCATATCTATTTTGTTCTAACAGGAAACAAAAGCAACAATGACTGAACGGGATAAGACAACCTACAAGAACAAAAAGACTGAAAAAAAGAGAATTAGGGATGGGGCCACAAAAAAGGAAGCACTGAAGAAGCAAAAAAATAAAGACACTACCAAGGTAAGAAACTGAATTGAATTGTTGATTAAATATGAGACTTTCTTTTATATTTTAATTACCAATTTCTAAGGAATCCAAGAAGTCAAAGGAAGTGAGGAAAAAGGAGGGAACAGTAGAAGAAAGGTGGAAGGACACCACAGAAGAAGAGCAGATATGTAATGTTCTAAAGTTTTTTACTCTTAAAAATTAAATGTTGAAAATAAGAAGTTAGAATGTAATTAAACAATATAGGTTGAGGATAGCTATGAAGGAGATACTGAAAAGATTGAGGAAGAAGAAATCGAGAATAGAGAATCATCATCAAGTAAAGTGAATGAAGAAGATGAGTCTGAATCAAGGATAGAGTCGATCTCAATCATAAAGAGGAATGTAGATGAAGAAAGGAAACAAAAGAGGAAAAAGACTGCAATAAAAAAGGTAATAACAAATGACCAATTGGAAAGTATTTATTGAGGAAGATATAATTAAATATTTATTTTATTTATATATGTAGGTAATTGTTAAGCAAGAAATTGATAAAGGCAGGAACTTGAGAAGTAAAGGAAGTCCTGATAAGTCTGTTGGTGAAAATGATGAGGTACATTAGTTGTAGCATTATTGATAGTGTATTTATTTATGACATGAAGAACTAGGTGTATAGAAATATTGAGTATATACTTTGATATATTGTAGAATCTATTCTACTTAATACCTAGGATAAAAAGAACACAACCACAAAAAATAAACTTGCAGAGAAAGACAGATGGAATCGAAAGAATAAGAGGCAGTTATATGAGAGGCTTCAAGAAAGATTTAGACAAACCTGTTTTAGACATTTTTTAGACTTTGCAATTTCAAACCAGTCATCCCAGTTGCTCCTACCTTTGATACAAAGCAATGCAAGCCTAAAAATTCTATAGAAATGAATTTCTTAATAGGAGACAAGGTTCTAAAGTTTGGATTTAGAGAATTCGCTCTAATAACAGGATTGAACTGTGAGCTCGTGCCAACGATAGATGTAGGAGAAATAAAAGGGGGACAACACATCCGAAATAATTTTTTTTTAGGGATAAAAACAAGTAAGTAGGCAACTTCTGAACATGGGGTTCAATGTAAGTAGGTTTGCAAATGAAGATGACCAATTGAAAATGACACTGCTATATTTTTTGGAAAGGTTTTTACTGTCAAGGCAAAAAAAGGAATATGTTGACATGGAGCATATCATAATGGTTGATGATGAATAATTGTTCAATAGTTACCCATGGGGGAGACTTGCATTCGATTTGCTTCTAGAAGCAATGCAGAAGGCACTGAATAGTAAGGCAACAACAAGAATATCAATGGGTGGGTTTATTTTCCCTATCCTTGCATGGGCATATGAAGTAATCCCAACATTAAGTTATCCAGAGAACTTTTATGCAAGGAAACTGACTGAAAAAACACCAAGAGTCATCAATTGGGTTGTTGACACCCAACCAAAATGGAAGGACCTGCAAAAAAGAATTTTTGATTCACCAAAGGTAAATATAAAGTATGTAGTTTGTTGATGCTTTATTTAGATATATTATGTTAAAACATATATCTAACTATCTAATATGTATAACTTTGCAGTTGGAAATATGTCCAATGTTAGCAACAGAAGAAGAGATGAAGATGAAATATTTTCAACCATTCATTGAGGAAGAACAAAAAATACGAGCAGAGCTTGAAAGGGAAATGCAAACGGAAAACATAGAGAAGAATATAATAGATATACCATCAACAGGGTGACACCAACCATCATAGACCAACGATATATAAGAAAGAAGATGGAAATGATAGAAAAGAAGCAAGAGGAGATGTTCACCCAGTTTACTCAGACTATCGAGAGAAATCAAGAAATATTAAGTAGAAAGATCGATGAGTTTGTACGAACAATAAGCATGATGGCGGAGAACATGAAAACCACCCGATTTGAAGAAGATAAATACATGGTATGAAACACGTAAATATTAAACGTATCTAAATTAAGATACATCTATTTAATTCTGATTGAAATTGAATAGGGAACATCTTAATTCTCAAAGGAACTTGATGAATTGGAGGACGAAGAAGAGGAAGATGGCAAAGAGCAATTGAATCAGCATGACAGACATCCAAACATACAAACAAGAAAAGATGATGAGGACGACGCTACTTGGGGGCAAGGACCAAAAGGTCAATCAAGAAACATCATTTGGGCTTTGAACAAAGAGCCAGTTGTGTCACAAGGAAGATCAAATGTGGATGATACAAATGTCAAAGATGACAGACAATAAAAGGGTCAAGAGGTAGGAATTACTTTGAATTACTTTGAAATTATTAGTGATACTGATAACTAATAATGAAATTTAGGAAGGTGATGATATAATCAACGAAGTGATGAGATCAATAGACGAAATCAAAATATACGAGACATTGAAGAGGAACAATAAAGGCAAAAATATCTTGAAGGTAAATGAGCAGAGATATAACATACGTAATGAAAACTGAATGTGCTGATTGTTTTATTATTAATTTTTAGCAGAATGACAATTCAATAATAGAAATAGTGGGTCAATTGATTGAGCATAAGGAAATGCGAATAGTACCAAAGATGCAACCTAAGCGTCATAATGAGGTATAGAACGTATTACCTTACAACTTTGCATATAAATGTGTAAACATACAATATTAAAGAAAAGTATAAAACACTGAAAATAATAGGTGAGGATAAAGTTGAAATTGAACGAGGAAGACAAATAACTGAACAAACTAATGGGAGGTTTCATTCCAGTGGTATGTGCAATGCAATAGTTTATTGAAAGATTTACATGCAATAGAAATGTTTACATCAATGTTCTAAATTAACCATAGACTTCAACCCTGAATGTAAACTGGAAGGCGAATGAACATAAAAATATTGCAAGAGCAAGGAAAACGAAGGCACTTAAAGAGTTATGAAAGCTCTTCTGTAATACGTTTATTAACTTA
Organism: Trichosanthes cucumerina; assembly: GCA_036507285.1. Taxonomy (NCBI): domain Eukaryota; kingdom Viridiplantae; phylum Streptophyta; class Magnoliopsida; order Cucurbitales; family Cucurbitaceae; genus Trichosanthes; species Trichosanthes cucumerina. Next base: position 14,485,578 of record CM071838.1, read on the forward strand.
ATTATACTGTACAATGTGATGTGATGTTATGTCATATTATTTAGAGTGTAATTTAATTGTTCCCTTTTAATTAAGTAACTGAATCATGACCTAATAAATTTGTTTGAATGTTCAGATCAACCATAACATACAAAGAGATAGACCAACTGGAGTACAATCAAAGGGGATATATATTGATGCTCTATGCAAAACATATGAACCAAGCAACAAAGAAGACACAACATCTTTAACATATGGACCTGCGTTCGACCTTCATCTAAGCCAAGCTAAGATCTGATTTAATCCACGAAATTGATGATTGTTTTAGGAATTATGCTTTGTTAGACTTATGTTCACCAAGATGAACTAATTTAAGAGACAACTTTTGTTTTGGAGTATATTGCTTTTATTGTAGTTTTGTTAATTTTCTAGGCTAGATTGTTTGATATTAATAGATTAATGCAAAGATAGTTTATAAAGCGAATTAAATATCATTAATTTGCATGATTAACTTATTTTTCTATTTGGTCGTTTGAGTAACACGTAAAGCTACAACTTGTGAATCATAAACCTTAAATTTTTTATAAATATAACTGAATGAATACAAACATTCTAGGAGTCCACGAGTTGTCAACCATAAATCCTAAATAATGTATACAGGAATTACAATCTACGTCTTTGAATTCTGAATATAGATGTTGCGTAAAATTAATATGCAATACTGCAAGTGTACAAGTCAAGTTTTAGTATAGTGATTTAAGAGTTCCAAGTATCGTCCTCGGGAATGAGTTTCTAGATTAATTAATTACCAAGATACTAATTCTCAATTTTAGCTAAAGTAACATAACATGGATAGATGGTGAAAACAAAGATAAAAGATAAACACACAATTGGAGACACGAATGTGATAGATTTGGAGGAAATTGACTTCACAAGTTAATAACTTATTTGATACATGCAATGAACTAATGTGATGCATTTATAAACAAGAAGTAAGATACTCAAGAAAATCTCTCGATTCTTGGTGAGCCTTGCACATACAATAAATTCTATAGTCTCCATATGAATCTAAAAGCATGCACGACATTAAGCAACTTATTTATGTGTTTCCCTTAGACTTCTAGGTCATTTTCATGTCAGACTTCTAAGAGTATTGGCAACTTTGCTCTAATCTAAGTTTCTTTCTCTCGAGTCTACTTAAATCAACAAGATCAAAGAATTGAAGAACGAATTGCCAAAAATAAAGAACAAAACATAATTCAATACATAATCAAACAAGTCTTAAACAAGTGAATCAAATCCTACCTACAACGTTTAGCCACTCTAAATCACAATAAAACCAAACTAAAGTTATAGAAAATGTCTTAGAACAGTGTTACAATCTGAAAGAAAGAGGAAATAAACTTATGTGTCGATGTCGGTCCTTCGTCCCCGAGCTCCCGTCTCGATCTCGAACCTCCACGAATGTTTTAGCTCCCAAGAAATGCTCACTTTTCTCTTCTTATAGAGTGTATTTTGAAATTACGGTGCAATTTCTATCAAATTCGGCTCCCTTTGCAAGAAGAGAAAGTGTTCTATTTATAATACTTCTCGGCAAAGCGTTGCAACGCTAGGGACAACGTTGCAACGTTGTACCCTAGGCGTGTATCATATATAGAATGTGTCGACAGCGTTGCAACGCTGCTACCTTAACGCGCGCGTCCTTATCGATCTAGCATTGCAACGGTAACAAGCAGCGTTGCAAAGCCCTCACCACGGTCCTTCACGCTCATCTTCCTATCGAGATAGCGTTTCGACGCAGCGTTGCAACGCTATCGGCATGATCCTTCAACGCTCAAAATCAGCAAGCTGGGCGTTGCAACGCTCTGCATGGCGTTGCAACGCCATCACTTCGGGTCTACTAGCTTGAGTTGGTCCTTCTACTTCCGATTGATATTATTTTTAGCTCCAAAAAGCCTCGTTTCAATCCCGAGTGATCCAAAATGTCTCCATTTGTCCTATTTAAGCTCTTAAATTGAAATTCATTGATTACCACGCATAAAAGCCCTGAAATTATCATAAAACTAGCAATAATTAAGCCTAAGGATAACACATTTTGTGTGCTATCAAACACCCCCAAACTTAAACTTTTGCTAGTCCCGAGCAAAAATAGAATTAAACATGTGATTTTTCTTCTACATTCATTTGATTCAAACCTCGAAAATTTTGGCAATCACAGGAAACACTCAAACATAATACTTCAATGAGTAATTTAGAACTTTTCCTAAGTGTTCCTACGTGTGTGTGATTAGCCTATGTTCCTTTCATTTTTACTAAGCCCGGATCAACTTTATTAGGCTCTCCATTCAAATTCCCCCTACACTAGTCCTAATTACTAATCTTTGAGTCTCCCCACATTCAAGAAATAAACTTTACTCAGCACTTAATCACTTTTTCTCATTTTTTTTCTATTTTCTTCTTTTTTTGTGCAATGACACTAGCTTTCACACATCCACTGCAGGGACCCTTACCCAAAGCACTCGCCCAATGAGTGGTCTAACTGATCACAGTGAAGGTAGCTCTTTTTGCCCTCACGAATTTTTTCTTTAACAAGCCAACAAAAGAAACAAACTACTCTTTCACAAAACGTACATATTATACAGATCATGCACTTCGTTTTGTCATTCACCCTATCCTGCAGTTTAACTCTAAAATCAGCTCTTAGACCTATCAAGTTGACATTAAACTTCTAAGCCTAATAATTTTGTTCTAAGCATTTCAAAACTACAGGAACACTGGTTGTGTGCATAATGGTGCAGGAAAAGCTCAAAAAAAATTTTAAATTAACTCAAATTCATATCATGCTCTCAAGTTTCTGCAGAATTACAAAAAATTTTAATTAACTCTCATCCTAGGCTATCATGAACATACTTATGCAAAAGATCGATCAACAATTCAACATATACTCAGGATAGTCACAACATATCAATAGCATCCCAACCCCAAACTAAACTAAACATTGTCCCCAATGTGTGCAAAATAAGCTCAAATAGTAAGAAGGTAAGAATGAACAATATTGTCCTGAGTAATGGAGATTTTCAATATTTGCTTAGTTCCTTGGATAGCTAAAACACGTGTGTTGGAGTTCCACAGAATGAGAGCATGGGTTTCTACGAGGGGTGACATCCACAGTAACCTAACAAAGCAAAACAAACAAACTAGTAAGTAAACTAAGAACCGAAAAAACAAACAGAAAACAGAAATAACAAAAATGTAAAGCTTGGGTTGCCTCCCAATAAGCGCTTTCTTTAAAGCTAGATTGTACTCCCCCAAGGTGTTTCTTTCCTATCCTGCAGCGTTCGAATTGATACATTCATCTGGCTGATCTGGGTCTCTATATTCTTTATGGCAGCTCTATGACTGATCACTATGCCAGTTAGACTGGAGACTGCGTTCTCCAGCTGGTTGGACCTATTTTTGGATTCAGCTATAAAGGAGTGCACTGTCTCTTCCAGAGATGGTTTCCTCTCAGATGTAGAAGCATACCCTGTAGGAGTATTCAACACATTTTTATTGTTAGCATAAGAGAAATTTTTGTGATACCTCAAACCTGGATTATAACGTGTTGGAAGGTTATTCTGAGTCTGGTTTCCTTCATAAGTGTTGCTTCTATTGTTCAGATAATGTATTTGTTCCATAGTGGATTCTCCATTGGGTTGGGAGCATTGAGAGGGTACCATTGTTTGGGGTGATCCTACAAAATTATTCAAAGCAAGAGTGAGGGATGCCATATGAGATTTAAGGGAGGTTACCTCATCCAATTGATACAATCCAGCTATTGGCTTAGATCTGTCATTGTCTGTGGGCCATTTGTAGTTGGCAGTTGAAACTTCCTCTAGGAGGGCACGTGCTTCTGGCACAGTCTTTACCATGAAAGCTCCTCCCGCAGTGGCAACCAGAATGGTCTTAGTATTACCTGCAAGTCCATTATAGAATAATTGTACCTTGAGCCAATCTGGGTAACCATGCTGTGGACATCTCCTGAGCATGTCCTTATAACGGTCTCAGGCCTCAAATAATTGCTCTCCCTCCTGCTGCCTGAATGTTCCTATCTCTGTCCTTAACTTTGCAGCTTTCACTGGTGGAAAGAATTTGGTCATGAAGGCTTGGCCTAGCTCCTCCCAAGATGTGATACTTCCTGGTGGGAGGGACCCTAGCCATTCCTTAGCTCTACCCTACAATGAAAAAGGAAAGAGACGTAAGCGAATACTATCAGTAGAAATACCATTTAACTTAATTGTACCACAGATTTCTAGAAAAATCTGTAAATGTGAATTAGGATCTTCTGTGGCTTGTCCTCGAAAAACACCTTCCCTAACCATCTGAATAAGTCTTGTTTTAAGTTCAAAATTGTTAGCATTTATGGGAGCATAGACAATTCCAACCTGCTCAGAATTAAACACAGGTTAGAAGTACTCCCTGATGGGTTTAAGGTTGTTGATTAATTCTTGATCTGCCATTATATGAGCCTATGCTCTCCCTTGCCTTAGGAGTCTCCTACAGGTCTTTTCAATCTCAGGATCAAAAGGGTGCAGGTCTGCAGCTCTATCCTTGGGCATACACCTGAAGGTACCAAAAAAGATAGGAATTAGACAAAAACAAAAAAACTAGAAAAGGATAGACAAAGAAAGAACACAGGTAAGAAAAAAATAAAACACAAATACTAAAGGAAGTAAAACAAAAAACTAAAACTTAAACTTGGGTTGCTTCCCAAGAAGCGCTTTCTTTAACGTTTTTAGCTAGACGGAAACTTATGATTGACATTAAGGCATGTAAAACTGCTCATATTTCTTCGGGCCATTCTTGCTTGAATCGATATAGCCTTCTAAGTCTAAAAGGCTATCTTGTTTTTCCTGGGCACCTAAAGAAAAATTATTTTTGGTATTTTTGTGTATTGAAATAAAAGAATTAAAACAAGACTCGTGAGTATAGGACAAATGGTTATCAAAATTAAAGGAGATTTCTGGAGATAAAATGGAGAAGGACTTTTCAACCTCGAACTCTATCACCTGAATTTCTTCCGTGGAAGTGATTGTATTATCATTGTCTACCTCACAAACCTGTTTCTGGTTTGTTTCAGTTTCCTCCAACTTATCCTCACTATCATATGAACAAGTCCTCCTAGGTGGCTCCTCCTCAGTGGTAAGAATAAGAAACTGTTCTTGTAAGGCTTTAAGGGAATTTACCAGTTGATTGAGATAATGAGTTCTTTCATGTACTATTTCCCAAAGCTCTACCACTTTAGCCTCTAACCTATCCAACCTTTCTAATTCATCATGAACCAAATTTTTAATTTTCAATTCTAACATATATTCCATTAATAGGTCCACAAGAGAAGAGTTTTCTACAGGTTGGTAAGGGTACGAAACATTTTGGTTCCAAGTGCCTATATAATTATCATCAAAAGAATTCTCATAGATCATAGATTCAGAATGGTAAGGATTAGACAAATGGTATCCAGAAAAATCATGATACACATACCTAGGGTCCTGAGAGGGACAGTACAATGGTGGAGAATCAAAATTATGAAAAGTCATACTTGAAAAATCAGTAATTCAAATCAAGACTTTTACACAATAGCAACACAACCAAAAACAGGAGACAAATGCTAAAAAACACACGAAACTAAAACAAATAAGGAAACAAACAACAAACATACAAAGAAAACAAATAAGGAAAGACAACACAAACAAACTTTAGTCTAAAATCTCAAATTTTCTCCTAATATTAATCAATCTAAATAATCGTCATTCCCCGGCAGCGGCTCCAAAAACTTGTTGCGTAAAATTAATATGCAATACTGCAAGTGCACGGGTCAAGTTTTAGTATAGTGATTTGAGAGTTCCAAGTATCGTCCTCGAGAATGAGTTTCTAGATTAATTAATTACCAAGATACTAATTCTCAATTTTAGCTAAAGTAACATAACATGGATAGATGGTGAAAACAAAGATAAAAGATAAACACACAATTGGAGACACGAATGTGATAGATTTGGAGGAAATTGACTTCACAAGTTAATAACTTATTTGATACATGCAATGAACTAATGTGATGCATTTATAAACAAGAAGTAAGATACTCAAGAAAATCTCTCGATTCTTAGTGAGCCTCGCACACACAATAAATTCTATAGTCTCCATATGAATCTAAAAGCATGCACGACATTAAGCAACTTTTTTATATCTTTCCCTTAGACTTCTAGGTTATTCTCATGTCAGTCTTCTAACGGTTTTGACAACTTTGTTCTAATCTAAGTTTCTTTCTCTCGAGTCCACTTAAACCAACAAGATCAAGGAATTGAAGAACGAATTGCCAAAAATAAAGAACAAAACATAATTCAATACATAATCAAACAAGTCTTAAACAAGTGAATCAAATCCTAGCTACAACATTTAGCCACTCTAAATCACAATAAAACCAAGCTAAAGTTATAGAAAATGTCTTAGAACGGTGTTACAATCTGAAAGAAAGAGGAAATAAACTTATGTGTCGATGTCGGTCTTTCGTCCCTGAGTTCCCATCTCGATCTCGAACCTCCACGAATGCTTTGGCTCCCAAGGAATGCTCATTGTTCTCTTCTTACAGAGTGTATTTCGAAATTAGGGTGCAATCTCTATCAAATTCGGCTCCCTTTGCAAGAAGAGAAAGTGTTCTATTTATAATACTTCTCGGCACAGTGTTGCAACGCTAGGGACAGCGTTGCAACGTTGTACCCTAGGCGCGTATCATATATGGAATGTGTCGACAGTGTTGCAACGCTAGGGACAGCGTTGCAATGCTGATACCTTAACGCGCACGTCCTTATCGATCTGGCGTTGCAACGCTAACAAGCAGCGTTGCAACACCCTCGCCACGATCCTTCACGCTCATCTTCCTATCGAGATAGCGTTGCGACGCTGCAAAGCAGCGTTGCAACGCAATCGACATGATCCTTCAACGCTTAAAATCAGCAAGCTGGGCATTGCAACGCTCTGCATTGCGTTGCAACACCATCACTTCGAGTCTACTAGCTTAGGTTAGTCCTTCTACTTCCAATTGATATTATTTTTAGCTCCAAAAAGCCTCGTTTCGATTCCGAGTGATCCAAAATGTCTCCATTTGTCCTGCTTAAGCTCTTAACTTGAAATTCATTGATTACCACACATAAAAGCCCTGAAATTATCATAAAACTAACAATAATTAAGCCTAAGGATACCATATTTTGTGTGCTATCAATAGACATGTAAATTACAACGTAAATAAACACCTAAACAACTAACTAAAAAAATTACATCATACTTCTGTAACTTCATTAAATGGAAATTACAAAGTAATTAAATCACTGACGACTAGTTAGTATAAAAAATAATGTAAGAACAAGTTGAAAAGTAATGGAGTTGACTAAAATAGAAAATATATAAATACCCTCTATATAAATTGGATAAAAGTCCAACGTAAACAAACACAAGCGTTGAACTAATGCGTCCAAAACTAGGGCACGATAGACAATATAACTACACCATAATTATATAAAGCAATAATAGATAGCTACGAGATAAAATTAATTAAGAATGATAGACGGTAGAAATGCTATGTATTTGGTAGAGATAGAAGGGAATGTTTCTAAAAATAAGTATATTGTACTTAAAAATAAACGATTGAACGGGATTGGAAAATATACTGTAGTTCTAAAATGATTATTGAAAATATATTCAAGCTAGGATCCAAACAACAAAAAAGTATAAATAAATGTGATTACAAAAAAAAGAAAATGACTAAAGTCAATCCAATATTGGATTCTTGCATGTTCTTCGATTATGTCCACGTTGACCACACCGACCGCACTTCGTAGAAACTCTTTTCTCAAATCGCGATAATATCCTATTTTTTCTAGGTCGACCAACAGGGCGCTTGACATTGGGAGGAAGAATTGGATCATCAACAAAAGTGAATAAAGTTGAGAATTGATCGATATTACCAATCGAGCGTATATCTTTGTTATACACATAAATTAGGGTTGAAATGCAATAAAAGTCATGAGAGTACGAGTGAAAATCAAGATTCCTCCGACATAGAGCTAGACATGCATGCGCACAAGGAATTAAATCAAGGTCCCACCGTCTACAAGTGCAACTCTTGGTAAGAATATTAACCTCATACTGCTTACTGCGACTATGCACCTCAAATAAGAATTGATTGATGTGATACAACTGAAATAAATAAAAAGAACACAAAATTACGAACACATATGATATAATAATTATATGGTAAATAATTAAAACTAAAAAAAGGAAAGATAGAAGACAAACATCCATTGTACGCCCATCTTTCAATGCTGACCGAATAACATTCTCTGCACATGGAGAAAATTGAGTCTGCTGAAAACTTGAAGAAGTACGACGTTGATAAAACCACTTTTGAATGCGACTTCTTAGCCTTCAAGAAGAGGAATAAGAGGCAGCTCACGTAAATGTTTTAACAATGAATTCATACTCTTGGAGATGTTAGTTGTCATCATTGAATATCTTCTCCTCGAACAAAATGCTCTTGCCCACCTAGCATACCCAAGTTCTTCCAACTCTGCCCTAATTGATGGCACTATATTTTCTAGCTTCCTCATATAATATTCAAAACTCATTAATAGTGTATGCTCTTGCACAATTGTGGAAAACATCATCAATTAGTCTGGACTTGTTTTTTTTTTTTTAAGATTTCTCAAAATATAAAATGAACATAATCCATGTTTTGCAGTATTATAAATTATGCTAATACCTTTCGCGATGCTATTATGTTGATCAGAAACAACAACTAAGTCCTTCGGCTCCCCTAAAACAACTTTCAAATTACGAAAAAACCAAGTCCATGATCGGTCATTTTCAAAATCTACTATTGCAAACGCCAAGGAATAATTTGAGAATTCCCATCTAGAGTGATAGCAGATAATAATGTGCCAAAAAATTTGTTCTTCAAAGAAGCGCCTCAACTGATATAATAGGAAAACAATGCTTCCATGCATGAATAGAAGATGATAGACACATAAAAAAATACTTAAACCTACCATCCTCGTCAACCTCTTGAGTCGTGTATGTACCCGAAATAAATACAGAGTAAAAATTAGAAACAAACTATTAGAACAAAAATACATATAAGAAATACACTGTATGTAAAAAATAAAAATAACCAAATTAATGACATACCTGGATTTTTATCAATAAGGGCGGCGGAAAAGGCAGGAATAAGCGAGTAGGAGGATGCATGAGAACTATGAATACAATCCAATGCAAGTTCACGACCCCTCCATGCCTTACCATAGCTAATGTTCACACCAAGTTTCCTCCTCATATATTTAATAATGTCTCGGGGACGAATATGAATATCGTCATTAACCTCCATAATAGACTTAACACACTGTCTTATGATTAATGATGTGGCTTGACTATGATCATTCTTCACAACACCAATGGAGAAATCGTGAATGTTTATAAATTTGCGAACAACTCACAAACTACCATCCCTAAAACGAGAAGACCTTAGATACCACTTACAACTTCCATTTTTGCAACGAAGAACAAGTGATTTACCATTTGATTTCACGGTCCTAAATTCAAAACTATTTTTCAATGCAAGGAAGTGAATAGTTTTCTTTAAATTATCTTTACTTTCAAATACAGAATTTTCCTCAAGAGACAAATCAAACGAATAAGGATCAATGTCAGTAAATTCGATAAAATTAAAATCAACATCCTTCTTGTTGATATGACTCATATTTGTACCTCCACTGTAATTAGATATAATAGTATTGGAACAATCAAATCCAGACACTTCTGAATAGTCAACAACAACATAGACATTATTAGATACACCATCAGCTATAGTGGAGAGTACCCACATAACATCTCTATCATCAGTAATTCTAATTACACTAGATTTATTGGAACAATCCCTGTACAGAGTCAACTGAGTAATAATTTGATTATTCAAGAAGTGCAGTTTGCTACGAATAAAATCGAAAAATTGGAAAAAATTAGAATCCAAAGGAACTAGAACAGACAACACTTTAAAATTGTTGTATCGGTTGGATTCATTCCAAATCCCATCGTGCAATATACTTAGAGATAATAACGACATTGTAACCTATAAAAAAACTTACAATCTACAAAATCAAAAAGAAGAAAAAGAAGAAAAAATATCAATAAATTAACAAGAGAGAAATGAAAAACAAACCGATCGAGATAGGAAGTATCAATCGAGATATGAACTATGGAACTAATCATCGATAAAGAAGAGAAAATCAAGATGATGATTGAAAACCAACTAATGAAGAAATCGAAAATGTAGAAATCAAACAAAAAAAGAAGAGGGAAGAACATCAAAATCGATAATGATCATGTTAGGAACATAATCGAAAGAATAGGCTAGAAAGGTAATCGAAAAAATAGTAAGGAATCATTTAAACAATAGAATCAGAATCAAATCTAAATGATTTTTAAAAAATTTAAAAAATAAACTGCAAGGTAGATTTTTTAAAACGATAATAGATACCGTTTAAAAAAGTAGGAGAGAAAATGATAATATTTAAAAATAAAAAAAAAATGAAAGGTCAAATACGGAATTAACCGTAGACGCAGGAGCATGTGAATGTCACGTTTTGGACAAAATTAAAAACCCACAAAATATGACTATTTTTAACAATTATGAAATGTTTTTGGCTATTTCTAATATTTTAACTTTTTCACTCTAATTTTTGCTAAAAAGATGACACGTTGAGAGAATTTTAAGAAGAAGAATTCTACCGCTGCCACATGTCGGTTTTCTTCCTCTGAATATGTCCAATCATTCTTTTCACACGCCACCTCGCAAACAAAACAAACAAAGTTTGTTAGACTTATTTATTATTTATATTTATTTAAGCTTTTATTTTTTTCTTTTACAAAATACACATATATATTTATGTATTTAATTATTTAATTTTATATTTTTTTTGTTTACTGTTTTCTTTTGTTTTTGTTATTTTATTTATTTTTCCAGTTCTTAATTTTCACTTTAATTTTTTGTCTCTTTATTTTCTTTTCTTTTTTAAATTTTTATTTTTATTTATTAGTTTAAGCTAAAAAATGCCTTTTAGACTAATTCCATTAAATAATCAACAATTTGTCACCTAAATTAAATTAGACACAATTTCAACAATTAAGCATAATAATTATAATTAATTAAGACTTATCAAATTCTAATGTTTCGCCTTGGGGAGCCCCTGTGTTGTTTGTAAAGAAAAAGATTGGATCTATGCGCTTGTGCATAGATTATAGAGAACTGAATAAAGTCACGATCAAGAACAAGTATCCTATCCTTAGGATAGACGACCTCTTTGATCAGTTACAAGGGAAACAACATTCTTGAAAATCGACTTGAGATTGGGGTATCACCCGTTAAGAATTAGAGAGGAAGACATTCCTAAGACACCCTTCAGGTCACGCTATGCCAATATTCTATTTTTAATATATTTTTCGACCTTGTAACTGTAATTTTATCTTCCTAACATTTCTTTCTTTTTCTCTAATTAATATTCTTTTTCTAACACAATGATTCTATTAAATTTTTCTCTCTAATATTTCTTTCTCTATCCTAATTTTTCTACCTAAATCTTTTTATCTATCTCTCTAAAATTTACTCCGACATTTCTATAAAAAAAATATTTATCTCCATGTAAATTATTATTTCTCTTCTTTCACATATTTTGCCTTTTCTAATATTTCTCTCTACCTCTTCAACTTTTTAAGAAACAGAAAACCAAACGCAGCTATTAAACATATTTGGTTTTCTAATTTTTTTTAAATAGAAAACAACACTTACCAAACATATATGTTATTTTTGTTGTCTTAAAAAAAAACTAATTAATAAAAACAAAAAATTGAAAACTAAAATAGTTATTACACGAGACCTTAATGGTTATGATTAGCCTAATCTGCTCTTTATGAATGCATTTTAACACTAAACACGCATGCATTAAAGAAAAGTTCAAAATAAAACATTTATACCAAAAAAAAAAAAAAAAAAAGACAACAACCACATTCTCATTCCAATAATCAGAAGGAATTTTATCCTAACAATAGTCTAATTAAAACTCTATTGTAAGACACAACGAGTTGTATTTAAACAACTTTCATTCAAAAACATCTAACCAAACAAGACTCTTTCAATGTCGACATAACCAATGCTCTTTCATATTCATATTGTATATAGTTTTTCGTTACAATCTAGTTTACCTAAGATATATTGAAGTAGCAAAAAGGATATATTTGGGAGTGATTTTGAAATGCTTAAAATCACTTTTGTCATGTTAAAAGTTACACTGAAACATGTCTTTTATCATTCAAAATCAACTTAATGTTTGATTTTATATTTTTTAACTCGATTTTTATACAATAGAAATTTATTTTTAATAATCAAAAGCATGTTTCGAAGTCATTTTAAATATGACAAAAGTGATTTTAATTAGCTATTTTAAAATCACTTCCAAACATGCCCAAAATTTAGGAGAAAATCACTTTTATTTCAAAAAGATTTTAAAGCGTTAGAATATCGAATTTTCATAGATGTCAATATGAGTATAGTTTCATGATTAGGTACGTGTACCTTTCTAAAAGTTAAAGGTTCTATCTCTATCCATATGTATTGACCTAAAAAAGAAGTTATACATTGTTATATACCATGAATTATTGTCACAAATATCAAATCACACTTAGAATAATATACTATGAATTTGGTGGACTGTTAAATTGACCATAGCTCAACTGACATAAAACATGTATCTCAACAAAAGGTCAAGGATTCGAACTCCTATCCCCACTTATTGTTGAACTAAAAAAAGATGTGTTGACTATACAAATAGTCATTTTTCAAAACTGTAAATAAAAATGGTTGTTTGTATAGTCAGCTATTTTTATTTGCAGTTTTGAAAAATGGCCAAGCAATTCAAGTTTTTTAAAAATTATCAAATCATTATTAATAATTTTAAATTTTAATTATTAAATGACCAGATTATCCCTAACAACTTCTATATCTAAGATTTCCAATTATCGTATAATTATAATAAATTTAAAATCTAAATCTAAAATATTTCAACGATATCTACGGATTATCATAATGTAATTATAATAAATTTAAAACCTAAATCTAAAATAAAACATATTATCTAAACAACAAAGTATGTTTGGATTCATTATCTAAAATCTAAACAAACATTCAAAAATTTTTAACTAAATTAAAAAAAAATAATATGGAAAAAAATACACAACAATTAAATCGATTACATAACAAAAAGATTAAAAAAATACTAACTAAAATTGAAAACGAGGTTTTGAACTTCAAGACTTCAAAGTTCCAAAGCTCCTCAGATCGTTGAATTCATCTTCTTCTTTGTCATGAAATCTCGTTCAAGAAGATGATTCCTAGACTTGTCTGACAAAAAATGGTAAGATTAAATACTCACTATTTATTCTTTTAAAATTCGAAATATTATCTCCATTGAAAAATCGTAAAACTCATGAATAAGAAAAGTAAGCAATTAGGCCAAGACTTGTGAGACCGAAGAATAAGGTATTTACAAAAAAAAAATAACTTAAAAATTAATTCGATCTTTATGGAAGATATATGGTAAAAATATATTAAAATATAAATACATTGATTTTTTTTTAATTCTACCCTTTAGCTAGTTTGTTATACCTAGATTAAAAGATTTTGAACAAACACATTATTGACATATAACCCTACATTCGACCTCTACCTGAATCAAACAAAAAATTAATTTAAAAATCCAGAAAACTTAATCTACCTACATTGTATTTTAATTATTTAAATTAGATATTTTATTATACCTAAACCTACCATCGTTATCTAACTCTTGAGTTGTACGTGTCTGTATCTTAAATAAATATAGAGTAAAAATTAAAGGAACAAACTACCTATAGAGTAATACATCGTACAAAAACAAAATAAAAAGTATGAATACTACCACGAACTCATCTACCTCTTGAGTTGTGTATGTGTCTGAAATAAATACAACATAAAAATCAACGAAACAAAATACTTACAGAGAAATACATTGTACATAAAAATTAAACATATGAACACTACCAAAACAAGCCGGAATAAGCGAATAGGTTGCAGGTGGACCATGAATAGAATCCAAGACAAGTTCACGACCCTTCTAGGTTTTCTCTATCAATGGAACCAACAATTACCTTGTCCTCGAATAACACTCTCCTCCTCATCTTCTTTAACACCGCCTCATGTTGCATAAAATAATATTGCAATACTGCAAGTGTACGGATCAAGTTTTAATATAGTGATTTGGAGTTCAGAGTATAGTCTTCAGGAATGGCTTTCTAGATTGATTAACTACCAAAATACTTATTCTAAATTTTATCTAAAGCAACATAAATTAGAAATAAGGTGAAAATAAAGATAGAAAAGTAAATATACAAGTGGAGACACACGAATATGATAGAATTGTTAGGGGAATTGATTTTACAAGTTATTTCCTTATTTAGCACATGCAATTGACTAAGATATTCAAAAGACCCTTTCGAGAACTAATGATTCTCATGCATAGCAATAAATCATAAAGTTACCTTATAAATTTTAAAAGCATGCATGGGATTAAGCAACTTCTTAAAACGTTTCCCAAAGAACCCGAGTCACTTTCGTGCCCAGAATTACTAAGGGTTTCGGCAACTTTGCTCTAATCTAAGTCAATTATATCGGATCAACTTAAACCAACAAATCATGCTAAACTTGGCCAAAGAAAAACAAGTAATTTAAGAAAGAATTGCAAAAAATAAAGCAACACAAACATAAGTTAAATACATACTTAAATAAGTTCAAAACATGTTAATCAAATCCCCTAACTACGACAATTAGCTACTCATAATCACTATCAAAACAAGTTAATGTCATACTAGAGTCTATAACAAAACTACAAACGAAAAGGAAGAAGAAAAAAAACTCGTCGGTGAAGATGTCGGTCCCTCGTTCCCGATCTCGAGCCTCCTCTCACGTGCTTGGCCCCCGAAGAATAGTATTCTACTACTTTTTTAGTGTAAGAGTCAAAAATAGGTCTAAAATTCTATACAATTTGGCTCCCTTTCGAATGGGCTCATAAGGATGTATATATAGGAAATCGGCACACCGTTGCAACCCATGGGCGGCGTTGCAACGCTATGCAGCGTGCGCTTGCTGCCAGACAACCCACTGCAACCATTTTTGTCATATCTTTTCGCTAGGGTGTCCGAATGACCTTCGGTTTGATGCGTTGGAATTGTGATTTGATGTAGAATCTCCTAGAATATTTCTTATACTCAAAGTACATCTATATTTTCGTGAGTCTTCAATTAAGTATACACATGCTCCAAAATATAGTTTCGAACACTCTATTTTTGCTTCTCAAGCTCAATTTCCTGAAATTAACCACAAAATGTCATGAAAGCCCATGTTTGAAGTATAAAAAATAGCTAAAATATAAGAAAAAAGATAACATATTTGTATGTTATCAAATACCCCCACGCTTAAGCTTTTGCTAGTCCCGAGAAAAATAGAATTAAACTATAAGATCTTTCTTATGCATATATCAGACTTAAGCCTCAGAGATTTAAAAGAAAAATTCAGCAATCACGGGAAACAATCAAACATGATACTTCAACAAGCAATTTAAAACTTTTCCTAAGTATTCCTACGTGTGGGTGTGATTAGCCTCCGTTTCTTTCATCTCTACTAAGCCCGGAACAACTTTATTAGGTTCTCCATTCAACTTCCCCCTATACTGGTCATAATTTCTAATCCTTGAGTCTCCCCACATTCAAGAAATAAACAACTTTATTCAGCAGTTAATCATTTTTTTTATGTCATTTTTTCTATTTTCTTCTTTTTTTGTGCAAGGACACTAGCTTTCACACATCCACTGCAGGGACCCTTACCTAGAGCACTCGCTCAATGAGTGGCCTAACTGATCACAGTGAAGTTAGCTCTTTTTGTCCTCATGATTTTTTGTTTAGCAAACAAAACAACAGAAGCAAAACAAACAAACTTTTTTTTTTACATAATGCACATATTTTACAGATCATGCACTTCATATTGTCATTCACCTTATCCTGCAGTTTAACTCTCAAATCAGTCCTTATACCTATCGAGGTGACATCAAATTTCTAAACCTAATAGCTTTGTTCTAAGCATTCAAAACTACAGGAACACAGGTTATGTGCACAATATTGCAGGAAAAACTCAAGCAAATTTTTTAAAATAACTCAGATTAAACCTTATCGTAGTCCATCCTAATCATACTTATGCATAAGATCAATCAGTCATTCAACACATACTCAGGATAGTCACAACAGAAAAAAAACACATCACACCCCCAAACTTTAAACTAACACATTGTCCCCAATGTTTGCAAAATAAGCTCAAAGAAAGTAAGAAGGGTAAGAGTGAACAATATTGTCCTGAGTAATGGAGATCTTCATATTCCTTTTTTGAATTCCTTGGACGACCAAGTCACGAGAGTTAAAGTACTGCAGAATGGGAGCATGAATTTTACGAAGGAAGACATCAACAACAACCTAACAAAACAACGAAAACTAAGAACTAAACAAACAAACAAAACAAACTAAAGATAAAACATAAACATGAATGAATGGAAATAAAAGCATGGGTTGCCTCCCAATAAGTGCTTTCTTTAACGTCTTTAGCTAGATTGGACCCATGGTTGGCATCAAGGCACGTAAAATTGCTCATATTTCTTCGAACCCTTCTTGCTTGAGTCAATATAGCCTTCTAAGTCTAAAATACTCTCTTGTTTTTCTTGGGCACCTGAAAGATAATTTTTTTTGTTATTTTTGTTTACTGAAATAAAAGAACAAAATTCAAAACAAGACTCGTGAGTATAGGAAAAAGGTTTATCAAGATTAAAAGAAACTCTTGGAGATTAAGGGAGGGGAGACTTTTCAGCCTTGAACTCTATCACCTGAATTCTCTTCCGCGGAAGTGATTGCATTACTATTCTCTACCTCACAAACCTATGTTTGGTGTGTTTCAATCTTCTCTAACTCATCATCACTGTCATTCGCATAAGTCCTCCTATGATGCTCTTCCTTAGTGGCAATTATAAGAATTTGCTCATGTAGGGTCTTAAGGGATTCAACCATATGATTAAGATGATGAGTCATTCCATGTATTGTTGCCCCAAGTTCTACCACTTTAGTTTCCAACCTATCCCACCTTTCTAATTCATCATGACACAAAATTTTCACCCTTAACTCTAAAGTGTGTACTCATTTAATAAATCCACAAGAGAAGAGTTTTCTATAGATTGGTTGGGGGAAGAAAAATTTTAGGTCCAATTGCCTATATGATTACCCTAAAAAGAATTTTCATAAATCATATGTGACGACCACAACCACAGGTACTAATTATTTATTGTATTTGACGCCCTATCAACCTGTGTGTGCCTAGTCGGTTTAGTAAATTCTATCAGGCTCGGTGTGATTGAAAACTTATTTTTCGTGTGAGTTAAGTAAATTGTTTCTCCTTGAGATGAGAATTATTTGTAAAGTTAAAAGAAGAAGAAGTACCGATGGCGTTTTGGTTAATAATGCCTAAGGAGGGTTATATTTGACATTGGATCTTGACCTAATTCCTAATATTTAAGATCCTTAATATTACAATCATAAGAAAAACCCTAGCCCTCAAGGAAAATCATCTCTTTCTTCTCCTCCTACTTTTGCCCTAACCTAAACCCTAACCCTTGGTGCTGTTGCCCTACCGCCGACCAAGACCCACGGACGAGCACCTTCACAGCCGGCAAGCCACGATCGGACAGTGCACGATCGACCTAGAGTCTTCACCGCCGCCGGCCGCTTCCTACTGCAGCCGCAGAAGACTACGCCGGCACCCCGATGGCGGTTCGCACGAAAAGAACCTCACGCCGGATTTTTCGCCGCAGCGCGCCACGCGCTCGCATGCCGGCCTCCAGCCCGCCGACCGTTCACGAGCTTCGATCCAGCCGTCCGTGACAACGCCAGCCATCCGCGAGTCTTCCGCCATCGCGTAAATAAGGTTCCCACCGCCGCAGCTTCCTTGAGTCGCGCGTCCACAACCACGCTTCATGAACTCATTTCCATCCAAATGCTTCGCAAGTCTTCGATCAAGCAGCCGTTCAACGCCACGCCACGACCTCTGCTTTTAGGCACTTCTGAGCAACCGTTACACCTTCCGATTAGAGAGTTATACAACGATTTTTAGTCATTAAAGCATTTACATAAGAACTTAAATTGTTGTTCGGACATGACTTTTAGGAACTAAAGTAGAGCGGAGTTGAAGGCCAACATCCAAGCGATCTAAGAGACACTAGGCCTATACGTTGAGATCGAGGTAAGCGAGGCATGAGGCCTCAAGAACTTAAATGGAGTACCTCGCGTTATGAATCTGGTATACTCGGAGTTTAATTTCGTGGATTAATGTGTGATTCAGGTTCTACAAAAGAGAGCGTACTCAAAGGCCGAGGTTAGGTTTTGGAATAGAATTCGAACTAAGGTAAGGGACCTTGTGCCGAACCTTTTTAAATGGGATTAAAGAAAACGAATTTCATTATTTTATGTGAAATTAGTACGTTATTTTACTTAAAAGGATTTAATGATTTTACACGAGAATATTTCAAGATTTTATGTAAGAATGCTTTGATATTCTATGTGAAGAGATCTCAACATTTTATGTGAGTATAATCTAGTATTTTATGCAAGAATATCTTTGTATTTTATGTAAGAATATTCCAGTATTTCATGTGAGGTTATTTCAGTATTTTCTATGAGAATATTGCATGATTATATACGTGAGTATTATATCCTATCTGATGTGAAAAGTCATGATTCGCATATCAATGATAATGGTTGTGGCATGTACACTATTGTCATGTTGAATGATGGGACCTCATGCATGTTATGTATGCCATGAAATGATTTGATGAAAAATGTGGAAGTTGGTCTCCTGAGTGCATTGTGTGCATGGTCAAACATGCATTAGAGACCCTATGGGTCAAATTACGAGAGTGCATGAGGGACTCAATCTATACAGGGTCTCATGAGGACTCAAACCATACAGGGGTCTGTGAGGGACTCAAATTATTACAGGGGTCTGTGAGGGACTCAAAATGAAATGACTCAGGATGGCCAATTGGCCACTTAAATAAAAAGGAAGTCATGGATTATAGTCATGTGATGATATGAGAAAGTTTTAGGTCCCGCATATGTACATTTCGAACAGGTTTAAAAGTCATGATTGTATGTGTTTGCATATCCCAAACCTCGGTAGCGAGGTCACTTACTGGGTATTGTTTTGCAATACTCACCCTTTCTTTTAAAAAAATGTTTTTCAGGTAAGGCCAAGAACGTACAAGGCGAGTGACGGAGGCGCGTTGTCAGAACCATGGGAATAGACATGCCTTCCGCATATTTTCTTTTATAACTGATGTCGTCGTTTCATGTTTTTCGAAGTTTAACTTTACTTCCCAGATTTTAAATAGGCCATGTCTGAACTGCCTCTTTTGCGCGTTTTGAATGTTTTAATGGGATCCCTAAAGAAAATTTGTTTTCAGTGGAGATTTAAAGATCGTTTTATGTCTTTTGGCCTAAGAATGCATGCATGTGTAGTAATGTCCCTAAGAGTTTTAGTTATAAAAAAAAATAGGGGCGTTACATCATAGATTTAGAATGGTACGCATTTGACATTTGGTATCCAGAGAAATCATGATTCATAATTCTAGGGTCGTGAGAGGGATAGTACATTGGCAAAAAATTAAAATTATGAAAAGTCATACTCGAAATCACAACAATTCAAATATAGACTTTTATACAAAAAATCAACACAACCAAAACAGGAGACAAAGACTCGAAAAACAAACTAAAGGAAAACAATCAAAACTAAATTACGAACAAATAAGGAAAAAACACAAAAATAATTCAAGAAAGAAAACATAAAAGGAAAGAAACAAATAAGGAAAACAACAAATAAGGAAAAAAATAAAATAAGGAAAAAAAATACAAAGGAAAGAAAACAAAAAAAAAACAAATAAGAAAAAAATACAAATGAAAAAAAAATTTAGTCTAAAATCTCGAATTTTCTCCTAATATTAATAAATCTAAATAATTGTCATTCCCCGGCAACAACACAAAAAAACTTGTTGCGTAAAATAATATTGCAATACCGCAAGTGTATGGGTCAAGTTTTAATATAGTGATTTAGAGTTCAAGTATCGTCCTCAGGAATGGTTTTCTAGATTGATTAACTACCAAGATACTAATTCTAAATTTTATCTAAAGCAACATAATTTGGAAATAAGGTGAAATAAAGATAGAAAAGTAAATATACAAGTGGAGACACGAATATGATGGAATTGTTAGGGAAACTGATTTTACAAGTTATTTTCTTATTTAGCGCATGCAATTGACTATGATTGTGAGACTATAAACAAGAAGTAAAGATATTCAAAAGACCCTTTCCAGAACTAATGATTCTCATGCATAGCAATAAATCCTAGAGTTACCTTATAAATTTAAAAAGCATGCATGGGATTAAGCAACTTCTTAAAATATTTCCCAAAGAACGCGAGTCACTTTCGTGCCCATAATTACTAAGGGTTTTGGCAACTTTTCTCTAATCTAAGTCTATTCTATCGAATCAACTTAAACCAATAAATCATGCTAAACTTGGCCAAAGAAAAGCAAGTAATTTAAGAAAGAATTGCCGAAAATAAAGCAACACAAACATAAGTTCAATACATACTTAAGTAAGTTCAAAACATGGTAATCAATCCCCTAATTACGATAATTAGCTACTCATAATCACTATCAAAACAAGCTAATGTCATACTAGAGTCTATAACAAAACTACAAACGAAAAAGAAGAAGAAAGAAAACTCGTTGCTGAAGATGTCGGTCCCTCGTTTCCGAGCTTCCGTCACGATCTCGAGCCTCCTCTCACGTGCTTGGCCCCCGAAGAATAGTATTCTACTCATTTTTTAGTGTAAGAGTAAAAAATAGGTCTAAAATTCTATACAATTCAACTCCCTTTCGAATGGGCTCATAAGGATGTATATATAGGAAATCGACACAACATTGCAACCCCATGGTCGGCATTGCAACGCTATGCTTGTTGCCAGACAACCCACTGCAACCATTTTTGTCATATCTTTTCGCTCGGGTGTCCAAATGACCTCTAGTTTGATGCATTGGAATCGTGATTCGATGTAAAATCTCCTAGAATATTTCTTATACTCAAAATACATCTATATTTTTCGTGGGTCTTCAATTAAGCATACGCATGCTCTAAATTGCACCAAGATAGTCTCGAATACTCTATTTTTGTTTTTCAAGCTCAATTTCCTGAAATTAACCATAAAATGTCATGAAAGCTCATGTTTTAAGTATAAAAACTAGCTAAAATATAAGAAATAAGATAACATATTTGTATGTTATCACCTCACCACGCACAACAACTCAACTCCAAGTATCGAAGATTTCGACGAAACACCTCCTAAAAAGCTCCAAATCGTTGTTCGAAATGTCAGAAAGTTGAGAATGAAGCGAATGAACAATTACGTGCATGAAATTAGCTTGTACAGCAGCGACGGTGTCGATGGCTTGAAATTTTAGATTTGGAGAGAGGAGAGAGAAAAGAGGAAGATTGTCTTGGGGAAAGAGAACTGGAAAAATATCGATAGCTTAAGATTTAGATAGATGAGGATTGTCTTGGAGAAAGAGAATTTCGGAGAGAGGAGAAGAAAGCGACATGAAATTGGCTTGTGGAGTTCGAAGAGGAGGATTGTTTAGGGAGAGAGAATTTTAGATTGCCTTGGGGAAAGAGAATTTTAGACAGAGGAGGATTGAGAGAATCAGAAAAATAAATATAAAAATAACAATTGTAATGTAAATCTTTCAAAATACATATTAGATATAGTTTATATAAAATAGGAAAGAGCAAGATTTTTTTAAAAAAAAAAATCAGGAATGCATGTGTGCAAATGGGTATTTGAAAAAAGAAATGTCACACATGCACCTCACATGTGCCCATAATTAAAAAGAAAAATAAAATGACCATTAATTAAAACAACCTATTCTTTTTAGCTTTTTATAATATTTTCTAAACAAAAAAGGAAAATTATGCCCATTTTCAACAGTATATTTCACAAATGGCTTATTTTTAATAATATTATGGCTATAGCACGACTCAAAGTTATGGATTAATTCTATGCCATTTGTACCCCTCAAAATTTAATGATTTAATTACAATGTTTCAATAATTACCCACTTGTTATTCCATAAATAACAAATCCAATTAAGGTAACCATAATCAAATTTATTAATAAGAATATTATTATTTTATTAGATTTCATTTATTTCTTTCCAAATTTATTTTATCAAACTCTTACCACCACGAAGACCTTTTAATTTTCAACAAAATATTCCGACGGCTATAACACTAACATTTTGCAAGCATCACACTTTTGGGCATGGAATCAAGAATCAGTAAGTTGCATGATTTTTTACGTTTTTATTACAATTTTGAATTGTCTAGTGCTCCTCAATTTTTAAGTTGCATTATTTTTTTTTTATTACATTTTATCCATTGTGATGCGTAGGAATGAACGATACACTACGCAACGGAAGCGTTGGATTGCCTTTGATTTTATTTAGAATTAAACTAAAAATATTGAGGTTAAGCATGAACTTATATTGGAGAATATGGAGAAACTTTCTGGCGGGTCTTTATCTCCTCTTCACAAAGCCTTCCTCGTAATAACTCAAACACAGACCATGGCTTGTGGGAGCCTCTTGAAAGAAAATCCACAAAGGGATGGGAGAGGAAAGAGTGTAGAGAGAATTCTCCAATTCTCAAAAGGAGGAGAGATGGTTTGTCTTATGGTTCAACTCAAGGGTTCTATTTATAGAGTTCAAGGAAAAATCTTTACCATAATTAAAATATATATATATATATATATATATATATATATATATATATATATATATATCAAATATATTAAAATATACCTTATACTTATTTAAATCCTTTTCAAATCACCTATGATATTTAATTATTTGAATCTTATTTAAAGTCTATAAATATCGTTTCTCTAATATATCTAATATACATTAGTTATTTTAATATTTAATGTATCAAATACAATAAATATATTTCCTCTTTTATATTTAATATATCTAATAAATGTTCAAATTAAACATTAATTTGAACATTTCAAATATTTCTTTCAACTAAGCTGATCTTTTTAGTGTTACTATGAGCTAGCAAGGGGACCTCATGGACCTACAGATTATAAGCTCCAATGATACAAAATTAATTGATTAAACTCTTTAATTAATCAATTTTCATTCATTAATTCTAGGGTCACTCCACTATAGACCTATAGTTGAACTCTTACGCACTGTAGAACAAGTTGTGTCTATGGATATAATTACTACCGTAACGCCCCGTAAAGTTAGACGCATTAAATTGTATTTGATTTAAAATTGAATCTTTGGAAGTTTACTTATGTTGTTGCATAATTGTCGTGAATTCCTGATCTGTTGGAAACCCAACCTATTGGTGATTGTAGTTTGAAGAGGTTGTGTGTTTTAATAAACCTTTAGAGTGATTTATGCTTAAAAAAGATTAGGAAAAACTGTGGGTTTTGTCTTAGCAACGCCGTTATGCTTCCAAAGTTTCGCCGCAGACGGTGTTGCTTAGTAACATCCCTAAGAGTTTTGAATTTGAAAAATTTGGGTCATTACAGTTGGTAATATCAAAGCATAGGTTTTAGATTATATGTACTCGCCTACATCGTAGGCACTGGTCCTTATAACCACTCGCAGGAAGTTGTCTCGTCATCTCCAGGTTTGCTTTTATTTTGTAAAGTAGTTAAGGTTATTTGATTTGCTTGGGTGTCAACACTTGTTGTGTTATGCTTCTGAATTCTTTGTTTTAGCGCTAAGTTAGTTTAGAAGTGTAGTTTAGATTTTGGCTTGAGGGTGTGGTCGTTATAAAGTCCTAGCAACTTTCGAGGACGAAAGTTTTTCTTAGATGGGTATATTGTAATGCTCTGTAAAATTAGATGCATTAAATTGTATTTGATTTAAATTTGAATATTTGAAAGTTTACTTATGTTGTTGCATAACTGTCGTGAATTCCTGATCTATTGGAAACCCCGCCTATTGTTGATTGTAGTTTGAAGAGGATGGGTGTGTTAATAAACCTTTGGAGTGATTTATGCTTAAAACAGGTCTGGAAAAATTATGGGTTTTGTCTTAGCAATGTCGTTATGCTGCCAAAGTTTTGTCGCAGACGATGCTACTTAGTAACGTCCCTAAGAGTTTTGGGTTTGAAAAATTAGGTTCGTTACAACTACATACAAGTCGATCCTTCACGAGTTGTTCGTAATTACAGCTGGGTCAAAAGTCTGTTTTACCCCTATAATTACATCTTGCACCTTAAGTACCACTGCTTCTCTAATGAACAATTTGTTTATGATCTAACCATAAACTAAGTCCCTCTCGGGCCAGTGAGAGGGTGGGGCCCATTGTTCAAGTCCATAAATCAACACTTAAGGGAACTACTCATCTACTTACCCTATATGGGAAGGAGTGAATTCCATCTAGTGAGATTGTGTTCCCAGCTCCCTATTTGGTCAAGTCCCTAAAGTCGTAGACTTATTGAATTGGCTACAAAAGCCATTCTTACCCATGCAAAGAAAAGGACAAGCCCTCACAGGCAAAAGTGCATAACTCACTCAGGATTAAGATCGAGTCGCATATGATCATCCTGATGAAATATTAATCTTCTCAATTAACGGATTTATAAAGAGAGATTGGATATTTCTTGGTTCGGTCTTATACAAACTCATTGTATAAGATACCCCCACTCACATGTCTCCACATGAATGATTTGGATCAAATCATTTGTAACTATTACAAAGTGGGGAGCATCAATAGTGTTACCAAGATAAGGCACCCAACCTTATCCAAATATTATGACCTTTTAGGTTATTTCTTGAACATGATCCTCTCGTATGTCAACTACATACTGTTCAAGATTACACTAATAACCATGGATTTTTCATATAATGGATAATATTATACTACAAACAAAATAATTAAAATAATTATTAATTATTAAATAAAACATTAATTACGAGGTTTTAGGGCATAAATCCCAACATGATATTCATCCTATACATTGTGAATATCAATTTTTTTTGTTTTTTGACATGTCTTCAAAGATTTTCGAAATTTTTCATTACCTTTTCAGTGTGAGAAATTGATACCTTCAAAAGTTCAATATTAGTATTTACAAACAAACATCATAAGTATTTACTTTTATATATTTTCATACCAACATAAAATATACACATCAGTATATACTTTAGAATACACAACTCATGATGTTTTTATACATAGTTATGTAGTTCATATAATTAAGTATATAATAGGTTTATATTATGCATAAGTTAAGTTGATTATTTATAAACTCAGTTATATAGTTTATATAATGAGTTAAATTAATACTATGATATTGTTCCTAGGTTATAATCCTGTTGTTCATATAGTTAATATATTTAGGTATATAATATGTTTATATTGTGTTAACATCTATATGATTATTTATATACTCAGTTATATATTTCGTACACAGGTATATAATATATTTATCTTGTGTGTAGGTTATAATCTTGTTGACATACGAATTGTATACAACGACTATTGGAATGAGATGGATAATTATATTGATTATGAAGTATCTGAGATTAGGATTCATGAAAAAATATCATTCACTAGTTTAATTGAATCAATAATATCAAAGTTAGGAAGCCAATGTCATTGGGATTCTTCAGATCTCTTTACTTCAATAGGCTCAACACATTTCCTGAAAACTGACATGAAGATTACGAAAGAAAATGATGTTCTTTGGTTGTATGACATTTTGTCTAAAGACCTTGTTCAAGAATGTTCACTAATAGTTGATGCCAAAAAGAACAACTCTATTGTTTTAAGTAATATATCAACTATTAGTTCGAACTCCCCTGGCTTGGTTGAAAGCGAGGGTCGCTTTCATTTAAACATTGATGTTGCAAAGTTGCCTTCAGACTTTAAGATTGATGTGAATGACATATTCTCTAGTAAGCTACATCTACCAAATGCATTGCGTGCAATCGTCATTAGAGACAATTTTTAGTACAAGACAACTAGATCAAATCGTTTTGTTTTATATGTGAAATGTTTACAAGAAAACTGTGAGTGGTTACTTCGTGCACGTCGATTTGGGGATGGCAGTAGCAAAGTATTTATAGTTAAGCATTTTGTTGATGTTCATACATGTTTCATTGATGTTGTATTGACTGATCACAAGCATGCAACGTTCCAGATGATAAAGGCATTAAGAATAAGATAAGTATTGACATTAATCATCTTAGCACTCCTAAAGATGTGAGATCATATGTTCTTTCTGAATTAGAAATGAATATTAGTTATCAAAAGGCTTGACGTGCTAGACAAGTTGCGCTTGATGAGATAAAAGCTTCGCCCGAAGAGTCTTATTCTCTAATTCCCTCATTTTGTCATATGGTGAAGGCAAAGAATCCAGGTATCCAATTCGTCATAATAGAATTGTGTTCAAATATGTAGTATATTTACATATATACATATTTATAAATTATATACTTAGTACTTTATATTTTATATTATAGGGTCACTTTTCACATATACACTTGATGATGATGGGAGATTTAAATATTTGTTCATGGCATTATTAGCTTCTATTGAAGGATTGTCATATGTTAGAACCCTGTTGATTATTTGTACACCAGATGATAACAATCGAATTTTTCCTTTCGCATTTGCAGTTGTAGATTCTGAAAATGATGCTTCGTGGGAGTGGTTTTTTAACCACTTAGAAAAATTAGTTGGTGCATGCGAAGAATTGGTTATTGTTTCTAACAAACATCATAGTATTTTCAAGGTTGTTCAAACCGTACTTCTTCATGCAGTTCATTGTTTATGCATATATCATCGTAATAGGACACTGAAATTGAAGTACAAGGTCAAGCTTATCAATAAGACTTATTACAAGTGTTCTAAGGCTTTCAATGTTGTGGACTTTGAATTGTAAATGCGATCTCTTGAGAGTACTGCAAAAGGAATATGTGTTAAATAAGAGGAAATAAGTTATCTCAAATGGTCACGTGCTTTTTCGCCCCGTACAAGATACCACGCCATGACGACAAATATATTAGAGAGTTTTAATAGTGTCATAAAAGAAGCTCGAGAATTGCCCATAATTTCAATGCTTGAATTTTTGCAGATGCATTTGCAGGATTGGTTCTATGAACGTAGGAATTATGTAAATTTTCAAGTAACGAAATTCTCGAAAAAACAAAAAAACAGTTAAGAGAGCAAATATTGAATGGTCGTAAGATGCATGTAATTATATTATATATTCAATTATAGTTTATATTACATTATGTTTATAATATTAATCCTTTTTTATTTATTAGGTTAAAGCAATGACTAATATGCAGTACCATGTGCTTGATGGAAAAAATCAATACGATGTTTATCTGCATTTCAAGTCATGCACTTGTTGTATGTGGGACTTGTTAAAAATATCATGTTCTCATGTATGTGTTGTATTAACAAAGAAGCACTTATCTGTCAAGGAATATGTTTCATCATTCTATTTGAACACAACTTTATGTGCAACATATCATGGAATAATTCATCCATTAGGCAACGATGCAAGTTGGGACATTCCTGAAGACGTTAAGAGCATAAAAGTGTTCCCACCAAATGTCAAGCGTTTTGTTGGTAGACCGAAGAAGTTAGGAATTCCTTCAGTAATGGAATTTAAGAAGCGAGTCAAATGTGGTCGTTGTGGAAGAATTAACCATAATAGGAAAACTTGCAAATTTTCTCTTACTCAGTAGACTTTTTATTTATATGTTTGTTCAAATTTTCAAATTTAAATCAAGCACAATTCCTTTTCACATGAAGATATTGTTGAATCTTATAGTTATTATGATATATTACCCATTTTGAATCCCAAAAACTACTAATGTTGTTACAGGATACAAGTTTGTATTCATCTTGAGATAATATTTAATATTTAATTTCTTCTGTTGATCCGAACTTTGAAGTAAACGGTGATCTCATAATCTTGGATAACATTGTAACTCTACGTTCTTATATATTCCCATTTCCTTTCCGCATGAAAATATTATTAAACCTTTTAGTATATCTGATATATTCATTGTTTCAAATATAGAAAATATTTTATATCTTTACATTATACCTAATAGCTAAAAATTTAACACACTTATTAGACTAATATTTTATATAATTCGTTAGTGTTATTAAATAAATTAAGCTATATATTGTGTAAGAATTTGTATAACATATGTACCATCGATAATTCGTAACAATTTATTTAACCATTGAACTGTTTATCATTTAGTATACATATGATAAATTGCATATTATCAATTTTTAAAATATATACCCATATTCACACATGATAAATAATGTCCTTCCATTCAGGATATCTATCATACAAAAAACCATACATATCTTCCATTCAAGATGTCCATCATAGTAGGAATAATGTCCTTCATACATAGTTTATATCTTATATACATAGATTGTCACATGAGTTACATTCTGGTCATTTACACCACAACCCACCATTATATGCTTAACACACAACCAATTTAGCTAATGCTAACCATTTTTTAATACATATCGCTTCTGCATGTACCCAATACTTGATCAATCAAGAATACTAATTCCTAAAGCAAAAAACAACCAAACTATACAACGGATAATGTACCAAGTGAAAGAGTTTATATTAAGAAAGTGGAAGCAATTTCGGATCTTGAGCATTTTCTTTAGGAGAAATTTTACGTTTCTTAGTTTGTGTGTTTGCTTTAAATAATTCAGTGTTCAAAACCATTTTGACTGAATTAGGCCTTAAAACATAGAACCCATTTTCTAATGAAGCTACACATATTTCAATACCATTCTTAAAAATAAACACTTTATTAGAAGAAAAAGATATTGAAATACATTATTCTACTAGGCAAGAAATTGAAATTAGGTTTCTAGTAAACCTTGGTATCACTAGTACATTGTTCAACAACATATGTTTCTTGCCAAACAATAACTTCATGGTGTCCACTGCTACAGCTGAGACAACTTCCCCATTTCCAACACGGAGTGTTATCTCCCCTTCTTGTAATCGCCGCGAGAACTAATTCCTGAAAGAAGAATAGACATGATTAGTGGCTCCCGAATCCAATATCCAGGCAGTATTATCACCATCCACTAAACAAGCTTCTAAGCAAAGTAAATCATAT
Organism: Trichosanthes cucumerina; assembly: GCA_036507285.1. Taxonomy (NCBI): domain Eukaryota; kingdom Viridiplantae; phylum Streptophyta; class Magnoliopsida; order Cucurbitales; family Cucurbitaceae; genus Trichosanthes; species Trichosanthes cucumerina. The sequence goes on from CM071838.1 coordinate 14,515,013, forward strand.
TTACCTTCTTTCTTCTTTTCTGCAATGTACTTCAGACAGATCCGTTTCCAATGCCCGTCTTCATTGTAGTGGAAACATTTTCCTTTGTTTGCAACTTCTTTAACCTTCTTGTCATTCTGGGCGACAACTTTGTCGGCCCGATTCCCCTTACTAACCCTCTTCATTTTCTTCTTCTTGTCTTTCAGGCTTCAGGAAAATGAAGCCACTGATTTTGTTCCAGAGGTTGAACCTCCGTGATTACTCCTACTGGCAACCTTTACCTCACCTTTCATCAGAGACTGGAAGGTTTGGAGTTCATTCAGAAGAGAGGTAAGGTTGAAAGTAAGCTTGTTCATAACAGCGTTAGTTCGAAACTGTAGAAAACTCTCTGGTAGAGTTTCTAATATAAAGCTGACCTGGCTCGATTCATCGATAGAAGCACCATTCGACTCCGCCGTGTTGAAGTGAACCATCATATCGAGAACATGGTCCCGAACAGATGATCCCTCCGCCATTCTAGCGTTGAAGATGTATTTGAGGGCATTGTACCTGACCTAAACATACTGTTGTCCGAACATGCCCTGCAACGAATCCATGATTTCCTTGGCGGTCATCATGCCCTCGTGCTTCTTGCTAGTATGTCTGACATACTTGCCAAGATGTAGACTTTGGCCTTGTCATTGGCCTTGACCCATCTATCGTATGCATCACGAACATTTCGTGACGCATTCGAGCTTGGCACCTGAGGACACTCCTCAGTAAGCACAAACTTGAGATTGTTCACAACCAAAATGATATTAAGACTGTTTTTCCAGGTCGTCATATTTTCTCCGGTTAATTTCTCAGTAGCCAAGAAGGAAAGGATTGAACTATTCATATTGTTGAAATACAAAATACTTGTATTAGTTTCTCGCTAAACCTTTAATTAATCCAATTAATTTTAGCTAATTATCTAATGATTCCTAAGTCATTAATAATTCGCAATTATATTCCAAAGGTTTGGAATGTATGACACCGAAGGGTAATCATGAACACTCCTCATCTGAATCTAGATATTCTTGATCAAAACCTAATGGCAGAATAACTCTTATTCCTATATGCTTTAGTTACCATTATTCGGTCTGGATACTATTACAACTAATGTATCTTGTGAGTGTAACCTTCTATCTTTGGATTCCAGAGTCCCGATCCAACAAAATCTGCCGAAGGGAGGATTAGGTGTGAAAATAAACTAAGGTAATCTTTATAACTAATTTCGAAACTTGAACACTCTAAGTTGATCAATTTTACAAAATAAAAAGCATGCTCAAATATGGAAAAACAGAGAATAAGAACACATACCTTTGTAGCTCAAAATTCTGCTAATCCGTGGGTAATCTCTTATCACAAACACTTTGTGGACAACCTTTAGTGTCTTTCATACTATTCTCAGGCCTTGGAACAGATTGTGGGATCTTTGATAGAGAGAATTTGAAGAGGGATGGGAGATAGGTCTGAAAAACGTGAATCAAAAAAATTCTGATAAATCCTTAAAAAACCATGTGTTTCTTCTTCAATTAAAGCAAACCAAAAGATTCTTCAATCAAGAAGAAGATGACAACATGAAGATGATGAGGATTTAGCAAGAAGGAGGTGCTCAATTATGGTGAATTTCAAATTCAAAGATGCTTGTTCACCAATTTATCTTTGGTCCAATTGAAAACTCAAAATTGAATTTGAATTTTCATTTAATTTTAATTTTAAATTAATAAAATAAATTTTAAATTAAAATAAATTTATTAATTTAATTAATTAATTATAAATAATTTATTTAATTTAATATCAAATATCAAATTAAATAATGAGACCAATCCCGATTTCTTAATTAATTACATAAGAACACATAATATCAAATTAATATCAAATTAAATAATCAACAATGTTTTGCTCCGAAGAGATCTTAGTGACAATCACGTCTCCTCGTTGCACAATCTCCCTAATGAGATGATATTTGTGTTCTATATGTTTTCCGCGCTTATGGCTTCTAGGTTCTTTAGAATTTGCCACTACACCACTATTATCACAATAAAGGGTAATATGCAAATTCATATTTGAAACAACTTCCAAATTAGTCAAGAACTTCCTAAGCCATACTGCCTCCTTTGCTGCTTCACAAGCTGCGACGTACTCAGCCTCCATAGTAGAGTCAGCAATACAACCTTGCTTTATACTCCTCCATACTATAGCTCCTCCGTTAAGAGTGAACACTGATCCTGATGTGGATTTCCTTGAATCTACATCGATCACGAAAAATGTAGTGTCTGTATCCTGCAAGGATCAAATCCTTTGCGTCATACACAAGCATATAGCCCCTCGTTCTCTTAAGACACTTGAGAATATTCTTAACGACAGTCCAGTGATCATATCCTAGATTAGACTGATACTTGCTGACAATTCCCACTGCATAGCATATGTCGGGTCGGGTACATAGCATGACAAACATCAGACTCTGACCGAAGCGGTGATGCATAGGAATGCGTCTCATATCCTCAACTTCTTGAGGTGTCTTAGGACACTGTTCCTTAGACAGATGAATTCCATGCCTGGAAGGTAATAATCCCTTCTTGGAATTCTGCATCTTATATCTAATCAACATCTTGTCAATATAAGATGCCTGAGACAGTGCTAGCATTTTGTTCTTGCGATTCCGAACAATTTGGATTCCAAGGACAAACTGAGTCTCTCTCAAATCTTTCATTTGGAATTGGGTCGCTAGCCATTGCTTAACGTCAGTCAGGAATCTCGCATCATTCCCAATGAGCACGATATCGTCTACGTATAAGACTAAAAAAGCTACAGTAGTATTGACTATCTTCTTGTAGACACAAAGCTCATCAATATTCTGTTCAAAGCCATCAGATTTGATCACACTATCAAATCTTATATTCCAGGATCTAGATGCTTGTTTCAATCCATAGATAGATCGTTTAACCTTGCAAACCTTTTGCTCTTGACCCTTAACTATGAACCCCTCTAGTTGATCCATATAGATACTCTCTTCAAGATTGTCATTCAGAAAGACTGTCTTAACATCCAATTGCCAAATTTCATAATCATAAAACGTAGCAATGAACAAGAGTATTCTAATCGACTTACGTATGACAACAGGGGAGAAGGTTTCTTCATAGTCCACCCCTTCCCGCTGGGTATAACCCTTTGTCACAAGTCGAGCCTTAAAGGTTTGCACCTTACCGGCTTGATCTCGTTTTCTCTTGTAGATCCACTTGCAACCGATAGGTCTTTCACCACCTGGTTGATCTACAAGTTCTCAGACTGAATTGAAGTACATTGATTCCATTTCGAGGTCCATGGCTTTAATCCACCGGTCTCTGTCTATGTCATTCATTTCCTGTTTATAGGTCAATGGATCCTCTATGCCATCATCAGGTATGACGACTTGGGTTTCAATCAAACCCATGTAACGGTCGGGTTGTCTAACATCCCTCCCACTACGTCGAGGCATTCTCAACTCTTGAGAAGGACCAGCTCGATCAACAACTTTTGTTGATTTATCTGTAGCTTCCTTGGAAATTTCGCTTAAGACAATCCTACTACGAGGTTGATGATCTCTCATGTGGTCTTCCTCTAAGAACATGGCATTTGTCGACACAAGCACCTTGTCCTCTTCAGGATCATAAAAAAGACCACATTTCGTTTCCTTAGAGTATCCTACGAATAGGCATAATTTTGAACGATGTTCCAGTTTCTTTGGACTGGACACCAACACATGTGTCGGACATCCCCAAATCCTGAAGTGATGTAAACTACCTTCACGCCCTTTCCATAACTCATAAGGTGTTTATGAAATACTCTTAGAGGGATCCATGTTCAAAATATATGCAACAACTTCTACTGCATATCCCCAAAATGAACTAGGGAGCTGAGCGTAGCTTATCATGGATCAAACCATGTCTAACAGGGTCTGTTTCTCCTTTCAGATACACCGTTCTGCTGAGGTGTACCGAGTGCTGAGAGTTGAGATATGATTCCATTTTCTATCATATAGTCTTGGAATCTCAAATCCATATACTCTCCACCGCGATCTGATCGAAGTATTTTAATCGTTTTACCTAACGAGTTCTCAACCTGTGCCTTATAGTCCATGAACTTTTCAAGGGTTTCGGACTTATGATGCATTAGGTAAAGATAGCCATACCTAGAATAATCATCAATGAAGCTGATGAAATATTCATACTCTCCTCGTGCCTTGACATTCATTGGACCACACAGATCCGAATGCACGAGTTCCAAGGGTTCTTTGGCCCTATAACCTTTTTCAGAAAAAAGTCGTTTAGTCATTTTTCCCTCAAGACAGGACTCGCATGGTGGTAAGGAGTTGCCCTCTAACTGACTTAGGAGACCACTCTTAACCAATCTCTCAATCCTATTGAGATTAATGTGGCCTAGTCTCAAGTACCAAAGATAGGTACTAGGAGAAAGTTTCTGCCTTTTATTTTGAGTATCATCTGTCTTAAACATCTCGGTTTCAAAATACCTTTTACCTCTATTGGTCTTAACACATATAACTTGTTTTCAAGTTTAGCAGAACATATTCGTACACCTCTTTTGCAAATGAACGCTTCATTATAATCAAAAGATACTTTATACATATGTTCGAGTAAACAAGAGATAAATACAAGATTTCTTTTGATTCCAGGAACCAAAAGTACATTTTCTAATAAAATGAATTTATCTCTAAATAACAACTTCACTGCTCCCACTGCTCTAACTGAGACAACCTCTCCTGTTCCAACCCTGAGAGTTATCTCACTATCAGCAAGCTGCCTCAAGGAACTAGTTTCCTGAAAAAAAGAACACACACGGTTAGTGGCTCCTGAATCTAGTATCCAGGTGGAATCATCATGCTCCACTAAACATGTTTCAACAACGAGTAAATCATATTTACCTTGTCTTTCTTTCTCAGCTTTCGTTTCCGCAAGGTACTTCGGGCAGTTCCTTTCCAGTGCCCGTCTTCACCACAATGGAAACATTTTTCTGTGGCTTTAACCTTGTGTATGAGAGCTTTTTCCTTCCCTTTATTCTTTTTCTTCTTCTGAATACCTTTATTCTTAGAAAAATAAGGATCAGACTTAGTCCCTAAGGACGATCCTCTCAGGAACTTCCTTGAAGTGACAACATTTGTCTTCTTCTCTTTTCCCTTTGATTTCATCAGGGACTCGAAAGTCTGGAGCTCGTTGAGTAGAGTAGTCAGGTTATACTATATCTTGTTCATCACCGAATTGGTGCGAAACTGTAGGAAACTCTTCGGAAGAGATTCCATTATAAAGCTAACCTGACTGTTCTCATCTATGACAATCTTGTTTACCTCTGCCACGTTGAAGTGGACCATCATATTAAGGACATGCTCCCTAACAGAAGTTCCCTCCTTCATTTGGGAGTTGTAAACGTACTTGAGAGCATCATAACGGACCGACGAGGACGGTTGTCCAAACATGTCCTGTGATGATCCCATAATCTCCTTTGCGGTGATCATGCCCTTCATGTTTCTTAGACAACACATCAGATATGTTGGCTAAGATGTAGACCCGAGCTTTATCATTAGCCCTAGTCCATTTGTCAAATGCATCCCAAACTATTCGGGTTGCAGACGAGCTGGGAGAGAGAGGACATTCCTTCGTCAAGACGAACCTTAGATCATAAATCATAAGAATCGTATTCAAGTTTGATTTCCAAGTTCCAAAGTTATCGTTGTTAAGTTTGTCGGAGGCGAGTAATTGAATAAAAGAGCTCGACATGCTGAAAATAGAGCATATTCTATTAGTGAATTACTTTTAACCCATAACATGCATCCAATTAAGAATTTAACAAAAGTAATAATGTACCCATAATTTCATTATTGTTTTTGCAACGATACTTCAGTGAGTAAGAGCAACCGCTACCGAGGGGCAGTCAATCACTCCTTCACTGAACCAAGACATTCTTGACTAAATGTTAATACCGAAATAACTCTTATTCCTATAGCATTCTAGTTATCGCTACTTTGGTCAAGAATTCACTAACACTTAGCAATTCTTGTAAGTGTGACCCGTCATTTTCAGACCTCAGAGGTCGGCCCCAACAATGCTATCGATTTGGAAAGTCAAAACTGGGAATGGACCTAAGAGACCCTATCCATTTCTGGAGTTTGAGTTGTTTCGAATCCTATGTTACATCACTCCAAATGGATGGTGCTACTTCGGGCAACCTGCAGGCGCAACATGGAAATCTCACGATCCAACCTAATGGAAGAGACCATAAGATGTGTTGACACACTTCCTTCACTTACTATAAATACTTTCTCCATTCACCTTGCTCTTGATTTATGAAAACACCATCCGAATGAGGATGCCCTATTGACATCACGAGACCGAGCATAAATCTCACGTTGTGAACTTCGCGAAGAGCGTAAGAGGAAATTGATATATCATATATACCTTTTCACTCCCACTAAGTATTTTAAACAGTTTGGGTATATTTTTACTTAGGCATATTTCGGCTAAAACAATATGACTTAAGTCTATCAATATAACAATTATACTGGAATTACCTAAGTCGATTAACCTTTTAATAAACCTAGGTCCATGAGTTTAATTTATTAAATTTTAATAAACGCCACTCACGAAAATTAATTTATAAACTTTTGGATTAAATTCACTCCCAGGTTGGTTCCCAGGTAGGGTTGTTCCGTTTTCCTCAGCTTAAGTACCCCAACCTAGCCAGAACCTTCCTTAGACAGGGTTTATAAATTATTAGTTGCCTAATTCTAATCTTATTAGAACTAGATAACCTAAGATCTAGTTAATTCCAGTTCTAAAACCATTTTAAAACTAATTAATTAACCTTAAGTTACATGCATTTCTATGTTATAAATTTCTTGATCATTCATCACATGAATAAACATACATTTATAACAAATCCATCACATCAATAAATGCATAACAATTATATGTTTAATTTTTAATTAATATAACCCTTATATTAATTATAATTAAAACATATAATATTTGTTTCACAAATTAATATAACATTTATATTAATTCCTGTGAAACCTCAATTCATGCATACTATATATTATAACACTTATAACATACTTTCAATGCATGGAGCATGCTTCCTATGGTGGGATTTTAAAATGTATATGGCATACTTTATGCACACGCAATCAAGGATTGTAATTAAAACATACATTCACAATTCATAATTAATTAAACACACTAAAGTGGATTGGTTTTGGCATCTAATGCAATCAAACAATTAAATTATTACAATAATAATCTAGAAATAATATCGAACCACTTCGAACACTTCGAATTTGGGTCGAAACAGCTTGCATATGTGTGAACCAAACCTTCAAAAGGTTGAACCGGGTTGTAAAAGGCTGAACCGGGCCTCCAAATGGTGAAAGGACCTCCAAAACGGAAAAAAACGACTTGGAATTGGTCAGAACCGGTCTAAAATCACCCGGACCGGACAAAAAATGAACTGAACCGGCCTAAAACACTTGAATCGGTCAAAGTCAACTGAACAAGGTCCGCTTACATCACGATGATGTCATCAGCATCATCTTCTTCCCTTTGAAATCACGCGCGCCTGGTGAAGAAAGTTACTGTAGCGAAAATTAAATAAAAACAATCCAGCAACCCCTGTTTTCGAATTCCAGTGACCTTTTGAGCTTCTTTCTTCAAATTGACGGTCTTCCTGAACTATGATCGACTCGAAACTTTTACAGGCTCTTCTTCAAACATTAATGCTCAAACAAACTTGAGAAATTTGAAAATAAAGCACAAATTGATGCTCAATTTAAATGCAAAATCTAGAAGAACACTTTAGACGCTCAGAAAAATTGTATTTCAAAAAACACCCACCACAGAACAAAATAGATCAAATTGAGTGCTCAAAATTTCTTTGATACCAATTGAAAGAGTCTATATTAAGAAAGCGGAAGCAATTTCGTATCTTGAACACTCTAAGTTGATCAATTTTACAAAATAAAAAGTATGCTCAAATCTGGAAAAACAGAGAATAAGAACACATACCTTTGTAGCTCAAAAATCTGCTAATCTGTGGGCAATCTCTTGTCACAAACACTTTGTGGACAACCTCTAGTGTCTTCACTACTATTCTCAGGCCTTGGAACATATTGTGGGATCTTTGATAGAGAGAATTTGAAGAGAGATAAGAGATAGGTTTGAAAAACGTGAATCAGAAAAATTCTGATAAATCCTTAAAAAAACATGTGTTTCTTCCTCAATTAAAGCAAACCAAAAACTTTTTCAATCAAGGAGAAGATGACAGCATAAAGATGATGAGGATTTTGCAAGAATGAGGTGCTCAATTATGGTGAATTTCAAATTCAAAGAAGCTTATTCACATTTTTATCTTTGGTCCAATTGAAAACTCAAACTCAAACTTGAATTTGAATTTTCATTTAATTTTAATTCAAAATTAATATAAAATTGGTTTTAAATTATAATAAATTTATTAATTTAATTAATTAATTTTAAATAATTTATTTAATTTAATATCAAATATCAAATTAAATAATTAGACCAATCCCGATTTCTTAAATCGACCGTTCGAACATGAATTCCTATTCATGTTATAAATCGAACCAATATTTAAATCATATTTAAATATTTTCACATTTTCTTTATCATAGTTTAATTCATAATTAAATTGTGACACGTTAAGTATATCACATATAATTAACGTTTTCTCCAAAAACCGAATTTGAACAATTCAAATTCTTTTCTCTCAAATGTTACAATGCTTAGTCCGAGGTAGTAAGGGGACCTAATGGACCTACAGATTATGAGCTCCAACGATACGAGATTAATTGATCAAACTCTATAGCCTAGCTAATCAACATTCGTTAACCACCAGGACACTCCACTAAAGTCCAGTGGCTACACTCTCCTCACTTTAGATATATTTATGTCCACTCGATATAACCATGATTAGTAAGTCGATCCTTCACAGGTCGTTCGTAATTACAGCTGGGTCAAAAAATACTGTTTTACCCATGTAATTACTTCTTGTTCCTTAAGTCCCACTGATCCTCTAATGAACAATTGGTTTGTGGTCCAACCAACAAACCGAATCCCTTTCGCCAATGAGAGGGTGGGCCTTTGTTCAAGACCCGAGTCGACTTAAGGAAACAACCTCTTTACTAATCCCTAAAGCGGGTAGGAGTGAATTCCATCTTGCAGAACTATGTTTCCGCTATCTACCCGGTCTTATCCCTAAAATAGGAGGCTTATTGAGTCGACAATCTCGGGTCACTCTCACCCATGCAAATCTAAGGATAATTCGAAGAAACAAGAGTTCATGGAACGCTCAGGATTAAGATCGAGTTACCTAGGTCATCGTATGAAATATAGTCGCTTAAGACGATGCGGAGTTATAAAGTCTAAGTGACTATTTCTGGCCCAATCTTATGCAAACTAATTGCATAAGGCGCCCCCACTCACATGTCTCCACATGAACGATTCAAGATCACATCGTTTGTACTTTACAAAGTGAGTCACGTCCATAGTGTCCCTAGGATAAGGTACCCAACCCTATCCCTATACTATAGACCGTTCTGGCCATAACTTGAACCTGATCCACTTTTATGTCAAGTATACATCCTATAGCCATGAGTTCTTTATTGGATTAGAGTTTCAAAATATACAATTCACGTTATTCAATAACACATTTATTTGAATAAATCTCAATAACATATTTATTCCAAAATAGAACATACATTCAGTTTACAAACCCACGAGTTTTAGGACATAAAATCTAACACCAAGAAGTCATTCAAACAAACAAAATATCATGCCTACTTAAACTCCTAAAAAGTTTTCCCACACCATTTCATAGTTGTTAACATATAGAAAACCATGTCTAGTTTAATTCCTAAAAAGTCTTATCACACATACAGAAAAAGAAACATATCATCATAGTTGTGATAACAAATTGAATGTCGGTGCATTATATTCTTGGCCACTCAATGTTTTCTCTTTTTTCTTCTCTTTTGTTGATCCAAACTTTGAAGTAAATGGTGATCTCAAGATCTTGAAAGGCATTTGTACTCTACAACCATTACGTTTCAAAGTATCACCAACTACCACTTCTTTCGACTTCTTAAAATACTTTCTCCCCTTCGCAAATGGTCATTCCTCTTTAAGTTGTAAAGATTTGATCAATATATTGATTTCAAAATTAATAGAACTACAAATTACATTTACAACTTATGTCACTCATTGGGTTAATATATATTCTACTCCGATCGTATTCTTTTTCATCCTTCATTTCAAAAAAAAATTCCTTCACCTACAATATCAAGAACATTATATATATGCATGGTTAATATCATGTATATGAATAACAAACCATTACCTTACAAACTTCATTATCAATCTTGCTGACTTCATTCAAAAAGTTGTTGCATACATATATGTCATCTAGTAGACTCAATGAATGAGATTGTGCATCCTTTATCAACCATACAACATTTTAGTACGATGTTATGGTAGTTCATATATAATGAAACATATAAAAAGACCTACCTTCCCCTTGGATGTTATATCTGTCTTGTCGTTATTAGTTGTGGTATCAGGTTCCATATGTTTGTCTTCCTATAAGTTTTCATTATGAAAATCTTCAAATCTACCACTTCCCCCATCGTCACTTTCATCCTCAGGATCCCCAATAAAGTCTGTTCCAATTTCCTTTCTCACTTTCTGACTTCTACGTAAATCATCAACAACCTCTAAATTCTTTAGTTCATCAACAAAAATATCCAACTTACTATTCAACATAAGGATATATGTAGTTACAAAATTCTTAAACTCAACCATGGTTTGAACTTGACCAACAAATTCTTTAATTCTTTCTTCCACCTCATTATTGTCTGCATCATCTTCGCTATCCCCCATATCATCCAACAATCCTTTTCCTTCGTCCAAAGCTTCATACCTCAGCCCATATAATTCAAACTACATCACATAAGACAAAATATCTTGTTAATATATTATATACGATCAGTTATAATCATTAAACCATATCTAAACCAAGTATCTTTTCATTTTCAAAAACCTTAAGAGCAAGGTCGGTTAGCTTTACGAGCTTCAATCATACAACCATATATTTTGATGATAATAAACATTTAAACTACTAATGATTTCATTGTTTTAAAGTATCCACAGTATAAATCTCGAAGAGACGATTCCTACGCATTTTGAATCACTCAAATCGGACTTCAAACGAGAAAGTTATGACCAAAAGAAAATTGTGAAAAACTATTATTTTGCAATGACGCGAATGAATTACATGACGACACGTGGCCATTTTTTTTTAAGACCGTTGGAATCATTTAAAATTATTCCTTTAATATTTCTTTTGTCATTTTTATCCCAAATTACCTCCACCCTTGATTCATCTTAACCTAGATCCAATGGCCAAAAATTTACCCTAAATTTAAACCTTATTTAAAGGTCATTTTCCCTCTCATTTCAAAAAGAACTCTGATCTCTAAGTTGCTGACATTTTCTCTCCAACATTCTCCATTCTTTATTATTGTTCAAAGTTGCATCATTTTCTATTTTTCTTGTGAGAGAATTTTATACGAGAGATTAGATTGTGTCTTTAGAGCTTAAAATTGTGTATCTACTCTTGTGAGAAATCTTTCTTTATGAGATTTGTATTTCATCTTTTAAATTAAGTGTTGTATTAAGGTGTGGGTACACTTTGGGATTTTGAGTGAGCGGTTTAATCCTGAACTGGAAAATGATTTGTAGTGGTTTGATCCTGAACCCGTTCAAAAGGATCATAGTGGTTTGATCTTGAACCCATTTAAAAAGATCGATATAGGTTGGATCCTGAACCTGCAAAAGGATCGATTGGGGGTTTATTCTTGAACCTTTAAAAAGAGTGAGAAATCGGTTTGGTTCTCACCCATAAGAGAATTGTTGCAGTAAAATACCCAAGAAAGCGTCTTGGGGAGTGGAGTAGAAATTTCCGAACCACTATAAAAATATTCGGTGTCGTTTCCTATCTCTCCAACTTTAACATTTTGCTATTTATTTTTTTTAAGTACATTGCATGTTTAAAAAAATTGTTCTATATTTCTATAAGTTTTAGAATGCTTATTTTGATTATTTAAGATTGAATTAATCTAGTTTAATTTCTAAAAAAAAGTTTATAATTTTTTAAGCAACCCTATTCACCCCTCTAGTGTTGCCATACGATCCTACAAGGTCCTTCCATTCCGTATGTCCATCAACTGCCCAATTCTTCATTTTCGGCAACCCAAAACTTACTTTTCTTGCAAATAGATTATATAAGCATACTTAATTGCCACGGAAGCATGGAGTAAATTCATGTTTACCGTGTATGTTTTCACTAACTATTTTAATACCTTTGTCGTGCCTTCTATTACAATCATCTGTGTCCCAATGATGACATCCTCTAGGGCATCAGACTTTGAATGATCATGTTCCTAAATAAAATATAAATATTATATACCTATATGCATTAGCTATATTCATGAGTATATAATTACACATGGTTTATGATATATAGAGCATTTTATACTATTAATCACTTATTCTTTGTAATTATAATAAATTCATGATGACAGTGTTTGTTTTTTTACTAAGTATGATAATACCTTTGTTGTGCTATCTTTTACAACATATTTCGTCCCGATCACATCCTCTGAAGCATTGAACTTCAAATGATCATGTGCCTAAACACAATATATGCATTACATAACTAGGTACATAACTAGGTTAATTAACTATGAACTGGAGTATATAAATAAAAAGGATTGACATAGTTAACATACATACTGATAAATATGAATTAAGTTGATAAGATATATCAGGTGTTTCTAAATAATAATTTAGCATTTAATAGTTTACAACAGTAATTATACCAGCTTTGATGAGCTCTGTTCTTCTATCATTTGTGTACCAATGACATCTAATGGGAGTTCTTTTAATCCATGATCTGACTTATTCTGATTGTTTAACTTTAAATCATTGTTAGTTAAACGATAACAATGTAAAACGAACAACATATATAATTCATACCTCCTCATCGAATTCTACATAAACTATTTGTGTTGCCTCTACTTCTATTGTATCGCCCTCAATGGAAGTTTCTATATCTTCTTCTAAAGTGGCCTCTACTTCTACATAAATGAACGACATATATAATTCATACCTCCCCAAAATGGCCTCATATGTACATTATACCCTCTGTTACTAAATTCAAAACAAAACTCAAGTATAACATAAACACAACATTTTATAGAAACACAATTTATATATTACATCAATGCTTACTTCGATTACATCTACATTATAAAATAAAGTAATAGCTACAATCAATTGATTATTTTGAACATTTGCTCTTCTATAAAAATTATAAACCAACATTCATATATAATATAAACCAGAACTCATGTATATAGTAATACAACATTTATATTATAAATCAATACTCATATATAGTAAACACACATGACATTATACACAATGTTACCTATTGTTTCAAACATACCTTGATAGTTGTTTTGAATCTTCCCTGCTACTTCGATGATAATACCAAACATTTGCTCTTCTATAAAATATAAACCTAGATTATTGTAAAATCTGTTACCTATTATTTCAAAACTCTTCCTACTTTCAACCCTTCGTGTTCGTCGAGCAGAATCTCCTTCGATATTTTCAACGTTTGAGTCGATACTGTTCCATAATCCCTTACAAAAATCGTAAAAGAAGAAAGAATCAAAATAAGACATTTACCTTCAATAAACCCTTCCTAATGTTGCTCCTCATCGTCAATAAACTCCTTGGATGCTCCTTGTCGCCGTTGGAAAATGCCTAGTCGTCGTCTTCTTGTCGCCGTTGATAAACCTTACTTTACAGAATCTTTCTCCTTTTTTTCACGTTTCCTCGATTTCGTGCGAATAGGTAATAATTGGAAGCGTATTACATGACATCCCCTAAAATTAGGGATTTTAGGCCCTTTTTTTTTTTTTTTTTTTTGGCAAAATTTATATCCCCTGAAATTATTTTATTCTTAATAAATACAAGGTTATAGTTGTAATGTCCTCACTACAATTAAATGGCACATGACTTCAAATTGCTAAAGCTGATAATATATACAAGCTTGTGCCATTTTTGTAAAATAGGATTAAAAATGTGCTATCTATGTATTTAACCCCCAAAAAAATTGGTGACCATTGAGCCTCTCTTTTTCAAACTAGTAATTTATTTTTAAAGTTGGGCCTTGGCCCAAATATAAAGAACACTTAGAGAAAGCCTAGAGACTCTCATATGTAGCCCTAATAAGAGAATGGAGTATTTGCAACAAATAATTACAAAACTACCTTTTACAACTAACATATTACAAAACTATATTTCTCAAAAAAAATAATTACAAAACTATATTTGAAAACTAAAGTATATAATCGCAAATATTTTGTTGGAGAGTATATAATTAGTAAATATTTTGTATACATTACATTTGAAATGTTTTTTAAGAGAACAAAATATACTTAACATTTTCGTTGATATTTCTACTAATATTAGTATCACACAATTGAACATAAATATTGATAATAATTAAAAAAAAAAAAAAGAGAGAGTAAGAATCCACACTTGTTGATTAAATAGTTTCTTTTTCCTAATTTATCTTTTATTTCTTGATTTTTCATGACATTTCTAAGACTAAATATATGTAGATAACAATATTTTATCGATATTTTTGTATATAAAATTTAAGATTTTGACATTCTTATATCTAACATGGACATCTGCATTTCAAACGTCCAGGTTCTGATAGGCAAGATTAGACAAACAGTGAGTTTTTCTTAAAAATAAATAATAAGTATTTATTAGGACAATGAAGATCTACAAATTTTCAAAATGATTTTTCGAGTTTAAGCCCGGTACCACATAATTTTACTTTAGAATTTTGCTGAAAGAACCTCATATAACGATGGTGTTGATTTTATTAATATCAAGATCTTTCTCATTTCCCATCGATTCATCACTTGTGCGCCTCTCCAATAATGCTATTTGTCTTAACCATCAAACTAAAGTGTTGAATTTTGGGTCACAGAATATTTAGAAGTGAGATTACCAATGTGAAGTATAGATTATCAATGTGAAGTGTATTGCAAGAAGATCATAAGCAGGAGCGGACCCAGATAATAAAGGAGTGCAGTCGATAGAATTTAAACCTAGACACACATGAATTAAGGCTACCTATTTTACACGTTGGGACAAAGGAGTGTTTCTTTAATTTAAACGCATTATATAAAACTATAAGCATATATTGGTAATTTTACTAAACCAACCGTTACATACTATAGGATATTAAATTCAAATTTTTTGGCAAGGCCATGGCTCTTCTTGTCCCATGTAGATCTACCCATGATGATGAACAACGAACCTTCACATATCTTTACAATGGTATGATATTGTCCAGTTTGGGCATCAATCCTCATGATTTTGCTTTTAGTTCCCTAAAATACCTCGTACCAATAGAGATAATTGTCTCATTCCCTCCAACAAAGTACCACAACTTGAACCCAAATCCGTTTACTTCAACGGATCACCACATTATGTGATATTCCTTGATGTATCAAGATCTACTCTTCTACCAGTGCAAGTTGATAGAATTATTACTTGGTTGTGCCACTCCAACACTTTTTATTCGACTATGGGGTTTATCCACACTATGAACATAAAACTCATTAATATTTGTTCCACTACATTTGAAGATTTCTCCAGTAATCATGACTTTGATACCAATATATAAGGACAAAGGACCCCACACTTGTATAATATTGTTCATTTTGGATATCAGTGCTCATGACTTTGCTTATGCCAATAGAAATAATTGTTCTCGCTTATACACCATGAATATTTTCCTTTTTTAATTAATGTGGGATTTCAAGAAAGAAAAAAAAGGAAAGGGATGAGATTTGACCAAAATTTTTCGACCATTAGAGAATAGAAAAACAATGGCATCTCGAAAATGAATTCTTAAAAACAGCCAACGAAGCTCATTTAATGTTTGGCATTGGAAGCCTCATGTTTTTCCTTCTAAGGCGGTGAAGATGTCTGTTTTTCTTCCTTAATCTACACTTTTTCCATTTCTAGATTTTAAAAACAAAAACATCACACAAACCCAAAACCAAAAAACCAAATAAATAATGTTTTTTGAATAATATTTCTCACCTTCATCAAAACATTGCTAGGGTTTTACAACATGGTGACAAAGTTGACATTAATTAGGGCACTATATCCAAAACTCTCTTGTTTTCCCTTTGGGAAAACCCTAAAATTATTTTTTTTTTCCTCTCTTTGTTATTTCCCAATGTTCTTCCTTCAGCAAAATTGGTTTATATAGAAAACCCTAATTTTGTGTATAAAATTCATGGTGTTTTCTTTTGATTATTGGATCTAAAGGAATCTTTTGTAATTATCAATTGCATGCCTTTTATTCTCTCCTCTTTCTTTACTTTTTATGAAGTGGGGATTTCTTAAACTTAAGTTTCAAATTCACTTTTTTTAAAAAAAAAAAAAAAAAGACTTCACTTTTATTTTTTGTTTTTAGTCAAGTTTACCAGAAAGTTTTGTCTCTAGTAGGAGAATAAATTTGATGTGTGACAAGTTATTTAAGGATATTTAAAATAGACTCTTTGATGTGATTTTCTAATAAACACAATAGTTTTGTTTTTTTTAAGTAAAATAATAATGAGAGTTAGCAAGTGGGTTAGATTTAGACACTTCTTTTAGTTGGAAAAGTAGAAAAATAGCTAAGACTAAATTTGTTTTTGATACTAAGAGCTTTTGTTTTACTCCATTGGGTAAATTTTAAGTAAATTAGCATAGTCCTCAAATAAAATTTTGAGTAAAATATACTTTTGGGCCATAAAATTTGAACTTAATTTCTATTTAGGCACGGAGCGTTTTACACTTTAAGTTATTGTGATTTGAATTTAATTTTTATTTGATCATTGAAATTTTAAAAGTAATATGACTGGACCTAAAAATTTGATTTGATTTCAATTAATCCTTAAAGTTTTGAAATTGGGTTCTAAATAACCTATAAATAGAATTGAGCATTAAATTAACCTAACAAAACTATGACATGACAATTAACATATATATTCTAACTAGACTTTATCCTTTTTTAAAAAAAAAAAAAGACTTTGCTAGAAAAATTTCTAATGCTACATCATACTTGGTTTGTTTACATTGTGTTATTAAATTTATAAATATTTTTTAAATGCAGGTAGACCCTACATATTTTCAAAAGAATATTGATGTGGCAAGCAATTAATGGAGGTAATATGAAAAAAATTTCAATATACTACGGTTGTATGGAATTTTTCCCGACTTTGCTAGTATGTATTCTTTAAATGAGTTGAATTTTATTTTATTTATTTTATTTTAGATTTTTATTCTTAGGGCCAATCAAAAACTAGTTTAAAATTTCAAAAATCAATTAGAAATCAAATTTCAAACTTTAGAAACCAAACATATCACTTTTGAAACTTCAAAACCAAATAGAAGCTAAATTTAAATTTCAACGACTAAAAGTGTTATTTGAAAACTTAGAAATCAAATAAAAACTAAGTCTAAACTATTTTAAAAACCCAAAGTACATATTTCACTCTAAAACTCTTAAAAGTATAGGTGCTTACTTAAATTAACATGATCAAAATTAAAATTTAAAACCTTGTTTGATAACCATTTTGTTTTTGGTTTTTAGTTTTTGAAAGTTAAGCTTATTTTCACCTGATTTCTCTACCATAAAGATGAAAATATAGCCAAATTCTAAAAACAAAATTAAGTTTTTTAAAACTATTTTTTTAGTTTTCAAAAGTTAGTTTGGTTTTTGAAAACATAGCTACAAAATAGATAAGAAAACATATAAACTCATTAATAGAAATAGTATTTTTAGGCTTAAATTTCAAAAATTAAAAACTAAAAAAAATGGTTATCAAATGGGACGTAAGTGATTGAAAACTCAAATAATGAAAAAGTAGGTGGGTGAATACAATATTTTCTTGAAGTTTCATTGTTGATATCTCTCTTCTTTTCTCGTTTTAAGTTTCATTACGAATTTTAAAAGTGACCATCTAAACATAACTTTGCGGATAAGATATCGTTTCTAATTTTTTTTTTAGCATGGTTGAACTAAAAAATAAAATTAGGTTTTTGCCCTACTTGCAATTAATGAACCACACTAATTAATGTATGTAATACGATTGCTTCAATGAGAGACCAACATACAATGAAGCAAAGCTAGGTGTTGGGTTGTGCAATTAGAACAATAAAAGAGAGAGAAGGCCTTAGCATCATGTGAGAAGCAATAAATGCAAAAGACTTTGGGGTTCTACAAATTAAACTCCTACAACTTTCAATAAACACACTAACACTATTATTATTATGATTATTATTATTAATTATTATTGGTTATTCCAAAATGGGTTTCATTTGTAATAAATAACAAAACAAAAAATTCATTAATGTCTTGTCAGAAATGACATTAAATTGTGTGGGTCTAGGGTTTTATAATAATTTCATGTCATTTTCTTCATACCCTTTTGAAATTATGTTTTTTATATACATTTTTGTTCTGCCCATTGCTAAGATGGGACTTGGCAGCTGCTTTAAGCATCTTTCAATTTCTTTATTCATGATAGCCAGTTATGGATATGATTTAATTGATGTACAAAACATGTGAGATTGAGCATAGGGCTTATGCTAGGGGAATTTTTTTAAAAATACCTTATTGTAATTTATTGATTGATTAATGATATGTCTGAGATTTGGTTTGGAATCATGTTGTTATGAGTTGTCTAAGTGTACTATTTACTCAGGCTATTCTTCTTTTTATATATATTCTTTTCATTTTAGATTTGTGTCATTTTCGTCTTTAATATAACTTTTAATTTTTGTATACTTTATTATTTATTATAATGATCTTTAATATAATACAAATTTAATGTGATACTGATATAAACTGCGTGGTATTAATGTGGTTCATAGGTTTTTAACACCTACTAAATGGAAAAGATAATTTAAATTGATAACTTCAAATTAAAAAAATATGACATTCAAAATTTTGTTAAGTGTGGAGATGGAATTTGTAACGCCTCATGCGCAGGGTCCCCTGCGACTTGACCACAAACTAACATGAACCCTTTCAACATGGTTTGTCCTCACTCACATACTCCATAGGAAAATTCTCAGGATGTCACCCAATATAGGATTGCTCCAAGCCAAACATGTTTAACTTTGGAGTTTCTATAATTGAGCCACCGAAAAAAAAGGTACACTTTGTTGGTATAAGTAGTAGCTATCAATTATTTTAAACTTTTCTCGCAATCATACTTTCATCTTTCTCAACCATACTTTCATTTTCATGTCCTCAGGATCCCTCTTATTCAGCTGTGGTCTCGGTTCATTCATGTTCCTCTCCTTATCTTGGGTGTCACATGTGAGGAATCCTAAAGATATGAAATTATGGTTGAGAAAGATGAAAGTATGATTGAGAAAGGTTTAAAAGAATGGATAGTTACTACCTATACCAACAAAGTGCACTTTTTTTTTCAGTGGCTCAATCATAGAAACTCCAAAGTTAAGCATGTTAGGCTTAGAGCAATTCTATATTGGGTGACCTCTTGGAAATTTTCCTATGGAGTATGTGAGTGAGGACCAACCATGTTGAAAGGTCTTCACTCTTGCAAGCAGCTCAAGAATGACAGAATTGACACGCATAAACATGAAAGTAGATATAGATCAAAATATATTTGAACATCTATTGTTTTTATATAAAAGATTTAATGAAAGATGATAATGTGTTAAAATTATTTTTAAAATGCATGAAATATAATGATAGGGAATTGTAATGGGTAGCACAAAATATTAGCATATTTGCAAACTTAGCTATGATTTTTTATATTTGTAAATATAGCAAATTTTTTTAAATCTGATTTCTATTTTTTTATTTTTCTAGATTTACCCTCATTAGTGTAGCAACAGGTATATCAGTAGTATATCTTATATACTTTGCATTTGGTATATCAGAAGTATATCTGATATACTTTATTTTTATATACCAATATATACCTAAAACGAAATATGTTAATAGTATATTACTGATATACTACAGATACCCTTCTTTTAGGTATATCTTTTAGAATGATATATATCCGTAGCAAATTAGAGATATTTTGCATATTAGTATATCACTATTATACTTTATTTTAGATATGTTTATTTCACTAATATACCTAACATTTAGTATATCAGTGAAATGAACATATATCATATGTGAGTTACTGATATACTCTTAGTTAACTTCATATACATATATCAGTAGTATATTAGTGATATACTCCATACAATAATACATCTCACACAATCCGCTGATATACTTAATATTACTAAATAAAGTATATCATCATAAATCACTATTTGTGATATATCGTTGATATACTGAATAAAGTATTTTGGTAGTATATCACATCGATATATACTTAATATTAGTGAAATCAACAAATATCAATTATTTTTTTGTTAGATATATATTGGTATATATGATCTATTGTTGATAAACTACTGATTTTTTAGATATTGAAAAACACGGGAGGACATTTCCAAATCTAGCAATAGTTTTTGAGATCCCGTTGATATACTTAATATTACTAACTAGAGATTGAACCTGGGACTTGAGGGGGGGCTTATAGCCTATTAACCACTATGCCAAAAAACTTTTTTGTTATTTAATCTGACTTTTTTCTATACATATTATTAAATGTAAAAATTTGAGGGGGGACTCGAGCCCCCCTGGGCCTATGGTAAATCCGCCCCTGGTTACCATATTAGATCTATTATTAATAGACTACTGATTGTCTCGATATTGAACAACACGGAGAACGTATTTGTAAATCTAGCAATAGTTTTTTAGATACAGTAGTATATCAACAATATATCTGATATAATTTATATTTGGTATATCAGTAGTATATCAATAGTATATTATAAGATCATCAGTATGTTTTTTATAGACTATTGATAAGTATGTTTTTGATAAACTATTGATAGACTATTAATATACTTCAGATTGAAAAACGCACGCAAAAAATATAAGGGTATTTTTTATTTTCCACGTCATCCGTTTGGGTTGGGCCTTTTTCTGTTGCTATTTTTTGCAAATTGAATTAAAGAGTGACATGAGTGCAATATTTATAAGGATATTTGCCCCTATAATTATTGTTGTTAAGTATATTTGGCCTTCTACTTTGTTTAATATAAGGATTTAATCCTACCAATCTAGACAAAGAAGGAAGGGGATGGAGACTACTATGAGATAAAATGGTTTGATGTAGCAAACTGTGACTTCATAATATATGAATGTCTGATCGACATATTTTTTTAATTTTTCTTTCATAAATTCAATAATGTAAAGTTTATTGGTCAAATTATCTTTTAATTATATCGAATAATTTCGATAAATTAGGAGGTAAGAACAGAAGAAAAAGGAGCGACTTAAGAGTCGAATAAGAAAATTAATAGTGAAAGAAGGGAAAGAGAGAAATGTTGTAAAAATAGGATAGAAACCGGATATAATTTTACCAATATTTAAATACTAATCTAATATATTTATATTAATAATAATTATTACATCATAATGCTTACATTTATACACATAAGTAAAGAACTAACTAACAATAATGTTAACTAACTCTAAAACTCCCCCTCAAGATGGGGTAAAAATATCAAAAATTCCCATCTTGGACATGAAAGATGAAATCATTGGTTGAAGAAGCGGTTTAGTGAACATATCAGCAAGTTGCAACTTCGATCGGATGGGAAGAAGCTTAAAAAAACCATCAGAAATTTTATCACGTACAAAGTGACAATCCAACTCTATATGTTTCGTGCGCTCATGAAACATAGGATTGGATGCAATGTGTAAAGCTGCTTCATTATCACAGAATAGAAGAGATGGAGAGACCAAAGGAACCTGCAAGTCACGTAACAAATAAGAAAGTCGAAGAAGTTCACATGTGGTTAGCGCTAAAGCACGATATTCAGCTTCGGCTGAAGACCGAGAGATGGTCGTTTGCTTTTTGGACTTCCAAGATATAAGAGAATCACCAAGGAAAATACAGAACCCTGTAGTGGAACGTCGAGTATCAATACACGAGGCCCAATCAGAGTCAACAAAAGCACGAAGCTGAAAATCAGAAACTGGCTAAAGCAAAATTCCTTGAGCTGGAGCTAACTTCAAGTACCGAAGTAAACCATAAGCAGCGGACAAGTGAGACTTACATGGCTTAGAGACATATTGACTTAGCTTGTGAACAACAAAGGTAATATCTGGTCGTGAAATTGTTAAGTAGAGAAGTTTACCAATGAGCCTACGGTAAATAGAAGGATCAGTCAACAAATCAACATCAGAATATTGAAGTTTTAGATGAGGATCCATCGGAAAATGTTGCGGTTTGGTCGCAAGAAGGCCAACATCTTCTAATAATTGAAGAACATATTTTCGTTGGGAAAGAAATATGCCTTTGGATGAACGTGCAAGCTCAAGACCAAGAAAATACTTGAGAGATCCAAGGTCTTTAAGCTTGAAACGAGCATTCAACAGTGTTTTAAGCTCAGTTATGAGAGTTTGGTTAGGTCCCGTGATAATAATATCATCGACATAAACAAGTAAGGCTACAAATGTGGCTCCATTCCCTTTAATAAAAAGAGAATAATCAGACTTGGATTGATGGAAACCAAGAGTAAGTAAGGCCTCAAAGAACTTGGAAAACCACTGTCTAGAGGCTTGTTTTAAGCCATAGATAGATTTATGTAACCGACATACCAAGCGCTCCCCCTTACTGTTAACCTTTCGAAACATGTTATAGCCTATTGGCAAATCCATATACACTTCCTCAAACAAATCGCCGTGGATGAAGGCATTGTTTACATCTAGTTGTATTAGGGACCAATTAAAAGATACAGCCACGGGTAAAAGAGTTCGAACAGTGACTAATTTTGCCACGGGCGAGAAGGTTTCAAGGAAATCAAGACCTTCTTGTTGGGTATAGCCTTTAGCCACCAATCTAGCCTTGTAACGCTCAATTGTCCCATCAGCCTTATGTTTGATTTTATAAACCCATTTACACCCAATGGTATGTTTGCCGTTAGGGAGGGGAACCACAGTCCATGTATTGTTATTCTCCATGGCTAACAATTCATCATGCATAGCTGCTTTCCAATGATCAAAGGGCAGGGCCTGATGATAAAACTGTGGCTCATAATTGGCAGACAATTGTAAGGAGAAAATCCTGTGGGATGATGATAATCGAGCATAGGAAAGGTAATGGTGAAGGGGATATCGAGCAGATGCCACTGTGAGAGCAGTATTATTGAGGAGAGCACAGTGGTAATCTCGGAGATAGGTTGGTGGTCTAGTGGCTCGTGAAGACTTTCTTAGAGCTGAGAGTGGCAACATAGCTTCAGACAAAGAGTCATCATGAGCTGAGGGACGATCAAGCAATGGGGAGGCTTCAGGAATAACATCATTAGCCTCGAGAGAAACTTCAGGTAAAACATCATCAGCGAGAGAGACAACATCAGATAAAACATCATTAGCAAGCGAGACAGCTTCAGAGGAAACATCATTAGCAAGAGGGACAACTTCAGATAAAACATCATTAGCAAGAGGGATAGCTTCAGATAAGACATCATTAGCAAGAGGGACAGTGTAAGGAATGTTAATATCGACAGATCGAGGCAAGACAATATCAGAAAAAAAATCCTGCTAACCATCGGAGGGACTGATGGTGTGAAAGGGAAAGACCCCTTCATGAAAAATCACATCACGGGAGACAAAAAAAATTCCGTGTAGTAAGGTCAAGCAATTTCTATGCTTTCATCCTAGGAGGATAACCCATGAAAACAGACTTGATGGCTCGAGGGGAAAACTTTGACCGATTTTTGGATAGGGTGGAAGCATAGCATAAACAGCCAAAGATCCTAAGAGATGAATAATCAGGGACCAAGCCATAGAGTAAAGCATAAGGAGTGGCCCAACTAAGAAGAGCAGATGGTGTTCTGTTGATCAAATAAGCGGCAGTGAGAACACATTCACTCCAATATTCAATGGGGACACGAGATTGAAAGAATAAGGCCTTAGCAACATTTAATAGATGTTGATGTTTGCGTTCCACCACGGAATTTTGTTCTAGACAGGCCACACAAGAGAATTGATGAATAACACCATGCTGCCTAAAGAAATCTTTGAAAGAAAGTTCAGGAGCATTGTCAGACCGAAATGCTTTAATAGTTTTAGCATACTGAGTTTGGACAAGCTTGAAGAACTGTGGTACAATGGTTTTGACATCTGATTTATTGTGCAACATGTAAAGCCAAGTGTAACGAGTGCAGTCATCAACAATAGTAAGAAAATATTTATAACCAGAACATGAAACAGTAGCAAAGGGTCCCCATATGTCAGCATGTACCAAGTCAAAAGGATGAGGCGACAATTTATTATTAGAGGCAAATGATAGACGCCTTTGCTTGGCTAATGGACAGATATCACAAGGAGCAGTGCAATTAGATTTAACAAAATCAATATGCAAAATATCCTTCAAAGCATGTAACCGAGAAAGGGAAAGATGTCCAAGCCTGGAGTGCCATAAGGCAGACGACAATCGTGAAGTATACACGGAAGAAACCCGTTGGAATCCAGGCGTTTTCAATATGTAAAGTCCCTCAATGAGTTTACCCCTGCCAATCGTTCTCAAAGTGTACTTGTCCTGGATATCACAACCATTAGTGTTGAAAATAACAAGACAAGGAGAATCAGCAACCAAAGCACTGATAGATAGCAAATTGTATCTGAACTGGGGAACGAATAATACACGTTGCAGAGTTAAAGAACCACAGACAGTAACGGTGCCAATATAAGATACCAATAAGCGAGTACCATCAGGCAACAGAACTGACGTATTAACAGGGGACAGGTTAGTGAAAGACGCACGATTGTGGCATATATGTGTGGTAGCACCTAAATCAATTATCCATTGATCACAAGGCGGGGACAAAGTAGAACTAGTACCTGCTATGTGTGAAACCGAAGCCTCAGAGTCAACTTTGATGGAATCAAGTTTGGACTGCAACATGGTCAACATACTTTGGCACTGAGCCAATGAATCAGAATAATTGGCCGATGGAGGAATTACGACTTCGACAACAAAGGCAGAAGTTTGTGTTGGGGAGGTCGTAGATCGAGAAGCCCCCTTTGGTCGATATCCAGGCGGATAGCCGTGTAATTTGTAACAACGATCAACGGTATGACCCTGTATACCGCAGTGAATACAAATCACTTTGTCTTTGCACGGCTTAGCCTGAGAATTAGGAGTGTGAGGAGTCTTGACGACAAAAGACTGTTGAACGCTAGGCGTTGAGAGAAGCGGAATAGATCGTTGCTGCTCTTCTTGCACGATCAGAGAAAAAGCCTTGTTGATTACTGGAGGAGGATCCATAAGAAGGATTTGGGAGCGCGCAGAACTGAAGGAGTCATTGAGCCCCATTAAGAAACTCATGAGATACTCAAATTGAACAAATCGTTCGATTTCGTGTAGTCCACCACAGGTGCATGCTCCACAAGTACAGGCAGGGCGGTAAGAACCATACTCATCCCAAATAGTCTTCAGTTTCGAAAAATATGTCGTCACAGAGAGTTGCTCTTGTGTAAGCGTGGTAAGACTCCGCTTCAAGTGAAAAATGCGCGGGCCATTCTTCCGCTGGAAGCGATCTTTAAGATCTAACCATATGGCTCGAGCCGAATCGGTAAAAATAAGGCTCGATGAAATGCCTTTGGACACTGAGTTCAGGATCCAGGAAATAACAACATTGTTATTACGAGTCCATGCAGAAGCAAGATCATCAGGGGAAGAAGGTCGAGGTAGAGAACCATTGATAAAACCAATTTTATTGCGAATGGAGAGCGCTAAAAGTATAAAACGACTCCATGTGACGTAATTGTCTTCAGTGAGAAGATCAGAAACAAGAACAAGGTTTGAAGTGTCATGGTGATGATGAAAATAAGGACCAGAGGCATCGACCAACAATGGCGGAAGTACAGAAGAAGAGGAAGGAGACTGGGAGGCCATGAAAGAGGGAGAAAGAAGGAAAGAAATCGGTAAAGAAGCCAACAGAATCGGTGGAGCTGTATGGCACGAGGTATTAGACAACGGAAGAGAGAGGAAAAACGTCTGATACCATATTACACGTGATGTGAGTGAGAAAATGACACTTGTCATTCATTTCATCATCATGCTTACATTTATACACATAAGTAAAGAACTAACTAACGATAATGCTAACTAACTCTAATAATAATAATAATAACAATAAAGGAAATTAGAATTTAATATAAATATGTATATAATATTAATAATATAACAAAAATGGAATTTAATAAATAAAGAAAATTTTAAAAAAGAAAGTGGAGGGAAGAAAAGAGAATGGGTCTATTCTCACCAATTGTGCATTTAACATAAACCACCATTAAATCACTATTTATAGGCAAAATGACAAAAAAGATGTGGAACAATTGGACATTAATCATAGGTGTTTGCAAGACACATCGACTATGTAAAATTTTTCATATTATGGTAGTAGTAGAGTTTTTCCGTTGTGAGGGTTTGTTTAAATTTCGAATTGTTAAACCTCAAGTTATTAAAGACTAAACTTGTTTGTTAGGATTGAGTTTGTTAAACTTGTGTTTGAATTATATTAACTCTGTATTTCTGTTTGAATTCTAATTTGTTAAACATGAGTTTAAACTCATAAGGTGTATTTAGTTGGTAAATTTGAAATTTGAAATTTGTAATAAATAATAAATAATTTATATGTTAATTATTTAATTAAAGTTATATATATTACATTATATTCCAAATGTAACTTTTATTAGGAAACTAGAGAGTACTATTTTAATAATAAATAAAATATTTTTAATATGTTTGTCCACCTAATTTTCTTTTAATAATTATTTTATAGAATAAATATTCGATTCTTCATGAAAATATTTTTGGACTATTTGTCAAAGTGTGAACAGATACAAACAAATTCTTTTATACAAATATATCCCACATAAAATTAATCATAAATAAATAAAATGTTATCTATAGTTTATTTAGACCCCGTTTGATATCCATTTAGTTTTTTATTTTGATTTTTGAAAATTATGTCTGTTTTTCTTACCATTTCTCTACGACAGATTTCATCTCTCTACAATGATTCTCATTTTTCATAAGGAAACATTTGAATTTCTAGTCAAGTTCAAAGTGGATATAAAAAACATGAAAACCTATAGGTGGGAGTAATATTCATAAACTTAATTTTCAAAAACAAAAAATTAAGAGCTCGTTTGATAACCATTTGATTTTTTCTTTTTGATTTTTGAAAATTATGGTTGTTTTTTCACAATTTCATTCCATCTTCTCTATAATAATTTCCATATTTCTCTTATATTATCTATGTTTCTAGCCAAATTTCAAAAACAAAACACAAATTTTTGAAAATTACGACCCCGTTTGATAACCATTTGGTTTTTTATTTTTGGATTTTGAAAACTAAGCCTAAAAATAACACTTCTACTTATGAGTTTATATGCTTTCTTATCTACTTTGTACCTATGTTTTCAAAAATCAAGCTAAGTTTTGAAAATTAAAAAAAGATAATTTTCAAAAACTTATTTTTGTTTTCGAAAGTTGGCTAGAAATTTAAATGATTCCTCAAGAAAGATGCAGATAATTGTAGAGAAGATGAAGAGAAATTGTGAACAAACAAACATAATTTTCAAAAACCAAACACCAAATGGTTATCAAACGGGACATACTTTTTTTAGTTTTCAAAACTTAGCTCGATTTTTTAAAACATAAGTACAAAATAGATAAGAAAACATAGGGCTGTTTTGAGTGCATAATCAAAAAGCAAATTTGAAAACAAAGGGATTCAATGAAAACAGAGTTGTATTTCATGTTTTCGGATATGTGTTTAATGTGATTTAGAAATTTGATTTCATTCTAAATGCAGTTGTTTAAACTGTGCCTATAACATATTTATAGATCATGAAATTAGTTGTAGATGCAAAACTAATTATTATATTGAATATAAGTCATTATTAATTAATTTGGGAAATGATTTTGTAAATTTTATAGAATTATCTTTTTATAATATAATATTCTATAATTTATAATATATTATATTCTACATATTTTAATTTAACAAAAGTAAATTGAATTCATAACATGAAATATTGTATTTATTATTTTTATCTTTGTTTAATATAATTCTGCATTTTAAAATTTTAAATTCGAATCTGGATACAATGAAAACATAAAAATGTTGTTTTAATTTCTACTATTTGGATCCTGAATCCAAAAAAGCTTTTAAACACATCTCGCAAAAACACATATTCACTTGAATTCAAGAATCCAAAAACATAAAACAGATCCTGATTGCATACCAAACAGGCCCATAGAAATTCATTGGTAAAAGTAGTATTATTAGACTTAATTTTCAAAAACCAAAAATAAAAAAGTAAATAGTTATTAAACATGGCCTAAATAATTATTAAACATGATCTAATTATTCCTGAGTTGTTATGTTAACTAAATTCCATTTTCTAACTATTGCCAAATTACAATACAACTTAGCTTTCTATATTAAACTAATACATAAGTCATAAATTTAAAATATTTGAAATAATATTATTTTAAAAGCTATTAGCTTTGAAACAAAATAACTAATTAATTTTATAAATATTATGTATTTAATTGACTTTGGTAACATGGTTTTTCTACATTTCCATAACAAAAGACGTTTGGCAAAATTGTAAATGGAGAGATATGGACGTATTAAATCAAAGTTTATATATAACGTGTAGTTTGGAATTTATAATAAAATAATTTTTATTGTAATTTATATGTTAGCGAAAAATTTTCAAACTTGGTGATAAAGTATTGCCCTCATTTATAAATCAATGACTTTTTTTTTTATCACACTATATCCCAATGATCATATCTTTCTCATAGTGTTGTTTTTTGTTTCACCCAAAAGACAAGATATAGTATCCACTGATGTAGAACGTTGGTCACAGTCTTAATACTTCACACATATTCAATATTTTAAAAGAGTAACAAAATCTATAATATATAAAATTGTAAAGAGTAACAAAATCTATAATATATAAAATTAACTTGTGCCAAATAGGAACTTTAACAAACTTTTGATTTTATGTCCATTAAAATTAATGAATTAAAAAAATGTCAAATCAATCAACTACTTATTAGATATAAATTGAAAGTATAAAAACTTATTCAACACAAAATTAAAAGTCTAAAAAATGATTTAGAGTTCTCTCTTGAAACTGTCCTGTTTTAGTATCTAGTTTATATGTCTGGTTGCGCGGAACTATGTTTTTCACTTGTACTTCTTAGCTATCGAGTTTCCATTATGGTTGAGTTTTCTTTCCGTTGCGTGTTTGTTTGTCCAAGAGAATGTACTTTGGAACTCTGGTTGTACCCCAACCCATTTTCTGATTGAAGTTTGGTGGGGGTTGGGTATTCTTGTTTTCTCTTGAAGTGTTTTCTGCTTGATAGGTTGCCAAGAAAAGTTTGGTTTTCTCCTTCCTATGCCGTTATGCTGCCGAAATTTTGGCGCGAACAGTGTAGCGCAGTAACTTCCCTAGTGTAGATTCATCTTAATTTTTAGGGACGTTACATTAAAAGTCTAAACAATTTAAATATTTTTTAGGGTAGTTCAACATTTATTAAACATAAATATAAATTTAAAAAGTTGGATAGAAAATAGGATTTCATATATATATATATATATATCTTTTGTCTTTTTCTTTTCTCCAATTCAAATACCCAAACAAACAAAGTTGCAAACATCAATGCTTCTATTTCCCTTTCCTCAAGGCTACTAAATATTTCTTTAACTGAATTTTCAAAAATATTTTTCTTTTTCTTCTTGTTGTATGTAATCTCATGATAGATATGAATCCTATCATATTTGATTGGGTCAACTTCACGAGGACTGAGTTTTTTTCTTTCTTTCTTTACCTAATTAGCAGTCGGATTAAACTACAAATTCCAAGAGAGAGAGAGATTTTGAAGCATATTTGATTTGAGTTTAAGAAATAATAATACATTTTTAAAGTTTTAAGTACAAGCTTCTTTGGGTAATTTTAAATTATCCCACTTCATATATATGTTTATATGTATAATTATTTTAAAAAAATAAACACTTGAGATAAATCTACGCTAAAATAATTGGCATTTCTTGTATGAAAGACCATTTATATAGTCTTCTTCCTTCAAGACAAAAGAATATTGTTGGTTTTTGGATATAAAATAAGTATATGAAGGTTTAAGTGGGCATTTTAACTAGAAGATTCATTGGTTGAAGAACCTACATTTTTCTATTAATTTTATTATTATAAAAAATAACTAAATAAAATTAACTTTTTTTTTGTATTTTTAAATATGTCAACAAATTTGTATTTTTACATGAAGAGCATAAATATGTGAGATGTTATAGTCTGTTTCTTTATTTCTTTATTTTTTTGATTTTGGAAATCTAGATAAATGGATTGATTCTAAACATATTACACTATTTATTATTTATCATAAAGTTCAAATATCTACTCCATAATTTTTTTTTTGAGTAGAATAGGGATTGAGAGATTCAAACTAATAACCTCATGATCGTTAATATATTTAATATGTTAGTTGAGTTATGCTCTCTTTAGCTTCTCACAAATTGTTGAACTAAAAAAACTTAAAAAATTCAGATCAAATTATATAACTATAAAGGAGGGGGAGGAGAGAAAATTAAAACAAAGTACATAGAGCGATGTTGGTAAAAATAATAAAAGAAAAAAAATAAAAGGTTAAAATACTATTTTGGTCCCTGTACTTTGAGCTTTGTTCCATTTTGGTCTTTGTACTTTCAAATGTCCAATTTTAGTCTTTGTACTCTCAATAAAGCTTAAAATTGGTCTCTATTATTATTTATTGTTAATTTTTCTAAAGAAAATTAGTCTCTATTAGTTATTCCTCGACAAATTTTGAAATTATGCTGACGTTATCCATTTTCTTGTATTGGAATTATTATTATTATTATGTAACCAATTTTGATAAAAATTTACTATTAGTTTATTGTTAATTTTTCTTAAAGAAAATTAGTTCCTATTAGCTTTTCCTCTCTAAATTTTAAAATTACATTCATGTTGTTTCTTTTCTTGTATTGAAATTATTATTATTATGTAACTAATTTTGATAAAAATTTACTTCAAACTTATCATAGGGACTAATTTTAAGTTTTATCGAAAGTATATGAACTAAAATTAGACTTTTGAAAGTACAAAAATCAAAATGGAACAAAATTCAAAATACCCAAATTAAAAATATTAGAGATAATAAATGGAACTTTTAAAACCATTAGAGACATTAATAGAGTAGTATACACCGTCAAAAAAAAGAATATTTATAGTTTACCTAAACATTATATATATGTGAAACATTACCTAAACATTTTATAAAATTTTAATAAAACAAAGATATAAATAATATCCGTGAAATATGAATATATATATTTTAATTTATCATTCTTGAATGTGTATATACATAAACAAATGGTGGATGCTATTTTGACTGTCGGATTGAGGAAATCAATGGAAAAACGATTTGTAGTCAAACAATGAATTCGATTGGAAAAAAGAGATCTTTTTTTTTTGTGTGTGTGTGAATGAGGTGTCACGTGTGAATGTTTGTGTTTTGTGGGTTTTTTCTTAAAAAAAAAAAAAACAACAACAGCAACAAACAAACATTCATGTGAAGTCTCCTCTCTATGGTTCTCAAAAGCTAGCTAATTGGTTTTATTTTAGGGGTTTTTCTTAGATGAATCTAAAATTTTGAGAATTTTAGGGCTTGTTTGGTATGCCATCCGGATTCTATTTTATGTTTTCGAAAACTTTTTTCGGATTCTGTGATCCAAATAGTAGAAATTCTGAAAACAACATTTCTATGTTTTCATTGTATCCAGATTCTGAATTCAAAATTTGAAAATGCAGAATTATATTAAACAAACATAAAAATCTTAATAAATACAATATTTCATGTTATAAACTTAATTTACTCCTGTTAAATTAAAATATGTATAATATAATATAGTATAAATTATATAATATAATATTATAAAATGATAATTTTATAAAATTTAGAAAAATCATATTTATAAATTAATTAATAATGACTTATATTCAATCTAATAATTAGTTTTGCAACTACAATTAATTTCATGATCTATAAATATGTTATAAAACACACTTTAAACAACGGTTTAGAATGGATTGAATTTCTAAATATGCTACCAAACACATATCTGAAAACATGAAATACAGTTTTGTTTTCATTGAATCCCTTGTTTTCAAATTTGTATTTTCAAATTGCTTACCAAACAGACTCTTAATATTTCTAGTTAAAGTATACAATTAATCCTCGTAATTTGACTTTCATAATGTTATAGTTTTTATATTTTTATTTGTAGCACTTTGGCTATTATACTTTTAGACAAATAATGAGCAATTAAGTATTCTATGTTTGAATTTTTCATTAAAAATTTTATTAAAAAAACCTTATTCTTACAAAAGATAGATCACATAAGAGAAAAAGTTGTCATTTGATTCCCAAAAAGAGAGAAAGCTTGTCAATCTTTTAGGATCCAAAAGTAAAGTGTAAGTGGTTCAATTATCTAACTATTTTATATATTTCAATTATAATATACATTTTTAACATTCATTAAGATGTATGGATTAAATTGTCTTTTTTTTAAAAAAAAAAATAATAAATAACATATATAAGGTGGAGATTCAAATCTACACTCTATTAGGAGAAATAAAGAGCTTAATTTAATATAGAGATTTAAGTATATAAAAACCAAAGTAACATATATTTATTACTGAAAATGTATCCAGATGTAATAGATTAGTGCTTGCAAATTATAAATCGCTAGAAAACAAAATAAATTATCAGATGAGATAGACTATTTTTTTTATTTTCTTAAAAAAAATTATACCTATTGTTTTTTTGACACAAAATCTGAATAAATGAATAAAGAAAGATGAAACTACATTTTCTCAATAAATGTTTTGTTATTACTTCTCAATAAATGTTTGTGTTAGTTTTCTATTTTTAAATAATAAACATATATCTTTTTTCTAAAAAATTAATATAACGAATTGGAATCAAACATAAAGATCGGGATGTTACCACAAATATTAAGTTTATGAAATAATGTTTAACATCTCTTTTAGTTTCCTATTTTTAAATATTAATTAAATTAATCGGTATAAATTTTGTTTAATTAATCTTACTCTCGACCAATAGGTTAGAGGTTCGAATTTCTCACCCCATATATTGTTAAAAAAATAATAAAAATCCCATATATTATCAAAATAATAATAAAACTACTTTTAGTATTCAAATCATCATTAGGTTTTCAAAATATTTTTTAAAAATAAATTACATGTGAGTTTAATCGTAAATAGTATTTTTAAACTAATTAGATACTCATTTTAAACTTTTCCCACAGTATTTGTTTACATAGTAAAAATAGTAAATTTTTTCTCCAAAATACTTAGAAAGAGATTAGTTTTAGAAGAAACATTGATAAGTGATTTTTCCAAAAGTACTTATAAAGTAAAAATGTCCAACTAAAAACATTACTATTAAAAATCATTTCGAACCCCCTTAGAAGTCAAAACAAAGTCAAATAGCAGTAAAGGAACATGATTTTGAAAACAAGAAAACCAAAAAAAAATCATTATCAAATAGTTCTTAAATTTTTTTTTGTATCCATATGAAGTAAATAGTACTTATAAAAATTTTCTACAAACTACCAAATTAAACCAAAAAAAAAAGACTTAGAAAACAAATAAATCATAAGCAAACAAAATACATAAACCAAAAACAAAAAATCATCATCAAACCCTAAATTTTAATTTTTTTTTTCCATGATCTTCTCGAGTCTATGAATCAAACTAACATTCAATAACAAATAATATATAATATATAACAAGACTAAATTTATTACTTTCACTACCAAATAGATCAGATCATTGTCCCAAAAGTAAGAAAATAATTAGAACGTGGAAGCCATAATATACCAAAAAAAAAAATCATTATCATATAAAATATATTATTGAACTAATTGGCTTTGCCGACTCATCGGCTTGCTTATATACTCAAAGCTAGGGCGGCAGTCAACCATTGCTGCTAATTTAGTCAACATCTCAGCTACTACTTGAAAGAGCAAACCCTATTTATTAAAAACCAAACAAGGCCTTATAGAGATGAAATATATATATATATATATATATATATATATTTTAATTTATAGCTTATGTTATAGATTAATAAATTTAAGTTGTTGATAAGTGAATGTCAAAGAGATCTTGGGGTTAATGGTTTTAGGTATGTTTCTATTTCCTATAAAGTTATATTTTTTTTAATTGCAAGGAGAAAAAAAGGGAGCTAGCTCAAGGGCTTGTTTGTTATTTTATTAGTTGTGTGGTTGGTTTTGTCTTCAATTGTAGGGTTATACAATAAATGAGCAAAATCCCAACTCAAATTCTTTTCTTGAGTCAAAATCTAATAAATTAATAACATGGTCCTTCAACTTTTAGATATTATGTTTTGGTCCTTCAATTCTATGCGAAAAATTAGTTTTGTTTGTGTGTGCAAAGGCTTATAGGTTAAGAGTGAGATTTTTTACTTAATGTTTATGGAATTAAAAAAAAAAACGTTTGAGTTTAAGGATTAAAATAAAATGTTTGTAAGTTTAGATACCAAAACATATTAAGATAGGTAAGAAAGTCTATTGATTAAACTAGCATTCAACCCTATAGTAATAATCTTTCTTGGTTAAAATATCATCTTAGCCCCTGTACTTTGAGCATTGTTTTATTTTGGTTATTGTACTTTCAAATGCTCAATTTTAGTCCTTACACTTTTAATAAAGTTTTAAATTGGTCCATATGATAAGTTTGAAGTTAATTTTTATCAAAATTGGTTAAATAATAGTAATAATTTCAATATAACAAAAGATATAATGTGAACATACTTTCAAAATTTCTAGAGAAAAACCAATAGAGACTATTTTTGAAAAAAGATAAATTAACAATAAACTAATAGTATGGACCAAATTTAAGTTTTATTGACAGTATAGAGACTAAAATTGGACATTAAATGAAACAATACTCAAAGTACAAAGACTATAATAGTATTTTAACCATTTTTCTTTGTCTCTTTCCACATAAAAAAAAATATTTAATGTGACTTTTATTTTTTTAAACTATTAAATAGAGATATTCGAACTTACAATTTCACAATGAAGTGAAATCCATATTATGACACTCATTCTCACTCATTTCTCTATACACATGTACATCCTTTTCTTAAATTATGGATTTTTTTTTTTTGGTTATAACGTTGGTTTTAAAATACAATTCTTTTTTTTTCTCTCTCTCTCTCAATGAATGGATAAAAATATCTAGGAAAAAGGGGGGAAGTTAGTATATGTCTTATTAAATAAAAATAAGGAATTACAAATTTAGAGAAGTCAAACATTATATTAATTGAACGTGAATAAATGTCAAAGAAGCAAAATAAAAATGATATATACCATGCTCTTTCAGCCGTCTCATTCGTTATATATTATGGTTTGAAATTTATTTATTTTTTTCTTCTTGAAGGACTACATGGCTACAATTTTTTAGTGTTGACCAATTGATATTGTTTTGGGTTAGGGTTTGGATATTTAACCCCAAAATTATGTTCATATTTACCTCCTTGAAAATCATGGTAGATGTAATAATAATAAACTTGCTAATTCCTTCTAAACTTTCATAAGGGAAGAGACTAGGGGTGTGAAACTTAGAAATTAAGGAGGAGACAGTAAATTGTCCTCTTTAAAAAAGTTATATAAATATTAGAATTTCAAAGTTTATTTTTTAATTTGTCTTGTTAATTTTTAGAATTAAAATATCGGTTAAATTACAAGTTTAATTTAAAAAATGTCAACTTTTAATTTTGTGTCTATAATATTTAAAAATGTCTAATAGGGCCTTTAAACTTTCAATTTTGTGTCTAATAATAAGCCTTTGAACTATTTGTTTTTTTTTTAAAACTAACTAATCTATTCGATATAAAATTAAAATTTTTGTCTAATATGACTTTTAACTTTCAATTTTGTATCTAGTGGGTCTATGAATTTTGAAAAATGTTAAATAGATGAAGAACCTATTAGGCATAAAATTAAAAATTCAAAAACATATTGGACACAAAATTAAAAGTACTTTAACGACCAATTAAATATTTTTTATAGTTTGAAGACCTTTTGACCTTAAAATTGAAAGTTTATAGACCAAATTGTCACAAAACTAAAAGTTTAGAGACTAAACTTGTACTTTAATATAAAATATTTTATTTATAAAATGTTTCAAGGTAAAATTTTGAAACTTTCTATTTTTGTAATTTGAAGAGAGTAGGATAAAAGGGAAAGGATAATTTTGACATTTCATCATCCCCATATAAACAAGAGCTTGTAAATGTTTTCTCTTTTAGAAGACTATATAATAATATAGGAGGGGAGGATTTGAACCTACAACCTCCTAGAAAAAGTAGAAATGTTTTAATTTAAGGTTGGTTTAGTTTAGACAATTTTTTTAAAAAAAATATATTTTAATTTAAAAACTGATGATAAAAACTATGATAACATCATTGTCGGTAATTATTGTGTAGTTAATAATACTATATACAACTCGATGATTTTTTTATGTAGGAAGAACTATATTTAAAGAAGAAATCATCTCTAAAAATTTTATTATTAAGAATGCTTGATTTTGGACTTTATTTTTATCTCTGAACTATTATACCTTTTATTGTAGCTGTTGGTCTTTTTTTCAACAAAGTTTCTTTCATTAAATTTGTTCCATTATTTAAAAAAAAAACATATATACACTTATGTTTTGTTCCTTCTTTTAATTTTACCTTAAGCTCATGATAAAATGTTTATATATGAACCAATATTTAAAACTATATACAGTTAGGTTAGTTCTCATGTTTTCAAAAAAAATTAAATTTAGGATTTGATATTCAAATAATTAAATAAAAGTTAGATAAAAGCATGAAAATGTGTAGGATTTAAATTTTTTTTTTTCCTTCTAGAGGATCTTCTTCTCGAGAACTCCATAGAAAAAACATCTCATCTAGATATTACCATGAGAGAGAGAGGGCATTTTTCATGCAAAAAGTCAAAAAGTCAAAAACAAATCATTTTTTAAAAAAATTAAATTAATACTTTTCATTGTTTGAATTTTTTTAAAAAATCTAGAGAGATTAAACTAGAAGGTAGTCTCAATTCATCAGAATTATTTACTTTCAAGCAAATTACTTCAAACGCACCGAAAAACCTAATTAACCACCAATAAAAAAACACAACCACGTGTTCAAATCTTACCCGCTTGATCAATAATGTCCTTCTCCATTAGAACAGATGCTTCATTCTTTCAAAAATAAAAGTGTGTAAGAAGAGAAACCAACCACGTATCACAAATGAGACAAAGTTTTCAAATCATCCGCTATAATGTGACTGGCAATTTTACGAGAGCAAAAATATAAAAACCGTATGTATATAAATCTTTTTACACTAACTTGAATATAACTCAATTGGTTAAAAGACATGTGTAATCGATTAAAAAGTCAAAAGTTCAAATCTTTATTCCTGCCTACTATTGAAATAAAAGAAAAATACTATATATCGGGGTTTTCATTTGTGTCCAACCATTATAATTATGACGATTTTGTTGAATGAACTTTTTAGGAAAGTAAACAATTTAATTAGTCCATTGAACTTTGATTTGTAACAATTTAATCTCTAAATTTTTAATTTTGTGACAATTTAGGCCTAAACTTTATTCGTATACAATAATTTAGTCTTTGTATTTTAGATTTTGTAACGATTTAGTTCTTGTCGTAAAAATTATTGTTAAGATTAATGAGA
This sequence comes from Trichosanthes cucumerina, assembly GCA_036507285.1. Classification (NCBI taxonomy): domain Eukaryota; kingdom Viridiplantae; phylum Streptophyta; class Magnoliopsida; order Cucurbitales; family Cucurbitaceae; genus Trichosanthes; species Trichosanthes cucumerina. Next base: position 14,553,193 of record CM071838.1, read on the forward strand.
CTTTCTTACTTAGATAGATGAATAAACTAATTATGAATCCAATATGTTTAAAAGCTACAAAGTTTGTACTAAAAAAAAAAAGCTACAAAGTATAAATCGTTAAATAATAAAATTAGACATTTAATTTTGATGGAATTTTTATGATAAGGATAAGATTAAATTGTTACTAATTTGAAAGTATAAAAACTAAATTGTTTCATAATAAAGTTTAGATACTAAGGGACACTACTACAAAATTGGTTTTTATTGACAGCTAAAAACTGTCAACATTCACTTTAGTTTTTAGCTGTCAATAAAAACCAATTTTGTAGTAGTGAGAGCGTTTGGAGCACCGTCTTGGATTTGGATGATTTTGGAATCCAAACCGAAAAAGTTGTTTGGTTTACTGTGTAAACCTGATGGATGAGAAACACAACCCTATGGTTTTGTGTTTTGCTAAATCTCATACATTAAATACTGCATACCAAACACTATTTTCTGAGTTTCAGAGTTTCAAACCCCTTAAAACATATCCCACAGGTTTCGATTCCGAGATTCTGATTCTCAAACAATGCTCCAAACACCCCTAAATGTTTATTTTTATAGGTTAAAAAAACCTACTTTAAAAAAAAAACCACAAATAGAATTCACCAAATAATTCTTTAAAAAAAACCCAATTATTAAGTAATTATTATCACTCTTTTTCTTGGGCAAACTAATAAATAATTATAATTAATCTCTTTTTTTGTTTTAATAATCACTCACTTTGGGCTCACACACGTTGGTCTCCCATTATAAATGTACACTCATCAACCTCTTTCTTCTTCAACATTATTAACTCTCTCAAAGTTTCAGTCTAAGAAATCCTTTCTCTCTCCACCGTCTGTTTCTCTCTCTTCGTTTTTTTTTCCGGCGAACAGAAGCAAAAAATGGGTGGCAATTCGCCGTGCGCCTCGTGCAAACTCCTCCGGCGACGGTGCGCCAAAGACTGCATTTTTGCCCCTTATTTTCCCTCTGATGACCCCCACAAGTTTGCTATTGTTCATAAGGTTTTTGGTGCCAGCAATGTCAGCAAAATGTTGCAGGTTCTTCTTCTTCCTCCATTTTTTCGGGTTTCGAGTTTCGAGTATTATCTTCCTTTGTTTCGTTGAAAAAAATTGCAATATCCGAGATGTAATCACGAGCTTATAAAATATCTTTATTAGTATGAGACACGAGACATTAGAGCTTAAAACATGAGTGTTTTCTCTATTGTTTTCTTCAATTTTTTCAGATGTCACTCAAGCCTACAAATCTTTTAAAACATGAAAATACAACAAAGAAAAAAGCTTTTTCTTCTATTCTTCTCAATTCTCATCAATATCTTTATGAACACAAAAATTTTCAAACCCCAAGGAAAAAAAAAAAATATAACCAAACCCGACATCTCTATTGATACGAAACTTTCACGACACATTCAAAAACACACCTCACAACCTTAAAATCACGAGTTTTTCTCTCGTTTTCTCTACTAATTCGAAACCCTTTTTAAAGTAGATTAAACCAAGAACAATAATTTTTTGTTTTTTTTTATTGAAAAAAAAACTAATTAATTTGCATTTTTATGATCATTTATTGAAAAAGGAACTGCCGGTGCAACAAAGAGGCGACGCTGTGATGAGCCTAGTTTATGAGGCAAGTGCAAGAGTGAGGGACCCGGTTTATGGTTGTGTAGGGGCAATTTCGTACTTACAAAACCAAGTTTCACAGCTACAAATGCAATTAGCTGTAGCTCAAGCTGAAATACTTTGCATTCAAATGCAACAAGACCATCCCGTTTTCCCAAATTGCCCTCAGATCCACTCCGACGAGAAACCGCCGTCTCTTCTATTTCCACCGCCGTCTCCTCCGCCGTCTCAGTGCCTCAATTTTGCTTCCTCTCCCAACCTAATTTATGACGCCATTTTTGGACATGATATAGTTTCTTAAATATTGATCATAATTATAACTTTATCCTTTTTCTTCTCATCTCATTTCTCTTCTTATTCTTTTTTTTTTCTGTTGCTATCTAAAAATGAATGTTAGAGAGAGAGAGGTTTTTTTTCCCCCCTTTGAAATAAGGTTTCTGAGAGTTATATTCGAGAATAATTTATGTTTTTAAAATGGGGTTTCTTAAAAAACAAAGGTAAGTTCGTGAGGGTCAACGTTACAATAAGTAATAAATAAATAATTAATTAATTAAAGTAAGGAAATTGAAACTAGAAGTGTTGTCAAAGGAAGCTTTTTTAAGTATTACTATATTAGCAAGACCCAGCTAATGATAATTCAACTCACAAAATTTTATTATTTAAGGCACTATTTAGACTTTAAATCTTTACCATTTCATTTACGTTTACGGAAAAAAATATTTATAATTTTAAAATTTGAAATTTGCCCTTGAAAAAAAACCTAACTCAATTGATTAGTGTAAAGTTAGGAGGTTAAACTAAAAAAATTAAATAAGATTAAAAAAAATATAGTAGAGGCAAAAGTATCAAATTTTAAAATATAGTAAATTTTAAAGGCCAAGAAGTATATTTTGACCCTAAAAAGACAATCGATCTTACATTTAACTCCATGAAAGAAGAAGCAAAACAAGTTAGAAAAGTCTAGATAACCCTAGTGGCGACGGTGGCGGGGGATTAGGCCGGAGGCGGAGAAGAAGGTGCCGGCGGTGAGGAGAACAAACGTTGTTCCGAAACTTATGGAATACTTTGCATCTCAAACATAAATGATTATAATCACAGAATAAATAATTCTGTATGTTAAATAATAAGGCAAAATACACTTTTAGTAAAATAAAGTTTCAAAATGAACACTTTAGTCCCTAAGGTTTGGAAAATAGTTCTAAATGCTCCCTCGAGTTAGTTGACCGTTAGTCACTAACGGAAAAATGATATGTCAAAATTTATATTTAATATTATGTCTTTTTTTTAATTTATATTTAAGATTTTTTTTTCTTTTCTTTTGGGACTTCTCATGTGCATTTTTTTCGGTATTCCATTTCTTACGTATGAATTTTATTTTTCTTTTTATCAAACCACAACTCTACATAATAAAAAAAATAGAACCACCAAAAAATAAGAAACTCATCGCAAAGTCGAATCAATTAAAGAAAAATTAACACGTGGGTACTTTAAAGTTTTGGACGGAGACAAATTTTTTAGGATTAAGAAGGGTGAATTGAGTAAGGTGTTGTCAAAGTGACGAAAAAATCTTTCTTGTCATCGTCATTTTCGATATTTGTGTGGAGCTAAGAAAATAAAAAGATAATAAAAAAATAGACAAGCAAGAAAAAATAGAGATGGAGGAAGAAGAGAAGAGAAAAGAAGATAGAAGATGAAGAAAAAATAAAATTAAAATTTTAGAAAATATCCACATAATGTTGAAATAATATAAATTTTAACAACTCATCTAAAAATAGTAAATTTAACATGACATATCATTTTTTTAGTTAGTCAACTAACGATTACAGACCATTTAAAATTATTTTCCAAACCTCAGGTAGTTCATTTTGAAACTTTAGGAACTAAGTAAACGTCAACTTCAAACTTTAGGGACCAAAAGTGTATTTTGCTCTAAATAATATTATATAATTTCACGCACTATAATAACTCGCATACTATAATAACTCATGTTATTATAACTTATTCAACGCCATAAACAATTCCTAAATGTGTAACAATAATTTAATTTTTATATTTTTAAATTTATAACAATTAGTCCCCCTATAAAAGTTAAAAACATTTTTTTATATACGTAGATCGAGAAAGTAATTAGAGACCAATTATGTTCTTATAAGCTACCAATACTATTTTGTTACATAATCAAAATGGCACTTTATTTTGATGAGATTTTTCACAATAAAAATTAAATTATTAAAAATTTGAAAGGACGAAGATTAATTGTCACAAACTTAAAACTATCAGGACTAAATTGTTACAAATAAAAGTTTAAGGACTAAATTCATTTAATGAAGGTGAGGAATCAAAAATGTATTTTAACTTTATTTATAGGTTAAATTACAAGTTTAGTCTCGAAAAGATTTATATATATTTGGTCCATAATTAAACTTTAAAAAATGTCTAATTGGTCCTGCACTTTCAATTTTATGTTCAATAGTTCCATAAACTTTAAAAGTGTCTAATAGATACTTAAATTTTTACTTTTGTGTTTAATAGATCCCTAAATTTTAAATTTTGTGTTTAATACGTCAATGACCTATTGAACATTTTGTAAATTTACAAACTTGGATACAAAATTGAAAATTAGAATCCCATTAGACATAAAATTCAATTTTACATCTAACAAATTAATTCATTTTAAAATATTGCAAATATATAAGTGACATATTAAACACAAAATTAAAAGAGGCTCCATACACGAGTATGTAAAGGCCATCTTTCGTAGTTCTCCCTAGACATTTTTTTATATGAGCCAAGTTAACCTACGCCTTTTCCTCACCGTCACTGCCATCTCACGACTTGGATTCGAACCAATCAAGCTACTTGTCGCTTTTTGTTCCTTGATCGTAGTTGGTCCTGATTTCTCTTGCTTCTCAAAATGGTCGATTGTTGCTGTCGGCTACTTATGTATGCCCGCTTCTTGCTTACTTAAGCCGAATAGCGGTTAAGAACAAGAGTTCAGAAATTTATTAGATATTTCTAAAGTTTAAATACCTATTAGATACAAAAATTAAAAGTTGAAGAATCTATTATATGCCTTTTAAAAGTTCAGAGATGAATAGATACAAACTTAAAAGTTGAGATACTAAATTTGTAATTTTTTTTTAGTCGAACCACCGATGTTTGAGATGGTAATTTAACAATGGTACCATCGAAAATTTTCCCCATTATTGTCAAGTAAACCAAACACGTGTGACCAGTCATAAATCACAATTTTGTGAGAGACTTACAAGAGAGTGGTTCACGTGGAGGGCAGCTGCGGGTGTGCGAAAAGAAAGTGATCAGTTCGTGGAAAACCCATATAATTCTTTCTAACTCTAACTCTCTAAATTAATTTAATTTCATTACTATTATAAAAATATGTCAAATCAGAGGAATTATTATTAATGATAAGTAAATAATTAAACGAATTAAAAAAAAAATAGGAAAACAAAACAAAAGCCATTTGATCAAAAAAACAAAACAAAAGGCATCAACCTGTCTCTAAAAAGATTCCTTGTTTGTTTATTGTGGAAGCAATTTCACAAGTCAAAGCCTCACAGGGAACAAGCATTTTCATTTTTTTTTTTCTCTATTGCTCTTTCCTATTATTTATATATATATATATATCATTATATCAAATATCTTTCCCCTTCAAATCAACTATAATGATTATTTAAGGAAAAAAAAATCTCTAAATTTGTTTAAGTTGTATCGTAAATTTTTAATTTCATCTAATTGAACTTTAATATATATGTGTTGCTGCTCAAATTTTAACCAAAAGTAAAAATCTATCCAACCTCACTCATTTCAACAAATATAATATACATATATATATATAGCTTTGTAAAAATTAAGCCTTTCAAAAGCTTGCAAATTTCAATAAAAAACTAGCTATATTAATTATCTATTTTCTTTGGAGTTTTATTAGTTTCACACTAACCTACATCTTATATTTCATTAAATGTACATGAGAATATTATTAAGGACAATTTTTAAAATGAAAGTCAGTTAGAAATAGGGATGCCCATTTTTCCTGCGGGAATCCCCGGGGGAGGGAACGGGGAGGATTTTTTCCCCGTTGGCTAAACGGGGACGGGGACGGGGAATGTATTCTCCGACCCCGACCGCGCCCCGCTCCCCGTCCCCGCCCCGATATATTATTATTATTTAAATATATATATTTATGTGTATATAATAAACCATAATTCTAAATTCTTATTAAATATCATTTTACGGTTTTTAAGAAAATTAAAAAAATATCTCTTAAATAGAAAATTCTAATTAGTAATTAGCCATTTAAATAAAAATTTTCAAAAAAAAAAGAAATTATGTAATAAAATTTGGAAAAATAAAAATTGTAAACGGGGAATTATTCCCCGCAGGGAACCCGATCCCCACAAATTCTCCGCGGGGAATCCCCGCCCCCGTGAAATTAAATGGAGAATTTCGCGGGGACGGGGAATGAAATGGGAGACGGGGACGGTAAGTCATTCCCCGGCCCCGCCCCGCCCCGTGGACATCTCTAGTTAGAAAGTAATAAATGAAACACTTATTTAAGTTTAACGTTAAGTGCAATAGGATGAAATTGAAAATGAAAATTAAGGAAGAAAATTTATACACCTTGCTAAATTTAGTATTAAAATTGAAACATTTTCATTATTTAATATGTGTTAAATTAAAAATTTAGCCTCTAAACCTCTAAGAATCTATTAAACACAAAATTAGAACCCTAAAATTTAAATTTCATACCCTAATAGGTATGTGAATGCTTAAAAAAAATTTATTAGACATAAAATTGAAAAGATTTAGAAATTTTTTGAACACTTTTAAAATTTAGGAACCTGTCATACCTAAAAATTAAAAGTTTAAGGAGCTATTAAATATAATTATGATAGTAATTTAACCTTGATATAGTATCAAAGTAAGAGCTTCAAAAAGTTTAAATTTTAGGCAATGTTTGTTTGCGCCTCATTTCATATTAGTATTCGATATATATTTCGCATCTTGTGAATTCAAATAATATGCATGTTAATTAAATCTACATATGAAATGGGAGTATTGAGAGTATAACAAAAAGATTAAGCTTTGTCCTAAGCTTCTAAACCTAATAGAATAAACTTCTATAGGCTTTAATAAGGTTCAAATAAGCTTAAAACTTAAAACTTCTTCTCGTTTTATTATTAAATATAGTTGTTGCCTCTAATTTGATACTAATTAATGTTTTACTATAAATATTCCAATTTTAGGTACAATGTTGAAAAAGAACACTCCTTCGTTAATTATTGTTTAGACTAATGAATTTTGTTGCCTTAGAAATTAAAAGCATCACAAGAGAGGAAGAAGCTCAATTCGTGACTTCAAATCTTTTCCTTAAAAGGGTAACACCAAATTAATGAATATTCAAGCTAAATCATTCCACTATATTCTTTGATCAATTAAAAACATTATAAGAATCATTTGGTTTTTTATTATTTTTATTTTTATTTTTTAGTTTTTGAAAATTATGTTTGTTTCCTTTTCTTTACAATGATTTCCATCTTTCTTAAAAAAAATATTTAAATTTCTAGTCAGATTTCAAAATAATAATAATCATAATAATGTTATCAAAAACTACCATTTTTAATCTTCAAAAAGTTGACTTAGATTTTAAAAACATTTGTTAAAAGTAGATAAAGAAATAAAACAAAGAAACTCATAGGTAGAAATAATGTTTATAAGCTTATTTTTCAAAAACCAAAAACAAAAGTCAAATGATTGTCAATCATTCTTAAATCACCAATCAACCTAAAAGCTTAACCTGATAAGTTGAGATAAATTTAATTATATCAATAGTAGTCTAACACTCCCCATCACTTATGGGTTTGGAAATTTGAAGAAAAGCTAGACAAGTAAAAATCAATGTTAATTGAGGAGGAAACGACTTTACAAGGGTTTAAACACAACACATTCTGCTCTGATACAATTTTAAATCACCAATCAACCTAAAAGTTTAAACTGATAGATTGTGGTAAATTTAATTATATCAATAGTAGTCCAATACTTTTTCACCTAAAGTTCCACTCATAATTGTTTTCTAAACAAAGACATTCTCATGCAAGGGTTGAGTAAAACAAAAATCATAGAGAAGGACACAATTTTAAATTTTAGAGGGACAAAATTAGTGAGAAGACTCGAAAATCGGTTTTTTATATAATTTTCTGTATCTAAGATAAGTCGAGGACGCATTACTTCGCCCTATTCTCATGTGCATGCATGTCTTACAAATAACACACATATCTCACTAACTTGCTAAGAAAAGTGAGGAACCAAAAAGAACTTTAGAAAAAAAAAAATGACAAAAGATCAAAATCATCATCCCATAATATATCCTTAGCTTTTCCAAAGAGATCTTCCCTTATCCATTAAACCTAAAAATTGGAGAAGTTTAATTAAAAACCCATCAATGGAAAATGACCCATATTGTAAAAGTTCAATGATTCTTGAAGATGAAAATTATAAAATGAAAGTTGTATACAATGTAAGAAGCTAAAGTAATAGAGAGATAATGATTGATTTAAGAATCAGATAAAGCTGCTGCCTTTTTTTTTTTTTTTTTCACTTGTCAATTTATAAGGTAAAGATTCTAAAACTGATTAATACTTAAAATTAAAATTGTGCAATGGGTTTTAGGTCATGCGCACACACATGAAGTGAATGGCTGAAAATTATGTACTGATCTGATCATCAGCCGCAAGTGCAAAAAAGAAGCAAAAAAAAAAAAAAAAAAGAAATCATAATGCATATTTGAAGTGTTTATAATAGCTGGAAATTTTTTTGACATAACTTGCTTTGGTTCATGCATTTAAAATTAATATGATTAGAGAGAGAGATGGGTTAAAGTAAAGCCAAAATTAATGAAGTTTGAAAAAGATGGCAACAACAAATAGAGAATCAACTCAGATTTGTTTGGGTTAAATTACACGTTTGGTCTCTCAAATATGTGTCGGTTAGGTCTATGAAGTGTAAAAGTGTCTATTAGGGTTTTTGAACTTTAAATTTTGTGTTTAATATATAGTTCCCTAAACTCTAAAAAATGTCTAATAATAATAGACTCATAAACTTTCATTGACTTATTCGATAATTTATAAAATTCATAGAGCTACTAGAGACAAAGATTCATTAGACATAAAATTTAATTTTATATTTAATAGATTAGTTAATTTTTAAATTTCAAATATATATCAACACACAAAATTGAAAGTTTCGAGACTTATTAGATATTTTTACAATTTTAGAGACCTATTGGACACAAAATTGAAAGTGGACTTATTAGATAATTTTGAAAGTTCAAAAATTTATTAGATAATTTTTAAAGTTAAAAAATGAAATAAACACAAATTACTTAAAGTTTATGAGTAAAGTTGTAACCTACGTAACCCTTTGTTTTTCAAGGGTTTTTTCCCTAATGGAGAAATATAACTTATTCTTTGGTAAGTGTTTGATGTTTTTTTCTTAATTAATTTTTAATTTCATCAAGTGTTTGTTGTTTTTCATTTGGATAAAGTGTTGATTAATTAATTAAATCAAGTTCATTTTTCTTTTCCTTTCATTCCCTTCAACTTCAATATGACCACAAATAAATAGTTAAATTGGTAATTTAAAAAAAAAATTGTGGTCAATGTAGGTATATTCTTATAGTTTGGGCAAAATAATTTTTTGAGATCTGAATTTAAGTTATATTTGGGTTCTAATGTATGTGGTTAGGATTAGGAGCGTTTATAATTGCAAGTTTGGATGTTTTGTTTTAGTTGAATTTGAACCTATTTATTTGTTGACTTTTTATATGATTTAATAGCTTGATTTTGAAGTGAGGATCGTATATATATTGTCCCTACTTATTTAAGTTGAAAATTAAAATTTATGAAATTAAAAATCTAATTTTAAAATTGATTTGCTCAACCAAGCATAAAGGCAAAAAGGGGAGGAGAGGATAATATTTCTATTGGTATATGAGACTTTTTTAAGTGAAGCATGATGATTTATGTTCAAAGTGGACAATGTTATACAATCGAGAAGATATGACAGAGGTCTATTGTGATCTCTAACAAGTAGTATCAGAGTTATGCCAATAATTAACTTAGTTTTGTTGGTAGAATCTTCGTGTTTCGAACAAAGAAGTAGTGTCTCTCAAAAGACGTAGCCATTGTAGAGATTTGTGGTTGGGGTTTATTAGACTACCAATGTGTTTTAGAAAGAAAAAAAAAAGTTAGCATGGATAAGTGCTAGACTGATAGATGACTATTTGAGAGGAGGCTTGATGATACTTTTGTTCGAAGAAAATATTATGAATATATAGGTGAGAGATACTATCTCCATTAATATGAGATACTTTAGATGAGACCAAAAGTAAAGTCAATCTTTCAATGTATTCTTAATTACGGAAAAAAAAAGAGAAATATAACTAACTTTGTCTCTAATGTATATGTCGTTTTTTATTATCACCTTAATTTTTTTTAGAAGTTTCAATACTTTTGAAAAATATATTTTTAATAAACATGTTATTTTATTTTACATTTTTTAAAAGTATTTTAAATAATAAATTTGTTTGGTTGTATTTAGTAATTATAATTTTTTTTCATATTTTTTTATAATATATTTCAAAGATTTTTAGTTAATTACATTAAAGTCATTTTTAGATAATTCATCTATCAAATGTTTCTTCAAAATCAGTATTTAAATGAATTCAATTTTTTGAAGCCCTTTTTATAAATGGAGATTAGAAAAAACCACTCTTTTCATTACCTAAAATCATTTAATAAGCTACACCAAACACATTTTAAATTATTAATTTTTTTAAAAGGTGCTTATAGAAAAAAAAAATCAATTTTGTTCAAAATCATTTATTTCACAAATTATTTCAGAAACATCTAATCTTAAACTTTAAGCTAATAGTTCATGGTATACTTTGATCCTTTTAATCATTTATATTCTTAATGCTTTCCCTTCACTTAACAAATTATCGATATATAAATTCATTACAAATAAAATGACATAATAAAAATTCAAAACATTGCACCTTTTATTTGATAAATCACTCCTGAATTTAAAAGTTTTAAAAAAATAATCTAATTTTCTCCAACTTGAAAATCTCGAGGATATATGAAAAAGTCGTAACTAAAACAAAGCACTAGAAAACCAAACCTTGGCTTCTCTTACAAAAATATATTAATTAATTAAACATATTGTATATATGAAGATAAAATTTTCCTCTTTTACATATATCCATCAAACCTCGATAGTTGTGGTTTGATTTTCCTAAATTAAGAGACCAAAAAAAAATAATAATAATAATAAATAAATAAATAAAAAATAATAAAAAAAATAAAGTGGGAACCTCTCTCTTTTGAGGTCTCGAGGATACATATAATATGTCCAAAATCCTTCAAAGGGTTTTGTTTAGAATCTAATTACATCATTCTCTCTATTATGGGTCTTAATCACATCCAACTTTCTCTCCACTTTTAAATCTTTCTTATTTCTTTTCTCTAATTACTAATTAGTTTTATCCATGACATTTTTTACTTTTTTTAATAATATAAAAGTTATTTTGGTCCCAAATTTTTATGTTTATTCTATTTTAGATCTTTTTTTTTTTTTTTAAATTTTTGTTATTGTCCTTACTTATAATCTAACTCAAGTTAATACTCACCTTAAATAACTTATTTAAATATTCTTGTAGGTATTATCTTCTTAACATGTATTTGAAGTCATGTTATCCATTTTAATAAAGTTAAATTACATGTTAAGTTATTGAATTTGTAGCTAGGTTTGTGTCGAATAGATTAATGAACTTTAATTTAAAATATATCTAATAGATTGTTTTTGAACTTTTACTTTTGTGTCTAATAAATCCTTGAAGTTTAAAGTTTTTAATAGGTTTATGTCGTATGAGACATTTTTAAAATTTATGGACCTACTAGACATAAATTAAAAGGTAGGTCCTATAAAACATAAAATTAAATTCTTTTGTCTAAGCCTATGTTTTTTTTTTAAAAAAAAAATTGAATATGACAGAGGACCTATTTTGACACAAATTAAAAGTGAAAGATCACAAATCTATTTGACACTTTAAATTTAAAAAAAAAAAAAACTAAGGATATTTAAACATTTTTTTGAAGTTTAGAGACCTATTAAATAAAAAATAATAATTTAATATTTAAACAATTAATGGGAAAATAGTTTATATGAATACAAATTGATTAACTTTATAGAGTAAGACTAAAATAGATATCTTCAAAATTTATAAACTCAAATATAATAAACTTGAAGAGTTTTGGGTCTGAAAATAAACTTTTGACCCAATCTAAGCATAGTTTAGTGGGTACCACATCAATCATCATCTCAAAGATCCATGGTACCCACGAATGTTGAAGTAAAAAGATCTTGAGGGGTTGTTTGGAGCGTAGAATAAAAATCAGAATCCTGGGAATCAGAAGCCTGAGATGTTTATCCTGAGAGGTTTTGAAGTCTGAGAATCAGAAAACTACGTTTGGGTGTAGTGTTATGAAGTCTGAGAATCAGAAAGCTGTATTTAGGATGTAATAATTCTGAAACTTGAGAATCAGAAAGCTGCGTTTGGGGTCTAGTGTTCTGAACCCTAAGTTTGATACAGTTTTGTTCACCTTTTTTCTTTTAACTATTTTATTCATTTCAAATTTTGTAGTGGATCTTATGTGGATTGTAGAATCTACTGTCTAACATGAATCAATTTTTTAAGTAAATTTTCAATGAAACTTTCAATTATGTTGTAGTTGAGGAATAAAAAAAAAGAGTTTTAAACATTTAGAATAATTTTTGGCATTCAGACAAAGAAAGCATAGCATACCACGAGTTCACACGTGTAGATACAAAGTCCAAAAGGTTGAAATACAAACAATAGTGTAGAATAAGATAAATAAACATTGTGGTGTAACTGACATGAAACAATATAGGATTACACGCCTCTATGCAAAAGAAAGAAAAAACATGTCATTTTTTTTAAACTTTTAAAAAATAAATTACAAAATTGAGGTGATTTGAGTGTAAATTAAAAAAAAAAAAAAGAACAAAACATACCAAGTTATTTTTCTCGTCTTTTTTTTTTTTGTAAAAAAATTAACAAAATTCAAAAGTTTTGAGAGTATATTTGCATGCAAAAAATTGTTTACTAGCAATTTTTTAAATTATATTTTAATCTTTTAAAAAATTGACTAGAAGGTCGGATTGTTGGGGTAGTCGAGTTGGTGAGGTAGTTTGGTTTTCTAGGTGGCTCTCAGAGTTTTCGTTGTCAGTGGCCATCGAGTAGTTGTCAGAGTTATTGTCGAAGAGGTCGCTAGAAATGAAAAACCAAGTGGTCGCCTGAGAAAGTTGATAGTGGCGGTCGAATCACCGGTTTGGTCATTGGAGTTGCCACCAAAGTTTTGTTGAAATGGTGGCCAGAAATGAAAACGATAAATGGAAGAGGAAATGGAAAATCAAGTGGTCGCTGGAGGCAATCGTCAACGGTAGTCAAGTCGCTGGTTGTCGTCGGAGTTGTCGTTGTTGGTAGTGGTCAGGTGGTCGCTAGAGTTGTCATTAGAATTGTTGTCGAAGTGGTCACCGAAAATAGAAAACAACAAATTGAAAAGAAAATGAAAAATCAAGTGTTAATCAAAGTCGTCAATGATGGTCAAATCTTCATTGTGGTCGTCAGTGTTGTCATTGTCAGTGGTTGTCGGGTGGTCGAAGGAGTTGTCACCAAAGTTGTTGGCGAAGTGGTCGCAAGAAATGAAAAACCAACTGGTTGCCGAAGGCAGTCGTCAGCAATGGTTGAGTCAGCGGTGTGGTCATCGAAGTTGTCGTTGTCGATGGTTGTTGAGTGGTTGTCAGAGTTTTTACCAGAGTTGTCGAAGTAGTCATTGGAAATAGAGAACGACAAATGGAGGAGGAAAGCATGGAACAAATCTCATGGAATTGCATTGTTGTAACCCATAGAGTTGCATTGTTGTATAATGTATGGTATTGTGTTCCAAAACCAATGGTTTTAAATATCTTGTTCCAAACATAAGTTTGGATTTGATCCCAAATCCATCTAAATTCAAACGCATGTCCCAAACGCACCTTCAAGGTTAAGAACTAAAATATATAATAATATTAAAATTTTCAAATCAAAATCAGATTTTTTTTTTTTATATATAATGTAAAGAGAGGCTACATTTTTTCTTCAATTCTCAAGGAAAAAAGCAAATTTCGAAGTGGTTGATGTGTTTCACCTTTGAACCATTTGTTTCTTGCTTTACTCATATATCATAACTCATGACACACAATTTTCTACGTGTCGAATCTTAAATCCTATATATTATATGGTATAATGAAAATGCCCCACTTCACCATGAGATTTATACTTTTTTTTTCTTTTTTTTTTTTTTTAATGTAAGGGGAGACTACATTTTTCTTCCATTGAAAAAAATGTTATTGATGTGTTTCACCTTTGAACCATGTGTTTGTTTCTAGCTTTACTCATAACTTATAATGCCCATGCTACACCATTTCTACCTGTCCAATCTTAAATCCTATATATATTATATAGTATAACGAAATTATGAAAATGTCCCACTTTTAAAGTGAGATCTAGACATTTTTTTTAATGTAAGGAGAGGCTACATTTTTCTTCAATAAAAAGAAAAAAGTTTTCAAAGTGGTTGATGTGTTTCACCTTTGGACCATTTGTTTATTTCTAGCTTTACTCATAACTCGTAATCCATGATACAAAATTTCTACCTGTCCCATCTTAAACCCTATATAATATAGTATAATGAAAATGTTCCACTTCCTATAAAGTAAGAATTATTCCCACTTTTTTTTGTGAGATAATATCTTGTTTTTATAGCATCAAAAATAATATTAGTGGGATTTAAATATCAAAAAAGGAAGTAGGGATGCTTCCTAGGTACTATAGTGTTGTATATTATTATTGATGGGACACCATAAATAATAATAACAAATGGTTGGTCTTTTGCCCTTTTTAAAATTTTATTATGAATGTCAAATAGTTGACAAACATCACAAATTTCAATTCCTTAAATGAGTTTGACTTTTTTGGGGAAAAAGAGAAAACTAAGATATTTGAAAAAGAAACTTAATGTGTAATAGTTTTATGGTTCAAGATCAATATGACTAGTTTCTCTTTCTCTGTCTCTTTTCCACTAAGCACCTTTTTGAATTAAGAAAAAGCAAATAAATAGATTACCTAAATCTTGTTTTAAATATTGTCTAGTGCTATATATATATATATATATATATATATAATCTTATCATCTTCAAAACTTCGTATATTTAAACATAGGTATGTATTTTTATTCATTTATTTGATGAATAGATGTCTATTACAGACAAGTTATGAAGCTAGTAAAAAATATGTACCTTTCAAAATAGATCCAAAATTTTTAATACAAAGTTTAAAAACATCTAAAAGTTTTTTTACCAGGCATGTTTTAAAGTTTAGAAAAAAGACGAAGTAAAACTAAGGTTCAAAGATTAAAATAAGATTTAAACTAAAATATTAAATTGTGAAGCACTAAAAATATTCTTAAAAGAATGCTATCAAATGTCAAAAAGGAGAGTTGAACGAAAAGTTCATGGATGTCCAATATCCAAATGCAATCTTTATAAATTACTATCCTTTGGCAATTTTTTTTTTTAATTTCAAACATCAAGATATATTATATAGTATAACATATTATTGGCTTCATATAACATCCTTAAAAAAAAAGAAGAGAGAGAATATAATCAAATATTATTCACTTGACTTAAGATAGTGGAGTGGTTGAAAGAAGTGGAGAATGAACCATTGAAGCAAAGCATGCTCAATTGCTCATTGTCTCTTATGAATTATATGAAATTTAGAATCCTTTCTTAAGTGCCATATAGGTGTCTTTTATGTGGAAAAAGGTCCAAGTACTATTTTATTTTATATGGGTGTTAGTCGAAATTGAAAAGAATCCACAAAATTCTAGTCGATTTAGTTGGATTGAACAATTTGCGTCGATCAATTTATTGGTGTTCTTGTTCATTCTATTCATGAATAGTATTCAAAAAAGGAAATTTCTATCTTAATTATGTTTTGATTCTTTCTATCTATGGGTTGAATTTTTCTTTAAGATTAGTTGAATATCTTGAAAGTGAAGATGGTTATTCTTAAAATAACTCAATTATTCAAATATATTTTCTTAATCAAAATGTAACAAACCGGTTGTTGCCAAAATCCGGACAGATAATTCATCTGACCTTCACGTGACAACCATTGTAAATTTGTTTGAATGGGGAAGAACGAGGTCTGTAAAAGAAAGAAAGATCTGAATAACGGTGTTGTGCTTGCCACACATGCTCTGATGGTCATAGAGTATTCTAGTATGTCAATCTAGGGTTTCTAGAATGAAAAAGAACTTCCCTTTCTTTCGATAAGAGGAATACTTATAAGGTCTTTTTAGGGTGTCAACGTTAATCCATCACGAAGCAGAAAAAGGAAAAGACCATCTTCGAATTCACATCGAGGTCTAGAAGAGAAACAAAGACAGACCGAGCCCACTAAAGGGTCGACCATGGCCTGGGTCGAGGCCGACCAGTTACATCGGCGGAGGTCACCTCGACCTCGGCCAGGTCGAGGCCGACCAGGGGGGCAGACTTTGGGGCCTGATCCTCACCTCTTACGCAGTTTGAGGCCCGATCTCTTGTGCATTTTAGCTCAATTTGGTCTGTTTTTGCATGTTTTGGATACTTTTTTGTATATTTGCCCTTCCATTTCTTTTGTATTCCAAATTTATCTTTATAGTCCAATTTCACCCCTAACAAAACTAATTTGTTTTAAAAGATAAGAATAATCTTTTATCGTTCCTCCACAAAGAACATTACTTTTTTTCCTTTTTTTTCAAGTGTATTTCTTTATAGGATCATAAGACAGATTGATAATATAAGAAAAAAACTTGTCTTCAGTTAAATAACCTGTGGGGATAAATATTTGAATCCCTAGATGATATAATTAATATCTTAACCAATTGAATTAGGTTTAAATTGGTCGTATAAGAAAAAACTTGAATAGACTAAAGATCTTAGATAACACTTAATCTTCAGAAAACTCCTATCTCTAGTTTCACAGTAAAATCAAGCCCTTCATTTGAACTTCTTATGTGGTATTCAAATCTAACCAGAACTTCAGTTTATTTATTTTTTTTCTATCAGTGATGTCCAAGGTTCAAGAAATATAAACACATGCCAATTGGACGTTCTAATAGACCAAGACATCAGTGAAACAAAGGTATTGGCAATTAAGGCCCCGTTTGATAACGTTTCTGTTTCTTGTTTCCTGTTTCTTGTTCCATGTTTCTTGTTTCTCATTTTTTAAGAATAAGAAACAAGAATATGTTTGATAGCTATTTCTGTTTCTTGTTTCTTTGAAAACAAGAAATAGAAACATAAACTTGTTTGATAACCTTTTCTTGTTTCTTGTTCTTGAATGTTTTTTTTCATCTCATTTTTTTTTGTCATTTTTGATAGTTTAAAAAGAATTTAGTTATATAATATAAAATATATAACATGCATTAAAATATATAAATATACAATTAATTATAACAAATTTATATTATCAAATACCAACAAGTCTCGATGTAAAATTAATTAATAATAAAAGTAAATAAAAAAATTATTTTATTCTTCAAATGTTGTTCAAATTTGATATACAATCTCACCTCTTACTCGAGTCATTCGTCTTAAATGATATCGACTTAGATCAAACTCAATTATATTGATAAATGTTGTAGTTTGTAAAATATTAAAATGAGATTAAAAACATGTTTTAGTGAACAAAATTTATTCATTGCAAAATTAAAATAATATATAAATATAAAGATGGAAAAATTAAAACTCAAAATTCAAATAATACATATATATATATAATTTTGAATTTTGAATTTTGAATTAAAATAATATAAATATACAGATTGTAAAATGAAGAAATGAAATAAGAAAAATAAATTTATATAATAATAATATAAATTTATATTATTATTGTTTTAAAAAATTTAAAGACTCAAAATGGAAGACATAAAGTTTTGGCACACATTTCACCAACAAGCTAAGGATTGAAGATAGTAAAATTCGGAAACATTTAATATAAAAAGAAACGAAACAGAAAGAAACTACTATTTGAGGCCCCGTTTGATAACGTTTCCGTTTCCTGTTTCCTGTTTCTTGTTTCTTGTTTTCCATTTTTTAAGAATAAGAAACAAGAATGTGTTTGATAACTATTTCTGTTTCTTGTTTCTTGAAAATGAGAAATAGGAACAAAAACTTGTTTGATAACTATTTCTTGTTTCTTGTTCTTGAATATTTTTTTCTTTTTTTTTTCTCATTTTTTTATAGTTTAAAAAGAATTTAATTATGTACTAAAAAAAGAATTTAATTATATAATATAAGATAGATAACATGCATTAAGGGTGAACAAAAAAACATAGAAATTTGACACGACCGTTCAAAACCGATCGAGTCGATTTTAAAGGAGGTGGTCAGTCAAAGTCAATTTGTCCTTAGTCTTAATTGATATCGAATCAGATCAAACTCAATTATATTGCTAAATGTTGTGGTTGTAAAATATCAAAATAGATGCATGTAGTTCTTTGAGTGAACAAATTTTATTTATGGCAAAATCTAATGAGTTCTTAGAGTACTAAAAATTACAAAAATATATATTACAAAAATAAAAATTAAAAATTAAAATAATATATAAATACAAATATTAAAATCTAAAATTCAAAATTAAAATTATATATATATATATATATATATATATATATATATTGCAAAATCAAAAATTAAAATATTATATAAATATGTATGGCATAATTTAAAATTCAAAATACACATAATCTATAAATAAACATATTAAATATATATATATATTACAAAAAATCAAAATTAAAGGAAAAAAGAAGCATAATTGGGAATTGGGTGTACATGGGATTCGAACTCGCGACCTATCATTTATTAATAAATTATAAAGAAGTATTGCACCAATAGGCAAATAGATGTATACGGCAAAATTGAGGAACGTTTAAATATCAAAAGAAACAGAACAAAGAGAAACTACTATTTATAGTTTCCAATTTTTTGTCCAAATTTTGGGAACGTTTCTCAAAATTTGAGAACAAGAAACGAGATTGATTATCAAACAAGTCTGTTTCTTAAAAAATGAGAAACAGAAACAAGAAAAAGGAAACAGGAACGTTATCAAACGGGCCCTGAAGTTTCCCTAATTTAGTCCAAATTTTAGAAACGTTTCTCAAATTTTGGGAACAAGAAACGGGATGGATTATCAAACAAGTTTGTTTCTTAAAAAATGAGAAACAGAAACAAGAAACAGGAAATGGGAACGTTATCAAACGGGCCCTAAGCTTCTTCTATTTTAGACCAGAGGAGTTTTTTTTATTTTTTTATTTTTAGATAAACACATGCCAATTTGATAAATTTTATAAATTTATTGCATAAAAGAAGAAATGATTGGGTTTTATAAACCCTTCTTTCTCAGCCATAGAGCACACATCCAACCACATATACTAAAAAACACACCCTACTCCACAAATCAAAAATCTAGAAACCAAAGAAAAATTTTAACCTTCTTTAAAAAAAAAAAAATAGCATCTTTGTCGATGTCGCAAAACATCGGCAAAATCCAGAATGGCGTCGGTATAGCCTATGTCGATGCGGAGAATGGCGTCGGGAACAACGTCGACATAGGCTATTTGTGTCGAAGCGTTACACGACATAGGCTATTTGTGCCGATGCGTTACACGGCGGCGTCAGCTATTTGATTTTTTTCTTTATTGTCGACGCTGTTGGGTTTTTATGTCCTAAAACTCGTGAGTTTGTAAATTGAATGTATATTCTATTTTGCAATAAAGTTATTATTGAGATTTATTCAGTAAAGGTGTTATTGAATAAAGTGAATTATATATTTTGAAACCCTAATCCAATAAAGAACCCATGGCTATAGGATGTATACTTGAACTTTATGTGTGACATAAAAGTGGATCAGGTTCAAGTTATAGCCACAAGAGTCTATAGTATAGGGATAGGGTTGGGTACCTTATCCTGGGGACACTATGAACGCGACCCACTTTGTAAAGTACAAACGATGTGATCTGAATCGCTCATGTGGAGACATGCGAGTGGGGCGTCCTATGCAATGAGTTTGCATAAGATCGGATCGAGAAATAGTCACTTAGACTTTATAACTCCGCGCATCGCCTTAATCGACTATATTCATACGATGACCTAGGTAACTCGATCTTAATCCTGAGCGTGCTATGAACTCCTGTTTATTCGGATTATCCTTAGATCTGCATGGGTGAGAGTGGCCTGAGATTGTCGACTCAATAAGCCTCCCACTTCAGGGATAAGACTGGGTAGATAGCTGGGAACATAGTTCTGCAAGATGGAATTCACTCCTACCCGCTTTAGGGATTAGTAGAGAGGTTGTTCCCTTAAGTGCTGATTCCGGGTCTTGAACAAAGGGCCTACCCCTCTCATTGGCCCGAGAGGGATTCGGTTTGTTGGTTGGACCACAAACCAATTGTTCATTAGAGAATCAGTGGAACTTAAGGAACAAGAAGTAATTACAGGGGTAAAACGGTAATTTTAATCCAGCTGTAATTACGAACGACCTGTGAAGGATCGACTTACTAATCATGGTTATATCGAGTGGACAGGAATATATCTACAAAGTGAGAGAGTGCAACCACCGGGCTTTAGTGGAGTGTCCTTGGTTAACGAATGTTGATTAGCTAGGCTAAAGAGTTTGGCCGGTTAATCTTGTATCGTTGGAGCTCATGATCTGTAGGTCCATTAGGTCCCCTTACTAGCTCGGACTAAGCCTTGTAACATTTTGAGAGAAGAATTTGAATTGTTCAAATTTGGTTTTGGGAGAAAACGTTAATTATATGTGATATACTTAACATGTCACAGTTTAATTATGAATTAAACTATAATAAAGAAGAGGTGGAAATATTTAAATGTGATTTAAATATTTGCTTCTTTATAAACATGAATAGGGATTCATGTTTAAACGATCGATTTAAGAAATCGGGATTGGTCCAATTATTTAATTTAATATTTGATATTAAATTAAATAAATTATTTAAAATTAATTAATTAAATTATTTAATTAGTTAAATTAATAAATTTATTTTAATTTAAAATTAATTTTATATTAATTTTGAATTAAAATTAAATGAAAAATTCAATTTTGATTTTAAATTTCAATTGGAGCAAAGGAAAAAGCATGAGCAACCATGCTACTTTTTCAAATTCACTCAAATTGAGCACCTCCTTCTTGCTAAATCCTTCTCATCTTCTTCATTGTCATCTTCTCCTAGCTTGAAGAAGCTTTTGGTTTCTTTAATTGAAGAAGAAACCATTAGATTAAAAGGAATTAATCAGATTTTGATTATTCACGTTTTTTAGACATTTCTCCCATCTCTCTTCAAATTCTCTCTACCAAAGATCCCACAATCTGTTCTAAGGCCTGAGGATAGTAGGGAAGATAGGTTGTCCACAAAGTGTTTGTGACAAGAAATTGCCCACGGATTAGGAGAATTTTGAACTACAAAGGTATGTGTTCATACTCTCTGTTTTTCCAGATTTGAGCATGTTTTTGGTTTTGTAAAATTGATCAACTTAGAGTGTTCAAGATCCAAAATTGCTTCCGCTTTCTTAATCTACACTCTTTCAATTGGTATCAGAGCAATTTTGAGCACTCTATTTGATCAATTGTGTTATGTGGTGGGTGTTTTTTGAAATACAATTTTTCTGGGCATCTAAAGTGTTCTTCTGATTTTGGCATTTAAATTGAGCATCTATTTGTGCTTTATTTTCAAATTTCTCAAGTGTGCTTGAGCATTAATGTGTGTAGAATAAGCTGTAAAAATTTCAAGTCGATTGGAGTTTGGGAAGGCCTTCAATTTGAAGAAAAAGAAGCTCTAAGGTCACAAAAATCAAAACAGAGCAAGTCTTTGTTTTTTTTCTCTTCTCTACTAAGATGAAATTGAGTCTTTAGCCCGCGTGATTTTCTTTTCAAATGAAGAAGGCGTTGACTTTGACCGTGGGTTTTTGACTTTGACCTGCCTCAATTGATTTTGGACCGGTTCGGCTCGATTTTGGTTCGGTTCATGTGGTTTTAGACCGGTTCTGACTAATTCGAGGCTGGTTTTTCCATTTTGGAGGTCCGTTTTACCATTTGGAGGCCCGATTCAACCTTTTACAGCCCGGTTCAACCTTTTGAAGGTCCGATTCACACATATGCAAGCTAGTTCGAAGTGGTTCGATTTTAATTCTAGATTATTATTGTAATAATTTAGTTGTTTGCTTGCATTAGATGCCAAAACCAGTCCACTTTAGTGTGTTTAATTAATTATGCATTGTGAATGTATGTTTTAATTAAATTCCCTGATTAAATGTGCATAAAGTATGCCATATAGATTTTAAAATCCCACCATAGGAAGCATGCTCCATGCATTGAAAGTATGTTAGAAGTGTTATAATATATAGTATGCATGAATTAGGGTTTCATTGAAATTAATATAAGTGTTATATTAATTTATGAAACAAATATATTATATGTTTTAATTATAATTAATATAAGGGTTATATTAATTAAAAAATTAAACATATAATTTTTAATGCATTTATTCATGTGATGGATTTGTTATAAATGTATGTATATTCATATGATGAATGATCAAGCAATTTATAACATAGAAATGCATGTAACTTAAGGTTAATTAATTAGTTTTAAAATGGTTTTAGAACTGGAAATTAATTAGATCTTAGGTTATCTAGTTCTAATAAGATTAGAATTAGGCAACCAATAATTTATAAACTGTGATTAAAGAGGGACTCTGTCTAAGGAAGGTTCTGGCTAGGCTGGGGTACTTAAGTCGATTTGAAACTAACACCCCTACCTGGGAACCAACCTGGGAGTGAATTTAATCCAGAGATTTATAAATTATTTTCCTGAGTGGCGTTTATTAAAGAGTTAATAAATTAAACTCATAGACCTAGGTTTATTAAATGGTTAATAGACTTAGGTAATTCCAATATAATAGTTATATTGGTAGACTTAGGTTATATTATTTAGCCGAAATATGCCTAAGTAAAAGATATACCCAAACTATTTAAAATACTTAGTGGGAGTGAAAAGGTATATATGACATATCAATTTCCTCTTACGCTCTTCGCGGTTCACACCGTGAGATTTATGCTCGGCCTCGTGATGTCAATAGGGCATCCCCATTCGGATGGTGTTTGCATAAATCAAGAGCAAGGTGAATGGAGAAAGTATTCATAATAATCGGGAGAAGGAAGTGTGTCAACACATCCTATGGTCTCCTCCATTAGGTTGGACCGTGAGATTCCCATGTTGCGCTGCAGTTGCCTTGAGTAGCACCATCCATTCGGAGGATGTAACATGGGATTCTAACAACTCAAACTCCGTAAATGGATAGGTCTCTTAGGTCCATTCCCGTGATTAACTTTCCAATTCGGTAGCATTGTTGGGGCCGACCTCCGAGGTCTAAAAATGGCGGGTCACACTTACGAGAATTGCTAAGTGTTAGTGAATTTTTGACCAAAGTAGCGATAACTAGAATGCTATAGGAATAAGAGTTATTCCGGTATTAGCATTTAGTCAAAAATGTCTTGGTTCAAAGAAAGAGTGATTGATCGCCTTCTGGTGGCGGTTGCTCTCTCGACTCACTGAAGTATATCGTTAAAAACAAATAATGAGTTTATGGGTACATTATTACTTTTGCTAAATTCTTGTTTGGATGCATGTTTTGGGTTAAAAGCAATTCACTAATAGAATATGTTCTATTTTCAAACATGTCGAGCTCTTTTATACAATTACTCATCCTCCGATAAACTTAACGGCGATAACTTTGGAACTTGGAAATCAAACTTGAATACGATTCTTGTAATTGATGATCTAAGGTTCGTCTTGACGGAGGAATGTCCTCCCCCTCCCAACTCGTCTGCAACCCGAATAGTTCGGGATGCATTTGACAAATGGACTAAGGCTAATGATAAAGCCCGGTCTACATCTTAGCCAACATATCTGGTGTGTTGTCTAAGAAACATGAGGGCATGATCACCGCAAAAGAAATCATGGGATCATTACAGGCCATGTTTGGACAACCGCCCTCATCGGTCCGTTATGATGCTCTCTGGCACGCTTTACAACTCCCGAATGAAGGAGGGAACATCCGTTAGGGAGCATGTCCTTAATATGATGGTCCACTTCAACGTGGCGGTAGGTAAACTGGGTCGCTCATTGATGAGAACGATCAAAGTTAGCTTTATAATGGAATCTCTTCCAAGAGTTTCCTCTGATTCCGCACCAACTCGGTGATGAACAAGATAGAGTATAACCTGACTACTCTACTTAACGAGCTCCAGACATTCGAGTCCCTGATGAAATCAAAGGGAAAAGAGAAGGAGGCAAACGTTGTCACTTCAAGGAAGTTCCTGAGAGGATCATCCTCAGGGACTAAGTCTGGTCCTTCTTTTTCTAAGAATAAAGGTATTCAGAAGAAGAAGAAGGATAAAGGGAAGGAAAAAGCTCCCATTCGCAAGGGTAAAGCCACAGGAAAATGTTTCTATTGTGGCGAAGATGGGCACTGGAAGAGGAACTGCCCAAAGTACCTTGCAGAAAAGAAAGCTGAGAAAGAAAAATAAGGTAAATATGATTTACTCGTTGTTGAAACATGTTTAGTGGAACATGATGATTCCGCCTGGATACTAGATTCAGGAGCCACTAACCATGTGTGTTCTTCTTTACAGGAAACTAGTTCCTGGAGGCAGCTTGCTGATAGTGAGATAACTCTCAGGGTTGGAACAGGAGAGGTTGTCTCAGCTAGAGCAGTGGGAGCAATGAAGTTGTTATTTAGAGATAGATTCGTTTTATTAGAAAATGTAGTTTTGGTTCTTGGAATCAGAAGAAATCTTGTATCTATCTCTTGTTTACTTGAACATATGTATAAAGTGTCTTTTGATTATAATGAAGCGTTCATTTGCAAGAGAGGTGTACGAATATGTTCTGCTAAACTTGAAAACAACTTATATGTGTTAAGACCAACAGAGATAAAAGCTATTTTAAACACTGAGATGTTTAAAACAGCTGATACTCAAAATAAAAGGCAAAAGCTTTCTCCAAGTACCTATCTTTGACACTTGAGACTAGGTCACATTAATCTCAATAGGATTGAGAGATTGGTTAAGAGTGGTCTCCTAAGTCAGTTAGAGGACAACTCCTTACCACCAGGTGAGTCTTGTCTTGAGGGAAAAATGACTAAACGATCTTTTTCTGAAAAAGGTTATAGAGCCAAAGAACCCTTGGAACTCGTACTTTCGGATCTCTGTGGTCCAATGAATGTTAAAGCACGAGGAGGGTATGAATATTTCATCAGTTTTAATGATGATTATTCAAGGTATGGCTATCTTTACCTAATGCATCATAAGTCCGAAACCCTTGAAAAGTTCAAGGAATATAAGGCAGAGGTTGAGAATTCGTTAGGTAAAACGATTAAAACACTTCGATGAGATCGAGGTGGAGAGTATATGGATTTAAGATTCCAAGACTATATGATAGAACATGGAATCATATCCCAACTCTCTTCACCGTACACCTCAAAGTAATGGTGTATCTCGAAAGGAGAAATAGAACCTCGTTAGACATGGTTCGATCTATGATGAGCTACGCCAACCGCCTAGTTCGTTTTGGGGATATGCAGAGAAGGCTGCTGCATATATTTTGAACATAGTTCCCTCTAAGAGTGTTTCGAAACACCCTATGAGTTATGGAAAGGGCGTAAAGGTAGTTTACGCTACTTCGCAATTTGAGATGTCCAACACATGTACTAGTGTCCAATCCAAAGAAACCGGAACATCGTTCAAAATTATGCCTATTCGTAGGATACTCCAAGGAAACGAAAGGTGGTCTGCTTTTATGATCCTCAAGAGGACAAGGTGCTTGTGTCGACAAATGCCACGTTCTTAGAGGAAGACCACATGAGAGATCATCGACCTCGTAGCAGAATTGTCTTGAGCGAAATTTCCAAGGAAGCTACAGATAAATCAACAAAAGTTGTTGATCAAACTGGTCCTTCTCAAGAGTTGAGAATGCCTCGACGTAGTGGGAGGGATGTTAGACAACCCGACCGCTACATGGGTTTAATCAAACCCGTGTCGTCATACCGATGATGGGCATAGAGGATCCATGACCTATAAACAGGCAATGAATGATATAGATAGAGACCAGTGGATTAAAGCCATGGACCTCGAAATGGAGCCAATGTACTTCAATTCAGTCTGGGAACTTGTAGATCAACCAGATGGTGAAAGACCTATCGGTTGCAAGTGGATCTACAAGAGGAAACGAGATCAAGCCGGTAAGGTGCAAACCTTTAAGGCTCGACTTGTGGCAAAGGGTTATACTCAGCGGGAAGGGGTGTCCTTGGAATCTAAATTGTTCGGAATCGCAAGAACAAAACGCTAGCGTTGTCTCAGGCATCTTATATTGACAAAATGTTAATTAGATATAAGATGCAGAATTCCAAGAAGGGTTTATTACCTTTCGTGCATGGAATTCATCCGCCTAAGGAACAATGTCCTAAGACACCTCAAGAAGTTGAGGATATGAGACGCATTCCCTATGCATCACCGCTGTCAGTAGTCCGATGTATACCATGCTATGTACTCGACCCGACATATGCTATGCAAAGGGGAATTGTCACAGTATCACCCAATCTCGGATATGATCATTGGACTGTCGTTAAGAATATCCTCAAGTACCTTAGGAGAACGAGGGACTATATGCTTGTGTATGGCGCAAAGGATTTGATCCTTGCAGGATACACTCGACTCGATTTTCGATCGATATAGATTCGAGGAAATCCACATCGAGATCGATCTTCACTCTTAACGGAGGAGCTATAGTATGGAGGAGTATAAAGCAAGGTTGTATTGTTGACTCCACCATGGAAGTCGAGTATGTCGCACTTGCTGGCGAAAATGAAGAGGTCAGATGGCTTAGAAAATTCTTTCTCGATTTGGAAGTTGTTCCAAATATGAATTTTCCTATCACTCTTTATTGTGATAATAGTGGTGCAAAGGGAAAATTCTAAAGAACCTAGAAGCCATAAGCGCGAAAGCACATAGAGCGCAAATATCATCTCATCAGGAAATTGTGCAACGAGGAGACGTGATCGTCACGCAGATCGCTTTGGAGCACAACATTGCTGATCCGTTTACAAAGCCCCTCACGGCTAAAGTGTTTGAGGGACACCTAGAGAGTCTAGGACTTCGGGTTGTACAATAGGGACGCTTTTCTTGCCCAAAGATGTTTGACTCCACCGACGCTTTAGTCCAAGTGGGAGTTTGTTGGGTTTTATGTCCTAAAACTCGTGAGTTTGTAAATTGAATGTATATTCTATTTTGCAATAAAGTTATTATTGAGATTTATTCAAAGAAAGGTGTTATTGAATAAAGTGAATTATATATTTTGAAACCCTAATCCAATAAAGAACCCATGGCTATAGGATGTATACTTGAACTTTATGTGTGACATAAAAGTGGATCAGGTTCAAGTTATAGCCACAACAGTCTATAGTATAGGGATAGGGTTGGGTACCTTATCCTCGAGACACTATGAACGCGCCCACTTTGTAAAGTACAAACGATGTGATCCTGAATCGCTCATGTGGAGACATGCGAGTGGGGCGCCATATGCAATGAGTTTGCATAAGATCGATCGAGAAATAGTCACTTAGACTTTATAACTCCGCTTCTTGTCTTAACCGACTATATTCATACGATGACCTAGGTAACTCGATCTTAATCCCGAGCGTGCTATGAACTCCTGCTTATTCGGATTATCCTTAGATCTCGCATGGGTGAGAGTGGCACGAGATTGCCGACTCAATAAGCCTCCCACTTCGGGATAAGACTGGGTAGATAGTGGGAACATAGTTCTCAAAGATGGAATTCACTCTACCCGCTTTAGGGATTAGTAGAGAGGTTGTTCCCTTAAGTCTTGATTCTCGGTCTTGAACAAAGGGCCCACCCTCTCATTGGCCCGAGAGGATTCGGTTTGTTGGTTGGACCACAAACCAATTGTTCATTAGAGGATCAGTGGGACTTAAGGAACAAGAAGTAATTACAGGGGTAAAACGGTAATTTTAACCCAGCTGTAATTACGAACGACCTGTGAAGGATCGACTTACTAATCATGGTTATATCGAGTGGACAGGAATATATCTACAATGAGGAGAGTGCAACCACCAGGTTTTAGTGGAGTGTCCCGGTGGTTAACGAATGTTGATTAGCTAGGCTAAAGAGTTTGGCCGGTTAATCTTGTATCGTTGGAGCTCATGATCTGTAGGTTCATTAGGTCCCCTTACTAGCTCGGACTAAGCCTTGTAACATTTTGAGAGAAAAGAATTTGAATTGTTCAAATTTGGTTTTGGGAGAAAACGTTAATTATATGTGATATACTTAACATGTCACAGTTTAATTATGAATTAAACTATAATAAAGAAGAGGTGAAAATATTTAAATGTGATTTAAATATTTGCTCGGTTTATAACATGAATAGGGATTCATGTTTAAACGATCGATATAAGAAATCGGGATTGGTCCAATTATTTAATTTAATATTTGATATTAAATTAATTAAATTATTTAAAATTAATTAATTAAATTATTTAATTAGTTAAATTAATAAATTTATTTTAATTTAAAATTAATTTTATATTAATTTTGAATTAAAATTAAATGAAAAATTCAATTTTGATTTTGAATTTCAATTGGAGCAAAGGAAAAAGCATGAGCAACCATGCTACTTTTTCAAATTCACTCAAATTGAGCACCTCCTTCTTGCTAAATCCTTCTCATCTTCTTGCTGTCATCTTCTCCTAGCTTGAAGAAGCTTTTGGTTTCTTTAATTGAAGAAGAAACCATTAGATTAAAAGGAATTAATCAGATTTTGATTATTCACGTTTTTTAGAACTTTCTCCCATCTCTCTTCAAATTCTCTCTACCAAAGATCCCACAATCTGTTCTAAGGCCTGAGGATAGTAGGGAAGACACTAGAGGTTGTCCACAAAGTGTTTGTGACAAGAAATTGCCCACGGATTAGGAGAATTTTGAACTACAAAGGTATGTGTTCATACTCTCTGTTTTTCCAGATTTGAGCATGTTTTTGGTTTTGTAAAATTGATCAACTTAGAGTGTTCAAGATCCAAAATTGCTTCCGCTTTCTTAATCTACACTCTTTCAGACGCGTATTAAAACAACGTCAACATAGATTGGTTATACCGACGTGTACTCGTTGAACGTCGACATAAATTAGTCGGCATAGCCTATGCCGACGCGTAAAGATCAAGGCGTCGACATAGGCTATTTGTGCCGACGCGTTACACGGCAGTGTTGGCTATTTGATTTTTTTCTTTATTGTTGACACGTATTGAAACAACGACAACATAGATTGCCAATGCCGACGTGTACTCGTTGAACGTCGACATAGCATCCATGCAAAGCCTATATCAACGCGGAGGTGTTCGCGTCGGCATAACTAATATATGCCGACACGGTGTCAATTCGCGTTGGTATAGTTTAGTTAAATATTTTTTTTATTTTTTTTGGTGTAGCTATTTATTTTTTTAACTAGAAATTGAATCCTAGTTTTCAATCTTGTTGTATGAATATAGCATCAAATATAATTTAAAACATAATTTTAATTAAATATACAAACCCAAATGTATCGTTATAAAGTTGCCTTAAATAAACAAACCAAAATGTATATGTTTACAAAGGGTTTACAATTCTAGTACATAAAGTAAGCATATAACTCGACCTCAAAGTACATATTCATCTTCAATTTCGTCTGCATCCTGTGACTCGACCTCAAGTACCTGGAAAACAAAAACAAACTTATTAAAATAAACACAACTTTACATCTAATAACAACTAAACACAAGTTTCTAACACATACTCTCACCAATTCAACAATCTTAAACTCTAACAAAAATAATTGGAACCTAATAAACAACACTTCTCAAACTTCAACAACGATCCAAGACTTCAACAAATAATAACTAACTCCATTTTGTGAAACAATCTCAAACTCCAACATAAGACTTAAACATGAAATCAAACATCCCCTATCAAACATCTCTACTATATAACTAAAATACATAACTTTCAATTAAATAGGTCAAAGTCCAAACCTATGAAACAAAACTAAATCATATACAAAAACACATCTGAAGTGAACTAAATGAAACACTCTATGAAATCAAAACTAAATCAATCACCCATGCCAACTCCACATGAAATAAAACATCCCCCTATAATGCTTTCCAACTATGCTTGAAATTTCGGAAGCATAATAACATAACAAAGAGAAAACCAAAAATTTATAGAACATGGATAAGATAATAAAATACTTCTTAAGTTTGTAATGGAATGCTCAATCTACTCGAAATTTCAATGACAAACAGGTTGGGCTTCAGATCCACAAAGTTACAACAACAAATCCACATACACAAGAAATTTCTAAGAAAAAGCTAAAACCACAAGTTTACTAGAACAAATCATCAAACAACTATAATTTATACCTATGTTGATGGTCCTCTTCGTGACTCCATCATCTTCTTAATCGGTTCTTGCATTTCTACTCGATGTTGTTCCATCCGTTGCTCCAATCGTTTCTCCATTCTCTCTTCAACCCTTGCCAATTTTTCATTTGCTTCTGTCAGTTGTGCCTTTAGCTCATCAACTTCTCGACTTAAGGTCCCACCCAATGAAACACTACTCGATATCCTACTTGATTTAGCAGGCTTAGGTTCCCATCCAAGGCCTTTGACATGGCCTAGACGTCTCCCTAATACTGACTCACAAATTTTCACTTCCGAACGTGGTTCAACATCTTCTTGACTAGAGGTCTCTAGTAATTGAATCATTTTATTCTGCAGTTATAATAGAAATAATCACATCAGACATTCTTTGAATCTCAAAATAATAAATAACCTTAAAACAAACTTATATGAGCATCCTCAACAACCGGATTGTCCCACTTTCCATGTTTCGAGTGTGCCAACTCAAATAGGTCGTCAGGTTCTATATCTCGACCTTGTTTCTCTTTCTATAACTCAAATGAAAAGAAAAATACATTATAAAAAAATTGTAAACACATGAAAGAAATAGTGTTTAAGGCATTCGCCTACCGCTTCGTGTTGCATAGAGATGAAAGGCTTTGACCCACATGTGTGGTTGAACGTTAGGGTCGCCCAACTCTTTTGACTACTCTTTGATTTTTCTATCGAATTAAAATATGAGTTAAAAACTGAAAGTTTTATAAAATATGGAAGCAACTATAATTTATACGTGAAATTCAGGATCCTCGAACCTATCGCATACGGCGTGCCAGTATTCAATGCACTCTTTCAACCGTTTGGGTGGATTTGCACGTGCTTGCTCAAGAGTGGCATGCGTCTTGTAATGTTTGTGTAACTCAAATCTATACTCATTAAAGGTCGTTTGTATTTGTCGTTCGACAAATTTAACGACTTCTGGTTTCGAGAAATCGAACGCGAAATGATTCTAGACAAAAAAAGATAATTATTATCATAACATATATTTTGTAACTATTTATCACAACAAACAAAAGTCTCAACTTACCAACAAAGTTGATTTAGCATGTTCTATTACACTTCTTGATACCTCCTCAATTATTGCACAATGAATAGGAAAAGAGTCCCTCACCGTAGCACCAATAACCAAGCTCAACGTCGTTGCATGTGGCCCGACCAACTTATTTAACTCAGGGGTGACCTCTATTTTAATCTATCCATGTGCGTTAACATATCAATCCAGCTCAAGCTTACGCATATACCCACACCGTTTTTTATTACTAGAATAACCATCCGCGGAAAAAAATGTTATTGAGTGAATACAAATGATAACATCTAAATAATGATACAATTTTAATTATAATAAACTTGAAGTATCACCCGTGGATGATCCTCCACCAACAGGGACGCTACCGAAGTATTCATCATGAGTGTCATTCATCTGCTCTGTAGAAGTACTCATCGCCTATCTACAAGCACAAAAGTGATAATATCAAGAAGTGATATATATATTTGTTACTTACAAAAAATGAAACATAACATACAATTAGATCATTATTTACTATCATGAAAGTGTGCATTATTCTCTTCTTCATCATCTGCAGGAGATAGTTGTGCATCATCTTCTTCGTCATTGATGAAATCATCGTTGGATTGAAGAATTTGTTGATCTACGATTATGGGATGTACATCATTTCTACATAATTCGTTATCCTCAATTGATTTGTCAACTCCGATTCCACCAACCATTTCTATTAACTCAAGTTGGTCATTCTGAATATCTTCTACTTCTGGCACACCCCATACACGTTTATTTTGAACTACTTGAACTACCTTCCAATTAATACCATATTTCGGATCGTCGATATAAAAAACTTGTTGTGCTTGATTAGCAAAAATGAAAGGTCATTGACATACCAAAATCGAGATATATTAATCGACCTAAACCCTAAATCCATGTGTGATGTATTCTTTTTCGGTCCTGTGTCGAACCACCTACACTTAAATATAATGACACGTCTTCTATGGGCAAATTCAAAATCTAAAACTTCATCTAAAATACCATAAAAGTTACCCTCATCACCCCTGTTTTCACTTTCTCCAAACACCATGATTCCACTGTTTTGTGTAGTCCGACGATCATCACGCTTTATACTATGAAAACGTACCCGATTAACAATGCACCCACTATATGAACGCGCCTCGGAAGCAAGTCCCATTGCTAGTGAGTACAAATCTTCAGACGTATTTCCTTGCTCGCACAATGAGAAAACCTATATGTTCATTATAAGTTATTAATGAAACTAATTAATTAACGCACTCATCATAAAAAAGTATAGTTTTGAGTCTACTTTTAAACAACCACTCACATATGCTTTGAACCAATTAGGAAATTCTTGTTGATGTTTCTTGTACAAGTCTTCTGAACTATGTGATTGAAGGCGGAGTAACCTCAAATATTGCCTATCGATAAGAACAAGCAAATGATGTGATCAGATTTTGCATTGAAATATTGCATCAAAATTGAGCAATACATAATTCAAAACAAACATCTGATAAGATTGTATTTCGACACAATTATTTAACATATACCAATGTGCAATTCTTCTCTCATCCACTGATAAGGTCCTCAATGTTGATCTCCCTAATGGTCATGCACTCTGTCTAAATAATTCAAACTCATTGCATATCTCATTCTCGGGACATCTATCGTCATTTTGTTCGTCTCTGTTGAATCTCGTTTCAACTCCAATCAGATATAATGAACAAAAATTTAATGATTCATTCATTATAAAAGCTTCTGCTATAGAACCCTCGGGGCGTGCCTTGTTTCGTACATATTGCTTCAATGTTCACAAACTTCTTTCAATAGGGTACATCCAATTGTAACTAACTGACCCCACTACTTTTGTTTCATATGGTAAATGAACTGCTAAGTGAACCATTACATCAAAAAATGTTGGGGGAAATATTTTCTCCAACTTACAAAGGATGATTATAATATCGGTTTGCAATCTATTCAAATCACTTACACGTATCGTTTTTGCACATAAATCACGAAAGAATGAACATAGCTCAAGAATAGCAGTGGGTGTGTCCTTTCGTAAGTATGCTTTGATGCCAATGGGAAGAAGTCTTTGAAGAAGAACGTGATAGTCATGGGTTTTCAACCCCCATAGTTTACCATCCTTTTCGCTCACACATCGTGATATATTCGACACAAATCCATCCGAAAATTTTATCGATTTCAAGAACCTGTAAAACTCTATCCGTTCACTGGTAGTCAACGTGTATGCAACATGTGGTTTTACAACTCTAGTCCCAACCTCTTGCAAGTGTAAATCTATTCGTATTTTTAGATCTTTTAGATATAATCGAGCGTTTATTGTGTCCTTCAATTTTCCTTCAATATTTAACAATGTCCCAATCAAGTTCTCGCAAATATTTTTTTCAATATGCATTACATCAAGTTTGTGTCTTAACAAAAGTTTTGACCAGTATGGAAGTTGGAAAAAAATATTTTTTTCTGTCCAATTTAAACTTCGCTTTCGTTTCTTATCCTTTTTCGATTCATGCTTTCTAATGTAGGAAAAGATAACCTACTCATTTCTTTTAAAATCTCTTCTTCGTTCATCATTTTCAAAGGAGGTCTAGGCTCCACCTTCCTGTCATGTTGTTTACCCCGCCGCCAACTATGATTTTCTGGGAGATAACGTCGATACCTCATATAAGAATTTTTTCCTCTTATCTTGAATGATGATGTGTCTTCTTTACAAATAGGGCATGCTTGGTAACCTTTCGTATTCCACCCGATAAATCTCCATATGCAGGAAAGTCATTAATCGTCCACAACAAACTTGCGTGTAGTTGAAAGAACTCCTCACTTATATAGTCATAAGTGCGCACACCATTAGTCCATAACTCTTTTAGCTCTTGAATCAAGGGTATGCAATCAAACTTGCAAGCATGAATAGAGTCATAACTTAGCCCTAAGTCACACAACTTTCTATTTTTTAGAACAGATACACACATGGAATTGAAATTAAACAATATCCAAAGAAGAAATGCGAGGAAAATACAAAAATTAGACTAATATCAAAATAAAAAATACCATTAACAAACTAATTTATTTATCTATTTTTTAGTTTTTATATGACAAACTATTTTATTTATCTATTTTTTAGTTTTTTTTTCTATTGGATAGATGGAAGAGATATATAGAGATGAGTGTTGCCTAGACAACACCTAAGTTTTGCTCTACTAAAAATTATGTGGAGTCCACTAGTATTAAAAAATTATTGATAAACTCAAAATACAATATAAACAAAGTAGTACTAGAAATTTTCTTGTCTAATTAGTAAAATTACAATGTCTTTTAAAGTTTAATTATCATGTTAACTACAATATAAACATCTTATTAGGTTAAGGACTCAAACTTTTATGGGCCAAAAGTGTATTTTCTCCAAAAAATTATTACACCTTTCTACATAGATGCTAAGTTTTTTCTCACCAAAAACATAAACCATTGAACTCCACAGACGGGAATGACAAGCATACTACGCACAACAATTCCACAAGCTCGGCACCTACACCCTCACCGCTGTCCTTTCCTTTTGTCCATCTGCTCCCCAATTTCCCTCCTCTCAATTTTCATCCACAAATCCCTCACTCTCATAAAAAATTTACTGCATTACTAGCCACTATAGCCTATGAAAAGAGAAGAAAAACATAGAAAAGAGAGGGGAAAATACTTTACTGCCGAGCTAGACACCAACAAGCTGGACGGAGCAAGGAAATGGCGAACCGTGGTTGCAAAGGAAAGCTGAAGACTGGCGGCAGGCGGCGGACGACGACGCAACACGCTGAAAAATCCGAAGAAGCTTGGACGGCGGACGGCGGACGCTGTGGATGAAATAGGCGGCGACAGAATCTGAAGACGACAACAGACGACGAACGCGAAGGCTGGAGTCGGCGGATCTTAAGCTTCACAGTCGAGGGCTTTGAGAATGAGAAAAATCAGGAAGAAGGTGAGATTTTAAAACGGGTCTTTGTTGACGCCTCCATTACCGCGTCGGTAAAACCCTGTCTCTGTTGACGCAGTTTTTTACCGCGTCGGCAAAGTCTCCATCTGTGTCGACGCGTTAAGTAATGCGTCGGCATATTGTGTCTATGTTGACGCGAAGGAGCTCTCGCATCAGCATAACCCCCGACTTTCGACTATCGCGGCGCCATGATGGCCACGTCGAGATAACCTAGATATGGCGATGCGTGTTTAAGCGTTGGGAATATCGACGTCGGTAAAACACTATTTTTTTTGTAGTAAATTAGTTGGAGGTTGCATTCGGTAGGATTGTGTTCTGAGGTTGGAATAACTACAACAAAACAAGAAAATAATGATAGACATGAAAAAAAAAACGCGCCTAATACAATGACGGGCAATGCTCGTCCTTGAGAATGGCTTTAATGGCGGTCGTACACATGCTCAAATTGTATTTTTCTAAAAAAAAACTGTCAAAGTATGGATGGGAGTTGTTTGGTAAATGGATATTAACTTTTGGGTAATAAATAAGGGTTTGTTAGTTGTATTTGTAACAAATAGTAGGTTTGGACAATAATGTAATATACCTAATTAGTAGATTATCCATGTAGAAAGCCTTTATTTAAATATAAAATATTTATTAATATGACCCATTAATATTTATTTACACTACTAAGTGAGTCAATTAAGGAAAAGATAATTTCCTCAATTAAACACCATGATGGAAAGGTGTATATATAAAGATGAAATCCTAGGAATTGGTAATCTCTCTAAGTAGAAGATTCTCTCTATCGAGAAACTTAATCAAGTTCTAAAGGAAGGCCAAGAGAGAAAAACACAATCTCTCTTTACAAGATAATATCATTGATCAAAGTATATGTTACTCTAACTTATGTTACTGTGAAAAGCATTCAGTTCAAATATCTTGGTTTTCATTGAATTTTACAATGTTAGGATTTCATTGTATAACCCTATAATTTAAAATGTATAGGATATAGAGAGAGAAATACCTCGAATTTATATTTAATTTGTCCTCATTGTCATTGATTTGGTTCCTTTTCTTTTACTAATTTTAATTAGTTATTGTTTACCTTTTTTTTTAATTGTTATCATTATTATTTTTCATTTCTTATTTCTTTATTTGTTACTTTTTTATTTCAATATTGAGTGTTAGTTTACATTAGTTTTTTTTCTTTTCTGTTTTTTTTTTGTCATTTTTTTCCTTCTTTGTATTTAATTTTTATTTATCTAATTTGAACAATTTCTTTAAACATGTTTACATTGGATGTATGCATGTGTGTTATGTTATAAAATACATTGTGTTAATCTTTTAATCCATACTATTTTTTTCGAAAAATATCCGATGATGGAATTTAGAAATATTAGGAAGTCCAATTTTTTTAGGTGGGGAGTCAATTCTTCAGAAGTCCAAAGTCGATTTGAATGTCTTTTCTAAAATTTTAACATGATTGTGTTATGTGCTTTTTTGGCTATTTAGTATGAATTATATTATATTATGATTGTATATTGTAGTCACCTATTTTTGTCCGACTCATTTTTAATTAAAATGTTAGATTAACAATATCTATATATATTTTTTTGTTTTTTGTTTTGTTAAAGAAAAAGGAAAAATAATATATTTGATAAAATTAATTAACTAAATCAAATAAGAGAGATTTTGGTAACATTAATTAGGATCAATTTTTGCTAACCAAATTTTTCTTTACCAAAATTAGATATTTTATCAATTTGGTATTTTAATTAAATCAATATATTCCTC
Organism: Trichosanthes cucumerina; assembly: GCA_036507285.1. NCBI lineage: Eukaryota > Viridiplantae > Streptophyta > Magnoliopsida > Cucurbitales > Cucurbitaceae > Trichosanthes > Trichosanthes cucumerina. Next base: position 14,590,405 of record CM071838.1, read on the forward strand.
CATTTGGAAAGTTTTGTAATTGGACAAATAAAATTTTGAAAGTTAGGAAAGAATAATTCAATCAAATATATTTTTTTCTATTTGAGGTTATTTGATATTATATTATATTATTTCTTCCAAATTTTGATCTATGGTTTTACTATATAAGGGGAGCTTCCTCTCATTGGAGACACACAATTTTTTTTTTTTTTGAAGAAAAGAAAAAACCACAATCTCTTGCAAATCCTAACCAAATACCCTATATATCTCCCCACAATTTCTCTCTTTTTTTACCTTTACGTTGCAAAAAAAGAAGAAAACTCTCTTTCTCCCTCATTTTAGACTCCACGGTTCTAAAAAAAGAGACATTTTTCCTTTCGTTTTTTCCTTTTCCTCAAGGTAACTATTATTTAAAATAAGCCAATATTTTTATTCTTTCGTTTCTTTAGCATGATTACTTAAAAAGAATATGTTTACTTCGTAATTGTCTAATTTTATTTCGTTTGTTAAACATGTTTTGTTGTTAGCATTGTTAGTATCATGTTTTAAGTTTTATTAGTGCTAATTTATCTTTTTTTATCATTGAATATATGCATAGTGTGTTTATTTATTATTATTACTTTTTTTATACTAAATTAGGAAGGTAAAGTATATTTGTTCCATAAATAACATTGTGATTTATGATTTTGTATAATATTCATATTTCAATCTAAAAATAGGAAAACACCAACGACGAAATCTAGAAATATTTGAAAGTCCGATTTTCTAGTTTTCTTGAAGTGAGAAATCAATTCTTTGGAAGTCTAACGATTTCAATATTTTTTTTTTGTCTCTTTCTCATAAATTTGTTATCATGTATGTACATAATGCTCATTTGCTTTTTTTTTCCGTATTTACATTTTTATATTTGAATTTGATTTATCTTGATTACAATCCATGCTGAAAATTTTTTTTAACTCTTTTTTTTTCATTGCAAATTTATTTCCAATTCTTTAACATTGTTTTTTTAAGTTTATAAAATTTTTATAACTCAAATGTTATTTCTAATTTTAATTTTATTTCTTAGAAATATTTTTCAAAGCCGTTTTCTTTAAACCAATTCCCATGACGGAATCTAGAAATATTTGAGAGTCTGATTTTCTAGAATTCTTGAGATGAGCGACCATTATCTTTGGAAGTCTGAGATTTTGATCCCAAGAAAAAAATGAATTTTGATAAAAAAAATCTTTCTTTTTTTTAAAAAATAAACTTCTTTCATAAAAGGCTATGATATGATGGATTTGAGAAGTCGTAAAATTTTCTCAAATTCTTGAAATGATATTATTTCCAAAATCTTGAAAATAATTTCAATGTAGCCACATTGATGGATTTTCATCCACTTATTTTATGGGATCATAACTCCGAATATTGGAGAAATGAGGGGTAAAATAAGACATTATTTTAAAAAAAATCTTTTTTTTACCTAAATAATTTTTTCCCTTAAACCTTTTTTTGCAATTCAAGATTAAATTTGGTCACCATTTTAGAGTGTTGTGGGGGTGCTAACACCTTCTCCATACACAAACAACTCCCGAATTCAAATCTGGTTTTCGCATACCATTTTTTTCTTCTTTTTTTTTAAAAAAATAATTGTTTTATTCTATTTTGGTGCCCAATCACACCATAAAAAAGATTGGTGGCGACTCCTTTTAAGTATTCACTTTTCCGAGGATGTCGATGCTCCGACGCGTCGCAGGTACGTGGCGACAGCTTGGCGACTCCACTAGGGACTATGAGGTTTCACCTCGAGAGTTTGGCCATTTTTTATTCTTGATTTATTTTTTTTATTTTATGTTGCTCATTTATTTGTGCATTATTTTTTTTTTTTTGCTATTTTTTTTCTGTTTCACACACCATTAAAAGTCTCCTACCCGGACTTTTTTCCTAATAAGGCTAGAATCGAGGACGGAGTAGTGTCGACCTTCGAGGAGCTTATGCTTCCGTGTAGGCACATGAAAAAATCCTCAATTTGGTCGCAAGATCATGTATGATTTTGGGACTATTTTGGGGACCTGTTTTTTCTAGGATCTTAGACCCAACTCACTTGTTTGAAGGCCTTGTTGTTTATCTCGTTGCTTTAATTGCTTATTTACTTTGTCTCACACACTATCATGAGCCCTCTACCCGGGCTATTGCCAATAGGACTAGAACCGAGGATGTAGTAATGTCGACCTTCGAGAAGTTTATACTTCCGTGCAGGCACACGAAAAATTCTCACTCAAAAAAATCATAAAGCCATTAAGGCGGTGATCACTTTGGGGACCTTTGTCATTTAGGATTCTAAAGTCGACTTCACTTGTTTGGAGTGCTTTTATGTTTGATTGTTTTTCTTGCATACTATCACAAGCCTCCTACCCAGGTTTTTCCTAATAGGATTAGAATTGAGGATGGAGTAGTGTCGACCTTCGAGGAGCTTATGCTTCTGTGTAGGCACACGAAAATTCTCGCTCAAAACTTAGTTATTTTGCCATATGTATGACTTTTTATGGCCAATTTGAGAGTCTTTGTCATTTAGGATTTTATAGTTAACTTCACTTGTTTAGAGCTTTTATTGTCTTGTGTGTTTAGTTTGCTCTATTTTTGTCATCTCCTTATGTTTGTTCTCTTTGGTTTTTATATCATTTGTTTCTTTTTTTTCCATGCATATACCCTTTCATTGGCATTTGCATGCCCTAATTAAGTTGAGTCATTTCATTAATATCATGCCTAATCCTAGATTGGTAAACACTCATTTGCTTGTTGTGACACCCTTAGGCTATATAGTTATTAGTCATTGTGGTATTTTTCTTTTAAAATCATCATTGAGTATCCATCCATCTTAGACCTTTTATAAAATTTGCATGGTCATTAAAATAAACTTTAGGTTGTGAAACCTTAAATGCATACACTTCATGCTAGTAATAAAAAGCTTGGAATTAATTCAATCCTTTTCTTTCTTTAAAAAGATTAAAAATGTCAAAGTGTTACAAAATATCTTGAATATATCTTCACTCCCTCATCATTATTGGATTAGAAGGTGTAAGATCAGATTCATGACCAAGTATAAGTATCCCAACCAAACGTGGAAGTGTTAAGGGAGTAAATGACAAGTATTTTGGAAACTCTCACTGCAAAAAAGAAAAAATTGGTGGCAAGGGCATTGCTACAAGTAGAAATGGGATGGAACCAAGTATCAAACGATACCTCTCTTTATCCTCTAGGGTCTACACCTCAAAACTATCAAATCCACAATCAACAAGAATGACGTCGTACCTTACGTTTCTAGGCAAGATCTTGATCAAGTCCTTCAATAAAAGAGGCATGAGAGTGCTTTAATGTCCACTCCACATATTGAGAATGACAGTAGAAGTCCTGAAGATTTAGGCGGTATAAGAAGGTTGGGTCTTCTAGAAAAAACACTACAGGTAGAAGAAAACATCAATGTCTATGAGATGTTGACACAAAGCAACTGTGTTTGATCCTAGACATGGCTACTCCTCCCAAGTTCAAGCTGCCAGACTTTGAGCTATGTAATTGGAATTTGAAATAAATTTTCAATTGTCGAAGAAATGCAGAATAATACCCATCGATTTTGTCTAAGGTGGTCTTGATGCCTTTGTAACAAGGACACTTTAATCTTTCGCTTAAAAGAGAGTCATAACTTTTGTTTCAAAAAATGATAGCCTCTTAAATATTGCATGATTGACCCTCTGTACTTAGAAAGAATCTTGGCTTCTTTTATGTTGTGCTCGTTTATTCAATTTTTCTAAAGAGCTCAATCTAGCTTATGCCATCAACCTTGGTCTTTTGTGCCTAATTTAAAAAGAATCTAGCAAGTCTCTATGTTTCACGCTTGACAATTGTTGATCTCAAGAGAACTTGCTTCTTTAGCTTTAGACTAATAACTTTTAAACTTCTTATTTCTTAAAACAAAAAAAAAGGAAAAAAAAAAAAGAAAAACGTTTGGGGGCCTTACTATTGATTTCAACTAATCAAGGGTGGAAATCTATTGTAAAAAAGTACACTTTGAAGAGCACTCCTCTTCTTCTGAGAACTCACTTCTCTCCCTTTAAAGAAAAAAGAAAAAAAAACATTGAATAAAAGAAGGGATGAGTGATTACCTGACTGTTGGAAACCTCCCAAAGCTTAGGTGAGCTTCATACAAAGATGTCGCCACTCTGAGAACTAAGGGGAATACAACAAGAGGGTTGGGCCTAAAGAAAAGAAAATTAGGAGAATGCGTGTTTTGCCTAACAGGTCATAAGCCTAGAAGCTAAGGTGAACTTCATCACCAATGTTGTCATTCCAAGAAGAAGGGATATGACCTAAAGGATTCTTTGAGTGCGTAAAAAAAAGCATAAAAAAACAAAAGTACTTACTTGAAGAGTTAATGAGTAAGGGGATTAAAAGTTCTTATAAAGAAGTTTAAAGCCTGCACAATGAGTTCAATTACTAAGTAAATAGTTAGACAAGCTGTGAAGTTTGAGTACAAGCCAAACATTTTTATATTAAGTGCAAAAGAATGAGAATATGGGTAACAAGGAATGGTTGAGCTCCAACAAAAAATTGAGTGCCCGATAAACTAATATATTAGTAGCCACTATTCTGTAAAAAGTATATTGTGGTTATAGTTGCATATTCCTTTTGGCAGAATTTTGTAACCAGAGAGCGAATCTGGGGCATTGAATAAGAAGGACATTAGGATTGGAAATGATATCGATTTGTGGATTAATTTCAAAGTTCATCTTTGATCTTAAGTGAAGCATGTGATATTGCCCAAGTAACTAAAATTAATAAAACTAGAGGAAAGAAACCATGTCATGCAAGGAACTTCTGGAAGTAGTTAAATTGACATTTTGTCTACAAAACCTATTTATTTGAGCCTCAAAACTCCACTTCATGAGTTCAAATTTATTTGTGTACTTAAAATTGAGTTGGTGTAGTGGGAGCACCTAACCAAGAGATTTTCGTCGACAAAATGGCAGTTGTATAAAGACCAGTATATAATTATTATATGCCAATTCACATGTCAACTGGGGTAGTTCCCTTTTCCTTAAATGACATGAAAGTAGTTTCTCCATTTGAAGCTAAAGTATCATCCTTCTGAATATGAATCGTCCTTCTGAATACGATTGCGTGAAGTAGAAAACAATCATATTAAAGGAAATTGACCCAAGCTTAGGCAAGAAAGTTCGAGAACATAAGCGTTTAGTGTTTGAAGAGGGTCCCCCCATTTTCAAATGATCATCGTAAAAAATTATAAAGGCATTATCGGGTGAAGTATTCAAGAGGACGAATCATCCAACTTGGAAAATGCAAATCTTGATAATAAAGCATTATGCAACTGGCCTGTTTCATCCACCATTTTACCATCAGTTCTACAATTTCTAGATGGTGTCAAATAACCACTCCCAATCATGTCTTAAAGTTTTGAGGCGAGAACACAAGTTAAATCACAGTTCAAGCCCATGATACATTTAGAGAGAAGATATAAACAAGCTATTGTGTACTCTTTAACTTTTTTCCTTTTTCTAAAGAAATATGAAAAGGATAAAGTTAGCAGTAAATGAGCATATCAATAAATCATATACATGCATGCATGCCTCAATGTGTGGTGTTCATCTGTATGCTTGATTTTCTATGATAGTGTTTGCGTCCATCGCGTGTTCAATTTGTCATGTGGTGTTTGTTTATCTCTGGCTTTTGACACCTTATACTAAAACTTGACCCGTACATTGCGGTACTGCATAATATTAATTACACGCAACAGTGGACTTCTAAACGAGTTGGAAGAAAACTCTTTACCGGTGTGTGAGTCATGCCTTGAGGGCAAAATGACTAAACGTCTTTTTAGTGGAAAAGGATATAGCGCCAAGGAGCCCCTTGAGCTTATACATTCTGACCTCGATGGTTCGATGAATGTTAAAGCAAGAGGTGGTTATGAATACTTCGTGTCTTTCATAGATGATTACTCTAGGTATGGGTATATTTACCTAATGCATAAGAAGTCTGAAACTCTTGAAAAGTTCAAGGAGTACAATACTGAGGTTGAGAACCTGTTAGGAAAATCGCTTAAAACACTTCGATCGGATCGAGGTGGAAAGTATATGGACACTGAATTCCAGGACTACATGATAGAATACTGAATTACGTCCCAACTCTCAGCACCTGGTATGCCACAGCAGAATGGTGTATCGGAGAGGAGAAACAGAACCTTGTTGGGCATGGTTCGGTCGATGATGAGCTATGCTTGTCTCCCTGATTCCTTTTGGGGTTACACAGTGGAGATTGCGGTCTATATTTTGAACAACGTTCAGTCGAAGAGTGTTTGTGAAACACCGTTCGAACTCTGGAATGGTCGTAAAGGCAGTTACACCATTTCAGAATTTGGGGATGCCCGACCCACGTGTTGGTGTCAAACTCGAAAAAGTTGGAACCCCGTTCGAAATTATGCCTATTCGTAGGTTACCCAAAAGAGACCAGAGGTGGTATGTTTTACGATCCTAAGGATAATAGGGTGCTTGTGTCGACAAACGCCACTTTCCTAGAGGAAGACCACGTTAGGGATCATTTACCAAGGAGTAAAATTGTGTTAAATGAAATGGACAGTACGTCAGCAAGAGTTGTTGATGGAGCTAGTACATCAACAAGTGTTGTTGATCCTAGCACGTCTAGTCAAATCCGTTCCTAAGAGTTGGGAATGCCTCGACGTAGTGGGAGGATTGTGAGACAGCCTGATCGTTACATGGGTTTAGCTGAAACCTCAGTTGTCACTCCTGATAATGACTGCGAGGATCCATTAACCTATGATCAGGCAATGGTTAATGTTGACAAAGATAAATGGATTAAAGCTATGGACCAGGAAATGGAGTCGATGTACTTCGATTCTGTCTGAGAGCTTGTGGATCAACCGGATGAGGTAAAACCTATTGGTTGCAAATGGATCTACAAGCATAAACGTGGCGTAGATGGGAAGGTGCAGACCTTCAAAACCCGACTAGTGGTAAAGGATTTTACCAAGGTTGAAGGGGTTGACTATGAGGAAACTTTTTTACCTGTTGCCATGGTAAAGTCGATCAGGATCTTTCTGGCCATTGTCGCGTATTATGACTACGAGGTATGGCAGATGGATGTCAAGACAACCTTTCTGAATGACAAACTTGATAAAACCATCTACATGGACCAGCCCAAAGGGTTCATTACCCATGACCAAAAGCAAAAGGTTTGTCGGCTTCATAGGTCCATTTATGGACTGAAACAAGCTTCGAGGTCTTGGAATATAAGGTTTGATAAGGCGATCAAATCTTATGTCTTTGATCAAAATGTCGACGAGTCTTGTGTCTACAAGAAAATCGTTGACAAAACTGTCGCATTTTTAGTGTTGTATGTGGATGATATTCTTCTCATTGGGAATGAGGTAAAATTTATTACTAACGTGAAGAAATGGCTAGCTTCGCAATTCCAAATGAAAGATTTGGGAGAAGCTCAGCATGTTCTAGGTATCCAGATAGTCCGAAACCAGAAGAACAGAACTCTAGATATAAGATTTAGAACTCCAAGAAGGGCTTGCTGCCTTTCAGGCATGGGCTCACTTGTCTAAGGATCAGTGTTCTAAGACTCCTCAAGAGGTTGAGGATATGGGACGAATCCCATATGCTTCAGCTATAGGGAGCTTGATGTATGTCATGTTGTGTACTAGGCCCGACATCTGTTATGCAGTAGGTATTGTCAGTAGGTATCAATCCAATCCAGGATTAAATCACTGGACAGCCGTAAAGGCAATCCTCAAGTATCTTAGGAGAACGAGGAACTACAGCTTAGTGTATGGCAGTGGGGATTTGATCCTTACGGGATACACGGATTCTGACTTTCAGACCGATAAGGATTCTAGGAAATCCACTTCGAGGTCAGCCTTCATTCTGAATGGAGGAGTTGTAGTATGGCGAAGCATCAAGCAGGGATGCAGCGCTGATTCCACTATCGAAGCGGAGTATGTTGCGGCTTGTGAATCTGCAAAGGAAGTTGTTTGGCTTAGGAAGTTCATGATAGATTTGGAAGTTGTTCCAAATATGAACTTGTCGATCACACTGTTCTGTGATAATAGTGGTGCAGTAGCCAACTCCAGAGAGCCTCGGAGCCATAAGAGAGGTAAACACATTGAGTGGAAGTATCACTTGATACGGGAGATTGTGCATCGCGGAGACGTGACAGTCACGCAGATAGCGTTAGAGCACAACGTAGCTGATCCATTTACAAAGCCCCTCACGGCTAAGGTGTTTGAGGGTCACCTAGAGAGCCTAGGTCTTCGAGTACTTCCTGACTAGGGCAAGTGGGAGATATGTAAACGGGTATTCAATGCCCTAGTTTATTGTATTACTTCATTGTAATTTATATACATTTCAGAAATGTATTTTCTCCACTAGCTTAGTCCAAGTAGGAGTTTGTTGAGATTTTTGTCCTAATCTCGTGTTTGTAAATTACAGTTTGAAATTAATAAAGTGTTATTCATTTCATTACTTTGTGTCTCGCAAATTTTACAAACTTTTCCAATAAACTAAGCTCCAGGGTCATTGAATTTATGAGAGAACTAGAACTTGAACGGTGTGTAGTGGACACACAAGGAGGATCACGTTCGAGTTAATGACACGAACGGTCTACAGTATATGGATAGGGTTGGAGACCTAATCCTGGATACACTGTGGATGCGGCCCGCTTTGTATTAGATACAAACGAGGTGATCTGACTTGTTCATGTGGTTGACATGCGAGTGGGGGCATCCTGTGCAATGAGATTGTACAAGACATGACCGTGAATTATTAGACCTACTGATGTAACACCGTTGACATTAAGGACTAATAACTTCGTAGATGACCATTAGTGACTCGACACAATCCCGAGCGTGTTATGGACTCCCATGCTCTCGGTTCTGTCCTTTGACTAAATGCACGGTGAGGTGGTCACAATTACTCGCCCAATATGCCTATCTTCTTCGGGGACAGACCAAGTAGTAGGAGCTGGGAACTTAACTACGCGAGATGGAATTCACTCGCTCCCGCCTTTTTAGGAAACTAGAGGGGTTGTCCCCTTAAGTGTTGTCTTCGTGGCTTGGACAGCGGCGCCCACCTTCTCACTGGCCCGAGAAGGGTGTTGTGTATGGTTGGACCATCACAATATGTTGTTCATTAGAGGAGCAGTGGGGACTTAAGGAACAAGAGGTAGATACAGGGGTAAAACGGTAATTTGACCAACCAGTGTCTACGAACAACCTGTGAAGGGTCGACTCATCGGCATTGGTTATATGAGTGGACACGTAATATTCTGCACTGACGGGAGTGCAGCTACGGGCTATAGTGGAGTGTTACCATAGCTAATGAATGTTGATTAACCAAGTCAAAGAGTTTGATAGGTTAATCTCAAATCATTGGAGCCCGTCACTGTAGGTCCATTAGGTCCCTCGGTTGGCTAAATCTGGGTTAAAAGAAGGGTTAATGTTTTGGTATGAAATTAAAGTGTTTAATTTCACTTAAAGGACATTTATGTCATTTATATGAGATATGAATGATATAATATACAATTTAATGTGAATGAGATTCATAATAAACTATAGGCTAGCCTAATTGTTGAATTAAGGCTAATTGGAGAAATTAATTGAGAGAAATTAAATTGGATGTGATTCAATTTAATAAAATCCACAATTATGCAAATGTGATTTGTATAATTAGATATGAGATATCTTATAATATATGGTTATGCAAATATGATTTGCATAACCTATAGTTGTGGTAAAGTGGTAATAATGTAGAGATTTTAACTCCATGTTCTTTCACTATAAACCCTTTGCAAGAAGGGTTTCATACTCCATTCTCTCATTTTTGGAATTTTGACAAAAAGAAGAGAACTCTCTCTCAACTTTTCTCTCTAGATTTCTCCACTCTCTCAACCAAAACTAAAGTCCCACTACTTTTCTTCTTCCAAAGGAAGACAACCGAGAAGGCCATTGGTTGTGTTCGGTTCTTGTTCGTGAGAAGAGATCAAGTTCGTAGAGATCGGGTTTTCGCGAAGAGTTCGTGATTCGCTGGAAAGGAGCTCTTGAAGAGGGTCTTCAACAAGTAAGTAACTTCAACTTACGGTTTTTCCTTTCCATTTTGTATGTTTAGCCTAGATTTAAGTGTTAAATCGTTTGAATGAAATTCTAGTAGCGTAACGATACCATGACGATTCAATCGTCTTCCGCTGCGCGGGGATTCTCATTCCTTTCACAAATGACTCTGTCTCGTAATTAGGGTTGAAGTATGGGCTACCTTTCGATTAAGGGCATCGACAACCACGTTTGCCTTGTCCGGGTGATAAAATATCTCGATCTCGTAATCCTTTACTAACTCCAGCCACCTGCGTTGCCTTATGTTCAACTCCGTCTCAGTAAAGAGGTATTTGATTCTCTTATGGTTGGTGTGCATCAGGATCTTTTCAGTATACAAGTAGTGCCTCCAGATCTTCAGAGCAAAGACCACTACCGCTGATTCTAAGTCGTGGGTCGGATAATTTTGTTCGTAGTCTTTCAACTGAAAAGAGGCATAAGCAATCACTTTACCGTGTTGCATCAACACACAACCCAAACCCTTCTTGGAAGCATCACTGTACACGACAAAACAACCTTCACCGTTGGGAACTGCAAGCACTAGCGCTGAAACCAACATCTGCTTGAGTTTCTGAAAGCTCGACTCACAAGCCTTGCTCCAAACGAAGGAATTCTCCTTCCGGGTTAGTTGCGTCAGGGGTGCAGGTATCTTGGAGAAATCTTTGTCAAATCGTCGGTAATAGCCAACAAAACCCAAGTAACTTTGCACCTTTGTGACCGTCTTGGAGCGACTCCACTCAGAAATTTCCTCCGCCTTTGCAAGATCCACTGATACTCCATCCTTAGACACCACGTGTCCTAGGAACGATACTCGCTGCAACCAAAACTCACACTTGGAGAACTTGGTGTACAACTTGTTTGCCCTCAAGACTAGTAGTGTTTTCGTCATGTGAGTGTCATGCTCCTCGTTTTTCTTGGAATACACCAAAATATCATCGATGAAGACGATCATAAAAGTATCGAGGAGCTCCTTAAACACTCGGTTCATCATATCCATGAATGTTGTTGGAGCATTCGTCAACCCGAACGACATTACTGTGAACTCGTAGTGTCCATATCTTGACCTGAAGGTAGTCTTCGAGATATCTTCCTCTCGAATTCGCAACTGATGATAACCTGGGCGCAGATCGATCTTAGAAAACACAACCACCCCTTGCAACTAATCAAACAAATCATCAATCATTGGGAGTGAATACTTATTCTTTATGGTTACCTTGTTTAGCTCCCTATAATAGATGCACAAATGCATCGACCCATCTTTCTTTTTCATAAATAACACCGGCGCACCCCACGGCGAGATGCTAGGGGGAATGAACCCCTTATCCAGGAGCTCCTGTAACTGAATATTGAGCTCTTTCAGCTCAGCTGGGGCCATCCTGTATGGAGCTTTCGACAAGGGTGCAGTTCCTGGCTCAAGGTCGATACTAAAATCCACGTCTCGAGTCGGAGGCAATCAAGGTAATGTTGGGTTTTATGCCTTAAAACTCGTAGTTTGTAAATAATGTTCTAATTAAATCAATAAAGAGTTATTGTTTAATTCATTATTTTATATTATCTTAATTAACCCTAAATCCAATAAACTAACATCGAAGGTTGTTATATGTCTCTTAAACGAAATGTAGTGGGCATATAAGGATCTCAGTTCGAGATACAACCTAAAAGGTCAATAGTAAGGGGATAAGCTTTGGGTACCTTACCCTGATAATACTATGGATATGACTCACTTTGTATTTGATACAAACACAGTGATCCTAACGTGTTCTTGTAGACAACATGTGAGTGGGGATATCCTATGTAATGAGATTGCATAAGATCGGACCACGAAATAGTAACCACTAGATGTAACTCCGTTGACTAGTTAGGTTTCTACTTCAATAGGATGACCTAGGCAACTTGATCTCAATCTCGAGCAAAGTACGAACTCCTCGCTTTGCGAGGATTGTCCTTTGACTAGTATGGGTGAGAGTGGCCTGAGTCGCCGACTCAATAAGCCTACCTTCTTGGGGACAAGACCGAGCAGGCAGCTGGGGACTTAACCTAGCAAGAAAGAATTCACTCCTTCTCGCCTATTAGGGTAAGTAAATGAATGTTTCCTTAAGTGGTGTCTCCGAGACTTGAACAAAGGGTCCGCCCCTCTCATTGGTCTGAGAGGGACTTCTGTTTATTGGTAGGACCACAAACAGGTTGTTCATTAGAAGAGCACTGGAACTTAAGGTAAAAGATGTAACCTAGGGATAAAACGGTAATTTGACCCAGCTGGTTTACGAACATTCGTGAAGGATTGACTTGTTGTTATTGATCTATATTCGTGGACACAGAAATACATTTGCAATGAGAAGAGTGCAACTGCGGGGCTTTAGTGGAGTGTTCCCGTAGTTAACGAATGTTGATTAGGAGGTTAATGAGATTAACTAAATAATCTTGTATCGTTGGAGCTTCTGATCTACAGATCTATTAGGTCCACCTCCTAGCTCGTAAAGGGTTCTTAGATCATTGAAATTTGAAATGTTCTAATTCTATTAGGAAATAAGTATAATGTATGGAGATGCATTATAAAATAAAGTTTTTATGTGCATTAAAACTTTAAAGTATAATTTTTTTTAATATGATTTAAAGTAAATTAATTGAGAGAATTAAATATTTGAAAGAGTTCAAGTATTAATTAAATGTGAATGAGATTCATATTTAAAACTATAGGTTAGAGAGAACTTTGATTAAATGTGATTTAATCTTAATTAAATATATGATATTTAATTTAATATTAATTAAATATAATTTAATTAATTATATTATATTTATTAATTAATTTGATTAATTATTAAATAAAAAAGAAAAGTGGGAGTGTGTCCCACGTCTCCCAACTCCCTATCGTTAAGGGAGTGGGGAGGTGTCCCTGTTCTGTAGCTTCTTCTTCCTTTTCCAGGGAGAGAATCGATGGATTTTTAGTTCAAGGTGTTGAACTGTAAAAATTACTCACACTCTCTCAATTCACACAGTTCCCTGTACTTCCAAATTGTTGGAATACCTTCCCACCAAGGTTGGATCTAAGGATTTAGAGGATAGGAGGTTCTCACCAGTGTTGTTGTCCTGCTTTACAGAGGAAGAGAAAGTTGTTGTGTTGTGGAATTTGTTGCAAAATGAGGCAAAGAGTTGACAATTCGAAACTACAAAGGTAATATGCTTTTCCTTTTAGTTTAGAATTTACAACATGTTAATTTATGCTTATCCATGTTTTAATTATGCTTATCTCTGTTATTTTTACCAATGTATGAGTTTTTGGAGTAAACCAAAATAAAACAAGCAATTACGATCAATCCACGTTTTCACTGCTTAGGGGAATTCGATTTCCTACAGGTAAATCCTCCGGAAAAACATCCACAAAGTTCTTGATCACAGGGACTGATGTCAACTCTGCTTTCTCAGCTCTTGAACTGGAAACATTGGCCAGAAGGGCGCACACCCCTTAGCTAACTAACTTACTCACTTTCAGTGCAGAGATTACTTTAGAAGTCGATCCAATCTCTGTTCCTTTAAACTTGAAGCTAGGTTCTGTCGAAACACCACCTCCCGGCGATGGAAATCAATGTTTACATGGTTGACAACTAGCCAGTCCATGCCTAGGATCACATCGAAGTCACTCATTTCAAGCACGACCAAAGTCACCTCCAACAGGCGACCTGCCACTAGTACTTGCCCTACCTTAACCTTTTCATGAATTACCAATTCTACCCCGGTACAAATTAAACTCTAAAGGCTCTACCTCTAACTGAGTTTGCCCCACAAACAAGGAAGATATAAAGAAATGCGTGCAACCAGAGTCAAACAATACATAAGCAAAATGGCCAAGAATAGGTAAAGCACCTGTCACCTGCCTGAACCTCCTGCTACCTTGCTCGTTGCAACATATACTCCAACCTGATGACGGCCTCTCTGAGACCCATCGTCTTCCTTTGTTGTACACGCTGAAGTCACATGCCCCAGCTTCTCATTCCTATAGCCAGCTCTAGGATCCACTTTCTTCTTCTGTTGGCACACGGACGACATGTGGCGCACCTTGCCACAGTCATAACAGGTTTAGTCGTTGCTATGCAAGCCCCACTATGTTGCCTTTCACAGTTCCCATACATTTCTTCCAGAGCCCTACATAGACTGTTGACCATACCCTTCATACCGATTCGACCTTGAACCAACCTGATCAAATTTTCTCTTCTGACTAGCTCCCGAGCTGTGCCCCACCTCCGCAGTCTGATTGGCACTAGCCCCCTTCGATCTGACAGATTGGGCATCGAGCAGAGACGCCACTATTAGGGTCGCGACAAAGGTCTTTGGCTCATGGGTCGCTATAACACCATACGGGTCATCACATATACCCATGAGAAAACGATCTACTCTCTTCTTCTCCGTGCCCACCAGGTCGGGAGCAAAGCGGGACAATATGGTGAATTCATGCTCATACTCTTCCACAGACTGCCTTAGGCCTTGTTTCGATTGAACAAACTCGGCCTCCTTCCTGGCCCGGACGATGGTTGGATAGTACTTGTTGAAGAACTCTTCCTGGAACCGTGCCCAGATCACTGCCCTCTCGCTGACATCCACAAATCTCTCAGCGGCCTGCCACCGCAGTAGTGCTTGGCCCCTCAACGCGTAACCCACACATTAAACTCGCTGGTGTTCAGGGCAACACATACACTTGAATATCGACTCCACCGCGACAAACCACACCTCTACCGCCATGTGGTCTACACTCTACCCATCGAAGTATGACGGATCATATTTCTTGAAGTCCCTCAGGTACCTTGCCTCCTCTGTTGTTACCCCGTGGGTCTGGGTAGGCACGACCCCCTGGTTTTGCGGAGGAGTAGCTCCCTGATTCAGGTTCATTGTAGCTCCTTGGTTCTAGTTCATCAATGCTCCCAAGATTTGTGTGAGCATTGCAGTCTGGCTCGCCAAGGCCACCTGAAGACCTGCTAAGGTTGCAGAGGTCGGCGATGAGGTGTGTTCATTCCCTCGCTCTTGAGGGTTCTCCTCGTTCTGCATGTCGACTCGTTGACGGCTAGGGCATCTGGGTTAAGCTCCTCCTGGGTCTCGGAGTGCTCATCCAATAGTTGCTCAACAACCAGGTCCTTGCCACGGGCTCCTCGACCCCAACCCCTTCAACCACCACGACCACACCTACTAGCGGCTCTTCTTCTGCAACCTCTTCCACGAGGCATGATTTCTATTTCAAAGTCAACAAGAATCAACTTACATCCAAAATCCTCCTAAAACATTTCACACATAAGCATCATAAGCCAGGGCAAACATATAAAAACATAACACTTAACCTTGTTTACAAACCTGGCGATGACGTGACGACCTTCCTACGATAGGCTATGAAGAGAGGGTACCTACGATGTAGGTGAGTCTACATGATCTAAAACTTTCGCTCTGATACCAACTGTAACAACCGTAAATTTTAGGGAAACTATCTAGGGCATTATTTAAGACACGTCGTTTGCGCCGAAATTTTGGCAGCATAACGACGCTACTAGGACTTTCCAAAAATTTTCAAGAGCCTGTTTAAGCAACAAGAACACTTCTAAAACAAATCATTCCTCACAGCCACCTGCTAACTTCAAATACACTAGGGTGGGGCTCAGCAATACGAAAACATATCACATGCTCAACTACGTAATTCTAAAAATAAGCAGGAGTCACAAATTCATATGAATAAACTTAAAACACGCTAGGTCACAAACAAAACAAGGAGACTATAATGCATGTTCAAGAAACCAACACAAAATCCAACGACGACGTACAAAACTAAAACTAAGCCTAAGAAAAAAAGAAAAATCTTCATAGCCTCGCCAGGTGGTCTCTGTCGCATGTCAACTCACAGTCAAACCCTATCTGTGATGAAGCAACTGTTGGCTTTTATGCCTAAAACTCGTGGTTTTGTAAACTGAATGTATATTCTATATTGCAATAAAGATGTTATTGAGGTTTATTCAGTAAAGGTGTTATTGAATAAAGTGAATTGTGTATCTTGTAACCCTAATTCAATAAAGAACCCTTGGTTATAGGATGAATACTTGAACTTTATGTGTGACATAAAAGTGGATCAAGTTCAAGTTATAGCCAGAACGGTCTATAGTATAAGGATAGAGTTGGGTACCTTATCCTGGGGACACTATCGACGTGGCCCACTTTGTAAAGTACAAACGATGTGATCCTAAATCGTTCATGTGGAGACATGCGAGTGGGGGCGTCTTATGCAATGAGTTTGCATAAAACTGGACCGCAAAATAGTCACTTAGACTTTACAACTCTGTTTACTGTCTTAACTGACTATATTCATACGATAACCTAGGTAACTCGATCTTAATCCTAAGCATACTATGAACTCCTGTTTATTCGGATTATCCTTAGATTTGCATGGGTGAGAGTGGCTTGAGATTGCCGACTCAATAAGCCTCCAATTTCAGGGATAAGACCGGGTAGATAGTTGGGAACATAATTCTGCAAGATGGAATTCACTCCTACCCGCTTTGGGGATTAGTAGAGAGGTTGTTCCCTTAAGTGTTGAATCCATGTCTTGAACAAAGGCCCACCCCTCTCATTGGCCTGAGAGGGATTTGGTTTGTTGGTTGGACCACAAACTAATTGTTCACTAGAAGATCAGTGGGACTTAAGGAACAAGAAGTAATTACAAGGGTAAAATGGTAATTTTGACCCAATTGTAATTACAAACGACCTGTAAAGGATCAACTTACTAATCATGGTTATATCGAGTGGACAAAAATATATCTACAGTGAAGAGAGTGCAGCCATTGGGCTTTGGAGTGTCCCGGTGGTTAACGAATGTTGATTAGCTAGGCTAAAGAGTTTGGTCGGTTAATCTCATATCGTTTGAGCTCATGAACTGTAGGTCCATTAGGTCCTCCTTAGTAGCTCGGACTAAGCCTTGTAACATTTTGAGAGAAAAGAATTTGAATTGTTCAAATTCGATTTTGGGAGAAAACGTTAATTATATGCGATATATTTAACGTGGCATAGCTTAATTATGAATTAAACTATGATTAAGAAGAGATGGACATATTTAAATATGATTTAAATATTAGATCGGTTTATAGCATGAATAAGGATTCATGTTTGGAAAATCGATTGGGATTGAGCAATTTATTTAATTTAAAATTTGATATTAAATTAAATTTAAAAATTAATTATTTAAATTATTTAATTAATTAAATTAATTTTAATTTAAAATCAAATTTTTATTGATTTTTGAATTAAAATTAAAAGAAAAAAATGGGGGATTTTCATGTTTTTCATGAAAATCAACTTGGCAAGTTGCCCAAGCCTACTTATCTTCAAACCCACAATTGGCCACCTCCTTCTTCAATTGTCCTCATCACTTTTGAGTTGTCACTTTAACAAAGCTTAATGAAGCTTTATTTAAAGGAAATTTGAGGGGATTTGATAGAATTTTGGAAAAATTCTTAGAATTCTTAGTTTTAGACCTTTGAGGATTTTTCTTCCAAATTCTCTCAATCTAGGATCCCACAATCCGTTCCAAGGCCTAAGGATAGTAGGGAAGACAGTAAAGGTGGTCCATGAAGTATTTGTGTTGCAAATCGTTCACCAGGTGAAGAGAATTTGATCTTCAAAGTTGAGGTTTCTATCCCTCTGTTTTTCCAGCTTTGAGCATGCATTTTATTTCGAAAAATTGATCAAATTAGAGTGTTCAAGATCCTAAATTGCTTCCGCTTTCTTAATATAGACTCTTCCAGCAACACGCAAGTGCACGTGATCGAAGTAATAAGAAACTGGAAGTATTCCAGTGTATCGTACCCAAGGGAACAGATTTTAATAAAATGAATTGAGAAAAACACAACTTGTTGGCAAATTGTAATTAGAAGGTAACCAAAGATAAAATAGTGTGATTGGTGGTTTTGACTAAAGTAAAAAGGATTGAAAAACAATGGAAAAGTAAGGATTCAAGAGTGTGCATGCCACTTAATTGGAAAGACAATGCAACTCTAACGCAATTACTTTGAACTGCATCTGCATCGCAATTGCATGGTCTGCAATTGCAATGCATTTGCAAGTTCAATAGTAATTCAGACTAGCCTTCAAATGGGGTAAACCGAGTTCTACTCCTATTTGATCCTCCTTGAGGTGTCTTTAGGAGATTGAGTGATTAAACCTATATGTCTATGGTTAATCTATCCCAGGTGAATATGTATACAAATCTAAGATTTTGGAGTCTCGCCCTATGTCTATGGTCAAAGTTTCAGGACTTATGTTTAAGTCTTTTCCTCCATTAATTTTGGGATATCCGCTTCAACTCAACCCTTTTGGTGTCGAGTTTAAGCTAAACGAGTAACCCTAGATGGCCAGTTAAAGCTACCCACGTTAAAACTCACCAAAAGCAAACTCCATTTAAAGTTAGTTGAATTGTCTTTACTTTGAAACTTATTGTTTTTCCTTTAGGGCATTCACATCTTGAATCCCTAAGGAAATTTAGCTCCTCATGAATAAAAAAATAAAAGACGTAGTGGTTTTATCAGTGAAAGACATTTAAACACTTTTCAAATACTCAAACTATCTCTCGATTTACCACAGTTTAGCAAGAACCGAGGATAAAGTCGTAAGACCCTTTCTGAGTTTAAGAATCAGTACGTGAGGCTTAGAGGCAATACTAAAATACAACTTATTGAAAATGATGAAAAAAGAACACATGGAAGAATTAAAATAGCAACTTTAACTTACTGGAAAACCTAGAACATGAACGATTACTTAATAACAAATGTCTTACAACTTGCTCCAACGTAAGAGAAAGAAAAGAGACGAGAAACTGGAATATGAAAAAAAAACTACAATAGCTAGCGTTCAACAACTCCTTTCGAAAGTAAGAACAAAGTCACGTTTAATACACCCTTCAGCATATGAAATAAAGAAAATACCTATAGCAACTTGAACAAAAAGGAGCAGTCGATGACAATTAAACAGACAAAACATGAAAGCAGTGGACATTAAACTCGCAGATTGGTATTTCACAGAGTGGCAGTAGTCCCTCAATTTCTTCACACCTCTCTTTGTCATTTTCTTCTCTATTTATAGAATCTTTATGTTCCTAGGGTTTTCTAGACGGCTACCCTCTTTCTAATCTTCCCGAAAATGTTGTTATTTTCTGTGATTTGCGTTCTCCTTTAATTTATTCAGATCTGGAAAATTCTACACACTGCTATGCAATTGCGTATGCCTTGCATTCCTACATTAAAACTACAATAAGTGAGTTTCTTTTCATTTTTTCTGTCTTTGAAGAATCTTGTAGTCCTTAAGCTTTTTTTCTTTATTCTTTCATACTTAAAACCTATTTACCCGAAATATGACACAATATAAATGCTAAATAATTTTTGAGAATTATCAATCTGCAACAAAAACATCAGACAAAGTAGCATGAGTATTTGGAATACTCAGTAATTAGCCCATTCAAGTCCAAAATAAAACAAAGCATCAATAATCAATAAGTTTCATCCTTACGAGCACACTAGCACTCAGGTCTCTATTCGAAATCCTATGACCCTAGCCTCCCATCACGCACTCTGCTACCTTGGCTTCGTAAACTAAACCCCCTACTCATGGCCACAAAGGCCAGCTTGCTACAAAGGCTCTCTCGGCCTGCCACAAAGGCCTACTCGCCACAAAGGTTGTCTAAGACTTGCCACAAAGATTAACGTGCCACAAAGGCTAACGTGTCACAAAGGCTACTTGGGGCTTGCCATAACGCCACAAAGGCTAACTTTCCACAAAGGCCACTCATCACAAATGAGTCGTGTCCTAGTTTATTTCGAAGGCCAAGAGTCCTAGGCTAGGTCTACATGGACTTACTAAAAGGACAGGGCATCACCGAACTGGGGCTAACCACTTTACCACAAGGTTAACTCACCCTTGCTTGGTCCATCAAACTCACCACCAAGGCTGACCAACACATTAGGCCTACCTGGACCGCCACAAAGGCTAGGCTACGCACCTGGGCCTACCACACTATCACCACAAAGCTAACCAGTTCAAGATTCGCACCAACACACACAACCCAACAAGATTCACAACAATTCAGAAAACATGCTTCAACCAAAATCAAACAGCTAATCCAAGAGGTATTTATGCTAAATAAGTCATAGGCATGCTCCAAGAGCCAACAGGGGCATCCAGTCAACAACCACAAGCATGAAAAAAATACTTAAGGGTCAACACCGACCTCTTTAACGTACATAACAAGCCAGATTATAACTCACAAGCTACGCAAGCAAGCTCTCCCACTTTTGAGCATGCTTGTTAAATCCAACTGACTACTTACCTCGATTAAAGGTTTCACGAGACATCTACCCTTCAAAAGTTGATAATAGGTTCGCCTGCAACCACCAACAAGAAAACTTCCCTAAGACCAACCACAAAAGGACCCAAGCAAGGTCAAGAGTTTATCCAACAACTCAATCCTAACATAAACAACCAATTTGAGGGTGACAACTTATCCACAAATGTGAAACTCGAACTCCTGTCGCTAGCAACTGCCAAATCCGAGCGAAACTTCCAAAACAACCCCTTCACCTAACTCCATGACCTTTATTAACCACAAAAACAACACCGATTAGTCTCCCTATAGGCTTGAGTGATCGAGAGACGAGAGTAAACAAAAGATGCAAAAAAAATTGAGGTTCCCAGCCCCTCAGATCCGCCAGCGTGACTTAAAGAGAGAGGGGGTGAATGACTACGCTCCCAGTCGGCACCTACAACGGAGAGACGCGGTTCGACATTTGGCACGAGGGATGCAGACGATGCCTGCAACGGATCGCTAGTGACTGAGGCGATCGGACAGTTGGGTGACACAAGCGGGTGGGTAACGCGATCGGCTAGACGCCGCGTCTGGGGAGCTCGCAGCGATGGTGTCTGCGCGGAGGGCTCATGGTGGCGTCGACGTCTGCACATAGGGAAGGGAGAGACGACGGCGACATCTGTCAAAAGGGGAAGAACGGGGAGACGTAGGAGAAGGGTACAACGCGCACCCATTTGCTTTTTTAAAAAAAAACCATAAAACACACTAAAAGAAAATAAGAAAAGGGGAGGAACAAGCTTACCTAGATGCTCTCGCTCTCTGAACAAGCTCCCAAAACGAAAGTGAGAAGGCAATGGTTGAGATTGAAGCTTCCTGAACGTGAATGACCTGAATTTAAAGTCTTTAACGCTTAATTCAGGTCCTCAACTTAAAAGAACGAAAATTGCCCACCTACCCTCAAAGACGCAAAAATTAGAAAATCTAGCTCGAACCACCAAAAATACAATTTAAATCACGAATTAACTCCAATTAGCTCGAAAAATTAACTCCGTAGTACCTGAATTAACTCGGGCGTCACACATTTGATTCTGAAACATTTTTTAATGAAAAAATCACAAAAAATGGTTGTTGGATGCGTAAAAAATAGAGTTAACTAATGACCTGTTTGATAACGTTCTCGTTTCTCGTTTCCTGTTTCTTGTTTCTATTTCTCGTTTCCTGATTCTTGTTTCTTAAAATTTAAAAACAGAAACATGTTTAATAATTATTTATGTTTTTTGTTTCTTTTAAGAAAAGGAATAGAAATAAGACATGTATTTGATAATTATTTCTTGTTTCTTTAACAAAAATAAATTTAGTACATATAATATAATAAAATATATAACATGTGTTAAAATAAATATAAAATAATCTCAAAGAGTTTATAGTATTTGTCCGACCCAACACAAAATTAATAATAATAATAATAAATTTTATCCTTCAAATGTTGTTCAAATTTGATTTGCAATGTCATTTCTCACTCCAATCAATTCACCTTATACGATTTTAGCTTACATGAGTTAGTTCAATTAGACTAATTTATAAATTGTAAGGTTAAACAATCAAGCATACCCACGTTTCTTTATTTTTCTTTAAAAATGCATTTAGCCATACACACAAGTAAAATCAGAAAAACAGGGAGTGAATACATATATTTTTTATATTTAATCGTACCAAAAGAAAAAAAGTAATTTAGATTTAAATAGAAAATAATGACGAAAAGATAGAAGACAAAAACATAAACGAAAAAAGAAAAGAAAAAAAAACTATTAAAAGAAAAAGAACGTTCAAAAAAATTAAAATAAAAAAGATTATGATGGAAGAGAGATAAAAAGAAAGAAAAAAGAAAAAGAAAGAAAAAACTAAAAAGAAAAAAGTATTAAAAGAAAAATATTAGAATGGGAGAGGAAGAAAAAAGATAGAGGAGGAGAGATGGGTGTAGAGAGTAAGGACACATGCAGAAACATAAACTTAATTTGAGAAACTTTTTTTTTTTTTGTAGTTTCTCAAAATTTGCCCCCTTTTTTAGAAACGTTTCTAAAAAATTTAGAAATAAGAAACATAAACGTTTATCAAACAAGTCTGTTTCTTGAAAATGAGAAATAATAACAAGAAACAGGAACATAAATGTTGTCAAACGAGCCCTAAGTGTTCTCTCCAAAAGTTTAGATTTATTTTAAGTTTTAAAGGACTAAAATGACCTTAATATTATGTAGTATCATAATTACCCCACCTTTACACATCTTAAAAGATAGTATAGAGAAGGAAAAAGTTAAATCTTCCCCATTTAACTTAGTAAAATAATTTTAATTCCAAATTTTGAATTTGATCATCAAATTGATTAAATGGTGAACTTAATATTTAAAACATAAAAATGCATCTTTGCCTAATTGTTTGATGTTGCGGTGAACACTTAGTTTACTCTCAAGTCATATATTCTATTCAAAACAACAAAACACATCATGTTCAAATAGGCAAGTGATGATCAACAACATTATTTTGAAAAAAAAAATCTATGAAGCAAATCTCACTTCTCCAACTTGTCGATCTACTTGCCGACTTGAGTATAACTCAGCTGTACACACCTTCGATTAAGAGGCGTTTGAGATTATTTATTGATTTGGCTTTGACAGTCTACTTTACAAATTCACCCCCTCTTAGTGAGCAAGTAAAGAGATTTTGATATTCACATCATTACTCTTCCATTTATCATACTTGACCCACGTATCAAATGATTTTGGCTAGGCCAACATGAGTATGTTCATCTGATTAAGACACACATATATTATCAACCAAAAAGTCAAAAGTTTGAATATCATCCCCATGTTAAACTAAAAAAAAAAAAAGAAGACTTTGATTGGTGTGTACTTAATATATACAAGTTAACGGATCTCAACTTTACATTTTTGCCTTGCAGGTCCAAGACATTTGATTTGCCACTCTTGTAGTACAATTTATTTTCAAGACACATTTTACAAATTTAATTTTTTTTTTAAAAAAAAAATCATATTTATCTATAACAATAGAAATCATTTTGAGTTCATGCCTCTAGTGAATGGTCATGTGATTTCATAAAGTAGTTAAAGTAGTTGGTTTCTTCTCTCTTCATAGAAACATTTATGATCTCTTACCTAAAATGATTTCAAAACGAGCGAACTCTATATCTTGAAAAGTTACCATGTAAAGAAATAATTTCATGCAAATAAAGAAAAGTAAAAAAAAAATGTAGGAAACATTGAAAATAAAAAAAAAACAAATAATTTAGATAAAATATCGCAAAATTTAATCAAGATGAGTTTTTAAGTAAGAAAAATGACCATGTTTAACACGTTTTAGAAAGCAACATTTTAATCCCTTTGAAAAAAAAAAGTAACATTTTAATCCTAAAATTTCTAAAAATATGTTTTTTAAAATTGTTTTTCTTTAGTTTTCGTTACTTACCCCAAAAAAAATTAGTTACACTCTAAAAAAAATATTTTTTAGGGTAGTCTAACACTAAATACTAAAATAAATATTTTTTGTTTATATGGTAAAATAATAATTAAATTCAAATTAATAAATTTACTTTAAAATAATAATGAGTAATTAGTAATTAGTAATTAGTAATTAGTATAATTATAATAAATATTATTTATTGTTTTATTTTCTAGAGAAATGAGTATTAAATGAATAATTCATGAAACACATAACTTTTTTTTAAAGATGTGGACTAATGTGATGGTGACGTAGTTAATAGTTTTATTATAATGCCTATTACAAAACAACTATTGAGGGAAACAAATTTTATAACTTTTAAAATTATACAAACATTTAATAATTTTCCATAAATTTGTTTCAAATATCTTGAGAAAAAAATAATTTTATGATTATACTTGGAGTGAGTAAAGGGAGAAAGAGCAAAACTAAAAAAAAGAAGAAAAATGCTCAATCACAAAATAGAACTCTCGACCCTGTCGAGCGACAATCCTAACAATGATGGTTAGGTTGTAACAACCCTAACTCTAAAATTTGTTTTTTAAGGTCATTACTAAGCATGCATGCTTTTGACGCCATAGAAAAACGCAAATGAGATTTCATAAATTTAGGAAAAACAAAACTACTTTAATTGGGATCCCAAAACTTTTAAAGCATTCAAAGTAAATATACTTAAATTTAGGCCTCCGGTTTCAAGATACTTTGTAATTCCCAATTCGAACATTGTTCAATAGCAAAAACCAAAATACAATCTATTAAAAATTTGGAAAACATGTCGATGGCTTTTCCCATGACCTTCGCACCGCAATCCTGTCATTCACCCGGTATGTCCTGGCCTTTACCTGAAAATATTTTAAAAAGAAATTATGAGTATTATAAAATAATACTTAGTAAATGACCCTACTATCGGGGGTTGGGATATGCAACCACACAAAATCATAACTTAAAACTTCCATGAGCGGGACCTAACATTTTCTTTTAAAACAACATAGTCTTTCTCTTCGACTTCTAGTGGTCAATTAAGCTATCCTGATTCATGGCTTTTCCTTTGAGTCCCTCACAGACCCTTTTTACATTTGAGTTCCTCACAAACCATTTTTCATTCACGACTTGCATTTTAAAACTAATAATGAGCTTAATTACCATAACCTTCGTAAACGATTTTTCATGAAACATACATACATGGATGAGGTCCCAACATGATCAGTAAATCATAATGTAATAATCACAGTGAAAATAAGACTAGACAATACATTTCCATTCAAATAACGATGCAACATTCATGGCTTAGGAATTTCGCAAGTATTAGAAATCAAAAGATTTCAAAACAAGACATGGCATTTAAATGCGAAATTCACATTCAAACGTTTTTTTATAAATCATAGCTTTAAAAGATAAAATCCCAATTTTAAAAGAAGGTCGGTGTGTGGGTTCCCTTACCTTAGACTTAAGCTCCAAAATATTCTAATTTAAGTTCTGACACCAATGCTTCCTATAAACCTACTCAACGGAACTCCTAAATTGCAGTCCAAACCACAAATAACCTTAATCAAAGATTATATGTGTCTATATCTAACAAACTCATTCCAATTACCTTGAGCGTAAGACGTAGGCACAAATGTTACTGAATATGTCCAAAATTTGCTATCTTGGCTTCGAACTCAATGAGTCTCCCAAAATTTGAAAGTCCGATTTTGATTTGAAAATCTAAAGCTTGAGTGAAAATCCGGTGGGGGATCTAAGGCAACAAAGATGATAAGGACAATGGACCTCCACATATCTCCACAATGGTATGATATTGTCCACTTTGGATATCAACCCTCATGGTTTTTCTTTTGTTTCCTCCAAAACGCCTCATACCAATGGAGATAATTGTCCTCACTTATATACCCATGATCAATCCCTTCTCTAGCCAATGTAGGACTTTGTTAGCACTCCTAACAATCCTCCCTTCGAACAAATTTGTCCACTCCAAACTGAGAGCTTACTCTTCATCTCGAGGCACAACTGGTTCTTCCCAATGCAACATCCATATAGAGCACAAACATACGGATCAAACTTGCTCTTATTAAGGCGGGTGGTATAGCACCTTGATAGAACACAACCGAGACCCACTAATCTTTGTTCCACCTTGAGGATTTCTCCGACACACAGCTAGGTTTTATCATGGCTCTGATACCAATTGATAAAGACAATAAACCTCCACATATCTCCATAATGGTATGATATTGCCCACTTTGGGTATCAACTCTCATGGCTTTGCTTTGATTCCCCAAAAGGCCTCATACCAATGGAGATAATTGTCCTCACTTATATACCCCATGATCAATCCCTTCTTTAGCCAACGTGGGACTTTGTTAGCACTCCTAACACAAAGGTTCACCAACTACCCATGATCAATCCCTTCTATAGCCAATGTGGAACTTTGTTAGCACTCCTAACACAAAGGCTCACTGAACGGAGAGGACACAAATGGTGACGACAACCACAGATCTGCAGTGGTGCGATGGATCCAATCCGACGAACGTTGAGCACACGAGCAAATAGAGGAGAATGATTTGCAAAAGAATCTCACACGCACACTTTGTATGATTCGATGTCTGGCAGCGTGTGATGTGAGCTCAGCGGATGGAGGTTACATTTTTGGCTAAAGTGCGCACAAGCGAGCGACTTAAAAATCTTGGTTGTTCGACGAGGACCTCGACGTTCGACACAGATCTGCAGCAAAGAAAGAGGATGTTGTTGGTAGTTCGATGGTTTTCTGACAAGGCTTTACGAATCTGAGAGGCAGACAAACTTCCGACGAGGCTAGCGGTTGTTCCTCTCAGGCGAACGAACGACAAGTGATTACGACGCGATCTTACGTCTGGTGAGGGGCTAATCGGCGACCATGAGCTGCGTTCGGCGGTTGGCTTACGAATCAGTGGTGGCTGAGGGCGTCGGATCTAGGTTGAGCAGCGACATGGCGAGAATGAGGAGGCTAAAGGTGCAAGTGACACTGGTGAAGTTGAAGCTAAGAAGGAGAAGAATAAGATGTTGATACACTAAAGGACAAAAATTTACCATTTTGCCCTACAACTTCATTTAATCTACAAAAATGCCACAAGCTCAAAGTTACTAATTTGCCCCTCCCTTATTCACTAAATTACAAAACTCATTATACCAAATTCCTAAACAACAAAATAATCCCAACACCATTAATCTTAGTCCAACTTAACTATATTCCAAAAGTCAAAACTTCAAAATTAAAGGTACATGAAAGTCTCGGGCGTTACATAGGTGTTCTTTCATCTAATATAAACCTTTTATTGTATCTATAACTAGCTTTATAAGATTGTGAGGGACAACATTTCTCTGCTTTTAGAGAAGAAGGTTTTCATGTAGTTTTTATCAGTGAGACTGTGTGCTTGAAATCTTTTATTATAGTACTAATTTTTTAATCATAGAGATTAAATTCAAAAGTCAGTCTCTAACTAAATATACACCGGTCATGTTTCGATTCTCGACACAATCTTAATCCTTTCGACAATTGGTAGGCCTTCCATTGTATGAACATCCATAATGTTGGATATTTTTTCAATAGAAGTTATCCTTTCAACGTTACTTCTTTTAGTGATTTTGAACCATACATTTTTGCTTTTGCTCCTTTAATAATTGGTTGAAATGGTTGCATCAATATTATTATTTTCTTAAATACTCATCATTAATTAGCTACAAACATTCTTTTAATTAGAAGGAACTATTTTATAGGTACTTGTCTTTTTATCATGCTGGAACTTTTAGTTTGGTTAGGGTTTAAAATTTTCTAAAGGTAATCTCATGGTTGGATTTAGTTTGATTTTGGGCCCTTTGTGTTAAATTTGTCTATAATTTTTTTTTTAATTCAGTCTTTTTAAGTTATTAATTTCACCGTCCATTATCTATAATGTATTAATAAGTAGAGTTTTTGAAAGATATTTTTAGATTAAAACACCCTTTCAAATTATAGTTAATTATATTAATCTAATCATCATAATCTCATTTGGTAATTTAACTCAAAAGTATTATTTGATTTACTTTTTAAATTGATAAACTTGAATAAATAATCTTAATTTGATAAATAATTTGATTCAAAATCAAATCAAATTTCTGAGATATTATTTTTTTTTAATTTCGAATCTTTATTATATTACGAAACATATAATTTGATTCAAATAGATATCTAAATATTCTTTGATATTAATTAATCTACATTCATACTATATTAAAAAATAAATTCGATTTTTATAACTTGAATTAAAATATTTAGGTACTTTGATTCAAAATCAAATCAAATTACTTCTATATATTATACATGTAAAATTTCGTTTTTTTTTAATTACGTTTTTATGTTTTTAGACCTCTTTTATATGCAATTCTTTATATATTTTTGGTAGATAAGTAAATATGTGTGTCAGTATGTTTTTGCTTTATTTTGTTGTCAGGTGATAATGATTTAGTTTTTAGTATTGTTTTTATGTTTAATCTATATGGAGCAGATTTTATATGCAATTACCGTTTGAATTCAAGTTGGATATTCCAGGATAGTTAGTATCAAAACTATTCTATGCCCAAATAATTTTGATTTTATATACAAATAGCTAAGGTGAATGATTCTGTTTGTAGTTTGCATATTTTTTTTTTCGATGAGGTTTTAATATTTTTCATAAGGTATCTATTCTATATTTTTATTTTTTTCTATTTTTCTTTTGTTAACAATTTTCTATGATGATACTCTCTTTTGAATACTCTATCTGTTCTTCAAATTAACTTTAGGTATAACTTTTGCACATCATATTCCTAATTTTTTTCTCTTAATTTTTTTTCCTATCTTTTTTTATTTATTTATTTCAGATCTCTCACTTTTTCAAAATAAATTTAACATAAAATTCATATATTTATTTTTCAAATGAATTTAAATTAAAATTCTTAATTTGATAATAATCCAAATGATTTTTTTTATTCAAAATGGAACCAAATTAGGATTTAAATATAACTTCTCAATATAAATGGGGCATTTCCTCATTTTTTTTTCACTCCAAAAGTAAAATAAAAATAAAATAAATAAAATTTAAAAAATAAAGAATTATATTGTATCGAAAATATGATATATTATATAGAAAACTTATATTATAATAATTTTATTATATTAGAATTTAGATTAAAATAAACAAATCATAATAGAAATAGAAAAAGTTATAAAGCTAATCAATTATAAAATAATTATAATAAAAATATAAAAGGATAGTACTCAACAAATGAATACGTAATAAATAATTAATTTAAATATAATTTGAAAAACTAATCTTACCTCAATAACATATAAAACTATTCTTAATTGTAAAATAATTTTAATCCATAATATGTAATTCAAATTATTTAGTCTTAAAAAATTAAAATATACACATACATGTAATATGCTAATAAACTTGGAATAAAAAATTCCCACCTATTATAATTTAGGGCCATTATAATGGGTAGCAAAAAATATTGAGATAATTACAATTTTAGTTATGGTTTTTGGAGATTTGCAAATATACCAAAAAAAAATTTTAAAATTAATTTCTATTTTTTTATTATTCTAGTTTTACCCTCATTAGTGAAATAATAGATATATCAATAGTAATATGATATACTTTATATTTAGTATATCAGTAGTATATCAGTAATATATCTAATATACTTTTCACTTTTGATATATAAATCAACTCATATTTAGATAGTTTGTATAGTTAGTATATAACTAATATACCTAACACTGAGTATATTCGTAGTCTATCAGTAATATGGTTTATTTAGTGATATGATTCGTTACTTTTTTTTTTTTAATAAGGATTCATTACTTTAAGTGATGAATATTGTATCATTCATTCACTATTAATATATAACAAAAAAATTAGTGACAAAAAATGATTAATGAAGTAAAAAGCTAAAATAAGGTATATCAGTGGTATACTACTAATATACACCTACCACAGATATACCTTATATCACGTATCTCATTTTACTGATATACTTATATACTTAAGGAAAATATATCAAGAGTTTATCGATAATATTCATGTTAGATATATCTAATATACTGAATATTAATTATTGTCAATACTACTTCATATTAGTTATTTTTTATATACAAAATTCAACTTCATTGATATATTTAAATAATATACTTAAATAATGTACATCAATAGTATATAACTGATATGTACTTCATACTAGGTATATCAAAGATATATTAACAACTTATCACTGATGATATACTCCTAATAGACTATTGATAGATATCATATTACATACACGAGAATTAAACGTGAATGTTATTTTGGATATTTCGCAAAAAAGTTGACACGCCCGTAATTTTTAAAAAACTGATGGCACGCCCACAATTGAGCTTTTTCTTTTGCTAATGATGCAACTCCCCCTATAATTTATTATTGTTTTTATTTTCAAAACAAAAAAAAATTATGATTGAATTCAAATAAATTAAAAAGTTATGATTTAAAACTGATTCACTCTATATAGAAACTGATTCACCAACAATTATAACCGGTGACTTAATAACTCAACCCCATGGAGTTGAGTTATTAACTCAACCGTACGGTACTTTCCGGCGGCGATCCGGTAACTTTTCGACGACAGTCCGACGAGTCCCCGACGACGATCCGACGAGTCTCCGATGATGGTCCGACGAGTCTCCGACGACTCTCCGACTGCGGTCCGGCGACTCTCCGACGACTGTCCGACGAGATGAAGAAAGTGGAGAAAAGAAAAAGATGAGGAGAGTTTTAAAGTGTGTGTTTAAGTTGCTAATACTCTAGTTTAAATAGACACCAAAAAGTCTTAATCATGTTAGAACAAGGAATTCTAATCCTTTTAGAAAAAGAAATCCTAAACAAACAGAAATCCTAATCTTTTTTAAACTTTGAAACACCATTTTCTAATCCTGTTCTGGTTATCCAAAGATTCAAATTTAAAACAAATACAATTAAAACATCTAATTTTACGGGGTGCCACAATATACCCATCTAAGAAAAACTTTCATCCTCGAAAGTTGCTAGAACTTTACAACGGTCACATCTTCGAGTCATAATCTAAACTTAAACTCTAAACTACATTTGCACAAGAACAAAGAAGTCAAAAGCATAGCATAACAAGTGTCAACACACAAACAACTCAAATAACTTTAACTATAGACTTCCTGCGAGAGGCTATAAGGATGATCGCCTACGATGTAGCGAGTGCAGAAATCTAAGACCCATGCTCTGATACCAACTGTAACAACCCTAATTTTTCAAACTCAAAATTTCCTAGGGACGTTACTAAGAAACATTGCCTACACCAAAAATTTCGGTAGTACAACGACGCTACTAGGACCTTGATGACATATCTAATATTTTATAGATATGCAACTTCAATATGACATAAAATATTTAAGTATGTTGACATATTTTTAACATCTTCACAAGGTAAACTATTTATTCTATTCTAAAGATATCCATAGACAATGCATGTGTTTAGACAAATTTAAATAAACACTCTTCATATGCAAAATATTAATACTAAATTAAGACCTACCTAAATTAAAATAAAAAAGTAGTGGTGAACATGTACATAAAAAAAGGAAGAAAGTTCATATTGAAGAATAAAAGTTCTAAATAATTAATTTTATTGGAAAAGAAATATTGATATCAAACCCAATATCCATTACTTTTGCAAATACCCCTAACATACATTTGGCAAATGGTAATATATATTGTAATTTTATAATTGATCACATAATTGAGTTTTGAAATTGTAGACAGATGTGTTTGTATTTGAATTGTTGTGAAAACAAAGTAAGGAAAAAAAGTCACAAAAAAGATCAGACCTTTCACTTTACATAAGATAAAAATGATTTTTAGGGGAGAAGAAAAATTGATATAATCTCAGCACGGATGGAAGTGATTTAACTAGAACAAAAAGTTCTAATGATCTAGATGTAACTCAAAAATACAGGCATTTGTGGGTTCAATGCGAAAATTGTTATGGATTAAATTATAAGAAATTTTTGAAATAAAAAATGAATATTTGTGAAGAATGTGGATACCATTTGAAAATGAGTAGTTCAGATAGAATCGAACTTTCGATTGATCCAGGTACTTGGGACCCTATGGATGAAGACATGGTCTCTTTGGATCCCATTGAATTTCATTCGGAGGAGGAACCTTATAAAGATCATATTGATTCTTATCAAAGAAAGACAGGATTAACTGAGGCTATTCAAACAGGCACATGTAAATTAAACGGTATTCCCGTATTCAGTACTGTTCTAAATATCTCATATATCTTGCAAATGGTAATATATATTGTAAATTTGTAATTGATCACATAATAAAGTTTTGAAATTGTAGACAAATATGTTTGCAATTGATTTAGTGGAAACAAAAAAAAGTAAAGAAAAAAGTCATAAAAAATCAGACTTATTCACTTTACAAAAAAAAATGCATCAGATACCCATAATAACCCAACTCTGCAAACCAAACACTGACTTCCTGACTCAACTCAACTCAACTCTGCAAACCAAACACTGATTTTCAAAACTCATTGACAAAACAACTCTGCACAACTCAACCCAACTCAACCCAATTCTGCGATCCAAACGCCCCCTTAGGTTACCATTTGACAACATTTTTATTTTTAAAAATGATGTTAATTTACCAACTTTTTTCTCCTTTAAATCTAGTCTAAAAAAGAATCTTAGTGTGTAATTGAAATTTTAAAAAGAACTTATTTAGACAACTTTTTAAAAAAGAATCTTAGGGGGTGTTTGGTTTATGGGGTTGGGTTGGGTTGAGTTGGGTTAATAACCCAACTCCTTGTTTGGTTCACCAACAATTATAACCGGTGACTTAATAACCCAACTCCATGGAGTTGAGTTATTAACTCAACCGTATGATACTTTCCGGTGGTGGTCCGGTGACTTTCCGACGATGGTCCGGTGACTTTCCGGCGACTCTCCGACGACGGTCCGGTGACTCTCCGGTGACTCTCCGACGACGGTTCGACTACTCTCCGGTGACTTCCCGACGACGGTCCGACGAGATGAAGAAAGTGAAGAAAAGAAGAAGACGATGCGAGTTTTGAAGTGTGCCTTTTAAGTTGCTAATACTATAATTTAAATAAGCATAAAAAAATCCTAATCCTTTTAGAACAAGGAATACTAATCCTTTTATAAAAAGAAATCTTAAACGTTTTTAAAACATAAATTCTAATCATTTTATAAACTTTGAAACACCCTTTCCTAATCCTAATCTGATTATCCAAAGATTCAAATTTAAAACAAATACAATTAAAACACCTAATTTTACGGGTCGTCACAATATACCATTCTAAGAAAAACTTTCATCCTCGAAAGTTGCTAGAACTTTACAACGATCACGTCCTCGAGCAATAATCTAAACTTAAACTCTAAACTATCTTAACACAAGAACAAATAAGTCAAAAGTATAGCATAACAAGTGTGAACACACAAGCAACTCAAATAACTTTAACTACTTTACAAAATAAAAGCAAACCTGGAGATAACGAGGTGACTTCCTGCGAGAGGCTATAAGGATCGTTGCCTACGATGTAGGTGAGTAAGCAGAATCTAAAACCCCATGCTCTGATACCAACTGTAACGACCCTAATTTTTCAAACTCAAAATTTCCTAGGGACGTTACTTAAGCCAACACCGCCAATGCACCTAAAAATTCTGTGAGCATAACTATTTCTTAGGACCTTGATGACATACCTAATATTTTGTAGAAATGCAACTTCAATATGACATAAAATATTTAAGTATGTTGGCATATGTTTAACCTCTTCACAAGGTAAACTATTTATTTCATTTTAAAAATTTCCATAGACAATGCATGTGTTTAGACAAATTTAAATAAACACCCTTCATATGCAAAATATTAATACTAAATTAATACCTACCTAAATTAAAATAAAAAAGTAGTGGTGAACATGTGCATAAAAAAATGAATAAAGTTCATATTGAAGAGTAAAAATTCTAAATAAGGAATTTAATTGGAAAAAGAAATATTGATATCAAACCCAATATCCATTACTTTTACAAATATCTCCAACATACATTTGGAAAATGGTAATATATATTGTAATTTTATAATTGATCACATAATTGAGTTTTCAAATTGTAGATAAATGTGTTTGTATTTGATTTGTTGTGAAAACAAAGTAAGGGAAAAAAGTAAAAAACAATCAGACCTTTAACTTTACATAAGATAAAAATGATTTTTAGGGGAGAAGAAAAATTGATATCAATCTCAATATCCAGTATTGTTCCAAATATCTCATACATCTTGCAAATGGCAATATATATTGTAAATTTATAATTGATCTCATAATGAAGTTTTGAAATTGTAGACAAATATGTTTGCAATTAATTTGGTGGAAACAAAAAAAGTAAAGAAAAAAAGTCACAAAAAATCAGACTTATTAACATTACAAAAATCGCACTGATACCTTCGACATAATAACTCAACTCTGCAAAACCAAACACCGACTTCCCGACTCAACTCAACTCAACTCTACAAAAACCAAACACTCGATTTCCAGGCTCACCGAACAAAACAACTCTGCACAACTCAACCCAACCCAACTCAACTCAACCCAACTCTGCGATCCAAACGCCCCCTTAGTGTGTAATTGAAATCTTAGGTTGCCATTTGACAACTTTTTTTTTTTAAAGAACCTATTTTTTTCTTTAAAATTTGACTAAAATTCCAAAACTATTTAAAAAGAATCTAAAAAGAAAAAAAAGCCTAATTTTTCCAAAAGCAGAAAGAAATCTTCAGTGTGTAATTGAAATTTTAAAAAATAAACACAAAGAAAACCTCGCCGTCGTCTCGCGTAAAGACAACTCACTCCGATTACTCGGAGAATCCCTTCCCTTCTTCAGTCCCTCTGTCGCCGTCGCCAATCAAAACCCTTCTTGAACCCTCGCCGGCGCCGTCGCTCCTTCTCTACGCTTCCGCGGGTGAGTAGCTAAACCCTTTAAGCGTTTTGACCTTTTCTTTTAGCTTTTGAAACGATTTGATTGAACCCATCTTCGTCTTTCTTATATTCATGTTAAAGGTGCCTCCATTTCTATTATTAGAGAACGGAAATAGCTGATCATTAGTTGTTTACAGGCGGAGTTGATCTTGCAGGCTAGCTGGATGGCTACTGCCGGGGAAATTACTGCTGCCGAGTTCCTGCAAGTATGTTTTGTTTTGTTTTCTTTGATTGTTGTTTTGGCTTCTGGGGAATTCCATAAGGGAGTTTGTGAAGTTAATTTTGGGTTTCGGAAGGTCAAATATTCACTTTGCTAAGGGAGATTTCTCTGCTTTTGATAGGGTGGGCGTAGGCAGAATTTGTTTTTGCAGAGCTATTCTCACTGTAAACGACGTGGGTTGTGGGGGATGCTGCGCAGTTCAGCTGTAGGATCGGTTAATTCAAGCAGAAAATATGTTCCTTTGAGATGTCGTGCATCGAGCAAAGCCAGAGCTGTGGATTGTAAGGTTGTGGCAAGTCCGGTAGAGGCGTCAAGCTTGGTTGAGAAGCCCACTGCAGAGGTTGTTCATTTTTTTCGGGTTCCTTTGATTCAGGAAAGTGCCACTTCTGAACTTCTCAAGTCTGTCCAAGAAAAGATTTCCAATCAGATTATTGGTTTGCAAACCGAACAGTGTTTCAACGTTGGGATTAAATCTGAGATTTCAAATGAAAAGCTATCTGTGCTTAGGTGGCTTCTTCAGGAAACTTATGAGCCCGAGAATTTGGGGACTGAGAGCTTTCTTGAGAAGAAGCAACGGCAAGGACTGGATTCTGTTATAATTGAGGTTGGACCCCGTTTGTCTTTCACCACAGCCTGGTCCTCTAATGCCGTGTCTATCTGCCAAGCATGTGGATTAACAGAGGTGACACGGATGGAACGTTCGAGGAGGTATTTGTTGTATAGTAAAGGTGCATTACAAGAACATCAGATTAATGAGTTTGCTGCAATGGTTCATGATAGGATGACTGAATGTGTTTATGTTCAGAGGCTTACGTCATTTGAGACTAGTGTGGTACCTGAAGAGTTTCGCTTTGTGCCTGTATTAGAGCGAGGTCGGAAGGCACTCGAGGAGATTAATCAAGAGATGGGATTGGCATTTGATGAACAAGATCTTCAATACTACACCAAACTTTTCAGCGAGGAAATAAAGCGGAATCCAACAACAGTGGAGTTGTTTGATATTGCACAATCCAATAGTGAACATAGCAGACATTGGTTTTTCACTGGAAAACTTGTTATAGATGGAAAGCCTATGAGCCGAACGCTTATGCAGATTGTGAAGAGCACTTTGAAGGCAAATCCTCGCAATTCTGTGATTGGATTTAAGGATAATTCAAGTGCAATTCGGGGATTCTTGGTTAACCAATTGCGACCTGTTTATCCTGGTTCAACAAGCCCTTTAGAAGAAAGTAACCATGATCTTGATATTTTATTTACGGCTGAGACCCATAATTTTCCATGTGCAGTGGCTCCCTATCCTGGTGCAGAAACTGGTGTAGGAGGACGAATAAGAGATACCCATGCAACTGGGAAGGGGTCTTTTGTTGTGGCAGCTACAGCTGGTTATTGTGTAGGAAATCTCAATATGGAGGGGTCCTATGCTCCATGGGAAGATTCATCTTTTGCCTACCCGCCAAACTTGGCTTCGCCTTTGAAGATCTTGATTGATGCAAGTAATGGTGCATCTGACTATGGTAATAAATTTGGGGAGCCACTAATTCAAGGTTATACTAGAACATTCGGTATGAGACTGCCAAGTGGTGAAAGGCGAGAGTGGTTGAAGCCAATCATGTTCAGTGGAGCAATTGGACAAATTGATCATATTCACATCTCAAAGGAAGAGCCCGACATTGGAATGCTAGTTGTGAAAATTGGAGGCCCTGCTTATCGCATTGGTATGGGAGGTGGGGCTGCATCTAGCATGGTTAGTGGCCAGAATGATGCAGAACTTGATTTTAATGCTGTACAGCGTGGAGATGCTGAGATGGCACAAAAACTTTATCGTGTTGTTCGTGCTTGTGTGGAAATGGGGGAAAATAACCCAATAATTAGTATTCATGACCAGGGAGCCGGTGGGAATTGTAATGTTGTGAAGGAAATTATACATCCAAAAGGAGCTGAAATTGATATTCGGGCAATTGTTGTCGGTGATCATACAATGTCTGTGTTGGAGATTTGGGGTGCAGAATATCAGGAACAAGATGCTATTTTAGTTAAGCCGGAATGTCGCAGCTTATTGCAATCAATTTGTGATAGAGAAAGATTATCGATGGCCGTAATTGGTGTAATAAGTGGTAATGGTCGTTGTGTGCTAGTTGATAGCATTGCCACCCAAAAATGCATTTCAAGTGGGCTTCCTCCCCCTCCTCCTGCCGTGGATCTTGAGCTTGAGAAAGTACTTGGAGACATGCCTCAGAAAACCTTTGAATTTCAACGGGTTGTTCATGCTCTAGAGCCACTTGATATTGCTCCTGGAACTACAGTGGCAGATTCTCTTAAGAGAGTGTTGAGGCTTCCATCAGTATGTTCAAAACGATTCTTGACAACAAAAGTAGATAGATGTGTAACGGGTCTTGTGGCTCAACAGCAAACGGTAGGCCCATTGCAAATTACTCTTTCAGATGTTGCAGTTATTGCACAAACTTATTCTGGCTTGACTGGAGGTGCATGTGCAATAGGGGAGCAGCCCATAAAAGGCCTACTTGATTCTAAAGCAATGGCTAGATTGGCTGTTGGAGAAGCACTCACTAATCTTGTTTGGGCTAAAGTTTCCAGTCTTTCTGATGTTAAAGCAAGTGGAAATTGGATGTATGCTGCCAAGCTTGATGGGGAAGGGGCAGCCATGTATGATGCAGCCGTGACTCTTTCGGAGGCTATGATTGAACTTGGCATAGCTATTGATGGAGGTAAAGATAGTTTGTCAATGGCGGCCCAAGCTGGTGGAGAGGTGGTCAAGGCTCCTGGAAATCTTGTAATTAGTACTTATGTTACTTGCCCTGATATAACAAAAACTGTTACTCCTGATTTGAAGCTCGGGGATAACGGTGTTATTCTTCACATTGATTTGGGAAAGGGAGAGCGGCGATTAGGAGGATCTGCTCTTGCTCAGGCTTTTGACCAAATTGGAGATGCATGTCCTGATCTCGACGATGTCGCTTACTTCAAAAGAGTTTTTGAGAGCATTCAAGACCTCCTTGCTAAAGAGTTAATCTCTGCGGGTCATGATATTAGTGATGGTGGCTTGTTGGTTTCTGCCTTGGAGATGGCATTTGCTGGAAATTGTGGCATCACCTTGGACTTGGCATCACGTGGGAAGAGTGTGTTTCAAACTCTTTATGCTGAAGAGCTAGGACTTGTACTCGAGGTAAGCAAGGGGAATTTGGATGTAGTGATGAGAGAGTTAACTACTGCAGGTGTTACTGGTGATATCATTGGACAAGTAAGTGCTACTCCTACCATTGAAGTCAAGGTTGATGGGGTTTCTCATTTGAATGAGGAAACTTCTGTACTTAGAGATATGTGGGAGGAAACTAGTTTTGAGCTGGAAAAATTGCAAAGATTGGCTTCTTGTGTAGAATCAGAAAAGGAGGGATTGAAAGCTAGACATGAACCTTCTTGGGAATTGTCTTTTGTTCCTTCCTCTACAGATGCGAAGTATTTGTCTTCAACTTTTAAACCCAAGGTAGCTGTAATTCGGGAGGAAGGAAGCAACGGAGATAGGGAAATGTCTGCTGCATTTTATGCTGCTGGTTTTGAACCATGGGATGTGACAATGTCCGATCTCTTGAATGGAAATGTCACTTTACAGCAGTTTCGTGGAATAGTATTTGTTGGAGGTTTTAGTTATGCGGATGTGCTTGATTCTGCAAAAGGTTGGTCTGCTTCGATCCGATTCAACCAGCCCCTACTGAATCAATTTCAAGAGTTTTATAAACGGCCAGACACTTTCAGCCTTGGAGTTTGCAATGGGTGCCAGCTCATGGCTCTTTTAGGGTGGGTGCCAGGCCCCCAAGTAGGTGGCGTGCATGGTGTTGGTGGGGATCCATCACAACCGAGGTTCATTCATAATGAATCAGGACGGTTTGAGTGTCGTTTCACAAGTGTGACCATAAAGGATTCACCCGCTATAATGTTTAGGGGAATGGAAGGCAGTACCTTGGGTGTGTGGTCTGCCCATGGTGAGGGGAGAGCATACTTTCCTGATGATGGCATTCTCGACCGTCTTCTCCATTCTGACTTGGCTCCATTAAGATACTGTGATGATGATGGGAATCCAACTGAAGTTTACCCTTTCAATTTGAATGGATCTCCTCTGGGAGTTGCAGCAATTTGTTCTCCAGATGGTAGGCACCTTGCTATGATGCCTCATCCAGAACGTTGCTTCTTGATGTGGCAGTTTCCTTGGTATCCAAAGCAGTGGAATGTGAGCAAAGAAGGCCCTAGCCCATGGTTGCGGATGTTTCAAAATGCTCGAGAGTGGTGCTCTGAAGACGCTTAATCTATTGATGTGTCAGCTTTTAATATGTTGGACACAATAAATTTTGGGACTTGTGGATTGCCCTGTTCTCCTAATAAGATTTGGATGCTTTGCGTATACATATGCCAATTTCAAAGTTATCATTTTTCTAACTTTAGTGAATGCCGTTAATTGACAATTTTGAGATCGATATACCAAATATCTCACCTGATAGATTTTCAGCATAGCATGTTTACCAGATGCTAGAAAAAATAAACAAGCATGCACACTAGGGATAATTTACTCTTGTTCAAGCTTTTCTTCCCTTTTCATTTTGTTCTTCAACTGGTCTCTGTTTAGCTAACTTTCTTAATTGTTTTTCAGGATTACTGCCAGGTTCTTCTTGATTTATATTTCTTTTAGCTTTTAAATTTGAAGAATGTGCAGGTGAAATTCTTCGAACGAGGTGGGTGGATGGATCTCTTTGCCCATCAGCTTACTGAAATTGGCATGGTTGGGGGAGATCTAAATATTCTCCTATGGCTCTGTTGAACTGTTGAAACTCACTCTTGATGTTTGGGATACAGTCTGAGTTCTTGGATGACGACTTAATGACGAGCAGCCTCACGAGATTGAAGGTGTTGAAGAAGACGAGGACGGTGAATTAGCGAGATTTGTAAGGTAGGATGCTCAATCTCCAGAACTGGGCATGACCTTGGACCAACCAATAATCAACGTCAGAGGAACCTTGAGCTTGTCAGGTGGGGAGGACCTAAGAACCACGGATACGATACGGACACGGTGACGTCATTTTTTAAAAATGTTGGACATGCTAGGATACGTTTATTAAAATATACATTTCTTAAAATATATATCATTTTTATATCATAAAGAAATTTAAAGTCAATAAGTTTATACATCTATATACTTAAAAAATGATTTTGATGTATTTCGTTCTTAAACTTCATTATTTTTGTCCTATATTATTATGTACCTATTTAGTATACTTGACAAGTGTTCATTATGTGTCTAACAAATACTGACCTATATTGACTTTATACAACTAGTTTCTAACACATATCTATTGTACTAACAAGTGTCCGATACGTGTCGAAGTACCTAAGTCGACACATGTCGGACACAGACACGCTAGCCAAACTAAAGTATCTGTGCTTTTTAGGGGAGGATAGAGCATCGTCACCAAAGGAGGAGATGGATTCCATTCCAAGAGAACATATGTGAGATCTTTTGGAAAATAGGACTATTTTTGTCACAATCAAAAGCCTGATCGTTCTGTTTTTCTTTTCCTTTACAGACATTGGATTGTTTTGAAAAATTTTCTGAACAAGAAACACTAGGAAATTTTTGTGTTATGTCGGACCTTTTCTTCTCATAGATATAAATAGATACAAATTGGTAGGTTGGTGCATTGTTTTAAACTGCATGACAGAGTTATTGTTGCAAATATCTCACCAAGAAATGTTAACTAGAATGAATGGTTAGCTGCGAGGGGAATGAAATGTACTAATGTACCATGATTAGCATCTGTCGTAATCTATTTACAGCTGATGTTAATTACGACCTATCTATCATATGATCGTGGCGTAAATTGAATTGTGTAGTTGTCAAGCCATCATACTTGTACAATGCATATGTTTTAGGTTTAAGAAAAGATCTGCAACCAAGGACGATGAGTTCAATCCTCAAAGGACACTCTCCAGCTCCTTTGAAAGCTCTCTCAAGATCCTCATGTGTGCAATCAAAGCCAGGGTATTTAAAAACAAGTCTTCTTTTAACAGTTTTAGTGACATTGTATCTTCAGTTCATTGCACTCTCTTGGGAGTGCTTTATTTTATAAATCTTGAATGGAACTCGCTGTTGTATAAGTTGGTCATGGCGGGGTTTGCCTCGACCTTATTTCGCTTATACTTTCGAATCCTCGAGTGGGTTACTATGAGATCGGTAGGACGATGAACGATTGAAAAGCAGAAGAAATTTTGGAAGAGGAGCCAGAGAATGAAATGGACAGGTTCACTAATTTGTTTTGAATATTCCTTTTTTAATTAGTCATTAAATTTATTTTAGAGAACGTAGAAAATAAAATATGGATGAAACTATATAATTTTTAGGTAGAAAATTCAACTTGGAAAAGACCATGTGATCGATCATTGAAAACAACTTCGAACTTACACAAGAGATTGGGACTTCAGTTGACATATCTTTGTACTTCTGATTCTATTTTGAGTTCCATCCAGTGGCGGATCCACAATT
The DNA here is from genome assembly GCA_036507285.1 of Trichosanthes cucumerina. Lineage (NCBI taxonomy): Eukaryota > Viridiplantae > Streptophyta > Magnoliopsida > Cucurbitales > Cucurbitaceae > Trichosanthes > Trichosanthes cucumerina. The sequence goes on from CM071838.1 coordinate 14,632,196, forward strand.
TCAAGTTAGGGAGGCTTGAATTCATATCAAAATTATTTTGAACGCATTAATATTGGTTATATAGTCTCATTCTATTTTTATGGTTTACTAAAATTAAGAAATTAAACTTTGAAAGTATAGAAACTAAAATAAAACAAACCACAAAATACATGGATGAAAATGAAATCTTAATATAATAGTTTATATATTTTGATATAAAAAAAATGATTAAATTTGTTTACGTAAGTATACTGTATATGAGAAAAAATTACAAATAATAAGATTTTTTTTGTTTAATAAGAATTTATAAAATCATATTTTCTTTTATGCAATTAACTTTTAAAAATGATTTAATAAAATTTAAAAAATATTTGCATTTAGTTTATTTATATTTGATACCAAGAAGAAAAATCTTTAACAATAAATATTTTTAAAAATAGATTACAACAAAAGGTATGAGGGAAAGAGAGCATAACTCTATCGAATCCTCCTTTAAAAATTAAAAAAATATGATATTTTTTAATTAGATATATTTAAATTATTTATTACATGTGAAGGAATATGGTTTATTGTACTTAAAAAAAGAAATATGATTTATTAGATTTTTTAAAAATAGAAATTAAAGTATTAAGAGCTCTTATTTTTATTGAGTGAAATATATATAATAAAATGTAAAATTACATACACATTTAAAAAGTTGTAAAAAAAATTAGGAGGGGCTTGCCATTGAGCTAAGATAAAATTTATAAATTAGTATAGCATTTTATATATACAAATTATGGTGTTCAAAAGTTGAGTCGAGGTTCGAGCCTCCTCTGGGCCCTTCTTAAATCCGCTCAAGAAGGTGATAGTATCCTACCACACTAGTTAAAAATGGTGGCCAAATTTTATCTTGAATTGAAGAGGATTTTGAAATTTTTGTTAGACGACCTTATTTTACCTCTCGTTCTTCAAACATTTAAAGTCGTGTTCTTATAAAATAAGTGAAAATAATCTGTCCATTGAAATTATTTTCAAGACCTTAGAAAATATTATTCACCACAAGAATTTGAGAAAAATTTTCTATTTTTTCGACTCTATCATATGATAACCTTTCACAAAAGATTGTTTTTTAAAAATAATTTTTAATTAAATTTATTTTTTCTTGGAATCAAAATCTTAGAATTCTAAACACAATGTTTTCTCACCTCAGGAATTTTAGAAAATCAAATTTCAAAATATTTTTAGATTTTATCCTAGTTTTTAGGAAAAATACGACCTTAAAAAACATCTTTTTAAGAGAAAAAAAAAGATTACAAAACTTTAAAAATAGCATTTTGGTTATAAAACTTTTAAAAAATTTCAAGGATTTAGAAATACTATTACAATGATTTTTTTTTTGTTTTTTTGAGGACTTGAAACCATAAATGGTAATCAAGACCATCAACAACATAATATATGTCGCCGGGCGGAACGACTGACATCCTCGAGAAAGGGAATACTTAAAAGGAGTCGCTACCATTTTTTTTATGGTGTGATTGGGCAGCAAAATAGAATAAAACAACTTTTTTTTCAAAAAAAAAAAAAGAAGAAGAAAAAAATGTTATGCGAAAACCAGATTTGGATTCGGGAGTTGTTTGTGTATGAAAAAGGTGTTAGCACCCCACAACACCTATTTAAAACGGTGACCAAATTTAATCTTGAATTGCAAAAAAAGGTTTAAGGGGAAAAAATTATTTAGGTAAAAAAAAGATTTTTTTTAAAATAATGTCTTATTTTACCCTCATTTCTCCATTCGGAGTTATGATCCCATAAAATAAGTGGATGAAAATCCATCAATGTGACTACATTGAAATTATTTCCAAGATTTTGGAAATAATATCACCTCAAGAATTTTAGAAAATTTTACGATTTATCAAATCCATCATAAGATAGCCTTTTATGAAAAAAGTTTATTTTTTAAAAAAAAGAAAGATTTTTTTTTATCAAAATTCATTTTTTCTTGGGATCAAAATCTGGGACTTTCAAAGATAATGATCACTCACCTCAAGAATTCAAAATCGGACTCCAAAATATTTCTAGATTCCACCGTGGGAATTGGTTTAAAGAAAACGACTTTGAAAAATACTATTAAGAAATAAAATTAAAATTGGAAATAACATTTGAGTTATAAAACTTTTATAAACTTAAAAAAACAATGTTAAACATTTGGAAATAAATTTGCAATGAAAAAAAAAATGAGTTAAAAAAAATTTCAACGCAGGGATATAATCAAGATAAATCAAATTAAAAAATAAAATGTAAATGAAAAAAAAAAAAGAAAATGAGCATTATGTACAAACATGATAACAAATTTATGAGAAAGAGACAAAAAAAAAAAAAAAAGAAATCGTTAAACTTCCAAAGAATCGATTTCTCACCTCAAGAAAACTAGAAAATAAGACTTCCAAATATTTCTAGATTCCTTCGTTGACATTTTTCTATTTTTAGATTGAAATATGAATATTATACAAAATCATAAATCACAATGTTATTTATAGAACAAATATATTTTAGCTTCCTAATTTAGTATAACAATAATAATAATAATAAATAAACACACCATGCATATATTCAATGATAAAAAAGATAAATTAGCACTAATAAAACTTAAAACATAATACTAACAATGCTAACAACAAAACATGTTTAACAAACGAAATAAAATTAGACAACTACGAAGTAAACATATTCTTTTTAAGTAATCATGCTAAAGTAACGAAGGAATAAAAATATTGACTTATTTTAAATAATGGTTACCTTGAGGAAAAGGAAAAAACGAAATGAAAAATGTCTCTCTTTTTTTTTAAAACCGTGGAGTCCAAAATGAGGGAGAGAAATAGTTTTTTTTTTTTTTTTTTTTTTTTTTTTTTTTTTTTGTAAAGGTAAAAAAGGAGAGAAATTGTGAAGAGATATATAGAGTATTTGGTTAGGATTTGAAAGAGATTGTCATTTTTCTTTTCTTAAAAAAAACCGTGTGTCTCCGATGAGGGGAGAGCTCCCCTTATATAGTAAAACCATAGATTAAACTTAGGAAGGTATAATATAATATAATATCAAATAACACTGAAATGGAAAAAAAATATTTGATAGAATTATTATTTCCTAAATTTTAAAATTTTATTTGTCCAATTACAAAACTTTCCAAATGGAGGAATATATTGATTTAATTAAAATGCCAAATTGAGAAAATGTCTAATTTTGGTAAAGAAAAATTTGGTCAACAAAAATTGGTCCTAATTAATGTTACCAAAATCTCTCTTATTTGATTTAGTTAATTAATTTTATCAAACATATTCCTTTTCTTTAATTTCCTTTTTTCTTTAACAAAAAATATATATATATATATAGATATTGTTAATCTAACATTTTAATTAAAAATGAGTCGGACAAAAATAGATGGCTACAACATGCCCCCTTCGTACATCTTTGTAGAAGTAGAAGGTGGACGAAGGTATAGACACTATTTTGTCTGGCAAAAGTTTAGGTATATACATGACCGTATTATGAAAGTGTAAAAGGGGAAACTTCTTGGAAGTCAAGAATGCAACCAACACTATGTATAATATTATAAGGTAAATAGCCAGAGCCAAGGATAAACAAACGTCACTGCAACAAACATTTCAAAGAACAAGAAAAAACAAACGACACATGATAAGTAAAAGAGTCGCGTGAGAGTAAGGGATAAATAAAGCATCACTGCAGCAAAATAGGTGTCAAGGGCCAGAGATAAACAAGTGTCATATGACAAAATAAAAGAGACATGTTGAGGGCCAGGGATAAACAAGCACCATTGCAGCAAAAGAGGTGTCAAAGATTATGGATAAACAAACGTCACATGATAAAGTTAAAGAGACATGCTGAGGGTCAGGGATAAACTGTAAGGCCCCTACTTTTATAACATAAGTTCCTAGGGCATTACTACTCATGCATGACTTTGAGGCCTTAAATAACGGTAAATAGGGAAAACTTGGTGATTAAATTCACTTTATGTTGGGATCCCATAAAGATAAAAACATTTAAAAACATAACTAAGTTCGGCCTCTGGTTTCAAACTTCTATAATACATAAGCGGAAAACAATAGTTTGTTAAAAATATTATCTAAAACATATGCGCGGAAAACTATGATTTGGTTCCCATGGCTTCTGTAGTGCATCCCGGTCACTCGCCTGGTATGCCCTCGCCTTTACCTGAAAACATTTTAAAAGCGGAGAAAACAAAACAAAGGTAAATGGGTGAGTATCATAAAAATACCCAGTAAGTGGGGGTTGGGAAATGCAAACACATGCAACATAACTTCCTTTCAAACATGACTTCTAAACATGACTGTTATTCGTGACCTTTGAAATCATAAAACTTTATGTAGTGGGACCTAAAACGTTCTTTCATAAAATCATGATTTTTCTCTTTGGCTATGCGTGGTCAATTGGATCAACCTGAGTCTTTTCATATTAAGTCCCTCACAGACTCCTATAGGTTTGAGTCCCTCACAGACCCCTATAAGATTTGAGTCCCTCACAGACCCCTATAAGTTTTGAGTCTCTCACAGACCTCTATAAGCTTGAGTCCCTCACAGACTCCTAAGTTTGACCCATAGGGTCTCTGATGCATGTTTTACCATGCATAAATTCTCAGGAGACCAATTGCCACAACCTACATGACATGTTCATATACATATAATATGCATGAGGTCCCATTCTTCCAACACATATACATATACATTCAAGATGATGCAACAATCACATAAAACAATAAATCATGGCATAACTTTCATAACTTTAAACTTGGGTCAATCAGTCATAAGTAATAAATACGTTTATAATTTAAGATACATAATTAACACAATGGCATAACTGAAAATCTTAATATGCATAACTATACATAACTGTGTCGAGGCTCGTTTTAAAATACTTTGAAATCATTTCTCAGGATCCTTTAAAACCCTTTGAAATATTACTTTTCTAAATTCATGAGCGTAAGTCTTGAAAATTCGCCTTTTTGATATAAGTCCTTGAATTTCATCTTTTAAAATAAATCTTTCAAGAAAACATATTTACTTCCCTTTTTAAGATCATTTGTAGAAAATCCCTTACCTTAGCCTTAGCTCCGAGATATTCTATAATTAAGTCTCTGACTCAGCAATCCTTTCATTCGTGTTCGGAACTCGAGCCTCCTAATTCAATTTCGTTAATTCCTTAGTTAATTCACGTAAATAAACCTATATTTAAAATTCGACAATAACTAGGTCGGATTACCACTAATGGAGGCTTGAACAGATTCGGGAAACGAAACGGACGCAAACAGGCAAGTTCCGGCGAACGACGACGCGTGGCAGCCGGCGGCGGCGCGTGGGATACGGCGGCGGCGTGCTGGCAGCGCGTGGAGGTCAAATTCGGGATGCCCACTTGCCGATCTACTCAGAACCGATGGTTAAACTTCAAAAATCGACTGAACGAGCGTTGGACCGCTTGAACCAAAAGTTGAATCGGCGGTGCTTCTTCTCAACATCTTCCGCATTTACGATGGCGACTCCGGAGGTTCAGACGGCGTTCTTTGGTCGATTTAACGGCACATCGCTTCCCACCAAACCTTGGAGCACGGCGACTCGAGCAACATCACAGTGTCTAGATGACGGCAACGACATGGGTTTCAAATCGGTCGGAGGTATTTGGCGTGGGTTCCGCGCGGCGGCGAGGCTCGCACTTTCGTTCGGCAAGAAGCGCAGTTTAGGTGGTTTGACGGCACGCGACTCTCGACTGGTCGGACTCACGGCGTTTGGTGTGAGGTCTCCGGCGGCTACATGGTGATGGCTGGAGAGATTCTCGACGGCAACTCAAGGAAGGAGGAACCTAAGGGCCCTCGAAAAACGTGTCTTTCCAAAAGATAAACCCTAATTCCTTCTCTTTAGAAAGAATTACCAAAATGCCCTTCTTTTAACTTCTAACTATAAAAATGCCCCAAGCTTAATTAAAACCTTTATTTATCTAGTTTCTTTAACTTGCACAAGAATATTAAATCCATTTATCTATTTTTAAGGGTCCAACTTAACTAATTTTCACTAAATTATAACCAAGGCACAACTTAACGGTATTTGGAGAATTTCTGGGGCGTTACATAAACAAACGCCACTGCAGCAAAAATAGGTGTCAAAGGCTAGGGATAAACAAGTGCCACATGACAAAGTTAAAGAGACATGTTGATGGTCAGGAATAAACAAGCGCCACTGCAGCAAAAAGAGGTGTCAAGGGTCAGGGATAAACAAACGACACATGACAAAGTTAAAGAGACATGTTGAGAGCCATGGATAAACAAGTGCCACTGCAGCAAAAAAGTGTCAAGGGCCAGAGATAAACAAACGCCACATGACAAAGTGACACACTGAGGGTTAGGGGGATAAAAAAGCACCACTGCAGCAAAAAGGTATCAAGGATCAGGGATAAACAAGCGCCACATGACAAAGTAAAAGACGCTGAGAGCCAGGGATAAACAAACGCCACAACAGAAAAAGGGTGTCAAAGGCCAAGGATAAACAAACGCCACATGACAAAGTAAAACACGTTGAGGGTAAGGGATAAACAAACACCACTGCAGCAAAAAGTGTCAGGGGCTAAGGATAAACAAGCGTCACATGACAAATTAAACACGCTGAGGGTCATGGATAAACAATCACCACTGCAATAAAAAAATGTCAAGGGCCAGGGATTAACAAGCGCCGCATGACAAAGTAAACACGCTGAGGGTCAGGGAAAAACAAGCACTACTGCAACAAAAAAGTGTCAAGGGCCAAGGATAAACAAACGTCACATGAAAAAATAAAATACATTGAGGGTCAGGGACAAACAAGCGCCACTACAACAAAAGGTATAAAGGACCAAAGATAAACAAACGTCACATGACAAAATAAAATACGCTAAGGGCCAGGGATAAACAAACGTCACTACAACAAAAAGTGTCAAGGGTCGGGATAAACAAGCGTCACATGACAAAATAAAATACGCTGAGGGTCAGGGGGACTCATCGTCCTCGGGAATGAGTTTCTAGATTAATTAATTACTAAGGTACTAATTCTCAATTTTAGCTAAAGAAACATAACATGGATAGTTGGTTGAAAGTAAAGACAAGCAACAAACAAACATGTGGAGACACGAATTGATAGATTTGAGGGAAGTGATTATACTAGTTAATGACTCAATTAACATATGCAATGAACCAAAGAGATGAAATTATAAACAAGAAGTAAAATACTCAAGAAAACCTCTCGATTCTTAGTGAGCCTCACACATGCAATAATCTCCATAGTCTCCATATGAACCTACGACATGCATGGCATTAAGCAACTACAATACATAACAAGAAAGTCATAACAAGTAAATCAAATCCCAACTACAATGTCTAGCTACTCTAAATCACATGAAAATCAAACTAAACAAGTAGAAAACGTCTTAGAACGCTATTACAAATTGAAAGAAAGAGAAATTAAACTTATGTGTCGATATCGGTCCTTCGTCTCCGAGCTCCCGTCTTCGATCTCGAACCTCCATGGATGCTTTGGCTAAAAAAAAAATGCTCTTTTCTCTCTTCTTACAAAGTGTATTTCGAAAATAGGTTGGAAAATCTACCAAATTCGACTCCCCTTGCAAGAAGAATTAAGGTTGTATTTATAGAGAAATTTGGTGCAGCGTTGCAACGTTGTACCCTAAACGCGTGGTAAATAAGAAAACAGTCGATGGCGTTGCAACGCCGCTACCCTAAACGCGCGCTCCTTATCGAAATGGCGTTGTGACGCTGCAAGGCAGCGTTGCAACGGCCGTTGTGCGGTCTTTTGTGTGCGCCTTCTTTATCAAGATAGCGTTGCGACGCCGCTTGCTTTGCCGCTGCGTTACGCTATTGCTGAAGGTCTTCAACGCGTCTTGGCTGCATTGCGTTGGCGTTGCAACGCTATAGACGGCGTACAACGCCATCACCTCGGTCATCATGCTTGGATTGGTCATTTCTCTTCCAATTGGTATTATGTTTAGCTCCAAATAACCTCGTTTTGATCCCGAGTGATTCAATTTATCTCCAATAGCTCCGTTCAAGCTCTTAACCTGAAATTGAATGAATTAAACACGTAAAAGCCCTGAAATCATCATAAAACTAGTAATTATTAAGCCTAAGGATAACACATTTTGTGTGCTATCAAACACCCCCAAACTTAAACTTTTGCTAGTCCCGAGCAAAAACAGAATTAAACATCGGATTGTTCTTAAACATATAATTGATTCAAGCCTCAAAGATTTAAGAGAAAAATCTAGCAATCACAGGAAACACTCAAACATAACACTTTAGCAAGAAATTTAAAACTTTTCCTAAGTGTTCCTACGTGTGTGTGTGATTAGCCTATGTTCCCTTCATTTTTACTAAGCTCAGATCAACTTTATTAGGCTCTCCATTCAACTTTCTCCTACACTGGTCTTAATTGCTAATCTTTGAGTCTCCCCACATTCAAGAATTAAATAACTCTACTCGGTACTTACTCACTTTTTATCAAATTTTTCTATTTTTTTTTTTTTTTTTTTGTGTGTGCAAGGACACTAGCTTTCACACATCCACTACAGGGACCCTTACCTAGAGCACTCGCTCAATGAGTGGCCTAACTGATCACAATGAAGGTAACTCTTTTTGCCCTCACGATTTTTTTTTAGCAAACAAAAAACAAAAGCCAACTAATTCACATATTATACAGGTCATGCACTTCATTTTGTTATTCACCCTATCCTGCAGTTTAACTCTCAAATCAGTTCTTAGACCTATCGAAGTGACATCAAACTTCTGAACCTAATAACTTTATTCTAAGCATTTCCAAACTACAGGAACACAGACTATGTGGATAATAGTGCAAGAAAACTCAAGAAAAATTTTAAATTAACTTGAATTCATGTCATGCTCTCAAGTTTCAGGAGACTCACAAATATTTCCAATTATATCTCATCCTAGGCTATCATGATCATACTTATGTAAAAGATCAATCAACAATTCAAAGACATACTCGGGATAAATACAACAAATAAACACATCTCACCCCCAAACTTAAACTAAACATTGTCCCCAATGTTTTCAGAAATAAGCACAAATTAAGTATAAGGGTAAGAGTGAACAATATTGTCCTGAGTTATGGAGATCTTTCTGAGTTCCTTGGATAGCCAAAGCATGTGTGTTGGAGTTTCTCAGAACGGGAGCATGGATTTCAACGAAGAAATGCATCGTCACAACCTACAAAGCAAATCAACAACTAACTAAGAATTGAAAAACAACAACCTAAAGCAAGCTAAAGACAGAAAAACAAAAGTAAGTAAAGCTTGGGTTGCCTCCCAAGAAGCGCTTTGTTTAACGCCTTTAGCTAGACTGCACTCCCTCAGCGTGTTTCCTTCCTTCCTTGCTTGCAATGCCTGGAGTGATGTGTTCATTTGGCCAATCTGGGTCTCTATATTCTTTATCGCAGCTCCATGACTAGTAAAAATACCAGATAGACTGGTGACTGCATCCTCCAGCTGGTTGGACCGACTTCTGGATTCAGTTATGAAGGAGTGCAATGTATCTTCTAGAGATGGTTTCCTCTCTGATGTAGAAGCATGCCCTGTAGGAGGATTCAACACATTTTTGTTGTTAGCATAAGAGAAATTCTCGTGATACCTCAAACTCGGATTGTAATGTGTTGGAAGGTTATTACAGCCTGATTTCCTCCATAGTTGTTGCTTCGTTGTTCAGGTAGTGCACTTGCTCCATAGTGGATTCTCCATTGGGCTGGGAGCATTGAGAGGACATCCTTTTTTGTAGTGATCTTGCAAAGTTATTCAGAGCGTGAGTGAGAGATGCCATATGAGATTTAAGAGAGGTTACCTCATCCAGTTGATATAATCCAGCTACTGGCTTAGATCTGTCATTGTATGAAGGCCACTGGTAGCTGGCAGTTGACACTTCCTCGAGGAGGGCACGTGCTTCTGGCACAGTCTTTGCCATGAAAGCCCCTCCATCAGTGGCATCCAGAATTGTCCTGGTCTTACCTTCCAGTCCATTATAAAACAGTTGCACCTGAAGCCAATCTGGGTAGCCATGCTGTGGGCACCCCTAAGCATGTCCTTGTACCTTTCCCATGCCTCGAATAGCTGCTCTCCCTCCTGCTGCCTGAATGTTCCAATCTCAGTTCTTAACTTTGCAGCCTTCCCAGGTGGAAAGAATTTGGTCATGAAGGCTTAGGCCAACTCCTCCCAGGAAGTGATACTACCTGAGGGAAGAGTCCCTAGCCATTCTTTGGCTCTACCCTGGAAAGAGAAAGGAAAGAGACGTAAGCGAATACTATCAGCAGAGATACCATTCATTTTAAATGTACCACAGATTTCTAAAAAAATTTGAAGATGAGAGTTGGGATCTTCTATGGTCAAGCCTCTGAAAGCACCTTCCCTAACCATCTGTATCAACACTGTCTTAAGTTCAAAATTATTAGCATTTATAGGGGCATGGACTATTCCAGCCTGCTCAGAATTAAACATACGTTGGAAATACTCCCTGATAGGTTTAGGGTTATTGATGAGCTCCTGATCAGCCATTCTCTGAGGCTCTGCTTTTCCTTCCCTTAGGAGTCTCTTACAGGTCCTCTCGATTTCAGGATCAAAAGGGTGGAAATCTGCAGCTCTCCCCTTGGGCATACACCTGGAGGTACAAAAAGAAAGAAATTAGATAAAAACAAAAAAACTAGAAAATAAAATAGAACATAAATACAAAAATAAAGACATGAAACATAAAACTTGAGTTGCCTCCCAAGAAGCGCTTTCTTTAACGTTTTTAGCTAGACGGTGACTTATCATGGCACGTAAAACTGCTCATATTTCTTTGGGCCCTTCTTGCTCGAATCGATATAACCTTCTAAGTCTAAAAGGCTATCCTGCTTTTCATGGGCACCAGAGATTAAATTATTTTTGGTATTTTTGCTTAATGAAATGAAAAAACTGAAATCAAAGCAAGACTCGTGAGTATAGGACAAATGGTTGTAAAAAATAAAGGAAATTTCTGGAGAATAAGGGAAAGTAGGCTTCTCAGCCTCTAACTCTATCACCTGGATCTCCCCTGTGGAACTAAGCGTATCACCACTGCCTTCCTCACTAACCTGATCATGGTGTGCCTCAGTCTCCCCCAAACTATCCTCATTATCATCTGAACAAATCCTCCTAGGTGACATCTCCTGAGTGGTAAGGATAATAAATTGCTCCTGCAAGGCCTTAAGGGAAACTACTAGCTGATTAAGGTACTGAGTTCTATCCTGCACTATTTTCCAAAGTCCTACCACCTCAGTTTCTAACCTATCCAACCTCTCTAATTCACTATGAACCAAATTTTTAAATTTCAATTCTAAGGTGTATTCTGCCAATTGGTCCATAACAGAAGATTTTTCTATGGGTTGGTTAAGGTACGAAAAATTATGGTTCCAAGTGCCTAAATAATTACCATCATAAGCATTTTCATCAAATTTAGGTACAAAATATTGAAAATTAGACACATGGTGTTCAGATAAATCATGATGCACATACCTAGGGTCCTGAGAGGGACAATACAATGGTGGAAACTCAAAATAATGCAAAGTCATACTTGAAAAATCAGTAATTCAGATCAAGACTTTTACACAATAGCAACACAACCAAGAAACAGGGGACAAAGACTCAAAAACACTCAAAACTAAAATAACACAAATAAGGAAACAAACAAACACACAAAACAATTGAGGAAAGACAAACAAACACACTTTAGTCTAAAATTTCAAATTTTCTCCTAATATTAATTAATCTAAATAATCGTCATTCCCCTGCAACGGTGCCAAAAACGTGCTGCGTATAATTAATATTATGCAGTACCGCAGTGTACGGGTCAAGCTTTAGTATAGTGATTTATGAGTCCAAGTATCGTCCTCGGGAATTGGTTTCTAGATTAATTAATTACTAAGGTACTAATTCTCAATTTTAGCTAAAGAAACATAACATGGATAGTTGGTTGAAAGTAAAGACAAGCAACAAACAAACATGTGGAGACACGAATTGATAGATTTGAGGGAAGTGATTATACTAGTTAATGACTCACTTAACACATGCAATGAACCAAAGAGATGAAAATATAAACAAAAAGTAAAATACTCAAGAAAACCTCTCGATTTTTAGTGAGCCTCACACATGCAATAATCTCCATAGTCTCCATATGAACCTACGACATGCATGGCATTAAGCAACTTCTTTATGTGTTTCCCTAAGATTTCTAAGTCATTCTCATGCCAGATTTCTAAGGGTTTTGACAATTTTGCTCTAATTCAAGCTTTATCTCTCGAGTCCACTTAAACCAATGAATTAAGAAGTAAAGAACGAATTGCCAAAAATAAGGACAAAACATGCTTCAATACATAGCAAGAAAGTCATAACAAGTAAATCAAATCCCAACTACAATGTCTAGCTACTCTAAATCACATGAAAATCAAACTAAACAAGTAGAAACGTCTTAGAACGCTATTACAAATTGAAAGAAAGAGAAATTAAACTTATGTGTCGATATCGATCCTTCGTTGAGCTCCCGTCTTCGATCTCGAACCTCCACGAATGCTTTGGCTAAAAAAAAAAACGCTCTTTTCTCTCTTCTTACAAAGTGTATTTCGAAAATATGTTGGAAAATCTACCAAATTCGCCTCCCCTTGCAAGAAGAATTAAGGTTGTATTTATAGAGAAATTTGGTGCAGCGTTGCAACGCTGTACCCTAAACGCGTGGTAAATAAGAAAACAGTCGATGGCGTTACTGTTGAGATGTATGTCCTCATCTCGTGTAGTTTGTAATATTCCAAGTTGTAAATGAATAAGAGTTATTTATTTCAACATTGTGTAATAAATAAGAGTTATTTATTTAAACTTTGTGTCTCGCATTTTTCATAAACTTAATCCAATAAACTAAGCTCCAGAGTCATTGTATTATGAGAGAACTAAGAACTTGAACGGTGTGTAGTGGACACACAGGGAAGATCGCGTTCGAGTTAATGACCCAATCGGTCTACAGTATATGGATAGGGTTGGAGACCTAATCCTGGATACACTGTGGATGCGACCCGCTTTGTATTAGATACAAACGAGGTGATCTGACTCGTTCATGTGGTTGACATGCGAGTGGGGGCATCCTGTGCAATGAGATTGCACAAGACCAGACCATGAATTATTAGACTTACTGATGTAACACCGTTAACAGTATAGAGCTAATAAATTCATAGATGACCATTAGTGACTCGACCTTAATCTTGAGCGTGTTACGGACTCCTGTCTGCGGGGGTTTGTCCTTTGATTAGTACGGGTGAGGGTGGCCACTGTTGCTCGCCCAATATGCCTACCTTCTCAGGGGCAGGACCACGTAGGGAGCTGGGAACTTGACTACGCAAGAAGGAATTCACTCATTCCCGACTTAGGGAAACTAGAGGGGTTGTTCCCTTAAGTGCTGTCTCCAGGGCTTGAACAACGGGGCCCCACTCTCTTATTGGCCTGAGAGGGTTGTTTTTTATGGTTGGACCATGCAATGTAGTTGTTCATTAGAGGAGCAGTGGGACTTAAGGAGCAAGAGGTAGACACGAGTAAAAAAACGGTAATTTGACCCAGCTGTGACTACGAACAACCTGTGAAGGGTCGACTCATGGGTATTGGTTATATCGATGGACACAACTTGTCCTGCAGTGATGAGAGTGCAGCTACGGGCTTTAGTGAAGTGTTACCGTAGCTAATGAATGTTGAATAACCGGGTCAAAGAGTTTGACAAGTTATTCTCGGATCATTGGAGCTCATCACGTGTAGGTCCATTAGGTCCCTCGGTTAGCTCAAATTGGACAAATTGAGGGTTTACAGTTTGGTGTGAATTTGAAGTGTTCAAATTCATTATTTGGGTATTTATGTCATTTATATGAGATATAGATGACATAATATATAGTTTGATGTGAATGAGATTCATAATAAACTATAGTATAGCCTAATTGATTAATTAGTGCTATTTGGAGAAATAGAATTGAGAGAAATAAAATTGAATGTGATTCAATTTATAATTCCACATTTATGCAAATGAGATTTGTATAATAAGGTATGAGATACCTTATATTATATAATATGCAAATATGATTTGTATATTATATAGTTGTTGTAAAATGGTGAATTGGTGGAGATTTTAACTCCACCACACACCATTATAAAAGGATGCATTCAAAGGCATCTCAAGACACTTCTTGCCATTTTTGGATTTCCATCCAAAGAGAGCAAGACAATTCTCTCTAGAATTCTCTCAATTCCCTCAAAATTTTCTCCTCACCCAAAACCAAAGGGAGTCCCACCTACTCTCCCTCAACCTCCCGAGAACAACCGAGAAGACCCTTTGGAGGTGTCTCCTTGTTCGGATCGTGGATCGTGTTCGAGGAGGACGTTGGATCTAGAGAGATCGTGACCGGAGAGGGAGAAAACGTTGAAGAAGAGTTCTTCAAGAGGTTAGTACTTTTTACTTCATCGCTTTCTTTCTTCTTCTTTGCATGTTTAGCCTAGGATCTATGAGATAGATTCAATTTTAAGATAGAATTACACAACGGATCAATGACGTTTCACAACGTCTTCCGCTGCGGGAATTCAAAATCCTTTCAGTTGCAACGCTGAGGGCAGCGTTGCAACGCCGCTACCCTAAAGCGCGCTCCTTATCGAAATGGCGGCGACGCTGCAAGGCAGCGTTGCAACGCCCGTTGTGCGGTCTTTCGTGTGTGCCTTCTTTATCAAGATAGCGTTGCGACGCTGCCTGCAACGCTATCGCATGGGTCTTCAACGCGTCTTGGCTGCACGTTCGACGTTGCAACGCTATAGACAGCGTTGCAAAGCCATCACCTCGGGTCATCATGCCTGGATTGGTCCTTTCTCTTCCAATTGGTATTATTTTTAGCTCCAAATAGCCTCGTTTTGATCCCGAGTGATCCAATTTGTCTCCAATAGCTCCGTTCAAGCTCTTAACCTGAAATTGAATGAATTAAACACGTAAAAGCCCTGAAATCATCATAAAACTAGCAATTATTAAGCCTAAGGATAGCACATTTTGTGTGCTATCATCCACTCTTCACTAGTTCCTCAATCCTATTGAGATTAATGTAGCCTAACCGTAGATGCCAAAAATGGGCATTTTCTTTAGGAGAAACTTTTGCTCTTTTAGTTCGTGTTTCTGCTGTTTTAAACAATTAAGTATTCAAAACACTTTTGACCGAATTAGGTTTCAAAACATACAGATTATTTTCAAGTGAAGCAGAACAAGTAAAATTATCATTTATGGAAATAAACGCTTTATTACCATGGAAAGAAACGGAAATACATTGTTCTAACAGGCAAGAAATAGAAACTAGGTTTCTAGTAAACCCTAGAACTATATACATATTGTCCAACAAAATGTAATTCCTGCCAAAATGTAGCTTCACCGTGCCGACTGCTGCAGCAGAGACAAGCTCCCCAGATCTAACCCGTAGAGTCACCTCACCCTCTCGCAGCTACTGCAAGGAATCAATCCCCTGAAAAGAATAACAAACATGGTTAGTGGCGCCCAAATCCAATATCCAAGCAGAGTCACTACTTTCCATTAAACAGGTTTTTGTCACAAGTAAATCACATTTACCTTGATTCATCCTCTCGGCTAGGAATTTGGGACAGTTCCTCTTCAAGTGTCCGCCCCCATTGCAGTGAAAACACTTTCCTTTTTCTGCAACTTCCTTGACCTTCTTGCCCTTTTGGGCGACAACTCGGTCAGTTTTACCCCTCTTCATCTTCTTCTTCCCTTTCGGGCGTGAAGGAGCTACATGCTTTGTCCCAGAGGTCGAACCCCTGTGATAAGACCTAAAGGCAACGTTTGCCTCAGCTTCCGACGTCCTGATCCTCATCAAGGACTGGAAGGTTTGTAGCTCGTTAAGAAGAGTAGTCATAGTGTAGTTTATCTTGTTCATAACAAATGTTGCTCTAAATCAAGGAAACTCTTTGGAAGAATCTCCAAGATAAAATCGACTGCTCGACTCTGCCGATCAAAGCACCGTTCATCTCCGCTAGATTAAAGTGGGTTATCATGTCTAGAACATGTTCACGGACAGACGACCCCTCTTTCATTCGTGCGTTGAAGACGTATTTGAACGAGTCATGCCGGACTTGAAAGGACTGTTGTCCAAACATTTCCTGCAAGGACTCCATGATCTCCTTAACGGTGATCATCAGATCATGCTTCTTTGCCAAAACATCAGACATGCTAGCAATGATATAGACCTTGGCCTTTTCATTGGCCCTGGTCCATCGATCATATGCATCACGAACACTTCGCGATGCAGTCGAGCCCTACATCTGAGGACACTCCTCAGGGAGCACGAACTTAATGTCGTCAGTTACCAAAATTGTGCTCAAGTTGTTTTTCCATGTTTGGTAATTATCTCCCACTAATTTGTCAGACGTGAGTAAAGTTATTATTGAGCTAGACATGTTTTTAGCTGAAAGATCAAAAAACTTTGTGTTAGTCTCGCAAATTGTTTTTGAAATCCAATCAAGTTTTAGCAAAAATTGTTTCATGATCCCTAGGTCATTCAAAAATCTGCAATGATATCCTAAAGGTTTAGAATGACCGCCACCGAAGGGTGAACAGAACACTCCTCCTCTAGGACGAAACATTCTCGATCAGACCCTAATCCCAGAATAACTCTTATTCCATTAGGCGTCCAATTACCATTGTTCGGTCGAATTCATTAACTCTTAACGAATTTTGTGAGTGTCACCCTCAATCTTTAAGTTTCCAAGTATCCATCCAAACAATAGCCACCGAAGGGTGAACCAAGAAGGAAAATCAACCAAGAAACTGTATCCCTTTCGGGAATTCATGATGTTCCGACTCCCATGATCAGGCCCTCCGAAGGGATTGTCTGGTCCAGGCTAAACTAGCAAGCGGATCATAGGCGTCTCATGGTGTGAATCGAAAGAAGAGACCGTGAGTCCCGTTTTCACAAGTCCCCGCTCCCACTCACTATAAGTACTCTCTCCATCCACGATGATATTGACCCATACAAATGCCACCCGAAGGGGGACGCTCCCATTTGCGTCACGAGGCTGAGTATAGATCTCACGGTGCAGACTTAACGGAGATTTGTGGTCGAAAAATCAAATGTATCTTATACACTATATTTCCTCCCACTCAACACTTTAATTTTATTAGGGATTGACCTAGATAAACCGGCTAAAATTTACCTAAGTCTACCAATATAACTCTTATATGGCATTAACCTAAGTTTATAATCACATTATTACTTAGGTCTATGTGAGTAAATTAAAACACTTTTAATTAACGACACTCACGATAAGTATAATCTAAGAATCTTCGGACCGGATTCACTCCCAGGTCGGTTTCCAAGTAGGGGTGTTCCGCAAGCGTCAACTTAAATACCCCAGCCTTAGACAAAACCTTCCTTAGACAGAGTTACTAATCAGGTCACCATTCCTAGACTAAACTTTGATTTCCTAATTCTAATCTTATTAGAACTAGAAAACCTAAGTCTAATTATTCAAGTTCTAAACTCTTTAAAACTAATAATTAACTTAGGTTACATGCATTTCTGTGTTATAGTGCTTGATCATTCATCACATGAATAACTATATACTATAACAAAAACAATTCATCACATGAATATAAATGCATGAGCATACTTTAATCTAAAAATATAACACTTATATTAATTAAATTAAAACATGCATTTAATTATATTATAACATTTATAATATAACCTATCATGCAAACTATATATTATAACTCTTATAATATAAATGATGCATGAAATGTTAAACCTAAGGTGAGATTTTCAATCTATATGACATACACTATGCACAATGAATTTAATTAAATCATACATCTCATGCATACAATAATTAAATAGCAAAAATGGACCGGTTCTTGGCACCTAGGGGCAATTATTTAATTAAATAACATTAATATAACATTTATATTAATATTATTTAATAAAATAATTAAAAAACATAAAATAAAATCCATTTTACAAATAAAAAAAATAAAAAACGAAATTTTAAACTGCCCCACGATCAGCAACTTGCATCAACGCCCACGTACTCGCGAAACCGCCCGCGAACTGGCCACTACGCGTGCGGCGTTGCAACGTCGTGGGCAGCGTTGCAACACTGCCGCGTTCAGCGTCACGTCCCGCGTGCTCCACGCCGTGGCGTTACAACGCTACTCAACAGCCAAGCCAGCGCCCGCAAGGACAGCGTTGAGACACCAATGAACATCGTCTCAACGCCATCGGCAAAACAACAAACTCCTTTGCTGTTCTTCGTCGTTTTTCGCCCATTTCCGCTCCTATTTCTTCACAGCAACTCTTGCTACTAAAGGCTCGGACTTATAGACTCGATTTACAACAAAATGCCCAAAAACAACGGGCCCTTACATTGATCTCATCAACATATTGTAAATCTAAACTAGTGCCAAAAACCGAAACATCCAAAATTGCAAAGAACCAACAACGTGGCTTTGATACCATTTGAAGGGAATGAGAATCCAGGCGCAGCGGAAGACGATCGAATCGTCATGGTATCGCTACGCTACTAGAATTTCATTAAAACGATTTAACACTTAAATCTAGGCTAAACATACAAAATGGAAAGGAAAAACAGTAAGTTGAAGTTACTTACTTGTTGAAGACCCTCTTCAAGAGCTCATTTCCAGCGAATTACGAACTCTTCGTGAAAACCCGATCTCTACGAACTTAATCTTTTCTCAGAACCGAACACAACCAACGACCTTCTCGGTTGTTCTTCCTTTGGAAGAAGGAAAGTAATGGGACTTTAGTTTTGGTTGAGAGGGTGGAGAAATCTAGAGAGAAAAGTTGAGAGAGAGTTCTCTTCTTTTGGTCAAAATTCCAAAAATGAGAGAATGAAGTATGAAACCCTTCTTGCAAAGGGTTTAAATAGTGAAAGAACATGGAGTTAAAATATCCACATTATTACCACTTTACCACAACTATAGGTTATGCAAATCACATTTGCATAACCATATATTATAAGATATCTCATATCTAATTATACAAATCACATTTGCATAATTGTGGATTTTATTAAATTGAATCACATCCAATTTAATTCATCTCAATTAATTTCTCCAATTAGCCCTAATTCAACAATTAGGCTAACCTATAGTTTATTATGAATCTCATTCACATTAAACTGTATATTATATCATTCATATCTCATATAAATGACATAAAATGCCCTTTAAGTGAAATTAAACACTTTAATTTCATACCAAAACATTAACTCTTCTTTTAACCCAGATTGAGCCAACCGAGGGACCTAATGGAACTACACTGACGGGCTCCAATGATCCGATATTAACCTATCAAACTCTTTGACCTGGTTAATCAACATTCATTAGCTATGGTAACACTCCACTATAACCCGTAGCTGCACTCCTGTCAGTGCAGAATATTACGTGTCCACTGTTATAACCAATGCCGATGAGTCGATCCTTCACAGGTTGTTCGTAGACACTGCTGGATCAAATTACCGTTTTACCCCTATGTCTACCTCTTGTTCCTTAAGTCCCTACTGCTCCTCTAATGAACAACATATTGTGATGGTCCAACCATACACAACACCCTTCTCGGGCCAGTGAGAAGGTAGGCAGCCCGTTGTCCAAGCCCTGGAGACAACACTTAAGGGAACAACCCCTCTAGTTTCCCTAAAGGCGGGAACGAGTGAATTCCATCTAGCGTAGTTAAGTTCTCAGCTCCCTACTTGGTCCTGTCCCTGAGAAGATAGGCATATTGGGCGAGTAACTGTGACCACCCTCACCCGTACTAGTCAAAGGACAGATCCCGCAGACAGGAGTCCGTAACACGCTAAGGATTCAGGTGGAGTCACTAATGGTCATCTACGAAGTTATTAGTCCTTATTGTCAATGGTGTTACATCAGTAGGTCTAATAATTCACGGTCATATCTTGTACAATCTCATTGCACAGGATGCCCCCACTCGCATGTCAACCACATGAACGAGTCAGATCACCTCGTTTGTATGTAATACAAAGCGGGCCGCATCCACAGTGTATCCAAGATTAGGTCTCCAACCTTATCCATATACTGTAGACCGTTCGGGTCATTAACTCGAACGTGATCCTCCCTGTGTGTCCACTACACACCGTTCAAGTTCTAGTTCTCTCATAAATTCAAGTACCCTGGAGCTTAGTTTATTGGAAAAGTTTGTAAAATTTGCGAGACACAAAGTAATGAAATGAATAACACTTTATTAATTTTAAACAGTAATTTACAAAGACGAGATTAGGACAAAAATCCCAACAACTTGCATGTCGATATAGAGCGTGTTGGGATAACAGTGTTGGTGGGGCAAGTCACAACCCAACTGAATCGGTTATCAGTTCGGTCGATCTTGAGGCAGCAGGTTGTGGAGGCTAAGTGGGGGGACCCGAGCCTCGAGAATGGTTGGCATCAAGCAAGCTCGAATAAGGTTTGTGAGTTCTCTGTGGCAATTGATGGTGGACTTCTGTTTAAAGGGCGGTTGTGTGTGCCCAATAGGGGTGGCCTTAAGGAAAATATTTTGACAGAGGCTCATAGTTCTCCTTTTTCGGTGCACTCGAGAAGCACCAAGATGTACCAGGATCTGAAATAGTTATATTGGTGGCGAGATATGAAAAGGGATGTAGCAGAGTTCGTCAGTAAATGCTTGGTATGCTAACAAGTTAAGTCCCTAAGACAGAAGCCTGCAGGGTTGTTGCAGCTCCTAGAGGTATCTCAGTGGAAGTGGGAGGAGATCTCCATGGATTTCATCTCTGGTTTGCCCCAAACAGTAGGATACACAGTGATTTGGGTGATTGTGGATAGGCTAACCAAATCAACCCATTTCTTGCCAGGAAAACTGACTTATGCGGTTGAGAAATGGGCAAATCTGTTTATGGAAGAGATAGTCAGGTTACACGGAGTTTCGATGAAGATCATCTCTGATAGGGACCCTCATTTCACCTCGAACTTCTGGTTGAGTGTCCATCGAATGCAACTTTAGTACGATATTTCACCCACAAACCGATGGGCAGACTGAAAGGTTGAACCAGGTGTTGAAGGACATGCTTCGGGTCTGCGCTTTGGATTTTTCAGGTAGTTAGGACTCACACCTTCACCTGATGGAGTTCACTTATAACAATAATTATCAAACAACGATCGGTATGAAACCTTTTGAGGCCCTGTATGGGAAGAGGTACATATCTCCAGTGTATTGGGAGTGAAGTTGGTGAGCGAAAGCTATTAGGGTCTGAGCTGGTGCAAGTGACAAACGAGGTTGTACAAAAGATTGGGGCGAGAATGCTAACAACGCAAAGTAGACAGAAAAGCTATGCCGATGTGAGGCGAAGAGACTTGGAATTCGTTGTAGGAAACTATGTGTTCCTAAAAGTTATGCCTATGAAGGGCATTCTGAGGTTCAATAAGAAGGGGAAGCTAAGCCCCAGGTTTATTGGACCATTCGAGATCTTAGAGCGTGTCGATCAGGTGGCCTATTGGTTAGCCTTGCCACCATCTCTTTCTTTTGTTCATGATGTGTTTCATGTGTCGATGTTGTGGGTTATGTACCTGATGCATCTCATGCCATTAACTGCAAACCACTACAAGTGGACGAGAACTTGAATTACGAGGAGAAACCAGTGAAGATTCTTGCCCACGACAGTAAGGTGCTGAGGAATAAGGAGATCAAACTAGTTAAGGTCATGTGGCAAAACCAGCAGCTCAGAGAAGCTACCTGGGAATGCGAAGAGGAGATGCGGGTGAGTTATCCCGAACTGTTCGAGAACTAGTCACTTTCGAGGACGAAAGTTCTTAAGGTGGGTAAAATGTGACGCCCGATTTAATTCAGGTACTACAGAGTTAATTTTCGACCTAATTAGAGTTAATTCGCGATTTAAATTGTGTTTTTGGTGGTTCGGGCCAGATTTTCTAATTTTTGAGTCTTTGAGGCCATGTGGCCAATTCCCGTTCTTTTAAGTTGGGGACCTGAATTAAGCACTAAAGGCTTGATAGCACACAAAATGTGCTATCCTTAGGCTTAATTATTGCTAGTTTTATAATGATTTCAGAGTTTTTACGCGTTTAAATTACTCAATTTCAGGTTAAGAGCGTAAACAGAACATTTGGAGACAAATTGGATCACTCGGGATCGAAACGAGGCTATTTGGAGCTCAAAATAACATCAATTGAAAGTGAAAGGACCAAACCAAGCTTGAAGACCCGAGGTGATGGCGTTCCAATGCCATGAAGAGGGTAGCAACGCCGAAGGTGCAACCAAGATGCGTTGAAGACCCCAGGCGATAGCGTTGCAACGCTGCTTTGCAGCGTCGCGACGCTATCTCGATAAGAAGATGCGCAAGAAGGACCGCACAACGGGTGTTGCAACCCTGGCTTGCAGCATCGCAACGCCATTTCGATAAGGAGCGCGCGCGTTAGTGTAGGGCGTTGCAACGCTGCCGACTGTTTCCGTATTTATCAGCCGCCTAGGGTACAGTGTTGCAACGCTGCACCGAATTCCTCTATAAATACAACCTTAATTCTTCTTGCAAAGAGGAGCCGAAATTGATAGACAATCCACTCTAATTTCGAAATACACTTTGTAAGAAGAGAGAAAATAGCGTTTTTGGGAGCCAAAGCACTCGTGGAGGTTCGAGATCGAAGACGGGAGCTCGGAGACGAAGGACCGGTATCGACACATAAGTTTAATTTCCTTTTCTTTCAGATTATAATAGCGTTCTAAGACGTTTTCTACATGTTTAGTTTGATTTTCATGTGATTTAGAGTAGCTAAACATTGTAGTTAGGATTTGATTCACTTGTTAAGACTTTCTTACCATGAATTGAAACATGTTTTGTTCTTATTTTTGGCAATTCGTTCTTTACTTCTTAATTTGTTGGTTTAAGTGGACTTGAGAGATAAACCTTGAATTAGAGCAAAATTGTCAAAACCCTTAAAAATATGACATGAGAATGACCTAGAAATCTCAGGGAAACACATAAAGAAGTTGCTTAATGCCATGCATGTCGTAGGTTCATATGGAGACTATGAAGTTTATTGCATGTGTGAGGCTCACTAAGAATCGAGAGATTTTCTTGAGTATTTTACTTCTTGTTTATAAATTCATCTCATTGCTTCATTGCATGTGTTAATTGAGTCATTAACTTGTATAATCACTTCCCTCAAATCTATCAATTCGTGTCTCCACATGTTTGTTTGTTTGCTTGTCTTTACTTTCAATAAACTATCCATGTTATGTGTCTTTAGCTAAAATTGAGAATTAGTATCTTAGTAATTAATTAGTCTAGAAACCCATTCCCGAGAACCATACTTGGACTCATAAATCACTATACTAAAACTTGACCCGTACACTGCGGTATTGCATATCCATAATTATATGCAACAAGTTTTGGCGCCGTTGCCGGGGATGACGATTATTTAGATTAATTAATATTAGGAGAAAATTTGAGGTTTTAGACTAAAGATTGTTTGTGTGTATTTCCTTATTTGTTTTTATTTTGTGTTTGTTTGTTTCCTTATTTGTTTTATTTTAGTTTTGTTTGTTTTTGAGTCTTTGTCCCCTGTTTTGGTTGTGTTGCTATTGTGTAGAAGTCTTGATCTGAATTATTAATTTTTCAAACATGACTTTGCATGATTTTGGTTCTCCACCATTCTATTGTCTCTCTCAGAACCTTAGGTATGCACATCATGAGTTCTCTGAATTTCATCTTTCTAATTTTTACCATTCTGTACCTGAAAGTGATAAACATTCATGTAATGGTAGTCATCTAGGCAGTTGGAACCATAGTTTTTCGTACCTTAATCAACCCCTAGAAAAATCTTCTCTTATGGACCATATTGGCGGAATATACCTTATAATTGAAATTTAAAAATTTGGTCCATAGTGAATTAGAGAGGTTGGATAGGTTAGAAACTGAGGTGGTAAGACTTTGGGAAATAGTACAAGATAGAGCTTAGTACCTTAACCAGCTAGTAATTTCCCTTAAGGCCTTACAAGAGCAATTTCTTATCCTTACCACTCAGGAGGTGCCACCTAGGAGGATTTGTTCAGATGATAATGAGAATAGTTTGGGGGAGGCTGAGGCACACCATGATCAGGTTAATGAGGAAGACATTGGTGATACATTTATAGTTCCACAGGGGAGATCCAGGTGATAGAGTTAGAAGCTGAGAAGTCTTCTTTCCTTTTATACCCAGAAATTTCTTTTATTTTTGATAACCATTTGTCTTATACTCACGAGTCTTGCTTTGATTTCAGTTCTTTCATTTCATTAAACAAAAATACCAAAAATAATTCTCTCTCTGGTGCCCACAAAAAGCAGGATAGCCTTTTAGACTTAGAAGGCTATATTGATTCGAGCAAGAAGGGCCCGAAGAAATATGAGCAGTTTTACGTGCCTTGACGCCAATCTTGAGGGAGTATAGTCTAGCTAAAGACGTTAAACAAAGCGCTTCTTGGGAGGCAACCCAAGCTTTTCATTTTTCTATTTTCTGTCTTTAGTTTGTTGTTTTTCAATTCTTAGTTTATTTACTAGTTGTTGTATTGCTTTGTAGGTTGTGACGATGTTGTTCTTCGTTGAAATCCATGCTCCCGTTCTGAGGAATTCCAACACACATGCTTTGGCTATCCAAGAAACTCAAAAAGATCTCCATTACCCAGGACAATATTGTTCATTCTTACCCTTATACTTAATTTGTGCTTAATTTTGCAAACATTGGGGACAATGTTTAGTTTAAGTTTGGGGGTGGGATGTTGTTTATTTGTTGTAAATGTCCTGAATATGTGCTGAATTGTTGATTGATCTTTTACATAAGTATGATTATGATAGCCTAGGATGAGATATAATTGGAAATCTTGGTGATTCTGATGAAACCTGAGAGCATGACATGAATTTGAGTTAATTTAAAAATTTTCTTAAGTTTCTCCTTCATTATTATGCACATAATCTGTGTTCTTGTAGTTTTGAAATGCTTAGAACAAAATTATTAGGTTCAGAAGTTTGATGTCACCTCGATAGGTCTAAGAACTGATTTGAGAGCTAAACTGCAGGATATGGTGAATAATAATATGAAGTGCATGACCTGTATAATATGTGATTTAGTTGGCTTTTGTTATTTGTTTGCTAAAGAAAAAAATTCGTGAGGGCAAAAAGAGCTACCTTCATTGTGATCAGTTAGGCCACTCATTGAGCGAGTGCTCTGGGTAAGGGTCCCCTACAGTGGATGTGTGAAAGCTAGTGTCTTTGCACAAAAAAAAGAGAAGAAAATAGAAAAATTGATAAAAAAAAAGTGAGTAAGTACTGAGTAGAGTTATTTAATTCTTGAATGTAGGGAGGCTTAAAGATTAGTAATTAAGACCAGTGTAGGGGGAAGTTGAATGGGAAGCCTAATAAAATTGATCCGGGCTTAGTAAAAATGAAGGGAACATAGGGTAATCACACACACGTAGGGACAATTAGGAAAAATTTTAAATTGCTTGCTGAAGTGTTATGTTTGAGTGTTTCCTGTGATTACCAGATTTTCTCTTAAATTTTTGTGGCTTGAATCAAATGTATGTTTTAAGAACAATCCGATGTTTAATTATGTTTTTGCTCGGGACTAGCAAAAATTTAAGTTTAGGGGTGTTTGATAGCACACAAAATGTGCTATCTTTAGGCTTAATTATTGCTAGTTTTATAATGATTTCAGAGCTTTTACGCGTTTAAATTACTCAATTTCATGTTAAGAGCGTAAACAGAACATTTGGAGACAAATTGGATCACTCGGGATCGAAACGAGGCTATTTGGAGCTCAAAATAACATCAATTGGAAGTGAAAGGACCAAACCAAGCTGGAAGACCCAAGGTGATGGCGTTGCAACGCCATGAAGAGCGTTGCAACGCCGAACGTGCAACCAAGATGCGTTGAAGACCCCAGGAGATAGCGTTGCAACGCTGCTTTGCAGCGTCGCAACACTATCTCGATAAGAAGATGCGCAAGAAGGATCAAGATATCGGCCGCTGCAGCGTAACGCTTGCAGCGTCGCAACACCATTTCGATAAGGAGCGCGCGCGTTAGGGTAGCGGCGTTACAACGCCGCCGATCGCTTTTCTTTATTTACCAGCCGCCTAGGGTACAACGTTACAACGCTGTCCCTCGCGTTGCAACGATGCACCAAATTCCTCTATAAATACAACCTTAATTCTTTTTGCAAAGGGGAGCCGAAATTGATAGACAATCCACCCTAATTTCGAAATACACTTTGTAAGAAGAGAGAAAAGAGCGTTTTTGGGAGCCAAAGCACTCGTGGAGGTTCGAGATCGAAGACGGGAGCTCGGAGACGAAGGACCGACATCGACACATAAGTTTAATTTTCTTTTCTTTCAGATTGTAATAGCGTTCTAAGACGTTTTCTACATGTTTAGTTTGATTTTAATGTGATTTAGAGTAGCTAAACATTGTAGTTAGAATTTGATTCACTTGTTAAGACTTTCTTACCATGAATTGAAGCATGTTTTGTTCTTATTTTTGGCAATTCGTTCTTTACTTCTTAATTTGTTGGTTTAAGTGGACTCGAGAGATAAGCTTGAATTAGAGAAAAATTGTCAAAACCCTTAGAAATCTGGCATGAGAATGACCCAGAAATCTCAGGGAAACACATAAAGAAGTTGCTTAATGCCATGCATGTCGTAGGTTCATATGGAGACTATGGAGTTTATTGCATGTGTGAGGCTCACTAAGAATCGAGAGATTTTCTTGAGTATTTTACTTCTTGTTTATAAATTCATCTCATTGCTTCATTGCATGTGTTAATTGAGTCATTAACTTGTATAATCACTTCCCTTAAATCTATCAATTCGTGTCTCCACATGTTTGTTTGTTTGCTTGTCTTTACTTTCAATCAACTATCCATGTTAAGTTTCTTTAGCTAGTATCTTAGTAATTAATTAATCTAGAAACCCATTTCCGAGGACGATACTTGGACTCATAAATCACTATACTAAAACTTGACCCGTACACTGCGGTATTGCATATCCATAATTATACGCAACAAGGCTGTAAATTCAGATCATTACGTTTAGGAAGCTTCAGTCTCAACCCTCGCCTTCTCACTTTCGTTTTGGGAGCTTGTTAAGAGAGTGAGAGCATCTAAGTAAGCTTGTTCCTCCCCTTTTCTTATTTTCTTTTTGTGTGTTTTATGGTTTTTTAAAAAAAAGAAAGAAAAGAAGCAGATGGTCGAAGACCTCCTCGCGCACCACTTACCCTCCCCCTTCGTATCCCTGTTTTCCCCTTTCGGTAGATGTCGCCACCACCGCACCCTCCCCCCCGTCTCTCCCTTCCTTCCGTGCAGACGTCACTGCGAGCTCCCCAGACGCATCGCCCAACCGCTCACGTCACCCAGCCATTCGATCGCCTCAACCGTCGACGATCCATTGCATGCGCCATCCGCATCCCTCGTGCCAACCGCTGAACGCGTCTCTCCATTGTAGGTGCCGACCGGGAGCATAGTCATTCACCTCTCTCTCTTCAAGTCGCGCCGGTGGATCTGAGGGGTTGGGAACCTCATTTTTTTTTGCTTCTTTCGTTTACTCTCGTCCCTCGATCACTTAATCCTGTAGGGAGACTAATCGGTGTTGTTTTTGTCGTTGATCAGGGTTGTGGAGTTAAATGAAAGGGTTATTTTGGAAGTTTCGCTCGGGTTTGGCAGCTTTTAGCGACAGGAGTTTAAGTTTCACATTTGTGGGTAAGCTGTCACCCTCGAATTGGTTGTTTCTGTTAGGATTGAGTTGTTGGATAAACTCTCGACCTTTCCTTAGGTCTTTTTGTGGTTGGTCTTAGGGAAGTTTTCTTGTTGGTGGTTGCAGGCGAACCTATTATCAACTCTTGAAGGGTAGTTGTCTCATGGAACCTTCAATCGAGGTAAGTAGTCAGTTGGATTTAATAAGCATGCTCAAAAGTGGGAGAGCTTGCTTGCGTAGCTTGTGATTTATAATTTGGCTTGTTGTGCACGTTAAAGAGGTCGGTGTTGACCCTTAAGTATTGTTTTTCATCCTTGTGGTTGTTGACTGGATGTCCCTGTTGGCTCTTGGAGCATGCCTATGACTTGTTTAGCATATATACCTCTTGGATTAGCTGTTTGATTTTGGTTTAAGCATGTTTTCTGAATTGTTGTGAATCTTGTTGGGTTTTGTGCGTTGGTGCGAAACTTGAACTGGTTAGCCTTTATGGCAATAGTGTGGTAGGCCCAGATGCGTAACCTAGCCTTCGTGGCAGTCCAAGTAGGCCTAATATGTTGGTCATCCTTGGTGGCGAGTTTTAGTCCTTACTGTCAACGGTGTTACATCAGTAGGTCTAATAAATCACGGTTCGGTCTTGTACAATCTCATTGTACAGGATGCCCCCACTCGCATGTCAACCACATGAACGAGTCAGATCAACTCGTTTGTGTCTTAATACAAAGCGGGTCGCATCCACAGTGTATCCAGGATTAGGTCTCCAACCCTATCCATATACTGTAGACCGTTCGGGTCATTTACTCGAACATGATCCTCCCTGTGTGTCCACTACACACCGTTCAAGTTCTAGTTCTCTCATATATTCAATGACTCTGGAGCTTAGTTTATTGGTCAAAGTTGTATAAAAAGCGAGACACAAAATAATGAAATGAATAACACTTTATTAATTTCATACAGTAATTTACAAAACGAGATTAGGACAAAAATCCCAACAGTAACTCCGTTGACTAGTTAGGTTTCTATTTCAATAGGATGACCTAGGCAACTTGATCTCAATCTGAGCGCAGTTACTTAACTAACTCACTTTGCAAGAGATTGTCCTTTGACTAGTATAGGTGAAAGTGGCCTGAGACGCCTACTCAATAAGCCTACCTTCTTAGGGACAAACCCGCGTAGGCAGCTGGAGACTTAACCTAACAAGAAGGAATTCACTCCTTTTTGACTTTAGGGTAGGAAGATGAGTATTCCCTTAAGTGGTGTCTCTGAGACTTGAACAAAGGACCCGACCCTCTCACTGGCCCGATAGGGACTTCTATTTATTGGTAGGACCATAAACAGGTTGTTCATTAGAGGAACACTGGAACTTAAGGTAAAAGATGTAACCTAGGGGTAAAACGATAATTTGATCCAGTTGGTGTTACGAACACTCGTGAAGGATCAACTCGCTGTTATTGGTTGTTATCCATGGACACAGAAACATATATGTAATGAGAAGAGTGCAACTACGGGACTTTAGTGGAGTGTTCTTGCGGTTAACGAATGTTGATTAGGCAGTGAATGGGATTAACCTATTAATCTTGTATCCTTGTAGGTTCAGATCTGTAGGTCCATTAGGTCTACTTCCTAGCTCGTAAAGAGTTCTTAGATTACTAGATCTTGATTAGAATTTGAATTGTTCAAATTTACCTTGAGAATTATCTTAATGAATAAAGATACATTATAATATAAAGTTTTTATGTACATTAAAACTTTATAGTATAAATTTAATTTGAATATGTTTCAAAGTAAATTTATGAGAGAATTGAATATTTGAAAGGGTTCAAATAGTGTTTTAGTGTGAATGAGATTCATATTAAAAAACTAAAGGTTAAAATTTAATACGCATAAGATGCATATTAAAACTATAGGTTAAAGGGAGTATGATTAAATATAATTTAATCATTCATAACCTAAATTAAATATATGATATTTAATTTATGAATTAATTAATTAATTTAAAATTTTAATTAACTTAATTAAATATGATTTGATTAAATTAATTAAAACTTTAGGTTATGTAGTATATATATTTAATTAAATATGTTTTAATTAGTTAATTAACAAAATGGGGAACGTGTGACACGTTCCCCACTCCCCTTCATCTTCTTCCTCACTCTGTCGATAAAGGATGAGGGAGTTAGGAGAAGTTGATCGATCGATAGGCTTGGCATACTGATGTTTTTCTCCTGAAAAATTCTCTCTCAATAATTCCTCCCAAAGATCAAGAAGTTTTCCCACAAAAATTTCAATCTAAACATCCAGAGAATAAAAAGTTTTCCTATTGGTAGTGTCCTGTTCAAAGTAGGAAAAGTTCCAGTTCGTGTTGCTGCAAAAATCACTACCGGTGAATTCCAAAAGCAAAAGGTAAAAATTCTTAACCTTTTAGTTTAGAAAACGTTTCAAACATGCTTATGTATTCTTAATTACAATATCCATAATTTTGTATGTTTATCGATTTATATTTTGCCAATGTATGGGCATTTTAGTTTGCCAAATGAAAAACGTGTTTTTCGATTCAATTGGGACTTCAACTATGCAATTGGAATTTCGATTCCATCAGAGTTAACCTTGTGGTAAGTGGTTAGCCCCAGTCCGGTGATGCCCTATCCTTTTAGCAAGTCAGTGTAGACCTAACCTAGGACCCTTGGCCTTCGAAATAAACTAAGACCTGACTCTTTTGTGATGAGTGGCCTTTGTGGCAAATTAGCCTAGTGGCAAACCCGAGATAGCCTTTGTGGCGTTGTAGCCTTTGTGGTATCATAGCCTTTGTGGTGTTGTGGCAAGCCCCAGATAGCCTTTGTGGCACGTTAGCCTTTCTGGCAAGTCTCAGACAGCCTTTGTAGCGAGTAAGCCTTTGTGGCAGGGCGAGGGAGCCTTTGTGGTCGTGAGTCGAGGGTCCAGTTTACGAAGCCAGGGTAGCAGAGTACGTGATGGAAGGCTAGGGTCATAAGATTTCGAGTAGGGGCCTGAGTGCTAGTCTGCTCGTAAGGAAACTTATTGATTATTGATGTTTTGTTATATTTTGGACTCGAGTGTGCTACTTACTGAGTATTCCTAATTCTAGGAATACTCACGCTACTTTCTCTGATGTTTTTGCTGCAGATAAGGCTTGACTGTGAGCTGACAGGCGACGGAGAACACCTGGCGAGGCTATGAGTACTTCCCTTTTTCCCTTAGTCTTAGTTTTAGTTTTCTACGTTGACGTTGAATTTGTGTTGGTTTCTTGAACATGCATTGTAGTCTCCTTATTTTCTGTGTGACCTAGCGTGTTTTAAGTCTATTCATCTGAATTTATGACTCCTACTTATTTCTAGAATTGCATAGTTGACCATGTGATGTGGTTTCTGGTTGCTGAGCCCCAACCCTAGTGTATTTAAAGTTAGCGGGTGGTTAGGAGGAATGATTTGTTTTAGAAGTGTTCTTGTTGCTTAAACAGGCTCTTGAAAATTTTTGGAAAGTCCTAGTAATACGTCATTATGTCACGAAATTTCAAATATGAACGACGTGTATTAAATAACACCCTAGATAGGTTTCCCCAAAATTTAGGGTCGTTACAAAATGGAATACTTTTATTAGTTTAGTAACATTTGGAAATGGAGCAATTCGAACATTTGATCTATTGATTCAGAATGCATGTCAATTACCGTTGAGATAAGCTCACTTTAGCAAATGAGACATATTTCATTGTGAAGCTTAAGAAAAATGAATTAAATTAAATTAAAATTAAAAAATTAAGAATAGCCACTATACTCTTTAAAAATAATTGAAGGACAATTACTTTTTTTTAGTATAATTGAGATGTGGGGATTCAAACACAGAGTTCTTGATCGCTAACACATTCGATATGTTAGTTGAGTTATTCTCACTGAAGAACATTGACCTTAATATACTAATAAACTTTAAAAAAACTATATTTTTTTAAGTGGGATATTGGTATAGTTTTAGATACGTTTTCATAAATATAATAATTTAATGATTTTTATGATGTAACACGAGACATACGTAGCGGAAAAATAGAACCTAATGACACTCTAATTGCATCTAACTTAATAGAAATTAACATGCAAACATACAAAAAACAGTGAACTAAAAAAGGGAAGAGAGTACAACCTTTGTAGCTCGATTTCTTCACGATCTTCTTGCCTAAGAACAATCTAAACACAACCAAACCACCACTAGAGCTTTCCTGCTATCCTCTAGACTCAGAACTGGGTTGTGGAACCCGATGAATGAAGGAATGAAAAGGAAGAATGGGAGGTTCAAAGGTTTATGTGAGGAAAAAAGATTTTTGGTGAGACTCTTTGGGAAAAATCTAAAAAAAAATTCCAGCAAAAAACTCCTTTGTTTTTAAAACCATTTCTATTTATAAAACAATTACATGCATCCAATGTATGTAAAAGTTCACCAAAATGCAACAACTCACAAAACACTAACTAAAGTGGGCTATGTGTCATTCTATAATGTTTACACATAGTCCACTTAAGTTAGTGGGATTATCCAACAAAAATGTTGGATAATTCCACTAACTCTAGTCAAGGGTAAAATGATCTTTTCTATTTGGTCAAAGTCAAATTTTGACTTTTCCCGAGCAAAAAAAGTCAACCTTTGACTTTTTACAGTTTTGACCCTCTTGACTAATTTTGACCTCCCGAACATGAATCCACATTCATATTTTCGAAATTCAAATCACATTTGAATATAGAGTTCCATACAAAAATCGATAGTTATATCACATATAGTTGTCGGTTTAAAACTCCTTTTCTAATTCGAACAATTCGAATTAATCCAACATACTGTTCTAAGTTTAATCCATATGAGCTAGCAAAGGGACCTAATGGATCTACAGATCATGGGCTCCAACAATCTGAGATTAACCGATCAAACTCTTTAACCTAATTAATCAACATTTGTTAACTAACGGGTCATTCCACTAAAGTCTCGTAGTTGCACTCCCCTCACTGTAGATATATTTATGTCTACCTGATATAATCGTAACCAATAAGTCAATCCTTCATAGGTTTTTCGTGGTCTCGATTGGGTTAAAATACTATCTTACCCCTGAGAATACTTCTTGGTCCTTAAGTCTCACTGAACATCTATAGAACAATTGATTTGTGGTCCAACAAACAAATCTAGTCTCTCTCAACCAAGTGAGAGGGTGGGGCCCATTTTTCTAGTTCTGATGTTAGTACTTAAGGGAATAACCTATCTACTATTCCTAGAGTTGCGTAGGAGTGAATTCCGTCTTGCACCCTATGGCCCCAGCTATTTACCCAGTCTTATCCCTAAAATGGGAGGCTTATTGAGCCAGCGCTGTTGAGCTGCTCTCACCCATGCAGATCTAAGGATAATCTCAAATAAACAGGAGTTCATAGTTAGCTCAGGATTGAGATCGAGTTACCTAGGTCATCAAGTTTGAATTAGTCAGTTTTATACAGTAAACGGTGTTATAAAGCAAAAGTGACCAAGTCGTGGTCCAGTCTTATACAAACTCATTGCATAGGATGCCCCCACTTACATATCTCTATATGAACGATTTAGGATCACATCGTTTGTACTAACTACAAAGTAGGTCACATCTATAGTGTCCCCAAAATAAGGCGCCCAACCTTATCCCTATACTATAGACCATTTCAGGCTATATACTCGAACTTGATCCAAGTTTTATGTCATCATATAAAGTTCAAGTCTACATTAAATAGCCTTGGGACCTTAGTTTATTGGATTCAAGATTATAGTATACTAATTCAATAATAATAATTTTATCGAAAAAGAAACACGAAAAATGTTTATCAATTACAAACTACGAGTTTTAGGACATAAAATCTAACATAAAAATATTATTAGTCTTTTTTTAGTTCAATCATTGTGGGTGGAATCAAACCATCCATTTTTAAGAAGATAATTAGTATTTTATCTATTGATTTATGCGAATTGACAATATTATTAATTGTTCGATCTAATAAATATTACATTTGAAAAAGAAATATATGCAGAGAGGCACATTTTTAATTGCAAATTATTATTTCGTGATTGATATTTTATATCTATCAAAATAACTAAGAATATTATAACTTACATTAAGAATATATAAATACTTCTCAAACATTTTATTTGGCCTGAATCGTCTCGTCCCCTATTGTTATAAATAATATTCTTATAAAATTTTAATAAGTCTTTTTTAGTCAACATTTATGGTGGGATTTGAACTTCTGACCTCTCGATCGACGATATCTAGCAAATTTAATAGTCATATATGTAACGATCCTAACTCTAGGACTTACTTTCTAAAATCATTACTATTCATGCATATTTTTTAGGCCATAGGTCAACATGTAAGGAAAGTGAATTTCGATTTAAACAAAATATTTTAATTCGGGATCCCATGGTCAAAGCATTTCAAAATTTAACATAATTAAAAGTATACCTCTAGTTTCAAATTAAACACAGTTTCAAGTCAAACATTAATCAAACATGTTTTGCTATTCCCATGGTCATAGAAGCTTGATCCCCGTTGTATGCCTCGGACACCTTAGCCTTTACCTGAAAACACTTTTTTTAAAGAAAGGGTGAGTATTATAAAACTACTCAGTAAGTGACCCCACTATCGGGGTTGGGATATGCAATCACATGCAACATGATTTTAAACTTTCTTTGGCAGGTGATGCAACACGCAAGTGCACACGATCGAAGTAATATGAAACGGTGTTGTGAGTACCGAGTATTGAATCCTTAGGGACTAAGACCATGGACTTTATCTAGCTTAAGTTAATTATAGTGAATGATGCAATTACTCAAGTAAAGGGCAAGTTAAAGATGAGTTTTAGGAATCTAAATTATGCTAGAACATAAACAAAGACACAATAGCAAACTTAAAAAACCGAATATGGTAGGACAATTATTAAACATGTGAATGCTACACAATTGAAGAGAATGCTATGACAAACCTAGGCTCAAATTTGAGGGTTTACTTATGCAATGAGGTTCCTAATGCTAAAGCTTGCGTAATACCCATTTGTGCCACAACATTTTAACTCGGGTTTCTTCTCATACTTCCCAATATTTTCTGGTAACAAATTCTCATTCAATTACCTTGTGAAGCTCAATGTTTTAGTACCCTAGTAGGATGATTATCTCTAACCTAGCCATTTTCATTGCGGGAATAGTCCTTAACACAACCCTAGGGTGATTATGGCAATCGGTTTCCTCCCTGTCTCTCGAAGTAAAAAAAAATACTATGGACTTAGGTTGACCATTCGTAAATCTATTAATACAATAATTACAACCATAATCAGTCACAAATTAAACATACATTTTAGCTAAAAAAACCATCTTACATAAGTTTATTATCAAATCCTTGTCTAAGGAAAATTAATTCATACTTACAACACAAAAACACATACAAGTTATTCTAAGATGCAACATAATTACAACTACAAACTACTTAAGGAAAACCAAAGAAATCGAAGAAGGGGGAAGGAAAGTCTCTCTTTGCCGAAAGTCTCCACAAGTGTTCCTGTTGGGATTATGTCCTAATCTCGTATTTGTTTGTAATATTCATTATTAAAATAAATAAGAGTTATTTTTTCATCACTTTGTGTCTCACATATTTACAAACTTTGTCCAATAAACTAAGCTCCAGGGTCATTGAATTATGAGAGAACTAGAACTTGAACGGTGTGTAGTGGACACACAAGGAGGATCACGTTCGGCGTTCGAGTTTATGACCCGAACGGTCTACAGTATACGGATAGGGTTGGAGACATAATCCTGGATACATTGTGGATGCGACTCGCTTTGTATTAGATACAAACAAGGTGATCCAACTCGTTCATGTGGTTGGCATGCGAGTAGGGGCATCCTGTGCAATGAGATTGTACAAGACCGGATCGTGAATTATTAGACTTACTGATGTAACACCATTAATAGTATATGACTAATAACTTCGTAGATGACTAATAATGACTCGACCTTAATCCTGAGTGTGTTACGGACTCCTGTATGCGGGGGTCTGTCCTTTGACTAGTACGAGTGAGGGTGGTCACAGTTACTCACCCAATATGTCTATCTTCTTAGGGACAGAACCACGTGGGGAGTTGGGAACTTGACTACGCGAGATGGATTTCACTCGTAACAACCTTAGGGAAACTAGAGGGGTTGTTCCCTTAAGTGCTGTCTCAAGGACTTGGACAACGGGTGCCCACCCTCTCACTGGCCCGAGAGGGGTGTTGTTTATGGTTGGACCATACAACGTTGTTGTTCATTAGAGGAGCAGTGAGACTTAAGGAGCAAGAGGTAGACACAAGGGTAAAACGGTAATTTGACCCAACAGTGTCTACGAACAACTTGTGAAGGGTTGACTCACGGGCATAGGTTATATCAATGGACACAACTTGTCCTACAGTGATGGGAGTGCAACTACGAGCTTTAGTGGAGTGTTACCGTAGCTAATGAATGATGAATAATCGGGTCAAAGAGTTTCACAGGTTAGTCTCGGATCATTGGAGCTCGTCATCTGTAGGTCCATTAGGTCCCTCGGTTGGCTCAAACTGGATATATTAAGGGTTTAGAGTTTTGTGTGGATTTGAAGTGTTCAAATTCATTAAAAGGGTATTTATGTCATTTATATGAGATATGATTGACATATTATATAGTTTAATGTGAATGAGATTCATAATAAACTATAGGTTAGCCTAATTGATTGATTAATTTTAATTTAGAGAATTTGGATTGAGAGAAATTAAATTGAATGTGATTCAATTTAAAATCCACAATTATACAAATGTGATTTGTATAATAAGGTATGAGATATCTTATTATATGTGTTATGCAAATATGATTTGCATAACTTAATGTTGTGGTAAAATGGTAAATAGGTGGAGATTTCAACTCCACCTATCACCATTTATAACGCCTTTGTGAGAAGGATTTGTAAGGCTAATTGCTCATTTTTTGGATTCTCACCAAAAAGCTTCTCTCAAAACTCTCTCAATCTCTCTAAAGTTCTCTCTACCTCAAACCAAAGGGAGTCCCACTACTCTCCCTCTACCGATCGAGAACAACCGAGAAGATCAATTGGAGGTCCAATCCGTTCGGTTCGAGAGATCGTGATCGTAGAGATCAAGGGCACGAAGAGTTCATGATCTGAGAAGTAAATCTCAAAGAAGTGTTCTTCAACAAGTAAGTAATCGTTGCTCACTATTGTTCCTTCGTTTTAAGCATGTTTAGCCTATGATTTATGTGATAAATTCAGTTTTAAGAAAACGTTTTTCACAATGAACACTACGACGATTCAAAGTCATTTTCCGCTGCAGGAGTTTCATTCCCTTCAAATGGTATCAGAGCCAATCGTTGGCTTTTTTCGTTGTGCATATTGTTTTTCTTAAAATTAGGTGAGTTTGCTTTAATTCATGAGATGAATTGTGGTATTGCATGTTGGATGTTTTCGATTTTGGCACATTTTAGATTTGCATTAATGTAAGGGCCCGTTGTTTTGGGCATTTTTAATATAAATCGAGTCTGTAAGTCCATGTCGTTCGTGGCAAGAGTTGCTGTGAAGAAATCAGAGCAGAATCGGGTGAAAAATGACGAAGAACAGCAAACGAGTTTGTTGTTCTGTCGACGACGTTGAGACGTTGTTCTTCGGCGTCTCAACGCTGTCCGTGCGGATCCAGGCGGTCTGCAGGTCAGTATTGCAACGCTGGGTGTAACATTGCAACGCTGAGGCATTGAGCGCGCTAAGTACAACGCTAGACGCTGCAACATTGCAACGTTGCGAGCGTAGTGGACAGTTGCTACGAGGTTTTTGCGCGAAGTGGCAAAGAGGGGCGTTAAGTGGGCGGTTTTTCGTTCATTTTTTTAATTATTTATTTATTTTTGTAAAATGTAATTTTATTAATTAATATTAATATAAATATTATATTAATATTAATTAATTTAATTAATGTCCCTAGGGTGCCAAAACCGGTCCAGTTTTGCTATTTAATTTATTTTATGCATGAGATGTATGAAATTTATTATTTCGATGTGCATAATGTATGTCATATATTTTAAAATCTCACCTTAGGTTAAACATTTCATGCATCATTTATATTATAAGAGTTAAAATATATAGTATGCATGATAGGATTATATTATAAGTGTTATAATATAATGTATGTTTTTAATTTAATTAATATAAGTGTTATATTTCTTAGATTAAAAGCATGGACATGCATTTATTCATGTGATGAATGTATGTTATATAGTTTATTATTCATGTGATGAATGATCAAGCACTATAACATAGAAATGCATGTAACCTAAGTTAATTATTAGTTTTAAATTGTTTAGAACTTGAATAATTAGACTTAGGGTTTCTAGTTCTAATAAGATTAGAATTAGGAAATCAATATGACTTATGAATGGTGACTAATTAGTAACTCTGTCTAAGGAAGGTTTTGTCTAAAACTTGGGTATTTAAGTTGACGCTTTGCGGAACACCCCTACCTGGAAGTGAATTTGGTCCGGAGATTCATATGTTATATTCTCGTGAATGTCGTTAATTAAAAGTTAATTAATTTACTCACATAGACCTAAGTTAATAATGTGATTATAGACTTAGGTAAATATTATCCGATTTATCTAGGTCAATCCCGATTAACTAAAATGCTGAGTGGGAGGAAATAAAGTGTATAAGATACATTTAATTTTTCAACCACAAATCTCCGTTAAGTTCACACCGTGAGATTCATACTCGGCCTCGTGACGAAAATGGGAGCGTCCCCCTTCGGATTGTATTTTTATGGGTCAATATCAACGTGAATGGAGAGAGTACTTATTGTGAGTGGGAGCGGGACATGTGAAAACGGGACCCACAGTCTCTTCTTTCGATTCACACCGTGAGACGCCTATGATCCGCCTGCTAGTTTGGCCTAGACCAGACAATCCCTTCGAAGGGCCTTGATCATGGAGTCGGAACACCGTGAATTCCCGAAAGGGATACAATTTCCTTGTTGGTTTTTCTTCGTGGTTCACCCTTCGGTGGCTATTGTTTGGACAGATACTTGGAAATTTAAAGATAGAGAGTGACACTCACGGGATTCATTAAGAGTTAATGGATTCAGACCGAATAATGGTAACTGGATGCCTAATGGAATAAGAGTTATTCTGGTATTAGGGTTTGGTCGAGAAAGTCTCGCCTCAGAGGAGGAGTGTTTCTGTTCACCCTTCGGTGGCTGTCATTCTAAACCTTTGGGGTATCATTGCAATTTTTTTAATGACCTAGGGATCATAAGATAAAAATTTGCTAAAACCTGATTGGATTTTCAAAGTTTTTGGGAGACTAATACAAAGTTTTTTCTTGTTTTCAGCAAACAAAATGTCTAGTTCAATAGTTGCACTCTTAGCTTCAGACAAACTCGTAGGAGATAATTACCAAACGTGGAAGAATAATATCAACACAATACTCGTAACTGACAACCTAAAGTTCGTGCTCATTGAGAAGTGTCTTCAGGTGTCGGGCTCGACCACATCGCAAAGTGTTCGTGATGCATACGATCAGTGGATCAGGGCCATGAAAATGCCAAGGTCTACATTATTGCCAGCTTTTCTGAAGTCCTGGCAAAGAAGCATGAGGTGATGATCACCGCTAAGGAGATCATGAAATCTCTACAGGAAATGTTTGGACAACAGTCCTTTCAGGTCCGACACAATTCCCTCAAACACGTCTTCAATGCTAGGATGAAGGAGGGCACGTCTGTCCGTGAACATGTTATGGACATGATGACCCACTTTAATCTGGCAGAGATGAACGGAGTTTCAATCGACGAGTCGAGCCAGGTCAGCTTTATCCTGGAGACTCTTCCGAAGAGTTTCCTTCAGTTTCGTAGCAATGTTGTTATGAACAAAATTAGCTACACTCTGACCACCCTTCTTAACGAACTACAGAACTTCCAGTCCTTGATAAGGATTGGGACACTGGAAGTTGAGGCAAACGTTGCTTTCAGGTCCTTTGAAAGGGGTTCGACCTCTGGGATAAAATCTGTAGGTTCTTCAGGCCCGAAAGAGAAGAAGAAGATTATGAAGAAGGGCAAACTGACCGTGCTGTCGCCCAAAAGGGCAAGAAGGTCAAGGAAGTTGCAGAGAAAGGAAAGTGTTTCCACTGCAATGTGGATGGTCACTGGAAAAGAAACTGTCCCAAGTTCCTTGCCGATGGGAAGAAAGAAGGTAAATATGATTTACTTGTAACTGAAACTTGTTTAGTGGAGATTAATGACTCTGCCTGGAAACTGGATTCAGGCACCACTAACCATGTTTGTTCTTCTTTTCAGGGAATTAGTTCCTGGCAGCAGCTGCGAGAGGGTGAGATAACACTACGGGTTGGATCCGGGGAGGTTGTCTCTGCTGCAACGGTCGACATGGCGAAGCTCTTTTTTGGCAGAAAGTACTTATTATTTGATAACTTGTACATAGTGTCAGGGTTTACTAGAAACCTTGTTTCCATTTCCTACCTTATTAAACATTGTATTTCAGTTAACTTTGAATTGAATAAAGCGTTTATTTGTTTCAAAGGCAACTTGATTTGATCTGCTTCACTTGAGAATAACTTGTACGTTTTGAAACCTAATTTGGACAAAAGTGTTTTGAATACTGAATTATTTAAAACGAAAGAAACACGAACTAAAAGAGTAAAGGTTTCTCCTAAAGAAAGTGCCCATCTTTGGCATCTAAGGTTAGGCCACATTAATCTCAATATAATTGAGAGACTAGTGAAGAGTGGATTTCTAAGCCAGTTGGAAGAAAACTCTTTACCGGTATGTGAGTCATGCCTTGAAGGCAAAATGACCAAACGTTCTTTTAGTGGAAAAGGATATAGAGTCAAGGAGACTCTTGAGCTTATACATTCTGACCTTTGTGGTCCGATGAGTGTTAAAGCACGAGAAGGTTATGAATACTTTGTATCTTTTATAGATCACTATTCAAGGTATGGGTATATTTACCTAATGCATAGGAAGTCCGAAACTCTTGAAAAGTTCAAGGAGTACAAGACTGAGGTTGAGAACCTGTTAGGTAAAAAAATTAAAATACTTCAATCGGATCGATGTGGGGAGTATATGGACACTGAATTCCAGGACTATATGATAGAACATGGAATTACGTCCCAACTCTCAACACCTAGTATGCTACAGTAGAATAGTGTATCGGAGAGGAGAAACAGAACCCTGTTGGACATGATTCGGTCGATGATGAGCTATGCTCGTCTCCCTGATTCTTTTTGGGGTTACACAGATATTTTGAACAACGTTCCGTCGAAGAGTGTTTGTGAAACACCTTTTGAACTCTGGAATGGACGTAAAGGCAATTTATACCATTTCAGAATTTGGGGATGCTCGACCCATGTGTTGGTGTCAAACCCGAAAAAGTTGGAACCCCGTTCAAAATTGTGTCTCTTTGTAGGTTACCCTAAAGAGACTAGGGGTGGTCTGTTTTACGATTCTAAGGACAATAAGGTGCTTGTGTCGACAAATACCACTTTTCTTGAGGAAGAACACATCTGGGATCACTTACCTAGGAGTAAAATTGTGTTAAACGAAATGAATAGTACATCAACAAGAGTAGTTGATGGGGCTAGTACATCAACAAGTGTTGTTGATCCTAGCTCGTCTAGTCAAGTCCGTTCTCAAGAGTTGAGAATGCCTCGACGTAGTGAGAGGGTTGTGAGACAGCCTGAACGTTACATAGGTTTAGCTGAAACCCAAGTCATTGCCCCTGATGATGACTGCGAGGTTCCATTGACCTATGATCAGGCAATGGCAGACGTTGACAAAGACGAATGGATTAAAGCTATGGACTAGGAAATGGAGTCGATGTACTTCAATTCTGTCTGGGAGCTTGTGGATCAACCGGATGGGGTAAAACCTATTGGTTGTAAATGGATCTACAAGCGTAAACGTGGCGTAGATGGGAAGGTGCAGACTTTCAAAACCCGACTAGTGGCAAAGGGTTTTACCCAGGTTGAAGGGGTTGACTATGAGGAAACCTTTTCTCCTGTTGCCATGGTAAAATCGATCAGAATCCTTATGGCCATTGCCACATATTATGACTATGAGGTATGGCAGATGGATGTCAAGACAACCTTTCTGAATGACAATCTTGATGAAACCATCTACATGGACCAACCCAAAGGGTTCATTGCCCAAGGCCAAGAGCAAGAGGTTTGTCGGCTTCATAGGTCTATTTATGGACCGAAATAAGCCTCGAGGTCTTGGAATATAAGGTTTGATGAGGCGATCAAATCTTATGGCTTTGATCAGAATGTTGACGAGATTTGTGTCTACAAGAAAATCGTTAACAGTACTGTCGCATTTCTGGTATTATATGTGGATGATATCCTTCTCATTAGGAATGAGGTAGGATTTCTTACTGACATTAAGAAATGGTTGGTTTTGCAATTCCAAATGAAAGATTTGGGAGAGGCCCAATATGTTCTAGGTATCCAGATAGTCCGGAACCGGAAGAACAGAACGCTAGCCATGTCTCAGGCGTATTATATTGACAAGATGTTGTCTAGATATAAGATGCAAAACTCCAAGAAGGGCTTGTTGCCTTTCAGGCATGGGGTTCACTTGTCTAAGGATCAATGTCCTAAGACACCTCAAGAAGTTGAGGATATGAGACAAATCCCCTATGTTTCAGCTGTAGGGAGCCTCATGTATGCCATGTTGTGTGTCACACCCCCTCCCGAACCACTTGCTAACTTAGCCCAGGAGACGGCATGAAGCCAACAGACATTGTTACCTCTTAACAATACCTGCTGACACTACTTTACCTGAAAACAAACTATGTTCGCATATGGAACACTTAAACTTAACTCAGCGGAACTGGACATCTATAAGACGAACATGAGGATAAACTCTTCTTAAGTCTCTCTTGGAAACTAAAATGAGCAAGAACATCAGAACCACAAACAATCTAAACCACTAATTAAGCAACCACAACCTCTAAAGCACATACGACTATAACTACATAGTTCTCGCAACGCCTACGCCACTACATGTTGAACTATACGACCATGCTGATTGCAAGGATGGACCCGCTGAAGTATCTCTTTGAAAAGCCAGCCTTCATGGGCCAGCAAGGTGGCGGATGTGACTCTCGAGTTATATGATCAACGGAAGCCCTAAATGAGTAAGGAAAGGCGAGTAATAGCGGACCACCTACGGATCATCCGTGCGACTATGAGCTTGATTTGATTAGTAAGGGGACGAATTTCCCGGACGAAGCTATTCTATTAGCGGTAGGCGAAGAAGAAGAATTTGAAGGTAGCAAAAGACCGTCAGAAGAGTTATGCAGTTAAGCAGCGAATTCCAAGTCGGAGATCAAGTTTTGGAAAGAAAGGTAAGCTAAGTTCCAGATATATTGGTCCTTATCAAGTAACGGGACAAGTTGGGCGAGACCTTTACAGGACTAGAATTGCCGAAGAAAACTATCTTGAGTACATGATGTTTTTCATGTGTTCATGTTGAGAAGTATATTCGGATCGACACATGTGCTACAAGCACAACCCGTTGAGCTGAAAAAAAAAAAGACATGAGTTACGTTGAGGATGCAGTTCAAATC
Organism: Trichosanthes cucumerina; assembly: GCA_036507285.1. Taxonomy (NCBI): domain Eukaryota; kingdom Viridiplantae; phylum Streptophyta; class Magnoliopsida; order Cucurbitales; family Cucurbitaceae; genus Trichosanthes; species Trichosanthes cucumerina. The sequence continues at coordinate 14,675,669 of CM071838.1, forward strand.
CTCGACAGAAAAGAACAAGTTTTAAGAAACAAGACGATCCCACTCGTGAAGGTTCGTTGGAGACATCACGGAGTGGAGGAGGGAACCTGAGAGTTAGAAGACTAAATGACGAGGAAGTATCCGATAATTTTCACCTAAGAACTACTAAATTTCGAGGACGAAATTTCTTAAGGGAGTAGGGTTGTAAACCCGAGATCTTTCTTTGGAACCTCCTTTTTATCAAACAACAAAAGGAAGAAGAATCGAATGTTTAAAACTTGGTTTCCCATGTTTTAAAAAGGAAAGAAATGAAGTGAAAGGCAAAAGGAAAACAAGGAAGGAAAGTTTAAACCATTTCGGTTTGGATTGCTTTTAAAACAAAAGAAGAAAAGGAAATGAAACAAATGTTTAATATACTAAGTTTGCTTTGTTTTGCAAAGAAAAGGTAAGAAATGAAAAGATAAAGGAAGGAAAAAGAAAAGAAAAGAAAAGGAAAAGGAAAAAAGAAAGAAAGTGGAAGGTGGGCCCCCACCATGGTTTTTCTTTTTAAACAACCAAGAACCTTCAATTTTCTTCTCATTTTCATCAAAGAGGAGCTGAGGGTTCGTGGGAGAAGCTTAAAGGAAGAAGAAGAAGAGGGTTTCAGCTGGAAATTGAAGAAGAGAGGGAGAGAACTCAAGCAAATTAGTAGAACAGCAAGGTAATCACTCTGCCATGTTATGCTATTTGGTTCATCTCGAGCTCCACAGAAAGAGGTAAGAGCTGAAATTTTGTTTCGTGCAAGTTAACTCATATTGGAACAAAATTCGTGAAGGATGCTTGAGAAAATTCGGACCCTAAGCTACTGATTTATGAAGAGGAAGTCAGAACACAGAATTTACTGTCAAATCCGAGAAGTCTCTGATCTTTTGGTTGTACTGACCTGTAGAATTGGAATCAGAAGCTCTATTAGGTATGGTTGGAATGCTTATTGAATTTCCTACAACTTTCATGAAGAAATCGTGAATAGAAAATGACTGGAAGATGTTGTAAATAGCAGGTCAAGTGTCGGGTTGCAGCAGCAATTCGAATCTGGAATAGCAGAAGTTGGTTCCGGGGAAAGAAGCTTTCGAGGTATTTCTGAACTAATCTATTGGGAATCTCATTTTCATGTCTTCATAAGAGTTTTAGAGGGTTCAAAAAGGAAGAGTTTGGTATAAAGTACATTATTTTTGGATAAGTAATGAAGAAGTTATGAGTATCTGCATACAGGGCATAAAATCTGTTAAATGCTGGAATTTTTGAAAGTGTGTTTTCTTGTAAGTTTAAGGTTAAAAAGCATGAGCTCGAGGTTCTAATGGTTGAATTTTGTTTGTTTGACAGGCCAAGAGCAAATAAGTCGAGTGTACGGGTCAAGACTCTAGTTTTAGCACTGTGAGTGACAAAACGAACCCTGAAAATGGTTTATAGGCTTGTATTATGCTTATGAAATGCAAGGTTTTGCTAAAACGAAATGGTTTAGATGTTTATTGTTTTCTTGAACACTTGTTTATGAGCATTCATGATTTCTTAGAAATGTTTTAAAGTGTTCATGATGAGCCTAAAAGTCTTTATGAAATTTATACATGAGCATATGTCTAATGATTGCCAAAACTTATGGAGATGTTATGATTTCAAGCAAGCATGTACTAGCAAGTATGTTTTAAAGATTTCTAGTTTTATGAACAAGCTAAGTAAGCTTGAGTTTTATGAAAGAAAAAAAGATAAGTTGGCATGTTTAAATGTTTTCATGTGATCTTACGAGATATTGAGCAGAGGCTATATAGTACCGTGTGCACATAGGTCTTATTCATTGTCGACGTTGAGTGTACTCCGTGACAACGTGCCATTGTCGTGAGTCTTTGGGCGGGCCCCACTCACGACAAAGACGATGGGAGTCTTTGGCGGGCCCCACTACATCGTAGAATAAACGTTAGTGTCTTGGGCGTGCCCTACACAACGTAGATTGTGACATGTTTTAAAAAGAGTTTATATCATTTACATGCCTTACGAGATTTTAACGGCGTCTTGCTTGTTTTCATGAAAAGTTATAATGATTACACGATTACTTTTAACGCTGATTCTGGATGCATATGCTCATAGATGGCGGTGATATGATTTACGAGTTAATAGCTTTCTTTTAAACTCAAGTCACTCACCGAGCTTTATAGCTCATTCTTTCGATGTTTTTCCCACTTTTCGGTGAGAGATCGAGCTCCGGTGCACGAGAACTTTGCCATAGTCTCACTGGAAGCTTCTCATGTTTGATATGTTGTATGCGTGGTTGGTGTGGTTTAGCAAGTCCATATGTCTGTAAATTATTTTATGAGAACTATGTAGTTATAGTCGTATGTGCTTTAGAGGTTGTGGTTGCTTAATTAGTGGTTTAGATTGTTTGTGGTTCTGATGTTCTTGCTCATTTTAGTTTCCAAGAGAGACTTAAGAAGAGTTTATCCTCATGTTCGTCTTATAGATGTCCAGTTCCGCTGAGTTAAGTTTAAGTGTTCCATATGCGAACATAGTTTGTTTTCAGGTAAAGTAGTGTCAGCAGGTATTGTTAAGAGGTAACAATGTCTGTTGGCTTCATGCCGTCTCCTGGGCTAAGTTAGCAAGTGGTTCGGGAGGGGGTGTGACATTGTGTACTAGGCCCGACATCTGTTATGCAGTTAGGATTGTTAGTAGGTATCAATCCAATCCAGGATTAGATCACTGGACAACCGTAAAGGCAATCCTCAAGTATCTTAGGAGAACGGGGAACTACAACCTTGTGTATGAGAGTGAGGATTTGATCCTTACGGGATACACAGACTCTGACTTTCATACCGATAAGGATTATAGGAAATCCACTTCGGGGTCAGTCTTCATTCTGAATGGAGGAGCTGTAGTGTGACGAAGCATTAAGTAGGGATGCATCGCTGATTCCACGATGGAAGTCGAGTATGGTGCGGCTTGTGAAGCTGCAAAGGAAGCTGTTTGGTTTAGGAAGTTCATGATAGATTTGGAAGTTGTTCCAAATATGAACTTGTCGATTACCCTGTTTTGTGACAACAGTGGTGCAGTAGCTAACTCGAGAGAACCTCAGAGTCATAAGAGGGGCAATCACATTGAGCGGAAGTATCACCTGATATGGGAGATTGTGCACCGCGGAGATGTGACAGATACGCAGATAGCGTCGGAGCACAACGTTGCTGATCCATTTACAAAGGCCCTCATGGCTAAGGTGTTTGAGGGTCACCTAGAGAGTCTAGGTCTTCGAGTGCTTCCTGACTAGGGCAAGTGGGAGTATTGTAAAGGGTATTCAATGCCTAGTTTATTGTATTTTACTATACATTTGAGAAATGTATTTTGTACACCACTAGCTTAGCCAAAGTGGGAGTTTGTTGGGATGTATGTCCTAATCTTGTATTTGTTTGTAATATTCATTATTGAAATAAATAAGAGTTATCTTTTCATCACTTTGTGTCTCGCATATTTATAAACTTTGTCCAATAAACTAAGCTCCAGGGTCATTGAATTATGAAAGAACTAGAACTTGAACGGTGTGTAGTGGACACACAGGGAGGTTCACGTTCGAGTTTATGACTTTGAACTAGTCTCTACGCTTTCTGATAGGGTTGGAGACCTAATCCTGGATACGTTGTGGATGCGGCCCACTTTGTATTAGATACAAACGAGGTGATCTAATGTTGGCTTTTTAGCCCTTGATCTAAAATTAATTAATTATAATTAATTAATTAATTAATATTTTGATGATAACAAACCTGTTATTAATTACTAATAATTTAATTGTTTTGAAGTGTCTATTGCATAGAGCTCGGAATAACGATTCCAACGCCTCTTGAATCACTCAAATCGGAGCTAAAACGAAGAAGTTATGACCAAAACAAATTTGAACGGAAATTTCCCAACGCGATGACGTGGCGGCCAAGTCACCATTGTAGACCAATCAAAGTGTGATATGTGGACCTATGGGAGAGTAACATTTGGTGGATTTTTATTTGTTTTTAAAATAAATATATATATATATATATATATATATATATATATATATATGTAACCGTTGGAAATTAAAAAAAAAAAAAAAAAAAAAAAAAAAAAAAAAAAAAAGTCGAAGCAATAAATGCTTCTGACCGTTGAGAGATTAAAAAAAAAAATCAAAATTTTTTTCTTACCGTTTAGACACATTCATATATATATATATATATATATTATTATTATTATTATTATTATTATTATTATTATTATTAATTCTTTTTAATAATTATTTTTCTTTTACTTTTAATCTTCACCTTCCATTTCTCTTTTACCACAATCCAATGGTCCATATTAAAATTTGTTTTTTACCCCATTCCCCTCTCTTTTTATACCATCTTCTTCTCCAATTTTTTATAACAAGTTTTGGCATTTTACAATCCTCCAAAAATCAAAAGCCTCCATTGTTGCTCTCTCCAAGCTCTCAATTTTTTTTTTCTTTTCATCTTTTTCTTGAGAGAGTTTTGTTGTTTTGTGAGGATTATTTTGTGAGAGTTAAAATTTGTGAATCTACTCTATTAAGAGAGTGTATTAGTGTGTTATTCAAATCTTTACCAAACTTTGTAAATTCGGTTGATCCTAAGCCGTGGAAAGGATCGGGTTTGCTCTTGAACCCGTAAAAAGAGTGGTGTAGCGGTTGGGCTCTAATCCGTGGAAAGAGTCGGTGCAAATTTTTTTATTCAAATTCCCAAGAGGCGCTTGGGGAGTGGAGTAGGTCGAATTTGACCGAACCACTATAAAATTACGGTGTCCTCTTCTCTAACTCTTTCCAATTTATTTTTGCAATTACTAGTAGTTATTTATGCATGTTTTAATTTGTTCCTTAATTAATTGCTAAGTATTGGATAGAATTAATTTTTGTTATACTTTTTATTTATCTTGCATATTAGATTAATTTCTCTTAATTATTTCTTTTAAATTGTTTTTTAAAAAAAGTTTGTTAATTAGATAAATTGAGCATATTTAGCAAAAAGTTTAATTAAACCCTATTCACCCCCCCTCTAGGGTTGCCATACCGATCCAACATCTAACTCGTTCATGTGGTTGACATGCGAGTGGGGCATCCTGTGCAATGAGATTGTACAAGACCGGACCGTGAATTATTAGACCTACTGATGTAACATCGTTAACAGTATAGGACTAATAACTTCGTAGATGACCAATAATGACTCGACCTTAATCCTGAGCGTGTTACGAACTCCTGTCTGCGGGGGTCTATCCTTTGACTAGTATGGGTGAGGGTGGTCACAGTTACTCACCTAATATACCTATCTTCTTAGGGACAGGACCACGTGGGGAGCTGGGAACTTTACTACGCGATATGGAATTCACTCGTAACCGACTTAGGGAAACTAGAGGGGTTGTTCCCTTAAGTGTTGTCTCCAGGGCTTGGACAACGAGCGTCCACCCTCTCACTGGCCCGAGAGGGGTGTTGTTTATGGTTGGACCATACAACGTTGTTGTTCATTAGAGGAGCAGTGGGACTTAAGAAGCAAGAGGTAGACACAAGGGTAAAATGATAATTTGACCCAATAGTGTCTACGAACATCCTGTGAAGGGTCGACTCACGGACATTGGTTATATCAATGGACACAACTTGTCCTACAGTGATGAGAGTGCAGCTACGAGCTTTAGTGGAGTGTTACCGTAGCTAATGAATGTTGAATAACCGGGTCAAAGAGTTTGACAGGTTAGTCTCGAATCATTGGAGCTTGTCATCTGTAGGTTCATTAGGTCTCTCGGTTGGCTCAAACTGGATATATTGAGGGTTTACAGTTTAGTGTGGATTTGAAGTGTTCAAATTCATTAAAAGGGTATTTATGTCATTTATATGAGATATGATTGACATATTATATAGTTTAATGTAAATGAGATTCATAATAAACTATAGGTTAGCCTAATTGATTAATTAGTGTTAATTTAGAGAAATTGGATTGAGAGAAATTAAATTGAATGTGATTCAATTTAAAATCCACAATTATACAAATGTGATTTGTATAATAAGGTATGAGATATCTTATTATATGTGTTATGCAAATATGATTTGCATAACCTAATGTTGTGGTAAAATGGTAAATAGGTGGAGATTTTAATTCCACCTATCACCATTATATAAGGCCTTTGTGAGAAGGCTTTGTAAGGCTAATTGCTCATTTTTTGGATTCCCACCAAAAAGCTTCTCTCAAAACTCTTTCAATCTCTCTAAAGTTCTCTCTACCCTAAGCCAAAGGGAGTCGCACTACTCTCTCTACCGACCGAGAACAACCGAGAAGATCAATTGGAGGTGTCCAATCCGTTCGGTTCGAGAGATCGTAATCGTACAGATCGAGGGCACGAAGAGTTTGTGATCGGAAAAGGAAATCTCGAAGAAGTGTTCTTCAACAAGTAAGCAATCGTTGCTCACTTTTTTTCCTTTGTTTTAAGCATGTTTAGCCTAGGATTTATGTGATAAACAGTTTTAAGAAAACGTTTTTCACAACGAACACCACGACGATTCAAATTCGTTTTCCGATGCGGGAGTTTCATTCCCTTCAGTTCCAAGTTTGAGCTCCAACAATTTGGTCTTTGTCCGCCTCCTTAGCTTCTTCGAATCCCCTCAATTTCCCTCCAAAAAATTCCTAAAACATGTTCTCTAAGTGTGTTCTTCCATTTGAGTTCCTTAGATGAAAATTAGAGCTCCTTTAGATGTTAGAATGACTTGGTCTCCGAGTTGTAGAAGCTTCACAGTGGCTTCTCCAATAAGACACTTTAATTGCTTGAAAATTTAATCTCTCATGTGTAGAAGGTTGTGACAGATTGCTGAAGCAAAACTGCACCAATCAGATTGCTGAAGCAAAATTGCACTGCATTCCAGATTCAAATTCTTCCTTTCCATAGCTCTTTCTTGCATCTTTTCTTTAACCTAAACAAGAAAAAAAAATCAAATGAGTTTTTTTTAACATCATAGTACTTGAGACTACCTCTTCTCATACTTTGACAAATCTAACATAAATGCAAGAATTAGATGCTAAAAGGATCAAACATACCACAATGATCACATAGTTGATAAGAGATGCACACCACCTATTTTTATCTATAAAATAAATTATTTTTATGAATATTTAATTATATTTTATTTAAATTTTATTTTTTATTTGACGAAATACTATTTTAATCTCTCAGTTTTGTATTTGGTTCTCTTTTGATCCCTAAGTTTTCAAAAACTCAATAAATTTACCCTCAAGTTTTGCATTTAGTTATACTATTAAATAGAATATAATAAATGTCACGTCAGTCTTCCTTTAGGGACTAACAAAAAATTGGATGGAACGACTAACAGTGTAACTAAATCCAAAATTCATGGGCTAAATTGTTGAGTTTGAAAACTGAGTGACTAAAAGAGAACTAAACACAAAACTGAAGGACTAAAAATGTATTTTGTCCTTTTTTTTTACAAAACCCTAATCCAACTTTCATTATTAAATTTGCCCATCTTCTATCCAAAATTTCTAATAATTTAACTTTAGGGGTGACGTCGGTCGGAGTCGAACCGACCAAATTCGGTCGGTTCGGTCGGTCGATTTTGGTCGGTTTATTTATTTTTTAAAAAAAATTAATTAATTATTTTTTAATAATTAATTAATTAATGATTTATTTATTTAATAAAAAAAATGTAAACTTTTTACAATATTCTATTTTTTTTACCGTTTTCTATTATTATTATTATATATTTTTTAAATTTTCGGTCGGTTCGATCGGTAAGAAAGTATTTGGGGTGAGGATTTTAAACCTTTTGACCGAGGGTACATACCAATTACCAAGTAATTTATATTATCATATATTATAGATCTAATTTAAAAAATAATATTCTCCAATCTGATTAATTACACATTATAGTTTTCATAATTACACAAATTATTACTTTTGCCTAATTAATTAGTTTTCAAATTTACCTAAATTTTCTTGTCATATCTAGCTCTTTCCACTCTTCATTTTTTTTCCCCCTCATCTTCCTCTGTTTATTTTCTGTGTTTTGTTTGCTCATTGCTTCGTACACACTAGTTTCAAATCTTATTTTGTTAAACGTTGTTACAAATGAGTGAAAGAAAGTAAAAAATAAATATTTATTTTATGAATTTAATATACAAAAATTAAATTCCCCTTAGAAATCTAATTTGTTGATGGTATGTATTTTTAGCTTTGCAAGTAATTACTCGACTTTGCATTTGACATATGTTTCAATGTTTATTTTATTTTATTTTTGGAAAGTAACTAAGTTGTTTATTTTTCACTTATTTTTTCATTTAGATAATCTCACTTTGCAGTGTTCTCCTCTCTTTCTTTATTTTTATCTTGAGTTGGGTTGAGGGCAACTATCTAAAAGTATTGTTTAGATCTGTGTAGTTTGAGGTTGGTGTTCTACTAAAATTAGTTGTTGTTGTATCCTGTTGAGATGATATTGTAATTTGCTTGCAACTCGTGTAGAACAAATAATTGTCTTCAAGATAATGCTTTAGAAGTGTGTCTCGACTACTTATTGCCTTTATCATGAGTTCTTAAAGTTTTGTTTGTTTATGGTTATTACTAGTCATGATTTGACTTTTTACGACCTGTGTAACTTTTGAGCTTATCACATTTGATTTAATTCTAGTTTGAAAATTGTTGTCATATATTGTATCTATATTGTTATTTACACTATAATTATTTGTAGTCAAGTAAGGTGTAATCCGCTTTTGGTAGTGTTACTCTTACAATATATTTCCAACATATTCTTTTTTTCATTTGCAACACCATAAACCCAAGAAATTAGTATATTTATTATGTTTTTTTTTAATATTATCAGCAGTATGCTTGTTCTTATTCTATCAAAAGAAACACACTCTTTCTCATTTTTCATTCCTAGATAGCAAGATTACAAAGTTCAAAGAAATCAGAAGTTACAAATGTTTAAAAAGAGCTAAGTGAAGAGAAAAGGAATTTTTTTTTTGCAAAATCAGCAAGAAAATAAACAAAAAAGATGGTACAATATCACTGTAGTCTTCTGGTCTATTACATTATTTATATATATGACAATTTATAAGTCTCTTTGACGCCTGAGATCAGGTATGCTAAGGTTGATTTTTTTTTAGTTATCCGAGTTTTGTTTAATTAACTTGGTGGCCTAAGTTTGAAGATATTTAGTTGCTTGGGGCAAATTTTTGCAGTGTAATGTGATTGTTGCGATATTGATGTGTTGTTATCTGATTAGGTAAATGTATGGATATGTTAGACTGTTATGCGAGCATACGTGCATGTTCGTGAATGGTACAAATTTTTGTAATGTTAATTGGATGTGTAGTTCTGTTTTCTTGTGGGGTTTAGCCTATTATGGAAACTTGTTGGCAAGTTTAGCCTTTTGTGTTAAAATGTTTGAGTTGTTATCTGTTGTTTGTGCCTAGTTTGCTATAGAGTTGTGGTTGTTGTGAGATATATGTTTGATTGGGATTAGATTGGAAGTCTGGTCGTAGTTAAGATTCTGTTAGGACAGACACATGGGCAAAGCGGGTTATCCTAAGAAAACGTTAGTTGTTTGCACAGATGTGTCTTGTTAAACCAGTACCACCGATCCCCATATCACCCCTGAGCGAATCTGAACCTCTAGGTTGACGTAACTTAGTGTGACATTAGGGTTGCTTTCTTTTTTGTTGGAGCTATTTTAGGGGATGATTCTTCCTCCGCATCCGGTTGAGGGATGTCGTTCCTTCTTCGGTGCATTAGCTAAAGGGGCGATTCCCCCGTCGTATGTAGGATGTTAGTTATTTTTCTTCATCTAGTGTGCAAGCCTAGGAGCAAGTCCCTATCGTTTATAGTGTGAGGGTTGCTTTCCTTCATGGTTCTGTGCTAGCAAAGTGCAGGCATGGGAATTGCTTTCTTTCACTACCATTCGTCAACCTATGTTGCAGGATCAAGTGTAGAACTAGAGGCATTACCACAGGGGCAGACTCGGGGTGAGGAGTGTAAACTGTAGATGCCTGGATAGGGGTTGGTTGTTCAGGAGTATGTGCAAAGCAAGAGCAACATTACTTTTTGGTTATGCTATTATAATTTGGACCCTAAATGAGCTACTTATTGAGTATTTTTAATACTCGTCCTACTACTTTGATGTTTTTGTTTGCAAATAAGACTAAACCGTGAGATGGATGACAACGCAAGATGATTTGACAAGGCTATGAAGACATTCCTTCCTCATCCCTAGGCTCAGTCGATTTTCTAAGTTGTTATTATGATTTTGATCTCTTGTTTTTGGTTATGAGCCTTGTTTCATTTGCTTTACTATCTATTCTTTTGAATCTTAGTATGTTATGGGTTATGTTTTAGTAAACTTGTGGCTTTGATTTCTCCTTAGAAATTTCTAATGTGATGTATCTAATATGGCAACTCTGAAAGTGTGAAACCCAGCCTGAATTGTGATGGGAGCTTGGTAGAGGTTGGACATTTTTTTAGTTATAAGGAGTGTCTTGTTGTCCTAAGCAGGTTCTAAATTTTTGGATTACTCAGAGTTGTGTCGCTATGCTGCCAAATTTTGGGCATAGGTGGTACAACTTGATTAACCTCCTAAATAAGATCATTCTAAATTTAGGGGGTTACAGTTTCATTATTGATAGGTGAATATTTGTAAAACAAAACAAAAAACAAAAAAAAAATTAATGATAGGTGAATAAAAGAGGTTATGGATGTATAGAGGTATGCAATATTTATTTTATATTAGTTTGGATGTACCATAGGTAAATGATGTGCATATTTATCCTTATTAAAACAGAATATTGATATATGTTACACACATTAACATAAAACATATAAAACAGGTATAAATCAAGAACATCATAACTGTTTCTGAAAAGTTAACTTTGTAGTCAACGTAATTGTTCTTGTCCTTGTCATTTTGTTGTCCACTGCGTAGCATCTGTACAGTAATCAAATTACTACCTACAATTAAAAAAAAAATCAGATTTATATTTATTGAATATTAAAGATACCAAGTATATATGATGAATTAGATACATAGAGTATAGTTGCAGAATAAAATATGATATAAAGGTACTGAATATGTATGACACAGTATATACAAAAATAATTATCATATTTGAAGTTCGTCTCTATGATTTGAAAAATTGCTCGTAAAATAGTCATTGCCATTAGAAACCACTAACCGATTAAATATGTAGTTGTTAGAAGCCACTAACAGTAATGATAAGAACTACTTTTATGAGGTTTTATCAAATTATAGGGATGGAATTCTAATTTTTAATAGAGAGACTAAATTCTAACTTTATCCATATCATAAAAACCAAATTTGTAATTTAACCAAAAACTAGTAGAGAAGAAATCAAAGTATCATAAAAAAGAAGAAAAAATTGTTTATGTAGTTGTTAGAAGTCACTAACAGTAGTGGTAATGACTATTTACGAAATTTTATCAAATTATAGGGACAAAATTCTCATTTTAAAAATTAGATAGATTATATTCTAACTTTCTACCAACTATAATGACCGAATTGATAATTTAACCAAAAACTATCATAGAAGAAATCAAATATCATAAAAAAAAAATAAAAGGAGAAAAAAACAACGAAAAAAAAAGAATAATGGAAAGAAAACTGTCAATAAATTGAAAAAGATTGCTATTAGAAAACTTTGAAAGCAACTAAATTGAAAAATGCTGAAAACAAAAAAGAACCTAATGAAAGAAAAGTAAACATACTCGCATTTATTTGGGATTCATAGTGCTGCAAATGAAAATGAAAACAGAGATGGAGGGAGATGAATAAAATGGAGAGTGAAAATTTTGGAGAATAAGACAAAATTCTGGGTAAATCTAAAAAATTATTAGGAATAAATATGTCGGATAATCTTCTTCAAAATTAAAAAATAATTAAAAAAAAGGGGTCGGATAATATATATATATTATAATCAGTACAATAAATATGGACAATATTTTGGTAAGAAAAAGCTTTCAATTTTTTTAAAAGTCTAAATCCAAAAATATTAAAAAATATAAAGCCTTATAGAATATTGATTTGAAAGAAAGACAATTCCTGTTATGAATATTAGAGATATTTATTTTTTCTGCTGCGAGTGGAAAATTCATGAAGGAGAAGGTGGAGGAAACATTTTCATAATTAGTTAAACGGCTTCTTGTCCCTGTTTTGATTTCTTTGCTTTTTTTAATATATATATTTATATATGTATAATAAACCTTAAATTTAAGCTTTTATGAAATATTATTTTATTTCTATAAAGAAATTAATTTTTTTTCCCTTTAAATAAAAATTTATTATTAGGAATTAACCATGGTTTATCAGCCATTTGAATTTGAATTTTGAAAATTAAACTTATAAATGTTTTTTTATCGATGACTATAAGATTCTTTGTTTTGTTATCTATTTTTTTTAATATAAATAACAAATTAAAATAAGGGTTAAAGTTCTAATCAAAATAGGTAGAAAAGTTAGTTCTAAAATAGGATTTAAACCAAATAAGTTTTAACTTATGCGTCAAATCCTTTGATTTTTCGTTTTTAGAATATTAAGTTTATAAATGCTACTTCATGTTTTCAAAAACTAATCAAAATTCTAAAAATTAAAAAAAAATAATAATAATCAAAACTTGATTTTATTTTTAAAATTTGGCTAAAATTTAATATAGAAAAATGATGAGAAAGCATAATTTTCAAAAAAAAAATCAAATAATTAAAGGCCTTAGATATCTTAATAAATCAAATAAATAATAATGAAGCAATTTTTTAAGGCGGGTTTGGTAGCCCATTTAGATTCAATTTTTTGCTTTGAAATTAGCGATTTAAATTAATCAAGTGAATATCTATTTAGTAGATTTATTTAAAAACAACTTTTTTAATCCAAATTTTAAATTTAAAATTTGAAAATGCAGCAATTACATCCATATATTATTTCATATTATAAACTAATTTCATTTTTTGTTAGAATTAAATTATTAACATAATATATTTTAGATTATATAATATAGTAATCATGGTAATGGAATATTTAAAATTAATTTAGATTCAACCAAATCTTTAGCTAGTAGCTACAACCATTTTTATTGTATAAATATTTCATAAACACGCATTTTTAACAACTTTTTAACTAAGATCCACTCAATTTTTCATTAAATCTCATGTTTTTAAATTTCTGTTCATCATAGCACTAATCAAACACGACCTTATTTTTTGGAATGAAATTTGTGAAAACATATTTAAATTGTTCTTTCTAAAAGTCATTTTATAAAAAAAATTTAATATGTCCTCTAAGAAAAATCTATTTTTTTTAGAAAAAAAGTAAATAAAACTCTAATTCACCCAAAATCTAGAGATTTTATAATCACAATTTTCAAAAAAACATCAGGAAGAAAAAAAAAAGACTGTTTTCAAAACAATTCCAAACCAGCTCCAAAGTTTTGTCAAGAATGAAGAACATTGTGAATTTGCAAGTGAGAGAAGAGATGAAAAACTTTCAACATGTATCATAATTAGTGCTCCAGCTTTCTTTTTTCTAATAAAACCAGATTTATTGGCATTGTTTAATAATTGATAGGTAGAGAAATACATTATTCTCTTTCTCCTAAAATAAAGTCAATACATATTAAATAAGCATAATTGGTAACTTACTGACCTTCAACATCCAAATAGAGAAATGGAGAGTCCTCCAACCTCTGGCTACTCCCATCCACTCCACAAACTTGGATTATAAATTTGAGACCTGATGTGTTGGAAGGAACTGCAAGGTTAGAAACATAAAAAGCTTCTACATGTGCCACCCCGAGGTACTCCGGGACATTTTGTAATTCACCGAGGCGATTTTCGCCCTTCTCGGCTACTTTCATGACATAGACATTGTAGCGTTCGAATACCGTATCACTACTGCTATCTTTCAACTTCCAAATGATCTTAATGTCAAGGGTCTTTGTTCCCTCTGGACCTGGAGTCCATTTAATATATTGACTTTCAACTAGCCATGAACTATAGGGAGGAAGATCTGTTTTCCCAAGAGATCGTAAAGTAAATTTACCGAGCACCGCAAAGTATTCGGACGATGAATCGGGATCTAGTGTACTATTTTCCCCAACCGATCCAGATCTGTGTTTCGGTTCACCAGTTTCAGGGCTTGATCTGTAGCATAAAATATTTATATTTGTCAGTTTGTATCCATTCATTTGAATACTGGCTACCTGAACGAACCAGTCAGGGGAAAGTCCAGGAACTTCAAGTGGAGTTGTCTCAATCACTTCAACGAAATCATTTGAGAATTGCTTTTCAATGTTGGAGGAAAGTAGTAACTTTCTCTTATTTGTATTTGTGGTAGAAAGAAACTCCAATGAAAGGCCTAGTTGAGAATCCCCGTTTGACTTCGACTGCAAAAATTAAGCCGTGGACGAAAGTTGAACTAAACGTATAAAGAATCCTGTTATCTCTAGACATTCCATGCAGAGGAGATCACTTACAGAATACATGAATGTTAAAGGAACTTCCCCCAAAACAAGCTCTCCTTCAAAGAGTCTTATTTCAGTGTAGCAATGTTTCTCCAGAGTCCCTTTCAATGCAATGCTTCCTCCCCCATTGTAGACTTCCTTAAAACTAGCATATCCATGAATTCAAACGAAGGGAACTTTGAGTTCGAATTTATAATGAAACAAAATAAACAATTACAAATAAATGAAGGGGTTGAAGAAATGGATCTCGGGGCTAATAAATATACTATCAATGCTCCATATTAATTTTTTTTAAAATAAAGAACCGAACTTTCATTGAGGAAAAATGAAAGAATACACGAGAAACCGAAAAACCAAGCCCACGAAAGAGAATCTCACTAAAGAAAGAGGCTCCAATCATGTAAAATAGAACAAAGAATAATTACAAAACAATCTTGTCAATGATGCCCAAAGATAAACATAGAACCTAACAAAGGACCACACATCACTAGAGTCCCTCTCAATGTTCCATATTGATGTACACTATTAGGTCTCAATAAGACCAAATATTTGACATATGAGAAAGCTAATTCATCAGGTTTTAAGCTACACACAAAAAAAGCGCTAGTTAAGAAAATGTTTAACTCAAAGACGTGAAAAGAAAAAGAAAAAGAAGAGGCTTGAGAGAGCATTCTAATATTATAGTTCCACGCATGAAAGAACTTGAAAATATGACTTATGAGACTTGCAACTTACTCTGAGTAAGCTTGGATAGAATGAGAAGTTGAAGCATCAGTCACCTCAAGTATAGGCTGCAAGAAGTTACAAATGCTCAGAAAGGAGAATTCCAAAGTGGTAATTAACAGGTCTTCTTTTAATGCATAACAAAGGCAGAAACTTCGATGCAGGTAAGAAATAAAACTATTTAGTGTATGGAGAGAAGGATTAAAGAAAAGAAAACATTTCAATTTCCTCGAAATATATTGTTCACCTGGAAGCCTTGACTGGACAGGTTGTTCCAAGAAGCACCTGATATTTGCACTCCATCTATGGAAACATGATAACCATGACCCTGGAAACGTGGAAAGAGATAAACTTAGACTAAACAATATATATATATATATATATATATGAGATATTTATGAGTGTCTGAGCCAGCTTGCGCGCACCTCGACTATTCTCACGGGACAACCGCCCAACTCTTCTACATTTGGTCGCCAAGTTAACTCGAAGGTTATTAAATCCTAGATACAGGTGCCTACTAGGACTTGAATCCATTCTCTCTAAGTCTTATTATTTCTAGGGCCTTTTTAGACTGCACATCACCTAGGCCCCAACTATTAACAAGAGACCAATTTTCATGCAAGAGACCATTTATAGTTGTCCGATTAATGACATTTTGACAAACGATGAAATTCATCGAAGCAATTATATACTCAACTATTTCTTTTGTCAGGTATTTTATACCTTTAAAACATTGTAGAAATCTACTTGGTGTTATCAAATTAGAAAGTAGGTGGATTTGTTGGATTTCAACAATGCGACTATGTGAGACAATCAAAATTGCTGATGCTCATATGAAATTTAATATAAACAAAACAAATTTCAGCGGTGTTTTGGAGATTCCAGAGAAATTATCCATGAAGAATCTGAAATCTATTCATTAGAGCTTGTTTCTTTCAATAACTTTGAAGATGAAAGCATGATAATAGACTTATAACCACTACCAAGGAATCTAACCTTTAGGTCAATGCAATTCCACTTCCACTCACCATATACTAAGACAAATTTGAAATCCTTTGGAGTGCTCAAACCCTTGTTTGAGGAACACATGATTAGCAGAATTCTAACCTGATCAAAATTTGAGTAGAATGGTAGTAGTTTTGGGTAACTTCGCACTATTCCCCATGATTTCTTCACAAGATTCCACCATCTGTTAAGTCCAAAGTAGACAAAATCAAACCTCATTAAATATTTAGGAAGATGATCGATGGTGACTCTCCTCATAGTTCATGATACAAAAGACATTCATGATCATAAAATTAGCGGATATCAACATTCAGAATAATATCATGGTAGCGAGACTAGGATATTTAGTAAATTTCAAACATCCAAAAAATGATGGGAAAACTAGAGTCAAGAGCACCAATTAAATGTTCAAAAGCGGACTAAATGTTAAAAAGTCAAAGTTACAGACGCATAACCCAGGAAAGCAGCTTTTCCAGGATAAACATACAAGGATTATCTCCTTCAAACCGGTACAGAGTTGAGAATGTCCAAAATTTTATGATATTCAGAAGTTCATAAAAATCATGAGGTAAACAATTTATGTAAGAAATTTCAAAGAGGTGGATAATGGTAGAAAAGTATGACATTATCCCATAAAAAAATAATTTCATATCACTAACTTACTCATTTTGAGCGATCTGAAAATCTGTTTCCTGTTTGTGTTCATACACCCATCCAGGAGCAAATATGGCAGCCGACACATCCTCCTTTTTCAGAACATCCAGCGCAACATTTGTCTGATGTGAAGCAGTTTTTTTGTTGAAAAATTAATTTTACCAACTCTCGGCTTGGGATAATAATTGAACTCAATATACAACAAAATAACAACTAGTAATACAAAACAACAACTAGTAATACAACATTATTTTGTGCTTCAACGTTGAAGGGGTCTTTTGTAAATCTTTTTCTGGGGGGTTTTCCCCTCTTTTGTAATTTCATACCATCAATGAAATTGTTTCTTACCCAAAAAAATAAAAGAAAAGCTATGCATAAAGGTACAGAATACATGGGCAGACATATAATTGGTCTTATCTCGTTTGCAGAATTGCTTAACCAGTTACAGGATCATATACTCAACTATAAAGGTGTCTAAATTATGCTAACTATGATGCTTGTTAACCCGTGATACCACAAGTCAATACATCTCATAGGGGTAGTAGCCTTACATGCCATTCTCCACCACCATAAGTATTCCTCCCAAAAACATCAATGCCCATGTACACATCATACTTTCTCTCTCCAGCAGCAGCCGCAGAATTTTTAGGAGTGTCCTCCTGAGATGACAGATGAAAGTTTTTGTCTGATGTTGTCTTTTCAAAAGGATAACTTTCTTGCTAGTTATGAGAGAGATTCATTTCTTACTTTCCAACAGTAGTTTACATATATTCCATCGCAAATATCAAAGAAAGCTTTATTTTTTTCATTCAATTGATTTTGCCAGTCAAGTTTACCATCCACGGTCACACTATCATACCTGTCCATAAGTCAGCAGTTAATATATAGATTCCATAAGCTAAAAATGCAAATAATTAACAATGCAACCTATCTCAGAATTTACCATATAACCAAAGACCCTGGTAGCTTGGAATGCATAGACTGGGTTAAATGGCTGACAAATTCTATCAAATAAGGAATTTGTTGAGAACTCATAGAGATTTCCATATTCATCTGCATGAACAAATTTTGTTTCAACGATAAGGAGAACAAACAACTACAAAATATCAAGGGTCAGTTCATATTGTTCACACAAACAACTACAAAATATCAAGGGTCAGTTCATATTGTTCACACAATTTATTTATTTATCATAGAATTCCTTGTGTTTCCTATGATTAAGGTTCAACTGTTTGGATTTCATTATAGAGTCTTGTAGACTGACAACTATAAAACATTATATCTATGTAAGGTATCTTTAATAGTGGTACCGATATTCTCATTAAAATCTTACCAAAAGACCACAAGCAACCAGCCAATTCGAGAGGGCTGGTGTTCTCTCCTCTCTCTCTCTAATCTGCTCTTGCAAATTATGTAAAAGACAAAAACAACACCAAACGAAAAGGAAAATATACGGCTACTCTCTCTCTCCCTGGTCCCACAAAAAGTTCCCTCACTCCCACAATCCCTCATTCTAACTAATTTCTCAGAGGGAAATTCCAGTCTTGCCCCTTCTTTGGCAATACTTCTTAAATGGTGGTCTAACAATCTACCCCAGAGAACATGATACTTTTAATTAGTATACTTATACAGCTTATAGGCTCGTGAAGAATTCAAATATTGATTATGTATAAATACACGCAAGCTTGTAAAAATCAGAAAAGGAGAGGAGAATGAGTATGCCTTTTTTATAAGAAGAAGAAGTATGTTGTAAAGAGGAATTTGCACATAGTAAGATATGAGATTCATATGGACCATTTGATGAAGTTACAAGAAATGTGGTCCAGATAGGGAAACTTTATAAGAAAATACCAGCCATCCATCAAATCCTAATGCAATGGCAAGCTCAGTTAAGCGCTCCGCATACATTTGAGCAGATTCTTTTGTTGAAAGCAGGGTGTCACGAACAGCTTTTCCCCCTCCTTCCACAATGAAAGTCCCTAGCACCTACAGGTTCAAATTTCAAATACCACTACTAATTTGTAATTTGTAAATAATGAAAAAGCACTATCATTAGCTATCATGATACTATATCAGCCACCATTAGTAAACTCACCATTGTTCACAAATAGTATATACATGACTATGAATTACTGACTGGATATGGTGCAAATGTTACGAGTTTATTTTCTTGGTCCCAGTTGAATAAAAAGACTGAAGATAGCATCAAGTAATAAGGTTTTCTAAAAAGAAATAGAAAACATTCAAATTCAAAATAGATTTTTTTTTAATCACATCAATATTCATAATATTTTAATTAACATGTCACTATTAGAGTAAAAGGAAAACAATGGACAAACCTCTCCTAATTCGATCATTTTCAAAATTTCATTTATGTTTCATTTGCTCATTCTTCATTTCAGTCATATCGTAAATGATATGTCAAATAATTCTTCAAAATTCTGATATGTGAGAATCCATGATTTACAAGTAATTTTCTTGGGAGAAAACCAATGTGCAAGATTTTTTACGATATATAATACATATTTATTTAAATGTATGGGAGAAAAAATGAGATGAGAATTTTTTTTATAATATTGTCAAGAAATTACAAGCAAAAAAATAGTAGGCTAGTTCAGACAATCCAATTTTTTGAGTAGTAATAATAGTAAGCAAACAAAGAAGTTGGGACCAGTACAACCAATCAGTGAGCTGATTAAGTACCTTGACACCATGCCTGTGAGCTGTATTTGTCCAACAAGGAGGTGGAAGCGTGACCAAATCATGCGAGAAGTACACAAAAATATCGATCAAAAACCAATGCCACAATGCAAAAGCATCTGGGTTAGATCCTCCCTGAACCCATTTATCGTCTAGATATCCACCAGCCATATCATGGCAAACAAGCATCCTACGCCTGTCAGGCAACGACGCAGGTTGAAGAGCAACCGTGGATCTATTAAATGGGTAGTGAAATGAGTTGAAGTAGGCCCTGGACTCAAGGTCCTCAAGAGTTTTGATAGGGAAAGCAACAGGAGTAGACGGTTCAGTTGGGTCAAATGGAGGAGGATCAGACCTTGTTGGGACAGAGCTCTGCTGAGCCATTGTGAAGAAAGAAAAGAATGGTGCTAACGAGATTTTGGATTGCAACCAGCACTTTGCGGATTTATATAGGCGCAGAAAAGCCAAGGAGGCGAAAAGCATTAAAATAAACAACGACGCAGAGTTGACTCTCGGTTTCAATAAACAAACAACAAGCGGTACTCTATTTCAGGCGGGTTCAGTGATAATATAACTTAATCAACGAACACTAGACAGCCTGAGATCCAACAATTGCGCGAGAATCTACAAAGAAAGTGATGTAAAGTGAACTTCCAGTTGCAGACGATTTCAATAATTAATAAACAAATAAATGCTCAAAACTCCAAATCAGGCAGGAACGATGACTATCTGACCTTCCTCTGTTACTCTAGTTCTCGCAATTTAGAAACGAACCCTGATTTTTAGGATCGTACAAAGCTTCTGGGTGCGCGTGGAATTTATCTAAAGAGAAGAATCAACCAAGAAATACAGTCATAGGAACTTCAGAGAACTTAGTGGGAGAGGGAGATAAGAATCGAGCACTTACTGAGGGTGAGAGTTCAAAATTTCCGTAGCAAGAGTCAGCGGAGACTGAGAGAGATTATGCGAATGAAAGTCTTCGGTTCCTTTTTCTTTTTACTTATTTCGTGGTGTAAAAAGAAGAGGAACAGAATCATGTGCAATTCGACTGCGTTTTGATGGTGAATGACACAGTCTTCGGCTGCCGCCATTGTTAGTACTGGTGGACCTTCGAATTGAAGACGAAAGAGATTGCGAGAGGGAATCTTTCTTTTTCTTTTTCTTTTTCTCTTTTAAATAAAGGAAAATGGGTCAGACGAGAGACCAACAAGGAGAATAATGGTGTATTTTTGTGATGGTCACGTTTATGATGTGTACAATAAAGGACAAAAATCAATTATTTAACCGATAAAAACTCTAAACTAATAATTATATCCATTTAAATTTAAACTTTCATAAATTTATATCTTTTATTAGATTGGTTCTTAGTCCACGTAGATGCAAACTTATAATTATAATTAATATTTTATAACTGAATCAATTTAAATTTTTCATTTCAAATAATTGATAGTTTTCAAATGGAGTGTTTGAGGGGTCATTTGGCCCATGTTTTGGATTTGGATAGTTTTGGATTCAAATCTAAAACTATGTTTGGCCCAATGTGTTCAAAATAAACACAAACTCATGGTTACAACAGTGCAACCTCATGGGTTTGTTCCATGTTTTCTTATTTTATTTGTCATCTTCTATTTTTGGCGATTACTTCAACAACAATTTCAGTGACAACTACAATAACTACACCGGTGATCCGACTACAGCTAATGGCTACCTCCGACAACAACTCCGGCAACCCGACCACTGCTGACAATTACCTCCGACGACAACTTCGATGTCCACACTAGTGACCCCGCTACCGCTGACGACTACCTCCGGTGACCACACCGGCGATCCTCCCACCGCTGACGACTACCTCCGATGGCAACTCTAGCAACCACACCGGCGACCCCTGCCACTGCTGACGACTACCTCCGACGACCATACCGATGACCTCGACCACCGTTGACGACTCCAACCACCGCTGACGACTACCTCCAACAAAAACTTCGGCGACCCCAACGACCGCTGACGACTACCTCCGATGGTAACTCCAACAACCACATCAGCGACCATTGTCATTGCTGACAACTACCTCCGACGACAACTCCGACAACCATAGCGATGACCCCGACCACCAGTGACGACTACCTCCGACGACCACACCGACGCCCCAACCACCGTTGATGACTACCTCCGACGACAACTCCGACAACCACACTGGCGACCCGAACCACCACTGACGACTACCTTCGACGACAACTTTAATGACTATATCGACGACCTAACCACTACTAACGACTACTTTCTAAAACCACTCAAGAGACTTGTATACGCCTATCCCAACAACCCGATCACTCGAGCAATCAACTACCCTAACGACTTAACTTGTGTGCAATCACCACTTTTCTTATTATAGTTCCAAAAATAGGTTTTTGGATACTTTGTGGAATAAAATTTTAAATTTTCTAATCACTTAAATAAACTTCCAATTTTTTAATTTCTAAAATAGAATTCCAAAAATAAGTTTTTGAATACTCTATAAAATATAGTTTCAAATTACCTAATTTATTAAATAGAATTTCAATTTTTTTTAATTTTAAAGTAGAATTCCAAAAAATAATTTTCAGAATACTATATGACGTGAAATAAAGTTTTTAATTTCTTTAATTTCTTAAATAAACTTCTATTTTTTTAATTTCTAAAATAGAATTCTAAAAATACTTTTCTAAATATTTTTTTGAAATAGAGCTTTAAATCCCTAATTTCTTAAACGGACTTTCAGTTTTTAAAATTCTAAAATAGAGTTCCAAAAATACCTTTCTAAATATTTTGTGAAATAGAGTTTTAAATTCCCTAATTTCTTACATAGACTTCCAATTTCTTAATTTCTAAAATAGAGTTTCAACTTTGTAACTCATTTATGTTATACAAGGGTTTTTACCATTGATAAAACATCCACTAAAAAACAAGAGAAAATAAGAGAACAAAACAACTAAAGAAAAAAGGAAAAAAAAAACAGCATAACCCGGGATTCAGAACACTGCACCCCAAACACTGGTTTCTTATTCTCAGACTTCAGAACACTGCACCTCAAACACAGTTTTTTGATTACCAGGCTTCAGAACTCCCTAAAACAAACTCCCCAGGGTTTTGATTCCAAGAGAGGGGGCCAAACAACCCCCTAATTTTTTAAGAATCCATGCACATGTAAGAATTGATGCATAGATTTGAATGGAGGGCCTAAATTGATTCAATTGTGATAATTTATGAGTTTAGTTGATAGCATTATAAGTTTGCATACATGTAAACTAACATTTTTCAAACGGAAACTAAAGGGAATGTAAATTAATACACTTCTAAAAGTTTGAGGTTTAAATTGATACAATTAGTAGTTTATTATTTTTATTAATACATCCCCAAAGTTTATATTGACTTTTTCCTAATAAATTATCAATGTCATAACTATTATCAATCTAGTTCTTTAGGCCTCGTTTGATAGTCATTTAGTTTTTTGTTTTAAAAAATTGTGTTTGTTTTCTCTTAATTTCTTGATAATGGATTTCATTTTATTTAGAAAAAAATTAAATTCTTAGTTAAATTCCAAAGACAAAAATAAGTCGGTGAAAACTACCTTTCTTAGTTTTCAAAACTATTAGATTTTTTATTTATGGTTTTTGAAAAGTAAGTTTTTTTTCCTCAAGATTTCTCTACCATAGTTTCATCTTTCTTAAATAAATATTAAAGATTCTTAGTCATATTTCAAAAACAAAAATAAGTTTGTAAGAATTATTTTTTTTTAGTTTTCAAATCTTGGCTTGATTTTTAAAAAAAAATATATAGAAAATAGATAACAAAACAAATAAACTTATAAGAAGTGTTTACAAGCTTAATTTTCAAAATCAAATGGCATCAAACAGGCTTAAACTTTCAATTTTATGTTTAACACATCTTTAATTTTTTTTTTAATTTTATATCTAATGTATCAAAACTTATTAGACATTTTTTAAAATCATCAATTCATTGGATACAAAATTTTGATGTCATATTTAACAAAATATTCAATTTTATATCCAATAAATGTGTTCACTTTAAAATATATTTTACATGTCAAAGACCTATTAAATCTTAAATTGAAAGTTTAAGGATTTATTTGACATTTTTTAAATTCAACACCTTATTTGACATAAATTTGGATATTGAATTTGTAATTTAAAGTTTTTCATATTTTTGTTTAGGTTTTGAAAACGTTTTTTAAACTAGATTAGGTTACTAAAGCCTCGTTTGATAACTATTTTGTTTTTTAAAACTGTACTTGTTTTCTTACAGTTTCTCTACAATGGTTTTCATCTTCCCTACTATGAACCCAATTCATTTTAAATAATATTTGAACTCTTTCAAATATTTAATTTTCTCATAAATTAATTTTGAATCATATTCAAAATAAATTTATATTATAAAGTTTTAATCAACATGAAAATTTTATATTATAATGTATCTCCATACATTATAATGATTCCCTAAGTGAATTTCAATATTTCAAATTACAATCAAGATCAAATAACCTCAGCACTTTTTACGAGATAGGAAGGGGACCATGTTAATCAACATTTGTTAACTGCGGATACACTCCACTAAAGACTCGTAGTTGCACTCTTCTCACTGTAGATATTCTTGTGTCCACGGATAAAGACCAATAACAACAAGTTGATCTTTCACGAGTGTCCATAACCCCAACTGTGTCAAATTACCGTTTTATCCCTAGGTTACATCTATGAGCTTAAGTACCAGTGCTCCTCTAATGAACAATCTATTTATGGTCCAACCAATAAACAGAAAACCCCTCTTAGGCCAGTGAGAGGATAGGGCCCTTTGTTCAAGTTTTGGAGGCACCACTTAAGGGAACACTCATCTACTTACCCTTAGCCGGAAATGAGTGAATTCCATCTTGTAAAGTTAATTTTCAAGCTATCCACACAATTTTGTCACTAAGAAGGTAGGCTTATTTAGTCGGCATCTCTGGCCACTCTCACTCATTCTAGTCAAATGACAATCTCTCGCAGACATGAGTTCCTAATTTGCTCAAGATTAAGATCAAGTTGCCTAGATCATCCTGTTAAAATATAAATCTAAACAGTTAATGGAGTTACATCTATTGGTTACTATTTCGCGGTCCGATCTTATGTGAACCCATCACATAGGACATCCCATTAGCATGTCACCTACACGAACACGTTGGATCATTGTGTTTGTATTGAATACAAAGTGGGTCATATCCATAGTGTCACCAGGATAAGGTACCCAACCTCATCTCATACTATAGACCCTTTAAGTTGTTTCTTGAACCTTGATCCCCGTATGTCTCTACATACAGTTTGAGACACATAACACAACCTAGAGTGTTTGTTTATTGGATTTAGGGTTATTTTAAGGAAAACTAATAAAATTCAACAATGCTTATTGAATAAATGCAATAATATTTTATTGAGAAAAATTAGAACAAATTACAAGTTTTCAAACTACGAGTTTTAGGGCATAAACCCCAACAATGGGACCCTTGTTGGTTATGGGTGTACTTGCAGGTATGGAACTTGCTTTTTTTTTTGTTCCTCGTTGACTATGACTTTTCATTTTTTTTTGCAAGATCATGGTACATTTTGCAGAAAACCTCTCATCCAGCAAGCAACAACTTATTCTCTTAAGAGGCCCCAAACAACCAATAAGGAGTGGCATTAACTTTATGGTAGAGGAGAAAAAAAACGGGGCGTCCAACAGACAAATGGCCTAGGCTACACCACCCAAATTCCTTAACCGCTTGGTCTAAGGCAAAACCTTTGGACCAGGATTTCTCTTCTAAAGCGTGGTTTCTAGAATCCCCAATTCACAATTAAAACCCCACTTAAATTTAAAAAATGACCCTAGGTCGTTAGATAATAGATGGCTTAGTGCGTTGGGACTCTGTATTGAAAATTTCGGGAGAATTCCTCTTTATTCCCAACTACTACGAATGGTTGGAATATGTTGTCGGTCGAAATGAGGAATTACTTCGTACATCCCATTTGCTAGACATCGCAGTGACCTTCCTTTATACTTATGACCACAATAACGACGTATTTCGAGCTTTTTACAAGGCTTGGTGTCATGCAACCAATACTCTACATACCCAAATAGGAGAACTTTCCATTTCCTTATGGGGTCTTTGGAAATTTGGAGGTCTACCCATCAAAGACATGTTTTATGAAGAGTGCATCCATGGCCTCGAAAGTTTGACTTGCTCTAGCGAATTAGGCATACATCTACTGAAAAGCTGCGAGTACCTTTTCCACATATTTTATGTGTTTAGTGTTTCAAGATCTGACCATTCCCATATCGCGATCAACTCCTGGATCAATTTTTGGTTTAAAAGTAGTCGGGTACATGGGAAGCCTCCTTAGCAAAGACCTAAAAGAGCATCTCGCCCTACTCTGACCCACAACTCGGATGGCACGGACATCAAGTTTCGAGAGTGGTTTGAAGAAGAGAAAAAATATTTTCATGACCTTAACATTGAGAAGGAATGGAAGGACTAAACATACTCGGTTGTCTTTCTATCTTGTTGGCTCTACGCCTTTGTATTTCCTCAAAGGCATGCCAACCACATTTGCCCTAACGTTTTAAAAGTTGCCAATCTAATGGACGAAGGAGAAACCTTTAATCTTGTGGTCCCTGTCCTGGCTAACATTTATCATGGGTTGGGCAAGGTCACGAATGCTACCATGCCAGTTGGGTGCATAGAGAGTTGGTTTCATGTACATTACATCTTTGGTGGCTCGCTCACTATTTTAAAACCAACTACATGACTCCATATAAGGTTTTGGGCCCTGACATGGTCTACTTTTCTGGCGAAGGTGGAGCCATATATTTTGATGAATTTGAGGCTCGCGAATTAATCCATGGGGGCGCATCCGTGTCCTGGCATGTGAATCTCCAGAGTAGAAATAAGCACGAGATTTTGAAGCAGGAACGTACTATGGGGGTGTTTGGATCGCAGAGTTGGGTTGAGTTGGGTTGAGTTGTGCAAAGTTGTTTTGTCAGTGAGTTCTGGAAATCAGTGTTTGGTTTGCAGGGTTGAGTTGAGTTGAGTCAAGAAGTCAGTGTTTGGTTTGCAGAGTTGAGTTATTATGTCAGGGGTATCTGATGTAGTTTTTTGTAAAGTGAATAAGTCTGATTTTTTGTGACTTTTTTCTTTACTTTTTTTGTTTCCACCAAATCAATTGCAAACATATTTGTCTACAATTTCAAAACTTCATTATGAGATCAATTACAAATTTACAATATATATTACCATTTGCAAGATATATGGGATATTTAGAACAGTGTTGAACATTGAGATTGATATCAATTTTTCTTCTCCCCTAAAAATCATTTTTATCTTATGTAAAGTGAAAGGTCTGATTTTTTTTGTGACTTTTTTTCCTTACTTTGTTTTCACAACAAATCAAATACAAACACATTTGTCTACAATTTCAAAACTCAATTATGTGATCAATTATAAAATTACAATATATATTACCATTTGCCAAATGTATGTTAGGGGTATTTGCAAAAGTAATAGATATTGGTTTGATATCAATATTTTTTTTCCAATAAAATTCATTATTTAGAACTTTTACTCTTCAATATGAACTTTATTCCTTTTTTTTATGCACATGTTCACCACTACTTTTTTATTTTAATTTAGGTAGGTCTTAATTTAGTATTAATACTTTGCATATGAGAGTATGGTGTTCAAAAAACCCGATAACCCGAACAACCCTACCAACAACCCAACTAACTCGGCGGTTTGGGTTGGAGTTATAATTATTTGGGTTGGGTTGGGTTCAAATAAATTAAAATGTATGGGTTGGGTTGGTTCGTGGGTTCACCTAAAATTAATTTAGGTTGACCCAACCAACCCGAATTTATTATTAATTTTAAAAATTATTTTTTTACCTACCATACAACTATATATACATGTATGTAATTTATTTTTATTTAATTTCGTAATTATTTATTATTTAATAACTCTTAAAATATATTTTTTAAGTCGTTAGGGTGTAATTTTTCATAATATAAATTAAAACTAAGGAGCTAATTTTAATTCAATTTTTGAAAAACAAAGAGTTTTTGTTTTAAATGAGGACGATTTATTTAGAAGTTTCTTGGAATAATTGTAAATTTGTAATAGAATATTTAAGTTTTATGATTTTTATTTAGTATAAAGACATTTGGAGTTTTTTAATTCTTGAATTTTTTATATTTATATTAATTTTAGTTTTTCTTTAAATTTTAAATTAAAAAAAAAAGAAAAAAAAAAAGCTAACTTGATGATTGACCCAACCCAACCCAAAATATTGGGTTGGGTTGGGTTACTACTCATGAATAGGGTTATTTGGGTTGGAATAATGACCAACCCGAAAAATCGGGTTGGTCCAAAAAACTAGCATAACCCGACCCAACCCAGCTTATGTACACCCCTAATGAAGAGCGTTTATTTAAATTTGTCTAAACACATGCATTGTCTATGGACATCTTTAGAATGGAATAAATAGTTTACCTTGTGAAGATGTTAAAAATATGTCAACATACTTAAATATTTTATGTCATATTGAAGTTGCATATCTACAAAATATTAGATATGTCATCAAGGTCTTAGTAGCGTCGTTATGCTACTGAAATTTTCGGTGTAGGCAATGTTGCTTAGTAACGTCCTTAGGAAATTTTGAGTTTGAAAAATTAGGGTTGTTACAGTTGGTATCAGAGCATGGGTCTTAGATTCTGCATACTCGCCTACATCGTAGGCAACGATTCTTATAGCCTCTCGCAAGAAGTCTAGTTAAAGTTATTTGAGTTGCTTGTGTGTTGACACTTGTTATGCTATGTTTTTTACTTTTTTGTTCTTGTGCAAATGTAGTTTAGAGTTTAAGTTTAGATTATGACTCGAAGATGTGACCGTTGTAAAGTTCTAGCAACTTTCGAGCACGAAAGTTTTTCTTAGATGGGTATATTTTGGTGCCCCGTAAAATTAGATGTTTTAATTGTATTTGTTTTAAATTTGAATCTTTGGATAGTCAGAACAAGATTAGAAAATGGTGTTTCAAAGTTTAAAAAAGGATTAGGATTTCTGTTTGTTTAGGATTTCTTTTTCTAAAAGGATTAGAATTTCTTGTTCTGAAAGGATTAAGACTTTTTGGTGTCTATTTAAACTAGAGTATTAGCAACTTAAAGACACACTTCAAAACTCTCCTCATCTTCTTCTTTTCTCCACTTTCTTCATCTCGCCGGAGAGTCGTCGGGGAAGTCGCCGGAGAGTCGTCGGACCATCGTCGGAGACTCGTCGGACTGTCATTGGAGACTCGTCGGATCATCGTCGGAGACTCACCGAACCGTTGTCGAAAAGTTGTCGGATCGCCGCCGGAAAGTACCGTACGATTGAGTTAATAACTCAACTCCATGAGGTTGGGTTATTAAGTCACCGGTTATAATTGTTGGTGAAACAAACAAGGAGTTGGGTTATTAACCCAACTCAACTCAACCCAACCCCATAAACCAAACACCCCTTATGAGATTTTTTTATTCCTTATATTTCTCCAGTCTGCAATCATGCTACTTATCCGCACGCTATCATAATTCATGGGTCATCGAACCTTATAGTCCGTGTCGATTTAGTCGCTAATTTGGATTTCATCAGGATGTGGGAAACTCGACCTCCAGTTAGCCTGGACAATGTTTTATAACACTTGAGGGTTTGCCTTCAAATCAGTGAAGGATCTGAAGTGTTTCTTCCCACTCGCACATTAAACCTAGAGATCCACGTCACCACTCACTATAAAAGTTGGTGGTTGAGCAAGCATGGTGACTACTTAGAGACGGGTATAAGCGAACTGGTGAACAACACCACTGCACCTAGACCCCACCTAAACTACTCAAGACTGGTGGGGTTGCTCTTGGAGGAAAGTAAATTTGTTTGATCGAAGGTAAAGTATCTTCTGATAAGCGCGCTCGAGACAACGAGAGCGAAAGTAGTACGAGAGACCATCATTGGAAAATACCCAAAAAAACAAAGAAGACCGTTGACCTTGGTGACTAATTTTTCCATGGTGTCCCTAGCGCCTCTTGCATTGCTGACAACATTGAAGCTCTGGTTGGTCTCTCACCCATTTTTTTGTTGCATTTCTCATTTCTTTTTATCTCTTTAGTCTGATTACCACGTTTTTATCGTTGTAACTACAACTGAGTGACCCCATAGAGGAAGA
This sequence comes from Trichosanthes cucumerina, assembly GCA_036507285.1. Taxonomy (NCBI): domain Eukaryota; kingdom Viridiplantae; phylum Streptophyta; class Magnoliopsida; order Cucurbitales; family Cucurbitaceae; genus Trichosanthes; species Trichosanthes cucumerina. Next base: position 14,705,490 of record CM071838.1, read on the forward strand.
TGCCACTCAACATAGTGATCAATCTTTGACAGGACCGAACGCCTTATACCTTGTCGCTTAGTCGATTGGGACCTCCGGAGGATCTGTGAGCGAACAAACTATGATATCTCCTCTCCACGTTGTCAGTGAGCGCCCCCACAAACTTTGGCGCCAACAATTGCCCCAACTTCAAGGGTAAAGAAAGTTATGACTTCACACCCTGCTATGAATGAACACTCCTAGCCAACTTTAGAAGATGTTGTCCAACTTCTAAGGTAGAACAACTCATGATTTCACTTCCTACCCAGCTGAAAAACACCAAAGTTCGCAGAATGTAGTTGCTCAGTAACCCGTAACTGATCTACAAAATGTAGTTACCTTGTAGCATGTAGTTGTTCTGCAAACTGTAGTTGCCCCTTAATTGTAGTTGCTTCAAGTTTCAAAGTATCTCACTACTGTGCGAATGACGTGGTTTCTACTTGTCGACAATAGTTTGTCACATCTATGTGGAGAAACATACAAGAGAAGATCGTGTGAATCCCTTGATAAGGGCGAAAACGCACAAGCGCACGCGATCAAAGTAATATAAAACTGGAAGTATTCCAGAGTATCAAACCCAAGGGAACGATTTTAATAAAACTTATTGAGATGACACGAATTGTCAACAAATTGAAGTGAAAGGTAACTGAGAATGAGTTGAATGGTGTGGTGATTGTGTCTAAAAGTAAACAACAACAATGAGAAATAAGGGATTCAAAATGCTAAGTCTGTTAATGAAAGACAACGCAACTCGAGGCAATTGCCTTGCGTGACAGTTACGCCTTGCAGTGTGGGGCGGCAATGGCACGACAGTTGGACATACTAGCTCACGAAGACAAAACAGTGCAATTGCCTTGCGCTGTCTTACCGTGTAGTTGTGTTCTCCTACCGCCGCAACGCAATTGCCTTGTACTGCATCAGCGATCGACTGAAGCGATGTAATCCAATTAAACTCTCCAAGTAAGTAAACCAAGCCCTACTCCCATTTGACTTTCTGTGAAGTATCGTTAGGAGGCTGAGTGATTGATCCTATATGTCTATGGTCAATCTATCTCAGGTGTTCATAACCATGGCTCTATGGTCTTGGAGTCTTGCCCTATGCCTAGGGTCAACGTTCGGGTCTTATGTCTAAACCCCTTTACTCCATTACTTTTGGGAACTTCGCTCTAGTTCAACCCTTTCGGTACCGAACTCAAGTTTTAATAGATAACCTTAGATTGCCAATTAAGGCTTCCCACAATAAAATCACCAAAAGTAAACTTACTTGGAGGTCTAACCAAATTGCTCTTGCTTTGGAGTTTTGTTGTCTTCCCTTAGGGTATTCACATTCCGAATCCCTAAGGGAAGTTAGCTCCTCATAATTAAAACAATACAAGTAAATTCAAACTTTGCTTGCGAAGACCACATCTTAAGTTTCCCGTCTCGATCTACCACTTTTAAGCATGAACTGAGAGGGCTACCCAAGTTGTAAATGAAAGCAGAATGTTAGAACACGAACTTAACAGAATGATTAACTTTTATTGAAAGTAATAAGCAAGGTTGTAAAGTATGCACTACATAAAGGAGATGAATACAGAATATTAAAGCTGCAGTAATAAAACCGAAACAAATTATAGTTGTTCTCTGGAAGTATGCGATATTGAATGAAACTAAAAAAAGTTTAGAAAAACTGAACTGAAATCAAAGAGATCAAAACAGAATTGTAGAAGTTTAAAACTAAAAGCTGCGACTTTGTAAAGAAAAAACTACAACTTGGCAGAGTGATGGCAGAAAACTAGCTGAGAAGTAGAAGGAGCTACAACAAAATTAAGAAGAAAAAAAACAGAACTGAAAAGAACAACTCAAAACAGAAAAGTGGAATCTCCTCCTCAGACGAGCTCTCTTTTTGACGGCTCCCTTCTCCAAAATATATAGGGTTTACATGTTAGGGTTTCCATCTTGGTGGGTCAACTTGTCTTACTGAAATTATGGAGAAAATTGGAATAAAATCTCAAAAATAACGGAATTCCCGAACTGTCGCATTTTTCTGCAATTTCTAGATCTGTGTGCTAGGCAATTGCGTCGATTTGCCTAGTGGTTGCCTGCTGCTATGTGTTGTGCAATTGCGTAAGTTTTCCTAGCAGTTGCCTGCTATTGTGTGTTGTGCAATTGCGTCAGTTTGCCTTCATGTGTTCAAAACTAAAAAATATGAGATTTTTCTTTCATTTTTCCTTATTTTCTCTCATTCCTCAAGAATCTTTGTCTCTTCCTTAATTATATGCAATTGACTCCACTTTATTCATTTTTACCTACAGTAATGAAGAAAACATACAAGTATAGCTAAGTTTAAAGGTTAAATAATTCTCATAAATGAGAATTATCACCCCTTTAGAGAACGTTGCTTAGCTTACTCAAGAGACGTACAAGATACTTGATTCCATTGTTGATACTCGTACGAATAGTGTGGGCTTGTTGCGAGAAATTGCGTCTCGTTATTTCCAAAAGGTGGTGGAGTACAACGAGATGCAATCTACTTTATCAACTCTGCTAACTTCGAAAGATAAGACTCGACAAATGGAGGACATGAAGCTTGAATTAGAACGTGCATTGTCCAGTGAGAGCCGAGCATTCGAAGCAAATAACACCCTCAAAACTCAACTTACTCAATATGTATCAGAAGCTACGATGTTTGAAGCTGAAGTTGTAGGGCTTAAAGCTAAGTTGGTTGAATAAAAAACAAAGTTAAATACTGCAAAATCTGAATCCACAAGATTTCCCAATTTAGCATATGTGATGGAGAAAAACTTAGACCGAGAGAGACTTAAGGTTTCGCGGGTGTGTGAAGAAATTAACCGCATCGAGTGTATGCCTATCGTTGATGACAAAAATATCCAAGCCCTGACAACAATTCGTGAGCTCCAGAACGTTCGTGAGAAGAGTTGAAGGAGTTTAGATGGACGTTGTGATTTAAGGCTCTCTTCTTAAACACTTTTTTTTTCTTTGTTTTTTTCCTTATGTAAATCCCTTTTTTTAATTGTTTGATTGCTTACTTATAACATCACGTTGTTTTGCTTTATTTATTTATGCAACAGAATTTTAGCATTCAATTCATAACTTGCATTTTGTTTATTTATTGATCCGACTGAACTTAAAGCTTTTTTCTCACTTAAGATGCCTACGTACACTTGAATTTAAGGGATCAAGTCATAACGTAGTTCAAACAAGTATAATTTTTTTTTGGTCGTTCACCTTTTAAGCTCTTGCGGGCCAGGAGCATCGTGTAGTTTACACTCATACGATTAGGAGTGTTTACAATATTTTATGCATAAAACTTCTTGAGAAATATTTCGTTAACAGGGTCAATCCTCAAACCGTCCTTGTCAACGATCTCGTATGTTCCATTGGTGTAAACTTCTTTGACGACATAAGGTTCATCCCACTTGGTTGTTAATTTATTTCCCGTGTGTCGTGTTGTGATGATGGGTCTTCGAACAACTAGTACTAGATCACCAACTTGAATGATTGAGGCTTGAGATTTTCATCGAAGGCTTTGGTCATTCGAGCTTGGTAACATTCCAACGTTTGTTGAAGATCTAATCTTCTCTCATCAAGCACTTCCAACTCTTGAAGGCGAAGCTTCACATTTATCTTCTATAGTCAATTCTCCTTATACAATCATCCTCAGTGACAGAACCTCTCTCTCCAAAGAGAGCACGACCTCTACTCTATAGACAAGGGAATAGGGTGTAACTCCTGTGGGAGTGTGATGCGTAGTCCGATAACCTCAGAGTGCTTCACCAATCCTTTCCTATCAGTCTCTTTTTGTCTTGGAGACTAACTTCTTCAGCAGGTTACTCAAGGTTTTGTTGAACGCCTCTGTCATACCATTTACTTATACATGGATGACTTGAATTTCTCGCAGAGTATATCCATCAGACTGTTGGAGAATTGTCTCTTATTATTTGTCACGATACGATATGGAATGCCGTAGTGGTAGATGATGTGTGTTTGAATGAAGTCTGCAATATTTTCCTTCTTAACTTCTCTTAATGCAATCGCTTCGGCCCACCTCGAAAGATAATATGTCACTGCAAGGGTGTAAGAATGATCTGCTGATGACTTTGGTGTTATTGGACCAAAAAGATCGAGTCCCCACGCTTCAAAAGGCCATGAAACAATGGTTAGATGCAGAGCTTCTGGCGGTTGATGGATGAAGTTTGCATGGAACTAGCAAACTTCACACTTCTTTGAATATTCCATCGAGCCATAGATCATCATAGGCCAATAATAATCCATCCTTGGAATTGAAGCTTTGGACCTGACTGGTGAGCCCTGATGATGCTACACGCAAGTGCACGTGATAGAAGCAATAAATACTGAAATATTCCAGAGTATCGAACCCACAGGAAACGGGTTTACAAGTTAAGTCAGAAAACCAAAAAATGCTAGTGAAAATTAAAGTAAGGTAATTGAGTGTTGCAAAAATGTTTTGGAAGGTTATCTATACTACTAAAAGTTCAAGGAAAATCAATGAATTAAAAAGAAGGGAATTCAAGTGTTTTTGCCCCTTCGGAGAAAATGCTGCTGAAAATGCTACAACAATTGTGTCAGCAACTCCAAATCTAAGTAAATCGGGTTCAATTCCTATTCGGTTTTGCTCCCAAATCCTTTAGGAAACTAAGCAATTAAACCTACATGTTTGTGGCTAATTGAGCTTAGATGGTCTCGCACACAACCCTCTTGATTTCGTAGTCTCGCCCTATGTCTAGGGTCGAAGCTTCAAATCTTATGTCTAAGTCCTTTCCTCCGTTGTTTTTAGGAGACCCGTTGTTCCTTGACTCTTTCGGTATCAAGTTCGAGCTTGTTGAACACGACCTAGCGGTTAGTTAAGGTTGCTCCAGTTTATTCACTTAAAACAAACTTAGATTCAGTTGCCAACACAACTACTTTGTTAATTTAAGCTAGACATCTCTTTTTTAGGGAATTCACACTTGAATCCCTAAAGAGGATTTAGCTCATGATTAAAACTAAAGAAAACATGATTTTAGTTGCTGAAATATAAAGGAAAAACAAAAACGAAAATAAGTTGGAACCGACAAACGAAAAAATCTCTTATTATTGCATATAAAAGCTTTCGGATTTCTCCCTCTTTATTCACGAATAAGTAAGGGAACCAAGCTTAATATTAAACTGAATGAAGAAAATTAAAAGAAAAGAACAGAAACAACAAGAAAAGAAAAATAGTAACTTAATTGAAGTGATGCTTTCGAGTTTTCCCTTGCTTTATTCAAAGAAAAGACTTTTAAACTAAGTACAAAAGTTACTGAATTGAAGGCAAAACAGAAACTTAATTGAAAATTAAAGTGCACAGATGGTAAGGAAAGATAGAAGGAACAACAACGCTAAACCCCCTTTGTTAATCGATTCTACCCACACTTGAGTTAGAAATCTTAACCTCCAATACTTTCGCAAGGAGGGATTAACCTAGAGTTATTACAACTAATAAAAGAGTACAAAACTGTTGGAAAAGAATGGAACTAGCTACTGTAATGAGTACAAAAACTTAGAAGAAAATAGAAGAGAAAAACGGGAATAACAATGGAGAGAATCTAAGCTTTTGTCTCCTCTTCGCCTCCCTTCAAACCCTAACTTTGTAGCCTTTTATAGATGATGCAAGTAGGTTTTTCTCCAAGAATTCATCCTTAATTCGTGGCTAATTGATTGAGTATAATTCTAGACCATATTCTTTCCAAAAGTGAGTGAAAATCTCCAAAAATATTGCAATCCTGAGAATTGAGGCGTATTTCTGCAATCTGAAATTTTTGTCAGCAACTTTGTCCAACAATTTGTCTGGCATTTTGGCTTGTTTGTCTTGCAACTTTGCTGGTTAAAATGCAACTACAATTTTCTTGGCATTTTTTCCTGTTCTTCTTTTCCTACAAAAACACATCAAATTAGTTTGTTTTCACTCATTTCCCCCTCATTTCTTATTTTCCCCACATTTTAGCAAGCTTTAGAAATTTTACTCTCAAATGATAATTTTAGCTTGTCATATCATGAAAAATTAAATAAATTAGACAAATGACTAAGTATAGAGATAGATAATCCACATAAATGAGGATTATCACACTCCAAAACTTGAGTCATTGCTTGTCCTCAAGCAATCACAAGCAATCAAACAAACTTTGGTAATTCTTAAATTTAACATTTAGAAAGAATCACAACTTTTTCTCAGAGGTGTCTCAAACTCATAACATTGACTTTCACAACCAACTGCATTACCAACTTAATTGACCTTGGTATTTTTCTCTCAAATTCTCATTATGACTAGACCACTATCACCCTTATTCGACTGTGTCTACTTCCTATGTAAGTTTCAGGTCATCCTCCCCAAACTTGATTTCTTCATGCTGCCTTCTTTTTTTTGCGAGGGTTTATTTTTTCTAAGTCAATTGTGCCTTCGCTTCAACTCACCTACACTTTGTGGTGAAGGTGGCTGACTATGAGCACACATCACTATTGTATTTACTCAATCCCTGAAATGACCTTTCATGCAGAGGCAATCATGGGTGTCATAACTTTCCCTAGATATTTGGTTGCTTCTAGGAAGCGGAGTATTCCTCCTTATCCTTATTTCTTTCGAATTTTTGAAGTTTTCAAACAAATTCCCAGGTAGAGGTATTCCCTATGGCCAGCTTAAGTACCTCAGCGTTAGACAGGATCTTTCCTTAGACAAAATTTGCTCAAAAAAATTCTCAATTGATAGAACTAAGGAGTTTTTTTCTTTTTTTTTAATGGGCAATTATTACATCGAATTGGGGGTTCTAAGGACAAGGACAAAGGGGTTACTTACACAAATTTCAATACAAGTCATTCAGAAAATGTAAGATAGAATGCAATTGCATTTTTACCAACAAACTCTCCCCCCCAAACTTAAGATGGGCAATGTCCTCATTGACTAATTATGATCAAGGTGGTATTTTAATGCCTATATATTCCGCAAACTAGACGTTTCTTAGGTTCTAGGGAATGGCCTACTGAGACAGGAGAACATATGCTAAGGAGAGTGAAGCAGTTTTGTTATTGTTTGCGAAAAAAGTTAAATGTTTAATGAGTTGAGTTTTCACCAGTTATCATCATAGAGGCTCTGCTTCTTTTAAACTACTAAATTTAGAAAAATTCCATGCAGATGAATTCATAAAAAAAAACAACATCCATATCAATTGCAAGTTCAAGATAAAAATAAAAATAATTCAAAGGAACAGAAATAAAATTATCCAAACCAAATAAAATTAAGAAAACACGGAGTCTGATATTAAATTAAAACAAATGAGTTTGAGATGAGGTGGGTGGCACTCCCTAATGGGCAACATCTTCTTCTTCCATGCAGGTTGGGTTGGCGAGCAGGTCATCAGAGAATTCAGGAATTGTTGGCCCCTTGCCCTTAGTCAGTCTGGCAAGTGTGCTGCTAATGACAACATCTCGTTCCTTCACGTAGGCCTAATATTTCCTATTGTCATCCTGCATTTTTCTCAATTCAACGGTTATTGCCTCCATGCTCGTAAAATGTTGTTGCATTGCAGCTGCATTGTGTCCTGCATTTTCTCCTGCAAAGTCTCCAAAATTTTCACTTGTATTTTCAGTGGCATTTTCACATCCATTTTCAGTGGCATTCCTACCTGCAAAGTTTGGTTCAGCTTCTTCATGGGGTTGAGTGCGTCGGTTGGCCTTCTTAGCATTGTGGATCATTTAAGGCTCGAATCCCTACAACATCCAAAGGATGAATGGCCGTGAGAGTACCTTTGATTTTTAGGTTTGCCCTAGTGCATAACCGAGTGATGAGAGAAGGGAAAAACATTCCTCCATACTTCTTCTTAGTCTTCAAGTTCAGCTCCTCATTTATTATTTTCCCTATATTGATGTCCAACCCCTTGTAGATGGAGTATAACAACATTATCCTCTTTTGCGATACGGTCGAACCATGGGTCGTTGGCATAATCATGTTCTTTATGAAGCTCAACCAAACCGTTGGTTCGTTCTTCACTTTCCCTACTAAGTGAGAACTTCCATGTCTTGCCACTGTCCATTGGGCTTCTTCTCGGGCTACCATATGTTGGGATGTTTGCCCTCATCTCATGTAGTTTGTAAAACTTGTTGAATAAATGAATAAAGGTTATTTATTATTCAAACTTTGTATCTCGCATTTTATAAACTTAATCCAATAAACTAAGCTCCAGGGTCATATTATATGAGAGAACTAAAACTTGAACGATGTGTAGTTGACACACGGGGAGAATCACGTTCGAGTTAATGACCCAACGGTCTATAGAGTATACAGATAGGGTTGGAAACCTCATCCTGGTGACATTGTGGATGCGACCCGCTTTGTATTAGATACAAACGAGGTGATCCAGCTCGTTCATGTGGTTGACATGCGAGTGGGGGCATCCTGTGCAATGAGATTGTACAAGACCGAATCGTGAATTATTAGACCTACTGATGTAACACCGTTAACAATATAGGACTAATAACTTCGTAGATGACCATTAGTGACTCGTCCTTAATCCTAAGCGTGTTACGGACTCCTGTCTGTGGGGGTATGTCCTTTGACTAGTACGGGTGAGGGTGGCTAGAGTGCGCCCAATATGCCTATCTTCTTGGGGGCAGGACCACGTGGGGAGCTGGGAACTTAACTACGCAAGAAGGAATTCACTCGTTATAAAAAGGTGCTTTATGAAGCATTTGGAAAGGCAATTGTTCTCATTTTTGGAATTCCATCTAAAGAACAAAGAAAATTCTCTCTAGCGTCTCTCTCAATTCTCTACAACTCTCTCCAACCCAAATTCCAAAGGGAGTTCCACTACTCTCCCTCTACCTCCCGAGAACAAAAGAGAAGATCAAGTTAAAGTGTCCAACTTGATTCATTCGTGGTACGAGTTCGAGAGATCGTTGGATCCTAGAAATCGTCACTGAGGAGGAAATCCGAAGAAGTGTTTTTCAAGAGGTTAGTAACATATTACTCACTGTTTTTCCTTCTCAAAAACATGTTTAGCTTAGAATTGTATGTGATAATTTTCTATTTTAAGAAAATTAGAACTACAACGAATCAATGACGTTTCGCAACGCTTCCACTGCGGGAAATCTATTCCCTTCACCATACTGATGGCTTCTTCGAACTGCTCTTGTGAGGGGTTCTCAATGGCTTCATTACCCTTGGGCTTTTTTTTATTATTTATTTTTCTTTTTTCTTTTACTTTTTTTCTATTTTTTTTTCAATTTGATAGAAGAGGTTTATCGAAGACCCTACCAAATAATAATTTATAACCTAAACCTCTTAAATCTACAGTAAAAGTGGCCATGATCAATCTCAGGGATTGGGTTTCTTAATTCATTTAATTACCGTAATTACTCTCAGTTAACTTTATTTAGAGAACCGAATCAAATGAAAATAGTCTAAATCTAACAATTAAACTAAAAAGCAATAGATAACGAGAGACACAATTTGGGAGAAGTTAGGGAGTTGATTTCACCAACTAAACTAATGATTTATTCAATTAATTCTAGATTAAACATGCAACACTTTTAGTGGAAAGTTTAAAAGACCAAAAGACTCTCTCGAGCTCAATTGGAACTCATGCAATTTTATAAGCCTAACATGTATGTCTAAACTTTAATAAAATAACATGGCTATAAATTACTTTCTATGATATCTCTAAGAGAACCCTCCATTCTCACGCAAGGATTTACAAATAAATGTGCAATTGATTATTCTAGCCTAATTGGTTCTTTTTCAAGCAACAATTAAAGCCAAGGGACCATGTAAACTTTGGCCATAAGCATACAAGAATTAAGAATATCAAATGCACACAAAGATATTGTAAATTCAATTCAAGAAAATCAAAATAAGATAAAAAGTTCAGCGGCTACATCAATCCCTAAACTAAGTTTAGTTCCACATGATTTGAATAATAAAACTACTAAACTTATCACTAAAATCCATAAAAAGAATTGCAATTGAGAAAGAGAAAGAAAAACTATAATGGCACGTGTCGATCTTCATTCTCGAACCTCGCCACGATCTACAGCCTGAACTCACGTTCCTCGCTAACAAAATAGAAATGAATTGAACTCACAGAGTCTAATATTAAATTAAAACAAATGAGTTTGAGATGAGGTGTGTGACACTCCCTAATTGACAACATCTTTTTCTTCCATGCAGGTTGGGTTGGCGAGCAGGTCATCAGGGAATTAAGGAATTGTTGGCCCCTTTCCCTTAGTCAGTCTGGCAAGTGTGCTGCTAATGACAGCATCTCGTTCCTTCACGTAGGCCTAGTACTTCCTATTGTCATCCTTTATTTTTATCCATTCAACGCTTATTGCCTCTATGCCCGTAAAATGTTGTTGCCTTGCAGCTGCATTGTGTCCTGCATTTTCTCCTGCAAAGTCTCCTATTGGGATATGTGCCCCTAAACTTGTGTAATTTTAGTCAAATTAATAAAGAGTTATTTGATTTGATAGAATTATCTTCTCGCTTTATAAATCCAATAAACTAAGCTCCAAGGTTATAATGAATCTTGAATATCAGTGTAGTAGACACTATTTGGATTGTGTTCAAGAGTATAACCTAAATGGTCTATGGTATAAGAATTAGGTTGGAAACCTTATTCTGGTAACACCATGGATGCGACCCACTTTGTAATTGTACAAATGAGGTAATCCAACTCATTCATGTGGATGACATGCGAGTGGGGGCATTCTATATGGAGTTTCATACAAGAGTGAACTGCAAATTATTAGTCTAACCAGTATAACACCGTTAGCAGGATACGACTGATAATTTATAGATGATCATTAATGACTCGACCTGAATCCTGAGCAAGTTAAGAACTCCTGCTTATAGGGGTTTGTCCTTAGACTAGTATGAATGAGAGTGGCCTGTAGCCGACTCAATAAGCCTACCTTCTCAGGGACAAAACCTCGTAGGTAGCTAGAAACTTAACTTTGTAAGACGAAATTCACTCATTCCTAGACTAAGAAATTAGATAGGTTGTTCCCTTAAGAACTGAGTCCAGGTCTTGAACAACGGGGCACCGCCCTCTAAACTAGCTTAAGAGGGTTTGAGTTTATGATAAGACCATAGACTTGTTGTTCATTAGAGGATCAGAAGTGCTTAAGGAACAAAAAGGTAATCACAGGGGTAAAATGGTAATTTGACCCAACTGTGATTACGAATAACCTGTGAAGGGTCGACTCATGGGTAGTGATTATATCAATGGACAAAATATAATCTACAGTGAGGAGAGTGCAGCTACAAGTCTATAGTGGAGTGGCTTGTAGTTAATGAATATTGATTAACCAGATCAAAGAGTTTGATAAGTTAATCTCACATCATTGGAGCTCATGAATTGTAGGTTCATTAGGTCCCTCCGTTGGCTCAACATGGTAATATTTAGGGTATAAAGTTAGGAATGAAATGAAGTATTCAATTTCATATATGAGATGTTATATCAATTATATATGATATAATTGATATAATATATAGTTTTAATATGAATAAGATTCACAAATTAACTATATACTAATGAGAGAATGAAGGAGGGATAAGATGGTAATTTCCATTCTATTTCCCTATAAATAGTTGCATAAGATGCAACTTTAAAATAAGTTTTTCATGCAACCCTAGAGTTCCACATTTTGTATTGTTGGGAAGGGTTCCAAATACAATTCTCTCATACCTCCACATCTCACCCTAAAGGAACCCACATTCCTCCCTCACCTAGAGAACAACAGAGAAGATCTAGTGGCGGAATTTCATACGGATCAGGTTCATTTTGCTGAGATCATGATCGTTGGAGAAAGAGCTCGTGAAGAAAGCGTTCTTCAAAGGTAATCTTCTTGATGTCATATTTAGAATTGCATGCTTAATCATAGTAATTTGTTCTTGAATGAGATCTATGTAACAATATCATGAACACGCGATTCTCAATCACTTTCGTTGCGGGATTCGATCCCTTCATCTCCTGCATTTTCACCTGTATTTTCAGTAGCATTTTCACCTGCATTTTCAGTGGCATTTCTACCTGCAAAGTCTGGTTCAACTTCTTCATGGGTTCGAGTGTGTCGGTTGGCCTTCTTAGCATTGTGGATCATTAAGGCTTGAATCCCTGCAACATCCAAAGGATGAATGGTCGTGAAAGCACCTTTGATTTTCAAGTTTGCCCTAGCGCATAGCCGAGTGATGAGTGAAGGGAAAAACATTCCTCCATACTTCTTCTTAGTCTTCAAGTTCAGCTCCACATTTATTATTTTCCCTACATTGATGAGTATAACAACATTATCCTCTTTTGCGATACGATCGAACCATGGGTCGTTGGCATAATCCTTTTCTTTATGAAGTTCAACCAAACCGCCGGTTTGTTCTTCACTTCCCCTGCTGCTAAGTGGAGGCTTCCATGTCTTGCCACTGTCTATTGGGCTCCTTCTCGGGATACCATATTGAGGGCTTCTTCTAATTGCTTTTGTGAGGGGTTCTCAATGGCTTCATTGCCCTTGGGATTTTTTATTTTTATTTTTTATTTTTTTATTTTTTTATTTTACTTTTTATTTTCTATTTTTTTTTTCAATTTGATAGAAGAGCTTTGTCGAAGGTCCTACCAAATAATAATTTATAACCTAGACCTCTTAAATCTGCCGTAAAAGTAGCTAGGATAGATCTCAGAGATTGGGTTTCTTAATTCATTTAATTACTGAAATTACTCTCAATTAACTTTATTTAGAGAATCGAATCAAATGAAAATAGTCTAAATCTAAGAATTAAACTAAAAAACAAAAGATAACGGGGGACACATTTTGAGAGAATTTAGGGAGTTGATTTCACCAACTAAACTAATGATTTATTCAATTAATTCTATTAAACATGCAACACTTTGAGCAGAAAGTTTAAAAGACCAAAAGACTCTCTCGAGCTGAATTGGAACTCATGCAATTTTATAAGCCTAACATGTATGTCTAAAATTTAATAAAATAACATGGATATAAATTACTTTCTATGATGCCTCTAAGAGAACCCTCTATTCTCATGCAAGATTTACAAATAAATGTGCAATTGATTATTCTAGCCTAATTGGTTCTTTTTCAAGCAATAATTAGAGGCAAGGGACCATGTAAACTTTGGCCAGAAGCATACAAGCATTAAGAATATCAAGTGCACACAAAGATATTGTAGATTCAATTCAAGAAAATCAAAATAAGATAAAAAGTTCAGCGGCTATATCAATCCCTAAACTAAGTTTAGTTCCACATGTTTTGAATAATAAAACTACTAAACTTATCACTAAAACCCATAAAAATAATTGCAATTGAGAAAGAGAAAGAAAACCTATAATGGCACGTGTCGATCTACTTTCTCGAACCTCGCCACGATCTACAGCTTGAACTCACGTTCCTCGCCAACAAAATAGTCCTCTCAGCTCCAAAATAAGTGAAGAAATCGAAATTAGGTTATTTTAGGTCTCCAAATTGGTTTCCCCTTCGAATGGGCTCATAAAGATGTATATATAGCATATCGGCACAACGTTGTGATGCTAGGGACAGCGTCGCAGCACTATGCAAAGTTGAGACACTGCGTTTGCTGCCAGACAACCCACTGCAACCATTTTTGTCATATCTTTTCGCTCGGGTGTCCGAATGACCTCCGGTTTGATGCGTTGGAATCGTGATTCAATGTATAATCTCCCATAATATTTCCTATGCTCAAAATACATCTATAGTTTTCTTGGGTCTTCAATTAAGTATACACATGCTCCAAATTGTACCAAAATAGTCTCGAACACTCTATTTTTGCTTCTCAAACTCAGTTTCTTGAAATTAACCATAATGCCATGAAAGACCATGTTTTAAGTATAAGAACTAGCTAAAATATAAGAAATAAGATAACATATTTGCATGTTATCAAATACCCCCACACTGAAGCTTTTGCTAGTCCCGAGCAAAACAAAACAAAACCATGAATAAATTTCTCCTATGCATAAATTATAACTCGAGTCTTAGAGATTTAAGTAGTAAAATTAGGAAATTACAAAAAATATTTAAACATGACCATTCATTGAGCATTTCAAAACTTTTCCTAAGCATCCCTGCATATATGTGTGATTAGTTTTCTTTCCTTTCATCTTTACTAGCTCGAAACATCTTTATCAAGTTCTCCATTCAACTTCCCCATACACTGGCCATAAGTTCCAATCCTTAAGTCTCCCCATAGTCAAGACACAAGCAACTCTATTCAGTACTTCTTTTTTACCCATACATTGATTTTTTTTTTACGCAAAGACACTAGCTTTCACACATCCACTCAGGGACCCTTACCTAGAGCATTTGCTCAATAAGTGGCCTAACTGGTCACAGTGAAGGTAGCTCTTTTTATCTTTGATTCTTTAAAGCACAACTTAGATGCAACAACCAAGTTATAATTTCAATATGCACAATCACTATCAGCAACACGCTTGATATTGTTATTTATATACTATCATGCAGTTTGCCTCTCAAATCAGTCCTTACGCCTATCGAGGTGACATCAAATTTTAAACCTAATAACTCTATTGTAAGCATTCAAAACTACGGGATCGAAGGCTATATGCATAGAAAATTACAAGAACAAATCAAGAAAATTTTTAAATTTACTCAATTTTAGGGCATGCTCTCATATTTCACAGTAATCATATAATTTGTTAATTAAATCTCATCCTAGGTCGTCCTAATCGTGTTTATGCATAAGATCAATTAAACAATTCAACACATACTCAAGATTTTCTAAAAAATTAAGTACAAAGTACTCCCACCCCCAAACTTAAACTATGCATTGCCCTCAATGTATACAGTAAATCACATGCATAAGAATAAATAAAATGGAGAAAGTGAACAATACTGTCTTGAGTAATGGAGATATGATCTAATCATCTTTTTTATTGGTAAGGTAGAAAGATGCAAGTGCCTACGAAGCAAAGGAAAGGAAACAGATTATCGACACAAAACAAGAAACTACGAAAGAAAATAACCAAACTAAAATAAAAATAAAAATATAAAATAGAAACTTGGGTTGCCTCCCAAGAAGCGCTTTCTTTAACGTCTTTAGCTAGGCCGAACCCATGGTTGGCATCAAGGCACATAAAATTACTCATATTTCTTTGGACCCTTCTTGCTTGAGTCAATATAACCTTTTAAGTCTAGAAGGCTCTCTTATTTTTCTTGGGCACCTGAGAGATAAATATTTTTGTTATATTTTATTTACTGAAATAAAAGAACAAAATTCAAAACAAGACTCGTGAGTATAGAAAAAAAGTTTATCAAGATTAAAAGAAACTTTTGGAGATAAAGGGAAGGTAGACTTTTCAACCTCGAACTCTATCATCTGAATTTCTTCTGCCGAAGTGATTAGATTACCATTCTCTACCTCACAAACCTGTTTTTGGTGTGTTTCAATCTTCTCCAACTCATCCCCACTATCATCTGCATAAGTCCTCCTAGGATGCTCTTCCTCAATGGCAATGAAAAGAATTTTCTCATGTAGGGTCTTAAGGGATTCAACTATTTGATAAGATGATGAGTCATTCTATTTAGTGTTGCCCCAATTTCTACCACTTTAGCTTTTATCCTACCTCTGTAATTAAGTATGACACAAATTTTTAACCATTAACTCTAAAATGTATTCATTTAATAAATCTACAAGAGAAGAATTTTCTATAGATTGGTTGGGGTAGGAAAAATTTTGGGTCCAAGTACCTACATGATTACCATAAAAAGAATTTTCATAAATCATAAATTCATAATGGTAAGGATTAGACATTGGTATCTAGAGAAAACATCATTCATATACCTAGGGCCATAAGGAGGATAGTACATTGGCGAAAAATTAAAATTATAAAAAGTCATACACTAAATCACAAAAATTTAATTCTAGACTTTTACACAAAAATCAACAAAACCAATAACATTAGACAAAGACTCGAAACAACAAATAAAACAAAACAAACAAAACAAAAATAAGAAAAAAAATTAAAGAAATAAGAATAAAAATTTGAAAAATAAAATAAAATGAAGACCTCTAAATTAAATCAATTAATTTCTTTACAATATTAAAAGAATTAAAAAGCGCCAATCCCCGACAACGGAGCCAATTTGATAGAAGAGGCTTGTCGAAGGCCCTACCTAATAATAATTTATAACCTATCTTAAATCTGCAGTAAAAGTGGTCAGGATCGATCTCAGGGATTGAGTTTCTTAATTCATTTAATTACCGTAATTACTCTCAATTAACTTTATTTAGAGAACCGAATCAAATGAAAATAGTCTAAATCTAAGAATTAAACTAAAAAGCAATAGATAACGGGAGACACAATTTGGGAGAATTTAAGGAGTTGATTTCACCAACTAAACTAATAATTTATTCAATTAGTTCTAGATTAAACATGCAACACATTGAGCAGAAAGTTTAAAAGACCAAAAGACTCTCTCGAGCTCAATTGGAACTCATGCAATTTTATAAGTCTAATATGTCTGTCTAAAATTTAATAAAATAACATGGATATAAATTATTTTCTATGATGCCTCTAAGAGAACCCTCCATTCTCATGCAAGGATTTACAAATAGATGTGAAATTGATTATTCTAGCTTAATTGGTTTTTTTTCAAGCAAGAATTAAAGCTAAGGGACCATGTAAACTTTGGCCAAAAGCATACAAGAATTAAAAATATCAAATGCACACAAAGATATTGTAAATTCAATTCAAGAAAATTAAAATAAGATAAAAAGTTCAGCGACTACATCAATCCCTAAACTAAGTTTAGTTCCACATGATTTGAATAATAAAACTACTAAACTTATCACTAAAATAGATAAAAACAATTGCAATTGAGAAAGAGAAAGAAAAACTCTAATGGCACGTGTCAATCTTCGTTCCCGAACCTCGCCACAATCTACAGCTTGAACTCACGTTCCTCACCTCCAAAATAGTCCTCTCAACCCCAAAATAAGTGAAGAAATCGAAATTAGGGTATTTTAGTTATCCAAATTTGTTCCCCCTTCGAATGGGCACATAAAGATGTATATATAGAAAATCGGCACAGTGTTGCGATGCTAGGGACAACGTCTCAACACTGCGTTTGCTGCCAGACAATCCACTGCAACCATTTTTGTCATATCTTTTCGCTCGGGTGTCCGAATGACCTCCGATTGGATGCGTTGGAATCGTGATTCGATGTAGAATCTCTCAGAATATTTCTGATGCTCAAAATACATCTATAGTTTTCTTGAGTCTTCAATTAAGCATACACATGCTCCAAATTACACCAAAATAGTCTCGAACACTCTATTTTTTCTTCTCAAGCTTAGTTTCCTGAAATTAACCATAAAATGCCATGAAGGACCATGTTTTAAGTATAAAAACTAGCTAAAATATAAGAAATAAGATAGCATATTTGCATGCTACCAATATGTCATTGATGTGCTTGGTCGAGTACATCACTGACTTCCCTTTAATGCTCACCTCGTTGGTTGATTCCTCTCATAAGTTGGCATAGAACTCTACCACCAGCTCATGGAAAGCAGGGATTGGATGCTTGCAAAGCTCCTCCAAAGTTAAGAATAAACCAACGAGGTGCTTGAATCACCGAAGTTAAGAATTATGGTAGGTCCCCTGCTGTATTTGAGAACCCTCTCTCACTGTTTAAAGACAATTTCCTGAAGATCTCCCTTCTAGCATTCACTTCTCGGGTTTCCCTATGTGGCTCAGGTGTCCTCTTCCTCTTCTTATTCAAATTTTGCTCATCTTGAAGCCATTCTTCTTCATTTTCCTTCTATTCCTCTTGATTTTCTTCTCTAACCTCTTCCTCGAGATTTTCTTCTTGAGTCTCTTCCACCTGCATTTATTCTTACCTTATCTCTTCTCTAATTTCAGCTTCAATCATCTGTTCCCCTACTTCTTCTTCAGTTTGATTTTCAAAATTTGGACAACATTTCCCATGTTTTTCAGTCTCTCCAACTTCAGCCCCCATCTCAGATGATGGGGGGCTAGAGATTTCAACACCTCTAGGCTTCATATCCACAGTATTTAAATCAGTTTGAGATTCACAAGGAGGTTCGGTAGTACCTTTCTTTGTTTGTTCATCCTCTTTTTGTTGTTCAGAAGTTGTTGGAGACCATCGACTGGGCCTTTTTGTACTCCCCCTCCAGTCACATGCTCCTCGTGGAACCTTGCTGCTAAATTTTTGGCTTAAGCTAGGGCTTGTTGTGCCCATTCATCAGGGTTGGGCCCCTTCGGTTCAACCGTCTCCTTGTCCGTTGGAAACTTCTTCTTCTCTTTGCTTGACCTGTGCACTTGGGTTACATTCTTTCGAGCAAGGAATTTCTTCCTTCCCTATTTGGATGCGACATAAGGCTTGAGACTCTTCAGTTGATTTTCCTTTTCACCTATAACATTTCCAACTTCTTCCTCGGGTCGTTTTACGCTCGGCAGAGTCGTTTAGGGCTTTTCTCCCATTGCCTCGACTTCTTCCTCTTCCGATTCATAACTCTTCCCTGTAAGTTTTCTTTCAATCGAGCGAATCCTTCTCTCCTCATGCCTTTGTTTTATCACGTCCTGTCTGAAGGGATTTGGAATTCCCGCAGTGGAAGACGTTGTGAAACGTCATTGATCCGTTGTGTAATTCTTATCTTAAAATGGAACTAAACAACTTTAATTCTAGGTTAAACATGCAATAAAGAGAAGAAAAACAGTAAGGATTTCGATACTTACTTGTTGAAGAACACTTCTTCAACAATTTCCTCCTTTGGTCACGATCTCTCTCAAACGGACGAACTCCTCGAACTCGATCCTCGATCCGAACAACAAGACACCTCCAAAGGGTCTTCTCGATTGTTCTCAGGAGGTTGAGGGAGAGTAGGTGGGACTCTCTTTGGATTTTGGATGAGGAGAATTTGAGAGAGTTGAGAGAGAATGGAGGTCTCTTGGAGCTTGAATTTCCAAAAATGAGAACCAACCTTCCCAAAGGCTTCTCACCAAGCCTTTAAATAATGGTGAGATGTGGAGTTAATATCTCCACTAAATTACCATTAAACCACAACTATATGATATGCAAATCATATTTGCATATCACATAATACAAAGTATCTCATACTTTATTATACAAATCTCATTTGCATAATTGTGGATTTTTAAATTGAATCACATTCAATTTAATTTCTCTCAATTCAATTTCTCCAATTAGCACTAATTAATCAATTAGGCTATACTATAGTTTATTATGAATCTCATTCACATCAAACTATATATTATGTCATATATATCTCATATAAATGACATAAATACCCAAATAATGAATTTGAACACTTCAAATTTACACCAAACTGTAAATCCTCAATTTGTCCAATTTGAGCCAACCGAGGGACCTAATGGACTTACACGGACAAGCTCCAATGATCTGAGACTAACCTATCAAACTCTTTGACCCGATTATTCAACTTTCATTAGCTACGATAACACTCCACTAAAGCCCGTAGTTGCACTCTCATCACTTTAGGACAAGTTGTGTCCATCGATATAACCAATACTCGTGAGTCGACCTTTCACAGGTTGTTCATAGACACTGTTGGGTCAAATTACCGTTTTACCCCTATGTCTACCTCTTGCTCCTTAAGTCCCACTGCTCCTCTAATGAACAACAACGTTGTATGGTCCAACCATAAACAACAAACCTCTCAGGCCAGTAAGAGGGTGAGGCCCCGTTGTTCAAGCCCTGGAGACAGCACTTAAGGGAACAACCCTTCTAGTTTCCCTAAGTCGGGAACGAGTGAATTCCTTCTTGCGTAGTCAAGTTCCCAGCTCTCCACGTGGTTCTGTCCCTGAGAAGATAGGCATATTGGGCGAGCAACAGTAGCCACCCTCACCCGTACTAGTCAAATGACAGACCCCCGCAGACAGGAGTTCGTAACACGCTCAAGATTAAGGTCGAGTCATTAATGGTCATCTACAAAATTATTAGTCCTATACTGTTAACGGTGTTACATCAGTAAGTCTAATAATCCACGGTCCGGTCTTGTACAATCTCATTGCACAGGATGCCCCCACTCGCATGTCAACCACATGAACGAGTCAGATCATCTCGTTTGTATCTAATACAAAGCGGACCACATCCACAGTGTATCCAAGATTAGGTCTCCAACCCTATCTATATACTGTAAACCGTTCGGGTCATTAACTCGAACATGATTCTCCCTGTGTGCCACTACACACCGTTCAAGTTCTAGTTCTCTCATAACACAATGACCCTGGAGCTTAGTTTATTGGATTATGTTTATGAAATATGTGAGACACAAAGTTCAAATAAATAACTCTTATTTATGTCACAAAGTTCAAATAAATAACTCTTATTTATTTACAACTTGGAATATTACAAACTACACGAGATGAGGATATACATCCCAACACTGCCATGCTCGTGTTGAAAGAGTTTAGATTAAGAAAGCGGAAGAAATTTTGGATCCTGAACACTCTAAGTTGATCAATTTTACAAAACAAAAAACATGCTCAAAACTAGAAAAACAGAGAATAAGAACTCATACCTTTGTAACTCAAAGTTCTCCTAATTCGTGGGTAATTTCTTGTCACAAACACTTTGTGGACAACCTCTAGTGTCTACCCTACTATCCTTAGGCCTTGAAACAGATTGTGGGATCTTAAGTTGAGAGAATTTGGAAGAAGAGTGAGAATAGTTCAAAACCAAGAATTCTATGAATTTCTTCTAAAATTCTCTTTATCCTCTTTAATTTGTCTTCAATTAAAGCTTCAACAAGCTTTGTGAAGATGTCAACACATGAATAATAAGGATTAATCAAGAAGGAGGTGTTGATTTATGGTGAATTTCAAAAGCAAAGTAGCTTGTTCACCATTTGAAGTTTGGTCCAATTGAAATTTCAAGTTCAATTTTGAATTTTCATTTAATTTTAATTCAAAATTAATATAAAATTAATTTTAAATTAAAATTAATTTATTAATTTAATTAATTTATTTTAATTTATTTTTTTAATTTAATATCAAATATCAAATTAAACAATTGGACCAATCCCGATTTCTTAAATCGACCGTTCGAACATGAATCCCTATTCATGTTATACACCGAACTAATATTTAAATCATATTTAAATATTTCCACCTCTTCTTTATCATAGTTTAATTCATAATTAATCTATGACACGTTAAGTATATCACATATAATTAACGTTTTCTCCCAAAATCGAATTTGAACAATTCAAATTCTTTTCTCTCGAATGTTACAAGGCTTAGTCCGAGCTAGTTAGGGGGTCCTAATGGACCTACAGATCATGACCTCTAACGATATGAGATTAACCAACAAAAATCTTTAGCCTAGCTAATCAACATTCGTTAACCACCGGGACACTCCACTAAAGCGCAGTGGTTGCACTCTCCTCACTGTAGATATATTTCTGTCCACTCGATATAACCATGATTAGTAAGTCAATCCTTCACAGGTCGTTCGTAATTACAGTTGGGTCAAAAATATCGTTTTACCCCTGTAATTACTTTTTGTTCCTTAAGTCCCACTGAGCCTCTAATGAACAATTGGTTTGTGGTCCAATCAACAAATCGAATCCCTCTCGGGCCAATGAGAGGGGTGGGCCCTTTGTTCAAGACTCGGAGTCAGCACTTAAGGGAACAACCTCTCTACTAATCTCTAAAGCGGGCAGGAGTGAATTTCATCTTGTAGAACAATGTTCCCAGCTATCTACCCAGTCTTATCCATGAAATGAGAGGCTTATTGAGTCGGCAATCTCAGGCCACTCTCACCCATGCAAATCTAAGGATAATTCGAATAAACATGAGTTCATGGCACGCTCACGATTAAGTTCGAGTTACCTAGGTCATCGTATGAATATAGTCAGTTAAGATAGTAAACGGAGTTATAAAGTCTAAGTGACTATTTCTCAGTCTAGTCTTATGCAAACTCATTGCATAGGACGCCCCACTCGCATGTCTCCACATGAACGATTCAGGATCACATCGTTTGTACTTTACAAAGTGGGTCGCGTCCATAGTGTCCCCAGAATAAGGTACTCAGTCCTATCCCTATACTATAGATCGTTCTGGCTATAACTTGAACCTGATCCACTTTCATGTCACACATAAAGTTCAAGTATACATCCTATAGCCATGAGTTCTTTATTGGATTAGAGTTTCAAAATATACAATTCACTTTATTTAATAACACCTTTACTGAATAAAACTCAATAACAACTTTATTGCAAAATAGAATATACATTCAGTTTTCAACACCACGAGTTTTAGGACATAAAACCCAACGAACTCCCACTTGGACTAAAACGTTGGTGGAGTCAAACATGTTGAGCAAGAAAACTGTCCTACTGTACAACCCGCAGTCCTTGTAAATGGATTAGCAATGTTGTGCTCCGAAAGGATCTGCGTGACAATCACGTCTCCTCGTTGCACAATCTCCTTGATGAGATGATATTTTCGTTTTATATGTTTTCCGCGCTTATGGCTTCAAGGTTCTTTAGAATTTGCCACTACACCACTATTATCACAATAAAGGGTGATAGGCAAATTCATATTTGGAACAACTTCCAAATCTGCCAAGAACTTCCTAAGCCATACAGCCTCCTTCCCTGCTTCGCAAGTTGCGACATACTCAACTTCCATGGTGGAGTCAGCAATACAACCTTGCTTTATACTCCTCCATACTATAGCTCCTCCGTTAAGAGTAAACACTGGTCCTGATGTGGATTTCCTCGAATCTACATCAGTCTGAAAATCAGAGTCTCTGTATCCTGCAAGGATCAAATCCTTCACGCCATACACAAGCATATAGTCCTTCGTTCTCCTTGGATACTTGAGGATATTCTTAACGGCAGTCCAATGATCATATCCAGGATTGGACTGATACTTGCTGACAATTCCCACTGCATAGCATATGTCGGGTCGAGTACATAGCATGACATACATCAGGCTACCGACACCTGAAGCATAGGGAATGCGTCTCATATCTTCAAGTTCTTGAGATGTCTTAGGATACTGTTCCTTAGATAGATGAATTCCATGCCTAAAAGGTAACAAACCCTTCTTGGAATTCTGCATCTTATATCTAACCAACATCTTGTCAATATAAGATGTTTGAGACAGTGATAGCGTTTTGTTCTTGCGACTCTGAACAATTTGGATTCCAAGGACAAACTGAGCCTCTCCCAAATCTTTCATTTGGAATTGGGTCGCTAGCCATTGCTTAACATCAGTCAAGAATTCTGCATCATTCCCAATGAGTAGGATACGTCTACGTATAGAACTAAGAAAGCTACAATAGTATTGATTATCTTCTTGTAGACACAAGGCTCGTCAATATTCTGTTCAAAGTCATAAGATTTTATATTACAGGATCTAGATGCTTGTTTCAATCCATAGATAGATCGTTTCAGTTTGCAAACCCTTTGCTCTTGACCCTAAACTATGAACCCCTCTGGTTAATCCATATAGATACTTTCTTCAAGATTGTCATTCAGAAAGGTTGTCTTGACATCCATTTACCAAATTTCATAATCATAAAACGTGGCAATGGACAAGAGTATTCTAATCGACTTAAGCATGGCAACATGGGAGAAGGTTTCTTCATAGTCCACCCCTTCCCGCTGGATATAACCCTTTGCCACAAGCCGAGCCTTAAAGGTTTGCACCTTACCGACTTGATCTCGTTTTCTCTTGTAGATCCACTTACAACCGATAGGTCTTTCACCATCTGGTTGATCTACAAGTTCCCAGACTGAATTGAAGTACATTGACTCCATTTCGAGGTCCATGGCTTTAATCCACTAGTCTCTGTCTATATCATTCATTGCCTATTTATAGGTCAATGGATCCTCGACGCCATCATTAGGTATGACGACCTGGGTTTCAGTCAAAACCATGTATCGATCGGGTTGTCTAACATCCCTCCCACTAAGTCGACGTATTCTCAACTCTTGAGAAGGACCATCTTGATCAACAACTTTTGTTGATTTATCTGTAGCTTCCTTGGAAATTTTGCTCAAGATAATTATGCTACAAGGCTGATGATCTCTCATGTGGTCTTCCTCTAAGAACGTGGCATTTGTCGACACAAGCACCTTGCCCTCCTGAGGGTCATAAAACAAACCACCTTTCGTTTCCTTGGAGTATCCTACAAATAGGCATAGTTTTGAATGATGTTCCAGTTTTTTTGGATTGGACATCGGCACATGTGTCGGACATCCCCAAATCTTGAAGTGACGTAAACTACCTTTACGCCATTTCCATAACTCATAGGGTGTTTCTGAAACACTCTTAGAGGGAACCATGTTCAAAATATATGTAGCAGTTTCTACTGCATATCCCCAAAACGAACTAGGCAGTTAAGCGTAGCTCATCATGGATCGAACCATGTCTTACAGGGTTCTGTTTCTCCTTTCAGATACACCATTCTACTGAGGTGTACCGGGCGCTGAGAGTTGGGATACGATTTCATGTTCTATCATATAGTCTTGGAATCTCAAATTCATATACTCTCCACCTCGATCTGATCGAAGTGTTTTAATTGTTTTACCTAACGAGTTCTCAACCTCTGCCTTATATTCCTTGAACTTTTCAAGAGTTTCAAACTTATGATGCATTAGGTAAAGATAGTCATACCTAGAATAATCATCAATGAAACTGATGAAATATTCATACCCTCCTCGTGCCTTAACATTCATTGGACCACAGAGATCCGAATGTATGATTTCCAAGGGTTCTTTGGCCCTATAACGTTTTCAGAAAAATGTCGTTTAGTCATTTTCCCCTCAAAACAGGACTCACATGGTGGTAAAGAGTTGTCCTCTAACTGACTTAGGAGACCACTCTAAACCAATCTCTCAATCCTATTGAGATTTATGTGGCCTAGTCTCAAGTGCCAAAGATAGGTACTTGGAGAAAGCTTCTGCCTTTTATTTTGAGTATCAACTGTTTTAAACATCTCGATGTTTAAAATAGCTTTTATCTATGTTGGTCTTAACACATATAAGTTGTTTTCAAGTTTAGCAGAACATATTCGTACACCTCTTTTGCAAATGAACGCTTCATTACATTCAAAAGATATTTTATACACATGTTCAAGTAAACAAGAGATAGATACAAGATTTCTTTTGATTCCAGGAACCAAAAGTACATTTTCTAATAAAACGAATCTATCTCTAAATAACAACTTCACCACTCCCACTACTCTGGCTGAGACAAACTCTCTTGTTCCAATACAAACTCTCTTGTCTCAATCCTGAGAGTTATCTCACTATCAGCAAGCTGCCTCCAGGAATTAGTTTCCTAAAAAGAAGAACACACATGGTTAGTGGCTCATGAATCTAGTATCCAGACGGAATCATCATGTTTTATTAAATATGTTTCAACAACGAGTAAATCATATTTACCTTGTTTTTCTTTCTCAGCTTTCTTTTTCGCAAGGTACTTCGGGTAGTTCCTCTTCCAGTGACCGTTTTCACCACAATAGAAACATTTTCGTGTGGCTTTAACCTTGCGTATGAGAGCTTTTTCCTTCCCTTTATCCTTCTTCATCTTCTAAATACCCTTATTCTTAGAAAAATAAGGACCAGACTTAGTCCCTGAGGATGATCATCTCAGAAACTTTTTTCGAAGTGACAACGTTTGTCTCCTTCTCTTTTCCTTTTGATTTCATCAGGGACTCGAATGTCTGGAGCTCGTTAAGTAGTCAGGTTATACTCTATCTTGTTCATCACTGAATTGGTGCAGAACTGCAGAAAACTCTTCGGAAGAGATTCCATTATAAAGCTAACCTGACTGTTCTCATTTATGACAGATCCGTTTACCTCTTCCACGTTGAAGTGGACCATCATATTAAGGGCATGCTCCCTAATAGAAGTTCTCTCCTTCATTCGAGAGTTGTAAACGTACTTGAGAGCATCATAACAGACCGACGAGGACGATTGTCCAA
The DNA here is from genome assembly GCA_036507285.1 of Trichosanthes cucumerina. Classification (NCBI taxonomy): domain Eukaryota; kingdom Viridiplantae; phylum Streptophyta; class Magnoliopsida; order Cucurbitales; family Cucurbitaceae; genus Trichosanthes; species Trichosanthes cucumerina. The sequence goes on from CM071838.1 coordinate 14,731,521, forward strand.
ACATGGTCTGTAATGATCCCATGATCTCCTTTGTGGTGATCATGCCCTCATGTTTCTTAGAAAACACACCAGATATGCTGGCTAAGATGTAGACCCAGGCTTTATCATTAGCCCTAGTCCATTTGTCAAATGTATTCCGAACTGTTCGGGTTGTAGACGAGCTGGGAGGGGGAGGACATTCCTCCGTCAATACGAATCTTAGATCATCAATTACAAGAATCGTATTCAAGTTTGATTTCTAAGTTCCAAAGTTATCGTCGTTAAGTTTTTCTGAGGCGAGTAATTGAATAAAAGAGCTCGACATGCTGAAAATAGATCATATTCTATTAATGAATTGCTTTTAACCCATAACATGCATCCAATTAAGAATTTAGCAAAAGTAATAATGTACCCATAATCTCATTATTGTTTTTACAACGATACTTCAGCGAGTCAGAGCAACCGCTATCGAGGGGCAGTCAATCACTCCTTCACTGAACCAAGACATTCTTGACTAAATGCTTATACTAGAATAACTCTTATTCCTATAACATTCTAGTTATCACTACTTTGGTCAAGAATTCACTAACACTTAGCAATTTTTGTAAGTGTGACCTTCCATTTTTAGACCTCAGAGGTCGGCCCCAACAATGCTTCCGAATTAGAAAGTCAAAGATGGGAATGGACCTAAGGGACCCTATCCATTTCTAGAATTTGAGTTGTTCCGAATCCCATGTGACATCCCTCCGAATGGATGGTGCTACTACGGGCAACCTGCAGGCGCAACATGGGAATCTCACGGTCCAACCTAATGGAGGAGACCATAGGATGTGTTGACACACTTCCTTCTCCCACTTACTATAAATACTTTTTCCATTCACCTTGCTCTTGATTTATGCAAACACCATCCGAATGAGGATGCTCTATTGACATCACGAGGCCGAGCATAAATCTCACAGTGTGAACTTTGTGAAGAGCATAAGAGGAAATTGATATATCATATATACCCTTTCACTCCCACTAAGTATTTTAAACAGTTTGGGTATACTTTTACTTATGTATATTTCGGCTAAATCAATATGACCTAAGTCTACCAATATAACTATTATACTGGAATTACCTAAGTCTATTAACCTTTTAATAAACCTAGGCCTATGAGTTTAATTTATTAACTTTTAATAAACGCCACTCATGGAAAAATAATTTATAAACCTCTAGATTAAATTCACTCCCAGGTTAGTTCCCAGGTAGGGGTGTTCCGTCTCAAACCTCGAAGTACTAAGTACTGACCTTGCCAGAACCTTCCTTAGTCAGAGTCCCTTTTTAATCATAGTTTATAAATTATTGGTTGCCTAATTCTAATCTTATTAGAACTAGATAACCTAAGTCTAATTAATTTCCAATTCTAAAACCATTTTAAAACTAATTAATTAACTTTAGGTTACATGCATTTCTATGTTATAAATTGCTTGATCATTCATCACATGAATATACATACATTTATAACAAATCCATCACATGAATAAATGCATAACAATTATATGTTTAATTTTTAATTAATATAACTCTTATATTAATTATAATTAAAACATATAATATTTGTTTCATAAATTAATATACCACTTATATTAATTCCTATGAAACACTAATTCATGCATACTATATATTATAACACTTATAACATACTTTCAATGCATGAAGCATGCTTCCTATGGTGGGATTTTAAAATCTATATGACATACTTTATGCACATTTAATCAGAGATTTTAATTAAAACATACATTCACAATGCATAATTAATTATACACACTAAAGTGGACTGTTTTTGACATCTAATGCAAGCAAACAACTAAATTATTACAATAATAATCTAGAATTAAAATCGAACCACTTCGAACCAGCTTGCATATGTGTGAACCGGACCTTCAAAAGGTTGAATCGGGCTGTAAAAGGCTGAACCGAGCCTCCAAATGGTAAAACAAACCTCCAAAATGGAAAAACTGACCTCAAAATAGTCAGAACCGGTCTAAAACCACCCAAACCGGACTAAAATCGAGCCGAACCTGTCAAAATAAACTTGAACCGGTCAAAGTCAATGGGAAGGTCAAAGTCAACATTGTCTTCTTCAATTAAAAGAAATTCACGCGGGAGAAGAAAAATATTGTAGCAGAAGAAGAGAAAAAAAAAACAGCAGCTTTATGTTTTCGATTTTTTGGACCTTCTGAGCTTCTTTCTTCAAATTGAAGGTCTTCCTGAACTCCAATTGACTTGAAATTTTTACAGCTTATTCTACACACATTAATGCTCAAACACACTTGAGAAATTTGAAAATAAAGCACAAATTGATGCTCAATTTAAATGTCAAACTTAGAAGAATACTTTAAACGCCCAGAAAAATTGTATTTCAAAAAACACCCACCATATAACAAAATAGATCAAATTGAGTGCTCAAAATTTCTCTGATACCAATTTAAAGAGTGTAGATTAAGAAAGAGGAAGCAATTTTGGATCTTGAACACTCTAAGTTGATCAATTTTACAAAACAAAAAGCATGCTCAAAACTGGAAAAATAGAGAATAAGAACTCATACCATTGTAGCTCAAAATTCTCTTAATCCGTGGGCAATTTCTTGTCACAAACACTTTGTGGACAACCTCTAATGTCTTCCCTACTATCCTCAGGCCTTGGAACAGGTTGTGGGATCTTAAGTTGAGAGAATTTGGAAGAAGAGTGAGAATGGTTCAAAACCGAGAATTATATGAATTTCTTCTAAAATTCTCTTTATCCTCTTCAATTTTACTTCAATTAAAGCTTCAACAAGCTTTGTGAAGATGCCAACACATGAATAATGAGATTAATCAAGAAGGAGGTGCTGATTTATGGTGAATTTCAAAAGCAAAGTAGCTTGTTCACCATTTGAAGTTTGGTCCAATTGAAATTTCAAGTTCAATTTTGAATTTTCATTTAATTTTAATTCAAAACTAATATAAAATTAATTTTAAATTAAAATCAATTTATTAATTTAATATCAAATATCAAATCAAATAATTGTACCAATCCCGATTTCTTAAATCGACCAATCCGATTTCTTAAATCATATTTAAATATTTCCAGCTCTTCGTTATCATAGTTTAATTCATAATTAATCTATGACACGTTAAGTATATCACATATAATTAACGTTTTCTCCCAAAATCGAATTTGAACAATTCAAATTCTTTTCTCTCACAAGGCGTAGTCCGAGCTAGTAAGGGGGACCTAATGGACCTACAGATTATGAGCTCTAACGATGCAAGATTAACCGACCAAACTCTTTAGCCTAGCTAATCAATATTCGTTAACCACCGAGACACTCCACTAAAGTCCAGTGGTTGCACTCTCCTCACTGTAGATATATTTCTGTCCACTCGATATAACCATGATTAGTAAGTCGATCCTTCACAGGTCGTTCGTAATTACAGCTTGGGTCAAAAATACCATTTTACCCCTGTAATTACTTTTTGTTCCTTAAGTCCCACTGATCCTCTAATGAACAATTGGTTTGTGGTCCAACCAACAAATCGAATCCCTCTCGGGCCAATGAGAGAGGTGGGCCCTTTGTTCAAAATCCGGAGTCAGCACTTAAGGGAACAACCTCTCTACTAATCCCTAAAGTGGGTAGGAGTGAATTCCATCTTACAGAACTATGTTCTCAGCTATGCTCCCAGTCTTATCCATGAAATGGGAGGCTTAATGAGTCGGCAATCTCAGGTCACTCTCACTCATGCAAATCTAAGGATAATCTGAATAAAAAGGAGTTCATGGCACGCTCAGGAATAAGATAGAGTTACCTAGGTCATCGTATGAATATAGTCAGTTAAGATAGTAAACGGAGTTATAAAGTCTAAGTGACTATTTCTCGATCAAGTCTTATGCAAAGTCATTGCATAGGACGCCCCCACTCGCATGTCTCCCCATGAACGATTCAGGATCACATCGTTTGTACTTTACAAAGTGGGCAGCGTCCATAGTGTCCCCTGGATAAGGTACCCGATCCTATCCCTATACTATAGACCGTTTTGGCTATAACTTGAACCTGATCCAATTTTATGTCACACATAAAGTTCAAGTATACATCCTATAACCATGGGTTCTTTATTGGATTAGAGTTTCAAAATATACAATTAACTTTATTCTATAACACCTTTACTTAATAAATTTCAATAACAACTTTATTGCAAAATAGAATATACATTCAGTTTACAACACCATGAGTTTTAGGACATAAAACCCAACACGTGTGCCCTTTTTTGGTTCCTTAAGCGCCGAGGACCCTTCCTCTTGTTTCGAACCGGATGGTTGTTGCGCCTTTTTGGGGTTCTCCATCCTCATCTCGTACTCGCAATGGTCATCGGCCAATTTCTGCAGTTGTTCTTTCCATTCTTCTGAACCTGGCTTGAGGGAGAAAAGGTCATTCTCCATGGCTTCCTCATTCTTCGAGCTGGGTGGCGTAGCCCTAGGGGGTAGATTAGCTATTTGCATGAGGGTTTCCGACGCCTCACTTGTTGGGGAGCCCTTCGTTCGGCAGTTGTGGGTGTTCACCAGAGTGCTCATCTTGCAGATTGAAGCTCTGAGTATTCGAGAGAAAAGGTTTTGCACTTTGAATGAGAGGAAAATATTTTGGGGGAAATGGGAGTCAACTTCCTTAAATGGGTCAATTTAAAGAGGAATCGTTGCCTTGCAAAAGAATGTTGTTGCAAAGTTGCCAACATTTTTTACCTTAACCTGCCACAAGAAATGTTGTTGCAAAGTTGCTAGCATTTTAGGTTTCTTCTCCCTGTAGATTTCTAATGGCAGTCGTATTCGCGCCTTGCTCTACCATTCTTCTCCTTCATTGTTGTACTTAAAGTAGATCATCAGAAAATTCACCTGTTCAATCGGCTTTTTTTTTTTTTTTTTGCCTTATTTCTTTCAAAATTTTGAAGTTCTTAAGCAATTTCCCAGGTAGATCCCCCAGGTAGAGGTGTTCCCTAAACGGTCATCTTAAATACCTTAGCCTAGACAGGATCCATTCTTAGACAAAAATTACTTAATCATTTCTCAATTGATAGAAATAAGGAGATTTTTTTTTAGTTGATCTCTCTTAAAGAGATAGATATCTTATCCTCCTTCCTGTTCTCTCCCCAATAGGGCTTTACCTTTTGGCCATTCACCTTGAAAATGTTGTCTTTCCCATCTTTTAGGTCTATTTCACCTTGCGGGTATATCTTTTCAATGACGAAAGGGCCTAACCATTTTGATTTGAGCTTCCCTGGGAAGAGCTTCAGCCTTGAGTTGAACAATAATACATGTTGACCAACCTGCAAATTCTTCTCGCTGATTTTCTGATCATGCCATCTTTTTATCTTCTCCTTATATAGTCTCGCATTTTCATAGGAAGATAGTCTCAATTCCTCAAGTTCATTCAATTGGAGTTTCCGTTTAGTTTCTGCCATTGTCATGTCCATGTTCAACCTTTTGATTGCCCAATATGCCTTGTGTTCAAGCTCCAGTGGCAAATGACATGCTTTTCCGAATAGCAACCTGTATGGGGACATTCCTAATTGGGTTTTGAATGTTGTCCTATGTGCCCATAGTGCTTCATCCAGTCGTAAGGACCAATCCCTTCTAGAAGGATTCACTATCTTCTCCAATATTGTTTTTATTTCCCTGTTAGAGACTTCTGCCTGCCCGTTTATCGGTGGATGGTAAGTTGTTGCAACTCTGTATTTAACATTATACTTCGCTAGGAGACTTGCCATTGGCCTGTTTACAAAATGTGTTCCTTTTTTCGCTTATTAACACTCTCAGGGTTCCATACCTTGTAAATATGTTTTTCAGCAGGACTTTCTTTACAACCTTTGCATCATTGGTGGTGATAGCCACGACCTCTATCCATTTACAAACATAATCTACTGCCAATAGAATACATTTATGAAGAATGGGGGAAATGGACCCATAAAATCGATCCCCTCATACATCGAAAATTTCTACTTCCAATATGTAATTCATTGGCATTTCATTCCTGACCGATAGATTCTCGGTTCGTTGGCAACAATCACAATGCTTTGCATATTCCTGTGCATCTTTGAACAATGTGGACCAGTAGTATCCACTTTGGAGTACTTTTGCTGTTGTTTTTGTACCTGCAAAATGTCCTCCATATGGAGTTGTATGGCAAGCTTCTAGTACCTGTTTCGTATCCTCTTCTGCTACACATCTTCTCCAGATTTGATCGGATCCAAGTTTATATAGGTATGGCTCATCCCAATAGTAGTAACGCATGTCATGGGAGAATCTCTTTAGTTGTTGTGGGGTTGCCCCAGGCGGGGTTTAATCCACTCACCACGTAATTGGCTATATTTGCATACCATGGGATTCAACACATTCCTATTGCTAGCAACATTTCATCTGTGAACTTGTCATGAATTTCCTCCAATTTTGCCTGTCTAGCTTCCTCTCCTAATCTGGACATATGATCGACCACTTGATTTTTCGTCCCTTTTCTGTCTTGGATCTCTAGGTCAAATTCTTGGAGCAGTAAGATCCACCTGATCAACCTTGGCTTTGCATCTTTCGTTAACAATAAGTATTTGAGAGTCGAATGGTAAGTATGGACTACGACCTTTGTTCCCACTAAATAGGATCTAAATTTCTCGGAGGCAAAGACAACTGCCAAAAGTTCCTTCTTGGTAGTAGTGAGTTGACTTGTGCTTCGTTCAAGGTCTTACTGGCATAATAGATGGGATGGATTACTTTCTCTCGTTTTTGTGCCAGCACTACTCCCACTGCAAAGTCGCTAGCGTCGCACATGAGTTCAAAAGACTTTGTCCAGTCCGACTCAACCATGATAGGTGCGGAGTTAAGCACCTTTTCAGTAATTCAAAAGCAACGTTGCATTCTTCATCGAACACAAATTTCCTATCCTTTTCAAGCAGAGTACACAAGGGTTTATAAATCTGGGAAAAATTCTTTATGAAACGCTGATAGAATCCTGCCTGCATGCCCTAAGAAACTTCGAATCTTCTTTACTGATTTTGGTGGTTGTAGTTTTGAGATTACTTCCACCTTTTCCCTGCCCACTTCAATTCCATTCTTGGAGATCCGATGCCCAAGCACTATTCCTTCGCGCACCATGGAATGACACTTTTCCCAATTTAGGATCAGATTTGTTTCCTCGCACCTACATAACACCTGTTCAAGATTGTTAAGGCAATCTTGGTATGACTCTCCAAACACTAAGAAGTCATCCATGAAGATCTCGACTGTTCTTTCCACCATATCGGAAAAGATTGCCATCATGCATCTTTGGAATGTTGTTGGTGCGTTACATAGTCCGAATGACATTCTTCGAAATGCAAATGTCCCATATGGACAGGTGAATGTTGTCTTGTCTTGATCCTCTGATGCAATTGTAATCTTGTTGTACCCTGAGTAACCATATAAGAAACAATAATATTCCTTTCTTGCCAATCGATCCAGCATTTGATCGATAAATGGAAGAGGAAAATGATCCTTCCTGATTTCCTTGTTCAACTTGCGGTAGTCCATGCAAATTCTCCATCCAATCACTGTCCATGTCGGGACGAGTTCATTCTTCTCGTTTTGCACGATGGGCATTCCTCCTTTCTTAAGTATACACTACACTAGACTTACCCAATTGTTGTCTGCAATAGGGTAGATGATTCCTGCATTAATCCATTTTATTATTTCTTTACGAACAACCTCCTTCATGATAGGGTTCTGCCTTTTCTGTCCTTCAACTGAGTTCTTTGCTCCTTCTTGAAGGTTAATCTTATGCATACAGAAAGAGGGGTTGATTCCTTGAATGCCCACGATTGTCCATCCTATTGCCTTTTTATGTCGTGCAAGGACCTGCAAAAGAGAAATTTCATCTTGATTAGTGAGTGCAAATGAGATGATTACTGGTAATTTCTCGCCTTCTTCCAAAAAAACTGTATTTCAAATGGGGTGGTAAAGGTTTTAGCTCCAAATTAGGCGGTTCCACTATCAATAGCTTGATCTAAGTTATCTTTTCTTCTGGGTCCCTTAATGGACTATGTATGCAAGTTTTCTTAATTCATCATGGCTCATTATCTCTTCATAGTCGGGTTCTTCTATTCCATTGTCTTCTTCTTCTAAGTTTTCCTGGAACTCGTGCATCTGCAAAGAATCTTCTATTTCTATTCTTGAACAATCTTCCAACTCCCCTGGATATCTTAATGCATTAAGAACATTGAAAGTAATTTACTGATCATTCACTCGCATAATGAATTCTCCTTTTTGCACGTCAATCAGTGTTCTACTGGTTGCTAGGAATGGTTTTCCCAAAATGATCGGGACTTCTCTATCTACTTCACAATTCACTGGTTGCTAGGAATGGTTTTCCCAAAATGATCGAGACTTCTCTATCTACTTCACAATCCAGGATGATGAAATTTGCAGGGAAAATAAATTTGTCTACTTTCACCAACACATTTTCAATCTTCCCTGTTGGTCGAGCTATTGACCTATCTGCAAGCTGCAATGTCACTGTCGTAGGTATGGCTTCTCCAATCCTCAGTCTTTTGCGTGAATTTACCTCTCCATCAGCCTGCCCCTTATTCTTCATAAAGGATTGGAAAGTCTGCAACTCATTGAGGATGGTAGTCAGGTTGTACTCTATCTTATTCATCACCGCATTGTTGCGGAATTGCAGGAAACTTTTCGCAAGAGATTCCAGGATGAAGGGCACCTGACTTTGCTCGTCGATGACCGCGCCGTTTATTTCTGCCATGTTGAAGTGGACCATCAGATCGAGAACATGTTCTCTCACTGACGATCCCTCCTTCATACAGGAGTTATAAACATACTTAAGGGATTCGTGCCGAACCTGTCCAGACGATTGTCCAAACATATTCTGCAACGAACTCATGATCTCACGAGCTGAGACCATGCCCTCGTGCTTTTTGGCCAAAACTTCAGAAACACTAGCCAAAATGTAGACCTTGGCCTTGTCATTGGCCTTGATCCAACGGTCGTACGCATCCTTAATAGATTGAGGAGCGTTTCGAGCAGGGACCTGAGGACATTCCTAAGTTAGTACAAACTGAAGGTCGTCAACAACCAGAATCGTATTCAGGTTGGATTTCCACGTAGTATAATTCTCGTCAGTTAAACGTTCGCTTTTGAGTAAGGCTATTATAGAGGACGACATGCTGAAATTTCAAAAATAGTTCTAATTAGTTATGCCTTTAACCCATTACAAACCAATCAATTTTACCAAAATTATTAAAGAAACCCAGTGTTTAAATTAAACCTTTAATTTTGCAACGATAGTTCAAGGGTTTAGAACAAAAGCCACCGTCAGGTGGTCAGTCATTCCTCTCCTGAATTGAGACTATCTCAGCTAATTCTCACTACCAGAACATCTCATAACCCAATGATTCTTAGCTACCGTTCGTTTGGTCAAGGACTCGTTAACTAGCTTAACTTATCCCGTAAATGTGACCTACCATTTTCAGATCCAATAGGTCCGAGCCAACAGGCTACTATTAAGAAAGACAACTGTTGGAAAATTACCTAAGAGACCCTATCCATTTCTAAAGTTCACGATGTTCCGACCCCTATAGTCAAGCCCTCCGTAGGGACTGGTTGTTCCAGGACAACCTAGCAGGCTGACTATAGAAATCTCACGGTGCGACCTAATGGAGGAGACCGTAGGATACGTTGACACGCGTCCTGCTCCCATTTACTATGGATACTTCCCTCATTCACCTTGGTATTGAACCATGTAAACACTTACTGTAGGGGGACGCCCTATTGACGCCATGTAGCCGAGCATGGAACTCACAGTGTGAACTCTTGAGGACGTGAGAGTAAACTCGATGCGAACACCTCGTTTTCTCCCACTGAAGCTCCTAAGGTTAGGGTACAGGTTTAACTTAGTCGGATTCTGGCTAAAAGAACATCACTGGACTATTGTTAATTCAACTCAGGTTCCAGGTCAGTTCCTAGGTAGGAGGTGTTCCGTTAACCGTCAGCTTAAGTACCCCCAACCTTAGACAGAACATCACTCGTAGAGTTCCCTTATAACCAATGTCCTATTGTCCTACTATATTTTAAACTATTTAAAATACTATGTAAAACTAACTTCTAATCCTATTAGAAATTAAACTTAGGTCTAAATTAATTTTAAACAATTTAAAACTAATTTTCATTTAACCAAAGTTCCTATGTTTGCATGCAGCTCTTTGTTATAGGTTATGGTTTCTAAAACCCCTTTTATAACTTTTATAAAAAAAAATAAACCTACGACGACGAACTTTATTATAAATCCAACAAACAATTTCTAATTGGAATTACATTCAACAATTTGAATTTTGCAAATTACTTAAATAAAATAACACTTTATTTTAAACTAAGTAATTTCATGCTTCATGCTATTTATTTTTCATATAATCCAATTATAACAATTACAATCAATTACTCATGAAAAATAAATTATATCATGCATTTCTCTCATATTTATATAACAATTATACAAATAAAATGCATGAACATGCTTATTCTAAGGTGGGAAAAAATCTAAATGACATTCATAAAGAAAATAGTCGTAAAACTAGAAAAATTTGGCCCCTAAAGTGCAAAAATAATAAAATTACACTAATTTTATTATAAAACCGGTCCAAAACACTCAGAACCGGGCTCAGACCGCTCGAACCGAACCAACCACGACCCGAACCGCTTCAATCACCCTTGAACCAGTCTGCTTGAACCACCAGCTGCCACGACATTGCAACGCTGAGGAGAACGTTGCAACGTCGACCCCTATGGACAAAAAATAAAACACCTCTCTCGTTGCAACGCCATCGGTTCTCACCGATGGCTAATTCCTTCGAATCTGACTTTCAATGGTAATCTCTCCCTCAAATCTCAACCGAAATGCTTCAAACTTTTCACGAACGACTCATAACTTAATTACAGACTCGATTATGCACTTAATTGCCCAAAGTGCAGGGGCCTTTACATTTAATTTGATCAAATCACAATTAAAACTAAGGCAAAAAATTTCCTAAACAGTTTTACAGCAAACCATATGCAAATCCCACCTATCCAATGAAAATTTGTTTCAACCAAACAAAACAAGCATTGCTCTGATACCAATTGAAGGGGATCTAATCCCCGTGAGCAGCAGAAACGTGTTTTAAGATCGATTGTGCTCGTTTGTTTTGGTTTACTAGAAATACCAATGCATTGGTAAAATTACAGAGAATAAGCAATTCTAATCTAATTAGAGCATGGAAATTAAAACATGCAAACATGCTGCAGATAACCTAAACTAAAAAGGAAATTAGAAATTACCTTTGTAGTTTTCACACAGCAAAACCAACAACTCCTTGCTCCTTTTGCACAGCAACTCAACAACCAAATAAAGTCCTCTGTTCTTCCTTTGCAATAGGACAACACCACTTGGAAAACCTTCTATGGGCCTGAGTTCCACTTAGATCTAAGCTTTTGTGGGAAAGTTTCCAACTTTTTGGAAAAAGGAAAGGGAATTTGAGAGAGAGAGAGTTTTCCAGCAATGAGATTGATCGATCAACCTTTTCCTTCTCCAATTGGAGAAGAAATATACTGCAGAGGGATAACTTCCCCCACTCCCTATCGATAGGGAGTTGGAGGGAAGTGGGGAGAGTGTCACACGTTTCCCTTTTCTTTTTTATTTATTTTTTATTTAATTAATAATTAATCATATTAATTATTAAATAAATCATATTTAATTAAAATAAATTAAATATCATATATTTAATTTGGATTAAATCACATTTAATCAATTTTCCCTCTAACGTATAGTTTTAATGCACATCTAATGCACATTAAATTTTAACCTATAGTTTTTAAATATGAATCTCATTCACATTTAAATTAATATTTGAACTCTTTCAAATATTTAATTCTCTCATATAATTTAATATGAATCATATTCACATTAAATTTATAATATAAAGTTCCAAAACTTTATATTATAATGTATCTATATACATTAAATTTATTACTTTATTGAATTTGAACATTTCAAATTCAAACGATCTAAGAACCCTTTACGAGCTAGAAGGTGGACCTAATGGACCTACATATCAGAAACTCCAACGATATAAAATTATTCGGTTAATCTCATTAACCTCCTAATCACCATTCGTTAAATGCGGGAACACTCCACTAAAGTCCTGCAGTTGCACTATTCTCACTGCAGATATATTTATGTGTCCACGAATATTGGCCAATAACTGCAAGTCAATCATTCACGAATGTTCGTAACACCAGTTGGGTCAAATTATCGTTTTACCCCTAGGTTACATCTTGTACCTTAAGTACCAGTGTTCCTCTAATGAACAATTTGTTTGTGGTCCTACCAACAAACAGAAGTCCCTCTCGGGCCAATGAAAGGGTCTGGCCCTTTGTTCAAGTCCCGAAGACACCACTTAAGGGAACATTCCTCTACTTACCCTAGTAAGCGGGAATGAGTGAATTCCATCTTGCATATTGAGTCGGAAAATCTGACCACTCTCACCCATACTAGTCAAAGGACAATCCCTCGCGAACGGGAGTTCGTAACCTGCTCAGGATTAAGATCAAGTTGCCTAGGTCATCCTAGTGAAATAGAAACCTAATTAGTCAACAGAGTTACATCTAGCGGTTACTATTTCGCAGTCCGGTCTTATGTAATCTCATTACAAAGGATATCCCCACTCACATGTCATCTACACTAACACGTTAGGATCACAGTGTTTGTATCATATACAAAGTGGGTCACATCCATAGTGTTACTAGGGTAAGGTACCCAAACCTTATCCTCTTACTATAGACCCTTTAGGTTGTATCTCGAATCGAGATTCTTTATATGTACACTACATTCAGCTCAAGAGACATTTTACAGTCTTGGATGTTAGTTTATTGGATTTAGGTTTAAAACAAGGGCAATATCGTAAATAACGAACAATAACTCTTTATTGAAAATAATAACTCTTTATTACATTAATTAGAACAAAAATTACAAACTACGAGTTTTAGGGCACAAACCCCAACAATTTGCAGGTAATCAAATACAATATAATCAATAGAGGCAGTAATACCAATTAATTTACCTTAGCCCCAGACCATGCTCTGAGCACCTCAACAAACCTCCTTAGATTTCTTAAACTATTTAGCATTATACACTAGGACTTTAGGAACAAAGTATGAAGCATAAAATCAAGCAGAAGAATAAAAATAATAACAGTATAGTATTAAGAAGAGAGACTAAAATAACATTTTAAAGGAAGAACTTACTTTCTTGGTTCAAAATTTGAGACTGAATTTTGTGCATACCTTCAATGGCCACCTGCAAAGGCTAATAAGATAATAGGATAAATAAACACTGAAATAGTTTACTGAGAAAGAAAAAGACTAATCTACATCATCGATGTAAATGTTTAAATAAGAAACTAATGAAAGATTGAGCTAACACTTTTCTTCAGTGAATTGACATACAAATTGGTTATTTTTTTATGAATAGAAGCATTGCTTTCTACCTTAACATTTCTAATCAAACTATGAAGTACATTAAAAAAAAAAATTCAAATTACAATCTACAATAAAAGGTGGGGAAGAAGAGCTCAATGCTTACCTCCTTATAATTTGAAGGGGGTCTTATCCACAAAATAGTTGGATATTCTCACACTGACAATAGACGAGTCATCTCAGGGTAGTTTCATCTACCAAAAACAAACCAAATAGCACCAAGGTAGGCTTGACATTATAATCTTACAATGACTTGCTTGACACAATCATATACGATCTAACCCCTAAAACAAATCAAATAGCATCAAGTGCGATATTCGTAATCAAATGCATAGACAACTCAAACATAACTCAAAACGAAAATAACTTTTTAAATTACTCACTTGTAAGTTTGCTGCAAATTTTTGTATGATGCATAGACTGCTTTAGGTAACATGAATGAGTCGCCCTACCAAAGTATTGATTCAGAGAACATGAACAGTTTATGATTTTTTTTTTGTTAAGAGTTAATTTTTAAGATCGTTAAAATGAATGATTGAAAGTTTATAAACATATAGTAAGAATCGAGAGAATAAACAATGGGTGCTCAGATTCGTTCGCTCTTATCGCCGCTGCTAACCAAGACGTCGACAACACTTTCATTCGTGGGTCGTTGCGCGTCTGTAGGTGCATCACAATTGAAGATGTTTCGCGAAGATGATTAAGTCGTAGCCTCTGTTCTCTTCGATCCCCCTATTCAAATAGCCTAAAGGTATACTTCATCCCACTGCCCTACACTAACCATATTCTCCTTATCACCTCAAACTCTAAAGTAGATCATGATAAAAATGCACTTACTCGATAATCAAAGTCGATTTTCCCCAATTGAGTAACCAATTTCGACTACCTCTTGCTCCAATTTGTTTGACGACATGAAGAATGGTTGAATTTTAGAGTTGAATTTTTTATTTCGAAGGTCTCTTCGAGCGAGACCAAAGAAAATGGGAGGAGAGATAAATGAGGGAAAAGTTTTGTTGCTCCAATTTGTTGGTTCTTTCGATAACCAAAGATGTCCTCCAACTCGTCACCCATTCATAGTCATCCGTGAGTAAATGGGGGCCCTGTTGTACCAAGTGTTTGTCTCCAATTGCCTTCTTGAGCTGTGAGACATGAAACACTGGATGGATTGTTGCTTTTGGTGGTAATTTCAGAGAGTAAGCTACCTTTCCAATTCTCTCTGTGATTTGATAACAACCAAAGAACTTAGGCTTGAGTTTCTCATTTCTTTGTTTTTCTAGTGATGCTTGTCGGTAAGGACGAATCTTCAAGAAAACCCAGTCCTCTACTCCATACTCCATTCTTCTACGTTTTTTATCTGCAAATTTCTTCATTCTTTCCTGAGCCAAATTCAATTGATCTTTCAAGGATTTTAGAGAGGCATCACACTCGTTCAGTTGTTGTTCCAGAGAGGAATTAACTCTCGTTGCATCCCATAAGACAACAATGGAGGTGGTGGCCGACCATAAATTACCTGGAATGGAGTAACTCCTACTAAGCTATGGAAGGTCGTGTTATATCAGTACTCAACCCAGCTTAACCATTGGCTCTATTGCTTGGGTTTCTCACTGCAGAAACACCGATATGTCTCAACACACTTATTGATAATTTTAGATTGGTCATCTGTCTGTGGATGGTAGGATGAACTTCTCCTGAGTTGAGTGCCTTGGATACTAAATAACTTTGTCTAGAAATGGCTAAGGAATATCTTATCTCGATCAGACACTATCGACCGAGGGAAACCATGTAACTTGACAACTTCTTTGACAAAAAATGCAGCTACTGACTTTGCAGTAAATGGGTGTTTTGATGCTAAAAAGTTAGCATATTTACTCAGTCGATCAACTATCACAAATATGGCATTATTCCCCTCCGATCGTGGTAACCCCTCGATGAAGTCCATCGTGATATCATCCCAAATTCTTTCGAGTATGGGGAGGGGTTGTAACAAACCGGCTGGAGCCATGACCAGATGCTTATTTCTCTGACAAATGACACATTCATCAACATATTTCTTATGTCTGCCTTCATACCCTCCCAATATAATTCCCCGGTTAATCTCTTGTATGTTCGTAAAAAACCGGAGTGACCCCCACAATTGAATCATGATACATATGCAAAATTGCTAGAATTAGGCTTAAAGATTGAGATAAGACTAACCTCTCTTTGTACTTTGAGGTTGATGAGAAAACTCAAGTGAACTAGAATTAGGAACCTTTTGGTTATGTGTATCCCTAATTCTCAAACACTAAAACCCCCAAATCAAATTGATTTCAATCCCAAGGGGAAGGATTAGATAAGGATTACCTTATTGATTGAAGACCAAGAGGTAAGGAACTGATTGCTCACTCAAGGGTTGAACACTCCATAAGCAAGTTGATCAAACCTACCTGAATGTTCTTAGATTGCAACTTGAGCTTCTAGAATTACAAAGAGGTGATCAAACATCAAACATAGAAAATTTCATTCATACGAAAATCTATCCTCATGTACAACCTAATGGTCAAGCTTTAAATAGCTTCCCAAACCCTAAATGTCATATCAATAATCATTTTAAATGACAAAAAATACCCCTACTTAAAATGTCATAAAAATGATAAAATTGAAAAAAATAATAGAATTACATAAAAATTAAAAAAAATAACAATTTGGTGCTCTGGTAGTTCATATCAGGTCCCTTGGTTGTAAGAGAACTTGGAGAGCCCATCTTCATCTCCTTGTACTTGTTGTATGATCTGACTTAGTTTGGGATCTGCCAATACTTCCCTTTTAATAATTTCCACGTCGAGCATTGATGGTATTGTCAAAGTAGCCAAATGGGGAACTGATGGCAGTCTAGAGAGAGCATCTGCAACCTTACTCTCCAATCCGAGATTATAAGAAATCTCGAAATCATACCCCAGAAGTTTGGATACCCACCATTGATTGATAACTCTCACATATGAGAGTTATTTAACCCATTGTTGATGACTTATTACTGATGATTGAGTATTAATTAGGAAAAAGTGTAAGAAGTTTATACAGGAGTGGCAACATTTCCTAAAAGCAAAAATGAGAACTCATGTGTTATGATTTCACTGCAGGAACGCAAACTGATGCAATTGCCTAAGACAAGTAGGACCTTTTGCCTATTCGCGGGAATTGTGGAAAAGATTAAATCGCAGAAGTCAAGCCGTGAATCAAGGAAAGCTTGTCGGATGGAAACCCTAGAGGCAAACAACTCTATAAATAGAGGAGCAAGCGACCGAGAAAAGAGGTTGGTGGAGTAGGAAGAACACTGCAAGTTTTGGTCCACTGTCGTCATTTTGTTATTTCTCACTTTCGCGTTTTACTAAGTCGTAGTCTTGTTGTGTTGTTATTCGAACTTCTGAATTTGAACTTCTAAATTTTTTGCTTCGCTACATTAGATTTATTTTCAGTATTTCTGTACTTTCTTCAATTCTGTTACCCTTCGTTTTGCAAACAGTTGTTGAGTTAGATTTAATAAAAGTTTATTGTTCTTTCGATTCTCAAGTATTTTTGTTTCTGCGTAAATTTCTTTACAATAGTAATCTAAGAGGCTCTCTCGGTTCATGCTCAACTGTGGTAGACCGAGAAAGAGAGCTTAGGATCATGTCTTCATAAGTTATGTCTAAATTTGCACTAGTTGCTTTATCCATGAGAAGCTAACTTTCTTTAGGGATTCAAGATGTGAATTCCCTAAGGAAAGACAATCAAACTCCAAAGCAAGAGCAGTTCGACTAACCTCCAAAGGAGTGTACTTTTGGTGAGTTTAATGCGGGAAGCCTTAGTCGGCTATCTAAGGTTACCCATCAAGCTTTAGTTTGGCACCGAAAGGGTTGAGCTAAAGGGGATATCCCAAAAGCATTGGAATAAAAAGCGCTTAGACATAAGTCCTGAACTTCGACCCTAGGCACATGGCAAGGCTCAAAAACCTTAGAGTCATGTGAACAAGCATCTGGGATAGATTAACCATAGACATATAGGTTTAATCACTCAGTCTCCTAAGGATACTTCAAAGAGGGTCGAATAGGAGGACTCGGTTTACTTCGGATGGAAGGTTAGTTTGAATCACATCACACTTGCAGTCACTTGTTGATGCAGCCTCATGCAACTACGTTGCACTGGCAGAATTCTGTAATTGCGTCGCATTGGCAACACGATTAGCGCAGAGCCATGCAACGTTGTTGACGCAATAGCGCTATGCAATTGCATCGCGGCAGTAGACATACGCAACTACGTGGCAAGGCAGTGCAACACGATCGCACTGTTTTGCCTTCTCACGCAAGTGTAGTCTACTGTCGCGTTACCGCCGCGTTGTGCTGTGAGACATGACTGCAAAGCGAGCCAATTTCCTTGGCGTTACATTGTCTTTCCAAATTAGTGGACTATCATTTTGAATCCTTTCCTTTCGTATTGTTGTTATTTACTTTTAGACACAATCATCACACCATTCAACTCAATTTTGGTTACCGCTTAATTGCAATCAGTCAGCAAGTTGTACAAACTCTTGGTTGATTTTATTACTCCGTTCCCTTGAGCTCGATACTCTAGAATACTTCCAGTTTTATATTACTTCGATTGCGTGCGAGTGCGCATTTTCACCCATCAAGATTTTGGACTCGTTGCCGGGGAATGACATTTCCAATAAAATTCTTCAGAGACTTAACAACTAAAGACAGATTGCAATTTGACGCAGTTGCATTGATTAGTCAATGCAATTGCGTGGCAGTGGCAGTCCCTCTATTATAGGAAAACCGAGTTTAGTTGCAGGTACTTGCAAGTTAAGCTCATTGTATGCAAAAAGAGTCTTGTCTCTTGGAACTAGACCCTGAAATAGAAAGAATCTTCCACCTACGATGTAGATGGCAAAGAAAGAAGAAATTGCAAAAACCAACTCCACAGGCGTGCCGTGAGGAAAGCACCCAGCGAGATTCAGAAATGGAACCAATGAATGGAGGACATCCTCAGAACAAAAATAATATGCAGCAACAAGCTCCCCCCCCCCCCAGCTAACCCAATTTTTATTGCAGATGAAAGGAATCGAGCTATAAGGGATAATGCAGCTACTACTTTTCAAAACTTGAATACAGGCATCATGGAGCCTAATATCGAAACAAATCACATTGAGCTCAAACTGGTGATGTTCCATATGTTGAACACCATGGGCCAATTTGCAGGACTGCCCAATGAGGATCCCCACAACCACATAAAGAGATTCTTACGCATCTGCAACTCGTTCATCATAAATGGAATGTCAAAGGAGGCTTTGCGCTTGAAATTATTTCCTTTCTCCTTATAGGGTAATGCAGAGGCATGGTTGGATTCATTCCCTCCGGATTCCATAAGAACTTGGGATGAGTTAGTTGAGAAATTCTTACTGAAATACTTCCCACCAACAAAGAATGCACAAATTCGGGGAGAAATCATCACTTTCAAGCAAGGCGTCCATGAAGGACTAGATACAACATGGGAATGATTAAAAAAATTGGTCAGAAAATGCCCACACCATGGACTCCCTACATGTCTCCTTATAGAACATTTCTATAATAGATTGACACAAGCTTCCAAGACGCTAGTAAATGCCTCAGCAAATGGGTCATTACTGACCAAGACGGTGAATGAAGCTCATGAGATTTTAGATGCCATGGTCTTTAGTAACAGTCAGTGGGGAGAGGAAGATTCAAGTCATGTGCGAGGAGTTGCAGGTATACATGAAGTTGACGCAATTGCAAGCCTGAGCGCGCAGATGGCAGCAATGAACAATATGTTGAAAAATATGGCTTTAGGGAACTAAGCATCAGTGGCAATGGTCAACCAAGCACCAACACCCTTGTGCTCCTACTGTCAAGAAAACCATGTTTATGAGAATTGCCCTCATAACCTTGCATCTGTTTGTTATGTAGGACAAAACATACCAAATTCATATTCAAACACCTACAAACTAGGTTGGCGTCAACACCCAAATTTCTCTTGGGGCGGGCAGAGCTCTGGAAGTTCAAACCAAACGCAGTTTTCCAAACAAGGAGTTCCCTCTGGTTTTAACAATTCATCGCAACAACAGTATGCCCCACGGAATAGTAATCACGGACAACAAAACCAAGCATCATCAGGGCCATCATTAGAAAGCTTGATGAAGGAATTCATGACGAAAAATGAGGCGATCATTCAGAGTAAGGTTGCTTCCATACGAAACATAGAAATACAGGTCGGGTAGATGGCTAATGAACTAAAGAGCAGACCACCTTGGATGTTGCCAAGCACCACAGAAAACTCTGCACCGTGAAGGAAAGGAACAGTGCAAGGCCATAACACTAAGAAGTGGCCTAAAGTATGAAAGTAAGGAACCACCTAGAGCTCAAGAAGAATGTGAATCAGCATGAAAGAAGGCAGTTGCAGAGGAAAAATTAAGAGAACAAGAAGAGCAGTCAGAAATGGATGAAAGAGGTGCAGCAAACAGAGAGGAAATAGCAGAACACAGACCACCACCTTTGTTTTCCCAGTGATTGAAAAAGCAGACTCAAGACGTACAATTCAATAAATTTTTAGACATCCTCAAGCAACTTCATATTAACATTTCGTTAGTAGAAGCACCCGGGCAAATGCCTAATTATGTCAAATTCCTCAAAGACATTTTGTCTAAGAAACAAAGGTTGGGGGAGTTCGAAACAGTGGCATTAACAGAAAACTGTAGTGCTCTTCTCACAAGTAAAGTGCCACCTAAACTGCAGGACCCAGGAAGTTTCACAGTTCCATGTGTGATTGGGAACACCGATGTTGGGAGAGTACTATGTGATCTTAAGGCAAGCATTAACTTGATGCCATTGTGTGTATTTCGCAAGTTGGGAATTGGTAAAGCTCGGCCCACGACAGTTACGTTGCAGCTCGCGAACAGGTCAATTGCAAGGCCAATAGGTAAGATTGAGAATGTTGTGGTCAAAGTTGACAAATTCGTATTTCCAGCTGACTTCATAATTTTAGATTGCGAGGCAGATCGAGAAGTCCCCATCATCCTTGGAAGACCCTTCCTCGCCACAGGTCGTACCTTGATTGATGTGCAAAAAGGTGAACTCACAATGAGGGTCAATAATCAACAAATCACATTCAATGTCCTGAAGGCACTCAAATATCCTGGAGAATTGGAAGAGTGTTCAAGAATAGAGTTAGTAGAGGCAATTCAACTTGAACACTTTCAAGAACAAACAGAAGAAGACGACCGGGCAGCATGATATGACAACAATGAGTTAGAGGAACATGAGGCAATAGCATAAATGGCATACATGGACCCATTAAGAACTCCTGAGGACAAGGCATTACAAATCAAGCCATCAATTGAAGATCCACCAGAGCTCGAGCTCAAACCACTGTCAGCCTATCTGAAATACAAGTTTTTGGGAGACAAAGACACTTTACCAATAATTATTTCATCTAACCTTACTGACCAAGATGAACATTCTCTTTTGCAGGTCTTGTCTCGCCACAAAAAACAATAGGATGGATGATTGCAGACATTCGAGGAATCAACCCCACATTCTGCATGCATAAGATCAATTTGGAAGAGGGGGCAAAGAATTCAATCGAGGGTCAGGAGAGATTAAACCCAACCATGAAGGAGGTAGTTAGGAAGGAAATATTAAAGTGGATGGATGCAGGTATAATTTATCCCATCGCCGACAGTAATTGGGTGAGTTCTGTCTAATGCGTGCGCAAGAATGGTGGTATGACGATAAACAAAAATGAGGAAAATGAGCTCATTTCTACTCAGATGATCACAGGTTGGAGAATCTGCATGGATTACAGGCGTCTAAATAAGGCAACTCGGAAAGACCATTTTCCATTGCCATTTATGGATCAAATGCTCGATCGTTTAGCCGGTAAGGAATACTATTGTTTTCTGGACGGTTATTCGGGTTATAATCAAATAACGATCGATCCAAGGGATCAAGATAAGACGACATTCACCGCCCCTACGGGACATTCGCCTTCCGACGAATGCCATTCGGACTATGTAATGCGCCAGCTACCTTCCAGCGATGCATGATGGAAATTTTCTCTGATATGATCGAGAGGACCGTCGAGATTTTCATGGATGATTTTTCTGTACATGGAGAGACCTACGACACATGCTTAGAGAACCTGGAATAAGTATTGCACAGGTGCGAAGAAACCAATCTAGTACTGAATTGGGAAAAATTGCATTTTATGGTACATGAAGGAATTGTGCTCGGTCACCGAATTTCGAAGAAAGGGATCGAGGTAGATCATGCCAAGGTGGAGCACATTTCCAAACTCCCACCATCCAAAACAGTCAAGGATATTCAGAGTTTTCTGGGGCATGCAGGATTTTACAGGAGATTCATAAAAGGGTTATCCCAAATCTTAAAACTTCTATGCTCATTGTTGGAAAAAGACAAAACCATTTGTCTTTGACGAGGTGTGTTTAACAACATTCGAGAAATTGAAGGAAGCTTTGACTACAACTCCCATCATGGTAGAGCCTGACTGGGCAAAATCATTTGAGCTAATGTGCGATGCGAGCGATTTTGTGGTAGGAGCCATATTGGCTCATAAACGTAAAAAGGTATTGCATCCCGTATATTACGCTAGCAAAACCTTGAATGAGGCTCAAATAAATTACACCACAACCGAAGGACGCATCCCGTATATTACGCTAGCAAAACCTTGAAATATCTTATCTCAAAGAAGGACGCAAAACCAAGGCTCATTCGGTGGATATTACTGCTACAAGAATTCGATTTAGAAATTCAGGACAGAAAGGGAAGCGAGAACCAGGTATTAAAGATTGACATGAAAAAAGACCCATGGTATGCAGACTTTGCAAATTATCTGGCAAGCGGAATAAGGCCACAAGAAGCATCCTCACATCAACGGAAAAAAAAAATTCTCCGATGTGAAACACTACTTTTGGGACGAGTCGCACCTATATAAATTAGGCCCTGATCTAGTATGCAGGCGATGTATAGCAGAATACGAGATGAGCAAAATACTAGACGCATGTCACGCAATACCTTATGGAGGACATTTCTCGAGAAATAAAATAACTGCAAAAGTTTTACAAAGTGGTTATTTCTGGCCAACCCTATTTAAAGATGCACAGAATTTCGTAAAAAGTTGTGACAGGTGCCAACGAATGGGGAACTTGAGCGCCCAAAATGAGATGTCGATGACATATATGTTGGAGGTGGAAATTTTTTATGTCTAGGCATTGACTTCATGGGTCCATTCCCACAGTCATATGGAAACTACTACATACTACTTGGAGTCGATTATGTATCCAAGTGGATAGAGGCGGTAGCCATAACAACGAACGATGCAAAAGTAGTTCAGAAGTTTCTAATTAAAAATATCTTCATACGGTATGGAGCACCCAGAGTATTAATCAACGATGAAGGATCTCATTTCGTCAATAGAATAATGACCAAAGTCTTGGCCAAATACAATGTGAAGAATCGAGTAGCGACAACCTACCATCCTCAAACTAATGGCCAACCAGAGGTATCAAATTGCGAAATCAAGGTTATCCTCGAGAAAACAGTGGACCCGTCTAAGAGGGATTGGGCTTCTAAACTGGACGAGGCTTTGTGGGCTCACAAGACAACGTATAATGCCCCATTGGGGATGTCGCCATATAGAATCGTGTTTGTAAAGGCCTGTCATTTACCCTTGGAGCTAGAGTATAAAGCGTTATGGGCAATCAAAAAGTTGAACCTTGAATTGGAACAATCAGGAATAGCACGAAAGCTACAGTTAAATGAATTAGAAGAGCTTAGACATGAATCCTACGAGAATGCCAAAATCTACAAAGAAAAATGAAGAAGTGGCATGATCTGCGGATCCGAAAAAAAGAATTAGAAGAAGGGCAATGGGTATTGTTATTCAACTCCATATTAAAACTATTTCCGGGAAAGCTGAAATCTAGGTGGTCGCGTCGTTCAAGGTAGAGAGAATGTACGCACATGGAGCCATAGACTTAATTGATAACAAAGAAAATGAAGGTAATGAGAATCCCCGCGCAGCGGAAGATGATCGAATCGTCGTGGTATCATCATGCAACATGCTTATTAAAATTGATCTAACTATTAGATCTAGGCTAAACATGCTTGAATTTTACACAAGAAGAAGAAAAACACTTACTTGTTGTAGACCAATTCAAAGAAACTCTCCTTGTTGATCACGAACTCTTCGTGGCTTCTCGATCTCTACGAACTCTTCCACGATCGGATCCCAAACACTACCAAATGATCTTTTTGGTTGTTCTCTTTGGAGAAGGGAAGTTGGTGGGAACTTTTGTTTTGGAAAGAGAGAGAAAATGAGAGAATGGAGAGAGTTCACTTTTGGATTCTTAGGTCAAAATCCAAAAATGAGAACTTAGCTTACCAAACCCATCTTACAAAGGGTTTATATAGTGGAATGATGAAGTTCACAACTTCACATTATTACCACTTTACCACAACCATATGTTATGTAAATATATAATATAAGATATCTCATATCTTATGTTGCAAATCTCATTTGCAATAATTGTGGATTTAATTAAATTGAATCACATTCAATTTATTTTCTCTCTATCAATTTCTCCATTTAGCCTTTAATTCAACAATTAGGCTAACATGTAGTTTATTATGAATCTCATTCATATTAAACTATATATTATATCATCTATATGATATAAATACTCTTATAGTGAAATTGAATACTTCAATTTCATGCCAAAACATTAACTCTTCTTTTATCCTAGATTGAGCCAACTAAGGGACCTAATGGACCTACAAAGGCGGGCTCCAATGATTTGAGGTTAACCACCAAACTCTTTGACCCGGCCAACCAATGTTCATTAGCTACAAACAACTCCACTAAAGCCCGTAGTTGTACTCCCATCGGTGTAGAATATTACGTGTCCACCGATATAACCAATGCCCATGCGTCGACCCTTTCACAGTTGTTCGTGAGACACGGTTGGGTCAAATTACCGCTTTACCCCGTGTGTCACATCTTGTTCCTTAAGTCCCCACCGCTCCTCTAATGAACAACATATTGTGATGGTCCAACCATACACAACACCCTTCTCGGGCGGTGAGAAGGTGGGCGCCGCTTGTCCAAGCCCCGAGACAAAGACTTAAGGGAACAACCCTCTAGATTCCCTATAAAGTGGGGAACGAGTGAATTCCATCTCGCGTAATTAGGTTCCCAACTCTCTACTTGGTTCTCGTCCCCGAGAAGATAGGCATATTGGGCAAATCGTAATGGCGATACTACCTCACCCGCATTAGTCAAAGGATGGACCCCCGCGCATGTGAGTCCATAATACGCTCGGGATTCGTGTCGAGTCACTAATGGTCATCTATGAATTTATTAGTCTTTATCACAATGGTGTTATATCGATGAGTCTAATAATTCACGGTCCGGCTTGTACAATCTCATTGTACAGATGCCCCCACTCACATGTCAACCACATGAACGAGTCGATCACCTCGCTTGTATCTAATACAAAGCGGGCGCATCCACGGTGTATCCAGGGATTAGGTCTCCAACCCCATCCTTATATCAGACCGCTCGGGTCATTAACTCGAATGTGATCCTCCTTGTGTGTCAACTACACACCGTTCAAGTTCTAGTTCTCTCATATATTCAATGACCCTGAAGCTTAGTTTATTGGAAAGGTTTAAAATATTTGCGAGACACAAAATAAAGAAATGAATAACTCTTATTAATTTCAAAACAATATTTTACAAACACGAGATTAGGACAGAAATCCCAACAAACTCCCACTTGGACTAAGCTAGTGGAGAAGGTACATTTCCAAAATGTATTTGAGTTACAATAAAAAATACAGTAAACTAGGGCATTGAATACCCGTTTACATATCTCCCACTTGCCCTAGTCAGGAAGCTCTCGAATACCTAGACTCTCTAGGTGACCCTCAAACACTTTAGCCGTGAGGGGCTTTGTAAATAAATCAGCTACATTGTGCTCCGATGCTATCTGTGTGGCTGTCACGTCTTCGCGGTGCACAATTTTCCGTATCAGATGATACTTGTGCTCAATGTGTTTACCTCTTTTATGGCTACGAGGCTCACGTGAGTTGGCTATTGCACCACTGTTATCACAGAACAACGTGATTGGCAAGTTCATATTTGGAACAACTTCCAAATCCGTCATGAACTTCCTTAGCCAAACAGCTTCCTTTGCAGCTTCACAAGCCGCAACATACTTTGCTTCCATAGTGGAATCAGCAATACATCTCTGCTTGATGTTTCGCCATACTACAGCTCCTCCATTCAAGACGAAGGTTGACCCTGAAGTGGATTTCCTAGAATCCTTATCGGTCTGAAAATCAGAACTGTGTATCCTGTAAGGATCAAATCCCCACGGCCATACACTAAGCTAGAGTTCCTCGTTCTCCTAAGATACTTGAGGATTGTCTTTACGGCTGTCCAGTGATCTAATCCTGGATTGGACTGATATCTACTGACAATTCCTACTGCATAACAGATGTCGGGTCTAGTACACAGCATTGCATACATCAGGCTCCCTACAGTTGAAGCATATGGAATGCGTCTCATATCCTCAACATCTTGAGGAGTCTTAGGCACCGATCCTTGAGACAAGTGAACCTCATGCCTAAAAGGCAAGCAGCCTTTCTGGAGTTCTCAGATCTTATATCTAGACAACATCTTGTCAATATAAGACGCCTGAGACAAGGCTAGAATTATGTTCTTCCGGTTTCGGACTATCTGGATACCTAGAACATACTGAGCTTCTCCCAAATATTTCATTTGGAATTGTGAAGCTAGCCACTTCTTAACGTCAGTAAGAAATTCTACCTCATTCCCAATGAGAAGAATATCGTCCACATACAACACTAAAAAAATGCAACAGTTTTGTCAACGATTTTCTTGTAGACACAAGGCTCGTCGGCATTTTGATCAAAGCCATAAGACTTGATTGCCTCATCAAATCTTATATTCCAAGACCTCGAAGCTTGTTTCAGTCCATAAATGGACCTATGAAACCGGCAAACCTTTTGCTCTTGGCCTTGGTCCATGTAGATGGTCTCATCAAGTTTGCCATTCAGAAAGGTTGTCTTGACATCCATCTGTCATACCTCGTAGTCATAATACGCGCAATGGCCGAAGGATCTCCGATTGACTTTACCATGGCAACAGTGAAAAGGTCTCCTCATAGTCAACCCTTCAACCTGGTAAAACCTTTGCCACTAGTCGGCTTTGAAGGTTTGCACATTCCCATCTACGCCACGTTTACGCTTGTAGATCCATTTACAACCAATAGGTTTTACCCCATCCGGTGGATCCACAAAGCTCCTGCATGCAATGGAAGTACATAGACTCCATTTCTTGGTCCATAGCTTTAATCCACTCGTCTTATCAACATCGGCCATTGCACGATCATAGGTCAATGGATCCTCACGATCATCGCCGGGAGCGACAATCGAGGTTTCAAATAAACCCATATAGCGATCGGTCGCATCTCACGATCCTCCCACTACGTCGAGGCATTCCCAACTCTTGGGAACGGATTTGACTAGACGTGTTAGGGTCAACAACGCTTTTGTCGACGTATTAGCCCTATCAAGAACTCTTGCGATGTAATCATCCATTTCATTCAATACAATTTTACTCTTTGGTAAATGATCCCCGATGTGGTCTTCCTCTAAGAAAATGGTGTTTTTCGACACAAGCACCCTATTTTCCTTGGGATCGTAAATGCACTCACCCCTAGTCTCTTTAGGGTAACCTATGAATAGGCACAATTTCGAACGGGGTTTCAACTTTTTCGGGTTTGACACCAACACATGAGTCGGGCATCCCCAAATTCTGAAGTGATGTAAACTGCCTTTACGTCCACTCCAGAGCTCAAAGGGTGTTTCACAAACACTCTTTGATGGAACATTGTTCAAAATGTAAATCGCAATCTCTACCGCGTACTTCGTAAAAGAATCGTGAGACGAGCATAGCTCATCATCGATCGAACCATGTCCAACAAGGTTCTGCTTTCTCCTCTCCGATACACTATTCTCACTGTAGCATACCAGGTGCTGAGAGTTGGGACGTAATTTCGTGTTCTATCATATAGTCTTGGAATTCAGTGTCCATGTACTCTCCACCTCGATCTGATCGAAGTGTTTTAAGCGATTTACCTAAGAGGTTCTCAACCTCGATCTTATACTCCTTGAACTTTTCAAGAGTTTCGACTTTTATGCATTAGGTAAATATACCCATATCCGGAGTAATCGTCTATGAAAGACACGAAGTACTCATAACCGCCCGAGCTTTAACATTCATCTGACCACGAGGTCGAATGTACTAACTCAAGAGGCTCTTTGGCTCTATATCCTTTTCCACTAAAAGGACGTTTGGTCATTTTGCCTTGAAGGCATGACTCACATACTGGCAAAGAGTTTTCTTCCAACTCGTTTAGAAGTCCACTCTTCACTAGTTTCTCAATCCTATTGAGATTAATGTGGTCTAACCGTAGATGCCAAAGATGGGCATTTTCTTTTGGAGAAATTTTTGCTTTCTTAGTTCGTGTTTCATGATTTTAAACAATTCAAAGATTCAAAACACTTTTAACCGAATTGGGTTTTAAAACATACAGATTATTTTCAAGTGAAGCGGAACAAATAACATTCCCTTTGAAAGAAATAAACGTTTTATTTAATTCAAAAGAAACGAAAATACAGTGTTCAATTAGGCAGGAAATAGAAACAAGGTTTCTAGTAAACCCTGGAACTATGTACAAATTGTCTAACAATAAGTACTTCCCGCCAAAATGCAAAACTTCACTGTGTGTCGATTGTTTGCAGCAGAGACAAGCTCCCTGATCCAACCCGTATAGTCACCTCACCCTCTGTAGCGGCCGCCAGAATCAATCCTCGAAAAGAAGAACAAACGTGGTTAGTGGCGCTCGATCTAATATCCGTGAAGAGTTATTACTCTCCACTAAACATGTTTCTACCACAAGTAAATCACATTTACCTTGGTTCTTCCTCTCGGCCAGAATTTTGGACGCTTTCTCTTCCAGTGTCCGCTTCCATCATAGGTGGAAACACTTTCCTTTCTCTCGCAACCTCTTTGACCTTCTTGCCCTTCAAGGCGCGCATTTCGGTCGGCTTTACCCTCTTCATCCTCTTCTTCCCTTTCAGCGTAAAGGAGCAACAGATTTTGTCCTGCAGGTCAAACCCCGTGATAAGACACAGAGGCAACATTTGCCTCAAATTCCTTGACCTGCTCGTGGACCGGAAATTCTGTAGCTCATCGAGGAGGGTAGTCGATTGTAGCTAATTTTGTTCATAACAAAGATTGCTATGGAATCGGAGGAAACTCTTCTAAGAGTTTCCATGATAAAATCGACTGCTCGACTCGTCGATCGAAGTCCCATTCATCTCGGCCAGATTAAAGCGGGTCATCATGTCTAGAACATGTTCACGTCATGCACGACCCATCTTTCAAATTAGAGCGTTGAAAATGTATTTGGCGAGTCATGCCGACCTAAAAGGATCATTGTCCAAACATTTCTGCGCAAGGACTCCATGATTTCCTTAGCGGAAACCATCACCATGCTTCTTTGCCAAGACATCGGACATGCCGGCAATTATGTAGACCTTGGCCTTTTCATTGGCCCCGATCCAACGATCGTATCGTATCACGAACAACTCGCGATGCGGTCGCGCGATCCGAGGACACTCCTCGCACAACACGAACTTTATGTCGCCGCTACCAATATTGTATTGATGTTATTTTTCCACTCGTAATTATCTCCCACTAACTTATCTAAGAAAGTAAAGCTATAATAGCGCTAGACATTTTTAGTAAAATTTAAGAAAAACTTTGTATTAGTCTCGCAAAAACCTTTTGAAAATTAATCTAATTTTAGCAACAAAAAAAATTTCGTGATCCCTAGGTCATTCAAAATTTTGCAATGATATCCTAAAGGTTTAGAATGACTGCCACTGAAGGGTGAATAGAACACTCCTCCTCTAGGACGAGACTTTCTCGATCAGACTCTAATCCCAGAATAACTCTTATTCCATTAGGCATCCAATTACCATTGTTCGGTCAAATTCATTAACACTTAACGAATTCTGTGAGTGTCACCCTCAATCTTTAAGTTTCCAAGTATCCGTCCTAACAATAGCCACCGAAGTGTGAACTAAGAAGGAAAATCAACCAGGAAACTGTATCCCTTTCGGGAATTCACTGTGTTCCGACTCTCATGATCAAGCCCTCCGAAGGGATTGTCTGGTCCAGGCCAAACTAGCAGGCAGATCATAGGTGTCTCACGGTGTGAATCGAAAGAAGAGACCGTGGGTCTCGTTTTCACAAGTCCCGCTCCCACTCACTATAAGTACTCTCTCCATCCACGATGATATTGACCTATACAAATGTCACCCGAAGGGGAACACTCCCATTTGCGCCATGAGACCGAGTATAGATCTCACGGTGTGGACTTAAAAGAGATTTGTGGTTGGAAATTAAAATGTATCTCATACACTATATTTCCTCTCACTCAGTACTTTAATTTTAATAGGGATTGACCTAGATAATCGGCTAAAAATTACCTAAGTCTACCAATATAACTCTTATATGGTATTTAGCCTAAGTCTATAATCACATTATTAACTTAGGTCTATGTGAGAAAATTAATTAACACTTAATTAACGGCGCTCACGTAAATATAATCTAACAATCTCCGGACCGAATTCACTCCCAGGTCGGCGTTTCCAGGTAGGGGTGTTCTGCAAGCGTCAACTTAAATACCTGAAATTTTTAGACAAAACCTTCCTTAGACAGAGTTACTAATCAGTCACCATTCAAAAATTATATTTGATTTCCTAAAATTCTAATCTTATTAGAAAATTAGAAAACCTAAGTCTAATTATTCAAGTTCTAAACACTTTAAAACTAATAATTAACTTAGGTTGCATGCATTTCTATGTTATAGTGTTTGAACATTCATCACATGAATAACTATATACTATAACATAATATCATTCATCACATGAATATAAATGCATGAGCATACTTTAATCTAAAAATATAACACTTATATTAATTAAATTAAATATGCATTTAATTACATTATAACTCTTATAACATAACCTATCATGAAAACTATATCATAACTCTTATAATATATATATGATGCATGAATATGTTTAACCTAAGGTGCGATTTTAAATCTATATGTCATACATTATGAACATAGAAATTAATTAAAATTATACATCTCATGCATAAAATTATTAAATAGCAAAATTGGACCGGTTTTTGGCACCTAGGGGCAATTATTTAATTAAATAAAATTAATATAACATTTATATTAATAATATTTAATGAAATAATGAAAGAAATAAATTAAAAAACGTTGAATATAAAAAAAAAACTGAAAAACAATTAAAATTAAACGGACTAAAACTGCCCACGTCGCCTGCATTCAATCTGCAACGTACACAGCGTTGCAACGTTGTCGCCTACAGCGCTGAGGCGCATCCTCAACGCCAGCGGCGTTGCAACGCTACACCCAGTGCTGCAACGCCACTCTGCTGCAGAGCCTTCCACCGCGAGCACGGCGTTGAGATGCCGTTGGGCAGCGTCTCAACGCGCATCGACGCATGCGATGTACCTTCCTGCTTTTTCCCGCCGCTTTGCTTCCGCTCCGATTTCTTCACAGCAACTCTTGCCACGAACGATCCGGACTCACAAACTCGATTTACAACAAAAATACCCAAAACAACGGGCCCTTACATTGATCTCATCAACATAATTGTAAATCTAATCTAGTGCCAAAAACCGAAAACATCCATTTCGCAAACCAAACATTCATCACATGAAAACATGGTAAAATACCCACCTAAATCTTAATAAAACAGTGCATAGATGAATGACCATCGAAATGGCTCTGATACCAATTGAAGGGAATGAGAATCCCCGCGCAGTGGAAGACGATCGAATCGTCGTGGTATCATCATGCAACATGCTTATTAAAATTGATCTAACTATTAGATCTAGGCTAAACATGCTGAAATTTTACAGCAAGAAGAAAAACACTTACTTGTTGTAAACCAATTCAGCAAACTCTCCTTGTTGATCACGAACTCTTCGTGCTTCTCGATCTCTACGAACTCTTCCACGATCAGATCCCAAACACTACCAAATGATCTTTTTGGTTGTTCTCTTTTGGAGAAGGGAAGTTGGTGGGAACTTTTGTTTTGGAAAGAGAGGAGAAATGAGAGAATGGAGAGAGTTCACTTTTGGATTCTTAGGTCAAAATCCAAAAATGAGAACTTAGCTTACCAAACCCATCTTACAAAGGGTTTATATAGTGGAATGATAAAGTTCACAACTTCACATTATTACCACTTTACCACAACCATATGTTATGTAAATATATAATATAAGATATCTCATATCTTATGTTGCAAATCTCATTTGCAATAATTGTGGATTTAATTAAATTGAATCACATTCAATTTATTTTCTCTCTATCAATTTCTCCAATTAGCCTTTAATTCAACAATTAAGCTAACAAGTAGTTTATTATGAATCTCATTCATATTAAACTATATATTATATCATCTATATGATATAAATACTCTTATAGTGAAATTGAATACTTCAATTTCATGCCAAAATATTAACCCTTCTTTTATCCCAGATTGAGCCAACCAAGGGACCTAATGGACCTACAGTGATGGGCTCTAATGATTTGAGGTTAACCACCAAACTCTTTGACCTTGGCCAACCAATGTTCATTAGCTACAAGAAACACTCCACTAAAGCTCTGTAGTCAGTACTCCCATCGCTGTAGAATATTACGTGTCCACCGATATAACCAATGCCCATGAGTCGACCCTTCACAGTTGTTCGTGAGACACGATCGGGTCAAATTACCGCTTTACCCCTGTGTCTACATCTTGTTCCTTAAGTCCCCACTGCTTCTCTCTAATGAACAACATATTGTGATGGTCCAACCATACACAACACCCTTCTCGGCCGGTGAGAAGGTGGGCGCCGTTGTCCAAGCCACGGAGACAAAGACTTAAGGGAACAACCCCTCTAGATTCCCTATAGGCGGGAACGAGTGAATTCCATCTCGCGTAATTAGGTTCCCAGCTCTCTACTTGGTTCTGTCCCTGAGAAGATAGGCATATTGGGCAAGTAACTGATACTACCCTCACCCGTACTAGTCAAAGGGACGGACTTCATGCATGATGAGTCCGTAATACGCTCAGGATTCAGGTCGAGTCACTAATGGTCATCTATGAATTTATTAGTCTTTACTGTCAACGGTGTTATATTAGTAAGTCTAATAATTCACGGTCCGGTCTTGTACAATCTCATTGTACAGGATGCCCCCACTCGCATGTCAACCACATGAATGAGTCAGATCACCTCGTTTGTATCTAATACAAAGCGGGCCGCATCCACAGTGTATCCAGGATTAGGTCTCCAACCCCATCCTTATACTGTAGACCGTTCGGGTCATTAACTCGAACGTGATCCTCCTTGTGTGTCAACTACACACCGTTCAAGTTCTAGTTCTCTCATATCTTCAATGACCCTGGAGCTTAGTTTATCGGAATGGTTTAAAATATTTGCGAGACACAAAGTAAAGAAATGAATAACTCTTTTTAATTTCAAAACAATATTTTACAAACACGAGATTAGGACAGAAATCCCAACAGAAAATATATTCAAAGTCAATGGGCAACGAGTAAAGCCATACTGGAATGACCAGATGGAGCAGTACAAGACCACTCTTTCCCTCAAGGAAATCAAGTAAAAAAAAACTTGTCTGAACTTACTAATCATCTATCTAAGTGCGCAGGGAGCAAAAAGGAATGATGAGAATCTATGCAGCTAATAAGAAATGCCAAGAAGGGGGAGTGCCATGGACGATGCAATTGCACCAACGAAGTCGTAACGGTGGTGCTAACATAAGGAAAGGCAAAGCAACGCAATTGCGTCATAAAATACAGGTGACTCAACGGCGCGTGTTATTCGCCAAATGCCATTGCATAAAAGATAGGATCCTCGTTCTAGAACCAAATAAGGAAAAATGAGGTAATTGCATCACGCGACACCAAGAATAGAAGAAGAAGACAGGACAAACTTCCACAGTTTCATCAGATCATACGAACGCAAAGGAAGGCAATTCGTACCTTTGATTAAAAAAAGAAAAGAAAAGAAACGTACGATGAAAGGATTTGACCTAGGTCAAATCTATTTAAACCCCTCAAACTCTTCTTACAAACATTCAAATCCCCCAATTGCCTTCCATCGACCATTTCACCTTCTTTCTCTCGAACCGTCTGAGACTCCAGAAATCTCATCGCCTTCAACTATGAAAACCCCTAAGCAAGCTGAATCGAGTAGGAGAGAAGAAGGAAGAGAGGACACTGATCTATTCTCTCTACGACCAGGGTCCAATGAATGGGTCCGAAAGCTTCGAGAGCTATCTGAAAAGAAGGAAACGACCGCAAGCGAAAAAACAACGCAACACAAGGTATCTATGCCCTCTTCCTCTGAACCTAAAAAGCCTAGGGTTAAGTTTCTGGAAAGGAAAAGAGTATCTCTTTCAATGTTAGAGGAAAGAGAGGAAAGACGAAAGAAAAGAAAGCTGGAGGCAGAAGAAGAGAAAAAAAGAAATGAAGAAGATGAGGAGCGGAGAAAGAGGGCAGAATAGGAGTTGTCGAAAAAAAGAGAAGAAGAAGAAGCATTGAAGAAGCAAGTCGAAGAAGAGGAAAGGAGAAAAGTGGAAGAAGAAAGAATGAAGAAGGAAGCCGAAGAAAAACTACTGAGAAGAAAAAAAAGAAGAACAAAAGAGGCTGGAGAGTGAAGCCTGGGTGAAAGAAACAATAGAAAAAGCACAGAGGATAGCAGCTCAACACCCAGCAATTAAAAGACACTGAGGAACAACCAAGAAGACCTTCAAAGTGGTTTTCAAATGATCAGAACGATCAGACGGAAAAAAAGGAGAAGAGCAACGAGCAACGGTCGATCTACGAGGTAACCACATCTGGATCTCTGTCATTTAACGTAGAAAATTTTGCAGATGATTGGGACTCCGAAGACGAAAAATCCTATGGTTCTTCATCTATCAAAAGAACAACACCACGGGAAGTGATGGAAGTAGAAGAAAATGAGAAGGATAACCCAATTGAGGAAGCAATTGAAGAAGAAGAGGGTGCGCGACAGGTATCTGGACAGGAAGCTGAGGGTTTGGCAGCAAGGGAAGAAACAAAAGAGTAGGACCAAATAAATCAGGCTACAGGAGTTGAACAAGGAGAGGAGAAGGAAGAAGAAAATGTAGGAGATCAAGAAAAGGGAAAGAGGATGAAGCTGAAGAAGAGGAGCTTGCAAGGGAAAAACAAAATAAAACTCGAAAAAACACGAGTGGATCAACAAGCATCAGGAGAAGGAAGAAGGGAAAGGCAGCATAACCCCCTGAGAATAACAGCAGAATTGAGGCTGAAATTGAGAACAGAAAAAAGGCAATAGCTAAGCTGGGATTCATAGGGAACGTAGATTTTCTGCTCAAGCAGGGGATCTCCCTAGATTTATCACTGAGAGAATCAAGGCTCAAGGCTGGGAGAAGCTCTGCAAACAACCCCCACCAGCAAACCTACCTTTAGTGGTCGAATTCTACGCAAGGATAGAAGAAAAAGTTAATAAGGTCACTATTAATGGGAAGAATGTGATCTTCTCTACTAAGGCAATTAACAAGTTATTTGCATTACCTTCATTGAAGAATGTCAAGGGCAACAGAGCCATTGACGAACCTACCGAGGAACAGCTGGACGAAACCTTGAAGATTTGGCTCCGGAGGGCACAAATTGGCAGATAGCATAGTGTGGAAAGAAGCATCTACTACCTGGGGACCTAAAAAGTGAACCAGCCGTATGGTTAAACTTTATTAGGAACAGGATATTACCAACCACACATGGAGCAACCATCGCACAGGAAAGGATCATGCTCCTTTACTGCATCTATAAGGGGCTACGGCTTAATGTTGGGAAAATAATTTCAAATGAACTCAAATATGGCGCAAAGAAGACAAACGGGAAATTATTCTTCCCTTCATTAATTACAGAGCTCTGTAGAGCAGCAGGAGTGGTTGCATCTGAACATCAGCTATCCACTAAGCCCTTGGATGCCACTGGAATTCGCTCCCTCCTCCTACACAATGACAGAAAAATGCGGAAGTAAGATAAAGCTCATGGCAAGAAGAAGATAGAGCCAGAAGACAATGCAATTGCCTTGCAATTGCAATCCTTGCAAGCTGCTGTGAAGGATATGGAAAAGAAGAATGCAATCTACTGGTCTTACATTCAGCACAGGGATGAGGCAATGCGACAAAATCTCGCACTATTAACAAAAGGAAAAGGACTACCAATCCCAGATTTCCCTGAAGAGCTGAGGCAAGACGATGCAAATCAGCTGGAGGAAGACACTTCATCAGCAACTTAGGGAGTTTCTGCTTCTTTTTTTTCTTGTGTTTTGTTTGTTCTGTTTTTTATCTTTCTTCTTATGACTCTAGTTTTATTTTTGAAGATTGGTTATTATTAATCCTACTCTGATAGTTGTTGTGCTTAATGTTATTTTTATTTTGTTGGTCGTTGTGGTTGTTAAAAACAAAACAAAACTGATAATTGAATTGTTGTATTCTGTTGTGGTTTGTTAGCTTCCTTTCTGAAACAATGCTTGGCTTGGTGAATCATTGTTACCCCAATCTATTTTAACATGTAGGAAACTCGGATTACAAATCTTGGTAATCTCAATGATGAAATTAGGGACACAATGTCACACCCCCTCCCGAACTACCTGCTAATTTAGCCCGGTAGACGGCGTGAAGCCAATAGTCATCGTTCACCTCTCTAACGATACATGTTGACCCTGTTTTACCTGATAAGCATACTATACTTGTATAAGAAACACTTTAAACATAACACAGCAGAATATTGACAATTACGTAACCTACGTAAGGAGTAACCCTACCTAAGACTCTCTGGAAAACTGAAACGTATGTGAACATCACAACCAAAACATACCCAACCATGGTTTACACAACCACAACCTAGAATGTACACATAAACATAACTTCATAGTCCTTCTTCTATACATAAAGACTTTTATACAACTCCACCCACGCATAACATATCAAACTTGTGAAGCTTCTAGCAGATTATGGCGCGTTTTTTGAGCACCTAAGCTCGATCTCTACCGAAAAGTGGGAAAAACATCGAAAGAATGAGCTATGAAGCTCAAAGGAGTGACTTGAGTTTAAAAGAAAACTATTAACTCGTAAATCATATCACCGCCATCTATGAGCATATGCATCCAGTAATCAAAACGATAAAAGTAATCTGGTAATCATAATAGCTTTTCAGAAAACCAAAGAAGTATATCGTTAAAATCTCGTAAGGCATGTAAATGATATAAACTCTTTTAAAACATGTCACAATCTACGTTGTGTAGGGCACGCCAAAGATAACCAACGCTTACTCTACGATGTAGTGGGGTCCGCCCATCACTCTCATCATCTTTGTCGTAGTGGGGCCCATCCAAAGACTCACGACGCGCGTTGTTGTCACGAGTACACTCAACGTCGCCACTGTAGAATAAGACACAGTGCACACTGGTACCATAAAGCCTCGGGATTAATATCTCGTAAAAATCACATGAAAACATTTGAACATGCCCGCTTATCTTTCTTTCATAAAACTCAAGCTTACTCAAATTTTTCATAAAACAAGAAATCTTTAAATCATACTTGCTAAAACATACTTGCTCAAATCATAGCATTTCCATAAACTTTGGAAATTCAATAAACATATGCTCATGTATAAATTTATCAAGACATTTAGGCTCACAATGAATACTTGAAAACATTTCTAGGAAAACATGAATACTCATAAACATGTGTTCAAAAAGAAAGCATAAAGCATTGAAAACTTTCATTCTAGCAAAACTTGCATTTCTTAAAACATAATTCAAGCATATAAACACTTTTGAAGTTCGTTTTGTCACTCACAGTATTAAAACTAGAACCTTGGCCCGTACACTCGACCTATTTGCTCTTGGCCTGTCAAACAAACAAAATTCAACCATTAGAACCTCGAGCTCATGCTTTTTAACCTTAAAATTACAAGAAAACACACTTTCAAATTTTTCAGCATTTTCAGATTTTATGCCCTGTTTTCAGACAGCCATAACTTCCTCATTACTTATCCAAAAATAATGTAATTTATACCAAACTCTTCCTTTTTAAACCCTCTAAAAATCATATGAAGACATGAAATTGAAATTCCCAAAAGATTGGTTCAGAAATACCTCGAAAGCTACTTTCCTAAAAATGGATCATTGTTTCCAGATTCGGATTTCCTGCTGCACAACAAATTTAACCTGATATTTAAAACATCTTCTAGACATTTTCTACTCACGATTTCTTCATGACAGTTGTAGAAAATTCATTAAGATTTCGAACCATACCAATTAGAGCTTCTAACTCCAAGTATACAGATCAGAACAACCAAAATATCAGAGGCTTCTCGGATTTGACAAAGAAATTCTGCTTTCTGCTTCCCTCTTCACAAAACAGCAACTTAAAATCGAATTGGCTCGAGCTTCCTTCACGAACTTTCTTCAAAAATGAGTTAGCTTTCAAGAAAAGCAAACTTCAACACTTAACCCTTCTTGTGGAGCTCGAGATGAACAAAATATCAGAACTGGTCTGAGTTGTTCACCTTGCTGCTACACAAACAAACTTTGAGTTCTTCTCCTTTCTTCTGCAACTTCAACCCAAAAACCACCTTCTTCCTCTTCCTTTCTGCTTCTCCCACGAAACCCTATGCTTCTCTTTGTTGAAATGAGAAGAAAATCGAAGGGATATGTGTTAATTTAAAAAAAAAACAAAGGTGGAGTCCCACCATCCACTTTCCTTTTCCCTTTTTTCATTTTTTTCCTTTTCCTTTTTTTTCTTTTCTTTTGTTTTAAAACAAAACCAAAACCAAACATTTCCTTCATTTTCTTTATTCCTTTTGTTTTATTTTTTTTTCTTTTCTTTCTTGATTTCCAAAGAATGATCTCGGGTTTACACACAACCTCCTTAAACACCAGACACCTACGACCTCAATGTTCAATTAATCCTCGAATTAAGGTCACTTGCCAATTTGAAGTTAGTAACCCCCAGCCTATTAACAATGAGGACATTGTCCATTTCAAACATGGGGGAAGTACCAGGTTGCTCCAATGCTCCAATATGAAAAAAAAGGGGGGAGGGGGGGACATGCTCTACCTCCAAATGTAGATCAAGTAATCACGGAAAGTCATGACACCCATGATTAACCTTGCATGAAAAATCAACTAAGAAAAGAGCAAATGAAGCAACTTTCGCATAGTGATGTGCACTCGTAGCCGGACATCGATATCACAAAGTATTGGTGAGTTGGAACGAAGGTGCAATTGACTAAAGAAATATTTTCCCAAAAACGTTTAGAACCATAAGGTTGGAAAAGAAACCTGATTTAGAAACAAAGAAAAAGGCAAGGGGACTCAATTAGAGAGGAAAGGTTAGAATTGTGGCAGTAGTATGGTGTTAGGAGGAGGGATACCGTCTGAGAGATTTGAAGGATAGGTAACCAGGCTCCTTGAAGTTGAAAAGCTGGTTGGGAAAGCAAATGAATTGCTTGAGGACAAGCAATGGTTCAAGTTTAGGGGTGTGATAACCCTCATATATGAGAGTTATTTAGCCCATTGTTGATGACTTATTAATGATGATTGAGTATTAATTAGGAAAAAGTGTAATAACTTTATACAGGAGTGGCAACATTTCCTAAAAGCAAAAAGGAAAACTCATGTGTTATGATTTCACTGTAAGAACGCAAACTGACGCAATTGCCTAAGACAAGTAGGACCTTTTGCCTATTCGCGGGAATTGTGGAAAAGATTAAATCGCAGAAGTCAAGCTGCAAATCAAGGAAAGCTTGTCGGATGGAAACCCTAGAGGCAGACAGCTAGCAAGCGGCCGAGAAAAGAGGTCGGTGAAGTAGGAAGAACACTGCAAGTTTTGGTCCACTGTCGTCATTTTGTTATTCTCACTTTCGCGTTTTGCTAAGTCGTAGTCCTGTTGTGCTATTATGCGAACTTCTAAATTTTCTACTTCGCTACATTAGATTTATTTTCAGTATTTCTGTACTTTCTTCAGTTCTGTTACCCTTCGTTTTGCAAACAGTTGTTGAGTTAGATTTAATAAAAGTTTATTGTTCTTTCGATTCACAAGTATTTTTGTTTCTGCGTAAATTTCTTTACAATAGTAATCTAAGAGGCTCTCTCGGTTCATGCTCAAATGTGGTAGACCGAGAAAGAGAGCTTAGGATCATGTCTTCACAAGTTATGTCTAAATTTGCACTAGTTGCTTTATCCATGAGGAGCTAACTTTCCTTAGGGATTCAAGATGTGAATGCCCTAAGGAAAGACAATCAAACTCCAAAACAAGAGCAGTTCGACTAACCTCCAAAGAAGTGTACTTTTGGTGAGTTTAACACGGAAAGCCTTAGTCGGCCATCTAAGGTTACCCATCAAGCGTTAGTTTGGCACCGAAAGGGTTGAGCTAAAGTGGATATCCCAAAAGCAATTGAGTAAAAAGTGCTTAGACATCAGTCCTGAACTTCGACCCTAGGCATAGGGCAAGGCTCCAAAACCTTAGAGTCATGTGAACAAGCATGTGGGATAGATTAACCATAGACATATAGGTTTAATCACTTAGTCTCCTAAGGATACTTCAAAGAGGGTCGAATAGGAGAAGGACTTGGTTTACTTCGGATGGAAGGTTAGTTTGAATCACATCAAACTTGCAGTCACTTGTTGATGCAGCCTCATGCAATTGCGTCGCACTGGCAGAATTCTATAATTGCGCTGCATTGGCAGCACGATATAGCGCAAAGCCATGCAACGGTGTTGACGCAATAACACTACGCAATTGCATCGCAGTAGTAGACATACGCAACTACGCGACAAGGCAGCGTGATGCAATCACACTGTTTTGCCTTCTCACGCAAGTGCGATCTCATCGTCAGCGCTTATCACCGCTACCGTTGGTCGCGAGACGTGATCAAAAAGCGAGGCAATTGCCTTGGCGTTACATTGTCTTTCCAAATTAGTGGACTAGCATTTTGAATCCCTTCCTTTCGCATTGTTGTTATTTACTTTTAGATACAATCACCACACCATTCAACTCACTTTTGGTTACCGTTTAATTGCAATCAGTCAGCAAGTTGTACAAACTCTCGCTTTATTTTATTACTCTGTTCCCTTAGGCTCGATACTCTGGAATACTTCCAGTTTTATATTACTTCGATCGCATGCACTTTCGCGTTTTCACTCATCATTGATACTCAAGTTGGATCACCTGTTGCTCTAGTAAAATTTCAAAGCTCTTTGATCCGTGCGTACACAAAATTTTCTTCCCAACAGATAGGGTCGCCACCTTTGTACCGCAAATATCATTGCCATTAGGGGTGTACATAAGTCGGGTTGAGTTGGGTTATGTTAGTTTTTTGGACCAACCCAAATTTTCGAGTTGGTCATTCTTACAACCCAAATAACTATATTCATGAGGGCAACCCAACCTAACATTTTCGGGTTGGGTTGGGTTGAGTCATAGGATTAGCTTTTTTTCTTTTTTTATAATTTAAAATTTAAAAAAATCCAAAATTAATATTAATATAAAGAATTAAAGAACTCCAAATGTCTTTCTTTATACTAAATAACAACCATAAAACTTAAATATTCTATTACAAATTTACAATTATCTCAAAAAACTTCTAAATAAATCATCATCGTTTAAACACAAAAACTCTTTATTTTTCAAAGATTGAATTAAAATTAGCCACTTAGTTTCAATTTATATTATGAAAAATTACACTG
Source organism: Trichosanthes cucumerina (assembly GCA_036507285.1). NCBI lineage: Eukaryota > Viridiplantae > Streptophyta > Magnoliopsida > Cucurbitales > Cucurbitaceae > Trichosanthes > Trichosanthes cucumerina. The sequence goes on from CM071838.1 coordinate 14,773,061, forward strand.
ACTTAAAAAAATGTATTTTTAAGAGTTATTAAATAATAAAAGATTACGAAATTAAATAAAAATTAATTAAATACATGGATGTGTAGTTGTATGGTAAGTAAAAATATAATTTTTAAAATTAATAATAAGTTCGAGTTGGTCGGGTCAACCCAAATTAATTTTAGGTGAACCCACGAACCAATCCAACCCATACATTTTAATTTATTTGAACCCAACTCAACCCAAATAAATTCATAACCCAACCCAACTCGTCGGGTTGGGTTGGGGGGTTGGTTTGGTTGGTCGGGTTGTTCGGGTTATCGAGTTTTTTGAACACCCCTAATTGTCATTAATTCCCTCTCGATATAGGTTTTTCACGGACTTGAGTCGACAAGGTGTGATTGTAGTAAGCAATGGGCCTTTTGTTTTGAGATAGAACAACTCCCTACGCTATTCCTGAAGCGTCTGTTTCCACCACAAATAGATGATTGAAATCAAGTAATGCCAACACTGGTAAAGTTACCATGGCATGCTTCAAACGTTTGAATGCTTCTTTAGCCTGTTCATCCCATACAAAACTCCCTCCTTTTATCACCTGATGCAATGGGGTTACAATGTTGTCATAATTGGTTACAAATCTCCTATAGTACCCTGTGAGATCGAGGAAACCTCGCAATTTCCTAAATTTCTAGGGTATCGACCATTCCATCATTGCTCGAATTTTCTCAGGATACGCTCGAACGCCCTCTGCTGAGATCCAGTGGCCTAGATATTCAATGATTTCTTTGGCGAACTGGCATTTTCCCCTATCAGCATATAATTGATTTTCTCGCAATATATTCAGCACTATGTCCAGATGTTTGATATGGGATCATCATATTCACCAATATAAATCAAAATGTCATCGAAAAATACAAGTATAAAATGCCTGATGAAAGGAAGAAAGATTCTGTTCATCAAGGCCTGAAACGCCGAAGGTGCATTTGTGAGTCCGAAAGGCATGACGAGGAATTCATAGTGACCTTCGTGTGTTTGAAATGTCGTTTTAGCTACATCCGTCGAATGGACCTTGATTTGATGATAACCCGATTTAAGGTCAATCTTCGAGTAATATTTGGACCCATGTAGCTTGTCCAACAGTTCTTCAATGACTGGAATTGAAAATTTAACCGAGATAGTGATGTTGTTAAACGCTCGATAATCAACGCAAAACCTCTACCCCCCATCCTTCTTCTTAACCTGGAGAACAGGCTCGTACTGGGCTCTATAATTCCTTCTCTCAACATTTCATCAACCAACTGATGGAATCGAAATTCCAGTTACACAGCGAAAGCCCAGTTTAATCGAATTACTTGTTTTTATTTGCTAAGTAGAAAAATCAATACATTGGCAAAAACAATCGATAAACATGTAAACATAGATTTTTAAAACACATAAGTATTCAAAAAAAATTCTAAACTAAAAGGATTAGAATTTTTACCTTTTGGCTTATGGAATTACACAACAATACCAATTCCAATTGGGAACCTTTTTCCAACGAAGAAAAAGACACAACCAGTATGAACACCTTCTATTCTCTGAGTATCTAGGAATAAGGTTTTGTGGTAAACCTTTCTTAATTCTATTAGGAATTTTTAGAGAGAACAATAACTTCAATCCAGAAATCCCAGATCGTTTTTCAGCAGTTGCTTCTTCCAATTCCTCTGTGTTTTATCGATGGAGGAGAGGGAGAGTAAAACGTTGAAGGAGAGGGAGAGTGGAACGCATGTTCCCTTTATTTAATTAGTAATAACAATTTATTAATTAATTATTTAATTAATTTAATTAACTATTTAATTAAATTAAATTACATCTACATCATATTTAAATGTATATTTGTTATAACCTATAGATTTAATTAATTTACTTAAATCAAATTTAATTAAGTTAACTAAACTTACAAATTAATTAATTTTCTAATTAATTAATTTATAAATTAAACATCATATATTTAATTCAGGTTATAATGATTAAATGATATTTAATCACTCTCCCTTAACCTATAGTTTTAATGTACATCTTATGTGCATTAAAATTTAAACTATAGTTTTAATATGAATCCTATTCACAGGATTCATATTAAAACAATACTTGAACTCTTTCAAATATTTAATTCTCTCATTTATTAATTTTGAATCATATCCAAAATTATATTTATACAATAAAGTTTTTAATCAATATATAAACTTATATTAGAATGTATCTCCATACATTAAATTAATTCCCAAAGTGAATTTTGAACATTTCAAATTCTAATCAAGATTTAGCAATCCTAAGACCCTTTACGAGCTAGGAAGTGAACCTAATGGACCTACAGATTAGAAGCTCCAACGATACAAGATTAATTGGCTAATCTCATTAACCATTTAATCAACATTCGTTAAATGCGGGTTGGCTAATCTCATTAACCGTTTAATCAACATTCGTTAAATGCGGGTACACTCCACTAAAGACTCGCAACTGCACTCTTTTCACTGCAGATATTTTATGTGTTCATGGATAAAAGACTAATAATAGCAAGTCAATCTTTCACGAGTGTTCGTAAGACCAGCTGGGTCAAATTACCATTTTACCCGTAGGTTACATCTATGGCCTTAAGTACCAGTGTTCCTCTAATGAACAACATATTTATGGTCCAACCAATAAACAGAAATCTCTCTCAGGTCAGTGAGAGGGTAGGACTCTTTGTTCAAGTCCCGGAGGCACTACTAAGGGAACAAATTCCATCTTGCTAGGTTAAGTCCCCAGTTGCCCATGCAGTTTTTGTCCCAAAAAGGTAGGTTTATTGAGTCGGCGTCTCAAGTCACTCTCACCAATACTAGTCAAAGGACAATCCCTCGCAAACAGGAGTTCGTAACCTGCTCAGGATTAAGATCAAGTTGCCTAGGTCATCCAATTGACATAGAAACCTAACTAGTTAACGGAGTTACGTCTATTGGTTACTATTTCGCGGTCTGGTCTTCTGTGAACTCATCACATAGGATACCCCTACTCGCATGTCACCTACACGAACGCGTTGGGTCACTGTGTTTGTATCAAATACAAAGTGGGTCGTATCCATAGTGTCACCAGGATAAGGTACCCAACCTCATCCCTATACTATAGACCCTTTAGACTGTTTCTTGAACCTTGATCCCCGTATGTCCATACATACAGTTCAAGAGATACAATACAACCTAGGATGTTAGTTTATTGGATTTAGGGTTAATTTAAGGCAAGCTATTCGAAATTAAATAACAATTGAATGAACAGTGTCAATAACATTTTATTGAATGAATTTGAACAAAAATACAATTACAAACTACGAGTTTTAGGGCATAAAACCTAACACTGACTTCTTTATTTCCCCTTTTTGGACCCTCGCGTACCTGTAGTGTCGGACATTGACCAGTTGAGTTCCTTCGAATAATTGAATATGATGGTCCACATCTCGTTGCGGAGGCAACCCCTCTGACTTCAAGAACACATCGGCGAAATCGTTGAGTACATTCACAACTAAATTAGGCAAAGTAGCCTCGACAATGCCATCCCTATCGTCCAACATTTGCATTCCCATTGTCAAGGCTTGAAATTCAACCAAGAACCCCTGGTCCTGCAGTTCCCATGACTTCATCATTTTTTTTAGTGTTACACCCGCTTTTGTGAGGGTAGGATCTCCTTATAGAGTTATCAACGATGATCCCATTTGTTTGCTTCGTCAATGCCCGCCAATCTACCTCAGTCACCCCAAGAGTATAGAGCCATGGCATCCCCAAGACCAAGTCAACCCCTCCTAGTTCCAGTGGTAAGAAATTTTCGATGATGTTAGGCCCCTAACGTTCAGGACCACTGCTTTATAGACTCCCTTTTCCTTTCACCATCGTTTTGGTGCCCATTATCACCTTATAGTTTGTTTCCGTCAGTGGTAATTTGAGGGTCTCCACTAGCCGTTGCGCTATGAAGTTATGAGTCGCCCCGCAATCAATTAATACTATAACCTTTTCCTCTTGTATCTTCCCCTTCATTTTAATTGTGCCCAGAGTAGTGAACCCTACAACTGAATTTAAGGATAATTCAACCGCATCCCTGACCTCCACAACCTACATGGCTATTGGTTCCATCATCGTTTCAATCTCTGGGAACTTGATTTCCTCCATCTCGTCGTGGACTAACATGCTGCTCAACTCCTGTTTACACTGATGCCCTTTTGTATACTCTTCATTACATCTAAAACATAACCCCTTCTCTTTCTGTGCCATAAATTTGGACTATGATAAACGTTTATAGGGATCTTCACGGCGAGTCGTCGATTGTGATTGTCAACTTGGAATCGTGATGGTGTGTGTGGCAGAGTTTTCCTGATATTTTCTCCCCTCCTTAGCCACTTAGGACTTAGGGCTGGGTGTCGGGCTTTTCGGGCCATGCGAAGCCTTTAGGCGGGCATTCTCCTTTGCTTCAAGGAGTTTGGCCTTTTTCATAATATTGTTCAACCCATTCATTTCCCAACATTGGATCTCAACTCTGATTACTGGGTCAAGCCCATTCAAGAAAGTATTCTCCAGAACTTCCTTAGGCAGATAAGGGAGTGGCGCTACCAACCGTTCGAATGTCTCCCGATACTCCTTCACCGATGTCTCCTGCATCACGACGAGAAACCTTCCACACACGGTTCCTTCTTGAGCTACCTGAAAGCGATCAAGCAACTACAAATTTCAAGGCGAGCCAGTCTTTGAATGGTTCTCTTTCCTCCATTCTACGGTAACAATTCAACGTTATTCAAAACTCACTACAACCACCATTAGTTTTTCGTTATTAGTAAGTTTATGGAGTTGGAAATACCTTTCGAATCTAAACAGCCACGAATCTGGATCATCACCGTCGAACACTGGCATTTCCATTTTCTTTAACTGGATTCGTTCTCCACCATCAATCTCTCCCTTCTTTTCCCGGATTTCAAGTACTTCTCCCTCCGAGCGACCTTCACCGAAATCCCCTATTTTCTTTGATCTCTAAACAGAATCATCAGTGACCGTTGAGGAAGAACTACGGGTCCTTAAGTACGCCATTTCAGCTGCGAACATTGCCAAGGCCTTGACAAGTTTGCCAAATTCATCTCTATATCTGGGTCCACTAGACGTCAGCCTTGATACTTTCCAATTCTGCGTCCGTCAAATCCAACTGTTCCTCAGCTCTAATCTCTTATGCACCATCCCTCTTTTCTGCCCTAGCTCGAACTGCTCTTATACCAATATATAAGGTTTTCCCTTACTTGTATTGATATTACAAGAGAAGAAAATGTCCTAAAGCAATACAAAACGATCCCAACTTTTTCAAGAGGGTTGGTAAGCTCTCCTCCCTTCTATGCTAACTTCACATCAACATCACAAAAAGCATAAAAAGAAAGCAAAACACGTACTCCCCTTAAAAAGGCTACCCCAACAATCCTATAATGTCATCCCCCCTCCCTACATAAGTAACTCGCAGAAGGAACATTCCCCTTTTTGCCCCCTTCAAGCATACGTAACCGTGATTGGAGGCCTAACATAATGTTGTTGGATTTGGAAAAGAAAAAAATAATGTGAGATTCAAAGCTTAGATTATAAATTGATTTCTTTCCAAAAGATAAAGATAAATAAATAAAAACTAAGTGCCTATTTGGTGTGCATGTTATAATAACATGTGTTATAATAGTCTATGAAATGATATGCACCTCAAGCAGAGACTATTATAATCCAGACGAAATAACAATACATCCTAATAGAAATGTCCATTTTCCCCGCAGGGATCCGCCCCTAAACGGGTGGGCAATCCCCGTTTAAACGGAAAATTTTCCCTGTTGGCTAAACGGGGACAGAGAATACATTCCCCATCCCCGCCCCACTCCTCGTCCCCACCCCGATTAATTTATTTAATTTTAAATATATATTTATATACATCTAATAAACCATAAGTCTAAAATTTTATTAAATATGATTTTATTTTTCTAATAAAATTGATAAAATGACTCTTAACTAGAAATCTCTAAAAAATAATTAACCATTTAAATACAAATTTTCAAAAAAAAATAGTTTATAAAGTTTAAAAAAATAAAATTCTAAACGGGGAATTATTCCCCGGGGAACCCGATCCCCGTGAATCCCACGTGGGGAATCCCCGCCCCGTTCCCCACAAAATTAAATGGGGAATTCTGCAGGGGACGGAGAATGAAATGGGGCGGGGACGGGGAGTCATTCCCCAACCCCGCCCCGTGGACATCTCTACATCCTAAACACAAATTATATATTTTCACAGACTATTTGAACTCATGTTATTATAACTCACTCAACACCTCAAACAACCCCTAAATACAACCCCTAAATATGTATTTAGCCAAAATGAATCTAATCAAAATACGATATAAACTTATCTACCAATCTACCTCAATCAATTGATTGTTTTAGAATATTACACTGCAAACTGCAAATATATATGAGAGGGAATTGAAACCTACAACATAGACAGAGACACTGATATCTAGTCATTCCAACTATTAAAGAAGACAACATTTATCCATCAGTGTATAAAGGATACATAAATATCATATCAGCAACTAAAAGCTGTAAAAATAATGAAAAACCCTGAGAAAGGGAATAATTTACAAAGAAAGAATACTACAAATGCTTACTAGCTGTATAATATACAAATTAGAAACGAATAAATATCTAAAGAATGTCAGTAGACCAATCAGTTAAACAAAACCTGTTCCAGCTGAAACCAAAGCTTTAAACTAAGCTTGCTCCTGAGGAACTCCAGAAATTCCCATTGAAGAGCTGATCCCTTTTCAAGGGCATAAGATCTCCAAATAAACTTCCAGAAAGTTATGAATTCTCTCTGGTTCAAGGAATACCACCTTCTCCAATGCTCGAGACTCTCGCTATATCGGAAATGTCTTCAAGAGTTTGCAAGATCTTAGCATTTGCTCATGCATTTCACAGTAGCTCCTCAGTCCCAGTTAGCTTTGCATATTCGGTTTCATCAATGGTACCCTTTTTGAGTTTTTTCAATAGTCGATATTCGTGTGCCAACTCATCCTCGTCTTCAGCTGTCTGTGTAGCACGTCTTTGTCGGGCTGTTTTCTTTCTCAAGACAGGAGCTGTAGCATTCAGGGTTTTCTTTGGTTCGGGTTTAGGCTTTTGCTTTTGCGCTTCCTTCTTAGCTTGGAGGTTTTTCTTCCGTTGTTTTTCTCGAGATTTATCCCTAATAAGACACGCTTGTTAGCAGTGATAAACTTCAATTTTGCAATATCATTTGAAGTATACATGGAATCATATCAAAGCACTTCAAGATAGTTATCCTAATCACAGACATTGGATGTAAGATCATTGCAATATGAAATTCATAAAGCATTTGGTTCACATGTTCGAAAACTTTACTTAACTCTGTATACGAGGCCCGATTGCATAGCCAAGTTTCATAAGCCTAAATTTACATGGATTAGTGACTGTGATTTGTAAAAATTTGGGTAGCCCAGAACGTGAGTTTAGAAAGCCAGTGCCAATTTTATTGTTTCACTCCATGCAATAAGCTTGTAATCTAAGATAGACAAACTCCATCAAACATAAATTAGTGGGGTCAAATATCCCTTCCAATAGATCACTTCTTTATTCTTGTATCAAATTATATTTGGGTGAAGGACACATGGCTCAAAATGGCCCCATGGATCGTTTCTTCGCCAAATTGGTGTACCCTCTGCCGCACTAATGTTGAATCTACCCAACATCTTTTCATCACATGTCCTTATGCTCAACTCTTTTAGAGCCGTTTATTCAAAGCTTCTCAGTTTAGCTTCACCCTTTTATTCAAAGCTTCTCAGTTTAGCTTCATCCTTTTGAGAGACGTGATTACCATGCTTGAATCCTTGATTTTGGGTCACCCCTTAAAAAATGGGAGGGTTATCATAGGGGGTTCATCTCATCAAAGTCTTTCTATGGTCCATATGGCTCGAACATAACCATAAGGAGTGTGATTTCCTTTCTTTCTTTGATCACTTGATATATACTGCTCTCTCTTGGTGTAAATTCTCTAGTTACTTTTGTGATTACAATCTTACTTCCCTCACTACAAATTGGGATGGTCTTTCGTAACATGGTGATCTGCCCTTTCTCATCTTTCCTATCATTAATGAAATGAAGTTCACTATTTCTCATCAAAAAAAAATATTTGGGGGGAGGACGAGCTTAGGCAAGGGGTTGAAAATAACCTATGCTCCAATAAAAAGAAAAAAAAAAAAAAAAAGAACCTCTGTTCTGCTGCAAATCAGTCAATGTTTTCATTATTTTATGTAAGCTCCCTTGTATTCATAAATCATAAGAAAAAATTCAATTTTTACCAACTTGGTATGTTTGAATTAATTAAAACCCTAAACTAATAATTGCATCAATCAAAACCTTAAACTTTCACGAGTGAATCAATTTAGACAACCCGTTAAGATTCTATTAAAATTATTAATACACAATTTGCACACGCATAAGACTTCTTTAAATGCATGGATGAATATAATATTAAAGAAAATATTGAGATGAGGTGGGTAGTGACAGCTTTCATCAACCGGAGTGTTTCTCTTCTGCCTCTATTTTTCTCTACTCATTTAGTAATATTTACATGACAATTTAGGATTCGGGGAGAAGAACAATTATATTTAGTTAATTTTGAATTGCTCTTAAATAAAATCGATTGAGAATAGTCACAAATCACTGTTAGAGGATCTAAATTGATTCACTTATGAATGTTTTGGGTTTTAATTGATACAAGGGTGCAGCACAAAGTACCATTAAAGAACTAGCAAATCAAGAGGAAGACAACAACCTACAGCTTAAAGGCTTTAAAAAAATTGGCTGAAAAATGTAAAGAATATTTAAAAAAAAAAAAAACTGAAAAAGTCGAGGTTGTAAAGGCTCCTTACTTGTATCTAACCTCCTCGAAGTTAATATCTTCAATGGGAACAAAACCCTCAGTCGAAAGCGAGTGGTGTTTTACCTCGGGCATCAAAGGCAGCTGCAACAGACCATACCCCATGGCCAATTTCCCTATTTCAAGTTCTTTCCACCTGAATGACGAAGATGAAACCTTAGAAAGAAAAAGACTTGGCAGATTGCTTTAGAATGTCTAAAAGAAACATCATTAGGCACCTGAAAATGAAAGAGCAGTGGTGCTCTTTATAAGCACGTATAAAAGAAACAAATGCCCTAACTCCCTTCTCCATGACATCACGATCCTTTTTTGCTGCGGTTCGTATCTATAACAAGTCATGACATTGGGTCTTTTAGTGAAAGTAAATAACACCTGAATTTTTTCAATGCTAACATTAACACTAAAAATTAAAGAATGAAAACATTCATCAAAAAAATCAATCTCCTCACCTGTGGAACTATATCTGAGGCATCACTACAACAAATTCTCTCTTGTATAGGAACGCTTCTTATGGAAAGGAATTCTATATAAGCTTCTTCCTACACAAATCAGTCAATCAGAATGTTTGTGTTAATATTAAGAACCAATTAGAACAAAGAAGAATTTCTATTCAATTTCCTTATTTGAAGAGACTTGTAGGATCCAATATTACAATGTTCTTTCTTGTAGTAATATAAGATGCAAAAACTATTAAGACCAAATAGCACAAACTACACCTTCGGCAAAAGAAAAACAATGGCATTTCCTTCTCTACCCAATCGAGCAGTCCGACCAACTCTATGTACAAAGACATTAGGATCTTGAGGAGGATCATACTGCAATACCAAACAATAAATAGGTCTATTTTAGCTCAAGGATATATGCACTTAAAAACCATTTGAGAGAAGTTCTATATGCAGAAGAACATGGACTGGCATCCATAGCCAACCTGAACTATACAATCAACCCCAGGAATATCAAGTCCACGGGCTGCAACATCTGTGCATAGAAGAACACCACTTGAGAGGGATACAAATGAGGCTAGTGCTTTCTCCCTGGCAGTCTATTGAGCATAGAAGATATAGGCCATCAAAATGCAAAACTCATTGCATGAGCTTTCAAAAATGCAACTATAATTTACATCATATGGCCTTCAAAAAGTTACCTGTTTCATCTTTCCATGTAAAGGGATCAAGGAAAACCCTTTTAAAACGGTAAGCTGAGGTAGAACAACTCCCCAATAGTCAACACATGCACAAGTCATGAAGTATCTGTACAACACCACACCTTACTAAAATGAGGGGAAATTGGAAAACATTGCCAATTAATATATAGTATTTAAATCCGACAGATAACTGACGCTATGATTTTTTTGGATTTGTTCTTAACAAGAATGTCAACAAGTTGGGTGGACTTCTTGTCTGCTTCACATGCCAAATACTGCAGAAGAACGAAAAAGAAGATTTATTAAAAGGAAACTGAAGGACATACAAGCAAAACTGCTTATGGAATAATTGCCTTCGAGCATGTGTGCTATGTTAAAACAAATCCTAGACTTTTCTTTCTTTGCTATAGGGCATAATCCAATCCACACTGCATGACCACCCATAACCTTTTCATGGGCATAAAGTATCAATTGTGAACTTGTTTTCCAAGTTCTTCATAAAGAACTTCAACAAGAGCAAGATTTAATAGTCTTTAAGATACTTATCCCCATTGAAGATGGATGGAATTAAAGAAGTGTAGATAAAAATCAATAAAATTCACAGATACATCATTTACTCCATGCATCGAGTTATTAAATTGAAACATGCAAATTAGCCCGAACTGAGAAGCAGTTGCGGATACCTCAATATGAAGACTGGATGGAGTTCTTGAAGGTGCAGCTTGTGTTTCCGCCCTTACTTCGACCCGGACAGGATTTCTTAGCCCTGCCTTTGAAAGCTCTTCAACTGCCTCAGTTTGTGTAGCTGAAAAAAGACCAGTCCTACGAAGCTTAGGCAAACGAGATATAATTGAAGTTATCTGCCTTTGGAATCCCATGTCCAGGAGCCTATCTGCCTCATCCAATATCAGAACCTGTGAAAGATAATCAAAGCTATACATAACTTTGTGTTCCTATAAATTTCGCTCCAGACATCATCTAATACCAGTATAATCTTCCAAGAAATCAACTTACTAAAAGGTAGAAAGTATAGATGCAAATCTAAATTTAAAGATGTAGGCAGAAATCATTTATTCTTTTGGATGAGAAATATTCACTTAATAGAGAACATAAACAGGAGTTCAGGATGGCATAGTTTTTTTCTATATGGGTCAAAACCACTTGAATGAAAAGGAAAATAATTTTAATGAGAGAGAAGTGTTGGCGCTAATCTAATAATAAGCTCAAGCAATTCAGTAGCCAGGAACAAGTTCTTGAGGCTGAAGGATACCTCAAAGTTCCGGAAATCCAAGTTCTCCATACGTTCCATTATATCAAATAGCCTTCCTGGGGTCCCAATCAACAAGTTTGCACCTTCTTCTTCGATCTTACTCATGTCTTCTCTTACATCGGCTCCTCCAACGAGAAGCACCGATTTGAAATTCAACAATGTAGAAACGAAAGGAAGAGCAACACTGTAAATTTGTGAGGAAAGCTCCCTCGTCGGGGAAATTATAATCCCCATTACCTGCAGAGTAACAGTAAATACAGAACCAGTATAGAAATACAATTTGCACGCTCTTTTATAATCAATACTAAAACAATTTCACTCGAATAGGCTTGAAAGAGTAGAGAGAAGAACCTGGTGAGGTTTGGGGCGACAACTAAAACATCGGCGGAGGATTTCGACGACCGGAACTACAAACGCTAGGGTTTTCCCGGAACCAGTGGCGGCATCGACGGCGACGTCCTTGTGGCTGCATAGCAACGGAATTGTGGCGGCTTGAACTGGAGTACAGAATTGAAAACCTGATTGGGCCAACGCCTCGAGAACTGGGGCAGAGAGGGGAGGTTCAAGGTCGGAGAAGCGGGTGCTGGTTAAGGCTCGGTTTCCGTCGTCGCCGTCCATGGTTTTTTCTGAAGCTGTGAATTGATGAACTCTCGGAAACCTTTTTCTGAGAAAAAGGAATAGAGTAATGTGAGGGGTGTAAATCGGTTCGTTTCCTCTAGGCCGAACCGGTTCGGTTCGTATTCAACCGGTGGTTTAGGGTTTTGAAGAAACTTGTCTGGGAGAGACGGCGGCAGTGAACGGGAGAGCCGGCGTACGTGGAGGGAACGGAAGATGAAAAGTGGGTACTAGATTTTCATTTGGAGAAAAATAGCTAAACATTCATAACTCCGACTAAAAATTATTAAAATAGTTCATACTTTATGTTGTTTATATTACAATTCTATTATGGTGGGACTAAAATACTCGTAAGATTCTAAGGGGAGAGGAAGAAATTATAGTTAACAAAATATAAAAGTAGCAGGAATCTAAAGAGGAGAAAGAGAAATTGTAGTTAATAAAATATAACAAATTTGAATCAAATCTAAAATATTAAGTTAACATTATTTAAAGAAAAAAAAAACATGCATAGGTTACATAGATGAGTACAACGATTTAAATGACGAGTTATTGGATTTACATCTAATTTATAGTATATACTGAACCATACAATCTGTACTCATATAATGAAATAGAAATGTGTAATTACCCATTAAACGTGCAAAAACTAAACTGAATATAAAAATTGATACCTCATACAAGTCGTTAACCAAAGTAAAAAATGTCATCATTAATCACTTTCCATAACTAATACTCCATTTGAAACCCCCTCACCTCTTGTTGTTTATACCACTGCATAGCTACTTGTTGGACCATTAGGTATTTTGTCTTATTTATTGGTTCCTCTTCACGACCCACGATATACACAAGGACTATCTTGTTAGTATTTCCTCTTACGTATTGGCTCTTTTAGGCTTGTCTCCCCCTGTGTATATTAATATCTACAACGCAAATGACAATCTTGAGGTATATGTATTTCTATCTACTGTCGTTTCTGCTTTTTTTCATTCCTGCAACTTCTTCTAGTGACAACACACAGTATATATAGCGACCTCTCTTGTTGATATTTCCTCTTACTTACTAGTTCATTTAGACTTGTCTTGTTCTCGTGTATAATAGTAGTATCTGCAACGCAAATATCAATCTTGAGGTATATATTTATAGATACCGTCGTTTCTGCTTCTGAAAATCGAATGTGTTCGATCGATTTCTTCATTCTCTCATTTTATGGGTTTCCTTTCCTTCCATTACCCAAGCACAATTTTCATTTGTGATGTTGCACCTCAATAAATTAAAGAAACGACAAAAAATATTTCTTCATCTTCTATGACAACCCATTTTATTTGAAGCTCTCATATCCATTCAAATTTCTTCGATTTTCAACGTTGTTTAATCTCTCTCCTTAGTCTCTAGCAATATAAATTAGTAGAGTATGAGTCGTAAACCTAGGGAATAATTTGGGGAATAGTTTTTATCGATCTGAATCTCTTCATGAATATGGACGTTAAGAAAACCTGCAACCTTCGTGCAACGTCCATGAGAGAGAATTTGCAACCCCCATGAGCAACCACGCCCACTAAAGTCGATCAATGAAGGTCAATGGAACCGTGGCAAAAGATTAGGAGAAATTGGTTGAACAAGATTTAGGATGTATTTGAATTGACTGTATATACAATTATACACCAGGGCAAAATGGGAATATTATTTTCATCACACACCTCCCAAAAATAGGTAGACAAGCTTGCAATTGTGAAATCTTTTTTTATCCATTTTTCATTATAAACTATTTAGTTTAGACATTATTTACATTTTTTCAGGAGCACAAGAATAATGTCTAAATTTAACCCATCAAACTTGAAAAATGTCTAGTTTTAATTTGTAAATATGACTAATAGTTTTTAACTAAAATCTACTAATTGCATTAGGATGAAAATGTCCTTGTTGGATATTCATAAGTTTATTTTACTTAAAAGGGTGGCTAATAAAAAGCAATGTATCAAGAAGTAAAATACATTAGGATTTTCTTGAAATAATTAAATCTAGGGATTAAAATTGGAAATAAAATCTAAGGATGAAGAAGATGGAGGTTGTAGAAACAAATGTAACAACCATGAATCAAACCTAGGGATTTAAAGTTTGAAAAAAAACTTGAATTATAATTTGTTAACTTAACATTATTTTAAATTAATTTCTAGAGCTAGACTCTCGATATGAAAAATTCAAAAACTAATTTCAAAGACAGAAATGTGAATAGATAAGTTCCACATTACTGAATTAAGAAAGAACCAACAAGGAGTATATATTCGGAAATACTTCTATATTCCTCATTTAACCTGAAGTTGGTAGCGCTAACCATTGAAATATATGACTACGAAAACACGATGTAGTAATGTGTGAGATCATATTTAATAATTCCATATATGAATCTAATGAAAACGGAACCTAAGATAGGTCGCAACGAGATTATATATTTGTAATTTAATCTACAATTTTATTTTTTAACATCAAATTTATAACTCTAAATCTTAAACCTTACTAATATGAAAATCACAAGGACTACCATAGTATGATGTTTGATTTTTTTGTTTTTAAAAATTAAGATTCTTTTCTTCTCATTTCTCTACCATGGTTTTCATTTCTCTTAAAGAAGCATGTGGATGTCTAATCAAATTTCAAAAACAAAAACAAGTTTTTAGAAACTACTTTTTTTTTTCAGTTTTCAAAAACTTTTTTTTTGTTTTTGGAATTTGGTTGTGCATCCAAATGTTCTCTTAAGAGAGATGAAAACTATTATAGAGAAAATGAGAAAATAAGCTTAATTTTCAAAAATCAAAAACTAAAAACTACTCCCACTTCATGATTTACTTGTTTTGTTGTCTACTTTTTACTTATGTTTTAAAAACCAAGTCATGTTTTGAAAACTAAAAAAAAAGTAGTTTTCAAAAACTATTTTTTGTTTTTAGAATTTGACTAAGAATTCAAATATTTTCTTAGGGGAGATGAAAACTGTAGAGAAATTGAGAGAAAACAAATTTAATCTTAAAAAACAAAATGGTTATCAAACGGGCTTTAACTTTTAAATTTGTATTTAACCTAAATAAAAAGTGAAAAGGAGCAACGAGAAGAATGTCTAAATTTAACTCATCCAACTTGAAAAATGTCTACAAGTTTTAATTTGCAAGTATGGCTAAAACAATTTTTAACTAAAATCTACTAACTGGACAAAAATGTCTTTGTTAGATATTGATAAATTTATTACCTAAAAGAGTGGGTAATAAAAATCAATATATCAAGGAGTAAAATATATTGGATTTTTTTTAAAATAATTAAATTTAGGGATTAAAAATTCGAAATAAGATCTAAGGATTAAAAATTCGAAATAAAATCTAAGGATGAGAGAGTGTTGCGTAAAATAATATTAGCAATACCGCAAGTGTACGGGTCAAGTTTTAATATAGTGATTTGAGTTCAGAGTATCGTCCTCATGAATGGTTTTCTAGATTGATCAATTACTAAGGGCCTGTTTGATAACGTTCTCGTTTCTCGTTTCCTATTTCTTGTTTCTGTTTCTTGTTTCCTGTTCTCGTTTCTTAAAAATTAAAAACAGAAACATGTTTGATAACTATTTATGTTTCTTGTTTCTTTGAAAAAAGAAATAGAAACAAACACGCGTTTGATAACTATTTCTTGTTTCTTGTTTCTTTAGTAAAAATAAATTTAGTACATAGAAAATAATAAAATATATAACTTGCGGTAAAATAAATATAAAATAATCATAAAGAGTTTATAGTATTTTATTCCAAACTAACACAAAATTAATAATAATAATAAATTTTATCTTGTTCAAATTTGATTGGTAATGTCATTTATCACTCAAATCAATTCACTTTATACTATTTTGGCTTATAGAAGTTAGTTCAATTATACTAATTTATGAATTGTAAGGTTAGTCAATTGAGCATACACACATTTCTTTAATTTAATAATATTTTTTTCCTTTAAAAATGCATTAGTCATATACACAAAGTAAAATCAGGAAAAAAAAAGAGAGAGAATACATATATTTTTTTATATTTAATCGTAACAAAAGAAAAAAATAATCGAGATTTAAATAAAAAATAATAATGAAAAGAAAAAAGAAAAAAGAAAAAAAGAACTATTAAAAGAAAAAAAATATTAGGATGGAAGAGAGAGACACAAGAGAGAAAAAAATAAAAAGAAAAAACTAAAAGAAAAAATATTAAAAGAAAAAAAAATAGAGAGGAAGAGAGAAAAAGAAAAGGGGGGAGAGATGGGTGTAGAGAGTAGGAGTAGGGATACATGCATGAAACTTCAGAAAAGAAATGGGAAAAGAATTTGAGAAGCTACTTTTTGTAGTTTCTCAAAATCTGCCACTTTTTTAGAAACGTTTCTAAAAAAAATAGAAACAAGAAATATGAATGTTTATCAAACAAGTATGTTTCTTAAGAATAAGAAACGGGAACAAGAAACAAGAAATAGGAACGTTATCAAACGAGCCCTGAGTTCTTCTATTCTTCTGTTTTAGCTATTGTTCTTTTGCTTTAGTGAGACACTGGAACTTTGATATCATCTTAAATCACCAATCAAACTAAAAACTTAAACTAATAGCTTGGGGTAAATTTAATAAATCATATAGTCTAACACTCTCCCTCACTTGTGGGTTTGGAAATTTGATGAAAAGCCAAACAAGTGGAATCAATATTAAATGGGGAGAAAATTGACTTTGCACATGTTTGAACATACGACCTCCTGAACCACCTAATTTGATATTATGAAAGTGCTACTCACAGAGAAGAAATTTCATCTTCTTCCTATATTATATTTGGAAAAGTAGAATGATATTTATAAGTCAATCATGGACTGTCCTAACAAATAATACATGTTGAACAACCACTTAACAACAACTTATAACTATACAGTAACATTCTTTAGTGAGAAGGCAGCTAGTTTTTTGTTGCATACTTTGAAAGATTTGTGTGAAAGTGTGAACATTTGCTATTCAAGTTTTTTATTAATAAAATTCCATATAGGTTTGCATATTCAGAACGTTATTTCCATTATATCGGATTTTTTTAAAAAAATTATGAGTTCCATATCAATTATATTGTTGTTTTTTATTTGGTCTATGATGAGCTAATTTTCCTCTAGAGATTCAAGTCAATGAATGTTTCTGAGGAAAGATGTAAAGCTTAAAATACCACAATCAATATAATTAACACTTGAGACTTTGTTTGTTTTTATTGAATTGACGTGAGCAAGTAGGGGTGTACATGGGTTGGGTTGGGTTAGCGGCATTTTTTGGACCAACCTAAAAAATCGGGTTGGGTAGTCCTCCAACCCGTTCAACCCTATGTTTTAGAGCAACCCAACCCAACCCAATCCTTATAATTTCGGGTTGGGTCGGGTTGGGTCATCGATTTTTTTTTTTTAATTCAAATTTAAACAATTTTGGGAACCTAATTCAACATAAATATTACAAAATCAATCAAGAATTAAGAAACTTCAATATCTTCCAACTACATAAATATGATAAAAGTTTACAATAAACACAATACACTTTTAAAATAATCACCATGAGTTAAAAAAGTACCAAGTTTCAATAATGCAACAACTAGTCCATTACAATACTTAAATTTTAAATTTGAAGCACAACTAAAATAGAATCAACAAAAAGTTACAACACAACAAACATTAGATTTAGTTCTTCCTTCTTCAACATTTTCCCTTGATATTTGATAGCTAGAACCTGAAAGGTTGAAAATACAAATGAAACTTTAGATTATAAATTGTACCTATGGAAAAAAAATATTAATCAATATAATGATAGAATAACTTACAAATAAAATCATTATTCCACTTGAATCCTATTCCACAACAATAGAGAGGGATGTAATCTCTGAAAAACAGACCAAAGAAAACTAAATATCTATTATTTGATTATAATAGACTTTGAAATCCACAATAATAAGAAAATAATTTTATTACATGACTCAATCTTATCACAAGCTTCTAACTCTTCAAGTTGTGGAGGAAGATCTAATGACGTTGAGCCACCACGAATCCAATTTTGTGCACATATCAAAGCCTCTACTGTTTTAGGAGTTAAAGAACTCCTAAAAGAATCAAGAATTCGACCTCCTGTACTAAATGCAGATTCAGATGCCACAGTAGACACTGGAACAACTAAAACATCTTGGGCAATTTTGGACAAAATACGGTATTTATGACCATTCAATTTCCACCAAGACAAAACATCTAAATCATCATTAACTTCCTCATTAGGCTCAGATAAATACCGCTCAATATCATTCTTCACCTCCAATGAACTTTTTTCTTCTCTCCTTTTCTTATACCTTAATTGCATCGGGCTTTCCTCTTCATCACCATCATCATCATCACTATTGTCTGTACTAGTGACAGTGGTTGGTTGTTTAATGAATAAAGGGACATTTTTTTATTGTTTCTTATCCAAGATTTCTTATGTTCCGATTTACATAAATTATAGTTCTAAAAAACATCTAAGTTAATTAGTAAATCAACTTAACACAATGCACCAAATGACCAAACTTGAAGCAAATGAGTTGAATGGCAGTGAAATATGTTGATATTTGTTTCCAGTGGATAAGATTCTATTATGACTTCTGTGAAAAGTTTGGATGATATATTAACATCATTTTAATGTAAAGTATAATGGTTTTTCCCTCAGTATAATGTATTAACATCATTGAAACGAATTGGTTTTGTAGTTGATTGGTTTTTCCCTCAGCATAATCATTTGTGAATATTGGGTGGTAGGATGAGATGCCACAAACTGTATATTTAGCCCCACTACATTGTTCAGACCTTGAGGTGGAAAAGCAAAAGGAGGAATAAAAATAACCATGTTTAAACTAAGAATCAAATCAACCACGTATAATATTTTGTTTCCAGAAAATCAGAATAAATATGTTAAAAAATAAAAAGAAAGACAAAAAAAATTCTCTGATTTGAGATCTCACCTCACGACCACGAGATTCAATGGATTTCAGAACTCGCCTCCCGATCGACTACAAGGGATTCAACTTTGATCACGAGATTGAACAGATCGAGGGAGTTGCTTCGAGAATGGACGATGATCTGGAGTCGAACGCCGATCTGGAGTCGAACGCCGCAAAATCGAAGAATGGAGAAAGCAGAGGAGAATGGAGAGATCGCCGAAGGTCGAAGGGCGTCGATCCCTTTCCGGTGAACGCAAATGTGAAGCTGAAAGTCGTAGATCTCTTCTCGACGAACGCAGAGGAGAATGGAGAGACTGTCGCCTGAACGCCGCCTGAACTTCACAAGGGAGAGGATGGAGGACGCCGAACGAATGGAGACTCTGGAGTGAAGGAGAAGCGAGAAGGAGAAGCTGTGTTTGTCGTTTAGGTTTAAGATTCTTTAGGTCAGTTAGAAGAGTGAATTTTAGTAAATATATATATATATATATATATATAAATAAATGTTAAAAAAAACCAGTTCGGTTCGAGTTGACCCGAGCCAAAAAATGGTCAACCCGGAATCGAACCGAACAAACCGGGTTGGGTAAAAAAGAACCCAACCCAACCCCAAAAAAAATCAACCCAACCCAATCCTTACGGTTTGGGTTGGGTAGTCCGGGTTCGTCGGGTTGTCGGTTTATTTGTACACTCCTAGAGCAAACCTAGCTAACCAATTAGTGTTGTTTGCCAAGTTTAAACTTAATACCGAAAGGGTTAATAGAAAACAAATGTCATAAAAGCAAGGGAGGAAAAAGTTTAGAAATAAATTCTAAACATCAACCTTAGACATAGGGTGAGACTCTAAAACCACTAGGATTGTGCGCAAAATTATCTAAGCTAGATTAGCCATAGAAATATAGGTTTAATCACTTAGTCTCCTAAAGATTTTAAAGAAAAATTGAATAGGAGTTGATTTCTTGGTTTACTTAGTTTTCTCGTGCTAACTATGGTTGCAATTGCATTTTTTGTGATATTTCTTTCTAATGGGGCATGAGCAACTTGAATTCTTTTTTCCTTATTTATTGATTTTTCACATATTTTATTAGAAAAACAACCTCAACTATTTTCACACACTTCGTTAATGCATTTGCATTGTAAACAAATTTGTGTCATCTAAATAGATTTTGCTAAATTTTGTTTCTTTGGGTACAATACTTTTGAATACCCAGTATTATTACTCACAATCAACAGTGTGCACTTGCACTAGACTAGAAAAGATCCCACGTTTCAGTCTGATCAACAGTCGACTGCCATCCTCTTCCCTACACCCACAATCGCATTTTTGTCATTATAACATGATCAAGATCCAAAATGATCCTACACAAATCGAAAAAAATCACGTTCAATGCCAATCTTATCAAAAGATGAAACTCAAGAGAAGAATGAAGATTGAAATTCTACGTGTTTCATTGTATAGAAAAACTCATTTATTGGTGAGTAACCAAGCATATCATACAAGAGATTTACCAGAGAAGAAATAGGGAGAAGTTACACTAGAAAGCTATTAGTTATGATAGAAGGCCAATTTGAGTAAAAAGTATTTGAGTGAATTTCGATGCACTCCCTCAAACACATTATGGTATTTGAGTCATGAGTTTACTCTAAAATGTCTAAAAAAAATTATGATGACAGTGCTTTAGTAAACAAGTTAGTAACTCGATTTTGGAAGAAATAAAGTGAACAACAATATCCTTGCGAACCACCTTCTCACAAACAAAATGATAATCAATCTCAATATGTTTAATACGAGTGTGACACATAAGATTGTTGAGCAGAGAAATTGCAGAAATATTATCAAATCATAAAACATAAGGATCATGAAGAAAAATATGAAGATCACATAATTACTGGTGTAACCAATAGACATCAAAGTGTTATGGACTAGAGCTCGATATTAGTCTCAATAGATGATCGTTAGACAGTTACCTATTTCTTTGCAGACATGGAGATGGGACAAGAGTCGAGGAAAATGACTAATCAAGTTGTAGAACGATGATCAAATGTGATATGAACTACCAGGGACGTTAAATTGTTATTTTATAATTTTGATGTAATTTTATAGTTTTCCATTTTTATCCTTTTTATGATAATTTAAGATATGGATATTTTCATCATTTTGCTATGATCAATGATGTGACATTTAAGGTTTGGAAAACTATCTAAACCGCATTAGGTTGCATAGAACAATTTTTTTATGAATAAAATTTGAAGCGTTTGAGCCTTTTCTGACAAGTTTAGCCAGAAGCTTCTTGATCTCTTTGCAATTCATCTCTTGAGTTGCATGCCAAGAACATTTAAATATGATTGATTATCCTATCTTGTGGAGTGTTCGACTCTTGGACCAAGAACTTGTTCTTGTCTTAAGAGCTTTGATTTTAAGGTAATCCAGTGACTAACTCCATCCTTAGGGTTGATGAATTTGATAATTAGGGGTTCACATAATCAAACGGTTCCTAATTTTTCAAATTCTAGAGTTTCATATCAAGAGGTATCACCAACCAAATCAACATCATTGAAGGCCTGAAGAGATAATGCGCCTAATTGAAATAAAATCTCACTAGATGTGCCAACCAGGTAACTTAAGATATGTTTTACTGTAGTGTAGTGAACAACAATGGACTTTTGCAAAAATTGACTAACGTGATTGACCGCAAATGCAATATCTGGGCGAGTAAAAGTGAGGTATTGCAAGGAACCCACAAGACGTTAGTTTGAGATGAATAAGATAGTAATGGAGCAGAAACATGAGATCAACCGAGGATGACATGGTGTGAGGTAGGATTTGGTAGTTGTCATACCAGATGAACTAAGTAAGTCATGAAGGAGGATGATATGAACTGTCAATGGGTTAATTTATTATTAGTATTTTAATTAATAATTTTGATGTTACTTTATTGATTTTCTATTTTATCATTCTATGTTATATTAGGTAGTGATATTTTTGTCATTTATTATGATGTGACATTTAGGGGTTGGGAAGCTATATAAAGCTTGGTCATTAGGTTGTACATAGGATAGTTTTAACTTTGAATGAAATGGTAGTGATCTACATTTGAGAGCCATGAGCCTCGTCACTTTGCAATGTTTGTTCTAGGGTTGCATGCCTGAACATTCAAGTAAGTCTGATCAATTTGCTTGTGGAGTGTTCAAACCTTGAGTAGGGATTTGTTCTCTTTACCTCTTGGTCTTCGATCATCAAGGTAATCCTTATCTAATCATTCCTTTGGGATTGAGATTGAATCGATTTAGGAGTTTTAGTGTTTGAGAATTAGGGGTTCATATAATCAAAGGGTTCCTAATTCCAAGTCACTAGGGTTTTCTTATCAGAGGTGTTTGGCCACCTGAGTTGAGTTGAGTTTTAAACCCAACTCACCGTTCGACCCATGGAGAAATTAACTCCCCATAAAACAAGTTAACTCAACCAACTTGATACAGTGTTAGGATATTACTCCACCGAGTTGTATAGTAACTCTATTAACATATTTTATCACTGCTTCTCCAACGACCATCAACCATCGTCGGCGACTGTCGACCATCTCCGATGATCTTCTCAGACTACCATATGCAGCAATTCAGACTACTGCTGACTACCTTCTCCGACAATCGACAACAATCGTTGGCGACCATATCCCAAATCGGCGGTACCTTCTTCGACGACTATCTCCAACAACAATTTTCAGCGACCAACGACATTCTCATGGTTCAAAATAATATGAAATATGCATGTAATTAGTTGGTTCGATTCTATGTTCCAATAATCTTTCTTTAAACTTACAAACTTGACTCATTGTTAGTCATTACTTATATTTTGTGAACTATAATTATGTTTTGTGAATCATGGAAATAGGACCGTTAATGACCTACTAATATTTTATGAATATTCTACTCCTATATGATACTAATATTGAAACATATTGTCATTTTTTTGTCATCTTAAAAAAGTAAAATATTGATATTCTCTTTTCTTAAGATATTCAATTTAGTGCATGTGATTAAACAAATGTAAACAAATAATGTTCCTTTGCCAAAAAAAAAAAAAAACATAATGGTCAATGTGTTTAAAAAAACTCCCTCATAATGAAGACTGATAAGCCTTAGAATTAAGGCTTATTTTACTCTTAATTACTTAAACTATTCTTGTTTTATCTTGATATTAGTGAAAAATAGCTAAAATAATCATGAAATTAAAAAGAATGAAGAATGAAGACAAATTAGGATGAAAATCTTTAAAACTATTTCTTTTGTGCAGGAATTGCAAAACCAAATTGCAAAACTGAGGTATTGCAATCTTGCTTTGAAAAGTTGGAGCAGCAGAAATGAATTGCAAAATCAAATTGCAAAATTGAGGTATTGCAATCTTGCCTTAAAGTTGGAACAACAGAAAAATTAAAAAAAAAAGGAAAAAAAGTTTTGGGAAACCTATATGGAAAACCATTCATTACTCCATGATTTGAGGGATTGAGAGCACAAAATTCAACCCTAATAAAGCTCTATCTAAGGAGAAAAGATGGGTTAAGAACTCATTGGAGATCGATTTTGAAGTTGTTTTTAGAGTTTTTCTGTTGGATCGGTATGGCAACCCTAGAGGGGGGGGTGAATAGGGTTTAATTAAACTTTTTACTAAATATGCCCAAACTATCTAATTAACAAACTTTGTAAGAAACAATTAAAAAAATAATTAAGAGAAATTAATACAATATGCAAGATAGATAAAAAGTATAATAAAAATGAGTTTTATCCAATACTTAGCAATTAATTAAGAAACAAATTAAAGCATGCATAAACTACTACAAGTAATTGCAAAAATAAATAGGAAAGAGTTAGAGAAGATGACACCGTAATTTTATAGTGGTTCGGTCAAACTCGACCTACTCCACTCCCAAGCGCCTCTTGGGAATTTGAATAAAAAATTTTGCACCGACTCTTTCCACTGGATTAGAGCCCAACCGCTACACCACTCTTTTTTACGGGTTCAAGAGCAAACCCGATCCTTTCCACGGCTTAGGATCAAACCAATTTACAAAGTTTGGTAAAGATTTGAATAACACACTAATACACTCTCTTGATAGAGTAGATTCACAAATTTTAACTCTCACAAAATAATCCTCACAAAAAACAAAAAACTCTCTCAAGAAAGAGATGAAAAAAAAAAAAAATTGAGAGCTTGGAGAGAGCAACAATGAAGGCTTTTGATTTTTGGAGGATTGTAAAATGTCAAAACTTGTTGTAAAAATTTGGAGAAGAAAATGGTATAAAAAGAGAGGGAAATGGGGTAAAAATCAAATTTTAATTTGGACCAATGGATTGTAGTAAAAGAGAAATGGATGGTGGAGATTAAAAGTAAAAAGAAAATAATTATTAAAAGAATTAATAATAATAATAATAATAATAATATTATTATTATTATTATATATATATTATGTGAGTAACGGAAACATAAAAAAAAATTTTGATTTTTTTTTTTTTTAAAAAACTTCCAACGGTCAGAATTTGCATTTAATGCAATTCTGTTTTTTTTTTTTAAACCTCCAACGGTTATACATACATATATATATATATATAATATTTTTATTTTTATTTTTTTTTTATTTTAAAACAACCAAAATCCCACCAAATGTTACTCTTCCATAGGTCCACATGGCACACTTTAATTGGTCTACAATGGTGACTTGGCCGCCACGTCATCCCGTCGGGAAAATTCCGTTCAAACTTGTTTTGGTCATAACTTCTTCGTTTTAGCTCCGATTTGAGTGATTCAAGAGGCGTTGGAATCGTTATTCCGAGCTCTATGCAATAGAAACTTCAAAACAATTAAACTATTAGTAATTAATAGCAGGTTTGTTATCATCAAAATATTAATTAATTAATAATTAAAATTAATTAATTTTAGATTAAGGACCAAAAAGCCAACAATATCCCCCTTTTTGATG
Organism: Trichosanthes cucumerina; assembly: GCA_036507285.1. Classification (NCBI taxonomy): domain Eukaryota; kingdom Viridiplantae; phylum Streptophyta; class Magnoliopsida; order Cucurbitales; family Cucurbitaceae; genus Trichosanthes; species Trichosanthes cucumerina. Next base: position 14,797,985 of record CM071838.1, read on the forward strand.
ATGACAAACCATTAAAGAAAAATAACTTGAACTTCATAAAAAATAAAATAAGTCAAGTATTCAAGTAATAATTTCAATATAAAGTCCAATGTGTCACCATAAAACTCATACTTGAATAATCACTCAAATAAATAAAATATATCATTCTCCCCCTAAATTAATGCAAAACTAAAACATGATACAAAATTTAGAACCTATTTTTCTTAAACTTCTCCCCCTTTGGAATCATCAAAAAGACATAATTATGAAAGATTAAGAACTACATGCAAGCTCCCCCTAAGAACATGAATACATACTTTACATAACTTCCCCTATCAATATGTCATAGAAAACTAAAATTATAGATTCAAGAGGCATCACAACGAATAATACCAAGCTCAAGCCTATTTTTGCAAAAGTTTTCTTCATTCAAAGGCTTGGTGAAAATATCCGCTAATTGATTATTAGAGCTCACATAATCAAGAATAATATGACCATTTTGCACATGTTCTCTAATAAAGTGATGTCTAATATCAATATGCTTAGTTCTAGAATGATGAATAAGATTTTTAGTCAAATTAATAGCACTAGTATTATCACAAAATATAGGCACATTATCAAACTTTAATCCAAAATCACAAAGAGTTTGTTTCATCCAAAGAATTTGAGCACAACAACTAGCAACCGCAATATATTCCGCTTGGTAGAGTGGATAAGGCAACCGAATTTTGTTTTTACTAAACCAAGATACTAAAGAGCTACCAAGAAATTGACAAGTTCCACTAGTACTTTTACGGTCAAGTAAGCTTCCCGCAAAATCCGCATCGGAATATCCTATCAAATTAAACTCAACATTTCTAGGATACCATAAACCTAAATCAATAGTCCCAAGCAAATATTTAAATATTCTCTTAACTGCATGCAAATGAGATTCCTTAGGACAAGATTGAAATCTAGCACAAATACATACACTAAACATGATATCGGGTCTACTAGCGGTTAAATAAAGTAGATATTCTATCATACCTCGATAAGTTTTTATGTCTACACATTTACCTTTTTCATCCTTGTCAAGCTTAGTGGATGTGCTCATAGGAGTTTTTGCAATTTTACCTTCATTGAACTTGAACCTTTTGAGCAAATCTTTTGTGTATTTCTCTTGACTTATGAAGATACCATCCTTGAGTTGTTTGATTTGAAGTCCAAGGAAGAAACTAAGTTCTCCCATCATACTCATCTCAAACTCACTATGCATACATTTAGAAAATTCTTCACACAAACAAGGATTAGTAGAACCAAAGATAATATCATCTACATAGATTTGTACTAAAAGCATATCATTTTCCTTAGTCTTAATAAAAAGAGTAGTGTCAAGTTTGCCCATTTTAAAACCATTCTCAAGTAGAAAATTACTAAGCCTATCATACCAAGCTCTTGGAGCTTGTTTTAAGCCATAAAGAGCCTTTTTCAACTTATAGACATGATTAGGCAAATCAAAACTTTCAAACCCCGGAAGTTGTTCCACATAAACTTCCTCCATAATATAACCATTTAAGAAGGCACTTTTAACATCCATTTGATACAAGATAAAATTTTTATAGGAAGCAAAAGCAAGTAACATTCTAATAGCTTCTAATCTAGCAACGGGTGCAAAAGTCTCTTCATAATCTATACCTTCTTCTTGACAATAACCTTGAGCTACAAGTCTAGCTTTATTTCTAATGATATTTCCATTTTCATCCATTTTGTTTCTAAATACCCATTTAGTCCCAATAATAGAAGCATTAGAAGGCCTAGGGACTAATTCCCAAACTTTGTTCCTTTCAAATTGATTTAATTCTTCTTGCATAGCTAAAATTCAAAATTCATCATTTTCCGCATCTTTAAAACTTTTAGGTTCAATTTGAGAAACAAAAGCAATATTATTAAACAAATTAAGAGAGGAACGAGTTTTTACACCTTGTTCGAGATCACCAAGAATCAAGTCCTTGGGATGGGATGGAGCATACCTCCATTCTTTAGATATTGATGAAGAACCATTTTCCTTCTTTTCATTGAAGCTCACTTCTTGCTTACTTGAGTCACTTTCCTTGCCTTTGTCACTAACAAGTAAATCTCCAAAATTCCTTTCTAAATCATCACTACAAATAGACTCATTAGAAACATTATTGCAAGATTCATCAAATACAACATGCATAGATTCCTCAATAATTAAAGTTCTCTTATTGAAAACTCTATAGGCTTTACTAGTAGATGAATAACCTAGAAAAATACCAACATCCATCTTAGAATCAAATTTTCCGAGTTTTTCTTTGTTGTTCAAAATAAAACATTTGCAACCAAAAACTTTGAAATACCCAATATTTGGAATTTTGTTATGCCAAAGCTCATAAGGAGTTTTATCTAAAGAATGTCTAATTAAAACTCTATTTAAAACATAACAAACGGTGTTAACGGCTTCCGCCCAAAAGTATTTAGGTAAATCATACTCATGCAACATTGACCTAGCAAATTCTTACAAAGTACGATTTTTCCTTTCAACCACACCGTTTTGTTGAGGAGTTCTTGGAGCGGAGAAATTATGAGAAAAACCATTTTCTTCACAAAAATTTTCAAAAGCAATACTATCAAATTCTCCTCCATGATCACTCCTAATTTTAGAAATAAAAAATCCTTTTTCATTTTGAACTCTTTTTGCAAAACTAGAAAAACTTTTCAAAGCATCATCTTTATGTTTTAACATTAAAACCCAAGTAAATCTTGAAAAATCATCAACTATCACAAAAGCATAATAATTTCCTCCAAAACTAGCAATTCTAGAAGGGCCAAATAAGTCCATGTGTAATAGTTGAAGGGGTCTAGATGTAGATATCACATTTTTAGATTTGAAAGAGGACTTGGTTTGCTTACCCATTTGACAAGCATCACAAACTTTATCCTTTTCAAATTTAAATTTAGGTAGACCTCTAACTAAAAAATTCTTGGAAATATTTGAAATTAAGTGCATGCTAGCATGTCCTAGTCTTCTATGCCATAACCAAGAATCATCATGCAAAGCCGAAAGACATTTATCACTAATAGGGCAATCATTCAAATCAATAGTATACACATTTTCATCCCTATTACCAACAAACAAGACTTTTCTATCACTAGCATTTTCAATGATACAATTCTTTTTATCAAACACAACTCTAAAACCTTTATCACATAATTGACTTATACAAAGTAAATCATGCTTTAGACCATCAACCAAAAGTACATTTTCAATCAAAGTAGAAGAACTATTACCTATACTACCCTTACCAATAATTTTACCTTTCTTGTTGTCACCAAAAGTTACTAAACCTCCATCCTTTTTGGAAAGATTGACAAACTTGGATTGGTCTCCCGTCATATGCCTCGAGCAACCACTATCCAAGTACCATTTGTTTTTCTTGGAGACTTTCAAACATACCTACAAACAAAATTATTCAAGATTGATCTTTTGGTACCCATACTTGTTTGGGTCCTAGAAGGTTAGCATTTACAAACTTGGGAACTCATATTTTTGCATTCACATTTAAAGCATTGGATTTAGACAAATAACAAAAACAAGCTTTATGTCCATACTTGCCACATGAGAAACAAACAACATTATGCAAGGATTTATCTCTTACGACAAATTTATGCACTCTACTTTTCTTGGAGAAATTCTTTCTTGGAGCATTGTGAAACTTTGCTCTTTGAGAAAAATTTCTTCTTGAAGAAGTAGTATGAGCATATTTTAATTTAAAACAATTTGGTCTAATATGACCTTCAACACCACAATGATGACATATAGGCACAAAACTAGATTTATCATGCTTAGACCCAATCTTAGGCATATTATGATTAGGCACTATGGGAGATGCTTTAACAAAGATAGTTTTAGAGCTTGAAGGAGTAGAACATTCATCAATATAGCCTAAACCTCTTTTATCACCATAAGGTTTGCCAACTTTAATTATTTTGTCCAATCTTTGAGCACCTATTGTCAACTTTTTAATGGACTCTTTTGCCTTACCAAGTTCTTGCAAAGCATTTAATTCATTTTCCTTAAGCAATGTAATCAAATTATCTTTTTCATAACTATCATGCTCAAGAAATCTAACTTTATCAAGCAAGACATTTTTCTCATCACAATCAAAAGCATGCTTATCACAAGAGATATTCATTTCATCAATTTTCACCACATTATGCTCATTTTCTTTTAAGCAAGCAATTTCATCAAGTAAAGACTTATTTTCACTAGTTAGAGCATTGTATTTCTTTTTAAGCACAACATATTTAGAACCAAGCTTTTCTATGTCATTTTGCATGTTTTCAAAAGCTTCAAATAATTCATCATAAGAAAGGGGTTCTAGAGTTACCTCATCATCTTGTTCATCACCCTTGTCACCATGAGCCATGAAGCAAAAGTTTGCTACTTCTTCATTTTCACTACCACTTTCACTTTCATCACTATCATCCCAAGTGGCTTTCATTGCTTTCTTCTTGGATTTCTTGGATGATTTGAGGAGAGGCAATCCGCTCTTATGTGACCCGGTTTCTTGCATTCATAACATATGACCTCATCCTTTTTACTCTTTTCACTCTTTGACTCTTTTTGGTTGGAAATGTGTTTATTGAATTGTTTCTTCCTCTTAATGAACTTTTTATACTTACGTGAAAAATATGCAATATCTTCTTCATCAAGAACACCCTCATCTTCGGATTCAACTTCCAAGGATAAAGTCTTTAAAGCAATACCTTTCTTCTTTTTGGACTCATCCTCCATGTGTTCCTTCATAGTGATCTCATGTGTCATGAGAGAGCTAATAAGTTCCTCCAAAGGAAGTTTGGTGAGATCCTTTGCTTCTTCAATTGCCGTCACCTTAGTTTCCCAAATCTTAGGTAGAGATCTAAGAATTTTTCTAACATTTTCCGAGTTAGTATAAACTTTACCAAGACCTTTCAAAGTATTTGTAATGTTAGTAAATCTAGTAAACATCTCGGTAATAGATTCATTAGCATCCATCTTAAACAATTCATAATTATGAACTAACATGCTAATTTTTTATTCTTTAACTTGATTAGTTCCCTCATGAGTCACTTCAAGAATATTCCATATTTCTTTAGTCGAAGAGCACGTAGAAATCCTGTTAAATTCATCCTTACTCAAAGCACAATAAAAACAATTTATAGCTCTAGCATTAAGACCACACTTTTTCAAATCAATTTCATCATATTCATTTTCTAATTTTGGCACATCATTTTCATTAACAATTTTCATGGGAATATAAGGATCATTAACCACATTTAACCATAAACTATAGTCAACGGATTGCAAATAAATTTTCATTCTAGCCTTCCAATAAGAATAATTTGACCCATCAAAATAAGGAGGCCTAAAGGTGGATTGTCCTTCAATAACACCATTTACTACTAGGTTTGCCATAAAACTCAAACAATAAAGTTTATAAATAAAATTCTAAAAGAGCAACCTCGCTCTGATACCAATTGTTGGATCGGTATGGCAACCCTAGAGGGGGGGTGAATAGGGTTTAATTAAACTTTTTACTAAATATGCCCAAATTATCTAATTAACAAACTTTTTAAGAAACAATTAAAAAAAATAATTAAGAGAAATTAATACAATATGCAAGATAGATAAAAAGTATAATAAAAATGAGTTTTATCCAATACTTAGCAATTAATTAAGAAACAAATTAAAGCATGCATAAACTACTACAAGTAATTGCAAAAATAAATAGGAAAGAGTTAGAGAAGATGACACCGTAATTTTATAGTGGTTCGGTCAAACTCGACCTACTCCACTCCCCAAGCGCCTCTTGGGAATTTGAATAAAAAAAAATTTACACCGACTCTTTCCACGGATTAGAGCCCAACCGCTACACCACTCTTTTTACGGGTTCAAGAGCAAACCCGATCCTTTTCACGGCTTAGGATCAAACCGTTACAAAGTTTGGTAAAGATTTGAATAACACACTAATACACTCTCTTGATAGAGTAGATTCACAAATTTTAACTCTCACAAAATAATCCTCACAAAACAACAAAACTCTCTCAAGAAAGAGATGAAAAGAAAAAAAAATTGAGAGCTTGGAGAGAGCAACAATGGAGGCTTTTGATTTTTGGAGGATTGTAAAATGTCAAAACTTGTTGTAAAAATTTGGAGAAGAAGATGGTATAAAAAGAGAGGGAAATGGGGTAAAAATCAAATTTTAATTTGGACCAATGGATTGTAGTAAAAGAGAAATGGATGGTGGAGATTAAAAGTAAAAAGAAAATAATTATTAAAAGAATTAATAATAATAATATTTATGTGAGTAACGGAAACATAAAAAAAATATTCATGTGAGTAACGGAAACATAAAAAAAAAATTGATTTTTTTTTTTAAAAAACTTCCAACGGTCAGAATTTGCATTTAATGCAATTCTGTTTTTTTTTTTTAAACCTCCAACGGTTATACATATATATATATATAATATTTTTATTTTATTTTATTTTCTTTTTATTTTAAAACAACCAAAATCCCACCAAATGTTACTCTTCCATAGGTCCACATGGCACACTTTAATTGGTCTACAATGGTGACTTGGCCGCCACATCATCACGTCGGGAAAATTCCGTTCAAACTTGTTTTGGTCATAACTTCTTCGTTTTAGCTCCGATTTGAGTGATTCAAGAGGCGTTGGAATCGTTATTCCGAGCTCTATGCAATAGAAACTTCAAAACAATTAAACTATTAGTAATTAATAGCAGGTTTGTTATCATCAAAATATTAATTAATTAATAATTAAAATTAATTAATTTTAGATTAAGGGCCAAAAAGCCAACATTTTCATCGTGGGTCTCGTTCAAAACAAATCTCTGTTTTTTTTTCAGTTTTCTTTTTAGTTTTTTCATTTTTCTCGGGATATTTTTACGGAAGACCCCTTTTTATTATCATTAATGTTGAATGATCTGGTGCTCAGAAATAATGAAAACTGACCTATTATGACGTGGCAACATGCGCAAAATTACGCCGAATGGTAGCTTCTCGCCTCGCAGGAACGCGCACGCCTTCTCGAAGGAACGCGCACGCCACGCCTTCTCGAAGGAGCGCGCACGCCTTACTCGTAGGAACGCTCACGGTTACTCGCAGGAATGCTCCCGCTTACTCGTAGGAACGCTCATGCTTACTCGTAGGAACGCTCACGCGTTCTCGAAACGGTGACTCGTTCATGCATACATACAGTAACGCTCACGTTGTTCGCTCACGGTTACCTTCAGAAACGCTGAGAAATACGCGTTGTACGATAAGACACTGTATGAAATGACATGCCAATTTATTAGCCGAATACTCTGACAAAGGAATGATGATAATAAAATTGTAAAATAATATAATACGTACAAAACTCCATTGTGTGTTCGATAATTACTACTATTGTTCTCATTAAGCTTAAGATACGTGTTCTATACTCGTCTCTCATTCTTCTTCGTCGAAGCCTTCTCGTAAAACCCTACATTGGTGCGATCTCTCGCTCGTAATAGGTAATTCGTTACAATGTTAATGGGTGCATACTTTATTCCCTTATACGTTTCAGTCGGAATGAAAACATCCATAGGACCACACCGTTGTTTTCGAAAAATTTAATTGTAAAAAACAGTAAATGAAAGTGTTTGAAGCTTGAAGCATTGAGTGGTGACATTGTTAGTTATGTGCGGAGGTTATTATGGGGTTACTGAACGTGATAGCGAGAGCGTGAAGCGAGAAGTAGTAACAAATAGTAAAGGTGCGTGAGCGAGTGAGCGAGTGTGCTGCGAGAGCGAGACGACGTGAGCGTTTACCGAGAGCGATAGTGACACCCAATTTCCAGTATATCTAGGTTCATTCTTGTCGTTTATTAATGTCGTTGACACTGAATTACCGTCTATTCCAACTTATTTTATTGCAGGATGGAGAAGAAATCTCTATTCATAAGATATGGTGGATGTTGGGATGAAATTCAAAATTGTTACATTGGAGGTTGCCTAACCGGTGTTGTTGTGTCCGACACCATTAGGTTATTTGAGTTGAAAAACCTTATATATGATGTTACAGGAACTAGCCAGACGATGGTGGACATTATAATAAGGGTGAAGATGCCGTTGTTCGAGGAAGCACCTCTAATGTACATAAGGACTGACCGACCTTGAGTTTCTTCTACTTGTGAAAATGTCTCCGGGATGCAACTATTTATATCGATGTGAAATGTAAATGATGGTAATGTACTTAGAATGAGGTCGTCCCCCATACGAGTCATGTGGTTCACCAATCATTAGATGTTGACACACTCAATATACCACGAGTAGAGGTGGATATGTCACCCAACGAGATGGGAGTATCATTAGTGAACGATGATGTGAACCCTTGGGAGTCAGAACATGGTCACGATGTTTTTGGACAATATGAGATGGATAGTTGTGAAGCATGGTCGATTCCAAATCCCACTCCAAATCCAACACTAACTCCAACTCCAACTCCAAATGGAAATCCAAATCATTCACCCAATCCAACTCCAACTCCAACGCCAACTCCAACTCCCACCCCCACTCTCATTCCCACTCCTACTCCTACTCATACTCCAATTCTTTGTTCCACTCCGAATCCAAATCCAAATCCAACCCAACTCCATCTCTAAATCCAACTCCATCTATAAATCCAACTTCAACTCCAACTCCAACTTCAACTTCAACTCCAACTCCAAATCCAATTTCAACCTCAACCTTAACTCTGACTGGACAATCTTCATCTGTTAATAACTGTAATGAAGATGTTGGGGTTGGTCAATTGTTTGTAAATAAGAAAGAGTTGAAGAAGCGACTGTCCATGCTGGCAATGAATAATAATTTTGAATTTAGGGTTAAAAATCTACTGAAGGATTTGTACACACGCTGGTTGTTTGGAGAAGACTTGCACATGGAGGTTACGTGCGGTACAGATGGAAGGAACAAACTTGTTTAGAATAAACAAGTATGTCGGCCAACACTCATGCTCAATTGAATTGTTGAATCATGATCATAGGCAAGCAAGTGCAGAAGTCATAGGTCATTTAATAAGAAGCAAGTTTGAGGGAGTTGGTCGAATTTACAAGCCGAAGCACATCATCGAGGATGTTAGACAACAATATGGTGTGAACATTAGTTATGACAAAGCATGGCGTGCTAGGGAGATGGCACATGCATTAGCCAAAGGTACTCCAGAGGAGTCGTATGCCATGCTCCATGCATATGGCGAAGCCCTTAAAATTGTCAACCCGGGCACTATTTTTGATATAGAGGTTGAAGATGAAAACAATTTTAAATATGCATTCATGGCACTGGGGGCATGCATACGAGGCTTTTCACGCATGCGGGATGTTGTCATTGTTGATGGCTCACACCTGAAGGGGAAATATAAAGGTTGTATGTTGGTTGCAGTGGGGAGGGATGGGAACAATCAAATTTATCCACTGGCCTATGCGATAGTGGATAGTGAGAATGATCGGTCATGGACATGGTTCATGACGAAATTGAAAAACTTTGTGAGTGATTCCGATACTTTGGTGGTTGTATCCGATCACAATGCAAGCATAGCCAACAGTGTTAAAACTGTATTCTCACATGCATTCCATGGAGTGTGTACTTATCACTTAGAGCTAAACGTCATGAATAATTTCAAGGATAAGGTCGCAGTCGAATTATTTAAGAGTGTCGCGCGGGCAGTCCGTCAGTCTGAATTTAGAAGGTATTGGGATCAACTTGTTCTATTGTGTGGAGGTGCAGTAGCCCGATATCTAGAGGTCATAGGTATGGAGCGTTGGACAGCATGTTTTCAGGTAAACAGACGATATGACAACATGACGTCCAACAGCGCTGAGTGTTTCAATTCACTCACGGTTGAGGCACGGTTGCTCCCAATTGTTGCGTTATTTGATTTTGTGCGAGAACACCTACAAGGATGGTTTTACGAACGACGTAATTATTGGTGTACGCACACAACCTTGCTTTCAGACTACGCAGAGAAACGACTTGCCGCTGAGTGTGAGAAAGGTAGACATTACCGTGTTGACCCTATTGATTGTTACAATTATCACGTGATGGATGGTCATTTAGGGGGTATCGTCAATCTTCAAACACGTCAGTGTACATGCAGGGAGTGGGATTTGTATGAGATACCTTGTGCCCATGCTATCATGGCGGCTAGGGAGCGCAACATTGCTCCATCAACCCTTTGCAACCAGTACTATTTTGTGGAAGCGCTTCAAGCGGTATATGAAGAACCAATTTTCCCACTTGGTCATATATCTGAATGGCCGAAGCCACTTGGTTTTGTGGATGTCCGGATACAACCCCCGAAACGTGTTGTAAGGGTTGGTCGAAGACGTGTACAACGGATCCTATCGGGTGGAGAGCATAGGCGTGGTAGAAAATGTGGTCGATGTGGTAATGTAGGACACAATCGACAATCATGTAATCAACCCCTGAATCGATGAACATGTATGAAATCTGAGTGTAATTGTACAATGTGTTATTAGTACCACATCTTAATTTGCATATTGTGTTGCCTTGCAGGAACAGAATCCACTGGGTGCATGACGCTCGTTTTATCGCGCTCGCAGGAACAAAGTTGATGGATCGCTCACGTTGGATCGCTCATGTTTGATCGCTCACGTTGGATCGCTCACGTTTGATTGCTCTCGTTGGATCGCTCTCGATGGATCGCACTCGTTGGATCGCTCACGTTGAATCGCTCGCGTTGGATCGCTCTCGTTGGATTGCTCATGTTGGATCGCTCACACTGTGGACCATTATATCTCCTAATTAACTCCCATTCACAGTATATGCATTGTACAGAACATTCGTTTATATGAACTGTATACAATTAATCAATGAATCAATGTTTTATAGATGGTCAGATATACATAAAATAGATATACAGAAAACAGATATACATCAATGAATCAATGAACTGTATGTGCAAATGAGAATTAGTGTCAAAAAAATTCATTCCCAGACCATAACTGACAAGCGTAGTGTGTCCTGAAGTCTGTCATTCGGTCTTGGATGAACTGGGATTTGTCCGCGCTAGTGACGAGGTATTCAATCGACTTTGCGCAAAATATGCCGCAATCAAGTGAATTCCGTTGCAGTTGTGCAGTCTTCGAACGTAATAATTTCCACCTATCCGTTTGTATCCCAGCCTTGTGACGTTGGACATCGCAGTAATAAAGCAAAGACGACAGAGTATACGTCAATGGCTCTAAGAACCTGTCCACTTCTTGGGGCTTGAGATACGATGGATAGGAGTCAAATATCATTATGCAACCTCTGTTAATGTCCAAACATAATAGAAATCAATGCTCCTTCATGTTTGTTGGACAGAAAATGAAATCCACCTCATGCCAGCCCGGTTTGTATGCATCGTGCTCACCTCGTACGTACTCCGCGTACGTGTCTTCTGCACTCCAAAACATGGCTGATTTGATTTTCGGCTTGCCTTTGATCCTCTAGAAGAGACTATCCTTCCCTCGTGCATTTAGGTGAGACTGTATATGGTACATAGTAGTAAGACATAGTGAGTGGAAAACCGTAAATAACTTATATAATTAACTCACCAATATCCCAGTTGGAAGCACCGTGAACTTGTTTATGCACATCTTTGGTCGTGTAGACAACTTGTTCTTCACGAACATGCACAACGTGTTCATAGTCTATGAAAAACAACATTGAAAACATATTAAGGTGTACATTAATTTAAAAAAAAAAATATTCGTTAGCAGATGTAAATAAGGGACGAATGAAGTAACACTTACGTCACACTCGACCCATGAGCTAGGTGTAAGGAGATCGGTGAAGAACTTTTTCTCCATCGGGACTGACGTCGTCCCCAACCCTGGCCTAACATCTCCCGCTGTGGAGGGATCCTGAATCCATGACATCATCGCCTCGAACACCTCCTTATCAACGCCATGTGCAGGATTGTACTTCACGGTCGGGTTATGAAGTATAGTTACCCTACCGGGAATAGGATATTTGGCCTTCTTACACTCTGGGGAGTGCTCGCCCTCGACATATTCTATGATAGTCTTACCGCTAGGAGAGTAACGAACTAATGGTACTCTCTTGCGACTACCTTTCCGCAAACCCTCTTGTTCGTCAGGTTGTTGGACCGCAAGAGGGACGGTGACGTCAATATCTTCGATCTCCAACGTCGGGTTGTGAGTTCCCCCAGCCAAGGAGGGCAGAGATGACATTTTCCTCAAACTATCCAATGTCGTGGCTGCATCTGCAACGATATTAGATAGGATATCCTCCCCGACTACTGTTAAATCAGATTGGATGGGATGGGAGACATCTGTCAATGGCGATAGTGCCAGTCGGGTTGTGGAAGGTCCCACTGCTCGTCGAGGATGGAAGGGTCAGATGGAATGGGAGATGGCTCGGATGGAGTGTGGATGGTGGACGGCTCGGGTTGAACGGAAGGGTCGGATGGAGTGAGAGTGGTAGATATCTCGGGTGGCTCATTAGGAATGAGTGTGGGAGTGGGGGTTGGTGTGGATGTGGTGGATAGCTCGGATGGCTCATGGAGAATGATAGTAGGTGTGTCGGTGGTGGATGGATCGGGAAGGAGAGTGGGTGTGTGGGTGGTGGACGTCGTGGGTGGAATGAGAGTATGTGATGGCTCGGATGGAACGGAAGGGTCGGACGGAATGAGAGTGGTAGATGACTCGGGTGGGTCATTAGGAATGTGAGTGGGAGTGGGGGTGGTGGTGGTGGATAGCTCGGATGGCTCATGGGGAATGATATTGGGCGTGTGTGGATGGTGGATGGATCGGGAATGAGAGTGGGGGTAGGAGATGGCTCGGGTACAGGATGGCTTGTTGTGCAATCATCGTCCTGCAATGTATGGAATCCATGTAAGACACACTATTTCCAAATAAGGATGACGAAAGCAAGATACTACAAAGATGTAACGTGCACTTCATCATCTAGACATGAACTCGCGCGTGATCATAGCGGATGTGTTTTAACCTCCCCATTTCCGTTCTCATTTCTTTCCTCATGTCCGATGACGTCTGCTTTGGTCATATCACATGAGACATCTCAACGCCTTCAACGCGCATTTCTATACCCCGAATGTAGTCAACACTGGTTGATGCGGTGGGCATATCAATGGGTTGATCGTGTGAAGGCTGGACAATAGGGGTCGTGGATCGGACCGATGATCGGATGGGGGATCGGTCAGGAGACCTGATATCACGAGCGAATCGACCTGGATCGGTCGGTGTTCCGAGTCTCTCAATAATGTTCTCCGGATCCTCGACCGCGACATCCTCAACATCGACATCCATATCTTTGGACCTCGTCAAACAAATCGTCGTCTTCCGCAGATCCCAACTCATCTTCTTCATCATCGGACGCCGTTAAGAGTCTATCATCGTATGCAGTGCAGCACGATCGCATTTCCGATTCTGATGGGATAAGGTTCGCGACGACGACCAACTAATGACAAGGAATGCACAAACACATAGAGTGAGTAAGTAAAATGAGTCATGCATACACATTAACGTGAATCATATCATATTAGAGGTTATAAACTTTTTTTGACGCCGAAGACATCTCGCCCAAGGCCTTGTATGTAATGAGTGTGTGCACGACCATCTCTACGAATACGTGGCACCGCGTCGTCATCGACGCGAGTAGCTATCCGATCCGCCACCGGTAGTAGGGTCTCGTATGCCCACACCTATTAGATATTCATTAGCTTCAGTGTGATTCTAGAATATGATAATAAGTACATTTTACAACATGTATTACCCGAAAAGGAGGGAATCTGGGAAGGTTATACTTGAAAGTATAACGTTTGTTAGTCTTTGACTTCATTTTATATGTTTTGAGCTTCCCCTGCAAGGCGGCCTTCAAGCCACGTATGGTCCTTTCCCATATTCTAGAACCCCAATCAATACTGTTGAAGTATTCGAAGTTCTCCACGTCTCCAAACAAAGAACTGTCGACGACGGTTTTCGACTTGTTCTTCCCCATCATTACTGCCTCACAGTAATAATATATAAGAGACACCTTCACCGCATCTTCGTCGGTGTCAAATTTTATCGTCTTGTAGGCAGACTCAAAAGCATCGACATGGATGTCCGTCCCCATGCCATCGAAATACTTCTCCCGAAGAGCAACAGGCCAGTTCGGGCAGTGCCGTTCACGTGATCGTGGGGATTGCCACAATCTGCTCATTAGAATGAACTCATCCTTACCAAACTTGGCTCTTGTTCCATTGATAGAGAACAACATCGATTCATTGTCTTCGCCTCCATCCCCTCCACTCACCTCCCTGAGAAGGATGTGATGGACTAGTGGACTATTGAATACGAGGTCCACATCAACGAACGGACCGAATCACATCGCTTTGAATATTCCAAGTCATGTAGATGTCAACTTACTGTTTCAATACTTTGTTAGCACTGGTGATGTGTGCTAAACTAGATGTTTGACCTGGAAACCAGTCTTTCTGCGTTATCTTCAGAACAATTGTCATTCTAAACCTGTGCATAATAGTTGAACATCATTTTAAAAAAATGCACGAACAACGATATATTAAAAACGATGTCATACCCCTCTCCGAACTACTCCGCTAACTTAGCCCTGGAGACGGCGTGAAGCCAACATACATCGTTCACCTCTCTAACGATACTGTGACCTGTTTTTACCTTATAAGCATACTAAACTTGTATAAGAAACAACTAAAACATAACACAAATGAAATATTGACAATTACGTAACCTCGTGAGGGTAACCCTACTTATGACTCTCTCGGAAAAACTGAAAGAGATATGAACATCACAACCAAAAACATACCCAACCATGGATCACACAACCACAACCTAAAATGTACACATAAACATAAGTTCATAGTCCTTCTTCTATACATATAGACTTTCTATACAACTCCACCCACGCACAACATATCAAACTTGTGAAGCTTCCAGATAGATTATGGCGGGTTTTCGAGCACCGGGGCTCGATCTCTACCTCGAAAGTGGGAAAAACAACTGAAAGAATGAGCTATGAAGCTCAGTGAGTGACTTGAGTTTAAAAGAAAGCTATTAACTCGTAAATCATATCACCTGCCATCTATGAGCATATGCATCAGTAATCAAATGTTAAAAGTAATCGTGTAATCATAATAGTTTTTCATGAAAACCAAATAAGTATATCGTTAAAATCTCGTAAGGCATGTAAATGATATTAACTCTTTTTAAAACATGTCACAATCTACGTTGTGTAGGGCACGCCCAGTACAACCAACGTTTATTCTACGATGTAGTGGGGCCCGCCCAGCACTCCCATCGTCTTTGTCGTAGTGGGGCCGCCCGGCCTCTCTCACGGCAGTAGCTGTTGTCACGGAGTACACTCAACGTCGATAACAGAATAAGACCTGTGTGCACACGGTACTATATAGCCTCGGGCTCAATGTCTCAGTCATTTACTCATTCAAGACTCATAAAAACACATAAAAACATTTAAACATGCATGCTTATCTTCTCTTTCATAAAACTCAAGCTTACTCAGTTTGTTCATAAAACTGAAAAACTTTAAAACATACTTGCTAGTACATACTTGCTCAAAATCATAACATTTCCATAAATTTCGGCAATCATTAGACATATGCTCATGTATAAATTTCTTCATGACATTTAGGCTCACAACGAGCACTTGAAATCATTTCTTAGAAAATATGAATACTGATAAACATGTGTTTCAAGGAAAACATTAAGCATTGAAACCATTTCGTTTTAGCAAAACCTTGCATTTTCATAAGAATAATACAAGCCTATAAACCATTTTCAAGGTTCGTTTTGTCACTCACCGTGTTAGAACTAGAACCTTGGCCTGTACACTCGACCTATCTCCTCTTGGACTGCCAAACAAACCAAAATCATGTTTTAGAACCTCGAACTCATGGTTTTTAACCTTAAAACTACAAGAAAACACTCCAACAAAAATTCCAGCATTTAACAGATTTTATACCCTGTATTCAAATACTCATAACTTCTTCATTACTTAGCCAAAAAGGATGTACTTTATACCAAATTCTTCCTTTTTGAACCCTCTAAAAATCATATGAAGACATGAAGTTAAGATTCCTAACATATTGGTTCGAAAATACCTCGAAGTCTTCTTTCCCAAGAACCAACTTCTGCTATTCCAGATTCCATTTTCTACTGCAACCCGAAACTTGACCTGATATTTACAACATCTTCCAATCATTTTATATTCACGATTTCTTCACGAGAATTGTAGGAAATTCAATAAGCTTTCCAACCATACCTATTAGAGCTTCTGATTCCAACTCTACAGATCAGTACAACCAAAACATCATAGACTTCTCGGATTTGACAGCAAATTCTGTTTTCTGTCTTCCTCTTCACAAAACAACAACTTAAGGTCAGAATTGACTCAAGCATCCTTCACGAACTTTGTTCAAAAATGAATTAGCTTTCAAGAAAACTAAACCTCAACTCTTACCTCTTCCTGTGGAGCTCGAGATGAACAGAAAACCAGAACAGGGTTGGAGTCGATCACCTTGCTGCTATATAATCAAACTTTGAGTTCTCCTCCCTCTCTTCTGCAATTCTAGCACCAAAATCACCTTCTTCCTCTTCCTTTAAGCTTCTCCCACGAAACCCTTACCTTTCTTTTGATAAATGAAGAAGAAGATCGATGGAAACATGGTTTTTAAAAAGAAACTAAGGTGGGGTCCCACCATCCACTATCCTTTTCCCTTTTCCTTTCTTTTCTTTTCTTTTGTTTTAAAAACAAAACCAAAACCAAACATTTCCTTCATTTTCTTTATTCCTTTTGTTTTATTTTTTTTTCTTTTCTTTCTTGATTTCCAAAGAATGATCTCGGGTTTACAAACAGTGTGTAATACAGTCAGTATATACAAAATGAAATCGATCAATCGCTCTCGTCAACTCGCTCACGCCCACTCGCTCCCGCTGACTCGCTCCCGTTCACTCGCACACGCCCAATCGCTCACGTACTCTCGTCATCTCCGTCCTTGCGGTCAGTAACGTCTCTCCGTCCTTGCGGTCAGTAACGTCTCTCCGTCCTTGCGGTCAGTAACGTCACAACCCCAAACTAGACAGATATAACTTAAACCCTATCAACCTATTGTCGATTTCCAAATAAAACTAGACAGAAATAGTACATGCACCCTTTCGACCGCTCGACTGTAACAATCACATATTGCAGTTACGAATATAAAAAAAAAACAATAGAGTGAAACCTGTCGGCGGTGGAATATCGACGGCTAACAGCGACAGAAGGTCGACGCAAAACTCCGGTGGACTGTCGACGACAAGCGGCGGTGGAACAGAGTGCTACCGAACGCGTGGGAACTGAAGAGACTAGAGAGAGTGATAGTGTCGAAAACTTAGAGAGAGAGTAAGAACTTGTTAGTGAGATGTAGAAATGAAAAATCCTTTTTATATGAAATGAAAAAAAAACGTTGGCTCGCTCTCGCAGGCTTGCTCTCGTTGGATCGCTCTCGTAGATAGGCTCTCGCTTTCTTGGTATCGTTTATATGCTCTCGCGTTATTGCTCCCATTGAAGTGCTCTTGATTGCTCGCTCTCGCTCTCGATAACTCGCTCTCGCACTCGGTTACTCGCTGGCGTCGACACGCTCACACAGATCGAGTATTTTCATGATTACAAAAATAGTGAAGTAATTGCTAATTGGAGAAACAAATAGACGCATTAATTAGTGATCAGGCGTCTTTAAGTTCGACCGTTGAGTTTTTTAGTATTAATAAAGGGTGTGGCTTATACAAATTTCATCCTAAACCACAATTAACCTCTATTCATCTTCTTCACCCTTTCATATTCTTCTCTTCAAAATGAATTCAAACACAATCGAGTGCAGATTCGGACAACACGATTTACGATAATGAAGAGGTAGAGAAGGCTTTTTTACGCCTCCAAACCACAATCATCGAGAGGATAGTTTTTTCAACTATCACGGGCGATACCACCGAGCAAGTCCTCGGATGACTCTCTGGGGGAGGAATCCGATGAGTCCTCGGAGGAGTCATCCGAGAGTCCTCCGGACCCCATTGAGGCAACCGACGCCACGGTTGCTTGGTTCTGACATCCTCCTCACAAGAAGCGACGCGCCTTACCGAATGTTCCGTTAACATTCCCTCTGAAGAGCGCTCAAGAAGAGAGGCGGACGGTGGCCGACCCCTCGGGTGTGTCGACTCCTCCAGTGAGTCGATTAGGAGATGCGAGCTTCCTTCCCTTCCTTATTATGTGTTTTTTATTTTTCTTAATGTACTTTTTTTGTGACATGTGAATGAATATATTATGGTTGTTTAGATATTTGCATCTTCATTTCCAATTTCCAAAGCGAGAAGCGAGTCTAAGCGTGGCGTTCCTACGAGTAAGCGTGGCGATCCTGCGAGTAAGCTTTGGCGTTCGCCGAGAACGCGTGGCGTTCCCTACGAGTAAGCATGGCGTTCCTACGAGTAAGCGGGAGCGTTCTGCGAGTAACCGTGGCGTTCCTACGAGTAAGGCGTGCGCGCGTTCGCCGTGAAGGCGTGCGCTGTTCTGCGAGGCGAAAGCTACCCTTCGGCGTAATTTTGCGCATGTTGCCACGTCGAAATAGGTCGATTTTCATTATTTACGGCGCCAGTCATTCAATATTAATGATAATAAAAAGGGGTCTTCCGTACAAATATCCCAGAAAATGTTTCGCTTCACCGTGAGTTGTAACTTAGTGCATATTGCTTCGAATTCCAATCCGATTCAAGTTCAAAACTTGATTGTTACGATTAGATCTTTTCGTAAAAATATGAAGGGATTTAAATCGATTGGAGAATGGAATTCAAATTTTATTTTCTATTGTAATGTTCTATTGTTTTCTTGGATTCGATGTTGTTGTGTTTGAGCAAGTAAAGAGAGTGAGTAATTTCTGACTTCGTTTTATTTGAATTTATTTGTTTTTTAGATTGAATTGTTGGTAAACTCGAAATATGCAAGCCATATTTAAATCCACGTTCAAGCCCACAATTTTTATTCCCATGTGTTATGTTATTGGAGAAGAAGATAACTTGAAGTTCAATGGGTTTATTTAATTACATTCATTTAATTACATTTATTTTTATTCTCACAATTTTTTTGTTTCATATTTTCTTACATTACTTTGCAGTTTTGCAAAAAGTCTTTTCTCCTTGGTCTTGCAAAATTTTCGACTTTCACTTTAGCATAAAACTTGTTTTCTTTTTTTTCTTCTTTTTTTTTTTTTTAAAAAATAATTTTAGCATGTATGTTCCTTCGAGACATTGTTTTAAATTTTGTAAATTAATCATGAGCTAAACTCTCTTAGGGGGTTCAAAAATGTGAATTTCCTAAGAATGTAATTGTAGCTAAAATTTCTAATGAAATCAAACCTACACTCCAATTGTTTGCTTGTCTTGAGTTTAATTCCGTTGGAATCCTAGAGTGATCAACTAGGGTTGCAATTTAAGTTTAGATTTAATACCGACATATTAGAAATAAACGAATTTCACACAAGTAATGGAGACATGAGTTTAGACATAAGCCGATTGTTTATCTTAGACATAGGGGTTAAAGACTCTAAAATCCAAGAAGTTATTATGCCCAAATTACCTAAGATAGAGGGACTATAGACATGTAAGTCTCTCACTTAGTCTCCTAAAACCCGAACGTTGAGGAGAATGTGAGTTGTAATTTCGGTTTACATTTGAGTGTCATGTCAATAAGGTGGAATTGTGATTGTTGGTTTGATATTACTTAGGGCAATGACATTTTTTAGCTCCATTGCATTTAATATTTCCTCTTGAAATTCTTCACTTCATCATTGTTAGCATTTTGTACTTCGCTGTTGAGTTTGCACTACTACCATTTTGCAATCTAGTTTTTCAAATTTCACTGCCTTCAACTTCTGCAGTTTTTGGTTTGTTTATTATTCAGATTGCACAACTACCAGTTTTGTAATTTGACTTGAAATTAATTCAATTTTCCAACACACCACTTCTAACCCTGATTTTGTATTTTTTTTTATTTTTCTTCTTGCAATTCTTTTACATTTTTTCTAAGCATTAATTTTGCTAACACCATTCCTTGAGGGATCGATACTCAGGAGTACTCCCGATCAAAGACCCTATTAGCAATTGAAAAGAGTCATAATAAGTTCCTCACGTGTAAGTTTCAAAGAAGTTCAATGTGTGTTTAGAAAATGAAACTTTAGATTTCTGTACTTTGATAGAAGTTCAATGTGTTTAGAGAAAAAAAAATACATGTACGTTATCTTTTCTCCATCCATCAATTGCTATTTGTTATTATAAAAAAAATAATATTTGATTTCTATATAAATTGAAAGAAATTCAATGTGTAGCAGAAAGAGAAAATAATACAATATTACCTATAGTTTCGAAGAAGTCAAATCCTAAAAAAAGAAACATAAAGAATTATATTTTTTATATAAAAAAAATCAATGTTGAAATATATGTTTTTAAGTGGACATCTGAATTCAGTGTTGGAAAGTTGGGAAAATATGTTTCTAGATGAATGATTGGAAAAAATAAAAATAAAGAAAACAAAAACAGTCAACTAAAAGTCATTTTACTTCGAGTTACAAAAAACTGCACTATATACCCTGACGACTCAATTCTGCATCACAAACACAAACTTTTTGACTCAACACAACTCAATTCTGCACCCTAAATACAAATTTCTAAACTCACTGACAAACTAACTCTGTCCAAATCAACTCAAGTTTGTCCAACTCAACTTGATAAGAAATTAAGAGGAAATTGAAATCTAACAACCTTGTTGTGGAACAAGACCTTTAGATCTAAAACCCAAAAACTCTAAATCTAGATGAAATCAAAGAAGCCAAAGATTCCAATATCAAAATGTTAAGTAATCTTTGATAATTGGATCTAACAACCTTACTAAAGAAACAAGACCTTTAGAACTCAATCTTAAAACCCCAAAACGAATTTTGAAAATCAATTCAAGTAAAGTAAAATCGGATTACCTTGTTGATCAAACATCTCAAGGCAAGAAACTTGTATGAGATTCGAATCACTCCACAAGCAAGATTGATTAAGTCAAACTTGAATGATTCTAAGCATGCAACCATATGTACATAGAATTGCAAAGAAATAACTCTAAGCTATAATAAAGCTCCAAGGCTTCTTTGGATTACATTTTCAAACTTTTTTTCCTTTTTCTCTTTCTTATGGATTACATGTGTGATTATTAATTATAGCCTTCAAAATTAAATCCTACAAGTAACCTATTGGCAATTTAAGGGTTATAACTCCCAAGTACATGAATACCATAACACCCACTAACCCAAAAGTAACCTAAATACTCATAAATGAAATGTTTACAACTGAAATTACATTAATATAGCCATAAAATCGAGATTGAAGTCTCTTTGTTGAATTTGTAACTCTTTGTAACCATCTAAGAGTAAATGAAACCCCTCTTGAATTATCTTGAAGCCCTTGTTCCATAATGAAGCTTGATTGTTCTTTAATAAATCATGACTTGCACTTGAGTTCATTAAATGCAACTTATGTTAAACTTCCAACAACTTGACTTTATTTAGTGTGACTTGATTGAGATGTCTTAGTTCATATCACAATTCAACTCAACTTTGCGCGCTAAACACCATGAAGATACTTCGCTTGATTGACAAAAATACCATTAGAAACATATTATATCTCTAGGCCAAGAAAGTAACCTAATTTGCCTAGGTAAAAAATTTGAAATTCAGGGGTCAATGCCAATTTCAACTAGTCAATATGATTGGAATAATGACCAATAATCACAATGTCGTCCACATAAAGCAAAAGATAAGTTAAAGAGCAACCCACAGAGCGAACAAAAAGTGAGGAATCGACGGTGGACATCACAAAACCAAAAGTTAATAAGTGAGAGGTAAAATAATCATACCACACCCTATGCGTCTGCTTAAGACCCTATAAGCTCTTGTGGAGTAAAGAGTCATGAGTGAGACAAGTTTTGTCAACAAACCAAACAGACTGAGACGTACACTTTCTTCATGTAAGTGACCATGAAGAAAGACATTCTTTACATTCATTTGGTAATGAGTAGCAAGCATAAATATGACATGAATTGTGACGACCACAACCACAGGTACTAGTTATTTATTTTATTTATCATGCTCCCAATCTTTGTGTTTAGTCGGATTTGTGGATTTTCATCAGGCTCGGTGAGAGTGAGTCCTTAATTTTATTTAATTTAAGTGAAGTATTTCTCCTGGAGATGAAATTAAATATAAAAATTAGAAGAAGAGGACGTGTCAATGGCACTTTAGTAATTATTGCCGAATGAGGGTTATAGTGGACATTTGAATTTTAACCTAATTCATAGTATTTAACATCCTTAAGTCCCAACCAAAGGAAGGAGAAATCAAACCCTAACCTCTATTGTTGTAACCCTAAACCTAACCATTCTCTTCTTCTCCTCTAAACCCTAGATCCAACATATTATTGTTGCCGTTGCCGTCCAGCGCGCCGCGAGGAGCTCCAAATAGCCGTCGAGAGCTCCACCGCCTCGTCGACCACCCACGCACGAAAGGGACGCCGGCAAGTTCTCGGTGAAGCTTCTCACCACGAGCGTCTGCAACACCGAGAGCTTCACGCAAGCCCGCCGCCGCACTCGCGCCATCCACCGGTTCGCACGAAAGACCTCACGCCGCGGCGGACCACGGCGAGTCCTCCTCCTCCGCGAACACACGCAATGCCGCCCAATCCATGAAGTCGTGCGCGCGCGCGCGCTGCGAAGTTGAAAACTTCACCCGTGCGCCGAGGAAACGTCCGATCACGAATCAGCAGACCACGCGCGCGCTTTCTTTGAAGCCGTGTCCTCTGCCGCCGTCGGACCTGCGGCGCCGATCGACACCACTTTACAAAATACCGGGTTATAACCCGGTGAGCGATCTTGTTAAGTATGGATTTTGAGTGAGAACTATTCGTGACCTATATTGATTATCTAAGCGTATAATTGAGAGCTTAAGCTCATCGCTTTGACGCTAATTGTAGGGACCAAGTTTGGTGCGGAATTGAGGGTCCAACGTCAAGACGAACTAAGGAATATTAGGTATTCGCATTGAACTCGAGGTAAGTGGGGCATGAAATCTTAAGAACGTAATTTAAGTACCCTTACGATTATGGATTTAGTGAATGCTTGGAGAATGAACTTGGAATTGTGGTGTGAATCAGGTTCCACTAAAGAAGAGTACTCAAGGAGCTCGGGTTAGGTTTTGGAGTAGAAATCGGAACTAAGGTAAGGGACCTTGTGCCGAACTTTTTAAATGGGATTAAAGAAAACGAATTTCATTATTTTATGAGAAATTAGTTCGTTATTTTATTTAAAAAGATTTAATGATTTTACACGAGATTATTTCAAGATTTTATGTGAGAATACTTTAATATTCTATGTGAAGATATCTCAATATTTTATGTGAGTATAATCTAGTATTTTATGTGAGAATATCTTTGTATTTTATGTAAGAATATTCCAAGATTTCATGTGAGGATATTACGATTATTTTCTATGAGAATATTGCATGATTATATACGTGAGTGTTATATCCTATCTGATGTGAAAAGTCATGACTTGCATATCCATGATAATGTTTTGTGACATGTGCACTATAGTCATGTTGAATGATGGGACCTCATGCATGTTATGTATGCCATAAAATGATTTGATGAAAAATGTGAAATTGGTCTCCTCAGAGTGCATTGTGTGCATGGTCAAACATGCATTAGAGACCCTATGGGTCAAATTACAGTGGTCCGTGAGGACTCAATCTATACAGAGGGTGCATGAGGACTCAAACCATACAGTGAGTGCAGTGAGAGACTCAAATAATTACAGAGTGCATGAGGACTCAAAATGAAATGACTCAGGATGACCAATTGACCACTTAAAGAAAAAGGAAGTCACGGACTATAGTCATGATGATATGAGAAAGTTTTAGGTCCCACATATATACATTTCGAACAGGTTTAAAAGTCATGATTGTATGTGTTTGCATATCCCAGACCTCGGTAGCGAGGTCACTTACTGGTATTGTCTTTGCAATACGCACCCTTTCTTTTAAAAATGTTTTTCGAGTAAAGCCAGGGCGTGCGGGGCGAGTGACGGAGGCGAGTTGCCAGAACCATGGGAATAGTCATGTTTTCCGCATATTTTCTTTGATAACTAATGTTGTCGTTTTATAGTTTGGAAGTTAAGTTTAACTTTCAGGATTTTAAATAGGCAATGTTTAAACTGCTCCTTTTACCTGTTTTGAATGTTTTTATGGGATCCCTAAAGACAAATTATTTACAGATGGAGATTTAAAGATCGTTTTGTATCTTTTGGCCTATAAATGCATGCATGTGTAGTAATGTCCCTAAGAGTTTAGTTATAGAAAAGTAGGGGCGTTACGGTTGGTATCAGAGCCCTAGGTTTAAGGGTTACGTAGACTTGCTTTTCAGAGTAAGCACAGAGTAGTTCTCATGGTTGAACAACGCATTCCCACCACCGCTGTACGCGTTACGGTATTTTATAAATTAAGCAAATGATTATGATGTAATTACAGATTGTGAATGTAAATGAATTTAAACCTTAAGGGTGATCCTACCTTACAATGAGAAAGTGATGAAAACTAAGTTTGGAAATTCTCTGCATTGTAATCTCGACAAAAATGCCACCTAGAGGTCGAGGGAGAGGTAGAGGGACGTGGTAGGGGCTCGGAGGGCAAGAGAAAACGTTGACACCCAACCGCAGTACCACCGAACAGCAGGAAGAGATTACTCCACCCGTGCGGATCTCCCCAGACCCGGCTGTCGCGGGAGAGATGCACTGCGATCGCTCGATGGCGGATCAAGGAAACCCTAATGTCATGACTATGATGGTAGAGGCCATGCGGACTGCAGTGCGAGCTACGAGAGCCACTCACCAGCCCAAAGCAAGTCGTGGGCGGAATGATGCAACTCTGAGTCTCGATATCCGAAGGACTTGAGGAAGTATGATCCCGAGATCTTTTGATGGGTCTTCAGTGACCCCACCGTGGCTGAATTATGGTTGTCCTCCATCGAGACCATTTTCAGATGATGAACTATCTGAGAGGAGAGAGAGTATCCTGTGCCACCTTCATGTATTGAGAGACGACGCTTATTTATGGTGGGAGTCCGCTCGGGGAACCATAGTCGCCAATGAGAAACAATTACACGAATTTGTTTAAGGAAGCATTCAGCGGAAATTTTACCTCTTTGCGACTCGATATAGGAAGCGGCGGAATTCCTACAAACTTAGCGAGAATAGGAGGCGGTGGAGGTATATGAGAGAGAATTCACCCGCTTGTCACGCTTTGCCCCGAGCTAGTAGACACAGAGGCGAAGAAAACAGAGCGTTTACGTCATGGAACCGATGAAAATGTTCGAGGCTTCATCCGGACACTAGCACCTCCCGATTATGCCTCCGCGGTGAGAGTGGCGGAATTGATTGGGGTGCAGAGCACGGATCGCACATCGGTGACAGTTAACCGGGGCGACCACTTGCAAATCATAAGAGGAAATGGGATCACCCAAATTCAAGCTCACAGCGTCCCAGGCGTACACACGCATAGACCGAGAAACTTTCGTGCGTGTTCAGTCGAAACCACAGTCAACGGGACGAGAACTAACGGTGGAGATAAGTCACAATGCAAAGATGTGGTAAGCATCATTGGGGTAAGTGTTTGGCCTGGTCCGAGTGTGTGCTTGGATGTGGGAAAGAAGGGCACAGGCTAATAATAGCCGTCAGAGTCAAGCCGGTGCTAGCCAACCTCGGTTATCAATAGTGGGGTTCTTTGTCAAGCCCGTAATACACCAAGGAAGAGCTTATGCGAAGTACAAGTAGGAGCATTCATGGCACAGAACTCGTGGTTACTGGTACACTTCCATTACTTGGGCACCTTGCCTTTGTGTTATTTGATTACAGTTCTACACACTCTTTTTATTTCTCGCATCCTTCGTAAGTCAAGTGAGTTAGAATTAGAAACGATTCTGATATGCTTTGTCATCTCCACTCACTCCTGCGGGGATAAACTTGTTAGCCACTATGAAAGTCAAGGATGGTAGTGTGACTATCACAGACCATGAGTTAACAGTAAATCTAGTAGTCTTAGACATGATTGACTTCGATGTGATCTTGGGTATGGACTGGTTAGCGCAGAACCATGCTTGCATTGATTGTTTCAGGAAGGAGGTAGTGTTCACTCCCCTCGCAAACCTCGGTTCTGAGTTGAGAGGCACCCTAGCGGGAAGTAGGCCTAAGGTGATTACTGCCCTTAAGGCCAGGAAATTATTACATCGGGGAGCTTGGGGCGTCTTAGCTTGCATACTAGATGCAAGGTGTACGGAGATCTCAGTGTCATCGGTACCAGTGGTAAATGAATTTCCAGACGTCTTCCCCGAGGACCTCCCCGGAGTACCTCCGGTCAGGGAGGTGGATTTTAACATCGGATTGGAGTTAGGGACGACTCCGATATCCAAGGCACCATACAGAATGGCACCGGCAGAGTTAAAAGAACTGAAGCTACGATTCTGGACTTATTAGATAAAGGGATTTATACGCCTAGCGTTTACGCCTTGGGAGCCCCCTGTGTTGTTCGTGAAAAAGAAAGACGGTCCATGCGCTTTGTGTATAGATTACGAGGAGTTGAATAAGGTTACGATCAAGAATAAATACCCTCTTCCTAGAATAGATGATTTGTTCGATCGATTTGCGAGGAGCAACGATGTTCTCCAAGATTGATCTGAGATCGAAGCTACCATCAGTTGAGAATCAGTGAAGAGGATATTCCTAAGACAGCATTCAGATCACGTTATGGGCATTACGAGTTCAACGGTGATGCCGTTTGGTTTGACCAACGCCCTGCCGCTTTCATGGACTTGATGAACCGTTTATTCAAAGAGTTTCTAGATCGTTCGTGATCGTGTTTATTGACGATATCCCGATATACTCCGATGTGATGAAGATCATGAAAGGCACCGAGAAAAAGTTTTACTCACGCCGAGAGAGAATAAGTTGTATGCAAAATTTTCCAAGTGCGAATTAAAGCTCGAGGCATGTATCCTTCTTAGGGCATGTGGTGTCCGGCCGAGTCTCTGTTAACCAGTAAAGTGGAGGCCGTCACACACGTGGGCTCCCGTCCGACCACCGATTCAGAGGTACGTAGTTTTACGGGTCTTGCGAGTTACTATAGGCGTTTACGTCTGAGAACTTCGCCAAGTAGCCATGCCCATGACCCACCGACGCGCAAAGGTAACCCATTTGTGTGGGATGATAATTGTGAGGCGAGTTTCCGGAACTCAAGTGTAGGTTGGTGTCGACTCAGATTCTTACAGTCCCCGAGGAACAGAGGAGCTTCGTGGTTTCACGATGATGCTTCTAAGAAAGGTTTGGGCATGTGTGCTAATGCGAAGATGGTAAAGTAATAGCCTATGCATCCCGACAATTGAAGACACACGAGAGGAATTATCCAACTCATGACTTGGAACTAGCAGCAGTGGTCTTTGCATTAAAGATCTGGAGACATTACCTTTATGGCGAGAAAATTCAAATTTTTACGGATCATAAAAGTCTGAAGTATCTGTTCACCCAGAAGGAATTGAACATGAGGCAACGCAGATGGTTGGAATTAGTGAAGGATTACGACATAAACATTCAATACCACCCCTGGTAAGGCTAATGTCGTGGCCGATGCCCTCGATGAAAGCGATTCATACTTCAAAGACGAGGAGATTCTGTGAGCGAGTTGCGAGCGAGTTTGCACGAGCTGAAATTGCAGTGCTAGTAGGGAAGACCACGGCACAGTTAGCTCAATTAACTGTACAACCGACTTTGAGACAACGCATCGTTGAGTCTCAACAGGTGGACCCTCAGTTAGTGGAGAAGCTTACGGCAGTAACTACAAGTGAGTTGGCGAGTTTTCACTATCCACGGATGGAGGTTACTATTTGAGGTCGATTATGTGTGTCGACGACGACAAATCGGCGAAATCTTGAACGAAGCCCATAACTCGCCATTCTCTATGCACCACGTAGCACCAAGATGTATCGAGATCTCAAAACGCATTCCTCGTGGTGTAACATGAAGCGCGGCGTGGCGAGTTTGTCGCAAGTGTTTGACTTGTCGGCGGTGAAGGCACCTGAGCGAGAGACCAGCAGGATTACTGCAACCCTTACATGTGCCTCGGTGGAAATGGGAGGAGATCTCTATGGATTTCATAGTCGGATTTGCCTAGAACCTTACGAGGTTACTCGGTAATTTGGGTCATTGTGGGCCAGATTAACCAAGTCAAGACATTTTTCATACGGAAACCCACCTATTCTACTGGATAGGTGGGCGCAGCTTTACTGGAAGAGATAGTCCACTTTGCATGGGATTCCAATGAGATTATTTCGAGCGAGGATCCACGTTTCACCTCCAACTTTTGGAGGAGCCTCTGAAAGCGTTAGGTTCACGGTTGAACTTTAGTCTGACTTTTCATCCACGCACGGATGGGCGAGAGCGAGCGTTTGAACCAGATCTTAGAAGACATGTTACGAGCTTGCACTTTAGACTTCCCAGGTAGTTGGGACACTCATCTACATTTGATGGAGTTTGCGTACAATAACAGTTATCAGTCGACCATCGGAATGGCTCCTTTTGAAGCCCTTTATGGAAAGCGCTGCAGAACTCCCATTTTCAGGGAGGAGGCCTGGTGAACGCCGACTCTTGGGTCCGAGTGTCTGAGATCACTAATAGTGCGTCTGAGAAGATTAGGGCGCGAATGCAGGCCGCCCAAAGCAGACAAAAGAGTTATGCCGATTCGAGACGAAGGGACCTAGAATTCGAAGTTGGGGACCACGTATTCCTTAAGGTGGCCCCGATGAAAGGGATCCTAAGGTTTGGTCGAAAAGGGAAGTTGAGTCCGCGCTTTATAGGACCATTTGAGATTTTAGAGAGGGTTGGTGTAGTGGCCTACAGGCTAGCATTGCCGCCTTCTCTATCAGCAGTTCATAACGTATTCCATGTCTCCATGTTGAGAAAATACGTCCCGGACAGACTCACGTCGTAGACTTTGAACCGCTTCAAACTAGCGAAGATTTGAGTTATGGTGAACAACACATGCATGATTATTGCAAAGGATCGGAAGACCTCCGTGAACCGTGAGATCAACTTAGTTAAAGTGCTATGGCAAAATCACCGCACGGAAGAAGCTACAGGGCGAGAAGAAGAAGAAGTGAGCTAAATATCCGAACTATTTCAAGAATAGGAACTTTCGAGGACGAAAGTTCTTAAGGAGGGAAGATTGTGACGACCACAACCACAGGTACTAGTTATTTATTTTATTTATCATGCTCCCAATCTTTGTGTTTAGTCGGATTTGTAGATTTTCATCAGGCTCGGTGAGAGTGAGTCCTTAATTTTATTTAATTTAAGTGAAGTATTTCTCCTGGAGATGAAATTAAATATAAAAATTAGAAGAAGAGGACGTGTCAATGACACTTTAGTAATTATTGTCGAATGAGGGTTATAGTGGACATTTGAATTTTAACCTAATTCATAGTATTTAACATCCTTAAGTCCCAACCAAAGGAAGGAGAAATCAAACCCTAACCTCTATTGTTGTAACCCTAAACCTAACCATTCT
Organism: Trichosanthes cucumerina; assembly: GCA_036507285.1. Taxonomy (NCBI): domain Eukaryota; kingdom Viridiplantae; phylum Streptophyta; class Magnoliopsida; order Cucurbitales; family Cucurbitaceae; genus Trichosanthes; species Trichosanthes cucumerina. The sequence continues at coordinate 14,827,735 of CM071838.1, forward strand.
CTTCTTCTCCTCTAAACCCTAGATCCAACATATTATTGTTGTCGTTGCCGTCCAGCCGCCGTCGAGGAGCTTCAACCGCCGTCGAGGAGCTCCAGCCGCCTCGTCAGCCACCCACGCACGAAGGGACGCCGGCAAGTTCTCGGTGAAGCTTCTCCGACCACGGCGTGCGCAACACCGGTGAGCTTCACGCAAGCCCCGCCGCGACCGCCTTCATCCACCGGTTCGCACGAAAGACCTCACGCCGGCGGACCACGGCGGTCCTCCTCCTCCACCGCGAACACACCGCAACGCCCGACCAATCCATGCGAGTCGTGCGCCGCGCCACCTGCGAGTTGAAAACTTCAGCCGTGCCGCCGAGGGAAACGTCCGATCACGAACAGCAGCCACGCGCCGTTCCTTGAAGCCGCTGTCCTCTGCCGCCGTCGGACCCTGCGACGCCGATCGACACCACTTTACAGCCGCTGAAGTTATAACCCGGTGAGCGATCTTGTTAAGTATGGATTTTGAGTGAGAACTATTCGTGACCTATTGATTATCTAAGCGTATAATTGAGAGCTTAAGCTACTGTTTCGAACGCTAATTGTAGGGACCAAGTTTGGTGCGGAATTGAGGGTCCAACGTCAAGACGAACTAAGGAATATTAGGTATTCGCATTGAACTCGAGGTAAGCGGGGCATGAAATCTTAAGAACGTAATTTAAGTACCCTTACGATTATGGATTTAGTGAATGCTTGGAGAATGAACTTGGAATTGTGGTGTGAATCAGGTTCCACTAAAGAAGAGTACTCAAGGAGCTCGGGTTAGGTTTTGGAGTAGAAATCGGAACTAAGGTAAGGGACCTTGTGCCGAACTTTTTAAATGGGATTAAAGAAAACGAATTTCATTATTTTATGAGAAATTAGTTCGTTATTTTATTTAAAAAGATTTAATGATTTTACACGAGATTATTTCAAGATTTTATGTGAGAATACTTTAATATTCTATGTGAAGATATCTCAATATTTTATGTGAGTATAATCTAGTATTTTATGTGAGAATATCTTTGTATTTTATGTAAGAATATTCCAGTATTTCATGTGAGGATATTACAGTATTTTCTATGAGAATATTGCATGATTATATACGTGAGTGTTATATCTATCTCGATGTGAAAAGTCATGACTTGCATATCCATGATAATGTTTTGTGACATGTGCACTATAGTCATGTTGAATGATGGGACCTCATGCATGTTATGTATGCCATAAAATGATTTGATGAAAAATGTGGAAATTGGTCTCCTGAGTGCATTGTGTGCATGGTCAAACATGCATTAGAGACCCTATGGGTCAAATTACGAGTGCAGTGAGGGACTCAATCTATACAGAGTGCATGAGGACTCAAACCATACAGAGGTCCATGAGGACTCAAATAATTACAAGGGTCTGCATGAGGACTCAAAATGAAATGACTCAGGATGACCAATTGACCACTTAAAGAAAAAGGAAGTCACGGACTATAGTCATGATGATATGAGAAAGTTTTAGGTCCCACATATATACATTTGAAATGTGTTTAAAAGTCATGATTGTATGTGTTTGCATATCCCGGACCTCGTGGCGAGGTCACTTATCGGTATTGTCTTGCAATACTCACCCTTTCTTTTAAAAATGTTTTTCAGGTAAAGCCAAGGACGTGCAGGGCGAGTGACGGAGGCGCGTTGCCAGAACCATGGGAATAGTCATGTTTTCCGCATATTTTCTTTGATAACTAATGTTGTCGTTTTATAGTTTGAAGTTAAGTTTAACTTTCAGGATTTTAAATAGGCAATGTTTAAACTGCTCCTTTTACCTGTTTTGAATGTTTTTATGGGATCCCTAAAGACAAATTATTTACAGATGGAGATTTAAAGATCGTTTTGTATCTTTTGGCCTATAAATGCATGCATGTGTAGTAATGTCCCTAAGAGTTTAGTTATAGAAAAGTAGGGGCGTTACATGAATAGTAGACATTTTAACAACCAAACTAAATATTTCATCAAAATCAAATCTCCCAATATGATGATACCCTTTTGCAACTAAGCGAGCTTTGCAATGGGCCATAGAACTATAAAAAATGATATTTAGTATGAAAGACCTATTTGCAACCAACCAAATTCATGTGAGGTAACTGGGACATTAAGGACCAAGTACCTTGCACATGAAGAGCATTAAACTCTTCGACCATCGCAGAATGCCAATGTGAGTGTAAGCACTAAAGTTTAATAAGTGCAGTTTGAATATTTCTGGACTTAGCTCGAGTCTTCAAGGTGTTGGGTTGGGTAGTTATGTTGAGGTTTGTGGGTGGTGATTGGTTAAGGGTTGGATTAGTAGGGTGATGATGAGTTTATGGTTTGAATTGAGTGAAGGGATTGTGAGGAAGCGAGAGATAAAGGATTAATGGGAGATAGAGGTAGGGGTTTAGTGATGATCGGATCGTAGAATGTTGGATTGTTGGCAGGGGCAGATTTAGTTAAGGCCCAGGGGAGCTGGAGCCCCCCTTAAATTTTGTACTTTAAAAAATCAAATTAAAACACAAAAAAGCCCTTAGGGCCGTTTGGTTTAAGGTTTTATTGGATGGGAATGGGTAATAGATGCCTGGGAATAAGATGTCTGGGAATAATAAATGCCTGTGAATAAGATGACTGTGTTTGGTTGTACATGAGAATGCTATCAGATTTTCATGTAAAAAAATGATATTTTATATTTATTTTACGAAATTAATATATTAGTCTTATGTAATATATACTTACGATCTAATAAATAATGTGCAAATTTATTTTATGATATTTATCTTATAAATTTTATATATTATTATTTATTATTAATAAAATAATAAAAATATATTTAAAAAATATTAATTAATTAATATATTTAATAAAAAATTAATTATTAATTGATCACAAGTAACTCGTGAATAATTAATTATAATGATTATCTTTACCATAAATTAATAATATTTATAATTAATTTATTAATATAATATTAATTAGTGATTTAATATTTTTATAATGAATTTTATAATGAATGTTTATGCTTGTTTGATGAAATTAATCTTAAAAACATTATTTTATTAACTAATCAAAATTAATGTCAACTAATAAAAATAAATTAATTAATTATAAATATTTGTAATTAAATAATTAATTATGATTATTGAAAATAAATAAATAAATAAATAAAAATATATAAATATTAATAAAAAAGAGAGATATTAATAAAGAAGAGAGAGAAAGAGAGAGATAGATGAGTTTAAAGAAAACCCATCATTCTTGAAGGGTATAGGAAACCCATCACCATGGAAAAAAATGATGCATGAGAATAAGTGATACACATGCCCATGCTTACAAACCTTGTTCCAAACAAGGAGATTTAAAACCCTTACCCATTCCCATCCACAAAACCTTGCACCAAACGACCCCTTAGTGTTTAGTATGTCTTTAGCCCCTTCAAGTTCCAAATTTTAGCTTTAGTATGGACAACTTAAATATTTTTTTGAATTTCATATTTAAATCTCATTCGATAAAAATTCAGGATCCGTCGCTGGTTGTTGGTGGGTTAATAATGGTGAAGATAACAATGGTGAGGATGTTAACACTATTGACCTAACATTGAGGGATGAACTGTCCATTAAACTCAAAAGGCCAAAATATAAAACCAGTGAGAGGTAAAACTGTTAATTTTTCTAGAAACTAAAGAGCCACAGTTGTTTGTTGCACATCTTAAAAGCGAAAACATTATTTTTTTTCACAACTCACTTTCACTTTACTCAAAACATACCATATTTTATATATTTTTACCAATTTGAACTATAATATAACTTACCACATTATCAATAAACAATTTACTATAGACAATTAAGTAACAATAAAAAATTTTCAATTTTACCATTGTCATTAAGAAAGTGAATATGAAAACAAACCATAACATCAAACCAAAGTAAGAAAAATAACTATATGATAGGGTCATTAATATTTCAGACATGCAATACGCAAACTCATAAAGGGTAAAGAAAAAGGAAAAAGCAAACTCAATTTTTTTTTTTTTTGATACAAAGCAAACTCAGTTTGTTAGGTGAAGTTGAAGTCTATTATAACATGCTCATTAAATGTCATTGGAATATGAAAATATCATCTAACATTAACTATATTATGTGAATTTTATTTAAAAAATAATTTATGAGTTTATTTGCCGATTAATCAAATAAAATTATAATTTTTGGAACCTTAAGATTCAAATATACATCAACTTCAGAGACCAAAAATGCATTTTAACATTTTTTTAATACAACTAGTGTGGTCACAAAGATTTAAATATCTTATTTCAAATTAAGAAAAACATGTCAATTAACACTGAATTATCTCACCATTTATACCACTCACTATCCACTTTGCTGGGTCCTTTCGACTACATTCTTTATGTTTTTATTTTTTTATCTAATACATACACCAAATATAGAGCTATGAAGATTAGTCTCCCTCGAAATTATTATTGAGCTATGTTCTCACATGTTCGGAAAAAAAAAACACATTAATTCATCACAAAGTAAAATAATGGAAACGTGGAAATGTAGTATATTATTTATTGTAAAAATACTGCAAAACAGTAGAAAACCCCGAGAATTCCTCTAGAAACGGCATGGTTCTTTCAATCACTCGGGTGTGGTTTCAGTTCTGCAAATCGTGAAATTTGGTTCAACCACAAACCATAACCCGGACGGGGATTGTCTCGAAGAAACAGAAGGGATTAACAAAGAAAGAACGAAAACAAGAAATCAGGCCGCAAGAAAACTGGCATGGGATTTTAGTACGAGGAAAATGATGCGTAGTAGAATCAATTCTTTGAAATGGGCTATCATTTTCTTCATGATTCTACACCAAATTCTACCCTTCAATTCGGTCTTCTCCATTTGCGAGTTCAGTTTCGTTAGCAGTGGCAAGATGTATAACTTCAATCTGGCATCGCCTATCTCCAAATTCCCTCATGGAGTCCTCAGCGAAGACGGGTATTGTTTATCTTCCTCTTCCTCTGGTTCGATAGGTAAAAGTCAATATATGAAAATTGGTGTTGCTCGTAATTTGTTGGTTGTTGCTTTATCTTGTTTGCATTGCAATGGAAGAGTATTTTGACTTCGAAGTGAAGTATATTATCGCATTGTAGTATTTATTGTTCCATTGGGAGGAGTTGATGACTTCTGTAATCTCATTCATAATAGGAATTCACTTGAAAATGTTATAAACGCCAGGTTGGTTTTCATTGACTTATGAGAAAAGCTTGTCGAGTACCAGTTCATTATGCTCAATGTGGTTAGAACTCTGTAAAAAGATACGCACTCAGTCATTCCTGCTTAAACAATAATTGGGTGTTGTATTGAGCTGGAAGCTGTTAAGAGTATTAATAGGAAGATACTAATAATGTCATAAGGATATTAGTAGTGGCATAATTTTAGTGTAGATTGTGGGAGAAAGATAGCTCTCTGGGAAAGCTATTGGTATATTGCTATTTGGGGAGGGCTATCTCTCTCACAATCCACCACCTTCTATGGACCGGTTCCCCAAAATAATACCTAACCTCCGCACCTCCTAACTTCCTCTATTTATAACCATCCCTCTACCAACTATCAAGTAATTACAATGATGCTATTAGTACTAGTAATATCCTAATAAGTTAATAACTTTCCCAATATTTCATTATTTCCCTTTTAATACTGACAGAAACTTGAATTATATGGATGCCCATGCAAATGAGTTCTGAATATTGGGAGTATGAAATATATAGTTATGTATCAACAGAACATTAGGTAAAGACTTGTTTGGAAAACACACACAAACAGACGACTGCATAAACAATTTTCAAAATGAGCCACAAAACTGGTGCAAGACCATTGATAAAGGAAGAGTGTGATTTATATTTGAATTTAGTGTGCTGCCTTTTGAAGAGACTTGTCTTCCTAAGTTTAATGCTAGTTCTGCTGTTTATTTCTTCTTCTTTTTCTATTTTTTTTTTAATTCTATTAATTTCTGTTCAGGTTTTACAGAGTAGCAGGAAATGATACTATTGTCTGGTTTCAGGTTTGCTCCATCAGGTTACATATTGTTTTTTCATTAATTTTCATCAAATACTTTTTTATAAATTGTTATCCTTCCTGTAGATATGCGATGTATGCTCAATTTTGGGCAAACATTATATGTTTACTGAATAAAGATTCTTCCTTTCAAGAGCCCTATCTATTGTTTTACAGTGAAGGAGATTCTTCGCATTCATTCATATTCGACACAATGTTACAACCCTAGATTTAGAAGGAGAAGATTGAACAAATAAGGTAACAAAGCTAAGAGATAGGAGGAACCAAATTTGTCACTTAAGGAAACAAATAAATAGAGATACAAATTTACATAGGAAGAATAAAGAGAAATGAATGGGAACTTGGTCCATGAGGGTTTGGACCAAGTCAGACTCCTTAAATAGGCTTATTGGTTGGGTTGTTTTCAACACTATTTACATTTTATTTTTGATATGCCACACTTCCAGCATATTCTTTGTGTGATTAGGAAACTAGATCTTATTTCCTTTGAACTATAGCTTTGGAGTTTCTTCCTGTACGTTAGTAGCTTGTATATACACCTATATATTTATAATCAATTGATATGAGAAAGATGCACTCAAGCACCCAACATATGATAACTCTAGCAACATTTGAATAATTCTTAGCATGATTTTGGAAATCTATTCTATGATTTTTCATATATCTTTTGATTAATTTTAATTTTTTTCTCTCATATCACAAGCCTATAGATTTTGTATCTAGAACCAGCTCATTGATTGTTTTTTTTCAAACTTGTCCTCTGAGTATCAACGGTTGATATGTCTGGATTCTTTGTAATATTCAGAGGATGATATTTGAGGCGTGGTACAAGAAAAACTTCATCATCTTGAAATTCAGCAGTTTTTTTCTGTTTGTGTTTTATATAATAAGGTAGTTTACTTGCTTAACTTCACGTTATCTTTTATGCTTCTATGCTTTTATGGAGCAGCTATGCGGTGGGATGGTTTTCAATCATGATCCACCTATGTGTGTTGATTGCTTGGTAAGTGCATCTCATCTTCCTGCCAGGTATTATTAAAGAAATTGTTTCTTTAATAAAATGAAAAAAACTAGAGAAGGGGGACAGAAGCTTGAGCATAAAAATGATTACGTTAAAGATTGCTGAAATTGTTTCTTATTCTCTTTTGATTTATGATACGATATATGTTTCTTATAATAAAAAAAATGAAATTGTTTCTTATAAACATGGAGTACGAACTTTTCCGGAATGTTTTCCTTATTCTAATTTTATTCCATATATATAGATATATATTGACTCACTGCTGATTAGTTTTTCTTATTGCACATTCTAGGATTGTGGGGGACCTTCGCATTGTGGGATGAGTTGTAGTGCACTTGTAGCGAGCAAGATAGAAGGTAAATATTTCTGCATTTCCAAAAATTTAAATTTAACTCCAAAGCTTCACATGCTATTTGAATAGGTAAAATATAAATGCAATCAGAAAAGTGCATTCTTTTCAGTACAAACTAAGGGGATGGGGATTTGAACCTCGACCTCAAAGGTTGGAGTAGGTGCCTTATCGGCTGAGCTATGCTCATGTTCCCTAGAAAAGTCCAAGGGTTTATTAAGTTTAGGGCAACCTTTTAGTCCCTCAACGTAAGAAGCACAAACATAAACATATAACACATACATGACATGGTAGGGATCTATGATACTTCATTTTCTAAAAAAATTAAGACAGAAACATGACAAAGACATGTATAATCGCATTCATTTTAATTAATAAGTAAATCTTGGATAATGAGAACAACAACCAACAGGTTATTGTAGAAAAAAAGAATTAACCGTTAGACTAATATCAAATGAATTTATAGACAAGAAAGTAGTGCTTTTGAGTCTATGCAGGAGGAATTTGGTGGAACAATTTACCAACATAAGTGGTTTGTTAGGATTCTCATGATTGGGCGATCCATGCATCATGCATGTATCTTTTTTTGAAGAGTGCCTTTGAGGAAAACCTGATTAATTTCATGCTATTTGGTGGTAGAAGAAGGACTAAAGGGGCTAGAGAGAGGTTAAGGAGAATAATTGAGGGTAGAGGTGGTTTTTTTTGTTTTTGTGTTTTTTTTTTAAGAAATCAAGCTTTCATTGAGAAAGAATGAAAGAATACAAGGGCATACAAAAAAAAAAAAGCCCACAAAAGAAAGGGAGGGGAGCTTACAACAATGAACTCCACCCTAGCAAAATAAAATCTAAAAGATAATTACAAAAGGGCTTTGCCACAGAGGCCCAAAGAGAAACGTAAAATCTAATAAGAGACGAAACATCAAAGATGATTGCTCTAACCCTCGAAAGATTCTATTATTTCTCTCCCCCAAAGCCTCCAAAGAATAGCACACACCCCGACATGCCACAAAAACAACTCTCTCCCCCTAAAAGGGGGATGCAATATAAACTCCACCAACCTCTCTCTATAAACCCTCTGTCTAGAACCAGAAAACCCAAACTCCACAAAAAAGTAATTCCAGACGTCAACAACCAAATCACAACCCCAGAACAAATGATCGAGATCCTCCGCCGCCCTCTTGCAAAGAATGCAACATCACGACCCAACCAAGGAAGACATCCTTCTTGAGACCTTGTCCAGAGTATTAACTCTTCCGTGAAGAACCTGCCAAGCAAAAAATTTAATCTTCTTTGGAATTTTCACCTTCCACAATGAGGCAAAGACAAACAAACTCTCCTCGTGAAGCAAAGAGAGAAGGATTAACCAAAGAAAGAAAAAAGGATCAACACGAAAAACCCACGATCGGGCTAGGACTCCAACAACGGACATCCTTCCTATTCGGGATGCAACGAAGATCCTCCAACAAGGAAAGGAGAGCCGTAACATCCAATGTTTCCCTATCAGAAAGGGGACGCTGAAAACCCAAAGAGGGAGACAGAAAGGGGACCATACTGGAATAATATCTCAACCACTACCCTATTTTTCGCCAAAGATAAATGATAAAAATGGGGAAAAACAAAACAAAGATGTCTACCCCTCAACCACCTATCTTCCCAGAACAAAGTATCTTTCCCACTCCCCACACAACAATGAACAAGGCCAGAGAAAAAAAGATAACCCTCAGCAATACCTTTCCAAGGACTTCTCGAGGTGCCTCTCCCTCCGTTAGCATTCCACTCAGAAGGGGACGCCCCATACTTGCTCACAATGACCCTATGCCAGAGGGTGGAGGTTTCACTGTGAAAACGCCACAACCATTTCGCCAATAGGGCTCTATTGCGAGCTTTCAAGTTTCCTATCTCCAATCCCCCGAGATCCACAGGCTTGGAGACTATTTCCCAATTAACCAATTGAGCTCCATCCCCCTCCCACAGGAAATCTCTCATGAGTTTTTCAACCTGCTTACACACTGAGACAAGAATCATAAAAAGGGACAAGAAGTAAATAGGGATACCAGTCAAAACAGATTGAATCAAGGTGAGTCTACGCCCTTTGGAAAAAGAAACTCGTCTTCTAAGAGGACAACCTTGAAGGGACTTGAAGGGACAAGGGAAGTGGAAGCAGTAGGAAAATGCATGGAGAGGAAGAGACTTGGTTTGAAGGAGGTGGGATGGATAACAATAAGCTAGATTAATTAGGTTGAGGAAATAAGAGGAATGTGAGTTAGGGAAGGCAGGCTTTCATGAGTGGAGAAAGAAAACCAAGATAGAAGTTAGAGGAGAAACAAAATCATCGAAGGATACATGTTGAGGAACATAGAATTTCCTGTAGCAAGTTAGGAACTACACCCCTTGTGAGATAGATAGTTGCCTCTAATAATACATTTTGTAGTGTAAATCTTGGATGTTATGATTTTGGAGAGTTAAAGGAGAAGATACGAATCGAAACTGAAGGATGTAGAGAAAGAACAATTAAGAAGAATATGATAAAGGGTTTCAAAATGACTTTGGTTCTTGAGAAGGGTAGGCGTATGGTTAACTAGGAAGGTGGAGGTTTGAAAGGCTCCCACTAATGGGTTAGGGTCATGCAATAATTAATAGATCATGCCTAGAATTACCTTTACCGACTCATTAAGGGATGCCTATATATATATAGGGCAAAATTACACTTTTGATCCTCGAGGTTTGGACTTGATTTCCATTTTGGTTCCTAAAGTGTCAAAAGTGAGACTTTTGATCCTCTAGGTTTGGATTTGATTTCCATTTGGTCCATGAGGTTTTAGAAGCAACACTTTTGGTCCTTGAGGTTTGGATTTAGTTTCTATTTAGTCCCTCAAGTTTCAAAAGTAACACTAAGTTTGGATTTGATTTCAAAAGTGACCCTTTTGTCTCTTTGATTTGGATTTGGTCCTTAAGTTGAGTTGACCAGTAGTTGACTTCACATAAATGTGGCGTGACTTCACGAAAATATGGTGTGACAATTAACATGCTGAAGAAAGTTCAGAAGGAATGAGAGATTCTTCGTCAATTTCTTTTGGGACCTTTTCAATTGGGTTAAGAACGATGGTGGACCTAGTAGCAATGACATGGGGTGTATGATCCACATCGTCCTTTTGTTAAGTCAACTAACGGTTAGCTCAACTCAAGGACCCAATAAAAGCTACCAATGGTTAGCTCAACTTAAGGTGGGGTCCTTGTCCTTTTAGGTTTGAGAATATGTGGTTGTCTTATCCCTCTTTTAAAGCCTCCTTCCCTCAATGGTGGCAGACTGAGAGGCAAGGGAGGTGGGAGGGCCATCGGTTTATGGGAAAGTTGAAAGCACTCAAAGGGGTGCTAAAGTCTTGGAATAAGGAGGTCTTTGGGGACTTGCGTTTGAAGAAGCAGGAGGTATTGGGGTGCCTCAAGGCGTTGGATAGACTAGAGGGGGAGGAGCGGGGGCTTAATGAGACGGGCAAGGAGGAGAGGTTGGCGTTAAAAGTTGAGTTTGAGGAGCTTGTTAGAAAGGATAATGTGAGTTGGAGACAGAAAGCTAAGGTCAAGTGGGCTAAGGAAGGGGATTGTAACATTTCCTATTTCCATAAAGTAGCTAGTGGTAGAAGAAGCAAGAACTTTATTAGTTCTCTTGAGAATGAGGCAGGGGTTGTTTTGAAAAGGGGTAAGGAGATTGAGGAAGAAGTCCTTGCTTTCTTCTCTTCTTTGTATGGCCCAACCACCAATCCCAGACCTTTTGTGGAAGTTGTGGATTGGTGCCCTATCTCTGGATTATCCTTTTACCTTGGAGGAGATTAAAGGAGCTATTTTTGAGTGTGATAGCCTGATAGGAATAAGGCCCTGGGCCAGATGGGTTCTCTCTGTCCTTTTCCAAGATAATTGGGAGGGTTTAAAGGAGGATCTTTGGAGTCTTTAGTGAATTCTTTGAGAGAGGCATTCTTGATAGCACTGTGAATGTAACCTTTGTTTGCCTGATTCCTAAAAAGAGAAGGTCACGAAGGTCCAGGATTTTAGACCCATTAGTCTTGTGACTAGTGTTTATAAGATTATTGTTAAAGTCTTGGCTAAGAGGCTTAGAAAGGTTCTCCTGACGACGATTTCTGAACCTCAAGGAGTGTTTTTAGCTAGCAAGCATATTTTAGATCAAGCTTTAATTGCTAATGAGGCTATTGAGGGTTATAGAATCAAGAAGCAGGAGGGGATTCTGTTTAAGATTGATTTTGAAAAAGCTTATGATCATATTGATTGGGACTTCTTGGATAAGGTTTTGGCTAAAAGTGGCGGTCCTGGATTTGGGGTTGCATTAGGAGAGTGAGGTACTCTATCCTAGTTAATGGCAAGCCCAGGGGTAGGATTTGTGCTTCTAGAGGTCTCAGACAAGGTGATCCTCTCTCCTCTTTCCTTTTTCTCTTGGTGGTGGATATTCTGAGTGGGATCATTTCGAAAGTGGTGGAGGGAAAATGTTGTTGAACCCCCCAAAAAAAAAAAAAAAAGAAAAGAAAGGGGAGGAGGGTAATATTTCAGAAGGGTTCAAGGTTGGGAGGAATAAAGTGGCCCTGTCTCACGTTCAGTTTACTAACGATACAATCTTTTTCTATTCTGGTAAGGAATACTCCTTCCATGACCTGAATAAGATTCTTACGTTTTTTAGGCAATTTCAAGGTTGGGAATTAACAGAGGTAAATGTCAGATTTTGGACATTAACTGTGACCCTGCTAAGTTGGAGAGTTGGGTGTTTTCCCTTCATCCTATCTTGGTCTTCCCCCTGGTCATAATCCTAGGATTACTTCTTTTTGGGACTCAATATTGGATAAGGTACGCAAGAGACTGGCATCTTGGAGAAAGAATTTTTTTTTTCAAAAGGTGGGAGACTTACCCTTATTCAGTCTGTTTTGAGTGGCATCCCGACTTACTTCATGTCCCCTTTTTAGAATCCCTAGTGCGGTTGGTAATGGGGTTGAGAAGCTTATGAGGGACTTGTTGTGGGAAGGGCTAGATGAAGGTAAAGGATCACACCTAGTGAGTTGGGAGGTGGCCTCTCGGCCTCTCGACTTGGGAGGTTTAGGGATTGGTAATGTGAGAGTGAGAAACAAGACCCTGTTGGCTAAGTGGATCTGGCGTTTCCATCATGAAATCGATACTCTTTGGCACAAGGTTACTGGAAACAAGTATGAGCCTCACCCTTTTGAGTGGATTGATGGTGGGGTTTTCGACACTTCAAGAAATCTGTAGAAAGAGATTTCGTTTGAACTTCCTGTTCTTTCTCAGTTTGTTCGGTATGTGGTGGGGGATGAGAGGGACATCTACTTTTGGGAGGATTAGTGGTTGGGGGATAGATAGACCCCTTTGCTCGTTGTTTTCTCGTTTATATCATTTGTCCTGTTTGAAGAACCAATTGGTGACTTCGATTATCTCTATGTCTTTTGAAGCCATTCCTTCCCCCTCCCTTGGGTTTTGTCGTGCATTGACCAATAGGGAATCGACAGATGTCATCTCTTTATTGTCTCTGATTAGTCAGTTTCGTTTTTGTCCTCATTGGAGGGATGCCCGCCTTTGGATTTCTTCTCCTTCCAAAGGCTTTTCGTGCAATTATTTCTTTCTTTGCTTAGTTAGTCTTTGCAGTTATTTCTGTGGAAGATGACGGTTCAAAGTAGGTCAAGTTCTTTGTTTGGCAAGTTTGGCATGGAAGAGTCAACACCCTAGATCGTTTGTTGGCCAGGGGGTTTCCCTTGGTCGGGCCATTTTGTTGTATCCTTTGCAGGAGGGCAGCTAAGGACCTTGATCATATTCTCTGATATTGTGACTTTGCTTGGGATGTCTGAAATGGTTTCTTCCATCAGTTTGATTTCAGCTTTGTGGGGCATCTGGATGGACGAGAGTTGTTCATGGAGCTTTTCCTTATCGTTGGCCAGGGGCTCTCCCTTGGTCGGGCCATTTTGTTGTATCCTTTGCAAGAGGGCAACTAAGGACCTTGATTATATTCTCTAGAATTGTGACTTTGCTTGGGATGTCTGGAATGGTTTCTCCCAGCAGTTTGATTTCAGCTTTGTGGGGCATCTGGATGGACGAGAGTTGTTCATGGAGCTTCTTCTTATCGTTTGTTGGCCAGGGGCTCTCCCTTGGACAAACCATTTTGTTGTATCCTTTGCAAGAGGGCAACTAAGTACCTTGATCATCTTCTCTGGAATTGTGACTTTGCTTGAAATGTCTGGAATGGTTTCTTCCAGTAGTTTGATTTCAGCTTTGTGGGGCATCTGGATGGACGAGAGTTGTTCATGGAGCTTCTCCTTAGTTCACCTTTTTGTGAGAAAGGATTGTTTTTGTGGCAGACTGGGGCTTGTGTTATTTTAGGGAGTTTGTGGCGGGAGAGAAATAATAGAATCTTAGGGGGCGTGAGAACTCTTTTATGGATGTGTGGTCCCTTGTTAGATTCTTCATTTCTCTTCGGGTTTTGGTGCCTAAGCTTTTTTTGTAACTATTCTTTAGGTTTTATCTTGCTTGACTGGAGCCCATTTTGTAGTTAACTCCCCTTTTTGTGGGCTTCATCTTTTGTATGCCCGTGTGTTCTTTCATTTTTATCTCAATGAAAGTTTGATGTTTTATTAAAAATATAATAAAAGCTAAATCCAAACCTCAAGGACCAAATAAAAGCAAAATTCAAACCTCAAGGACCATAGAAACTAAATCCAAACTTTAGGAACCAAAAGGATTGATTTTGAAACTTCAAAGACCATAGAAACTAAATCCAATTATTGAGTTGGATATAGTGAATGACATATGAAACTCCAAAATGGTTTCTTTCCCCTTACTTACCTCGACATGTCTCTTGGAGGTAATCCAAAGACTACCTCCTCTTGAAATCCTATTCTTGATAAGATTGAACTCATAATTGATAAATGGGAAAGTGGCTACATTCCCGAAGGTGGCATACTAATGCTAATGCAATTTGTTCTCCCTAGTCTTTAGGCATACCATTTCTCAGTTTTCATCTCTAAGAGGATTTTTAGAGGCTATTTTTCAAAAATGATACTTGTGGGGAGGGGCCTTCCATGATGACAACTCCCACCAAATTAGGTGAAACTTGGTTACTATCAGTATCTCAAAGGATCAAGAGGCCTCAACATGGGCAGGATTAGAGATAGAAATGAGGCTCTTATTAAATGGCTGTGACGTTTGTGATGGTAAAATGGACCTTTGGGAGCAAATGATCATAAGTAAAAAGAGTTCAAGGCCTCTTCCTTAGGGAATCTTTTTGGTAAGTCTAGATTTTTCAGCTCAAGAAGCCCTAGAGGCTAGACCCATGTTGCAGAACTAGCCCCTCTCTTCAATCTCAACCTGAGACAATTTTTTAGAAATGGTTCTAGCATTCTGTTTTCTTACATTGTTGCAAGGAGGATAGATGCCTTGTGGGTTTGCTTCGGATGTAGGGTTATTTTCGGGATTTTTACATTTTGATTTAGGATATTTTAATAAGTGTAGTACCCTTTGATTATTAAGTTTACCATGAGGATAAGTTGTTTTATTTTTTAAACATGCTGGTTGTACTTATCCAGCAGGTAACCTGTTGTAAAATCAGCCTATTTAAAGGATTGTAGGTACTGACTTAATGATTCAATTAATAAAATTGATTTCCAAGAATTCTTCAAGAATTGGTCTTCACCAGTTTCCTAGGCTGCTCTCCTTGGCCATCGTAAGGAGATTGCCATTAAAGAGATTTGTGACCACTCTGATAGTGATGGCTGGAATATTCCTCTGCATCGGAATCTATTGGACAGAGATATTGATGATTGGTTACTTTGCTTAATTTACATTTAAGGTCTCACATTCTCCGTGGGCAATGATTTCATGAGATGGCTGATGGACAACTCTGGTTCCTTTATGGTCAAGTCCATCCTTTCCACCTTGCGCCTGGAAAACTTGCCCTCCCTCCAACTTTTTGTATTAAGCTTTAGAATTCAACTCTTCACAGGAAGCCTAAATTCTTCCTTTGGTTCCTAGGTCCTGGGGGCTTAACGCAAATGTCAAAATAATAATAAAAAAAAATCCCAACTCCTACTTTAGTCCTAGCTGATGCTGCTTTTGCAAGAGTAATTTCAGGACAGCTAGTCAGCTTCTTCTGCCCATGCATGAGAAGGATAAGGAATCCCATCCTGAGTATCTTCTAGCTTCATCTCTCCTTCTCTTACTTGGTTATTGCTCATATGCTAGTTTTTTGTGGTCATGTGTTTGGAGGTCAGAAAGCTACTTCGGCTGAACCCTTGTGGTGCCCTTTTCGGCTAGTTTGGTTGGGAAGCAATAGAAGGATCTTCAACTGAGAAGAATGTGCCATGGCTTGAGATTCTATTGTTCTTCAAACTTCTTGGTATATTAAGTCTTATTATAATTATTCTTTTGAAATTACTTTGTAACTACTATACATGCCAACCTCAACCAACCTTTATTCTGTTATTTGGAAAGATACATATCCAAAGAAAATGAAGGTTTTTTTTTTGTGGGAACTCAGTCATGGAGGTGTTAATACTGTTGATCGATTACAATGACGAATGCCACATTGTTCTTGATCTCCTTCTTGGTGTGTTATGTGTTTGTCTACTCAAGACACCTCTTAGGTTGTTGTTTTTTTGCTTCTGGTTTCTGAATTCTATGTTAAAAGCTTTTGGTTGGGGTTTGGCTTTACAGCATAATGTGTTTGATCTCTTAGCTTTGATTTTCGTGGGTCATCCCTTTTGTGGTCCAAAGAAGATGTTATGGCTGGTTTTTAACAGGATGTTCTTTTGGCCTCTTTGGTGTGAGGGAAATGATCAATTCTTTAGAGATATGGTCTCCAATTTTGATGCTTTCGGAGAGTTGGTTGTTTTTAATTCTCTTAATTGGGGTAAATGTGAACACCCATTTTCTGATTATAGTCTTTCGTCTTTAATTACTAATTTGAGCTCTTTCATATAATGCACCTTTTGGTGGATATGAGTGTTTAATTCCTTTTATTTCATTTTATCAATAAAATTGTTTCTCTTAAAAAAAATTCTCTTCTTAAAAAAAAAAAAAATACTATACATGCCAATTGGGAGCTTTTACTAATGCAAAGTACAATAAAAACTTCAGGAGGTTTTCTGGACAATGTTTGGAAATTACTCTTGGTATTGTTTAAGAGAGTTGTAAGTTCAGAAACAATAACCTTTTTGCATTTCACCTTTTATTCACAAGGAAAAGGGGGACTTCATGCATCTTAAAATGTTATTGGTTGTTTGAAGATAATTTACATAGCCCTCAAACTAGATCTGTGGTATAAATGCAGGCTATGATGTTTGCACAACCATTGGTCTTGTGTCAAGCACGAACGTTAGCATCATTGGTAAGTGTCATTTTGTACTTTTTTACAGTCGTTTTTTTAATAATTATTTTAATATTTTTTGTTTTTTTTTAGAAATATCCTCATTTTATTTTTGACCTTTTATAGCGTGTAACGTAAATAGCTTAGTTACAAGTCCGTTAGTTATATTGTCCTTATAATTTTACGTTCTTTATTTTAGTGTTCTCTTGTACACCTCTACATATGACTTCAGTGGATAAAGAATATCACTGTGTGTTTCTTTCAAGCCTTTGTTGCTGATTGTTGGAATTTGAAGTCCATGAGGTTCAAACAAGTTGCATCTATTTCAAACAAGTTGCATCTATTTCAAACAAGTTGCAACTGTGTTCCTTATAATTTTACGTTCTTCATGCACTATCAAACAAGTTGCATCTATTTGGTGTGCCAGGGCGCTTGAGCTATTGTTTGTGATTTTGGTTTCTCGACTTGTTTGCTTTTTGCTCTGGAATCTGCGTATATGCTCGATTTGATAAAAATGCGTTCACATGTGGAACTGTTTTGGAAGATGATTAGGATTTCTGGTCTTCAATTTGGTCCAGTTTTGTGTTTTTTCTGTTTGTCCCTCTGTTCTACTTTGATTTTGCATATTTAAATCGGCTTGTTCACAAATTATCAGTTAAATGGTTCAAATTACTATGAATGAAGTACAACAATTCATCTTCATATACCAAACATTGATATGGATGATGTATGATTGATATTTGGCCCTTATTGCAATTTTGTATTATTTTTTTTTGTATATGTATATGAAGAAATAGTGTATCATGTATTTCTTATTGATTTGATCAGAATTAGGGTTCTTATAAAGAGAAACCCATTTACATATATGGAATATACACATAAGGAAACAAATACAGCAAAATAATAATACAATAGATGGTGATTATCTACATAAGGAAATAGATAAACCAACACTCCCCCTCAAGCTGGTGTGAAGATGTCTTCCATTGCCAGCTTGCTGATCATCTTGTCAAACTGTGTTTTTGGAAGCCCTCTTGTTAATACATCTGCAATTTGCTCTGTCGTTAGCAGATATGGAATGCATATAACACCTGCATCAATCTTTTCCTTTATAAAATGTTTATCAACTTCAATGTGCTTTGTCCTGTCATGGAGAACTGGATTATGAGCAATTGAGATTGCTGCCTTGTTATCACAAAAAATACGTATGGGTTGTTCTGGACAAAATTTCAACTCTTCCAATAGTCTTTTTATCCATATACCCTCACAAATACCCTGAGCTAGGGCCCTATACTCAGCTTCGACACTGCTTCTTGCCACCACACTTTGTTTTTTACTCCGCCATGTAACTAAATTTCCTCCAATAAAGGAACAGTAACCAAAGGTGGATCGTCTATCTATCGTACTACCTGCCCAATCAGCATCAGTGTAAACTTCAACCTGTAGGTTACCATACCTTTTAAACAATACACCTTTGCCTGGAGTACCTTTCAAGTACCTTAGGATTCTATAGACTGCTTCAAAGTGAGTTGGTCCTGGAGCATGCATAAATTGGCTTACCATGCATAGGAGATGTCCGGACGTGTGTGAGACAAGTAGATCAATCTCCCCACAAGTCTTTGATATCTTTCTTTATCTTTTACTTCATTTTCTGTTGCACTCTGCAATTTTAAATTTGGTTCAATGGGAGTTTCTGCCGTTCTACAGCCAAGTAATCCTGTCTCTTCAAGTAAGTCAATAATATACTTCCTTTGATTAACAAGGATACCATCTTTCGACCTAGCAAATTCCATTCCTAGGAAATATTTCAAGACTCCGAGATCTTTAATCTGGAATTCATTAGCTAGGTTTTTCTTAAGGTCCGTCAACTCTATCTCATCACTACCTGTAAGGATAATGTCATCACCATAAACTATTAAAACAACAATTTTGTTATTTGCAGTATGTTTATAGAAGATGGTATGATCTGCTTGGCTCTGAAGAAATCCGTGACTAGTGACTGCTTTTCCAAACCTTTCGAACCACGCTCTTGGTGATTGTTTAAGGCCGTTTAGAGATTTCTTTAGCTTGCATACTTTGTCAACCCCAAGATTTTTTTCAAAACCGGGTGGTAAATCCATAAATACTTCTTCTTCAAGCTCCCCATTAAGGAAAGCATTCTTGACATCAAGCTGATAAAGTGGCCAATCTGCATTCACAACAATAGATAGTAGGACTCTAATGGAATTAATTTTAGCAACTGGGGCAAAGGTTTCTTGATAATCAATCCCATAGGTCTGAGTGAAGCCTTTCGCAACAAGTCTGGCTTTATACCTTTCAACACTCCCATCAGCTTTGCACTTTATAGTAAATACCCATTTGCACCCTACTGGTTTCTTATTCTTTGGTAATTCTACAATGTCCCATGTGTGATTCTGTTTAAGGGCATTCATTTCCTCCATAACTGCTAATTTCCAATTCGAGTCATCTAGCGCCTCCTGTATATTCCTCGGGACAAACAAGTTGGTTATCCTAGAGGTAAAAGTTCTATGGCTATCAGACAATCTATGGTAAGAAAGATAGTTTGCAATAGGATATTTTGGGTTAGGACAGTTTCGAGTACCTTTCCTATGAGCTATTGGAATATCAAGATCAAATATTTCAGGTAAGGGATTGTGAATTAATGAAGGAATGGGATTAGAGGGTGTATTACCTGAACCTTCAGAATCATTCAACGGAGTATCAGACTGGTTTCGTGATAAGTCCACTGTCTGGTCCCTATTCTTCTGATTCACCATCCTTCTAGTATAAACCTAAAGTTCAGTATTTCGATCAATTTGATTATTTTGTAGTGTTTCTCCCCCTGAACAAGAATTTTCCATATTTGGCAGCGAAAAACTAGAGCTGGTAATTTCTGGACTAATGATGTTAGGAAGGGGAGAGGTATCCCAAAAATTATCTTCTAAATTAGGTAGTATCTCCCCCTGAAGAGAATTTTTAAAAAATGAGTGATTTTCCCAAAAAGAGACATCGAGAGTTTCAAAGTATTTTTTGGTCACATGATCAAAACATTTATAGGCCTTTTTTTGGGAGACATACCCTAAAAAAATGCATTTAACAGCTCGAGGATCTAATTTAGACCAAGAGAAGCTAGGTACGTGAACATAAGCAGTACATCCAAACACTTTGATCGGTAAATCAGAAAATAAGCGAACATCGGGAAAGAATTTTTTGAAATGATCTAGAGGGGTTTTAAAATCCAAAACTTTCGTAGGCATTCGATTTATAAGATATGCGGCCGTTAGAATAGCTTCACCCCATAAATAAGAAGGAACAGTCATAGAGAACATAAGGGCACGAGCAACATCAAGTAAGTGACGATTTTTGCGCTCTGCAATACCATTTTGTTGGGGGTATCACGACACGTGGATTGATGAAAAATTCCCTTAACTTGCAAAAAATCAGTGAGATGTTTATTGAAATACTCAGTACCATTATCAGAGTGAAGAATGCTAATTTTAGTCTGAAATTGAGTTTCAACCATGTTGTAAAAACAAATAAAAATCTCCTTCACTTCTGATTTTTTCGTTAACAAATAAATCCAAGTTAAACGGGTGTGATCATCAATAAAGGTAACAAACCATCGCTTTCCACTATGAGTTAAAACTTTAGAGGGACCCCAGACATCACTATGTATTAAGTAAAAAGGTGCAGACGCCTTGTAAGGTTTTGGCAAATAAGTTGATCTATGATTTTTTGCAAAAATACAACTTTCACAATGAAAAACAGAACAATCAATTCCTTTGAATAAATTTGGAAACAAATACTTTAAGTAAAAATAACTGGGATGTCCTAATCTACGGTGCCAAAGCATGATAGTTTCTTGAGCAGAAGGAGAACTAACACTACTCAAGCCCTGAACTTTTTTATTGCTAGTTGGAGATTCATCAAAATGGTAGAGGCCATCGAGCATCCTAGCACGTCCAATCATCTCCCCCGAATTCTGATCCTGAAAGATGCAGTGAGATTCAAAAAAAGTAACACGACAGTTAGCATCCTTAGAGATTTTACTAACAGATAACAAGTTACAGGCTAATTTAGGGACATGAAGGACATAATGTAAAGTAATCTGTGAGGTTAATTTAACAGTTCCTATTCCTGCAATAGAATTGAAACTACCATCGACAATTCGAATTTTTGCATTGCAATACATTGGAAAATATGATTCGAATAATTTGGAAGAACTAGTCATATGATCAGAAGCTCCGGAATCTATAATCCACGGGGAGGAATGGAGACAAGATAGGGTTTGAGAATAATTACCTGTTTGTGCCAAGGAAACACTAGGATTACCAGATGATGAAGTGGCCTTTAGTAGCTTAAGGAGTTGATCAACTTGCTCTCGGTTAAATGGGTTGGACTCAGCAACATTAGCACTTGAAGGTCCAACGTTGGAAGACTGTTGATTGCTGCTTTTTTCACCTTGCCTCGTACTCTTCCAATTTGCAGGTTTGCCGTGAATTTTCCAACATGTCTCACGAGTATGTCGGGGTTTGTTACAATAGTCACACCAGACACGAGGTTTTTCATGATTCTTTGATTTATCAGAAACCTTGTGTGCAGTAGCTTCAACCACCAAAGCTGAAGTTGAACTCTCAATTGTCTCAGTTGATTTCTTTCCGATCATAACATTCCGACGACTTTCTTCCCTGCGCACTTCAGAAAAAACTTCACTGATAGTTGGAAGAATAGTCTTACCAAGTATTCTACCTCTAACCTCATCGAATTCTACATTAAGGCCTGCCAGGAATTTGTAAATCCGACCATCTTCCACCAGTTTCCTGTAATGCTTTTGATCATCTGTAGACTTCCATTCATATGAATCAAAAAGATCAAGATCCTGCCAAATCCTTTTTAAGGAGTGAAAATATTGTGTGATTGAGTTACCTCCCTGTCGTATATCACATAACTTGAGATTCAATTCAAATACTTGTGATTGATTACCCAGATCCGAGTACATCTCAGTCACACTATCCCAGAGCCCCTTTGCAGTAGAGTAACACATGTAGTTACAACTGATGTCTTCCACCATAGAATTGACTAGCCATGTCATAACCATGGAGTTTTCAGCATCCCACACAGGAAACAACGGATCATCTTTGACAGGTGCGATTTTATCGCTGGTGAAATATCCAATCTTCCCTTGTCCGTGAATATACATTCTGACACTTTGGGACCAACGTAAAAAGTTGTCTCCATTAAGTCGAATTGTGGTAATTTGGACAATAGAGTCAGTAGCCTACCACTGTCGGAGTTTTAATGGTGGATGTAAACCTTGTTTTATGACATTGTTTGATCAACAAACATTAATAATATTGGAATAATAACCAAATAAAAAACCAACTGAACGCGCCGTAGTAGTTCCGAAGAGATCAATGAGCCCAAAAAAAAACTGAAAAAATACCAGTAGGATGTAGCACACTAAAAAACGATTGGGTCTCCAAAAACTGGTCGGGTCTTGCAGATCTCAGATCCCGAGTCACAGGCGTGAATGACAGAACGCGGGTCGAAGGCGCGGGCGCGGGCATGGGAACGGGTCGCAGGTGGGGCGCGGGCGCATGCGTTGGTCTTCACGCCTTGCTAGGTCGCGGATCAGTGCAGTAGCTGGGTCGCCTTACTAGGTCGCGGATCAGTGCAGACAGTCTTCAAGGCGGCTTCAGGCGCAGCAGATCAAGGATGCAGCAGGTCGCGTGGCTGAAGATCTCCTCCCTGTCTTTTACAGAATGCGGTCGGTAAGTTGACCGGAGAGCTAGCTAAAAGACAGCGGTGGCTAGGGTTTTTTTTTCTTTTTCTTTCTGCTCTGATACCATGAAGAAATAGTGTATCAAGTATTTCTTATTGATTTGATCAGAATTAGGGTTCTTATAAAGAGAAACCCATTTACATATATGGAATATACACATAAGGAAACAAATACAGCAAAATAATAATACAATAAAGGGTGATTATCTACATAAGGAAATAGATAAACCAACAGTATATTTTAGATTTTCTTGTACACCTATTTAGTGAATGAAGAAGATCATTGTGTGTTTTCTCACAAACCTTTTTCAAACTTTAGACCTTCTCAGTTGGTTGGACCTATGAACCTTCTCTTTGTTCAAAGTTTAGTCTCCACCCGTAACTCTTCCCTGCATGATCGAAGATAAAAAACCGGCTTTTGTTTATCCTTAGAAGTTCAACTTGAATATAAAGTATATGCCTGTTACACATGTATGTGCAGAATTTCAATAAGTTGCCATGTATTGTTCATACTTTATGATGAGTGTATTAATGGTTTGTCTTATGTGGCAGATATTAAAAATCCTCACAGAGGTGTCACTGTTAAGATGTCACATATTGGCACAAAGGTCAAGTGCTCACTTTCTGTGTCTGTAATTTGTACAACAGATGGTATTCAGGTGTGTTCTGTCCCGTAATTTTTGTGAATATAATGAAAAATAGATTAAAATTTGTTGATTTGATCTTTCTGTTCTCCAGGCGCCACAAATGTTGGAAAAAATAGGGCCTTGCGAGTATGTGAGTGCCTTGACTTTTTAGACCACTCCTCTCTTCTTTTCCTTTTGCCCTCTGAAATAATTACTCTTTAGGTTCTATCGTTAAATAATTTTCTTTTGTGCATCACTTAGACACTTGTGTCTCTTTCGATGAAGCATTTTACTGCCACTTTTTAACCTTGGTCTTGATCAACATATTAACATTTTGTGAACAACATAAGAATCTTGATATTGAAACTTACGATATCTTGGCCTTTTTTTCCTTTCTTTCTTTTTTTTTTTGAGGTAATATCTTAGTCATTCACCTTCATTTTTAATTACCCAGTTACTTTTTATAAGATTTTCAAGACTAGAAGATAAACACAAACAAGAGAGAACAATAAATACTCCCACAAGAACCAAAAGGAGCCAGAAAAGTAGTGTTCAATTGCCTTTATTAGAAAACAAAAAAAAATCAGAAAAATCTTTGGACAAATTAGTTTATCTAGGTATAAAGAATTACGTCTTGGATAGGAGTATAGAACCTTTTGTTGGAGTGCTGAAAATTGGACCGATCAGATTATTTATCAATATGGATTGGAGTTGTTTCTTATGAGCCCCTCTGGAGGTGCACCATCTCCCTTATAAGCCCCTTTACCGGTTTGGCATGAGTGGCTGCACAACGGACCTGGTTTTATCAGCTTTCTTCATGTCCACCATTTCTGCCTTCCATAACTGTTTCACCTTTGCTGCCTCTGTGTTAAGTTGTCTATTGTTTTCTGATATATTCTGAACCTTTTTGTCGAATTCAAGTACTCAGAGTCATAACTGTTCCTATCCAATTTAATCTTGAAAACTTAGCATAACATCATGACATGGCTTTAACGGTTTCTGATTCCATCTTGGAAACTTGGCATAATTTCATCATTTGGGTTTAGATTCAATGGTTGAATTTGAAGTTTCTATCATTAATCTTTGCGTAAATGTTGGAATGCACTGGAAGTTGTGTTTGGGTTTCTTGTCAAATCATGGAGGGAGTTATTTGAAAAACTGTCGATGAACATTTTCATAATATCTTTACTCTTGTGGAGATTTAGCTTGTAAGGACTTTCAGATGTCTGTTAATTAAAATGTGGTATCTATCATGTAAACATCAAAATTTTTGCAACATTTTAGATTTTGGTTAATTTTGTCCAATAGCATAGTTTTAGTACTGTTGTGATTTGTGAATCTTTGGTATACGAACAGGCTACATCCTTGAGGCATCCTTCTGGTTGTGCAAAGATTGTACATGTTGACAAGAGAGGCTGGGGCTTCTTTGGGACCTTTATAATCATGTATGTCACTCCCTTCTAAAGCATGTTGAAAGTTACCAAATCGGCTAATGATCATGTTTTAGTAATTAATTGCTTGGATTTGCAGCATTTTATGCCTTTTCGGAGGATATCTTTTGACTGGGATAGTCTACCGATATTTTATTCTCAAAGTTCGTGGTGTTGATGTACGTATTCTTACTCTATCTTATAGAATAGCTGCGATGATTTTCCCCGTATTCTACCAATAAACAAATAAGGATTTTTTCTTTAATGAAAGATAAAAAGAATGAGAAGCCCCTGGTTGTGGGGGGTCGTAAGCTATGAGCCTACTTAAGGCCGATACAGAATTACAAGAAGTTCCCCCATTTGGCTTGAATTAAGAAAGAATTGTACTCACAAATTAAGGTAGTGAGTGTACACCTAAAAGACTCCTCTATCTATCATCTTAAAGCTCCCAATCTACTGCTCTATCTTCAAATATATTTTGATTCCTTTCCATTCAAAATTTCCAAAATATCTCTTTAACCACATACATCCTAAGGGTATGGGCTTTACATTTGAAATGAGGAAAGCTACAAATAATTTTCTCGATGCAATCGGGAATACTTATGGGAGGGTTTCCGCCTGATGCTCAATTCATGAAGGAAGTTCCCCAATATTTATAGGACAGTGAAGGATGAGAGGACCCACCCTGACCTTCGTGACCTGTCTGTCTTGCAGACACCAACTAGGAGAGATTGCACTATCGGGGTTTTTATCTTTAAACAGTGTCCATTGTGGTAACACATCCCAATACCAAAGTACTTATAACATTACTAATCCATACCAGTAGTTCTGGTAGTGAGATTCAAGGTTCCATCTGATTTAATCGTAACGCTAGTTGAGCCAAGTGTTTCCGATGATGTGGCTGTAAGGTTGGGCTACTTGCTAGCCTCTAGTTTCAAAAGAGATCTCCCAAAATTGGATATTCTGTGTGTATGTGTGTGTTTCTTTCCTTTTGTTTTTTATTCCCGAGATTTCATGTAGCTGTTTTTATGTAGAATTTCTGGAAACCAATATGGAACTTTGGAAATATTCTAGAATAGTTCATCTGTTTAAACATAAATGGTGGTTTCCTTTCTGTCGTCTTTTTCAGAATCCCGACTCTCTTAATTTAATTTGGAGCTGGAAAGCTGAAAGAGTTGTAGGTAGCACTCTTTCAAATGTTGTGTAGTAGCCCATAGATCATATATATTTCAATATATTGCCATTTCTCATTTCGAATGTGTGGAAGACATCGACTTGGCTCTATGAATTTCCTGGTACGTCTGTTCCTTATATTGCTGCCCTTGGCAGTAAGCCAATCTGATTGTTCCAAATCATACATACTAGTCATAATAGAGTGCCACAGAGCACTTGCTTCTCGAGGAAAACTTTAGGTACACTTTTCTTTCTTAAGTTGTCCGAACCAAGATCACCTGCTTCATAAAGAAGGGATACCATATCCCATTTCACCAGAAAGATGCTTTTACCCAGAATATTGGAGTATGAATAGAAAGAAAGTGCCTCTTCTTCTATAAGTTAACGGACATATGCTTCTTTCTCATCATGTTCTGTTCTAATGCTAGAAAGTTTTATCTTCTATAGAACACTTGCTTTTTTGCATCCCCATTCTCTCTTGAAACTAACCAGGGAGAATTACTTGGGTTTTGTTGTCTCTTCAAGCACTTGCGATTTCATTTTTGGTGTATTGACGCAGTTTATATATCTACTATCATTCTGATATATCCTTGCTCTCCACTCTCCTTTTTCTCAGGTTATTCCCAACCTGGAATTCTGGCTTAGCTTACCTCATAAAATTCAGGTATAGTTACTACTGTTTTTTCTCTACTTCTCTGCCTCACTCTCTCTGCATCTCTTTCATATGCTTGTAACTGAATACCACATTGCAGAGTTTGTTTGCATCTGTTGTCCGAAAATTTAAGGGACCCTCTCGAGGTCATCGAGATACTTATTCTCCAGTCAACTTCTGATCACATACATTTTTGCTTCAAATTGCTGGTGAGACTCCTTGTTCTTGCTTGCGCTTTTACCATGAACTTTCTGCAGATCAAGTTCTAATGGCTTTGTTTGGTTAGGCAATACAGCCACAAGAGGTCATTCTGAAATTGCCTCAGCAACCCTATAAACTTTGCTATAGAGCTGCATTTTGTACTTGATGTATTAGAAACATAGAAAGAGAAGAGAAAGAGAGAGAGAGAGCTTCTGTAGGGTAGCCCTTTGCTCCATAATCCAGTCTTCTACCAGAGAAGTAGGCTTCATTTTTGTTACATTCTTTTGACTGTACTCTCCTGAAATATAGGCACATAAGGTTCTATCATGAAGGATCTGAGACAGACATTTAGAGATATACACAGGTGGAGGGAGATTTTGATTGGTCTGTTATGAACTTTTATAAAAATTGGGAGTAGGAGAAGGAATTATTGCAATGCTTTATTTTTTATTAGGAGTAGGAAAACAAAAAGAAGAGTTTTATGTTTTTGTTTTTAATAACTTGGAACTGACTATTTGGAATGGTTAAGGGGATTTTTTTGTGGGCAATATTCTTAGATTCTAGCTAGGTATGTGAAACGGCTAATAATAATAATTATTTTTTTTAAATGAGGATTTAACCAAATAGAAACTGTTCTAATTTTGATTTGGATTGTTGACCCTCATTTCTCTATTAGATTTTTATAGTAAAAAATTATGATAAAACCAGCCACTCGAACTAGAGATGATGCAATTGAAGCTAATGATTTCTCTATTTTATAATGAAATTTCATGGTTTGAAAATTATTTTTATGCTAAATTGTGCAAAAGGTCCTTTGATTTATGGAGTTGTTTTCAATTTTGCACCTAATATTTTATATTTTTCAATATTATCCTCAACTTTTTAAATCTACTAATAAGTAATAACCTTTCATTATCCATTCCCAACATAATTGAAAATTTTAAAATGTTGGAGAAAAGTTTGAAACCAAGTATTTAGGTGGGAGCTAAAGCGAGCGTAGTTTAGTGATAATTGACATGCATCCTCTATCAAGAGGTTAAAGATTCAAAATTTTTCATACTCAAATATTGTCGAACTTAAAAAGGTGGACAAAATTGAAACCAAATAATTATACAAATTATCCCTAACGTAGGCATTTTGATTTTGTTTCTAATGTTTTAAAAGTTTGCTTTTACTTTTAATCTTTTAATTTATCTTTGGAAGTATATTAGAAAAAATGAAACTTTTTAAAATTGGAACCAACTACAAAGAGCAAGAGCATTATAAGCCTTGGGTATAATTCAAAGTTTTCAACATATCTATTTTGTGTAAAAAATTAAATATTTGTTGGGCACTTTGTCCACTAAACTAACTAATGGAAGGATCTAATAAGTATGGTAGCAAATCATAGGCCTTGAGTCTATTTTCAAAACATAAAATTATGACTGTAGAACAGAAAATTTACACAATTATAACCTATAATCATCCCTAAATCAACAACAATTGAAAAGAGAATTAACCCATTAAAATGGGTTGCTAGCTAAGCTCAGTCATTTTTTTAATATTTAGTAGTACCAATTGCAATTGCTTTTGATTTATGACATAGATTATAGGTATAATAGTACCTAACCACCTTCTTTGAGCTGGAAATTTTACCAAATACTCAATCATTTTTGTACCTAAAACTTGTGTTTAATTACAAAGAGAGAGAGGTATTGATAACAATTTTAAACCAATAATTTGGAAAATGAGTTAAATGCCTTATCTTAGAAGCAAAGCAACAAACACAATCTCTCTTCTAAGCTATCATTCACCCACTACTCTTCTTCATCACTCCTTCCACTATCTTCACCCAAAATTCTTTCCTTTTCCTTTTTTTCTTTTTCCATTTCCTTTTTTTGCCCTGTTTCTTATATTATGATGTCTAATATCAAAACACACACACATACCTAATTGATTAAATTTTAAATTTTCATGTCACTGTGTAGTTAAGGCATCTCTGTCTTCTTTCAAGATCGGGGTTCAAATCTTCACTCTAATAATTTTTATAAAAAAAAAAAAACTCATATTACCAACATGAGCATAACTCTGTTATTAAAACATATTATATCTATTCTAAAGGTCAGATGCTTGAATCTCTACTCCTACGTTTTGATCGAACTAAAAAAAAATGGAACCTATACAAAATGACCATATATAACCTTAGCAAGTCAAAACCAATGAATATATATATATATATATATATATATATATATATATATATATTATTTTCAATACCTTAAATAAAATGACCATATATAACCTAGGTAGGTCAAAACCAAATATAAACCATGCCCTCCCCTTGATGCCAACTTCTCAACTATGTACCAATAAGCCATTTTTTATTCTATATAATTCTTGAATTATATATTAAATTGCTTTAAGAGACCTTTCATTAATTTAACTTAGACAAAACTGCCAATGAACCAAAACTTTAAAGGTATATATATAATTAGCATCAAGGCTTTTGTCTGTGTCATAAAAACTTCTAATTTTTCCTTTTTTGCTCTCAAATGAAGCCTCCTTCTCCCAATTCCTCCCTCCCCAGAAAACCTCGCTTCTCTCCTTACCTCTTCACTCTCTTGGCCTTCATCTTCTTCGTCGCCGTCCTCTACGGCGAAGACCTCGCCTGCATCTTCAGCCAACAGCTTCAACTCGACCTCGCCCCTGCCCGCCCTCTGCCCACCACCGGTGAGTTCTAACTCCTATTACTTCTCGTCAAGAATATGAATAAATGATTGAATATACCGTTAACTTAAGAGATTATCATTTCATTTTCAATTTGTATAATAATTTTCTAATTTTTAACGATAAATTTAACATGGTATCAGAGCTATTATATGTATATATTTGAAATTAAAGGTGTGTCACATATTTTTTTTGTTGGGGATAAATTTTAAGATTTTGAATTTAGTGGGGGGATTTGATTGGAGTTTTAATGGATGGATTGTGTTTGTGGGGGAGTTAGAGAAGAAATGGGAGAAATTGGCATTTGCAAAAGGGAAATTGGAGGAGGGGTGTGACGTGTTCAGTGGGAGGTGGGTTAGGGACGAGGTGACTCGGCCGCTATATGATGAGTCAGATTGTCCGTACATACAACCGCAGCTGACGTGTCAGCAACACGGCCGCCCCGACCGGAGCTATCAGTACTGGCGCTGGCAGCCCCACGGCTGCGATCTTCCCAGGTCTTTTTTCCCCCTCTCTCTCTTTTTCTTCTTTCTTTTTTCTTTTTTCTTTTTTATTTTCACGAGTTTAAATAAAATAGAGAAAAAAAAGAAAGTTGCGAAAGATATGAAAATTCCTTTTACATTATTACTGCATCTGCAAATAATTTGAAAATTAAAATTAGTAAATTTGAGTGAAACTTATTTAGATGTAAAAAGATTCGAACTTTTAACATTTTGATCAAGGATACATGTTAATTAAGCTAGGCTTAGTTTAACTTGAACCTCAAACTATTAATTGAATCAAATAAAATTCTAAGCTTTTATTACCCTTTATTAGGATTTTATTTTAAAACTTTTCATACTTAATTTTAACATGTGTATAAGATTTCATGTAATATTATTAGAAAAAAATGTTCAAAGCAAAGGGATAGTTTTGTCTTTTCAGTAATATGAGTGGTTTGTTATCCTCTTATGTTCTTCTATTTTTCTCTATTTATGTAGGAAGAATTATTTGATCATTTTTCTTGATGATTTTGAGTTGGTTTTAAGTGGAATCAAGTGAAAATAGTTATAAATCACACTACAAATATTTTAATATTAAAAAATAATTTAAATTGATTCACTTATGAAACTTAAGTTTGAGGGTATAAATTGATTTCTTTTCAATTCGACCTCCAATCTTTTAAAAGTTTTATGTAGTGAGTTCTTTTTTTTTCTTTCTTCCAACTCAATTATTTTTATAAAACATTAAAATTATACAATGAAATAATAATTTAATTGTTAGATATGTTGATATAATTAAATTTATCTCTACCTATCAATTTAAGCTTTTGACTTGACTGGAAATTTAAGATTAACTTGACAATATAACATTTTTTATTTAATTTTGATGGAATGGACATTACAATTCACCATCAAAATAAAATATTTAATCATTAATGTACCAAAGCCACTAGTAAATTACTTGACTTGAAATTTGCTTGTCACTACTAAAGAAATTGATTCGTTAAAATGTTGGTATACTTAAAATTAATAACACAATCAAAATTTTAATTTTAATCGTTGCAATTTTATTCAGTACTTTATATTTTGGTCATTTTAATTTTTAACAAAAAGTTCATGTTTGATTTAATATATCACACCTAAATTATTCACCTACCCTAAAAATTGAAAGAATGAAATAGAAAAATATTTTTTTTTAAAAAAAAAACAGTTAAGGACTACAATAAAAATTATATAAAAACGAGTAACGGTTCAAAGACAAAACGAAGTTTTGACCAAAGTAAAACTATATTATTAGCTTCATTTGTCGAATATAAAAAAAAGTCGATGCAATGTTTTTATGGAGAAAAATTCAATGAAAGTTCTATTAAAAGATTATATATAGTTTTGATTATTATTTCGGTATTTTCAAATGATTGGGTAAAAATTGACCATGCAATTATTAAAAGAGAAACTTGGAATGAAACGACAACGTATGAAAGCATTAGAATCAGGTCGGAATCGGAACGGGCCGGCCGATAGTCACGAGGGTGACGTGGCAGAACCAAGTTGGAGAATATTTGTGGATATTTTTAGAAATATGTGGATTTAAATGATTTGTCAAATTATAATTCTATAAAAAAAAAATTAAATTTTTATTTAGAAAGAATCTCCATAAAGAAAGTAACTTGATGTAAGTGGTTAGTTTTGCCACGTCATGCAAAATAATATCCCTCTCTTTTTCTTTCCATGTGCTATATATATATATATATATATAAAGTTTATTGAATGGGGGTGAGAATTTAATTCTGGCTTTTAAAGAAAATAGATAAAATCTTGAAATGGATGTTTGAAATTTTGAAAAGTTGAATAATATAAATAGATAGGGATAGATTCCGTTGGATAATTATTTGATTTTTTTGATTTTTAGTTTTTTAAAATTAGGTTTGTTTTTCAACCATTTTTCTTTATCTTTACTATAATACTTTCCATCTTTCTTGAAGAACCGTTGACATTTTTAGCCAAATTTAAAGAACAAAAATAAGTTTTTGAAAACTATTTTTTTAGTTTCAAAACTTAGCTTGATTTTTTAAAACATAAAATAAATAAGAAAACATAAAACCTTATTAATTTCAATATTTTTAAGCTTAATTTTCAAAAACTAAAAATCTAGAACCAAATGATTATCAAACGAAACCTTATTATTATTATTATATTTTTTTTTGGATAATTTCATTTTTTTACTCTTATATCTAGTTGAGTAAATTAAATTTAACTTCAAAAATTTTATTTCCGTTGAATTTAATCTTAAACTTAAGTGGTGAAATACTGAAATTAATACATTTTCTTGGTTGGGGTTTCATTCATTGTGGTTAGATTCTTTTGAAATAGCTTTTAATTAGATTTTGGCAGTGACTTTAGGTTTTTTTTTTTTTTTTTTGGTTGTTTGATTTTGAGGCTTAGTAGAAGTATTTTTGTAGCTTTATTTAGGTTATTTTGTTATTGTTTGAGTTTTGCTTGTGATTTAATTGGTTGGACCGATAAAAAAAACTTTTTAATTTTAATTTTGAAGAGATATTAATTTCATAATTTGTTAATGCTAAAATTGATTGAACAAAAGTACAATAATTAAATAAAAAAAATATCATATTCAATGAAATACTAACAAAATTGCTTTATAACTTAATAAATGTTAATTAATTTACACTTTATCTATGTTTCAATCAACATTTAAGTTTGGTAATTAAAGCTTGACATTTGCATCAACCAACCTCTTGAGTCTTGACTTCTTAATAATTAATAATGATATATAAAGTTGAAGGAAAGTTGGTTGGAAATGACTACAAAGTATTGGGTCTTTAGTCCATTGAGCCATTAATCCATTACAAGCTTTACAAGAAAGATTATATAATTGTTATACATTAAAAGATTTTGAATTGGGACGTGAGTTTATATAGGAGAGCATTTGTAAGAGCCTGTAAAAAATAATAGAGTAGTAGTAAAATCTCTCTTCACACGCGTGCACCGTCGGTGGGACGGGCAAGTTCAAAAACAATTTTTCTGATCCATTCGAATTTCTCGACAAACTTCGAGAGCTCTGTTTAATAGATTAAAAAAAAATTAAATTTCTTGTCTTATAAGTTTGTAAGGATGAAATATTTGAATATTTATTAGAAACAAAACTTAAAGCTTAAAAATTTATTAAACACAAAATTGAAAGTTGAAGGACTGGTTCAACCTATTAGACACTTTTTTTAAAAAAATTTTAGCTAGAGCTCGACTTATTAGGCATGAAACTCAAAGTTTATCACAAATTAGTTTGAGATTGAGAGCACATATTAATAATTGGATTTGCAAATAGAAGTTCCTTGCATATACAAAATAACTTAAATTATTTGTTTTGTCTGTTAAAAAATGAAGTTTCAATGCGAGTCTGATGCTAGAAACCCTAAGGGGAAAGAGGATGATGTTCGTTGGAGATTCTCTAAATCGGGGACAGTATGTTTCAATGGTCTGTCTTCTTCACTCTCTAATTCCCGACCAGGCCAAATCCATGGAGACCTTCGATTCGCTCACCGTTTTCACCGCCAAGGTGCGTACGTCGACATAGTTTAAACTAGATCGTTTGATAACGTTCATATTTCTTATTTCCTGTTTCTTGTTTCTAGTTTTTGGTAATTATTGATTGATATAGGAGTATAATGCGACGATCGAGTTCTATTGGGCGCCGTTTCTTTTGGAATCGAACTCGGATAACGCAGTGATCCATCGGATTTCGGATCGGATAGTGAGAAGGGGTTCGATTAATAAGCATGGAAGGCATTGGAAAGGGGTTGATATTATGATTTTCAATACTTATCTTTGGTGGATGACTGGGTTGAACATGAAAATCTTGTAAGAGAATATTATTGGGTTTTTAATGTATATATAGTTATTTACGGATGAAAAAGAATTGAATAATTAAATAAAATTACAGGCAAGGGTCTTTCGAGGACGAAGCACAAGACATAGTAGAGCTCTCAACTGAGGATGCTTATCGTATGGCAATGAAGAGCATGTTGAGATGGGTTAAGAAGAACATGGACCCCAAAAAGACTAGAGTTTTCTTCACTAGCATGTCCCCTTCTCATGGAAAGTTAGTTCTCTCTCTTCTCTCTCTTTCTCTCTCCTTTCATCGGAAAATTACTCGAGAGACTCGAACAATGTGACGTGTGATTTTACACCGGTAGATGCAAAGGTAGAGCCAAAAGTTTAATTTCTTAAGAAAAGACAAAAGTTTACTCGTAATGTCTTTTAGGTCTGGTTGGATATAGCTTATTCTTTAAGCTTATAAACACCATTCTACCTATGAAATTCTTTGTTTTGTTATCTACTTTTTGCAAATGATTTCAAAATCCATACTACTCAGTTTTGAACACTAAAAAAAAAAAAGTAGTTTTTAAATTTTTCTTTAAGAATATGGCTACAAATGCAAATGTTTCTTAAAGAAAAAAAAGATGATAAAAAAGAGAAACTTTTAAAAATACTACTTCTACCAATGAGTTTATA
Source organism: Trichosanthes cucumerina (assembly GCA_036507285.1). NCBI lineage: Eukaryota > Viridiplantae > Streptophyta > Magnoliopsida > Cucurbitales > Cucurbitaceae > Trichosanthes > Trichosanthes cucumerina. Next base: position 14,862,145 of record CM071838.1, read on the forward strand.
CGTCTTCTTATCTATTTTATACCTTTGTTTTAAAAAACCAAGTTAACTTTTGAAAACTAAAAAAAAAGTAATTTTTAGAATTTAGAATTTGGTTAAGAGTTCAAATGCTTATTTAAGAGAAATGATTTATATTATAGAGAAATGATGTGAAAATAAGTTTAACTTTCAAAAACTAAAAATAAAAAACAAAAGGGTTATCAAACGGGAGCTTAAATGTTAAGTTTTTAATACAAAATTTCAATCTAATTAAACGAGGGACAAATAGTTCCTCCTCCTTTCTTCTCTTTGCTCGTGGTGAGATGTATTAAGAAGGGAATAGTGATATTGTAGTAGCCATATTGAATAATTTTTTTTTATCTATATAGCCATTGAAAGGTAACAAAGCTCCTATTTGGCTGTGCAGAAGCATCGATTGGGGTGGCGAAGAAGGTGGAAACTGCTACAACCAAACGACTCTAATCGAAGATCCGAACTACTGGGGCTCCGATTCGAGAAAAAGCATAATGGAAGTGATCGGAGAAGTGTTCGTAAAGTCGAAGTTTCCGATCACATTTCTGAACATCACGCAGCTCTCGAGCTATCGCAGGGACGCCCACACGTCGATTTACAAGAAGCAATGGTCGCCATTGACGCCGGAGCAGCTGGCGAACCCGGTAAGCTACGCAGATTGCGTCCATTGGTGCATGCCTGGCCTCCAAGATACTTGGAATGAGCTTCTTTATACCAAACTTTTCTATCCTTATTAATATCTTTATTTCATTTCATGATCTGGGTTTGTGACTTTTTGTTCAAGTGGGTGGTGGGACAACAAGATGACAAAATCAATTCAAAGATAGATAGAGAGTAAATCTATGTGAACTTCAAAGGGAGCTGAGTTTTTTTTTTTTTTTTTTGTAAAGGAAAGATAAAGATTTGTTTGAAAAAAATGTAAAATTATATATCAATTAATTAGTTGAAGAAAATATAGTGATTCATAAAGTAATTAACATGTCTTTTGTTTACTCTCCTTATGCTCTCATTCAACTGGGTTATATATTATATTTGGTCTCTCTTGTTCTCAAACTCGACCACCGTTGACGACTGCCTCCAACGACCACTTATTTTTTCATTTTCGCTGACTACTTCAACAATATGTTCGGTGACAACTCCAACGACCCACCCGACGACCACCAACAATGACAACTCCGACAACCACACCAGTGACTCGACCACTGTTGACGACTGCCTCCGGTGAATCTTGATTTTTCATTTCTTCTTCAATTTGTCGATTTTCATTTTTGGCGACCACTTCGATAACGACTCTGACCACAACTCTGACGACCACCGACAACGACAACTCCGACGACCACACTGGGGATTCGACACCGTTGACGACTGGCTCTTCCGACCACTTGGCTTTCCATTTTCTCTTCCATTGTCGTTTTCATTTTCGACCACCATTTCGACAACAAGTCTAGTGACAACTCAACGACTACTGACAGCGAAAACTCCAACGACCATACCGACAACTTACCACCACTGATGACTGCCTCAAGGATCACTTGGTTTTTCATTTTCGGCGACCTCGTTGATAACAACTCTGACGACCACCCCGATGACCACCGAAAAGACAACTCCAACGACCATCTCAACAATCCAACTATCTCATCAACTCATAGCCATCCCAACAACTCGACAATCTAGTTAATTATTTAAAAGGTTAAAATAAAACTATAAATGGCTACTAATCAATTTTTTTTGCATAATAGCATGCAAATATACTACTCTCAAACCCTTTGAATTTTGTGAAATTTTGACAAAAAATAATAAATGTCCTTTTGTTTCGAGTCAGTTGCAATGTTTTCAGACTATGTATCTATGTGTGAACTTGTGGTAGGGGTGTTCAAAAAACCCGACGACCTGAAGAAGTCGATCAACCCTACCCAATTGTACGGTTTGGGTTGAGTTATCAACTTGTGTTGGGTTGGGTTTGGTTAAAAAAAATAAAAATTTTATGGGTTGGGTTAGTTCGTGAGTTCACCAAAAAATAGTTTGGATTGAACCTAGAGCCGAACCAATTCGAACTTCATATTAATTTTAGAAAAATATTTTCTCTTATATTACAACTATATGTACATATATTTATTTTAATTTTACAATTATTTTTAGATTATTTATTCTTCAATAACTTTTTAAAAAAAGTTTTTGAGTCTTTTGGAAGGTAAAAATTCATAATATAAATTAAAATGGAGTTGCTAATCTTAATTCAATATTAAAAAATAATATATATATTTTGTGAAGACTTAACTTTTTTAAAAAATAAAATTTTAAGTATAAAACCCGACCAACCTAAAACCAACCTAACCTCCAATGGGTTGGATTCATCACTTAATAATGGTTGTTTGGGTTATAGATATTTTCAACCCGAATAGTTGGGTTGGTTCTAAAAAGTACCTCAACCTGACCCAACTCAACCTACAAACACCTCTAACTCGTAGCATGTTATGTTTTCTTCTGTTTGAATGCTAAAAATTGTTCTCAATGTTTAAAACTTTTTTTCTATTCCTCAACTACAACATAAATTGAAAGCTTCATTGAAAAGTCACTTAGAAATTGATCCATGTTAGACAGTAACTTATACAATTCACATAAGATTCACTATAAAATTTTGAAAGGAATAAAATAGATGAAAGGAAAAAGGTGAAACAAAATTGTACTAAACACAGAGTTAAAAAAACTGCACCCCAAACACAACTTTCTGATTCCCAAGCTTCATAACACTACACCCCAAACACATCTTTTTTATTTCCAGACTTCAAAACACTACACCCCAAACACAGACTTCAAAACACTACACCCCAAACACATCTTGAGGGTAAAACTGAGAGATTAAAAAAGTATTTTGTCAAATAAAAATAAATTTTAAATTAAATATAACTAATATTAGTAAAATAATCTTTTATATAAAAATAGGTGTCACGTCAGCGTTCTGTCAGGGACTAACGAAAAAATGGATGAAAGGACGAAGAATGTAACTAAATGAAAACTCAGGGGCTGAATTGTTGAGTTTGAAAATTGATGAACTAAAAGAGAACTAAACACAACACTAAAGGACCAAAAAGATATTTTGTCCAAAATAAAAAAAAAATTAATTACAAATTTAAAATAATTAAATATTAATAAAATAATATTTTGAATAAAAAAGATAGGTGTCACATCACTATTTTAGACTAACGAAAAATTGAATGAAATGACTAATAGTGTAACTAAATGCAAAACTTGAGGGTAAATTTGTTGAGTTTTTGAAAACTTAGGGACCAAAAGAGAACCAAATACAAAAAAGAGAGATTAAGAAAGTATTTTGTCAAATAAAAAATAAATTTAAAATTAAATATAATTAATATTAATAAAATAATTTATTTTATATATAAAAATAGGTGTCACGTCAGCATTCTGTTAGGGACTAACAAAAAATTGGATGGAAAAACTAACAATGTAACCTAGGGGCTAAATTGTTGAGTTTGAAAACTGAGTGACTAAAAATAAACTAAACGCAAAATTGAGGGACCAAAAAAGTATTTTGCCCAAAAAGAAGATGGAATCGGGGAGGGCAAACACCCTCCCATTCTTCGCGTTGCACAGGCGAAGCTGCCGACGACCGTTTCGGCTGGCGACTTCGCCCCCTCTCTTTTTCATTCCTCCCTCTCTCAGATCTCCCTCTCCCTCCCTCTCCCTCCCTCTTAGATCTCTCTCTCGCAGATCTCTCTCACAGTACGCCTCCCCCAGTCGAAGCTCCTCTGCCCGTCGTTCTCCTCAGATCCTCCGCATGTCGTCGCTCGCCTCAGTCACCGTCGACCCCTCACAACCGCACTAGCCACCGTTCGAAGCCTACCGCCTGTAGGTCACCGGAGAACTCTGTGCCGTGAGACCTAGGGGTGTACAAGTAACCCGATAACCCGACCAACCCGGACTACCCAACCCAAACCGTAAGGGTTGGGTAGGGTTAGATTTTTTTTCGGTTTGGGTTGGGTTAGAAGTTTGGAGAACCGAAAAGTTCGGGTCGGTTCTCGGGTTGGGCCTTTTAGGCTCGGGTTGACCCAACCCAACCCAACCCAACCCAACCGAAAGTTTATATTTTTTAATTAAATATATACTTATAAATGAATTATTTGTCAATTTCTTATGTTTTCTTCTAGACTTCTAACAAAATGTTAAGATGTTATGAATTTTGAAGTTTGATATTTGAATTTTATTTGATTTTAGTTATTAATTCAAGAAAAAAAATATTTTAAATAATTTAAAAAATAATTAAAAAAATAAAAAAGTTAACCCGGTAACCCAACCCAACCCAACCCAAAAATCTTAGGTTGGGTTGGGTTGGGTTACTCTTATAAATAGGGTTGGTTGGGTTGAAGGAATGATCAACCCGAATTTTCGGGTTGGTCCAAAAATCTCCCTCAACCCAACCCTACCCGGCTTATGTACACCCCTACCCACCCCTAGTTCGAGGTTGGTTCGGTTGGTTTGGCCCTTTTTTGGCCAGTTTTTGACATGTTGAGGTCAGTTCTTGGAATATCGAGCCACAAGGAGTTTGAATCTAGTACCCACGCATCGTCGTTGCCGCTTCACATGCCGCTACTACCGCTTCACGCATCACCGCTATTGAACCCACCGGTCGCCAGAACTTGTGCGATCCCCTTAGTTTGTTCCTCAGCTCGATTTGGACTTCGTAGGGTAAGTTTGAGTCCCCGAAAGTTATTTAAGATTTTTTTTTGTGTTCAGGTTGCTTATCTGTGTGTGTGTTCGTCGTTAAGGACTAGGTGGAAGCAGAGGCGCTATTAGAGCACTCCCATATTTCTTGAATTGCGTGAATTGCTGGAATTAGGTTAAGTAGTCATTTGGACTACCCCGCCCATAAGAGTAGGGGTTAGGGGCGAAACTGCATGTAGTAGATAATTAAGAACTTAGTAGTAGTTGGTTGCTTTGGATCCTATGATAACATGTGTTGATTGTTACTTTTGCGTGCCTGAAATGAGCCTTACCTATTGTGTTTGATGTAAAGCTTGTGCTGAGGTACTGAACATGTTGAATTTGAGCCCTGTTGTATGTTCCCTTAAGTAGAGACTTGTAGGTTCTGTTCTTAGTTCTGTGGTAATCCGGGAAGTGCTGTGTAGCCTTAAGTTCGTAGCTAACACAACTAGTCCTAGTGTGGGCCCATGATCCTTGTGCAACCCTTAGTAGGTTGAGACTCTAGGTTGGCGAGATTGATGTGGGATGTGGGGTCGGTCTTCCATCTAGTAGTGAGGCTCGATGAAAGGGGTTGGATGCGATCCTTCACCCTAGTTGAGACCCGAGAACGAGCCCTATGGTCGTTTAAATAATATTATATATTTCACAGACTATAGTAACCCACAGACTATTATAACCCCCTGTTATTATAACCTACTCAACGCTTCAAACAACCCCTTAGAGTTAATTTAAGCATAGTTTTTTTATTGACGTCTTTGTCTCTGTTTGGTAGGGTATGATACTGTTGTGCCTAATGGAAATGGTTCCAAGGGTAAATACATCTCCATGCCTCCAACTGCACTCATAAACCTGAAAGACTCTAATATACCCCCCAAATGACCATTTTGGTGGTTGCCTGTCATTTAACATTAATATAGATGTCATATCTAATATTATGTTTAGGAAATTTTGTGAAGGTTCAATTTAAAATGCAATTTTATTTTAGATCGCTATATCTTTTTCTCAAAGGATTTACAATTCTCGATAAAGAACTATTTTTTAAGATAATATGGTTGAAAATAACATTTGGAATCCTTTAAAATAATGGGAACCTTAAAAAAATAAAATCAAAATTTTTTATCAACAAATAATTTGAAGATTTATTGAATGTTTATTAAGTGCTTTTTCAAAGCATGTGACTATAAAAAAAAACTAAGTGCAAAATACTTTTTTGGTCCCTTAGTGTTACGTTTAGTTCCCTTTCAGTCACTCAGTTTTTCAAACTCAACAATTTAGCCCTTGAGTTTTGCATTTAGTTACATTTTTAGTCATTTTCTGTTAGAGACTAACAGAATGCTGACGTGACACCTATTTTTTTATATAAAATTATTTTACTAATATTAATTATATTTAATTTAAAATTTATTTTTTATTTGACAAAATATTTTTTTAATCTCTCAGTTTTGTATTTGGTTCTATTTTGGTCCTACGTTTTCAAAAACTCAATAAATTTACCCTCAAATTTTACAGTTAGTTACACTATTAGTCATTCCATTTAATTATTTTTAATTTTTTTTCTTCTCCTTCTTTTCTTCTTCTTTCACGACATTTAGGTGTGAGCGGGCAACCGGTCAACTAGGTTTAAGAAGAAAAAGGCGGGAGATGTGGAAGAAAGAACAAGAAAGGAGAACAAATAAAAAATAAAAATAAAATTTTAATTAAAAACTAAAAATAATTAATAAAACAATATTTTTGATAAAACAAATAGATATCACATCACTATTTTAGACTAACGAAAAAATGAATGAAAGGACTAATAATGTAATTAAATGCAAAGAAGAAATATTTTTAATAAAAAATAAGTTTCACATCACTATTTTAGAACTAACGAAAAATTTAATGGAATGACTAATAGTGTACTAAATGCAAAACTTGAGGGTAAATTTGTTGAATTTTTAAAAACTTAGTGACCAAAATAGAACCAAATACAAAATTAAGAGATTAAAAAAGTATTTTGTCAGGTAAAAAAGAAATTTTAAATTAAATATAATTAATATTAGTAAAATAATATATTTTATATATAAAAATAAGTGTCACGTCAGCACTGACTAACGGAAAATCGGATGGAAAGACTAAGAATGTAACTAAATGCAAAACTCAGGGGCTAAATTGTTGAGTTTGAAAACTGAGGGGCTAAAACAGAACTAAACACAAAACTGAGAGACAAAAAATGTAGTTTGCCCAAAAACTAATCATCTTTTCAGTTTTTTTTAGTACATCAACATTTGGGGTGGGGGATTCGAATTCATGACCTATTGGTTATAAGTCTGAATTCACTTTTCTGTTAAGATACTGTTTAATATAGGGAAAATGCTCGGAATAGAAAAAAAAATCATAAATTTCACAAATAGCCATCTTTGATATTCAATTTTGTTTTTCCATTTTGCCCTCTTTAATTTTTATTTTTTAAAATAGTATTATTTTCTCTCCTCTATTTTTAAGTATGTATCTAATATCTTTTTAAAATTTCCAGTTTGCCCAGTATATCTAAGCATTATCCATTTTTTTTGTATATTTAAAATCATTCTCTCTCCTACTTTCTACCCGTTCTCGATTTCCTTTTTTAAAAAAAAACACTCTCTCCTACTTTATTTCAAGTGTATCTAAATTATAATTTCACTTATTTACATTACAATTAATATTTTAATTTTTATTTAAAATCTTTTAAAAATCAAGATTTATAAATATTTTATTCTATTAAAAAATTTATTTTATTTAATTTTTTTAATAATTTCTTGTTTTTCAGGTCTTTATTAACATATTGACCGATTTGTTTTTTAAAAATGTCTCTATCCTACTGTTTAAAATTGTTTTAAAAATTGAGATTTATAAAGATTTTATTCTTCAACATTCATTTTTTTTAATCCAATCTCTCGATTTTAGATCTTTATCGACATATGATTGTTTAATTTATTTTTTTTCGTAGTTTCACTTTTTTTTCTCTTCCATTCATTGGTTCATTTTTGGAGTTCTTCCTTCACATTTTTAGGTTTGTTTATGTTTTCTTTTACTATTTTTTCTTTTGCTCTTTTTCTCTACCTTATTTTCCAGATTGTAGTTTGATAGATTTTTTAGGTTCAAATGTTTTTTTTAATGTGATGAATTTAATCGATACAAAAATTTTGAGGTTACAAATATATTGATTTGTTTAGATTTTAGTTTTCAACATGTTTGTGATTGTATTTATAATAAACTTCATCTTTTGAGTCATCAATTTATTACTCGATTAACTGTTCATAGGGATAGTTTGAATAAATCCAGTATAATTAGAATTATTGATGATGTGATGTTATGTGGGTTCTTTCTATTATTTGGTCAAATGAGGTTGCTAATAATCTTCATGTTGTCTATTTAATTACAATGTAGGTAAAAATTTTGGATCATTCTAAGACATGAGTATAGAGAGCAGAGACATTCAACTTCGTGTCTTCAAATTTGGATGTCTCTAATTTGGATCATTCTATGAAAAGAGAATAATATCTCGGTTTAAGAAGAGAGTGTTGATGAAGTGTGGACCTGTGGTTGATATGGGCAACAAGGACATAATTGCAATCATGCAAGAATTCAATATTGAATTGATTTCTAGTTTTTTTTTTTTTAATGTTTTAAACACATTCAATTTTTATATTATACATTATCTTTTTATATCGGGTTTGATTTTTATCTATAATATTTGTGTATTTTTTTATTGTTGGAAATAAAAGTTAAATAAATAATTATGTTTTCAATTGACATAACATTAGACATGATATATGTTTTATATTATTTGAAGTCAGTAATAATTACAGTATACTTATTTTCCTAAAATTCTCTAATATTATTGTTGGGAGTAGAAGTTGAATGACTAATTACGTTTTTAAATATTGACATAACATTACATATTGTATATTTTATATTATTTGGAGTCATTAATGCTCAATTACACAACATACTTATTTTTTTTAATTCATAGGCGGTAACTGTAATTTTTATACAATTGTAATACATTGTATCCCTATATTCTTTTCTTAATATTATTTAACTTTTCTTTCTATTTATGCATGATTTAGCTATTGTAAAATTTATATTTTTTGTTGTGTGCTAATATTAAATGTTTAAATTTCAAATTCGTTAGAAGTAATTTATAATTTTTATATAATTCATATACAATATATTTCCATGTTATATTCTTTTAACTCAATTTATATGTTATCTTTCTATGTATGCATGATCTACCTTTTATATAATTTAGGTTTTTTGGTGGTGTGCTACCTATTATATGTTGATATTTTAAAATTGAAGGATATAATTTTGTTACAGCCGATCCTTTATTTCTTTTGTTAAAAAAAAAGTGAAACGGAAGAATCGGGAGGGCTTTCGCCCTCCCTCTCCCTTGTCGCACGCCTCTGCGAAGCGGCCGCCGGCCGTTTTGGCCGGCGAGGCCACTTCACCCTTTTCTTCTCCTTCTTCCGTCTCTCTCTCACTCATCTTTTTCCTCGTTCGCAGGTTGCCCTCTCTCCCGAAGCTCCCTCTCTCCCTCTCTCCCTCTCAGTGCAGGTTTCTCTCTCTTCCTCACCGTCTCTCTCTCACTGCGTCGTTCGTCGTTCGCCTTTCCGCCGTCGAAGCTGCCTCTGCTCGAGTGTCGCCAACCGTCTGATCGAAGCCAAGCTCGAATTCTAGAGACCCATCGCTTGGTTCAGCTGGTTCAAGCTCGTTTCGGCCGATTTTCGAGGAACAAAGACCGATTCTGGATAGATCGACTCGCGAGGATTCCATATCTGCTACCCACGTGCCGCCACTGCCACCTTCACGCGCCGCTAATCGTCTCCTTCTGTGCGGTCGCCTCGGTCCGTTCCTTAGCTCGTTTTGATTCTCCGTTGGGTGAGTTTTACTCCTCATAAGTCTTTTAGGGCCTCGGTTGTGTTTTAGATTATTAATTTTGTGCATGTTCTTCATTAGGGACTATTTGGAAATACAAGCACGTTTGGAGCACGTTGCGTTTCTCAAGTTAAACGTTGTTGCTAGATTGTAGGTAAGTAGTCATTTGGACTTTACTACCCCTAAGCGTAGGGCTTAGGAGCATCAATGCATGCAATAACTAGATTGGAAGTAAACTGAATGATTTGAACTTGTGGAAGCATGTTAGGATGTGATGTTCGTTGTTGTCCCTAATTTAAGTTCCTTTGATTGTGTTTGATGTTAATCTGTGCTGAAACCCGAACTCGTTAGTTCAGAGTCTGGTTTGTCTGTTAGCCCTATGTGATTGTAACGATAGAGCCGAGGCAAGCTTGTGTCGAGGATTCTGAATGTACTAATGTGACTGAGGATGTCTGTTCCCGATAAGTAGGAGCCTGGTAGTCTTGTGCTTAGTTTGAAAGTAACCTGGGAAGTGTTGTGAGCCTTAGGATCGTTGCTAGCACATCCAGTTCTAGTGTAGGCCCTAGTCTCTGTGTAACCCTTAGCAAGCTGAGACTCGAGGTTGGCGAGATGATGATGTAGATATGGTGGTCCGTCCCCCATCCAGTTGTGCGACTCGGAGTATGATTCTCAGAGTCAGAGGGGTTGGATAAAGTCCTTCGCCCTAGTACAAGCCTGGGAATGAGCTCATGGTCGGTTATGCCAACCTAGTCCAGAAGCTAAGGGTAAGACATGACTGAAAAATCTGAGTGAGAATTAGGGTCAGGGTGCTTGTTGAGGTTGTGTGGCGGGCTAGGTGTCGTGTTTAGCTAGGTCTAAGGATGTTCTTATGTGTTCTTTATTCTTGGACGAAGTGGGTTGCTTACTGAGTATTTTGTACTCATCACTCGTTATTTTCTTTTGTTGTAGGTAAGACAAACCAGTGAGATCACCAACGTCGACGAGACCCCTGCGAGGCTATGGAAGACTTGTAGGATTTAGTTAGGAGTTGTTTATTAGAAGTTGCTTTTATTTTCTTTCCTCTGTTGCACTCTGTTTCTTAGTTCGTATTATTAAACCTTAGCATGTTCTAGTTCGTTATCGAAGCATGTTCTGTTTTTTTGTGTTGTTTGAGAACTCCGAGGGACTAGAGCCCAACCTGTTGATTTCTTGTAGTTTGGAGGAGGCTGGGTACCATTGTGAGCCTTATTGAAGTGTTTCTTGTTCAAATTCAGGTCTTTAAAATTTTTGGTTTGTCCAGGTTGCGCCGTTATGCTGTCAAAATTTTCGGCGCGAGCGGTACAACTTTGAGTAATGCCCCGAGTAGGAAGTGTTCAAAAATTACGGGGTGTTACAAATTTTTATTTTGTATATAATTTATAGTAATAGTTGTTCTATAATATAGATTCTCTGTATTTTCTTAATACTTTAGGTTGAATAAATCGCTTGTTTAATTTGTATGTTTCACAAATTTGAAATATGCACAAGTTTATATTACTTCAAAATATTAACTAACAAAATACGTTAAATATACAAAATTTATCAACAACCATTCATATTATAAACTAGCTTGTCAAATGTTTTTTTTAAACAAAAACTAGTTTGTCAATAATTCTAAAATACTAAGGATTCAATCTATAGATTTAACAAAAGTATATTAAAAATAGTTTAGTCTAAAAATTTAATATAAGTCTAATTTTGTGATCAAAAGTGAAGTTCTTAAAGAATTTTAGATTAATTTTTTTGTCTGGTTAGGATGGAGGTCGAATGTTATGACCATATGTCAAAGATGTATCATATGTATTATCTTTTGATTTATATGTTTCCTGTAGTATCAATGTATATCCTTGTTAGTTTTAAATTAACATAAAATTTAGTTACTTTGTAAAACACGGATCAAATCCATCAAATGTTAATTCAAAATATTTTAACCTCAATATATTAGGTATAACAAATTACCTAATTTAAAACATTGAGTAAAAAAAGCATAATCTATTTATTCTTGAATATGTTTATACCATCTATTTTTCTTAAATATCGGAGAATATTTTTAAAATATCTTTTGTTAATACCTTAATTTTTGCATCAAAGATATTTGTTGTTGTCCCGACCTTCTTCTCATATCCCGTATTTTTGTTCGATGGGAATATTCTTCCATTAGAGTCAGGCTTCAATTGGTTTCTTTCTTTTTTTATACATGAGTTTCTCGATTTACAAGTGGAATGAATATTTTGAATTTTAAATGAAAAAAGAGTAAGTATTTTTACCCTTTTTGTCGGACAAGGCTTAGGAATGTACCTAGTTAACGAGATTTCAATCTTTACAAATAGAGGAGATGAGTTCAAAGATCTAAAGAGCTTTGTAGGTTTGAAGGTTTGGAAATCGATTAAAATTTTGGGAGGAAGCGAAGAAAAAAAGAAAATGCTAGAATGGATCATTCGATTGATTTTGAAAGGTATTTCTCTCTCCAAATAGCATTTTTCAATTTTAATTTTTACTATACCCAAGATAATCCATTAGTTACTTTAATTTTGATGTTTTTTGAAGAATACTTTGATTTTGTTTAAATTATCGTTAATAATCTTGAAATTTTTGTTTAAATTTTAGATGACTGAATCATAACACACTTTTTCTTGTTTTGATAATATATTTTATCAGTTTTATTTTAAATTTTGGTTTTAAATTTAATATAATTGCACGATAATTAGGAAATGTTTTAGAATCCTTCAATTTTCTTTGAAAGATATTTCTCTCCGAACAATGTTTTCAGTTTTAGTGTAAGTTTGCATGTGATATTATTTGTAGGTTAATTACTGCTACTTTTTTTTCTTTTTGTTATATAATCATTTTTTAATTCATGTGTTTTTTTTTTTCATATTAGGAAGATTTTGTTCCCTTAATCTTTAAGGGCTTGTTTGGCCCACTGATTATTATAACCCGCAAACACAGACTATTATAAACCCAGACTATACTACTCTGCATTTTAAATAATATTATATGTTTCACATACCTATTATAACCCTGTTATTATACCCACTCAGTGCCCCAAACAACTCCTAAGAATCTACAGTAGTTTAATTTAAATTCTATGAATTTTGTTTTGAATTTTGAATTCTATTATATTTGTTTGTTTAGATTATGTAATTGAACTATTTTATTTTAGATTTTGAAATCAAATTAAATATAACACCTTATAATCAAGGAATCTTAGTCAATAAAGTTGTTAGAGCTAGTTCGATCATTTAATAATTACTAATTATAATTCTAAATAATTATTTGGCCATTTTTAAAAAGATAGAATAGTTTGACTATTTTCAAAACGTGAATTAAAATATGAGTATTTGTATAGTCAACCCTTTAATAAAAGACAACGACTCTATAAAATTAGAGTCACTCTAATCAAATTTTGTTTCTTAAGATCCTATTTGATTTTTTGTTTTTGAAAATTAAGCCTACAAAAACTACTTCCACCCATAATTTTCCATATTTTCTTATCTACTTTTTAGATGTGTTTTAAAAACCAAGTCAATTTTTAAAAACGAGAAAAAGTATTTTCCAAAAACTTGTTTTTGTTTTTGAAATTTAGCCAATAATTCAGTGTTTTCTTAAGAAAGATGTAATCATTGTAGCGAATATGAAAACTACTTAGAAAAATGGTGAGAAAACAAGTACAATTTTCAAAAACAAAAAACCAAATGTTTATTAAACGGTGATATAATTTTTTTAAAATTCTTTTTTAGCAATTTTTAAAACACAACCTAAAATTTTAAAACTATACTTTTTTCTTGATTTCTAAAACCACTTTGTTTCATATCTAAAATTTGATTAAGATTTCAATAATATTTCAAATTTAACTTAGTTCATTTAAATTCTAGAATATAAATGTTATTTTAATTTAAATAAAACTAAAATAAAATAAATATAAATGTAGTTTGGAATTTTTAAATCAAACAAATAACAAATAGGTTAAAAGTAATCTTGTCTTCATTAATTTAATGTTGGCTAAATCATACAAAAATATCCTTCATTAGCAATTTGTTACTTCTGAAACTTTTAAGATGCTAGAGATGAAATTAAAACCAAATAAATTATACAAAATATACCTAACCTGGTGATTGAAACATTGGAAGTAGAATTCAAAATTTGAAAGTTGTACAGGAAAGTTAGAAACCAATTAGCCTCTAATTGTAACGTTTCTCATTTTGGTTCAACTGCACAATGTTGCCACAGTTCAAGATATTATCAATTTTCCCATAGCATCAGCAGGTTCAGCAACCAGAGAAAGATGATTTCTAACATTTTTTAACAGTGATATACTACAATTCTATAGCTACTCCAAACTCTATTAACACATGTTTCAAAAGAATACAACTTGTTTAAGTTCACTGCGCAATCCATTAATCACCTGATATATCTTATCAGATTTCGGATGCGATCTATCGAACACTGTAAACTCATGAACCTCATTGTCAACCTCGATGGAACTGGCACCCGACGGTTTTTGGGTTCCAATACTCCGCATTCTCAGCCTCACGTCAGCAACACAATCCCAGTCCCCGGCTGCAGCGTATATGTTCGATAACATGGATAAATTACCTGGATCAGACGGTTCCAACTTAACTAAATGATCAAGAACCTCCCTCGCAAGTTCAACAGCATTGTGCATTCGACACGCCCCTAAAAGGGTGCCCCAAATGACAGCATTTGGTTCCATTGGCATGGTGTGAATGAGCCTGATGGCTTCTTCAAGCCTTCCCTTGCGACCTAGAAGGTCTATCATACAACCGTAATGCTCAACTTCAGGAACAATAGCATAGTCCCTTTCCATGGTAGAGAAGTATCGAATGCCATTGTCGATCAATCCCGCGTGCGTACAAGCACACAAGACTCCGATCATTGTAACTTTGTCGGGAGAGAAGCCCTCTCCTTTCATTCTTTTGAAAAGCTCAAGCGCTTTCTCTCCATGCCCATGCATTGCCAGCCCTTGGAGCATCGCATTCCAAGACACAACATCTTTGTTTTTTATGCCATTGAAGACACTGTAAGCTATATTCAACCTTCCACATTTTGCATACATATCAACTAAAGCATTGGAGATTTCAGTAGTGCATTTGAAATTGTTCTTCTTAATAGAGGCATGAACTTTCTCACCAAGCCCAAGCAAACCAGACTCAGCACAAGCAGCCAATATACCTATTACAGTCCCATTGTCTAAATTCAAGTGAGCCTCTTCCATTTGATCGTACAAGCGAATGGCTTCTCTGGCCCGGCCCTTCTCAGCAAAACCAGAGATAATTATAGTCCAAGAAACCAAATTCTTCACAGGCATTTTATCAAACAGCATTCGTGCCATCTCCATATCCCCCACCTTACAATACCCCAACACCATCGTGGACCAAGACACAACATTCCTCTCAGGCATTTCATCAAATAGCTGAAATGCATCATCCATTTTCCCAGCTTTAACATACCCATCCAACATTGTATTCCAACTAATACAATCCCTTTCAGACATTTCATCGAATAACTTCCGAGCTTCGTCATATAACCCAGCCTTCGCAAATCCAGAAATCATCGAATTCCAGGACACAACGTCCCTACAATCCCCCATGGACACAAACAACTTCTTGGCAGACGCAATTCCACGAGACCCACATTTGGAATAGGAATCAATAAGAGAATTGGGCACAAACAAATCCGACATGAACCCAAATTTCTGGATTTGGGCGTGTACCATTTCAATAACTGGGAACCACAATGGCCCAGAACAAGGCTTCAGAAGAAATGGGAAAGTGAAATTATCGGGGTAGAATCCATCAGATTGCATAGCGAAGAAAGTGGCAAAAGCATGCGAAGGCTGCGAGTTCTGGGCGTGGGCTCGAATCAGAGTGTTGTACAAATGTACATTGGGATGTTGAATTTGCTTGAAGGCGTTGATGGCGAGGGGCATTTGGTGGCAGAGGGAGAAGGCGGAGATGAGCTTAGGAACAACATAGAGGTCGAGGTGGAGACTGGATTTGAGGATTTGGGCGTGGAGTTGCTTCACTTGGTTGAGGTCTGTGCACTTGTGGAGATCTGAAAGCTTCTGCTCGAAGAGCTTTCGAGTGGAGAACCAAGAGGGAGTTCGAATTGGGACGCTGCACATTTGCATGGCTTTAACACCCAGAAAAATGGCGGATGGAAAACCTTCATCCACGCCGTTTCAAAACAGAGAGTCGCTCCAAGATGCTCAATAACATAGGGCGAATAGAACCGATTGTTGGAGTTTTTTAATTAAAGTTGAACTACCCAGGATAATTTACGGGTTTTCGTACCTACAACCTATTTCCACGCCCTGATGACGTGCATTTTGAAAATAGTGAAATAGGATCTATTCTGACATGGTAATACACGTAAAATTACTTATAAAGGTACTATGAATCAGTCTTTCTTGTTCACGCTCTCGTATACGAAAACGCTCCCGCTCTAGCTTTTACTCAAATGAGTGACCGAAAATATCGAGAAAAAAAGGACAAAGATAAAAAGTCAGAGAAGAACTAGAGTAGCAGAAGTAGAGCGAAAACTATAGTGCGACTTTTCTTTTTTTTTTTTCTTATCTCCAGAATTTCGACAACCTCATTACTATCATGAGCGAGAGCGAGACTTAAGCGAGAACGAGTTAATGTGCGCGTAAGGCTGAGACCTATTGCTTGATGTTGTGTTGTTGTACTTTGGACTTGAGTGGGTTGCTTGTTGAGTATTTGCAATACTCACTCTACTTTCTCTGATGTTTGATTGCAGATATGGCTTGACTGTGAGTTGGCAGATGATGGAGACCACCCGACGAGGCTATGAAGACATCCCCTTGGCCTTAGGCTTAGCTTAGTACTAAATATTTATGTTGAATCTATGTTTGGTTATGAACATGCATTGTAGTCTTCCTGTTTTGTTTATGACCTTAGCGTGTTTTAAGATTTATTGTCTGAACTTGCGACACCTATTTAATTCTAGAACAACGTGGTTGAGCATGTGCTTGTAGATTTCTGACTGTTGTGCCCTAGCCCGTTCATATTTGAAGTTTGGTGGGAGGCTGGTGAAAGAGTCTAGATTAAGAAAGCGGAAGCAATTTTGGATCTTGAACACTCTAAGTTGATCAATTTTGTAAAATAAAATGCATGCTCAAAACTGGAAAAACAGAGGGATAGAAAACTCAACTTTGAAGATCAAATTCTCTTCACCCGATGGATGATTTTCAACACGAACACTTCGTGGACAACCGTTAGAGTCTTCCCTACTATCCTCAGGCCTTATAACGGATTGTGGGATCCTAGGTTGAGAGAATTTGGAAGAAAAGTCCTCAAAGGTCACTAATTCGGGAATTTAGAATTTTCTGCAAAATTCTCTCAACATCCCTCAAATCACCATTATATAAAGCTTAAAAAAGCTTCAATGGAGTGACAACTCAAGGGTGATGAGGATGCTTTGAGATGGAGGTGGCCAATTTTGGTGAATTTTGAAGATGAGAGAGATTGGGCAAGTTGTACTTTGGATTTTATTGAAAATCCATGAAAATCCACTAATTTTCATTTAATTTTAATTTAAAAATCAATATTAAATTAATTTTTAATTAAAATTAATTTAATTATTAAATAATTAATTTAATTAATTAATTTTTAATTTAATTTAATATCAAATACTAAATTCAATAAATTGTCCGATCCCGATCGATTTTCCGAACATGAATCTTTATTCATGCTATAAACCGATCCAATATTTAAATCATATTTAAATATATACACCTCCTATTAATCATAGTTTAATTCATAATTAAGCTATAATTCGTTAAATATATCACATATAATTAACGCTTTCTCCCAAACTCGAATTTGAACAATTCAAATTCTTTTCTCTCAGAATGTTACAAGGCTTAGTCCGAGCTAGTAAGGGGGGCCTAATGGACCTACAGATCATGAGCTCCAACGATACAAGATTAACCGACCAAACTCTTTAGTCTAGCTAATCAACATTCGTTAACCACCGGACACTCCACTAAAGTCTAGTGGTTGCACTCTCCTCACTTGTAGATATATTTCTGTCCATTCGATATAACCATGATTAGTAAGTCGATCCTTCACAGGTCGTTCGTAATTACAGTTGGGTCAAAATTACCGTTTTACCCCTGTAATTACCTATGTTCCTTAAGTCACACTGATCCTCTAATGAACAATTGGTTTGTGGTCCAACCAGCAAACCGAATCCCTCTCGGGCCAATGAGAGGGGTGGGCCCATTGTTCAAGACCTGAAGTCAGTACTTAAGGGAACAACCTCTCTACTAATCCCTAAAGCGGGTATGAGTGAATTCCATCTTGCAGAACTATGTTCCCAACTATCTACCCGGTTTTATCCCTGAAATGGGAGGCTTATTGAGTCGGCAGTCTCGAGCCACTCTCACCCATGAAAATCAAAGGATAATCCGAATAAACAGGAGTTCATAGAACGCTCAGGATTAAGATCGAGTTACCTAGGTCATCGTATGAATATAGTCAGTTAAGACAGTAAACGGAGTTATAAAGTCTAAGTGACTATTTCTCGGTCCAATCTTATGCAAACTCATTGCATAGGACGCCCCCACAAGCATGTTTCCACATGAACGATTCAGGATCACATCGTTTGTACTTTACAAAGTGGGTCGCGTCCATAGTGTCCCCAAGATAAGGTACCCAGTCCTATCCCTATACTATATACCGTTCTGGCTATAACTTGAACCTGATCCACTTTTATGTCACACATAAAGTTCAAGTATACATCTTATAGCCAAAGGTTCTTTATTGGATTAGGGTTTCAAAATATACAATTCACTTTATTCAATAACACCTTTACTGAATAAATCTCAATAACAACTTTATTGCAAAATAGAATATACATTCAATTTACAAACTTACGAGTTTTAGGACATAAAACCCAATAGCTGGGAAGAATATTTTGATTTAGAAGTATTTTCGTTGTTATAAACAAACCCTTGAAAATTTTTGGAAAGTCATATTAGCGCCGTTATGCTGTCAAAATTTTAGTGCAAACGACATGTCTTAAATAACGCCCCTAGATAGTTTTTTTTTCTTCAAAATTTAGGGTTGTTACATTAGCATTTCACTATAGATTCTATCACTTTTTGAAAAAAAAGAAAAAATTGGTTAAATTACGAGCTTGGTACAAGGAAAAATAGATTTTTGAGCTTTAAACAGTATTAAATTCTTTGATTAAATTACACGTTTAATCTCCAAGGGTCCGTTTGTGATGCATGCTATAATAATCTGTATTATGATTGCCTATGAAATACTCTGTACCCAAAACACATACTATTATAGCCCATGCTAAATAACTCTTCATCTTAAACACAGATTATATAACTCTGTTATTATAATCCATTCAATGCTTCAAACAACTCCTAAATTTTAAAGTTTGTGTCAAATAGGTCCTTGAACTTTTGAGTGTGTTTAATATGTCCTTGAATTTTAAAATATGTTTAATAAGTTTCTAAACCTTCAATTTTGTGTCTAATAAGTTCATGAGCTTTCAACTTTGTGTCTAATAAGTCGCTGATATATTTGATATATTTTTTTTTAAATTTACAAATCTATTGGATACAAAATTAAAAATTTAGTGGTCTATTAAACACAAATTAAATTTATGTTCAATAGATTCATTAATTTTAAAAAATTGTTGAATATATCATAGATCTATTAGACATAAAATTGAAAATTCAAGAACCTATTTCACATCTTTAAAGTTCACTATTAGATACTTAGGGTGTGTTTGACCCATGGGTTTGGATTTGGATGGATTTGGATGGGTTTGGAATCCAATTCCAAACCCATGTTTGGAGCAAGGTGTTCAAAATCCTTGGTTATGAAACTCATTCCCATGGGTTACAACAGTGCAATCTCATGGAATTTGTTTCATGTTTTTCTCATCCATTTGTTGACTACTTTGACAACTCTGGTAAAAACTCTGACGACCACCCAACGACAATTGACAACGATAACTCCGACGACCGCACCGGCGACCACTTTGGCAACAACTCCGGTGACAACTCCGACGACCACTCAACAACCACCGATAACGACAACTCCGACGATCGTACCGGCGACCACTTTGGCAACAACTCTGGTGACAACTCCGGCGACCACCCGACACCATCGACAACGACAACTCCAACGACCACACCAGCGACTCGACTACCGCTGACGACTGCCTCGAAAAACACTTGATTTTCCATTTGCTCTTCAATTTGTCGTTTTTCATTATCGGTGACCGCTTTGAAAATAACTTCGATGACAACTCCAGCGACCACCCGACAACGACAACTACAACTACAACGACCACACCAGGGACTCAACCACCGTTGACGGTTACCTCTTCGACCACTTGGTTTTTTCATTTTCTCTTTCATTTGTCGTTACCATTTTTCAGCCTCACTTCGACAACAACTCACATTGACAACTCCGGCGACCACAGACAACGACAACTCTGACGACCACATCGACGACTAGCCACCACTGATGGTTGCCTCAACGACCTTTTCAACAACAACTCCGACGATCCGATGACCATCAACAACCGAAAATCCAACGACCACAATCTCACCACCTCATCAACTCGACTAATTTGTTTTCTTTCCCACAAAGGGGTTTTATGTTCTTTTGTTTCATGTTAGTTGCAACACTTTTGGACGATGTATCTTTATGTGTAAACTCGTGGTAGGGGTGTTCAAAAAACCTGATGACCCGAAAAATCTGATCAACCCAACCCAATTCGTTGGGTTAAAAAAAAATTTATGAGTTGGGTTGGTTCGTGGGGCTCACGAAAAATTAGTTTGGGTTGAACCTAGAACCGAACCAACCCAAACTTCCTATTAATTTTAGAAAAATATTTTTTTTACTTGTATTACAACTATATGTACATATATTTATTTAATTTTATAATTATTTTTAGATGATTTATTCTTCAATAACTTTTTAAAACAAGTTTTTGAGTCTTTTGGAAACTAAAAATTCATAATATAAATTAAAATGAAGTTTCTAATCTTAATTTAATCTTAATTCTATATATATATATATATATATATATATATATATATATATATATATATATATATATATATTATATTACGTATCAACCTAAACTAACCCAACCCAAATATCTCATGGTTGGGTTAGATTTGGGTTCATAACTTAATTAGGGTTGTTTGGGTTGAAGATATTTGCAACCTGAATAGTTGGGTTGGGTCTAAATGCTAAAAATTGTTCTAAAGGTTTAAAACTCTTTTTTTATTCCTCAACAACTACCTAAATTGAAAGATTCATGAAAAGTTACTTAAAAAATTGATCCATGTTAGACATTAACTTCTACAATTCACATAAAATAAACTACAAAAATTTGAAAGGAATAAAATAGCTAAAAGAAAAAAGGTGAAACAAAACTGTACCAAACCTAGAGTTTAGAAAACTGCACCCAAAACACAACTCTCTGATTCTCAGGCTTCAGAACACTACACCCCAAACATAGTTTTCTGATTCCCAGACTTCAAACACTGCACCCCAAACACAGTTTTTTGATTCCCAGCCTTCAGAACCACTCAGGACAAACCCTCAAGGCTTATGATTTCCAGGATTCTAATTCCAAACCTGCGCCCCAAACAACCCATTAGGGGTCGTTTGGTTTAAGGTTTTATTGGATGATAATGGGTAATAGATGTCTGGGAATAATAAATGCCTGCGAATAAGATAACTGTGTTTGGTTCTACATGTGAATGTTATCAGATTTTTATGTAAAAAATGATATTTTATATTTGTTGGAATAAAAATTTTGACAAATCCGAAATTGCCACGTCCTCCCCCAAGATTGATGGCGAAATCATATTTAATAAGGGATTATTTAAATTTCAAGGATCCCTAAATTAAATTATGGCAAAATTCAGGTACACATTTGGGCTCTACCCAAATTGAAGACGAGTCTAACCCGAAAGTCCAAGCCCACCCAGAGGGCGAAGAACCAAATCAACTGCCTACCCAAAAGATCGCCCCAAAGTCAAACAGCTCGATCAAAAAGATCGACCCAAAGTCAAACAGCTCACTTGCATGATCGCCCCAAAGTCAAATAGGCTCAACCCAAAAGATTGGCCCAACATCAATTTGGCCCAGTCCAGCAGGCCCAAGTCCATCAGAATGCCCAGAGAAACTCTATAAATAGAGACCTCCCTCTTTCATTTTAAGGGTCGAATCAAGAAGCTTAGAGAGAACTCAGAAACAAAGCTGTGAAGTCTCCAGAAGCTCTTGAAGATCAAACACTGCCTGAACGAAGAACACTTCACGGAGATCGTCAAGAACACGCCACGAATCCATTGAAGTTTCCAACATTGAGAACAAGTCGTTTTCAAATTCAATCACAACATACAAGTAGGAGAGAGAATCGGAGGATCAAACGCTAGAGATTGTACTCACAATTACACAAATCAATACAAATACGAAATTCATTTACACGTGTCTTCTTTCCATTCGTTGGTTGAAGTCTCGTGTGAACAGATAACGCACTTGGTGGGACCACTCTACCTCTCATCTCTTTTTCCTCCCAATCAAAGCGGACTAATGCAATCAAAGAAAGTTACATCAATCAAGTTCTGCAAGCAAGCATCATCTACATGGGGCCAGTAACTCGTAGTCGTTCCAAAGGGGTCGAGACAAGCGATGATCGAACTCACGATGCGATGGCAAGCCACCTCACCAAATTACCAATGAAGCTTCCAAAGCTAAGATTGTCATCAAAGACAACCCCTTGTTTGACCAATCGGCTCCTGCTCCAAATGCACCAAGGAGACGCTAAATCAAGATATAATGTCGATCATGATGGTGATGTAGACCACGATGAAAGTATGGCGGAAGTGGAGAAAAAAATCAATCTCCTGATGAAGGCGATGGAAGACAAAGATCTTGAAATCGCCTACCTCAAAAGTCAAATTCAAAGTAGGGATACAATTTGAATCCAAATGCACACCCTAGTAGCAAGAAATAGTGACAAAGGAAAAAGCGCTTTCCATGAGGAACAACCATCACAACTCGCGTCTGGTTGCTTCTTTATCCGTTCAACACCAACGCAGGACATGATTATGAACTCTATCGTAACTCGATGCGGTGGACCCAGTCAAAATCCTCTCATGTACTCCAAACCATACACCAAGAGGATTGATAACTGAGGATGCCCACAGGGGTACCAACCTCCAAAATTTCAACAGTTCGACGGAAAGGGCAACCCAAAGCAACACATTGCACATTTCGTTGAAACCTGCGAAAATGCAGGGATGCGTGGTGACCTTCTGGTGAAGCAATTCGTGCGTACCTTGAAAGGAAATGCTTTCGACTGGTACACCGACTTAGAGCCAGAAACAATCGATAGTTGGGAGCAGTTTGAAAAAGAATTCTTGAATCGCTTCTACAGCACGAGGCGAACGGTTAGTATTATGGAACTCACCAATACCAAACAACGCAAAGGGGAGCTTGTTGTTGATTACATCAACCGCTGGAGGGCTCTGAGCCTCGACTGCAAGGACCGGCTCACAGAAATATCAGCCGTTGAGATGTGCACCCAAGGTATGCATTGGGGGCTACTTTACATTTTGCAGGGAATCAAACCTCGCTCTTTCGAGGAGTTGGCGACTCGCGCTCATGACATGGAGCTGAGCATCGCTGCTAGAGGGAATAAAGACCTCTTACTCCCAGAAGCAAAAAAAGGAGAAGAAAAAGAATTTAAAGGCGCAGAGAAGACTACGAAGAGCGCCACCAAAGAATCAATGGTCACCAACACAATCCCTCTGAAGTTTTTCTCAAAAGGAAAGGAAGTTAAGCCAGTAGGGCAACAAGAAGCGGGCGAAAAACGTCGCCCAACTCTGAAAGAAAGACAAGAGAAAACATATCCATTTCCAGACTCCGATGTCCCAGATATGTTGGAGCAGCTACTGGAAAAACGTCTTATTGAGCTTCCAGAATGTAAACGACCAGGAGAGCTCGGAAAGGTAAATAATCCTAATTATTGTAAGTACCACCGAGTTATTAGCCATCCGGTGGAGAAATGCTTTGTCCTGAAGGAGCTAATTTTAAGATTGGCTCGCGAGAAGAAAATTGAGTTAGACCTTGATGAGGTAGCTCAAACAAACCATGCAAAGAATAGTGATTTAACCCAAGCGTCCACTCGCCGCAGCCTTCCTTTCTACGAGAATGCAGAATGTTTGATCCAGTTCGGGTCTCTCGAACCAATTGTGATTCAGTTCCAGAGGACTGTATCAAGGAAGGACGTTCAGGAGATAAGCTGCCAAAAACAAACTATTCAAGAGAAGAATGAACAAATTGAAAATGACGATGGCGAATGGACTATCGTAACTTTCGACGCAAGAAGGCGGCGACAAAACTATGCTCAGAAGGAAGCACACATTTTTCAGGAGCGAAAGAGAAGAAGTAAACTCCCGAAAAGAAAAAGCAGGAAGATTATTAGAAAGGCGAAGATGATTGTGCAAGAGAATGAAGAGTTCATCCGATCTCGGCGGATCGTCACTTTGGCAGAATTCTTCCCAAGAAACTTCCAAGAAATCATCCAACGAGAGCGGTCGAGTTTGTTGCATGCCATGTCGTCAACATTAATGAAGACCCGCGCTCACAAGAGGAGCGGTGAGCTGAAACCTCATCTACCTTGATGTGTAGAAGACTTGTTGTCACTTCCCCAAATGGCCAAAGGCGTTCTCATCGAAGCCTTGATCAACTCTAATGACGCAAGCGCCTCGACCTCGTAACACACTCATGTGTTACGTCTTCGCTTGTCAATAGGTTTTACCGACGAAGATTTATTGCTAGGGTCAAAACCTCATAATAGGCCATTGTTCGTGTCAGGATATATCCGAGAACAGAAGATGGTCGCATTCTCATCGATGATGGATCAGCCGTCAACATAATGCCCAAGTCAACTATGAAACAGTTAGGCATCTCGATGGAGGAGTTGATGAATAGCAAATTGGTAATCCAGGGCTTCAACCAAGGAGGTCAACGAGCAATTGGCATGGTTCGTTTAGAGCTCATCATTGGTGACCTAAAAGCTGAAACATTATTTCATGTCATCGACTCCAAAACCACCTACAAGTTATTGCTAGGTCGCCCCTGGATCCATGGAAACGGGGTGATAACTTCCACGTTGCATCAATGCTTTAAATTCTACCAAGATGGCGTCAAAGAAAGTGGAGGTGATACAAATCCATTTTCTGAGGTCAATCCCATTTTTTGATCACGAAGTTCTATTTGAAGGGTGACAACATAGGGAAGTTGTTCCGGTGGGAGTCCCCATGATTGAAGCCAACACAAGGAGCGAATCAGAACCTTGCTATTTGGAGAGTAAGAAAGTAGCCAAAGAGGCAAATGTGACTAGCCCTGGGAAAAATCAGACTTCAACAAATCTACCAAGGGGAAAAGTTTCAAAAGATAGGGGTGCCACAAGTCTTCCTATTTTATGTTACATTCCTTATCTCAACGCAAAAAGGATGAGTCACCTTTCGCGGAATGTTCAAAAAATCTAAAAGTTGGCGATGTAGAGATCCTCGAAACAAAACTTCGTTATGCCTCTCACAAAGATAACAAAACAAGAAGCTAGGAAACTTTGATGATGAGCGAGCAAAAACAAGTGTTACACGAGATACGAATCTAAGACGGATTTGACCCAAAGGCATACAAGCTTCTAGCAAAAGCAGGGTATGACTTTTCAAGGCACACCAAGTTCGAAAAGTTGAAGATTGTCGACGAAAGGCCCGAATTATCGTCGACGCAAAAGAAAAAGCTATTCATACAGGATGGTTACGCCTACCTACATCAAGAAAGGGACTCGGATATAAGTCGCTGAGCCGATTCGCATAACCAGAAGGAAAAAACAAAGGTGGTCGATGTGAATCACATAACGGTGAATGAAATTGATGATACAAAAAATGAGAAATACACAAGTCAAAGGATTCCAGCTCTCAGACGCCTTAGATCATCAACTGCACGTGTTTTGGTCTCACATAGATTAGGTGAAACTACGACAAGTGAGGAAGAGCCACTGTCTAATGCTAACCCCACCCGACGTTTAGCTTTTCAGAGGTTGAATAGGTCTACTACAGGAGAAGGAAACATCTTAGCGAATCAAACTCCTGATGTTATTCGACCTTCAGTATTCCAGAGGTTAAATATGCCTGCAAGCAAAGAGAATGGTATCGAATCAGGCCCAACCTTGGTAAGGTCATCAGCCTTTCAAAGGTTAAGCGAGCCCAAGAAGGAACCGAAGAAATTACTTTCAACTTCGTTTGTGATACGACCATCAGCTTTTCAAAGGTTGAGTGTGACCACGTCAAGAAATGAAGGGTCCGCCGCATCAGTTTTTGATCGAATTAAACCTGAAAGATCGGTGAAGATTGCAAAAGATGTGTCATATAGCAAGAAGGGAATTGATGAAGACATCCGCAGCGTTGTTCCTTCTCGAATGAAAAGGAAGACTTTTGTCACGATCAAACGCAGTAAGGTTCCTTGAGGTAAAGCGGCGTGATGTGGTCATTACTAACCCCACTAAAGAAGACTTAGAGCAAGATGAAAGTGAGGCGTCTTGCCACCACATCACGTTTGAAGAGGAAGCGGAGGCCGAAATGTCTGAAGTAAATGTGGACGAAGCCCCGCCATCACTCGAAGACGGTAGCCAGTCAACAGTAGATGAGCTCAAAGAGGTAAATCTTGGGACGAAGGAAGAACCACGCCCCACCTTTATAAGTTCGTCACTTACTCATGAAGAGGAAGGTGATTATATGAATCTCCTCACTGAGTATAAAGATATTTTTGCCTGGTCATACAAGGAGATGCCAGGATTGGATCCGAAAGTAGCGGTACATCGCCTTGCAACCAAACAGGGGCATAGGCCAATCAAACAAGCTCAAAGACGATTTCGGCCTGAACTCATTCCCCAGATCGAAGTAGAAGTTAATAAACTGATTGAGGCAGGTTTCATTCGCGAGGTGAAGTATCCAACGTGGATAGCAAACGTTGTCCCTGTTAGAAAGAAGAATGGACAACTTCGTATTTGTGTCGACTTTCGTGATTTGAGCACGCGTGTGCGAAGGATGATTTCCCACTTCCTATTACAGAGATCATGGTGGATGCCACCATGGGCCATGAAGCTCTATCCTTCATGGATGGATCATCAGGATACAATCAAATCCGAATGGCTCTTGAAGATGAAGAGAAGACGACCTTTAGAACTCCAAAGGGGATATATTGCTACAAGGTGATGCCATTCGGATTAAAGAATGCTTTGGTGCCACTTATCAACGTGCAATCACGCGAAAAATATTTGACGACATGTTGCATAAGCATGTTGAGTGCTATGTAGATGACCTTGTGGTTAAGTCGAGAGAACGCCAAGATCACCTCAGAGACCTCAAAGTTGTCTTTGATCGCCTCAGGAAATACCAGTTGAAAATGAACCCTCACAAATGTGCATTCGGCGTGACTTCGGGGAAGTTCCTCGGCTTCATTGTGAGGTATCGAGGAATTGAGATAGATCAATCCAAGATTGATGCCATTCAGAAAATGCCAAACCCCAGAAACTTGCATGAGTTGAGAAGTCTTCAAGGTCGTTTGGCCTATATCAGGAGGTTTATTGCGAATTTAGCTGGCAGATGTCAACCATTTCAAAAACTTATGAAGAAAAATGCAGAGTTCGAGTGGGATGAAGCATGTCAGAATGCTTTTGATAACATCAAACGGTATCTGCTCAATCCCCCGATTTTAGGTGCTCCAAAGATTGCTTGGGAAGCCGATAATACTTTATATCATTTGCACAAGAGAGATCTGTTGGAGCGTTATTAGCACAAGAGAGAGAAAAGTACAAAGAACAAGCCCTCTACTACCTAAGTAGAACTCTGACGGGAGCTGAACTGAATTACTCTCCAATCGAGAAAATGTGTCTCGCTTTATTTTTCTCCATTGATAAGTTGAGGCATTACATGCAAGCCTTCACCGTACATTTGGTGGCAAAAAGTGATCCCATAAAGTATATTTTGTCCGACACTCTATCATTTCGTGGCGTTTAGCTAAGTGGGCAATTATACTACGATGATGACGATATCGTGTACATACCTCAAAAGGCGGTAAAAGGACAAGCGATGGGTGATTTCTTAGCCGATCATCCAACCCCTTCGATTGGAAATTATGTGAAGATCTCCCGGGCGAAGAAGAAGTATTCTACGTTGAAATCGCAGAGCCTTGGATTATGTACTTTGATGGTGCATCACGAAGAAGTGGGGCAGGTGTCGGCATAATCTTCATCTCGCCCGAAAAATACATGTTGCCGTATAGTTTCACCTTGAGTAAATTGTGTTCAAACAATGTAGCAGAATATCAAGCTCTTATCATCGGCCTTCAAATGGCTTTGGAGTTTGGGATTGTGCACATGGAAGTCTTTGGTGATTCAAAGTTGATAATAAATCAACTCTTACTCCAATACGAGGTGAAACATGAAGATTTAAAGCCCTATTTCATCTACGCCATGCAACTGTTGGAGAAATTTGACAACATAGTATTGGAGCATGTCCCTAGAATGGAAAACATGAAGGCAGATGCTCTGGCAAACTTGGCCACTACTTTGACAGTGACGGACAATGTCACCATGAACATTAATCTTAGCCAAAAATGGATTGTTCCATCAACGGAAGATCAATGTGAAGAAGTCGACCTCATATCCGCTCGTCACGTAATTGAGGAAGAAGATTGGCGGCAACCCATTATAAATTACTTGCAGCATGGAAAACTCCCCACTGACCTTCGACATAAAGCTGAGATACGAAGGAAAGCTGCACGGTTCATCTACTATAAAGGTATTCTCTATCGACGGTCTTATGAAGGTCTTTTCCTGCGATGCTTAGGAAAAGAAGAATCTTTAAAGGCACTAGAGGAGGCGCATTCAGGCATTTGCGGTGCCCATCAGTCCGGACCAAAGCTTCAGCTCCAGTTGAAAAGAATAGGTTACTCGCGGCTCACGATGATCTATGACTCTATGGAGTATGCAAAGAAATGTGAGGCTTGCGATTCCATGCCAACTTCATCCATCAACCGCGCGAGCCTTTACATCCGATCGTTGCTTCTTGGCCATTTGAAGCATGGGGCTTGACCTCGTCGGTCCAATAACACCTAAATCTTGACAGTGCCACTCTTATATTATGGCGCGATGATTATTTTTCAAGGTGGGCGTAAGCGATTGCGTTAAGGGAAGCCAAGAAAGAAAAT
This sequence comes from Trichosanthes cucumerina, assembly GCA_036507285.1. Taxonomy (NCBI): domain Eukaryota; kingdom Viridiplantae; phylum Streptophyta; class Magnoliopsida; order Cucurbitales; family Cucurbitaceae; genus Trichosanthes; species Trichosanthes cucumerina. Next base: position 14,891,103 of record CM071838.1, read on the forward strand.
GTGGTAGACTTTATTCGAACACACATAATTTATCGTTCACGGCATCCCACATCGCATTGTGACGAGATAACGGAAGAGACAATTTGCCAATAGCCTAATGGACAAACTATGCGAGAAATTCAAATTCAAGCAATACAAGTCGTCCATATATAACGTCATGGCAAATGGTTTAGCAGAGGCTTTCAACAAGACTTTATGCAACCTCATCAAGAAGGTGGTTTCCAAGACAAAAAGAGATTGGCAAGAAAGGATTGGTGAAGCACTGGGCTTATAGAACTACACATCGCACTCCCACAGAGTCACGCCTTATTCGCTTGTTTATGGGGTGGAAGCCGTGCTCCCCTTGGAAAGAGAAATTCCGTCGTTAAGAATGGCCATACAAGAGGGGTTGACAACAGAAGATAATGCGAGGTTGCGCCTTCAAGAGTTAAAAGCACTTGATGAAAGAAGACTTGACGCTCAACAGGCATTGGAATGTTACCAAGCTCGAATGACTAAAGCCTTCAACAAGAATATCAAACATCGATCATTCCAAGTCGGCGACCTTGTGCTTCTTTGTTCAAGACCTATCATCACGACGCGACATACGGAAACAAATTCACATCCAAATGGGACGGACCCTATGTTGTTAAAGAAGTCTACACCAATGGGGCATACAAGATTGTCGACAAAAGTGGCTTGAGGATTGGCCCCATCAACGGAAAGTTTCTTAAGAAATTTTATGCTTAAAATGTTGTAAACACTCCTAATCGTAAGAGTATAAACTACATGATGCTCCCGCCACACGCTTAAAAGGTGAACGCCCAATTGTAATGAATATACATATATTATTCACGAGTTGAATTAAGTCATGAGTTAAAAAAAAAGAGAATTTAAGTCATAAGTTGAATTCAACGATATACTATGCATAAGCAAATGGTGTTTCAAATTTACAAAAAAAAAAAAAAAAATCTCTTAAGCATAGCTAAATCATCCACTTGTAATCTTGCAATTCTTGACGAGTACCCTCTAAATATTCGCGAAGCACTTTGAGACTCTCAAATGCCTCTTGTTCACTCATAATGCGAGTGTTCTCAATCGCGCTCATCTCCTCCTCTCAGATCTTGGAGATTTCTAATTGTCGTTGAGCCGATAAATTTTCTTCTTCCAAATTTGGAGCATGGTCTTTTCATGATGAGCTTCTAAAGACTTAAGTTGGGCTTTGAGTCTTTCAAGCTCAAGAAGTGTCTGCTCAGACTCTTGTTGGTACATAATTTTCTTTTTAAGAGAAAGGTTATCCCTAGTCATGATGTCATCAACCCTACTCCAAAGCTCAATTTAAACTTTGATCTTTTTGAGTCGGTTAATTTTGAAGAATGCAATTGATTCAACTCGTTGTACTTTCCCACATGGCGAAAGTAATCGCCTATAAATTGCTGAAGAGTCGGCAAGTTGGTCGCATCAACGCCCGCGATGGTTTGAAATATTTTAACCATTTCTGGTTCAAGAGAAGAAACTTTCTCAAAAGATGCGCGAGCAAGTTTATTCCTTGCAGCCTCCCACATGGTCTGTGCAGCCTGGCGTTGTATGCTAGAAAAATGCAAAATCATCTCGTCTGCATTGAAGATGGAAGCCTCCGACCAACAATTTGCACCTCTGGTGAGGTTGTGTCGACAATAGTAGAGGTGATCAAAGTCGCCACTTGGTTGGTCGGTTGCTTGAATGACCCAATCTGCAGGAAGAACATCGAGAATATGGCGACTTGTTGGTGATCGATCTCCCAAAGATTCCTATACAAGGTGAAAAAAGTGTTAGTATATATATGAAGATGAATCCTTGAACAACTTAAAGAAAAATGTCAAAAGAAAGAGGTTCTCACCTGAAGACTGGGAGGCTCAAGCAGAGGAAGAACGTTTGAAGCACCTTCAAGTAAGCTATTATTGAGAGTCGATAGCCTCCCCCTTTTCTTGGGCCTCTTCCAATGGCGATCATCATTGCTACTTTGGCTAACATCATCACCACCAGAGGGGCCCTCTTGGTCGGTTGGTGTCTCTGTTGGAGCCTCGTGAACGCCTGTACCTTTATTACTAGCACCCTGGTCTTCAATTGTAACGTCGCAGACAGTCTCACAGACGCCATTATCTCCTGGATCCCTGAGAGATCTCTGTTTACTCGGAGGAAGGGGCATGCTATTCACCAAAAGTTGTCGGCCTTCCACGAGATAGTTGCCATGCTTACGCGACCACCAACTCTTGTAGGCTTGAGTTACTTGAGAGCGAGGGTTCAACTCAAATGGGGGTAGATGCACGTAAGATGAAGTCAATGTCTTAGTGCAGAGACACCAGTGATGAATAACATTTTCTAAGCTCACATGCGGAAGGTCTCCATGTAAGTCGTTTGGCACGTCTTGGTAAAAGCCAAACTGACGGCCAAAGCGGTACGGGCTATAAGCTTCGATGGTCATCAATTGGCTATGGCGAGAAGATAAATAACATGACCGAAGACTTATGAAAAAAGAGGAGGAACCAAATGACAAACCTTTGACATCTCGCAAGGTTTCGGGCTTCTTCCTAGAGACAACATTTACATCCCACATTATGGATGCACCCTCATGGATCAGTCTACGAGCTTCATGTGGGTCAAAGCATTTTGCACCACCCTCTCCCGAGTAGTCCACCATCCAGGGCCCCTTCAACAACGCGGTGTGCTTATAATGCGTGCCAAAGTAATGAGCAAGCCATCCATACATGTAATGAATGGGAAAACAAATCTCTGAACGCCCCGTTCGGTGAGGAGTGTTGTAAATTTGACCAAGGCCATGGTAAATATTGGACAATACTGGAACAACAAGGTTGAACAATCTTCCATCCGCCATAAGTGATGCAAACCTTAAAAACACTGTGGAAAGCAAACCTATGCTTTTGTAAGGGAAAACAAACACACATAGCCAACAAGAGAGAAAAAGCGGCTAGGAAAGTTTGGTCCTCCCATTCTTTGTCCACGCCAAGGAGTCGAAACACCTCCTGTTCCTTCACCAACCCCCTCACGCATTTGAGTGTTAGAGCCATCGGGATTATAGGTGGAGCGAGGCGACCCTTCCTTGGTCTGCGTGGTGGTGGCTTGGAATACTTTGATTTACCCTTAAACCAAAAGGAAATCCACGATGCACGAGAAATTTGTTGCCTTTCCATTTGTTGAGGCCGAAGATGGTGATAGGCATGGAAGAGGTAACTACAACTCTTCTGTGAGAGAATCGATGCAGTTGCACATCCCCACCAGCTTCTCCACGAGAAGGATAACCTCATCATAAAATCTTCCCTTGATGGGCAAGCCTCCAAACTTCCACATATCCCATAAAGATAGGGATATCTCCCCGGCTGCAGTATGGAGCGTGTTGGTGGCAGGACACCAAGCTTCGCAAAAAGCTCGGATGACGTCTTGGTTACGATCGTAAGTGTATAAAGAGGCCATCACAAATTTCTAACATATTGGAACCTCGCAGGACTTTCTCTGTTTCGAGTCGCGACAAGTTCAAGCCATTCCCAATAAAGGGGAATATAGCCAAACTCTCCGTTTAATTTCAAGTAGTAGCTCCAACAACGAGCCTGAGTTTCAATAATGCGACGCCCCAAAGTCGACACTGGATCGTCATTTGACTTCTTTTTGTGAAGAGAAGATCGTAAAATCCATACTCTGGCCGGTAGAGTTCTCGTCTAAGGTTTTGTCGACAGATAAGGTGGACAAAAAACATGTATCACCTGACTCAAGCATCGACTCCTTGACCGATTCCCCTACTGGGAGGATGGTTCCGCTATTTGTAGGTCGACTCTCGTCATCTAAAATAACGAGTCGTCTCGTTCCTTCATCCAAAACTTCCGTGAAGAACACCATGACCCTTACAAAAAAAAAAAAGGAGGTTAAAAGAAGTGGAGCTGCGGGGCGTGAGCAATCCACTCACCTCCAAGGCACGAATCGAGGCTGCGGGGCGTGAGCAATCCACTCACCTCAAGGCACGAATCCCGAGGCTGCGGGGGCGTGAGCAATCCACTCACCTCCAAGGCACGAACGGAGGCTGCGGGGCGTGAGCAATTCACTCACCTCCAAGGCACGAACGGAGGCTGCGGGAGCGTGAGCAATTCACTCACTTCCAAGGCACGAACGAGCTGCGCGGGCGTGAGCAATCCACTCACCTCCAAGGCACGAATGGAGCCGCGGGGCGTGAGCAATCCACTCACCTCGAAGGCACGAACGGAGCCTGCGGCGGGAGCGTGAGCAATCCACTCACCTCCAAGGCACGAACGGAGGCTGCGGGAGCGTGAGCAATCTACTCACCTCCAAGGCACGAACGGAGCGGCTGCGGGGCGTGAGCAATTCACTCACCTCCAAGGCACGAACGGAGCTGCGGGGAGCGTGAGCAATTCACTCACCTCCAAGGCACGAACGGAGCTGCGGGGAGCGTGAGCAATTCACTCACCTCCAAGGCACGAACGGAGCTGCGGGGAGCGTGAGCAATTCACTCACCTCCAAGGCACGAACGGAGGCTGCGGGGCGTGAGCAATTCACTCACCCCAAGGCACGAACGGAGGCGTGGGGGGCGTGAGCAATCCACTCACCTCCAAGGCACGAACGGAGCTGCGGGGAGCGTGAGCAATTCACTCACCTCCAAGGCACTCACCTCCAAGGCACGAACGGAGCTGCGGGGAGCGTGAGCAATCTACTCACCTCCAAGGCACGAACGGAGCTGTGGCTCACCTCTAAGGCACGAACGGAGCGGGAAACGTGAGCGATCCACAACTCTAAAGCACGAACAGGGTTGATACGAATGACAAAGTTGCAGGAAGTGTGAACTAATTCAAAAAAAAAAGAGAAATAGAGTTTAGATAGTTAAAAATAATAATAATAAATAAAATAAAGAGTTAAAAAAAAAGTACCTAATTTTTTTTTTTTTTTTTTTTGAAAATAATACATATATAAAATTGAAAATATTTTAAAATAAAATTGAAAATGAGTTGTAATAAAATAAATAATAAAATAAAATAAAACTTAAAAATAATAATAATAATGAAAATAATATATATATATATATATATTAAAAAAAAGAGGGGAAGAAAATGGGGTGCTTCACGGCACCCCATGTTAATTTTTTTTTATTATTATTTTTTTTTCTTTTCCTCTTTCCTTCCACCGAGCCCCCCCCCCCCTTTTTTTTTTTTTTCCTCTCTCTCCATCAATCTTTCACTCTCCGTCTCCCTCTTCACTTTCTCTCTCTTCTTCAGTCTCTATTTCGTCTTCTCTCTCCCATTACTCTCTGCATCTCCTCTCTCTCTCACTTCGATGGCCCGCGGCGACAACCCATGGTGGTCGACGACACAAGAAACTCACCCCCCGAACGGCGAGCAACGATCCATGATGGTGACGGCTTCTGCAAGCGATAACTCGTTAGTGTTTAACGACACTTAGACTCACAAAGAACCCGAACGGATGGATCAAGACGGCGGTGGCGGCTTGCGCGGCGACCGTTGTGATTTTCGGCAACCTTGATGTTATTTCCGGCGGCAGACGAACGTCAACGACGTCTCGAGGCCAGCGGCGAGCTCAGGCGATGGCAACTCCCACAGTGAGCTTCTAGTTCTGACTCAAATCTTCAAGTGAGAAGCTTCATCCTGGTTGCTTAAAAAAAAAGTTGCATTCATAAAGTATATATAGGGAAATTTTGGAGAGATTTGGGCATTTCTGTTGTGGGATGGCATGTAAATCTAAACGGAAGTCATTAAGAAAAAAAAAAAATCTTAACTGAATGTGAATAATTTCAATTTTTTAAAATGGAAGTTTTGAAAATCTAAAATGTCTTTGAGTTGAACCAAATTTGAGTAAATTCTTCAATAATCCATTTTGTTGCTTAAGACCAAAATTGGGTTAGAATTTGAAATATTTGTTTAATGTCCAGAATTAAAATTAAACTTATGGCTTGTGTTCATGATTAAATTTGAGAAATCTCATTTTTACTTCAACTTGGAATGATTGTTGGAACTTTTTTTTGTTTTTTTTAAGCTCATTTGAATTTCTCCAAATTCAAGGTCCAAATTCAAGCTCAAATTGAGTAGAAAGTTTGAATAAATAAATAAATAAATAAGTTTGGTCTCAAGTTAAAGGTATGGAGACATGATTTAAATCTTTTGTCCTAAACTTAATTTTGGACTTACGATCAAATTTTTTTTTTTTTTTTTTTTTTTTTTTAGTTTCTAAAAAATTTGGGTTCAACTTAAGTTTTAAATTGAGTTTCTTAAATTTTAGGCTTAATCTAAGTTTTTGTCCCAAAATTAATATATGTCAAATTTTTAAGTTCAATATCTCAAACTTTTATCCACACTAAAATTTTGACCAAATTTTAAATTGAGTCTCTTAAATTTTGGGATTAGTATACTTGCTGCCTCAAGCTAAATTTCGATAATATTCAAAATTTAGCTCTTCCAAGTCAAAGCTTTGGGTTTGAAACAAATTTCTATCTCAAACTAAATTTTAACTAAATTTTCAATTAAGCTTCTCGAACAAAAATGTTTTGGGTATGGTTAACTTTGTCTCAAACCAAAGTTGGAGCAAATATTACCAAATTCAAATAAAAGAAAAATGTTTGGGCAAAAGTTCAAAGCTTAATCCAATGTCAAAGTTTTGGGATAGAATTTTTAACCTTACCCAACTTTGGTTTGAATTAAAGTAGGACATAAACTCTACTGAATTCAAATCAAAACTTCGTGCCAAAAAAAAAAGAAAATCAAAGTATTTACACAAATTCATATTTTGATAAATTGGCAAAAAAAAAAAAAAAGTGTCAAAAAAAAAAATCAAGTTATGAACCAAATTTTATATTTGATTAAATTGACACATAAATGGAATTCAAACTAGGAGCAAAACTCATTCAAATTTAGAGCAAGCCTCTTAAGTATTGATTCCAAATAGCTTTTTCGAAATTCACACACATATACTTGTGTATAAATCTCGAAAAGGGGCATTTGTTGGAATAAAAATTTTGACAAATCCGAAATTGCCACGTCCTCCCCCAAGATTGATGGTGAAATCATATTTAATAAGGGATTATTTAAATTTCAAGGATCCCTAAATTAAATTATGGCAAAATTCAGGTACACATTTGGGCTCTACCCAAATTGAAGACGAGTCTAACCCGAAAGTCCAAGCCCAGTCCAGAGGCAGAAAACCAAATCAACCTGGCCCAGTCCAAAAGACTGGCCCAAAGTCAAACAGAGCCCACCCAAAAGATCGACCCAAAGTCAAATGAGCTCAACCCTGATGATCGCCCAAAGTCAAATAGGCTCAACCCAAAAGATTGGCCCAACATCAATTTGGCCCAGTCCAGCAGGCCCAAGTCCATCAGAAGGCCCAGAGAAACTCTATAAATAAAGACCTCCCTCTTTCATTTTAAGGGGTCAGAACTGAAGAAGCTTAGAGAGAACTCAGAAACAAAGCCGTGAAGTCTCCGTGCTCTTGAAGATCAAACATCGCTGAACGAAGAACACTTCACGGAGATCGTCAAGAACACGCCACGAATCCATTGAAGTTTCCAACATTGAGAACAAGTCGTTTCAAATTTCTCAATCACAACATACAAGTAGGAGAGAGAATCAGAGGATCAAACGCTAGAGATTGTACTCACAATTACCTGAAATCAATACAAATACGAAATTCATTTACACGTGTCTTCTTTCCATTCGCTGGTTGAAGTCTCGTGTGAACAATATTTATTGACAAAATTAATATATAAATCTTATGTAATATATACTTACGATCTAATAAATAATGTGCAAATTTATTTTATGATAGTTATCTTATAAATTTTATATATTAATATCTATTATTAATAAAATAATAAAAATGCATTTAAAAAATAATAATTAAATAATATTTTTTAATAAAAAATTAATTATTAATTGATCATAAATAACTAGTGAATAATTAATTATAATGATTATTCTTACCATAAATTAATAATATTTATAATTAATTGATTAATATAATATTAATTAGTGATTTAATATTTTTATAATGAATGTTGATGCTTGTTTGATGAAATTAATCTTAAAAACATTATTTTATTAACTAATCAAAATTAATTTCAACTAATAAAAATAAATAAATTAATTATAAATATTTCTAATTAAATAATTAATTATGATTATTGAAAATAATTAAATAAATAAAAATATATAAATATTAATACAGAAGAGAAAAATATTAATAAAGAAGAGAGAGAAAGAGAGAGATAGATGGGTATAAAGAAAACCCATCATTCTTGAAGGGTATAGGAAACCCATCCACCATAGAAAAAAGTGATGCATGAGAATAAGTGATACCCATGCCCATGCTTACAAACCTTGTTCCAAACAAGAAGATTTAAAACTCTTACCCATTCTCATCCACAAAACCTTGCACCAAACGACCCCTTAGGTTTTTAGGGGTTGTTTGGAGCACTAAAATTAGTGGAGTTATATAATTTGTGTTTAGAATACAAAGTTATTTATTTTGAGTTATAATAGTCTGTGTTTTGGGTGTATAGTTTATCATAGATTATTATAACATGCACCCCAAACAAACCCTTAATGTTTAAGGACCTATATTAGAAACAAACATAAAAGTTTAGGGCCCAAACTTGTAGTTTAAACAATTTTTTTAGTTCAACAACAAAGGTGGTATTCAAACCTTTAACCTTCCTTAGACCTTATTTGATAACCATTTGGTTTTTCATTTTTTATTTTTGAAAATCAAGCCTAAAAATACTATTTCTGCTAATGGATTCTATGTTTTCTTATCTACTTTGTACCTATGTTTTTAAAAACTATGCTAAGTTTTGAAAACTAAAAAAAAAAATAGTTTTCAAAACTTGTTTTTGTTTTAGAAATTTGGCTAGAAACTTAAAGTACTTCAAGAAAGATGAAAATTATTGTAGAGAAAATGAAAAGAAATTGTTAGAAAAAACAAGCATAATTTTTAAAAACCAAATGGTTATCAAATGGGGCCTTAATTCAATTAAGTTGTGCTCATATTGATTAAAAGTCTTTATTTGGATATTTGTCTCCATTTGTTAACTCATTTGGTTTTTAAAAAATTAAACGTATAAACACTATTACTACCTATAGGGTTCTTTGTTTTGTTATGTACTTACAAAATGTTTTCACAATCTAAACCAAGTTTTGAAAACTAAAAAATTAATTTTTTAAAAACTTTATAGTTTTTTAGAATTTTACTAAAAATTTAATTTTTTTTTAAGAAAGATGAAAACTATGGTAAAGAAATGGGGAGAAACACAATTTTCTGAAATCAAATGATCATTAAACATGGCTTAAATTTTCAATTTTACATCATCAGTCTTTGAACTTTATTATTATTATTATTATTACTATTATTTGAAAATTTTAACTTCAAAATTGAGAGTTGATGAACCAAATTTATAATTAATCAACTATAAGTTTCATAAGAGCATATTAAATTTTCTTCTTCTCAATCCAATCCAAGAAAAAAGTGGATGAAATAATGTTATTCAAAGAGAGGAAGCTTCTTGCTTTACATATTCTAATGTGGTAACTAAAGCTTAGGATATTTTTTGTCTCTTGAATTTCATTGGTTAGCTTTATAGGTCCTAGGTTTGAAAATAATCAAAAGTAGAACATATATTGTTTCCCCCAAAGATTGTAATTTTCCATGTGAATGGGGCCATGGTAAGATTCATCTTTCTCCTTTAGTTTAAGGGTTTCAATTGTCTTGTCAAAATCACATTTAATTTGCATTACTTTTCTTCTCTTCTAATTAGTAGATTGTTGACTTATTACAAAGTTATCTAGTGCTTTTATATTATTTATGGTATTAAGGGGTTGTGTTAATTATATTTTAATCTTTAATACCCTTATTAACATGGTGACAACTTGTCAACTATTGATGATCGCGCTCTAGTTATAGAAATTCCTATTTTCTAGACCCATTTAGTACTATATATTTTATTGTATAAGTCAATACTAGAGAAACTTATTAAATAATGATTTCTTTATGGTATGTTTTACCACGAATGATATGAACAATAGTTCTAGGAAATTCCAATAAAAACTATCAGTTCCTCAACACGTACACAAAGAACTTCTCACACACACAAAATAACAATTAAAGGGAAGAAAAATTAGATTAACCTTTGAAGTTAAATACCTTAAAATAGAAGATCAACTTCTAATTCAAAATCAAATCATTCCACAGGTTTGGTAACTCAATTAAGCTTGAATAATTTTAAGAATGTAACGTGCAAGACATAGACTCACACATTTAAGGCGAGGTACTTGACACTTAACGTGGAGGAATAAAAACTAAATTCTATTTTAATTCAACATCTCAGAAACTCCTTTACAAAGAAACATAAAATGGCTTATATATGACCAACCACGAAAACTTAAAATGCTTGGAAAGAAGCTAAACAAGATTAACCTAATGGAAATATATTTGAAAACTAACTCAAACAACTTTGGCTAAAATCTAAGGCCAAGAGTGGTGGGGAAAATGAAAGTCCAACAACTATTACAATAAAAAATCAAGGGTGAGTTATATATATGGGTCAAATAAGCCCAATAAATTTCAAAAACCTCCAACCTCTTATGAATTTTACATCCATGACCCATATTACAATTATGTCCATGCTCCACTTTTTTAAAAAAATAGGGAAGCAACGTTTGGACTTTACAGATTTTAAACCATCCTACAATTGCACAAAATCTTCCCATAAACGATACTCAGCTCCCTACTTTGAAAAACATGTCAAAATCGTGTCAAATCTGTCTCCTCTCTCATCTCTTCGTCAATTTCATACCAGAAAAAAGGAGAATAGTTCAGCGACGAACTAGGGTTTCTTGTCATCTCAATTGAATTTCATACCGAAGAAGAAAGAAGGAAACATTCTATTGAATAATACGACGAACTGAAATAAGTACATTTAGTTTTAGTTCAAATTTTGAACGAGTTCATGACATTTCAGTGGTTATATAATAGTAAGTAGTTTTGTTGTCGATTTAGTAAGTTATGAAGTAATCCATGTGAAAAAAATTGGGCGACAGTAGATTTATCAAGTTTCGAGCATGTGGGCTTCACTAAAAATATGATTATAATCTTTGAAAATGATGTACATGAAGTTTTTTTTGTTGAATGTCTGAAACATTGAATCAAGAAATTATAGTGTGGTTTATAACATTCTGATATGTTCCCGTACTTTCTATGATATCTTCTATATCTGGTATGATTGTATCTTGATAAGGTATGTAAAACGTGTAGCCAAAACTCATGAGTATAATTTGGTGTATAATAGCTATGGATAATAATGTGTATGAAAAATCTGTGTAAAAAGGTATAATGTGTAACAACCCTAATTTTCAGTCCCAAAAATTTCTAGGGAAGTTACTAAACAACACCGTCTGCACCAAAAATTTCGGCAGCATAATGATGCTACTAGGATTGACCCAAATTTTTTTCCGACCTGTTTAAAGCTTAAAAAACTTCAAAAGACTATTTAAACATCCAACCTCTTCCAAACTACAACCAACAATAAGTTGGGCTTTCAACGGATCAGAAAAGTCATAAAATAGTCGTTGCGTAAAATTATATTGCAATATCGCAAGTGTACGGGTCAAGTTTTAGTATAGTGATTTAGAGTTACATGTATCATCCTCGGAAATGGGTTTCTAGATTAATTAATTACCAAGATACTTATTCTCAATTTTATCTAAAGCAACAAGACTTTGATGGATTGTAATGCCCCTACTTCTATAACATAAATTCCTAGGGCATTACTACTCATGCATGACTGTAAGGCCTTAAATAACGTTAAACAGGGAAAACTTGGTGATTAAATTCACTTTATGCTGGGATCCCATAATCATAAAAACATTTAAAAACATAACTAAGTTCGGCCTCTGGTTTCAAACTTCTATAACACATAAGCGGAAAACGATAGTTTGTTAAAAATATTATCTAAAACATATGCACAGAAAACTATGACTTGGTTCCCATGGCTTCTGTAGCGCATCCCCGTCACTCGCCTGGTATGCCCTCGCCTATACCTGAAAATATTTTAAAAGCGGAGAAAGCAAAACAAAGGTAAAGGGGTGAGTATTATAAAATACCCAGTAAGTGGGGGTCGGGAACTGCAAACACATGCAACATGACTTTCCTTTTCTTTTATACATGACTGTTATTCGTGACTTTTGAAATCATAGAACTTTCTATTGTGGGACCTAAAACTTCTTTCATAAAATCATGACTTTTCTCTTTGGCTATGCGTGGTCAATTGAGTCTACCTGAGTCTTTTTATGTTGAGTCCCTCACAGACCCCTATAGGTTTGAGTCCCTCACAGACCCCTATAAGATATGAGTCCTCACGCACTCCCTAAGTTTTGAGTCCTCACGCACTTCTATAAGTTTGAGTCCCTCACGGACTCCTATAAGTTTGACCCATAGGGTCTCTCGATGCATGTTTTACCATGCATAAATTCTCGAGAGACCAATTGTCACAAATTTCACATAACATGCCCATAGACACACAATATGCATGAGGTCCCATTCTTCAAACACATATACATATACATTCAGAATGATGCAACAATCACATAAAACATAAGATCATGGCATAACTTTCATAACTTTCATCTAGAGTCAATCAATCATAAGTAATAAGTACGTTTATAATTGAAGATACATAATTAACACAATGACATAACTGAAAATCTCAATATGCATAACTATACATGACTGTGTCAAGACTCGTTTTAAAATACTTTGAAATCATTTTTGTTCAGGTCCTCTCTAGACCCTTAAATCATTCGAGCTCCTTTCTAAATCGTTTGAAAATCATTTACTCATGATCCTTTAAAATCCTATGGAATATTACTTTTCTAAAGTCATGAGCGTAAGTCTTGGAATTTCACCCTTTTGAACTAAGTCCTCGAATTTCACCTTTTTAAAATAAATCTTTCAAGAAATCATATTCATTCCCCTTTTTAAGATCATTTGTAGAAAATCCCTTACCTTAGCATAACTTGAACTCCTCAAGCTTCGTTCCTAATTCAAGGTTCCTCTCAAACTTGCTCGGTACTCGAATTCCTTCAAACCAACCCATTTTCCTAATCAAACACATAATGAGTGAACTTATTTTTCAATCGGATAAAAGATAAGTCGAATTACCATTAACGGAGGATGAAAACGAACTCGAGGGATCAAAACAGTGGACCTGAAAACAGACTCGTGGCGGCGGCGCGTGTGGTGGCGGAGACGGCGCGTGGAGCATACCATTAGAAAGCTTGTTGCCTGATCTATCCAAAACCGATCCTAACTCAGTCAAAACTTGTCAGAATCATGTCAAACACTTGAACCAACTTCGTTCGGCTTGAAGGCCCTCTATCGACGCAACTCTTCGGGCCACGGCGACCGTCTGCGCAATAGAAATCCTCGATCCGTTCGTGGCTGCGATCGAAGCGATCGACATCGCCTACTCGAGTCGCTTCTCGACGGCGATGGCGGGCGTACTTGTTAGCGGTGAAAGGCTCGGCCTCCGGTGGTCAACGTGTGGCACTCTTTCGGCGTTCGACTGGAGGTTGTTGGTGGCGCGAGCAGGTCGACTTGGCTTCAAGGGACATCGACGGGTAGATGAAGGCTCGACTTCGGTTCTGGCGGAGGCGTTGCAGCAAGGTGAGTCGTCCCTCGTCGCCGGCTGCCGGAAGAAAACGTAAGAACGGAATGGGTGGGTAGTCGGCTGGGAAGGAGAAGGATGAGGTGCTACACAACCTTGAAATGCGTGCCTAAAAAAACAAAACCCTAAATCAATTAACAAAAATTACAAATATGCCCATTTCCTATTTAATTGCTTCAAAAGGTCCTTTGCTTATACAAATCCTTAATTTACATAACCTTTCAATAATTTACAAAGCCCCAAGGCCCAATTGATTTAATCTCCAATAAATTAATCCTAGTCACAAATTAAAAGGTACTTGAAGTTCTGGGGCGTTACAATCTTCCCTCCTTAAGAACTTTCATCCTCGAAAGTTTCTAATCTGGTAGTACCTTGGGAAAGCTTGCTCACACCCGCTTCACTTGGTTACAACGAGTCTTCGATCCTTATGCAAGAATTAGCACTAGCTGCTCCTCAAGTATCACACCTTCGCGTGAACTTATTACCCAACGGTCTCATAACTTTAACTTGAGTTCGTACTCTTCACTGGAGTCTTGCTACTAAGGCCTACATAACTGATGCCCTTGACTCAGATTCTAAATTTGGAAGGTTCCAGATTCAAATTCTAAGATAACTCGGGATATTTAGCTCGTATTTCCTTCTCTAATCCTTTAATTAGTTCCTTTTGTTTTGTGATTTTAGAATGGAACTCTTTGCTAAAACCGTTCTATTGTTGTTGAGCCTCAAAATCCTCTTTAAGGTTTGCTGCACCAGCTACTAGCATTTATTTCAAGGCATGACTCGATCGCTTCCTCTAGTCATCGCCGCCATAACCTTATCACCAAAGATGTGACTTCGCTAAAGATAGAGTCAACAACTTTATTCGATTGTTCAAGACTCTTCACATTATTAGTTAACCTCTCGCTACTCTCAACGGCCTTTTAGTAAACGTTGCAGTGACAAACCCACTCGCATACTTAGTTAACTTTGGGGTTTTCGATTGCAATCAATAACTCGTTGAAAGTTTTAAGTCATGGTAGGAGTAACCCAAACTTAGGTCTCCTTTGGTTGTCGTGACCCATGAAATGTTCCATACAATTCTGTCAATCTTATTACAAAAATGCTCCAAAAATTTCGGCAGCATAACGACATAACTACAACAATGCCAAAATTTTCTCTAACACCTGTTTGATAGAAATTGCACTTCTAAAATCAGACAACCAACCATTCATGCCTCCAAACTTCATTTCAAGATTACTCAGAGTTCAGAAACACACAATACACAGGAATGTTGAACAACAAAAAAAAAAAAAAGTGAAACTAAGTTTCTTTACTTGAAAACAATGGTTCTTCAAAGACAAAATAATCTAACAATCAGGTTGTGACATCAACTTTAAAACAACTTTAAAAGAGTGTAATGAAGTCCTCTTGACTTACCCTGCTTCAGAGCCTAAACAATTATAGGTTATCGTATTAAGTGACAAAGTTTTCATTGCAAATTCTAGGAATTAGAATGAACCTTTTAAAGCAAGTTATTCATGATACAACTCGTACTCTATCTCTTTTAATCTTTCCTCAGCCTATGGCACAACGGAACAGTCATTCATATCACTCTCCTTTTAAAAAAATCAACTGATAACAACTTCGATACTAAGCAATCTCGCGAAGATGAGTTTAGTCTTTTAAGACTCATTCTCCCTTTACCTTCCAACTCCTTAAATATCCTGTTCAGGTGATCACTCGAATGGAATGAAATTTTCTTATCACCCATAGGGTTGGACACTTTAGAATGACATTCACTACATCCTTTAACTTTTCCGTCTCTCTTGTCGTGAAACCCTAACGTTCAGACTTTGAATACGAATACTTTACTTAACACTTCTAGACCTTGAATTTTTCAAGAAACTACAGTGTTCCTCTGTCAAGATTCTACTTACGAAACTTAGTTGTTTAAGTTTTCTTGAAAGACTTTCACCTCAAATGTCTACTCTTTCCCTCTTTTGTCCAAACTGGCTCTTTTAGTAATGTGCAGGTGAGTGTCTAATCTTGACAAAATTTCTCTTAAGTCTTACATCTTCAACTCAAACATTTCCTTTCTAACACTAAACACCTAAGGTCCCCTATTCGTCTCTTCTTAGCTCAACAAATTTCATTTTGTGCATCCTTTGAAATTTACTTGGACACATAACTCCTTGGTGACCTTTCAACTACTTTCACCTTTTAGAACTTACTCTTCCCTCCTTTTGTCTAAAGCAATCCTTCCAAATTGTCCTTTCTGCCCCTTCTTAGACTTGGTTTAACTAGAACGTCTCCGGCAACTTTATCACAACAATGTTTTACCCTTTTCTTGAGCACTAAATCCATCAAGTCTATAAACATTAGGGGCACTTAAGTCAAATCTCTATAATCTTCATGATGTTGGTAAAGTGATTTGAAAGTTGTCTTGGAATATCTAATCCCTGGTTCATGACAGGCGCTAACTTGACTCCAAAATCATCTTAAGGAACACTATCTTTGCTTCAGATCGGTGGAATAGGTCGTTCATCCAAAGACGAAGATATTTATTCTTAGCAACAACTTTCTTCCACTTCTCATCTCCTATGCACAAGCGTAACGATACACCTTTCTCCTTTTACGCACCACACTAATAATACTTATGGCGATAAACTACTATTAACTCTTATATAGAAGGTTATGTACCTATGACTTGAGTTCAACTTTACTGGAAGCATTCTGTAAGGAGTATTAGAAATTATTGATACTCTCTACTTTTAATTCCATACTTAAGTCTGTCTCTTGTGTTAGGGGTAACCTTAAAAGATAAAACCTTTCTTATCTAATACTAACACATTGTTCCTCATGCTTACTCTTCTTAAACTTGACTTTCTCCTTCTAGTAAGATTAAGGACTTTCTCAACTATTTGTGCTAGTTTGATTATAATGTCAAATTCACTAAAACTTCTCTTAAGAAACCATCAACCTAGCCTTTACTAAAGGAACCTTACAGTTTCATATTTCTAATGGTCGCTCGACCACTACCACTGTACACTTTACTAATTGAAAGGAGTTCCTCAGCTTGACTGCTACATCACGAAGAAGAGATTCAAAGAACTTTCCTCTATTAACCGAATCCTCTCTCTTTAATCCTCTGATCGGGAAAAAAGGAAACTTTACTACATAAGAATTCAAGGTTAACACCCCATGTTATCTCTTTCAAGTTGTACACATATATCTTGTCCAACAGGTAGAAATTAGTGGCAAGGTTCCTTATACACATTCAACAAGCTTGAACACACGGGTGACCATGTGACTGTCGAAATGTGTACCAGGTTCTAGGGTCTAGATCATCCATTCTCTTATGTTCTCGAACTAGAATCCTAACTACTTACTTTTACTCTTCACACTTGTCTTTATTAAGTTCATTACGCTTATGGTATTACTTTTGAAGATCCACATCATGCCTATCTTTAGTAACACATAAGTGTCTCATATTTACAACGCTTCCTCTAGGTAACAATGTTTTACTCAACTCTTTCTTTTCTACTACTCACAGTAGTAATCACATGCATTCTTTTTCCTCAGTGTAGAAACACATCACTTTCACAACATATATACGTTTAGCTTCACATATACGTATCTTCTTTCTATAAACAAACAGTCAGAATCACAAATTTTCATTCTTTCATAGCTTAAAACACATTATGGTCATATCTCATATACATGTAACCTTACACATAAAAATACACAATTTTCTTTTCATAAACGAAACAAATCTTTATTTCAAAAGCATACCTGACGATGACCGGGAGTTGCTACTTAGCCATGGGATGCTTGTTGCTTACTCTGTAAGCGAGTCTACAAGACCTATGACCTTGGGCTCTGATACCAACTGTAATGCCCCTACTTCTATAACATAAATTCCTAGGGCATTACTACTCATGCATGACTGTAAGGCCTTAAATAACGTTAAACAGGAAAAACTTGGTGATTAAATTCACTTTATGCTGGGATCCCATAATCATAAAAACATTTAAAAATATAACTAAGTTCGGCCTCTGGTTTCAAACTTCTATAACACATAAGCGGAAAACGATAGTTTGTTAAAAATATTATCTAAAACATATGCGCGGAAAACTATGACTTGGTTCTCATGGCTTCTGTAGCGCATCCCCGTCACTCGCCTGGTATGCCCTCGCCTATACTTGAAAATATTTTAAAAGCGGAGAAAGCAAAACAAAGGTAAAGGAGTGAGTATTATAAAATACCCAGTAAGTGGGGGTCGGGAACTGCAAACACATGCAACATGACTTTCCTTTTCTTTTATACATGACTGTTATTCGTGACTTTTGAAATCATAGAACTTTCTGTTGTGGGACCTAAAACTTCTTTCATAAAATCATGACTTTTCTCTTTGGCTATGCGTGGTCAATTGAGTCTACCTGAGTCTTTTTATGTTGAGTCCTCACAGCACTCTCTATAGGTTTGAGTCCTCATGCACTCCCTATAAGTTTTGAGTCCTCACACACTCCCTATAAGTTTGAGTCCTCACAGCACTCCTATAAGTTTGACCCATAGGGTCTCTGATGCATATGTTACCATGCATAAATTCTCAGGAGACCAATTGTCACAGCCCACATAACATGCCCATAGACACACAATATGCATGAGGTCCCATTCTTCAAACACATATACATATACATTCAGAATGATGCAACAATCACATAAAACATAAGATCATGGCATAACTTTCATAACTTTCATCTAGAATCAATCAATCATAAGTAATAAGTACGTTTATAATTGAAGATACATAATTAACACAATGACATAATTGAAAATCTCAATATGCATAACTATACATGACTGTGTCAAGACTCGTTTTAAAATACTTTGAAATCATTTTTGTTCAGGTCCTCTCTAGACCCTTAAATCATTCGAGCTCCTTTCTAAATCGTTTGAAAATCATTTACTCATGATCCTTTAAAATCCTATGGAATATTACTTTTCTAAAGTCATGAGCGTAAGTCTTGAATTTCACCCTTTTGAACTAAGTCCTCGAATTTCACCTTTTAAAATAAATCTTTCAAGAAATCATATTCATTCCCTTTTTAAGATCATTTGTAGAAAATCCCTTACCTTAGCATAACTTGAACTCCTCAAGCTTCGTTCCTAATTCAAGGTTCCTCTCAAACTTGCTCGGTACTCGAATTCCTTCAAACCAACCCATTTTCCTAATCAAACACATAATGAGTGAACTTATTTTTCAATCGGATAAAAGATAAGTCGAATTACCATTAACGGAGGATGAAAACGAACTCGAGGGATCAAAACAGGTGGACCGGAAACAGCTTCGGCGACGAAGCGGCGCGCGGCGCGGTCGATCGGCGGCGCGCGCGGCGCGCGTGACGGCGCGTGTGGTGGCGGAGACGGCGCGTGGAGCATACCATTAGAAAGCTGTTGCCTAATCTATCCAAAACCGATCCTAACTCAGTCAAAACTGGTCAGAATCATGTCAAACACTTGAACCAACTTCGTTCGGCATAGGCCCTCTATGACGCAACTCCGGCGGGCCACGGCGACCGTCTGCAATAGAAATCCTCGATCGTTCGTGGCCGCGATCGGGCGATCGACATCGTCTACTCGGAGCTGGCTTCTCGACGGCGATGGCAGACGTACTTGTTAGCGGTGAAAGGCTCGGCCTCCGGTGGTCAACGTGTGGCACTCTTTCGGCGTTCGACTAAAGGTTGTTGGCGGCGCGAGCAGGTCGACTTGGCTTCAAGAGACATCGACGGGTAGATGAAGGCTCGACTTCGGTTCTGGCGGAGGCGTTGCAGCAAGGTGAGTCGTCCCTCGTCGCCGGCTGCCGGAAGAAAATGTAAGAACGGTGTGGGTGGGTAGTCGGCTGGGAAGGAGAAGGATGAGGTACTACACAACCTTGAAATGCATGCCTAAAAAAAACAAAACCCTAAATCAATTAACAAAAATTACAAATATGCCCATTTCCTATTTAATTGCTTCAAAAGGTCCTTTGCTTATACAAATCCTTAATTTACATAACCTTTCAATAATTTACAAAGCCCCAAGGCCCAATTGATTTAATCTCCAATAAATTAATCCTAGTCACAAATTAAAAGGTACTTGAAGTTTTGGGGCGTTACATGGATAGTGAAAACAAAGATAGAAAATAAATGTACAGTTGGAGACACGAATATGATAGACTTGAAAGTAGATGATTTCACAAGTTAATTCCCTATTTAACTCATGCAATGAACTAAGATTATGAATTTATAAACAAGAAGTGAAAATATTCAGGAGAATCTCTCGATCCATAGTGAGCCTCGCACAAACGATAAATTCTAAAGTTTCCTTATGAATTTTAAAAGCATGCACGACATTAAGCAACTTCTTTATGTGTTTCCCAAAAAACTCTAGGTCATTTTCATGCTAGATTTCTAAGGTTAAAACTTTGTTCTAATCTAAGTTTCTTTCACTCGAGTCCACTTAAACCAACAAGATTTATGAAATTAAGAACGAATTGTCAAAAATAAATAACAAAACAAAGTTCCATACATAATCAAATAAATCTAAAACATGCTAATCAAATTCCAACTACAACGTTTAGCTACTCAAAATCACCATAAAAACAAGCTAAAGTCATAGGAAAAATCTTTAAACTCAATTACAAACTAAAAGAAAGAGAAATAAACTTATGTGTCGAAGTCGGTCCCTCGTTCCCGAGCTCCCGTCACGATCTCGAGCCTCCACAAACACTTTGGCTCCCAAGGAATGCTCTTCTTTCTCTCCTTAGAGTGTGTATTTCGAAATTAGGGCTAAAAACTGCCAACTTCGGCTCCCCTTGCAATGAAAACATGTTATATTTATAGAGTTTTTCGGTACAACGTTTGAAGGTAATCGAATCCCGCAGCGCAAGCGATTGTGAATCGCGCGTTCTTAATTTCGTTACATATTACATTCAAGAACTAAAATAAATAGATTAAGCATAAAAACAGAATATGGACAACAAGAAATATACCTTTGAAGAACTTTTCTTCAAGTGCTCCTTTCTCCCACGATCACGATCTTAGCAACTGGAACACGAACGGATGAAGACACGACCACTGGATCTTCTCCGTTGTTCTCTAGGTGAGGGAGGAATGTGGGTTCCCTTTAGGTGAGATGAGATGTTGTGAGAGAGAGGTTTGTGTTTTGGAACTTTTCCAACAACACAACAAAGGCTTAAAATTCCTTCCCCTAGTTGCATCTCATGCAACCATATATATAGGGAAATATGATGGAAATGACCATCCTACCCTTCTTTTATTCTTTCATTAGTATATGGTTTATATGTGAATCTAATTCACATTAAAATTATATATTATATCAATTATATCATATATAATTGATATAACACCTAATGTATGAAATTGAACACTTCAATTTTATTCCTAACTTTATACCCTCAATATTACCATGTTGAGCCAACGGAGGGACCTAATGGACCTACAGTTCATGAGCTCCAATGATGTGAAATTAACTTATTAAACTCTTTGATTCAGTTAATCAATATTCATTAACTACAAGTCACTCCACTATAGACGTATAGCTGCACTCTCCTCACTGTAGATTATATTGTGTCCACTGATATAGTCATTATCCATGAGTCGACCCTTCACAGGTTGTTCGTGATCACAGCTAGGTCAAATTACCATTTTACCCCTGTGATTACCTCTTTGTTCCTTAAACACCACCGATCCTCTAATGAACAACAAGTCTAAGGTCCTACCATAGCCTCATACCTTCATAGAGGGCGGGCCCCGTTGTTCAAGACCTGAAGTCAGTTCTTAAGGGAACAACCTATCTAATTCCTTAGTGTAGGAATGAGTGAATTCCATCTTGCACAGTTAAGTTCCTAGCTACCTACGAGGTTCTGTCCCTGAGAAGGTAGGCTTATTGAGTCTGGCCACAGCCACTCTCACCCATACTAGTCTAAGGACAAACCCCTATAAGCGGAGTTCTCTAACTCGCTTCAGATTCGTGTCAAGTCACTAATGACCATCTATAAATTACTAGTTTTATCCTCGCAACGGTGTTACACTGGTTAGACTAATAATTTGTGGTCCGGTCTTGTATGAACTCTTCATACAGGATGCCCCCACTCGCATGTCAACTACATGAATGAGTTGGATTACCTCATTTGTACTAATTACAAAGTGGGTCGTATCCATGGTCTTACCAGAATGAGGTTTCCAACCTTATTCTTATACCATAGACCATTTAGGTTATATTCTTGAACACAATCCAAATAGTGTCCACTACACTGGTGTTCAAGATATATATTATAACCTTGGAGCTTAGTTTATTGGATTTATAAAACAGGACTGTAATTTTATCAAAACAAATAACTCTTTATTTCTTTGATCAAAATTATACAAGTTTTAGGGCATACATCCCAACAACGTTGCAACGCTGGTTATGACGTTGCAACGCTGTACTTGCTGTCAGCCAACCGATTGCAACCATTTTTGTCATATCTTTTCGCTCGGGTGTCCAAATGACCTCCGGTTTGATGCGTTGGAATCGTGATTCGATATAGAATCTCTCAGTATATTTCTTAAACTAAAAATACATCTATATTTTTCTTGGGTCTTCAATTAAGCGTACACATGTTCCAAATTGCACCAAAATAGTCTCAAAACACTCAATTCTATTTTCTCAAGCTCAGTTTCCTGAAACTAACTATAAAATGCCATGAAAACCCATGTTTTAAGTATAAAAACTAGCTAAAATATAGAAATAAGATAGCATATTTGCATGCTATCAAATACCCCCACACTTAAGCTTTTGCTAGTCCCGATAATTAAACTAGAAGATCTTTCCTATGCATATATCAGACTCAAGCCTCAAAGATTTAAAAGGAAATTTCAGCAATCACGGGAAACAATCAAACATGATACTTCAACAAGCAATTTAAAATCTTTTTTAAGTGTTCATACGTGTGTGTGTGTGATTAGTCTCCGTTCCTTTAATCTCTACTAAGCCCAGAACAACATTATTAGGTTCTCCATTCAACTTCCTCCTACACTGGTCATAATTTCTAATCCTTGAGTCTCCCCACATTCAAGATATAAACAACTTTACTCAGTACTTAATCACTTTTTTTTATGTCACTTTTTCTAATTTCTTCTTTTTTTTTTGTGTGTGTGTGTGTGCAAGGACACTAGCTTTCATACATCCACTGCAGGGACATTTACCCAGAGCACTCGCTCAATGAGTTGCCTAACTGATCACAGTGAAGGTAGCTCTTTTTGCCCTCACGATTTTTTCTTCTTTAACCAACAAACAACAAAAATAGATGACGACAACTCTTTCACATAATGCACATATTATACAGATCATACACTTCATATTGTCATTCACCCTATCCTGCAGTTTAACTCTCAAATCAGTTCTCAGACCTATCGAGGTGACATCAAACTTCTAAACCTAATAACTTTGTTCTAAGCATTTCAAAACTATAGGAACACAGGTTATGTGCATAATAGTGCCAAAAAAGCTCAAGAAAATTTTTAAATTAACTCAAATTCATATCATGCTCTCAAGTTTCAGCAGAATTACAAAAATTTTCAATTAAATCTTGTCCTAAGCCATCATAATCATACTTATGCATAAGATCAATCAGCAATTCAACACATACTCAAGACAGTCACAACAGATAAGAAAATCCACCCCCAAACTTAAACTAAACATTGTCCCCAATGTTTACAAAATAAGCTCAAAGAAAGTAAAAAGGGTAAGAGTGAACAATACTGTCCTGAGTAATGGAGATTTTCATTTTTCTTTTGAATTCCTTGGGCGACCAAGTTACGTGAGATGAAGTACTGCAGAACGGGAGCATGGGTTTCACGAGAGAGACATCAACACAACCTAACAAAACAAAAACAACGAAACTAAGAACTAAGCAAACAAATAAAACAACTAAAGCAAAAACAGAAACGTAAATGAAATGTAAAGCTTGGGTTGTCTCTCAAGAAGCACTTTCTTTTACGTCTTTAGCTAGACTGGACCCATGGTTGGCATCAAGGCACGTAAAATTGCTCATATTTCTTCGGGCCCTTCTTGCTTGAGTCATTATAGCCTTCTAAGTCTAAAAGGCTCTCTTGTTTTTCTTGGGCACCTGAAAGATAAATATTTTTGTTATTTTTGTTTACTGAAATAAAAGAACAAAATTCAAAACAAGACTCGTGAGTATAGGAAAAATGGTTATCAAGATTAAAAGAAACTTTTGGAGATAAAGGGAAGGGAGACTTTTCAGCCTCAAACTCTATCACCTGGATTTCTTTTGTGGAAGTGATTGCATTACCATGCTCGACCTCACAAACCTATTTTTGGTGTGTTTTAGTCTCCTCCAACTGATCCTCACCATCATATGCATAAGTCCTCCTAGGTTGCTTTTCCTCAATGGCAAGAATAAGAATTTACTCCTGTAGGGCCTTAAGGGATTCTATCAGTAGATTAAGATGATGAGTCCTTTTATGTATTATTACCCCAAGTTCTACCACTTTAGCTTCTAACCTATCCAACCTTTCTAATTCAGCATCACACAAATTTTTAACCCTCAACTCCAACGTATATTCCATTAATAAATCCACAAGAGAAAAGTTTTCTAAGATTGGTTGGGGTAGGAAAAATTTTGGTTCCAAATGCCTATAGGATTACCATCAAAAGAATTTTCATAAATCATAGATTCAGAATGGCAAGGATTAGACATTTGGTATCCAGAGAAATCATGATTCACATACCTAGGGTCCTGAGAAGGATAGTACATTGGCGAATAATTAAAATCATGAAAAACTTAAATCACAACAATTCAAAGCTAAATTTGTACATAAAATCAACACAACCAAAACAAGAGACAAAGACTCAAACAACACATAAGACTAAATTAACAACAAAAAAGAAAAACACAAAAATAAATAAGGAGAAAAAAACAAAAAAGAAAAGAAACACAAAAGGAAAAAAAAAACACAAAATGAAAAAATAAATAAGGAAACTAAACACAAAAAGAAAAAAATAAGGAAAAAAAAATAAGGAAACAAACACAAAAGGAAAAAAACACAAAAGTAAAAAATAAAAAATAAAAAAACAAGAAAAACAAGAAATAAGGAAAAAACACAAAAGAAAAAAATAAAAAAAAAGAAAAACAAGAAATAAGAAAAAAACAAACAAGGAAAAAAAACAAGTAAAAAAGCAAAACACAAAAGAAAAGAAAACAAATAAGAAAAAAGAAACAAATAAGGAAAGATAAATAAATAAGGAAAGAAAACAAATAATGAAAAGAAAAAAAATAAAAAAGGAAAAAAAACAAAAAAGGGAAAAAAACTCTAGTCTAAAATCTCGAATTTTCTCCCAATATTAATCAATTTAAATAATCGTCATTCTCCGACAACGACGCCAAAAACTTGTTGCGTAAAATTATATTGTAATACCGCAAGTGTACAAGTCAAGTTTTAATATAGTGATTTAGAGTTACAGGTATCGTCCTCGGGAATGGGTTTCTAGATTAATTAATTACCAGGATACTTATTCTCAATTTTATCTAAAGCAACAAGACTTTGATGGATACTGAAAACAAAGATAGAAAATAAATGTACAATTGGAGACACGAATATGATAGAATTGAAGGAAGATGATTTCACAAGTTAATTTTCTATTTAACACATGCAATGAACTAATATTATGAATTTATAAACAATAAGTGAAAATATTCAAGAGAATCTCTCGATCCGTAGTGAGCCTCGCACACACGATAAATTCTAAGGTTTCCTTATGAATTTTAAAAGCATGCACGACATTAAGCAACTTCTTTATGTGTTTCCCAAAAAACTCTAGGTCGTTCTCATGCCAGATTTCTAAGGATTTTGACAACTTTGCTCTAATCTAAGTTTCTTTCTCTCGAGTCCACTTAAACCAACAAGATTTATGAAATTAAGAATGAATTGTCAAAAATAAATAACAAAACAAAGTTCCATACATAATCAAATAAATCTAAAACATGCTAATCAAATTCCAACTATAATGTTTAACTACTCAAAATTACCATAAAAACAAGCTAAAGTCATAGGAAAAGTCTTTAAACTCAATTACAAACTAAAAGAAAGAGAAATAAACTTATGTGTCGAAGTCGGTTCCTCGTTCCCGAGCTCCCGTCACGATCTCGAGCCTCCACAAACGCTTTGGCTCCCAAGGAATGCTCTTCTTTCTCCCCTTCGAGTGTGTATTTCGAAATTAGGGCTAAAAACTACCAAATTCGGCTTCCCTTGCAATGAAAACAACATGTTATATTTATAGGGATTTTTAGCACGGTGTTGCAACGCTGGTCATGGCGTTGCAACCCTGTGCTTGCTGCCAGCCAACCCACTGCAACCATTTTGTCATATTTTTTCGCTCGGGTGTACAAATGACCTCCGGTTTGATGCATTGGAATCGTGATTCGATGTAGAATCTCTCAGTATATTTCTTATACTCAAAATACATCTATATTTTTCTTGGGTCTTCAATTAAGCATACACATGTTCCAAATTGCACCAAAATAGACTTAAAACACTCAATTCTATCTTCTCAAACTCAATTTCCTGAAATTAACCATAAAATGTCATGAAAGCCCATGTCTTAAGTATAAAAACTAGCTAAAATATATAAATAAGATAGCATATTTGCATGCTATCAATAGCACAGACAAAGAACATAATTACAACTTTACTCTAACTAACACCTGAAACAACTAAAACTTTAAAAGGAAGCATAACCCATGGGTAAAAATTTATAGCGAAAAATATAGAGTTGTAAAACTTAAAAGGAAACTAGTCATATAACACCAAAGGGAGTACTCAAGCCTTGTCAGGTCGCCACCCTCGTCATCCGCCCAACGTTTAACTCTTATCTGCAAAGAAAACAATAAAAGAAAGGAGTGAGTATAAAAAATACCCAGTAAGTAACCCACTTAAGTACAATCCTATCACAACACTAAGAAACAACTACTCCTCTACAAGGCTCAACTCAAATCTCAAACAGGTCTCACGACTTGCACACCTTACCCTAAGCCTCTTTGGTAATAACTCGAGCTCTACCTTCAGTCCTAGAACTTGATTGGCGATGCTATGAGAGAAAGTAACTCTCAAGCCACAACACGCTGGCATAGAGTAGTGAAAGTACGAACCAACACACTCTATGGGGAATCACCCCTAGGCCAACATGGGATAATGGAACGTAACCACTCCCTCACGGGGACGTACCCCAGACTCACCTCAACGCTAGCATAGAGTCGCGTATTCAACACGCTCTATGGAAATCCATCCCTAAGCTAGCACGGGACAATGGAAAACAACTACTCCCTAAATGGGGACATACCCAGGGTCACTACCGAAATATCATCAATCCAGAGGTTCTGACTCGCTCAGGCATAACTCAGGGTTTAGTAAGTGTTGAGTCTCGGGTTTTATTTCAAAAGGTAACTAGGGTTCTAACTAGATATTCCTAACGTTTTCAACTCATTCCCAAGGGTCCTATAAACAACTAGGTTCTCATTTAACTAAGCTTTAGCACAAACCAAACACTATTAGGAATGCTAGATACAAACCCGAACAATCAACCCAATCTCACATAATAAGACACATAGTCCATAGATACATGATAAATACGATCAATACAAGATGAAAAGGCTTGAGATAACAGTTACGTAAACATGCTAAGTCCAAACCTCATAAAACATGTTTTACAAAGTCCATAAACACTTAGTTTGTTGGGGTGTATGCCCTAATCTCGTGTAGTTTGTAATATTCATTGTTGTAAATAAATAAGAGTTATTTATTCGAACTTTGTGTCTCACATATTTTATAAACTTAATCCAATAAACTAAGCTCCAACGTCATTGTATTATGAAAGAACTAGAACTTGAACAGTGTGTAGTGGACACACAGGGAGGATCACATTCGAGTTAATGACCCGAACGGTCTACAGTATACGGATAGGGTTGGAAACCTAAACCTGGTTACACTGTGGATGTGACCCGTTTTGTATTAGATACAAACGAGGTGATCCAGCTCGTTCATGTGCTTGACATGCGAGTGGGGGCATCCTATGCAATGAGATTGTACAAGACCGGACCGTGAATTATTAGACTTACTGATGTAACACCGTTAACAGTATAAGACTAATAACTTCGTAGATAACCATTAGTGACTCGTCCTTAATCCTGAGTGTGTTACGGACTCCTGCCTGTGGGGGTCTGTCCTTTGACTAGTACGGGTGAGGGTGGCCACAATTGCTCGCCCAATATGCCTACCTTCTTGGGGGACAAGACCACGTGGGGAGCTGGGAACTTAACTACGCAAGATGGAATTCACTCGTTCTCGAATTAGAAAAACTAGAGGGGTTGTTCCCTTAAGTGTTGTCTCCAGGGCTTGGACAACGGGTGCCCACCCTCTCACTAGCTCGAGATGGATGTTGTTTATGGTTGGACCATACAACGTAGTTGTTCATTGGAGGAGAAGTGGGACTTAAGGAGCAAGAGGTAGACACAGAGGTAAAACGGTAATTTGACCCAGCTATGACTACGAACATTCTGTGAAGGGATGACTCACGGGCATTGGTTATATCGATGGATACAACTTGTTCTACAGTGATGGATGTGCAACTATGGGCTTTAGTGGAGTGTTACCGTAGCTAATGAATGTTGAATAACCAGGTCAAAGAGTTTGAGGGGCTAATCTCGAATCATTGGAGCTCGTCATCTGTAGGTCTATTAGGTCACTCGGTTGGCTCAAATTGAACAAATTGAGGTTCAGTTTGGTGTGAATTTGAAGTGTTCAAATTCATTAATTGGGTATTTATGTCATTTATATGTGATATAGTTGACATAATATATAGTTTGATGTGAATGAGATTTATAATAAACTATTGGATAGCCTAATTGATTAATTAGTGCTAATTGGAGAAATTGAATGTGATTCAATTTAAAATTCTACAATTATGCAAATGAGATTTATATAATAAGGTATGAGATACCTTATATTACGTGATATGCAAATATGATTTGCATATTATATAGTTGTGGTAAAATGGTGAATTGATGGAGATTTTAACTCCACCACACACCATTATATAAAGGCTTGATGAGAAGCCTTTGGAGGACAATGTTTTCATTTTTTGGATTTTCACTCCAAGAGAAAGAAACTCTCTCTCAAAAAGTTCTTTCAAATTCTCTACATCCCAAAATCAAAGGGAATTCCACCACTCTCCCTCAACCTACCGAGAAGTCTTTTCGGAGGTGTCTTCGTTGTTCGGTTTGAGGAAGGAGATCGTTGAGATCGTTGGTACGAAGGAGTTCATGACCGGAGAACAAAACACTGAAGAAGGGTTCTTCAACAAGTTAGTATACATTTTACTTTCTATTTTCTTCTAATTTTACAGCATGTTTAGCCTAGAATTTATGTGATAAGTTCAATTTTAGAAAAACGTTTCACAACGAATCAACAACGTTTCACGATGTCTTCCGCTGTGGGATTTCCATTTCCTTGAATTGGTATCAGAGCCAATCGTTATTCTTCGTTGTGTATTCTAGTTTTTCTTAAAATTAGGTGGGTTTGCCCTAATTTCGTGAGATGATTTTATGGTTTGCGTATTGGATGTTTTTGGTTTTTGACACTTAGATAGATTTGCATTAAAGTTGATGAGATCAATATAAGAACCTGTTGTTTTGGGCATTTTTTAATGTAAATCGAGTCTGTAAGTCTGTGTCGTTTGTGGCATGAGATGCTATGAAGAAACCGAGCGGAAACGGGTGAAAATGGCGAAAAACAGCAAGTTGTGTTGTTGGAAGATTCACTGGTGTTGCGACGCTATTCTTGGGTGTCACAACGCCATCCGCACAGAGGGAGAGCCTTGCTGCAATACAACGTTGCGTTGCAATGCTGCTGGCGTTGGGAATGTTGGCCTCACGCTGGGCGCTGCAGCGTTCCAATACTCGCCACGACGTTATAACGTCGTAGCGTAGTGGGTAGTTCACGCGAGGAATCCACGCGGGAGTGGCGACGTTGGGACAACAGTGGGCGGTTTAAGCCTTGATGTGAACAACTAATTTTTATTTTCTTTCAATTTATATCTTTTTGTAAATTAAGTTTTTTAATTAATTTAATTAATTAATGTTAATATAAATGTTATATTAATGTTAATTGATATAATTAATGTCCCTATGGTGCCAAAATCGGTCCAATATTGCTATTTATTTTATGCAAGAGTTGTATGATTATTCTATGTGCATAATGTATGTCATATAGAATTAAAATCTCACCTTAGGTTAAACATTTCATGCATCATTTTTATATTATAAGAGTTATAATATAATGTATGTGTTTTAATTTAATTAATATAAGAGTTATATTTCTTAGATTAAAAGCATTGACATGCATTTATACATGTGATGTATGTATATTATATAGTTTAATTATTCATGTGATGAATGATCAAGTATTATAATATAGAAATGCATGTAACCTAAGTTAATTATTAATTTTAAATTGGTTAGAACTTGAATAATTAGACTTAGGTTTTCTAGTTCTAATAAGATTAGAATTAGGAAATCAATATGACTTATGAATGGTGACTAATTAGTAACTCTGTCTAAGGAAGGTTCTGTCTAAGGCTGGTGTATTTAAGTTAACACTTTGCGGAACACCCCTACTTGGGAACCGACTTGGGAGTGAATTTGGTTCGGAGATTCATAGGTTATATTCTCGTGAGTGTCGTTAATTAAGAGTTCATTAAATTACTCACATAGACCTAAGTTAATAATGTGATTATAGACTTAGGCTAATCCAATATAAGTGTTATATTGGTAGACTTAGGCAAATTATAGTTGGTTTATCTAGGTCAATCTCGATTAACCTAAAGTGTTGAATGGGAGGAAATAAAGTGTATAAGATACATTTAATTTTTCATCCACAAATCTCTGTAAAGTTCACAGCGTGAAATTCATACTCGACCTCGTGGCGCAAATGAGAGCGCCCCCATTTGGATGGTATTTGTATGGGTCAATATTCAATGTGAATGGAGATAGTACTTATAGTGAGTGGGAGCGGGACCTATAAAAACGGGACCCACGGTCTCTTCTATCGATTCACACCGTGAGACGCCTATGATCCGCCTGCTAGTTTGGCCTCGACCAGACAATCCCTTCTGAGGAATACGATTTCTTTGTTGCTTTTCCTTCGTAGTCCTCCCTTCATTAGCTATTATTTGGACGGATACTTGGAAATTTAAACATAGAGGGGACACTCGCAAGATTCATTAAGAGGGGACACTCGCAAGATTCATTAAGAGTTAATGGATTCATACCGAAAATGGTAACTGGATGCCTAATGGAGTAAGAGTTATTCTGGTATTAGGGTCAGGTCAAAAGAAAGTCTCGTCTTAGAGGAGGAGTGATTTTGTCTACCCTTCGATGGCGGTCATTCTAAAACTCTGCGGTATCATTGTAATATTTTAATGACCTAGGGATCATAGAATAAAATTTGCTAAAACATGATTGGATTTTCGAAGTTTTTGCGAGACTAATACAAAGTTTTTCCTATTTCAATAAACAAAATGTCGAGTTCAATTATAGCCCTGTTAGCTTCTGATAAACTTGTAGGAGACAATTTTCAAACGTGGAAAAATAATATCAACACAATTTTAGTTACCGACGACCAAAAGTTCGCACTCACTAAGGAGTGTCCTCAGGTGCCGAGCTCGACCGCATCGTGAAGTGTTCGTGATCCATACGATCGATGGATCAGGGCTAACGAGAAAGCCAAGGTCTATATCATTGTCAACTTGTCTGAAGTCTTGGCAAAAAAGCATGAGGTTATGGTCACCGCGAAAGAGATCATGGAATCGCTGCAGAACATGTTTGGACAACAGTCCTTTCAGGTTTGACACGATGCCCTCAAAAACGTTTTCAATGCAAGGATGAAGGAGGGGATGCCTGTCCGTGAACATGTTCTAGATATGATGACCTACTTTAACCTGACATAGATGAACGGTGCTTCGATCGACGAGTCGAGCCAGGATAGCTTTATCATGGAGACTCTTCCGAAGAGTTTCCTTCAGTTTCGTAGCAACGCTGTTATGAACAAGATTAACTACACTCTAACCTTCTTACTCAACGAACTACAGAACTTCTAGTCCTTGATTCGAGTCAGGGGACCGGAAGCTGAGGCAAATGTTGCCTTCAGGTCCTATCGCAGGGGTTCGACCTCTAGGACTAAATCTGTAGGTTCTTCACGCCCGAAAGGGAGGAATAAGAAGTTGAGAAAGGGTAAAGTTGACCCCGCTGCCGCCCAGAAGGGCAAAAAGATCAAGGAGATTGTAGAGAAAGGAAAGTGTTTCCACTCTGCAACGGGGACGGTCACTGGAAGAGGAATTGTCCTAAGTTCCTTGCCGACAAGAAGAGAGAAGGTAAACGTGATTTACTTGTAACTGAAACCTGTTTAGTAGAGAGTAATGACTCTGTCTGGATACTGAATTAAGGCGCCACTAACCATGTTTGTTCTTCTTTTCAGGGAATTAGTTCATGGCAGCGGCTGCAAAGGGTGAGATAACGCTCAGTTTGGATCCGGAGAAGTTGTCTTTTTGCGGCAATCAACACGGTGAAGCTGTTTTTTGGCGGGAAGTACAATTTGTACATAGTTCTAGGGTTTACTAGAAACCCAGTTTCTATTTCCTGCCTGTTAGAACATTGTATTTCTGTTTCATTTTATGGTAATAAAGTGTTTATTTCTAAAAATGGAAATTTGTTATGTTCAGCTTCACTTTAGAGTAATCTTTACGTTTTTAAACTAAATTCGGTCAAAAGTGTTTTGAATACTGAATTCTTTAAAACGACCGAAACGTGAACTAAAAGATTAAAAGTTTCTCCAAAAAAAAACACCCATTTTTTGCATCTGAGGTTAGACCACATATATTATTCTTAATCTTAAGATATCAATGATTCCTTCTAAAAAACAATAGATAGATAGATCGATCCATCGATCGATGATTGTTAGATGTTGAGAGTTCCAAGTCATATCTCATTTCTTTGATGTATATGACACACAACGGAACCCTGTTGAGGATTGAAATCATTCTCTCTTCATTTGTCATGCATTCGTGCACAATTTAAAATTTGACATCTTTTTATACCAACAATATATGGATTATGTTAGTTGTACATTTATATCTTTTTTCTTTTGGGGGAGGAGGGAGGGGAATCAAAATACATAAAGCTATCATCTACTTCTAATCACTTATAATTAGACCATTACACACTTATATACATAATTGCACCATATATATGCATGTAGTGAAAGATCTATATAACAATGCTTATTAAGAGACGAGTAGATTATCGTTGTGTTTTTGAACTGCACCCAATACTACAAGTATAATTTTTCTTATATGTGCATGTAATGAAGGATCTATAGAAATAATTTCTATTGAAGATTGTGAGTGATTAGAAGTGTAACCTAAAAGAATTTTAATATTACAAAGCTTCATGACATGAATATTACCATACCCATAGCATTTATTTATAGTGTGCATCAAACCAATGTATATGAGGAGGGTTTTTCATGGAACAACTCCCACCATAGTCTATGACCAAACAAATAATAATGAATCATATGGTCACCATAACCTTTATATAATAAACATGATCACATACAAACATAGACATTAGCCTTTTTATATAAACATAATTATATGTTTCACATAGGGGTGAGTATCGGTCGGTCGGGGTCGGTTTTCGACCCCAACCGACCCCCGAACCGACCAAGGGCGGTCGGTTCGGTCAGTTTTTTTTTTTAAAATCCTTACCAAAATGACAAATGACCAACCAAATTCGATTCGCCGGCATTTGGCTTGGTCGGTTTATATATGTATATATAAAAATATTTATTTAATTAAATATTAAATATTTATAATTATTATTTTATTATTATTTAATAATTTATAATTATTTATAATTATTATTTTATTATTTTGAGAAAATTTTTTAGTTTTTTATTTTTTAATTATTATTATTATTATTATTATTAATTTATTATTATTATTATATATATATATATTTTTTTTTTTTAATTTTAGATTTTGATTTTGGTTAGTTTGGGGCTTTTGCCCCAAACTGACCGACTCGAATCGACTCGCTGGTTTTGTGAAGGGAAAACCGACCCGACCGACTCCTTCATTAAAATCGACCGACCGCCCCTGCCTCGATCGGCCGTGTGTTTGGTTTTTCGTCTTTTTGCTCACCCCTAGTTTCACATGCAAATTTTAACGCTATAGATTGAAACTAAGTGTAATATATATATATATATATATATATATATATATAATTCATTTTTTCAGTAAATTTTATTTTTTGGATGGATAAGGTTACTTTGATAACCATTTAATTTTTAATTTTTAGGTTTTGAAAATTGCACTTATTTTCTCACCATTACTCTACAATGATTTTCATCTTCCCTACAATGGCTTCAATCTTTCTCAAGAAAACACTTGAATTGTTAGCTAAATTTCAAAAACAAAAACAAGTTTTTGGAAACTACCACTACACCAAAACTGGGATATAATGACGGATGAAAAAAATAAGGAGGGAGAAACCATGACGGGCGGTCGAAAACACGCTGGTGGAATTAAAATGAACATACAATGATAGGCATTGCCCGTCATCGTATGTTTTCTTTAATGACGGGTTTTGCCCGTCATTGTAGGGTATTTTTTTTTAAAAAAGAAAATAAGTCTCATCACACCTCACTCACTCACTCTCTCTTCTTCCTCGACAGTTCCCTCAGATTCGACACTCTCTCTTTTCCCTCACTCCGTCTCTTCTTCCTCACGACAGAGCACCATCGTTCGAACCCACCTCTTCGTCGTCGTCTGTAGTAGTCACCGACCAACGCATCCATCACTGCCGACCACCGAATCTGCATCTTCTTGCCAGCTGCTGCAGTATGAAGTCTTCGTTCGCCGTTCGTGGTCGTTCGAGGTCCAAATCCGCATCTTCTTGCCGGTTGTCGTGGTCGTTCGAGGTCGTCGTTGCAGATCTGAAGCGTGAACCGTCGGAGAGGTCGCACGTCATCGTCTTAAGTGGTCATCCGCCATCCGTGGTCGTTCGATGTCCAGATCTGAAGCCATCGTCGTCTGTCGATTATCAAGGTCTAGTTTTGAAGCCATCGTTTGCAGATCTGGTTCATTGAGGTCCAGATCTACACCGATCAGTCAGCGTTTGTAGGAGTTCTCCGCTGTCAGGTTCACCGGAGGTTCTCTTCTGACCAAAAATTTCATTAAAACAAGAATGAGTTTAGTTTGATGAGGAAGGGGAGTTTTAGTTTGATATAGTTTATGGAAGGAAGGATGTGTGTTTTTAGAGTGTATTGACACTGGAAGATTAAATTATTGGACTTATATTAGCCATAAGTGCCCCAAGTGGGTTGTTGGTCATAAGCAATGGTGCCAACAGGATTGAAGCGGGAAGCTTTTTATGTGTTTTTTCTTTTTGTTCCATGCTAGCTGTTTTTTTTTCACCCCTTGCAAGAAAATTAATAATGTGTATGTTCTTGTGATGATCAGGTTAGAATTGGGTAAATCATCTTTTTTTGTTAGATTACTTTTTTTTTTCAATTTCTGATTTGGATATAGATCCTTCTGAGTAAGCCCATATAAAAAAATTGAAAAAAAAAAGGGAAATTTCTATTCAAAATCCCTCTCTTTCAAGCAATAATGATCATGTTTTTTAGGAAATTTTTTGTTCATAAACTCATCATTCCAGCCTGAAATTCTGCTCACTGAAGTCTCATGGGCTTTTTTTAAATTGAGAAGAACAAGAAAGGTAAAATCTTTTTTTTTTTATAAAAAACATACTAACTTTTCTCTAAGCTAAGAGTCTGATGGCTAAGTGGATTAGTTTTTTTTTTTTTCAAAGTCCAAAGCACATAACTGAGTCCACACAAGGCAAAGGGAGCCATTAGAATATGACATTAAATTCTTTCCCGTGCTATAATATTCATTAGTCTAATTTAAATGGTGTTGTGTTTAATTTCTATTGAAATGATGGGTGTTGATTGAGTGTGTCGACATTGGAAGTCAAGTAATGATTGTACCTTGTAAAGAATTGAAATGATGGGTGTTGTTTACCACAACTTCAGCTTGATAAATTTGTCAAATTTTGTTCAGGTTTGCAATCTTGCATGGAGTAAAAATGTTAATGAACTTGTGAGCGCACATGGTATTCTCAGAACCATATTATGGTGTGGAGGTATCCATAAATGGGAAAAGTTTGTTTTCTAACACAATTGAAAATATAACATAATTCTAAAAAAATTTCACATTGTTTATAGTGACATTTGGAAAGGTTTGAAATGCTTTTAGTTATCGTTTTTCAAGATTTTCACATTGTTTGGTTAGATAGTCCTAACTAAAATTTCAAAGTGCAGAGCATTTAATGACGACTTATTTGAAAAGTGCTTAGCCTATAAGACATGTTATAACTACTATATTTAGTTGGAAATAATTTTGTTGGAGATATACCTCTGCATCAGAAGATTTTTGCTGCTTTGTTTACTGGTAGGTAAATCTTAAACCTTTCCCTTGTGAAAGAGTCATTTTGACTTGCATTATCGATCTCCTTATCCTGAAATAAAGGTTTTGTAATATGCTTTCAATTTTCGTTGTTATTTTTCCTTCCCATCGAAACAAAGACTTTTCCTGTCAAATTTGTTGTAATGTTATTCCTTATTTTGGCAGGTGCTCTAGCAATATCTGTGGCTAATCCAACTGATCTTGTCAAGGTTTGCCTTCAAGCTGATGGAAAGTTGCCAGCTAGGGTAACTAGACGTTATTCAGACACTTTAGATGCATATTTTACTATCATAAAATAGGTTAGTCATATGATCTTTTTGTATCTGACATCCCATAAATAGTTTTTTCCCTAAAATACTTTTAAATGCAGGAAGGATTGATGGCTTTGTTGTTATTCATTCTAGTCTTTGTACTTGATTTTTTCTTTGACTTTTAACCGTGCCACTTTTTCTGAGTTGTAATAATAAGTCATCTCTTACTTGTTGTAGGAGTTTTACCAAGTAGCTCTTTCAAGGGCACCATCGATATCTACAATAACTATGATCCTTATTCTTCTCTCTTGCCAATTTATCTCTCGTCTCCTATAAAAAAATCTTGTTGTATTGTGTTTGGATTTGATTTTTTTGGTCGTTTGATTTGATTTCTGTTATGTTCTCAAAAGTACCCTGCCCAAATTTTTGTTCTTAGATTGTTTCTGCTATGCTGACATATTAGGGGATAAATGTGAATAATTTAATCATAAGTTATTGTATGAGTTTATGATGAAGCTCTCACTTAATTTGTATGGTTTGATTGACAACCAAGTATTCACACATAGTGGGAATCACAAGCAACTATTATTAGTTTATATCAGCTAGTTTTTATCCATTTGTGTCATTCTCTATGCATTTGTATTAGTTATTACACTTGAAAATGATCCAGTAAAACTCTAAAAAAATAGGATCCCCAAAAGTGTTTGATTTGGTAAAATTAGTTGTTATTTTGGAAAGATTGGATTTAGAGCATTTCTAGCTTTCTTTCTCTCGTGCAAGTATTTAAACTTAAGTTTTTTTTTTTTAATTTGTCGTTTGCATATGTATTTGGAAGCTCATTTTGTATAACAAACTCGATATTGCTGACAATAAAACTGTAAAATTGGAAAATTGGACCAAATATGTGAGTGTCTTTTTACCATCTTTTATGATTATCGTAGTAGTAATTACTAATTATGATTATCTTGTTTATCGAAAAGGAGGACTTTGTTATCTACTTTCGAACTCCTCGTACGCCTGTAAAAAACAAGCATATTATAGTACAAATATAAGTTAGATTTGGTTGTGACAAAGTTAGTTTTGTAACTTTGGTTCACTTGTTAAAGTTAGATTAATTTGGTGTTATACTTGTGAAGTTTTAATTGTTATATTAACTAATGAATATACTCAATTTTTATATACCAGGGTGAAAGCAATTGACCTTAAACTCATAGTGCACTAGTTTTAGTGCTACTTTTGCTTCTCATGGAATTGAAGCAGAGGTAGAGTTTAAGCCTGTTAAATGCCCGATCGAGCTTCTCAACAACGACATGTCAATTTAGTGTCAAGTTCAAGTTGAAAGGTTTTAGAGTATTGTATTTATTTTATTTAGTAATTTTGTTCATCTTTGAAGTTGAGTGTAGTTTCTAGAGAGAAATTTGATGTGTGTATGCATAGAGAGAAGTTTTATGTTTTTTTTTTTCAAGAACAAAAGTGTACAACACATTTTAATATTTCATTAATGAAACGATAAGAAAAATATTCTCATATTTTATTTTTTAACATTTTATTATTTATTTTATTAATAATTTTTTATTAAGGGTGGATGGTACGGTAACAATGGGAGTTTTGTACTAGTGATTAAAACATATATAGGTGACGGGCATTACCCGTCATCTAAAGTGGGATTTTCATGATGGGCAATGCCCGTCATTAAACGTGGATGCAGTAAAAAATCTAGGTCTTTTTATGACGGGCGATGATATTTCATGATGATTAAGGCCCGTCATTAAAAGTGTATGTCATTATAACCTATAATGACAGGAGGTTTTTAATGACGGACAATGCCCGTCATTAAAAATTGCCCGTGATTATAACTTATAATGACACACGTATTAATGATGGGCGGTTGCCCGTCATTAAAACCTGATTTTCTACTAGTGTACTTTTTTTTAGTTTTCAAAACTAGACTTGGTTTTTGAAAACGTAGGTAAGAGATAGATAAGAAACCATGAAAAACTATAGGTAGAAGTAGTATTTATAGGCACAATTTCTAAAAACCAAAAACCAACCAAATGGTTCTCAAACCTGCCTTAAAAATTTATTAAATGCTTAGTCAATCTTGGTAAGGTAAGCATACCTTCCTTTACTCTAATGTTATCCCTAGCTATTGATGAGATATATATACATGTGTCACATGAAATCACTTCTACTTAAACTTAAAGCACTTTCTACCTCCTCTACTTTCATTGGCTCCTTGTAATGAAAAAAAAAAAAAAATCCTTTCCATACATGAACTTAGTGGCTTCTTTACTATTCTAAAAACAAAAAAAAAAAAACACAATACTGGAGACTACAACACTTCTACAAGGAAATATTTTTGCCACAAAAAAAAAAAATCTTTAAGACTAAATATTTTGCTTGCTATTAATATTAAAATTTTATACTTTTCCTATAGCAATTGATTTGTCAAGTTGTATAGCAGTCGCTTTTATCATTTCAGAGACGATATAAAATTTAAAATGATGAAAAAAAGAGAGATAAGAAATGTGGTCCACATTTACACAAATATTTTGCTAACTAGTAATATTATAGAACTTTGACTAAAAAGTATTTTTCTAATAATACATTTTAAAAAACAATATATATATACACACATTATATTAAAATAATCTTTTGATTCTTCCTATGTTATTAGATTATATAATTTTATTATCAAACTCATTGTATAACAATTCTCCATCATGTATCCCTCTCTAGCTTTAATTTTTTGTACTTTGATTAACTAATTAACATGGCTTC
Source organism: Trichosanthes cucumerina (assembly GCA_036507285.1). Classification (NCBI taxonomy): domain Eukaryota; kingdom Viridiplantae; phylum Streptophyta; class Magnoliopsida; order Cucurbitales; family Cucurbitaceae; genus Trichosanthes; species Trichosanthes cucumerina. The sequence continues at coordinate 14,930,469 of CM071838.1, forward strand.
TTCACTACCAACTGCCTATATTCAAACTTAAAAAGAAGTTATTATTATACTATGCATTGAATTTACATCTAAACATAAAGAGAGAGAGAAAAAGAGAGAGAGGTATTGGGCAAAAACTATGGGTTTGAGGGATTGAAAACCAGGATACCAGCTGAGGCAAAATAGCAAAAATTTATGACTCCCAAAACATGACCTCAATTCCAAACAATCTTTATAATAACTAAAGAAAATGTTACAAGTTTGTTACAAATAGGGGTTTCTTTACTTGGAAATCATCTCTCTCATGTAATGGAATTAAGAAATGTATGTCATCTAAGCAATTTATATGTATCAACCGAAAAAAAAAAAGAAAAAAAAACGTGTATATAGTTTAACTGATTACGATATATACTTTCAATTAAGAGGTCAAAGGTTTAAATCTCTCCACGCTCACATGACGTGTGTACATAGGTAAAAGAAAAAAAAAAGAAAAGAAAAAATCTGATCCCTTTCTAGTAAAATGATCCCAACATGTCATTATTTATCCTAAACGCCAAAAGTACTTATTAATTGGTTGAGTCTCTCTCATGTAATGGAATTAAGAAATGTATGTGATCTAAGCAAATGTTTATATGTATCAACCGAGAAAAGATAAAAAAAAAAAACGTGTTTATAGTTCAACCGATTAAGATATATTTTCAACTAAGAGGTTAAAGGTTTAAATCTCTCCACGCTCATGTGGCGTGTGTAAGTTAAAAAAAAAGAGAAAGAAGCTTCCTTTTCTAGTAAAATGATCCCAACATGTCATTATTTATCCTAAAGGCCAAAAAGTACTGATGAATTGGTTGCATCTCTCTTCTCATTAGTTTATTTATTTATTTATTTATTTTAAAAAAACTCCACTATTCAACTTGCAATATAACTTTCATATTCTCACTCCATTTATTTATGAAAAATGAAAATGTTGTTTGTTACACAAATAAATCATAATTGTTTAAGATCGTTTCTTACTAATTATATATGAATTCTTAAATTACATTGTGGTTAGAATATAAGTGCTCGTCTCCCATTTGTTAATAATAATAATAATAAGAAAAAAAAGTAGAAGAAGAAAGAAGACAACCTAGAAATTAATTAAGATTAGGGGTTTAGTTCTTTATATCTTTAATCGATATAGTGAATTCAACTAAATTATAGGGATTTTTTACACCTTAATATTGTTACAAAAGTAAATTAAAGTCGGTTCATATTTCAATGATATATAGTATATAATACATTTATTGCTTTGAATTTACATTAAATTTATATTAATAAAGATGTTGTTATGAGATTCTATATAAGATCTTTCCACTCCTAACTAATGTAGATTTTTTTTTTGCGTCTCTAATAATGTCTCCTATTGTGGGTGAAATTTGACAAAGAATATAAATCTAAATTACAGAAGGAATCAAATAAGATTAACCTTTATAAATTTCATCCCTAGAAAAAATGGGAAATCTTTCTGAAAAGGAATAGGAAAGTGAAAGATCCTATAAATAGGTACTCAAAAATAGGGGTTCAACTTAACTCTCATTCTCTAAATTATAGTTTGTTACACTTTTCTTCCTAAATTATGGGTGACTACACTTTTCTTCCTTCTCTGACTTAAGCATCGAAACTGGTGTGTCAAGCGTCACATTAGTGCCCAGGTTTTTCCTTATCTTGCAAGTAGCGTTTTTCTCCAAAAAATACAAATTTATCGTGGTTGTAACGTGAAAGTCAGGTGCGTTCTCGTATCCAAAATTTGACAACAACAGTTGGCGTCATTTGTGGGGACGACAACGCTTGCTAGTAAAACCTTGTGCTTGAGTCAATCTTCCTATGAAAAGATTAACAGAGGAAACAGACATCATAATGAGAATGAAGACGATTCCAATCAAGATCATCATCCACGAAGAACGGGAGAGTCCACTCCTCTTTGGCCTCGTACGCCGACTAGAAGGGGAGATGGCCGAGCTAAAGAAAAAGTTGACAACCTGGACAAGTACCTATTGAAACTCCTCGAAAAACTCGACCAACAAGACTTCAGAGAGAACGACGCGAAGAGGAACCATCTTTCGTACGAGATCCAAGAAGAGAAAAAGCGAAACAACAAGTTGAGGGGATGAGAAAACGAAATCCCATGCCTAAAAACCAACAATAAGTTGATCCTTGGAGGAAACAACAAGTCGCACCAGCCATCAGTAAAAAATAGGGTGAGCAAGGTAGGTAACTGATATATGTTGTGCAGGTTATCTCGCATGCTGATACCCGAGGCCGACCAGGCTTTGTTGAAATGACGATCATGAAAAGCACTAAAGCAACATCAGACTTACAAAGTGTAACCAAACAAACATGGAGAAATTGACACTCTAAGAGACGAAATATCCTCACAAAGATGGACAACAATAACTAGAGAGAATTCGAGGTAAATCTTAAAATGTCAAATGACTCCAAAAATTTGATAGATTATTCCCAAATCAGTCTTCATGCCAATAACCCATGACAACAAAGCTAAACCATGAATCCTAAATAAAATGAAAAATCTATCTGAAAATGAATAGAAAATTGGACCAAGATGATTAATCTGAATTACGAGAGGAATCCGATAAGATTAACATTTTTAAATCTCATTCCTAAATAAAAGGGAAAAACTATCTGAAAAGGAATAAGAAAGTCAAATATCTTATAAATAGGTACTCAAAACACGGTTCAACTTAACCCACATTCTCTAAATTATAGTTTGTTACACTTTTCTTCCTAAATTATGGTTGACTACAATTTTCTTCCTTCTTTAACTTAAGTATCGGAGCCGGTGTGGCAAGCGTCACACTAGTGACCAGGTTTTTCCTTGTTTTGCAGGTTGCATTCTTCCCCATTAAATTCAAATTTACCATAGTTGTCACGTAGAGGTCAGGTGCATTCTCCTGTAAAAAAATTGACAACAATATCTCCTTTAACAAAAAAGTACAACCTATCATCAAATAATAATTCACACATTCAATACTCTAATTAGACGCATTGAAAGTTTGCTCAATTTCAAGTCAACTTCTCTTTTTCCAAGCCTATTGTTTATCTTGCGAGTGTTTAAACTCAAATCACTTACTTAGGATAACTAATGTCAACAACGTTGTGGTGTAACCTTAACGAGTATCTAAGGGCCTGTTTGGTATGCAATCTGGATCCTGTTTTATGTTTTCGGATTCACTGAATTCGGTGAATATGTGTTTAAGCGATGTGTTTTTTAAACTGCTTTTGATTCGGGATCCAAATAGTAGAAATTCAAAACAACATTTTTATGTTTTCATTGTATCCAGATTCTCAATTTAAAATTTTAAAATGCAGAATTATATTAAACAAAGATAAAAATAATAAATACAATATTTCATGTTATGAATTCAATTTACTTTTGTTAAATTAAAATAGGTAGAATATAATATATTATAAATCATAGAATATTATATTATAAAAAGATAATTCTATAAAATTTGCAAAATCATTTCCTAAATTAATTAATAATGACTTATATTCAATATAATAATTAGTTATGCATCTACAACAAATTTCATGATCTATAAATATGTTATAGGTACACGCTTTAAACAAACTGCTTAGAATGAAATCAAATTTCTAAATCTATTAAAACACATATCTCCAAAACATGAAATACAACTCTGTTTTCATTGAATCCCTTGTTTTCAAATTTGTGTTTTCAGATTGCGTACCAAACAGGCCCTAAGTTTCTTTTTTTTTCAAAATGATCTAGGTTCAGATCGTAATATATGATGTAGACAATTTATTTCCAATGTCATTATATCAATTCTCTTTTGACAAGGATCACAATCTTTCCAACCCATTTTATTTATTTTTGACAAACAAGTTGTAGATAGTTCAATTAAGAATTGTAAATATATGATTAAGACAATAAACAAACAGGGAAAAGGATCAAATAGTCAAAAGCCTAAGAAAAGGATATCTTATCCCTTTGTTGTTCAAATTGTTGTAATTCTTTGGTATAAAATGAGCCACAATGTTTGATGTGTACTCATTCATCTATTAATAATAAATGTATTAGGTTTTCCTTAGAAATTAAATTACATGATCCTTTATAAAGTTATATATAGTTGCAAATTGCAAAGTTTCTTTAATCCATTTAATTAATCAAATAATGCACTCAATCTTTTCAAAGATTATTAACAATTATTGAAGTAATTGAGCCTCATGCCATTTACTTTTTGGAGGAGGGTGGTTGAAGTTTCAACTTTACAATATTTGGATCATATATGATGGAAAAGACACAAGCTTTGTGAATAGTGAGTTACCAACTTTAGTATACTTATTTAATTAAAAAGAGAAAGTTGGAGTGGTATATATATAAATAGGAAGAGATGAGAAAGGGAATTCCATTTGATGTAGAAAGAAAATAATTACATATGAAAATTCTCCAAGAAGGATCTATTTTAATTAATATGGAAATCATATGAAAATTCTCCAAGTATAATAAGTTTTATTTACTTTAGATTAACTTTTTCTTAACTTTGGTTTATGTGGATCTTCCTTCTCCCTTTCCTTTTCCTAATTCATCAATCCCTTTTTTTCTCTTCCTTTGTGGGCATTTCTAGGGTGTATTAAGAATATTTGAGGCTATTTTAAGTGATTATGAACATTCAAGTAATCATTCTTCCATAAATATGACTTTGGATTTCTTATATGATCAACTTCATCGACTCGATCGCATGTGTAAGCAAAGGATTACTTACACGCATACAAATTTGTTTCTCACATTTCTTGTATGTTTAAGTTGCACCCTTATATATCTCCACAATGGTATGATATTGTCCACTTTGGGCATAAGCTCTCATGGCTTTGTTTTTTGTTCCCACCAAAAAGCCTCATACTAATGGAGATAGTGTTCCCCTTATTTAGCCAATGTGGGACTTTGGTTGTACTCCAACAATCGCAACAAATAATTATATCGATTTAAGCTCTGAACTTTTATAAGTGTATCAATTTACACATTTTATTCGATTCCATTTGAAAATGTTAGTTTACACGTGTGCAAATTTTAATTCTAGCAATTGAACTCCAAAACTGTCGTAAGTGAATCAATTTATATTCTCAATTTGAAAATCGGTCCTGCATCATAATTCTCACACATGTGTAGACTCTTAACAAATTTAGACCATCAATGTGAGTTCGTCAATTATTTGAAATGAAAGGTATAAATAAATTGACTTATAAAAGTTTGAGAGTTTAATTGATATATAATTATAAGTTTGCCCATGATGTTTTTCAAATGGAATGTATAAATTGATCCATTTATAAAAACTTAAGGTTTAAATTGATACAATTTTATTAATTAGTCTAAGGTTTTTATTGATACAACCTCTAAAGTTTAGGGGTAGTATAAATTACTCTATTTTTTTTTTTACTCTTGAAATACTCTGGAAAATATCTTAAGAGAGAGAAGTATCGATGAAGATGTTTAAATATAAAAACTTTGATGTCACATCAATAACTCAAGCCATTCTTATATGGTATTTCAAATCATTGTTTGCAAAAGAAAAAAAAAAGGAGACATTGATGTAAGAGGTTTTCATAACAATGTGTCTTAGTAAAAATATGATTGTTTTGTGTAATGTGTACTATGAATAATAATATGGTTTGCTATTTTGCCACATTTATAGTTTGTGTTGTCATTAAGATGCGTAAAGAAAAGATTCTTACTAATTGCAATGGGTTGGAGATCAAACTATTCATCTTTAAGATAGTAATTGGTGTCTCACCTATTTAGCTATGTTCGAATTGACCATTAATGATGAAATTTAAATAGGAGTTTTACAAGTTCAAAATAGAAAGTTTAGTACGAGTTCACAAAAGGAGAGCTTGAAGCTCTAAAATCTAAAAGGATCGAAATAGAGATAACGTAAATTTAAATGGATGTGATATTTCTCTTCGTGTTCAACTCAAAAAACTAGATTCCTTCCCTTTCTTATTTCAGTTTAATAACGAGAATTAATCATGTTGCCCTATCTTTTTCCTCTCCTACTTGAAAGAACTTCAACTTGTGTTGTGGTCCAAGTCATGGGTGTGGCCTATTTGGTTAGTTCAACCATGGTTGTGCAAGCTAGAAAGAAGACATTTTCATCACAAATGGATTAACTCTTAACTTTACATAATTGTAACAATTTTATAAGTTTGAGAGTATTAGTGCAACGATAATAAGAAATATTTAGAATTTAATACTCTTTATAATATAGGAATGATCTTCACAAATTATATAGATAAAAATAAATTACTTAATTAATTGTTTTGGGTGTAAAAAGAGATTTAGGTCTCTGTTTAGAAATGGTAATTACAACCCTCATAATTTTGGAGTAATAATTACGTACTATAACAATTAGAAATTTAGAATATAACCGCAATCCTCACCTTTCTTTTTAGTTCAATAATTGTAGGGATTAGATCAAACTATCAATTTTTAGGATCATAATTTATGTCTTATCTACTAAGATGTAATAACAACCCTCATAATTCACATATATTTTATGGGCAGAACAAGTGAGAGGGTAGAGACAAAAATGCTACTTTCACATGGGTTAGTTCTAAGCTCGTTTATGGATGATATATTTCGTTATCAAAAAAGAATGAATTAAGCACAAACCTTACTAGATAGGGGTCAGTGCTTTTCGACTTTTTTTTAAAGCTAATGTTGCAAATTGATTCTTTTGTCATCGGATTCTAGTTTTGCACTAAGATTCAGAGGGAAATATGTCTCATCAGCTTTCTCTCAGTTTACAAAGGGCTCCCGTGCTTGACTAATGAAAGTGAGGGATCATCGAAGCCAGGGCAATAACTCAGAAGGAATTTGAGTGTTGATGTAGCTAACAGCCACCTTCATAGTCGATTCATTAGGGTCGTCACCTTCTACCCTCTCACTTGTTCTACCTCTTTAGGGGGAAGTATCAACCGTTTTCTTTGTCTCTTAAGCCGGGACTTCCTAAAGAAAACTGCAATCGTAGTTTATCAACCACTCACAAGACCACCGAGATCTTCGACTTAGCTCCCAAAGGTAATCCACCCTACCCTTCCCCAACCTATACAAGGGGAGCGAAAGATAACGAAAGGGAGACAAATTCCTAACTAAATCATAACACAAGCTAACCATTCCATCTATCATATCAGTCAAGTCGATCCGATTCGTTCTTATCTCTCGATAACGCAAGAGAGAACTTATGACTTCGCGGATGGAGAGGGATTCGAACCCCCGGTATTCTTATCAATACTTCGATTTTCAAGACCGACTCTTTCAACCGCTCAGACATCCATTCCCTTCGCGCTTTGCTCGCCCTATCTATCCGCGCGCTGGCAGGTAGGGGCTTATCTATGTGATTCGCTACGCTTGCTTATGCCTATCGGCGAACTGACTCTATTGCTGCCGGCCACGAAACTTTTCTAGTAGTATTTAATCGCTACGCTTAACTTGTTTCTATATGATAATATGCACCTTGGTTGTTGCGCTCCTTACAGGTAATAGCAACAAGAGAGTGAAGAACGAATGATCCTCCAAACAAAAAGAGTGAATGTGTCCGACTCAAGCGAGTGAGTGAAAAACATGGCAAGAGAGCGAGTTCGACTCGCGAACGATCAGCAAGTGAAGCCCGATCCTTTTGCGCGCCAAGATCGCTATGCGATCGGGTACTTGGCGACTCACGAGCAACATATAGACCGACGGTTGCCCATCACTCACTCACTCTCTTTTTTGGCCCCTTTGTATTCTCTTTCTAGTATGGTTCCCTATAAGAACATCAACGCCTAGCTTCGCAGAGTGCTTCTCCCCCACCCCACAATATAGTGTGAAATTAGGATCGTTTCATCGAGCACCATTTTCTTTTATCTCGAAAGGTGTTCTCGACTCTATTGGATCAAGTCATAACCTACATCTTCTACTAGTATACTACTATGGAGAGACTAAGCTCTATTTCGTAGATTGGACTCTCTTCCCCTACTATTAAGTAAGGATTAGCCCCTACTATTAAGAAATCGTTCCCAGCCAGTTCCCTGGATCCACGTGTTCCTAGTCGGTCCTAAATGGATGAATGAAGAAGGGGTTGGCAACACTATAAAGAAAGAAGCCTGGCCACACACACCTATTTTTAACCGACTAAAGTCGGATCCACTACACGACTAGAATCAGAGAAAGATTGAGAAAGAAATCCCAACCCACCTTGTTTGTGTACTGGAACCCTATCTTACTAATAATAAGAAAGAGGCGGGCAAGGGAAGGGATATAACTCACGGCGGTGAGTGTCGCCTTGACGTGGTGATTCTCAATACGAACGAATCGCTTCTAGCCCTCTCCTGTTCCTTCCCAATATGCCTATTTTTTTTAATGTCGATTTCAGTAATATTGACTTTGCTAAAGGAGACGAGCTACTCCATTTGCTTATCTAAAGTCTTAACTGTGAACTAATAAACTTATGTACCGGAAAGGATGTTGGTCCTAACAATCAAAACCAGTACAACCAACAATTAACAATCGATCGTCCGTGTGGGAAGAAAGACTATATGGATGGAGGCTTTGAAAAAGGGTGGTAAACCACCTTTCTCTTTTTGAATAGTTTCTTGTAGTATAAAAGGTTTTCGTTGCAAACGCGATTAAGGTGAAGGTTGTGCCTATCATGACGATTCCAATGACTAGCTTGAGTGAAGTTCAAGTTTTGATTCGTGTTTGCCTAGTTCTTGGGCTAACAAGGCAATGTCCATTGTTGCCGCGATTATGATTTCGATTCTGACGATAGACAAGGCTCTCTTTGAGAAGACCTCATCGCTACTCCGCATACGAGGTTTTTGGTGTGCCTTCTCCTCTTGTAGGCGGTTGAAACTCATCAAGACTCATTAAACTCGTTCTTATGTTGGCTTTTCTCATCTATTGCCTTCAATGGCTTAGTAAGTCCGTGTACTTTCTACCTATTTCTTCTCCATAAACAATGTTCATTGCCTTTTGATGTCCATTGCCACTACTATACCCATCGGGCTCATTGGTCCATGATGAACAACTTCTCTTTAAATAATGGATTTATCCGTGAAACTCGTTTGGGCTCAATAAGGAAATTCATTCTTTCAGCGTAAGCCCATTCCTTGTGAAAAGTCACCAATATATTAGGATTTCCAAGATCTTCAAAGACGGATCTCGAAAGAGGTTCCATGAAAAGGAAATTTCTTATTGACCAACCTTTAAGAGATAGGGGACCCAATTCGACGATGAAGGATAATGTGACCGAGGAAACCACTATTGTTGCTTTCAATGAGGCCATTCGGGATGACCGTCGAAATAGAAGTACTTAGAGTGAGCCGCACACTTTGGATCAAGCCATTGCTACTTTGCCCATAAACAGTAAATCTTAATGTCAAGCTTGGATGAAGACTTTTAAGGGTTGCAAACTCCCAAATCCTAGCCGTAACACTACTTCCAAAACCTTGTGAATCTTGTCAACCTAACCATTGCTACTATTAACACCCAAAAAGAACCTAAGAGACCTAATCCTCGGAATGTGTAAACCCGCCTCATAATGACAAAGGTAACAAAGGGGGTAGAGGCCATCGTGAATCTGTAGACACACGCCACCTTAGCACCTTAGTCATAGATTAAGGATCATGCAGAGACCCCAACTCAAACCTATAGTTAGACCTCCACTTTATAGGTTCCACAAGAGCAAACCTAGCCCAACCTACTTAAACACGACTTGATGATTTGCAAAGTACGAAGGACTTATACATAAATTATAGGGAACCTTATGTAAATGGTGAGATGTACCAACCACACAATCCTCCAACATTGTTTGGGTTGAATATCCTAGATATAACCAAAACCATACGAGACCGAGACACAACTAAAATCTTTGGTGCCCATCCACCTAATTAAGGGACATGACTTGCACTCTTACAAAATATGAAAAGAAAAATAGTTGGTTGAAGATGACACCTCTCCCTAGTTGCTTATTCACCCAGACAACCAATGTAACGCCCTAGAATTTCCAAGTACCTTTTATTTTGAGTTTCGGGTTAAAATATTGGAAATTAAATTAAAGTTGGGTCTTTAGAATATACAATTTGATTTAGCCCTTTGTACAAACTAAGAGAATTAAAAGAATTGAAGTTTTAGTTAAGCTTTGGGGCAAAATTGTGATTTAGGGAAGAAGAGGGTCATTTTGGTAATTAAGAGGAAGTCAAATTAGGGTTTGCTTATAACCATTTTTGTCCTCTAGCTAGCACGAAGTTTGAGGCATCTTCTTCCTCATTCACCCGTTTCACAAGCTACAACAACTCACCCATCTTCTTATCCTCCTTCCGACCACGATGACGACACGACACCGGCTATAGCCTGTTGCCGGACAATTCGATATCAAGAGCGTGTCGTTGTACACCATGAGTCGAACCTCTAGATGCGTGGATCTCCGTCGGGTCTTGGCGTCAATCGTCTAGTCGAGCCGCACACTTCGGATCCGAGACGAGCCGCTATCTGCGCATCCGCCACAAGCCGAGTTCGAGATCCTCGCCGCCACCGCGACTTATGTCACCATGGAACCTCACCAAAAACTTTAATTGTCGGAATCGGAGCCTTCACGGAGTTGACGTTACAAACCGGAAGTTGGGTTATCAAGTGAACCGCTTTGCCTTGGTTCGCCGATTCATCCTCATTGTGGTCGGTTCTTGCTACTTGGAGGTTGGTTCCAATTAGATCGACTCTCAAGCTATCCAAAAAAGTAGTCCACGCTCCGAGTTGCGTCGTCGCGCCGCCACACGCGCCGCCGCCTGCCGCCGTCGGCCGGCCACGCGCCGCCGCTCGACGGAGTCAGCCCAACCCGATCAGTTTCGTTTCCCGAATTTGTTTTGAGCGTCCATTTGTGGTATTATCATTTAACTATGTTTGGATTCGAAAATAAGTTTATGTTTATGTGTTTTTAATTAAGGAATTGATGAGTTTAATTTAGGGGATTCGAGTGCCAAGCACGATTGAGAAGAACCTTGAGTTAGGAGCAGAACTTTAGGAAGTTTCAAGCTAAGATGAGGTAAGGGATTTCTTACAAATTAATTTGAAATGGGAGTTTTTTTTAAAGATCTATTTAAAATACGTTTTAAGGAGTTGTCCAAAAGATGAATTTCAAGGGCGTAGGTCAATAAATGATATCCAGGGATTTCCCCCAAAGTGTTTGATGTTAGAAAGAGATTTTATCTTAGAATTCGAGAGAATTCCAAATGACTTAAGTCTTTGCGAGAACCCGAACAAAAATGATTTCAAAGTATTTAAAAATGAGTCTTGATGAAGTTATGTATAGTTATGCATATTGAGATTATCGGTTATGTTGTTGTGTTAAATATGGATCTTAAATTATAAACGTACCTATTATGTATGATTGATTGACTCGAGTTGAAAGTTATGCAAGTTATGCCTTGATTATATGATCTATATGCTTGTTGCATCATTATGAACGCAAATGTTTATGTGATTGAAGAATGGGACCTCATGCATATTGTGTGTCTATGGGCATGTTATGTAGGATGTGGCAATTGGTCTCCTGAGAATTTATGCATGGTAAAACATGCATCAGAGACCCTATGGGTCAAACTTATAGGAGTCTGTGAGGGGCTCAAACTTATAGGGGTCTGTGAGGGACTCAAACCTATAGGGGTCTGTGAGGGACTCAACATGAAAAGACTCAGGTAGACTCAATTGACCACGCATAGCCAAAGAGAAAAGTCATGATTTTATGAAAGAAGTTTTAGGTCCCACAACAGAAAGTTCTATGATTTCAAAAGTCACGAATAACAGTCATGTATAAAAGTCATGTTTAAAGCAAAGTCATGTTGCATGTGTTTGCAGCTCCCAACCCCACTTTATCGAGTATTTTATAATACTCACCCCTTTACCTTTGTTTTGTTTTCTCTATTTTAAAAAATGTTTTCAGGTAAAGGCGAGGGCATACCAAGCGAGTGACATGGATGCGTTACAGAAGCCATGGGGACCAAGTCATAGTTTTCCGCGCATATGTTTTAGATAATATTTTTTACAGACTATTGTTTTCCGCTATGTATTATAGAAGTTTGAAACCAGAGGGTGAACTGAGTTATGTTTTTAAATGTTTTTATTTTTATAGGATCCCAACATAAAGTGAATTTAATCGCCAAGTTTTTCCCTATTTACCTTTATTTAAGGCCTCAAAGTCATGCATGAGTAGTAATGCCCTAGGAATTTATTGCATAAAAGTAGGGGCGTTTACAGTTGGTATCAGAGCCCAAGGTCATAGGTCTTATAGACTCGCTTACAGAGTAAGCAACAAGTATCCCATGGCTAAGTAGCAACTCCCAATCACCGCCAGGTATGCCTTTGAAATGTAACGACCGCCATCTCAGGTACTGTTAGTTATATTAATTAACACTCTTTTAGCAGCTGTATTTAGTCGCTTTGGTGTTCTAATCAAGCTCGGGGAGAGTGAGACCTTAATTTTTGTTTAGTTTAAATGAATGGTTCCCTATAAGACAAGATTATTTATGAAATTGAAGGAAAAGGAAATTTGCAAGGGCATTTTAGCTATTGCCATCTAATTGGAGATGTAATTGGCAATTAAATTTAACCTAATGCATGGTATTTAAGCATCACTAAGTCTCAAACCAAAGAAGAGAAGAATTGAACCCTAACCCTAGCAAAACCCTAGCCTCTTCTTATTGCAAACCTAAGTGAAACCCTAACCCTCACCACCTTCTTCAACCGATTCTTGCCCTAGCCGGAAAACGCAACTCCAACGTCTGCAAATGCCGCCGTCGCCAACCGTGGCCGTCATGGGGCCGTCATCGCCGGCGAGTCCGCAGTCGAAGTTCTCGGTGCAATACCGAGAGCTTCACGCGAGCTTTGCGCGTGCCCTAGCCGCCCGCTGCGAGAGAGGCTTCCGACGCCGCCACCACCATACGAAGTCCACCGCGAGCGATCTCCCTCGTGCCGCTCCTACGGTCGGAAACTTCAACCTCCTTCTTCTCGCTTCGCGTTTCACTCAACCTAGCCGCCACGGTGATCGTCCGCGAAGTCTTCAGCCGAACCGCGACCATCGAAGGAGACTGCACGCAGCCACCGGAAGTCTTGTTTCTCGTCCAGCCGTTCACGAGCGGAGGGAGTCCCGCGTCGAGGTCCGGTTCTTTATTCTTTGCTCGTTCGCCGTCGAAGTCTTCCGATGCGCCGTTCACGCGCTGCGCATCGAGCGAAACCACGGAGGCGGCCGCGACGGTTTCCGCTCCTTCACCGCCGTCGGGACCTTCACGGCAACAAGGATTAAATGCGTCGATGCGATCGTCGTGCTAGGTATCGAGTCCGGTTGAGAATAATTTGTGTACCGTCGATTATTTAAAAGTTTTGTTGGAGAACCTAGGTTACGTGTTCGAATATCTCTTGTAGGAACCGGACTCGGAACGGAATTGGAGGTAACTTGCCAAGCGAACTAAGGAATATCGAGTTCTCGCGCGAAAACCGAGGTTTCATTAAAAGGAGAATAGACCGGGAGTTCGATTAAAGTTTTGGAATTAAAGTCGAAGCTCGAGGTAAGGGACCTCGTGCCGAACTTTTAATGAGAGTAAATGAAAATGAATTTCATGATTTTATGCGAATCAGTTTATAGTTTTCACATGAAAGTACACAATTATTATTTTGAGAATACGCGACATTTTATGTGCAAATGCCTCTATGTATTACGTGAAATTGAACCATTATTTTATGTGAAAGTATTCTCGTATGGTATGTATAGAGATTCCATTATTTCATGTGAGAATAGGACAAAGATGTGTATGAGAATGTTTCATGTTATTTACAAAAGTATGATTTATCACCACATCCCATGAGAAAGTATGAATGATGCGTTGATGATGAAAATTGTGATATGTACACCATGATTATGTGACTGATGGGATCTTATGCATGATTTTGTATGTCACGAAATGAATTATTGAATAGTGTGGACATTGGTTATCCTGAGATCGCTGAAATGACTCAGGATGACCAGTCGGCCTCACAATTGAATGTGTAGCCATGGATTAAAGACCTGGCAATTATATGAACAGCCATGGATTAAAGACCTGGCAATTATATGAACAGCCATGGATTAAAGACCTGGCAATTATATGAACAGTCATGGATTAAAGGCCTGACATTTAAATATACGGCCATGGATTAAAGACCTGGCAACTTTAGAAAGCTTTAAATCCCTTCTATGTATGTTATGAATGAATTTAAAGATCATGATTGTATGTGTATGCATATCCCAAACCTCGGTAGCGAGGTTACTTACTGGGTATTGTTTATGCAATACTCACCCTTTCTTTTAAAAATGTTTTTCAGGTAAGGGGAAGGACGTGCAGGGCGTGTGACGGGAAAGCGTGATTAGGACCATGGGAACCAGCATTGATTTCCGCATATTCATGATTTGAAATATTGTTGTTTTTATGTTTTCCTTGGAAGTTAAACTTACTCACAGTTTTTAATAGGCCAAGCGGATGTGATGTTTTTAAAGGATTTGAATGTTTTGTTTTTGTTCGGGATCCCTGGAACTATTTAAAGTCAAATGGAAATTTCTTTTAAGTTTCTTCTATTTCTCGGCCTATAAATGCATGCATGTGTAGTAATGTCCCTAGGGATTTGGCTATAGAAAAGTAGGGGCGTTACAGTTGGTATCAGAGCCCTAGGTTTAAGGGTTCTGTAGACTTGCTTACAGAGTAAGCACGAGTAGTTCCCATGGTTTAACAACGCTGAAACCACCACTGCAGTGCGTTCGACATTTTATTAAGAAAGTAAATGATTGTGATACGATACGATTTTATGCATACATAACCCTAAAAGCCCCAAGGGGTGATTCTATATTATGATGTGAAAGTAAAGGAAACTGAGTTAGAAACTCTCTATATTGTAGTTTTGACATAATGCCACCTAGAGGCCGAGGGAGAGGTAGAGGGCGTGGTAGGGGCCGGAGGGCAAGGGAAAATATTGACGCCTTGGCCGAATTACCTGGATCGGGAAGAGATTACTCCACCCGCTCGAGACCTCCCCGTGACCCGCTTTGAACGTCGGGAGAATGTACTGCAGCTTGCCCCTGTGGCGCACTGGGGAATGCCAATGTTATGACTATGATGGTGGAGGCCATGCAAAGCCTAAGACGAGCCACGTAGCCACCCACCGGCCCAAGCAAATCGTCGAGGCGAAAACGACGCAACCCTCGAGTCCCGCACCGAAGGACTTCGTGAAGTATGATCCGAGATCTTTCAATGGGTCTTCCAGTGACCCCACCGTGGCGAGAGTTGTGGTCGTCCTCCATTGAGACCATCTTGGTGATGAACCGCCTCGAGGACCGAGGGTGTCTGTGCGACCTTCATGCCGAGGATGACGCGTACTTGTGGTGGGAGTCCGCCCAAGGAACCATTGTTGCAGCGGGGAAACGATCACTTGGAATCTATTCAAGGAAGCATTACAGCGGAAATTCTACCTGCTGCAGCCTCGTTACGAAGCAGGCGAGAATTTACAATTTTGTGCGAAGCAACAGAGGGCGGTGGAGATATATGAGAGAGAATTTACCCGTCATCCCCGTTTTGCCCCTGAGCTAGTGGATACAGAAGCAAAGAAGACTGAGCGCTTCATCATGGGGCTAGATGAGAATGTACGAGGCTTTATTCAAGCATTAGCACCTCCTGATTACGCCTCTGCAGTGAGAGTGGCGGAACTGATTTGGGTGCAGGCTCAGACTGCACAGCAGGTGGTAGTTAACTCGGGGCAGCCCATGGCGAATCATAAGAGGAAGTGGGACCAGCCCCATTCCAGCTCACAGCGCCCCCAGCGTACACCGCATAGACCAGGGCATTTCCGTACAAGTTCCAGTCAGAAACCACCAGTCAACAGATCAGGGAATAGCAGCGGAGATAGGCCACAGTGCAAGGAATGTGGTAAACTGCACTGGGGTAAATGTATGGCCCGGTCCGGAGCATGTTTCAAGTGTGGAAAGGAAGGGCACAGAGCTAATATCTGCCCGAATCAAGCCAGCACTAGCCAGCCACAGATTATGAGTAGTGGGCCTGCTGTGAAGCCAGCCATACAACAGGGGAGAGCCTATGCAAGCACCAGTCGAGACATCTATGGCTCAGACTCAGTGGTTACAGGTACACTTCCATTACTTGGGCACCTCGCCTTTGTACTATTTGATTCTGGTTCTACGCACTCTTTTATTTCTGCATCCTTTGTAAGTCAAGCTGAGTTAGAACTAGAACAGCTACAGTATGCCCTATCTGTCTCCACTCCTGCGGGGATAAATTTGTTAGCTAATATGAAAGTCAAGGATGGTAGTGTGACCATCGCAGACCATGAGTTAGCAGTGAACCTAGTGGTCCTAGATATGTTTGATTTTGATGTGATATTGGGCATGGACTGGTTAGCGCAGAACCATGCTTGTATTGACTGTTTCAGGAAGGAGGTAGTGTTCACTCCTCCTAACCAACACAAGCTCTGAGTTCGAGGCACTATAGCGGGAAGTAGGCCTAAGGTAATTCACGCCCTTAAGGCCGAGAAGTTATTACATCGGGGAGCTTGGGGCGTCTTAGCCTGCATACTAGATGCAAGATGCACAGAGATCTCGGTGACATCAGTGCCAGTAGTGAATGAGTTTGCAGACGTCTTCCCCGAGGATCTCCCCGGAATACCTCCAGTCAGGGAGGTAGATTTTAACATCGGATTAGAATTGGGGACGACCCCGATATCCAAGGCCCCTGATGAATGGCACCAGCAGAGTTGAAAGAGCTAAAAAATGCGATTCACGAGGACTTGCTAGACAAAGGGTTTATACGCCCAAGCGTTTCACCCTGGGGAGCACCGGTACTGTTCGTGAAAAAGAAAGACGGATCCATGCGCCTGTGTATAGACTACAGGGAGTTGAATAAAGTTACAATCAAGAATAAATATCCTCTCCCGTGGATAGATGATTTGTTCGATCGATTTGCAAGGAGCGGCGGTGTTCTCTAAGATCGATCGAGATCGAGCTACCATCGATTGAGGATCGGTGAAGGGGATATCCCTAAAAAACATTCGGATCACGTTATGGGCATTACGAGTTCACGCGTGATGCCGCTTGGCTGACCAATGCTCCTGCCGCCTTCATGGACTTGATGAACCGTTTGTTCAAGGAGTTTCTTGATACGTTCGTGATTGTGTTCATCGATGATATATTGATATACTCTGTGTGATGAAGAACATGAAATGCACACGAGGAAAGTCTTACTCACACCGAGAGAGAATAAGTTGTATGCAAAATTCTCCAAGTGTGAATTTTGCTTCGAGCATGTATCTTTTCTAGGACATGTAATGTATGCAAGCCGAGTCTCTGTTGATCCAAATGAAAGTGGAGGCCGTCACCACGATGGCCCTCGTCCGACCACGATTCTGAGAGCGTAGTTTTCTGGGTCTTGCGAGGATACTATAGGCGTTTAGTGCGAGATTTTGCCAAGATAGCCATGCCTATGACTCACGGTGGCGCGTAAGGAAACTCTTTTGTGTGGAATGATGCTTGTGAAGCGAGTTTCCGGAACTCAAGGCACGATTAGTGTCGGCCCCGATTCTTCTACAGCCTCCCGAGGGAACGAGGAGCTTTGTGGTTTCTGATGATGCTTCCAAGAAAGGGTTGGGCAATGTCTTGATGCAAAGACGGTAAAGTAATAGCTTATGCATCCCGACAATTGAAGACGCGACGAGAGGAATTATCCAACTCATGATCCGGAATTAGCGGCGATGGTATTTGCATTAAAGATCTGGAGACACTACTCGTATGGCGAGAAAATACTGATTTTCACGCATCATAAAAGTTTGAAGTACTGTTCACCCGTAGGAATTGAACATGAGGCAACGTAGATGGTTGGAATTGGTGAAAGATTACGACATTGACATCCAAAGACCATCCCTGTAAGGCCAACGTAGTGGCCGATGCCCTCAGCGGAAGCCGGTACATATCACTGCTGCGCGAGTGACGAGCACAGCGAGAGTTACTGTGCGAGTTTGCTCGAGCTGAAATTGCAGTGCTAGTAGGAAAGACCACGGCTCAGTTAGCCCAGTTAACAGTGCAACCGACCTTGAGGCAACGCATTATAGAGGCTCAACAGGTGGACCCCCAGTTAGTGGAAAAACTTACTGCAGTAACTACAGGTGAGTTGACGAGTTTTCCTATCCACGGATGGAGGATTGCTATTTCAGGGGACGTTTGTGTGTGCGACGATGATGACAAGCGAGAACCGAGATCTTGAACGAAGCACATAACTCACCATTTTCTATGCATCCCGGCGGTACCAAGATGTACCGAGATCCAAAGCGATCGTTTTGGTGGTGCAACATGAAGCGCGACGTGGCAGAGTTTGTCAGCAAGTGTTTGACTTGTCAGCAGGTGAAGGCACCTAGACAGAGGCCTGCAGGATTGCTGCAACCATTACATGTGCCTCAGTGGAAATGGGAGGAGATCTCTATGGATTTTATAGTTGGATTGCCTAGAACTTTACGAGGTTACACAGTGATTTGGGTCATAGTGGACAGATTAACAAAGTCAGCACATTTTGTACCAGGGAAACCCACCTATTCTACAGATAAGTGGGCACAGCTTTACCTGGAAGAGATAGTCCGTTTACATGGAATCCCAGTCAAGATTATATCGCACGAGGACCCACGTTTCACCTCCAACTTCGGAGAAGTTTACGAGAGCGTTGGGTTCACGCAGTTGAACTTCATCTGACTTTTCATCCACGAGCGGATGGGCGAGACGGAGCGTTTAAACCGGATATTAGAGGATATGTTGCGAGCTTGCACTTTAGATTTCCCAGGCAGTTGGGACACTCATTTACATCTGATGGAGTTTGCTTATAACAACAGTTATCAGTCGACCATCGGAATGGCTCCATTTGAAGCTCTCTATGGGAAACGTTGCGAAACTCCAGTGATTCGGGAGGAGGTTGGTGAGCGTCGGTTGTTGGGTCCAATTAGTACAGTCACGAATGAGGCAATGCAAAAGATCGTGGCACGAATGCAGACCGCCCCCAAGTCGAACAAAGAATTATGTCGACACGAGGCGAAGGGACCTAGAATTCGATGTTGGGGACCACGTATTTCTTAAGGTGGCCCCAATGAAGGGAATTCTAAGGTTTGGCCGTAAAGGAAGTTGAGTCGCGTTTCATCGGGCCATTTGAGATCTTAGAGAGGATTGGTGCGGTGGCCTCTGATTAGCACCGCCGCCTTTTCCTTTCGGCGGCTCATAACGTATTCCATGTCTCCATGTTGAGAAAGTACGTTCGGACCGACCCATGTCATAGACTTGAACCATTGCGATTAGCGTAAGATCCGAGTTATTATGGCGAACGACCGATGATTATTGCAAGAGATCGAAAGACCCTCCGTGTAGTGAGATCGGCTTGGTTAAAGTATTGTGGCGGAACCACCGCATCGGGAAGAAGCTACACCGGGAACGAGAAGAGGAAGTGCGAGCTAGATACCCGTAACTATTCCAAGAATAGGAACTTTCGAGGACGAAAGTTCTTAAGGAGGGAAGATTGTAACGACCGCCATCTCAGGTACTGTTAGTTATATTAATTAACACTCTTTTAGCAAATTGTATTTAGTCGCTTTGGTGTTCTAATCAAGCTCGGGGAGAGTGAGACCTTAATTTTTGTTTAGTTTAAATGAATGGTTCCCTATAAGACAAGATTATTTATGAAATTGAAGGAAAAGGAAATTTGCAAGGGCATTTTAGCTATTGCCATCTAATTGGAGATGTAATTGGCAATTAAATTTAACCTAATGCATGGTATTTAAGCATCACTAAGTCTCAAACCAAAGAAGAGAAGAATTGAACCCTAACCCTAGCAAAACCCTAGCCTCTTCTTATTGCAAACCTAAGTGAAACCCTAACCCTCACCACCTTCTTCAACCGATTCTTGCCCTAGCCGGAAAACGCAACTCCAACGTCTGCAGCTGCCGTCGCCAACCAGAAGCCGTGCGGAGGCCGTCATCGCCGGCGAGTCCGCAGGTCGAAGTTCTCCAGCTGCAATACCGAGAGCTTCACGCGAGCTTTTGCCGTGCCCTAGCCGCCGGCCTGCACGAGGAGGCTTCGCACGCCAGCCAGCCATACGAAGTCCACCGCCGGCGAGCGATCTCCTCGTCGCGCTCCTACGGTCGGAAACTTCAACCTCCTTCTTCTCCTTCGCGTTTCACTCAACCCTAGCCGCCGGCTGATCGTCCGCGAAGTCTTCAGCCAAACCGCGACCATCGAAGGAGACTGCACGCAGCCACCGGAAGTCTTGTTTCTCGTCCAGCCGTTCACGAGCGGAGGGAGTCCCGCGTCGAGGTCTGGTTGCTGTTGCTGTTCGTTCGCCGTCGAAGTCTTCCGATCGCCGCTCACGCTGCTCACGAATCGAGAACCCGGAGGCGGCGCCGAAAGTTTCCGCTCTTCCTTCACCGCCGTCGGGACCTTCACAAAGAACAAGGATTAAATGCGTCGATGGCGATCGTGCTAGGTATCGAGTCCGGTTGAGAATAATTTGTGTACCGTCGATTATTTAAAAGTTTTGTTGGAGAACCTAGGTTACGTGTTCGAATATCTCTTGTAGGAACCGGACTCGGAACGGAATTGGAGGTAACTTGCCGCGAACTAAGGAATATCGAGTTCTCGCAGCAAAACCGAGGTTTCATTAAAAGGAGAATAGGCCGGAGTTCGATTAAAGTTTTGGAATTAAAGTCGAAGCTCGAGGTAAGGGACCTCGTGCCGAACTTTTAATGAGAGTAAATGAAAATGAATTTCATGATTTTATGCGAATCAGTTTATAGTTTTCACATGAAAGTACACAATTATTATTTTGAGAATACGCGACATTTTATGTGCAAATGCCTCTATGTATTACGTGAAATTGAACCATTATTTTATGTGAAAGTATTCTCGTATGGTATGTATAGAGATTCCATTATTTCATGTGAGAATAGGACAAAGATGTGTATGAGAATGTTTCATGTTATTTACAAAAGTATGATTTATCACCCTGTCCATGAGAAAGTATGAATGATGCGTTGATGATGAAAATTGTGATATGTACACCATGATTATGTGACTGATGGGATCTTATGCATGATTTTGTATGTCACGAAATGAATTATTGAATAGTGTGGACATTGGTTATCCCGAGATCGCCAAAATGACTCGGGATGACGACCAAATGGCCTCACAATTGAATGTGTAGCCATGGATTAAAGACACGCAATTATATGAAACGACCATGGATTAAAGACTGACAATTATATGAATGACCATGGATTAAAGACACGCAATTATATGAATAGTCATGGATTAAAGGCCTGACATTTAAATATACGGCCATGGATTAAAGACTTGGCAACTTTAGAAAGCTTTAAATCCCTTCTATGTATGTTATGAATGAATTTAAAGATCATGATTGTATGTGTATGCATATCCCAAACCTCAGTAGCGAGGTTACTTACTGGTATTGTTTATGCAATACTCACCCTTTCTTTTAAAAATGTTTTTCGTAAGGGAAGGGCGTGCGGGGCGTGTGACGGGAAAGCGTGATTAGGACCATGGGAACCAGCATTGATTTCCGCATATTCATGATTTGAAATATTGTTGTTTTTATGTTTTCCTTGGAAGTTAAACTTACTCACAGTTTTTAATAGGCCAAGCGGATGTGATGTTTTTAAAGGATTTGAATGTTTTGTTTTTGTTCGGGATCCCTGGAACTATTTAAAGTCAAATGGAAATTTCTTTTAAGTTTCTTCTATTTCTCGGCCTATAAATGCATGCATGTGTAGTAATGTCCCTAGGGATTTGGCTATAGAAAAGTAGGGGCGTTACATGAAATAAAGTCTTATTTTTGGTCATGAAAAGAAAGTTATGTATTTTATGTAAAGTTATTTTTATATAAAAATCAAGTTCAATGAATTTCTGAATAAAAAAAAAATGAGAATGTATGAGCTGAATTATATGTCTATAGAAAGGAAATGCTTATATGTGAATCTATATGTGTATGTGTTGTAAAGTTAACGTGTTTTTGTGCTGAAAAGAAAACGAATGTTTGTGACCCCTACTATTGATGATGCGAAGAAAATGATTGAGTTAAGAACGTTAATACTTAACTGAAGTCTTATGGGCATAAAGCACATGTTTGTTCATTATAGAAGAAATCAATTTAGACAAAGGATGGAAGAGTAGGTTTTAAAAGACTGACGTAGTTTAAAGGACACCAAGCAACTAAGACCCTTAAGTGAAACCTCGAAGGATAGATGTTTTGACTACCCTTGAGAAGTTTGAGGTTTCAATGAGTTAGGTAAAATGATTATCCTATTTATTCGTGTCTGACGAAATGGATGGAAAAGTCCTGAAGTGTAGTATGTGGCACTATGGAGTGCCCAACCTTGTTAGTTTTAAAGAAAATTTATTCACCACCGATTGGGTACTTGGACATGAAATCTAAGGAGTTGAAAGGTGAAGAGAAAATGAGCTTCAAAGAATTAGGGTTTGTTTTCTAAGAGTCACGAAATACTAAAGTTCATGCCTTTTGAATGAAACTTTAAAAAGAGCAGATGTTCATGACCATTATGGCATGCCAAAGTAATAGAAATACTTAAAGATAAAGTATAGGTTGTTTTATAAAGAACCCTCTTTAAATGATCCATCCTAGTGATGCAAAACACAAAAATACTAAATAGTTTAAAAAGGACTTAAGATTCAAACAAAAGATGGGCTGTTAGTTAGAAAGTGAAAGTTAATTTCTAAAGTTACTTCGAAACACTTAGATCTTATCCATACCTAGTGTTATGAATAGAGACAACTAATATGTGACTAAAGGTAGATTTGTTGTGGAACGTTAAAAGTAGCACCAAGTGCTTAATGGTCAAAAAAATAAATAAATAAATAAACATAAAAAGGAAAGAGAGCCAAAGTTTTGGGTCGAGACAATGAGAGTTAACCATTTAGATTTCAATTGCTTAAGGGGTTAAATTTTTACATGATCAATTTCGTACATGAGCCATTGGAACGAAACTCTAGGAGGGTTATCCAGTAGATAAATAGACTGATGATTATTCAGTAAGGCATTGGAGATTTTGGCGTTAGAATCAAACTAGTACAAAGAACTAGGAAGTTCTTAACTCAGCTAAAAGTAGAAAACCAAGTTCGAGGAAAGTAAGTCGAGGAAAATGCGTTGGCGTTGAATTAAGAAACTTTAATCTTTCAAGGTTACCACTAATACAAAAGTTGGACTTGAGCATGGATTTGAAGTGGAGGACATTAGTAATTTCTAGTACTCCTTACAGAATGCTTCCAATAAGGTTGAAAGAGCTCGAGTTATAGATACATGACCTTTTATATAATGAGTTAATCGTATCATCCTAAGGAGTACCAGCGTTGTTTGTAAAAAAAAAAAGAAAAGAAAAAAAGAAAGAAAGAAAGAAAGAAAGACGATCTATGTGTCCGCGCATATATAGCGTAGAAAGTCGATTAAAGCCGCTGCTAAGAACGAATGCCCCCTTCTCCAAAAAGATGAAGTTATAAGAAGAACGATGTTTCCTAAGACGAATATGAGGCCAAGTTGTCACCAGTCAGGAATCAGAGTTAAGATATCCTAAGATAGATTTCAAGCCACGTTATGGACACGATGAATTTACAGTGATGTTGTTTGGGATAACTAATACACCTGTAATTTTTATGGGCTTAATGAAATAAGTATACAAAGAACTCGTGGATATTTTTATGGTTTGTGTTGTTTGACGATAGCTTGGTTTATTTTAAGGTGATGTGTGAGATGAATAGCAACTTAGAAGAGTTTTGCTAACTTTAAGGATAAACAAGCTATATGCAAGACTTTCTGAATGAGATTCTGGTTTCAACAAATGTTTTCTTAGGGCATGTAGTGTCAAGGGAATGAAATTCTAAGGATCCTGCTGAGATAGAGGCAGTGACAGTGGTCTTGCCTGATCACTGCCACTGGAGCATGAAGTTTCTAGGATTGGTAGGTTACTACAAATGTCTCATACAGGATTCCACCTGGATAACAGTAGTTTAACACAGTAAACTCGAGAAAGTAATTCGTGGTTGAACGATGAGTGTAAAACAACTTTCTGGACACTCACACGAACATCAATTCAACCAAGTCGTTATAGTGCTTGAGGAGACAAGTGGATTTAAAATTACAATGATGTGCCCATAGAAGTGTTGAGTTGTGCATTAATGCAACACTAAAAGTTCATTATTATGCCTTGTGTAAAATACAGAAACATAAGTTAAGTTAGGTCAAGTTCCTTCATTCACGACCTAGAACTTGCAATGAATTTTTTTTCACTTAATGTGATAACCTATATTTGTTTAGGCTCTAAAGCAAGGTAAGTCAAGAGGATTTCATTACACCCTTTTAAAGTTTGTTTTAAAATTGTGGTCGCAACCTAGTTGTTAGATTTTCTTGTCCTTAAAGAATCATTGTTTACTACTAAAGAAATTGAGTTTCACTTATATTTGGTTGTTCAACATCCCTGTGTATTGTGTGTTCTGAACTCTGAGTAATCTTGAAATGAAGTTTGGAGGCATGATTGGTTGGTTGTCTGGGCTTAGAAGTGCAAATTCTATTAAACAGGTGTTGGAGAAAATTTTGGCATTGTTATAGTTATGCCGTTATGCTGCCGAAATTTTTGGAGCATTTTGTAATAAGATTGGCCGAGTAGTATGGAACATTTCATGTGTCGTGAAAACAACCAAAGGAGACTTAAGTTTGGGTTACTCCTACCATGACTTAAAACTTTCAACGAGTTATTGATTGCAATAGAAAGCCCTGAAGTTAATTAAGTATGCGAGTGGAATTGTCACTGTAACGTTTACAAAAAGGGTCGTGGAGAATAGCAAGAGGTTAACCAATAATGTAAAGAGTTTTGAACAATCGAACAAAGTTGTTGACTCTATCTTTAGCGAAGCCACATCTTTGGTGAAGGTGATAAGGTTATGGAGGCGATAACTAGAGGAAGCGGGCGAGTCATGCCTTGAAATAAATACTAGTAGTTGGTGCAACAAACCTTAAAGGGGATTTTGAGGCTCAACAACAATGGAATCGTCTTAGCAAAGAATTCCATTCTAAAATCACAAGACAGAAGAGACTAATTAAAGGACTAGAGAAGAAAGTGCGAGCTAAATATCCCGAGTTATCTTAGAATTTGAATATGAAACTTTCCAAATTTAGAATCCGAGTCAAGGGCATCAGTTATGTAAGCCTTGGTGGAAAGACTCCAGTGAAGAGAACGAACTCAAGTTCAAGATTAGAAACTTTCGAGGACGAAAGTTCTTAAGGAGGGAAGATTGTAACGCCCTAGAATTTCCAAGTACCTTTTATTTTGAGTTTCGGGTTAAAGTATTGGAAATTAAATTAAAGTTGGGTCTTTAGAATATACAATTTGATTTAGCCCTTTGTACAAACTAAGAGAATTAAAAGAATTGAGGTTTTAGTAAAGTTTTGGGGCAAAATTGTGATTTAGGGAAGAAGAGGGTCATTTTGGTAATTAAGAGGAAGTCAAATTAGGGTTTGCTTATAACCATTTTTGTCCTCTAGCTAGCACGAAGTTTGAGGCATCTTCTTCCTCATTCACCCGTTTCACAAGCTACAACAACTCACCCATCTTCTTATCCTCCTTCCGACCACGATGACGACACGACACCGGCTATAGCACATTTCTTGGACAATTCGATATCAAGAGCGTGCCGTTGTACACCATGAGTCGAACCTCTAGATGCGTGGATCTCCGTCGGGTCTTGGCGTCAATCGTCTAGTCGAGCCGCACACTTCAGATCTGGAGACGAGCTGCTATCCGCAGTCGCTACAAGCCGAGTTCGAGATCTTCGCCATCACCGTTGACTTATGTCACCATGGAACCTCACCAAAAACTTTAATTGTCGGAATCTGGAGCCTTCGCCGGAGTTGACGTTGCAAACTGGAAGTTGGGTTATCAAGTGAACCGCCTGCCTTGGTTCGCCGATTCATCCTCATTGTGGTCGGTTCTTGCTACTTGGAGGTTGGTTCCAATTAGATCGACTCTCAAGCTCCGAGTTGCGTCGTCGCGCCGCCACACGCGCCGCCGCCTGCCGCCGCTCGACGGAGTTAGCCCAACCCGATCAGTTTCGTTTCCCAAATTTGTTTTGAGCGTCCGTTTGTGGTATTATAATTTAACTATGTTTGGATTCGAAAATAAGTTTATGTTTATGTGTTTTTAATTAAGGAATTGATGAGTTTAATCTAGGGGATTCGAGTGCCAAGCACGATTGAGAAGAACCTTGAGTTAGGAGCAGAACTTTAGGAAGTTTCAAGCTAAGATGAGGTAAAGGATTTCTTACAAATTAATTTGAAAGGGGAGTTTTTTTTAAAGATCTATTTAAAATACGTTTTAAGGAGTTGTCCAAAAGATGAATTTGAAGGGCGTAGGTCAATAAATGATATCCAGGGATTTCCCCCGAAGTGTTTGATGTTAGAAAGAGATTTTATCTTAGAATTCGAGAGAATTCCAAATGACTTAAGTCTTTGCGAGAACCCGAACAAAAATGATTTCAAAGTATTTAAAAATGAGCCTTGATGCAGTTATGTATAGTTATGCATATTGAGATTATCGGTTATGTTGTTGTGTTAAATATGGATCTTAAATTATAAACGTACCTATTATGTATGATTGATTGACTCAAGTTGAAAGTTATGCAAGTTATGCCTTGATTATATGATCTATATGCTTGTTGCATCATTATGAACGCAAATGTTTATGTGATTGAAGAATGGGACCTCATGCATATTTTGTGTCTATGGGCATGTTATGTAGGTTGTGGCAATTGGTCTCCTGAGAATTTATGCATGGTAAAACATGCATCAGAGGCCCTATGGGTCAAACTTATAGGAGTCTGTGAGGGACTCAAACTTATAGGGGTCTGTGAGGGACTCAAACCTATAGGGGTCTGTGAGGGACTCAACATGAAAAGACTCAGGTAGACTCAATTGACCACGCATAGCCAAAGAGAAAAGTCATGATTTTATGAAAGAAGTTTTAGATCCCACAACAGAAAGTTCTATGATTTCAAAAGTCACGAATAACAGTCATGTATAAAAGTCATGTTTAAAGCAAAGTCATGTTGCATGTGTTTGCAGTTCCCGACCCCCACTTACTGAGTATTTTATAATACTCATCCCTTTACCTTTGTTTTGTTTTCTCTATTTTAAAAAATGTTTTCAGGTAAAGGCGAGGGCATACCAAGCGAGTGACAGGGATGCGCTACAGAAGCCATGGCGACCAAGTCATAGTTTTCCGCGCATATGTTTTAGATAATATTTTTTACAGACTATTGTTTTCCGCTATGTATTATAGAAGTTTGAAACCAGAGGGCGAACTGAGTTATGTTTTTAAATGTTTTTATTTTTATGGGATCCCAACATAAAGTGAATTTAATCGCCAAGTTTTTCCCTATTTACCTTTATTTAAGGCCTCAAAGTCATGCATGAGTAGTAATGCCCTAGGAATTTATTGCATAAAAGTAGGGGCGTTTACAACCAACACTTAGGCATTTACAGGGAACTTTTCCCTAACCATAGTCGTGACAACCCACGAATAAACTCAAACCTTTCGACCAACTATGCCCAAGCTAAGTCAGTTGAGAGATCAAGATCCAATAGCCCTTTGAACTCGTGCCCAAAACCCCTTAGAGAATGCCACGTAGAGAACCATCGGCCACATAAACTTCTATATTCCACCCGATTAAGCCCAT
Source organism: Trichosanthes cucumerina (assembly GCA_036507285.1). Taxonomy (NCBI): domain Eukaryota; kingdom Viridiplantae; phylum Streptophyta; class Magnoliopsida; order Cucurbitales; family Cucurbitaceae; genus Trichosanthes; species Trichosanthes cucumerina. The sequence goes on from CM071838.1 coordinate 14,958,305, forward strand.
GTGTCACTCAAAACCAAGCTTCTCAAACTAATGCTAGCTAGGTTGTGAACTTTTAAGGGGTAGATAGCAATCCAAGCCAACTACCCTCACCTCAACCAATAGAAATGTTGTGAATAACTTGAGAAGTGCCTAGAGAGTTCCTACGAAAAGAGACTACATCATCATCGATAAGCTGAGCTCCACCTGCATAAGCATTTCCATGTTAGAGCTGCTTAAAACTTTGCTGGAATTTGAGCGCTGATGTAGCTATTTGCTCTAAGCTCATCAACGCTCTAAAACGCGGATTTAAAATATATGTGAATTATGAGGGTTGTTATTACATCTTAATAGAGACATTTATTTTAGATTATATAATTCTTTTTACATTTAAAATGAGATATTTTAGATTATATAATTCTATATTTTAGATTATATAATTCTTTTTACATTTAAAATGAGATATTTTGAAGGAATGTCTTTGCTCAGGAATCATATCTAATTGATATTTAATCGGATTTGATATGTCAAACACATTATATTCCAACTAAGTCTGTTAGGAGCACATGTTATAATAACCTGTCGAATACTTTACACCTCAAACACAGACTATTATAATTTCAGACTATACTACACTGTATTTTAAATAATATTATATGATTTCAGAAACTATAATAATAACTCATCCAACGCTCCAAACTTAGTGATCTCTAGAGCTTATCTAGTACTTTAATCTTAAGACATCAGACCTGTAGTTGTTCCTTCGATAAATAGTATTAACAAACGATTTTAGTTCACTATCAACTAATTGATATCGTCTATATAAAAAAAAATATTGTCAACTCATAAAAAATAGCTAGGTAACCTACTAAATAAAACCTTCATTAATCAATTAATAACAAGTTATATATATTTAATAAAAGACAGTGAAATCATGATGAAACGATGCTAGGAGTTGTTTGGGGCAAGGAGTTGCAGAGAGTAGGAGTTAGAAAGTCTGGAGAGTTAGAAAGTCTGTGTTTGGAGTGAAAAATTGTTTAGTCTGGAGTTAGGAAGTCTATATTTGAGATAAGAAGTTGCAGAGAGTAGGAGTTCTGAAGTTTGTGTTTGGAGTGCAGATTTGTTAAATTTGGAGTTCTGAACTCTGAGTTGATTTTAGTTTTTTCTACAATCTCTCAAAATTTCATTATAAGAATTTATTCCCATGAATTCTAAGATTGGTATCTTTTATTTTTTTTATTAATTTATGTATATTTTACAAATTCTTTAAAGAAAAGAACTTTGAAATAAATACCCCACATTCTTTTTTCAATATCTCTTACATTAATTATTAATTTTTCTTTGATAGTTTTAAATAAAAGAAAGTTTTACCATACTTTTTTAAATATTATATTCTGAAATATTTCAATCCATTAATTTAAAATAATTCAAATAAACTTTAATGTTTTTATGTTTTTATTCACTCAATTCTAGAAATAATATAGATTTGTTTTCATCAATCCTAAAACTAAGATTTTAAATTATATTATTGATTGAGTGAACTTTGGGTTATGAAAAGTAAACACTTACGTTTAACCTTAGTATAAGTGCACATTGTCGATGCAAGTATTAAAACAAGAGTAATCATGAGTATCGATCCTACAGGGAACGGAGAAACAAAAGTTTATTGCTAAGCAAAAGTGTAAGGAAAATTGCAACTTGAAACTAAAATTACAAAAATAAGTTTGGTTTTTTTAAGGGATGGTGTATTTGTTAAAAATATAATATTTGTAGAATCTAAACTGCAAGTTAAAGTGACAAATATTGTAGAACCGAATCTCAGAATCTAAGATATTGCAAAGTTTGCAGACTAAAATAATTTTGGAATCTAAAATTTCAAAACTGACTAGAAAAACTAAACGGACTTGAGTAAAAGAAATGAAAATTTCAAAGAGAATGTTCTAGAGAAAGGAGGGACTCAAGAATGTCATTACCCTAAGTTGTAATTGCAAACCAAAATTGCAATTCCAAACAATTCTACATAAGTTGTAATTATAAACCGAAATTACTACTCCTATTTATCTTGAAATTAGGTTTTAGGAGACTAAGTGAGTAACCTATATGTCTATAGGTCCCCCTATCTTAGGTAATTTTGGCACAATAATTTTCTTAGGTTTTGGAGTCTTTAATCCATATGTCTAGCGTAAAGAATTAGCATATGCCTAAGCTCTTGTCTCGATTACTGGTGTGAAATCTACTTATCACCAGCCCCATCGGTATTAGATACAAGTTTGAGTTGCAACCCTAGCTAGTTGATCAATCCCGGATCTGAATGGAATTTTATTTAACACAAGAAAACAATTGAGATTTAGGCTTGGTTTTGTTGAAATTTTGGCTACAATTACTTCTTAGGGAATTCACATCCTTGAACCCCTAAGAAATTTAACTCATATTTAATTTAAAATTTTCAGAATAAATTCAAAAACCAAAATTCATTGCTAGGAGTGAAAGTTACAAAACTAAGTATTATTGCAATTACATTTAAGGAAATAAAATAAAAACTTATGGTTCAATTTAGAAATTACTTTTGAAGGCACTTTAATATGACAACTATAAGAAAATTCCTTAATATTGCAAAATTAATGGGGATTCTCCATTTATAATACTTCTTTTCGCCGGAATTCTCTCTGATGCATTTACGGCTTTGTTGGACAAAGTCACCAATTTGGAGTTTTTTCGACCCTTGGGGTTGGCCTTTACTTATTACTTGTTCATTGTTCTATTTCCTACACGGTAGACCAATCAGATATGGGGTAAACTAGTAGAATTGGGAACCAGGACGATTTGACAGAGGATTGGAGCAAGCTAAACCTTACCAGTGAGAAGAGGAGGTTTTCGGTGGATGTGAAATACGATTCCAATCTAGTCGATCGAGAACAATTAGATGGGTGTCTGGTGGGCAAGTTGATTTCAGGGAGGATGTTATCGGTCGAGGTTGTCAGAAACACCTTTAAAGCTACGTGAAAAATTGAGGCAGGATTGGAAGTTGAGGTAATTGGCACAAACTTATTCTTTTTTCGATTATAGAATGAACTGGATTGCACAAGGGTTTTCCATGGGGGCCATGGTTGTTTGATAGGTTTTTACTAGCTCTTGAGAAACCAACATTATATTCAAAACCATCAGATTTGGTGTTTGAACATGTGACTTTCTGGGTACATTTTTTGGACATTCCCCTGGCTTGCTTCAACAGAGAAATGACACAGAGACTGGGGAATGCCATGGGCACATTTGAAGACTTCGACGAAGGTAATGGAGAACTCAGTTGGGTATGAGCATGCATGTAAAAATCAGGGTTAACATTTTAAAACCACTGAGAAGAGGCATAAAATTAAACATGGAGGGTCCTATGGGGGGTGTGTTGATAACAATCAAATATGAGAAGCTACCTGAATTCTGCTCACATTGTGGTGTCATTGGCCATAATTTCAAGGATTGCAACCTATTCTACAAGAACTAAGTCAAGGGCTCGAGGTTTCACCAATTAGGTCAGAATCTGAGGTACATAGGTCGGTCTTTGATGAAAGCAAAATCTCCAAGTCCTTTCGATCAGAAGAAGAGTTAAAATGGAGAAAGAGTTGAATCAGTACCTCTGGGAACCCCGATGGCCACTTCACCGGCAGATTCTTCGAGAACAGGGAATGGAATTCAATCGGAACCGGCAGCGGTGAAGAGATCTGTGATTTCGCAGATGCTTTCTCCGATCACCATCAATTCATCCATGGACGTTTCACCATCAATGCAAATCAGCGAAAAATCAGGGGAGAAAGAGGAGCTCGTTACGAAACGTACGAACATTAAATATGCTAAGAAGCTCAATTTTGAGGGAGCTGAAATGATTGATAGAGGGTTCTCGAAAAAGCTGGAAGATAAGGGTTACATGGTTGGCAATGGGTTAGACCTTGATGGGCTCTTAATTTGCAATGTTGCGGTTAATGGAAAGGAGTTGGGTCAGTCTCTTCCAGATTCACAAAATGTGAAGGCCCAATCTAAAACTAAAGGGGTCGAGGAAAGAAATCAAACGGGGTTGGTCCATGCGGTTATTGGGCTGGCCGAAAATAAACTTGAAGGGGGCCCAGAACCTGCTTCATATGCAGGCAAGGAAGATGATTTGAAGCCCACTTCTTTCTGCAAACAAGTCCAAATACCGGCAACTCCTACACCTCCGCCAGGTAAGTGGAAAAGATTTATTCGTCCATCTTCTCCATTACCGAGCACGACTGATGTTTGTGTTAAGGGGGAAAAGCGGAAGTCTGTTTGTATTTCTGCAAGTTCCAATAAGAGGTCATTACTCCAATCCAGGTCATACGATGGTGAGGATGGAAAAAACTTATCTTTTGAGGGGGCGGTGGTTGCTGAGCAACCCCGCCAGCAATCATGAAAACTCTTTGTTGGAATGTCCGTGGGTTGGGGAACCCTAGGGCATTTCGTGTTGTTTGCGATGAATTAACTCGTTATACTCCCCATTTATGTTTTTTTGTTGGAAACTAAATGTAATCGCAATGTTCTGAATAAGTTGAAAAGCACTTTATGTTATTATGGTTGTTTTATTGTTGATAGAACAGGTCGGAGTGGGGGTCTCTGTCTGCTCTGGTCAGAGCAAATTGTAGTTTCTATTCTATCTTTTTCCCCTCATCACATTGATGCATCCATAGGATGGAATAGTAAGAGTTGGAGATTCACCGACTTTTATGGTCAACCTGACTAATCTCTTCGGAATCAGTCATGGAACTATTACGCATAATTGGTAACAATGACCCATCGCCTTGGGTTGTAGGGAGAGATGTTAATGAAATTCTTTGGGATGTCGAGAAAAGTAGAGGTGGGAACAGACAACAAGGACTGATTCAGGAGTTTCGACAAGCTATAAATGATTGATGCCTCCAAGACTTGGGTTTTCGCGGTGGTAAATTTACCTGGTGCAACAGGAGGGAGCAAAATGATCAGGTTAGTCTTCGTCTTGATCGATTTTTGGCTAACAAAGAGTTTTGCCTTTTGTTCCAGAATTGTGTTGTAAATAATCTTGACTGGGCAAAATCTGACCACCGTCTGATCCTACTAAATCTGGAAGCTCCCTATCGAAAGGTTGGAGATCTCGAAAACCGTTTCGATTCAAGAAATTTTGGGTAAGGAACCCAGAGTGCAAGAGTTTAATTGAAAAAATAAGTGAGTCAAATCAGTTGAATCAGGTGGAACCAGGGTTGCAACGATTGTTGAATTTAACAGCTAGAGTTTTGGGTCCTTGGGGCAAGAAGCAGAATGGTAGCTTAAAATCCGATATACATACATTGCGGTCTAAGTTAAAGGAAGCCTATGCACAACCATTGCCTTTAAATTTTGCTCTAATCAGATTTATAGAAAAAAAACTTGAAAGCAGATTGTTGGATGAGGAGATTTACTGGAAACAAAGATCACGAGAAAACTGGCTAAAGTAAGGAGACAGAAACACCAGATGGTTTCGCCTGAGGGCCTCAAAAAGAAAGAAAAGAAACACAATCAAGCGGATTTTGGATGGGTCGGGACAATTGCAAGAGAACCCGACTGTGGTGTCCAAGGTGTTTCTGGATTACTTCACGGGTGTCTTTGCTTCCTCCAACCCAACGACGGAGAACATTTCTAAGGTAACTAATGCAATCCCTCGGAAACTGTCAAATAATATGATTAATATTCTCTTTCAGGATTTCACTGAGGATGAAATTGTGAGGGCGGTAAAAGGATTCCATCCGACTAAGTCACCTGGTCCAGATGGGTTCTCAGCAGTTTTTTACCAGAAATACTAGGACGTAATTGGTCCTCAGACAGTGGACAGTTGTTTGAAGATTCTTAAACAGAGAGTCTCGTCGGCATGTTGGAACAAAACTACTATTGTTCTCATTCCTAAGGTGAAGGATCCTAAGGAGGTGACGGACAATCGTCTGATTAGCCTTTGTAACGTTTGTTATAAAATAGTGACAAAGGTCATCCCGAACCGAATGAAACAAATTCTGGGTGATATAATCTCTGAGGAGCAATCTGCTTTTGTCCCAGGTAGGAACATCACAGACGATCTTATTATTGCACATGAAACCTTAGGCTGGATGAACTAGATGAAAAAGGGCTCCGGGGGCTTTGCTGCAATCAAGCTGGATATGAACAAGGCTTACGATAGAGTGGAATGGGCATTCCTCCAACAAGTATTATTGCAATTGAGGTTCCCTACAAGATGGGTGGAATTGATCATGGATTGTATTTCGACGGTGTTCTTTTCTATTTCATTAAATGGGAAAGACATTGGGACTGTTAAACCGTCAAGAGGGATTCGACAGGGGGATTCGTTATCTCCATATCTGTTTTTGTTGTGTGTCGAAGGCTTATCAGCGTTACTTTCATTAGAATCAAGGGTTGGAAGACTATCCGAGGTGGCAGGTTCAAGACAAAATCCTAAGGTAACTCATTTGTTCTTTTGCGGATGATAGTCTTCTTTTCTTTAGAGCCAATGTCAATGAGTTTGGCCTACTAAAGGCCATTCTCAGTACCTATGAGTCAACATCAGGTCAGTCCATCAATATGAGAAAGTCAGCAATGGGTTCTCCCCAAATGTAGGTCCAAAGTGCAAACAGTATCTAGGTCTTATTTTGCAAATGAATACAGTTGGCAATCTTGGGTCGTATCTGGGTATTCTTTCTTCCTTTTCAAGAACTAAATGGGCAGATTGGCGCTACTTAAAGGACAAATTTTGGCAGAAGCTACAGGGTTGGAAAAGAAGTTTGTTCTCTACAGGAGCTAAAGAGGTGATGGTAAAAAGTGTAGTTATGGCCTTGCCAACATATCCTATGAGTTGTTTTAGACTCCAAAAGAAGTTGCATCATTATTTACCAGTCAGATGGCAAAGTTTTGGTGGGGTTCCTCGACAGAGAACAGGAAAATACACTGGATGGGGTGAGAGAGATTATGTAAACGTAAGGAATTGGGAGGTCTAAATTTTCGTGATCTGATGGGGGTAAATAAAGTTATTTTAGCCAAACAGACTTTGAGAGTGTTTATGAACCCTTGCTTATTGGTGTCTAAAGTTTTGAAAGGTAGATACTTTCCCAATTCTGATCTTCTCAGTATATCATCTTCCCCTGCCTCAGGATCATATTTCTGGAAGAGTTTTGTCTGGGGCATGGATTTACGCAAGAAAGGTATGCGTCTGCAGGTTGGGAATGAGGAATCCATCAGGATTTGCAAAGACCCCTGGTTACTAAGGTTATGGTCTTTTAAGTCGATCTAGTGTCTTACTGACCCAGGGGGAGATGTATGTCTCTGAGTTCATCACACCAGATAAACATTGGGATATCAACAGGTTGGAGCATTACATTGAGAAGGAGGAGGTACAGGAAATTGTAAGGCAACCGATATCTTTATCTAGATGTGCAGATAGGTGGGTATGGCATTTTGATAAGGTGGGTCGTTATCAAGTCAAGAGTGGCTACAAGTTGTGTATGCTGAACCCCGAGAGACCATCCTCATCTCTTGAGGAGGGGGACAAGAAATGTTGGAAAGGACTATGGGGATTAAATTTACCGACGAAGGTAAAATTGTTTGTATGGCGTTCCTTTCATGGTTGCCTGCCTACGTGAGTCAACATGATAGATCTCTCTTGTAGTTGTCCTATATGTGGTCGGATGCCAGAGAAGATGAAACATATACTTTTTTGGTGCCCCAGAGCACAAGATTTGTGGAATGTCTTGATTAAGAGGGTTGAGGTTGGATTAGATAGAAGATGGTCGATACAAGATATTTGGTTGGAGTTGTTCAAGCACAATGACAGTGAACTGATGTGTGTTGGTGCAAGGGGTATCTGGAATGATCATAACAATTGGTGTTTTAGCCATCATTTGTCTCTGGTTTCTGATAGAGCGGAGTGGGTATTACATTATCTGCAGGAATTCCAATCTTCAAATATATCATCGAAGCCCAAATCCGAGAGTGGTGTCGCTAGGTCGAGTACAGTCCCTTCCTGTATTAACATTTTTGTGGATGCAGCTTGTAATGAACAGGATGGAAAGACAGGCGTGGGAGTGGCTATTTGTGTTAATGATGGGAGTTGTTTGGTGGCCATGGCCAACAAATATGATTGTTACTTAAATTCGACATGCTTCGAAGAAGTGGCTTTGTATGATGGGTTGAAATTGGCTTCCCGTCTGGATTTCTCTCAAGTTCACTTCTTTTCAGATTCGTTGTCCTTAGTAGCAATGGTGAATGGAGTCCAGGAGCCTACTACGGATATCAAAAATTATATCGAAGATATTCATTTGCTTTGGCAACATTTTAGGGTGAATCATTTGAGCCATACTAGTAGATCTTTTAATTCTTTAGCACATGTATTAGCAAGGAAGGGTTTGGGGGGTTGTACAGAGCTTTGGAATGACAATTTTCTTGATTGGATCCGAAATCTTTAACTTTCTTCCTCGTTAACCAATCGATTCAATCTCTCACCTATTTCTAGGAAGAGATTGAGTGTTAACAACCGAAGTGAAGGACCTAAGGAAAAGTTAATTTTAATTGAGGTATTTAATTTGGATTAAGGGCATAACGTGGTTATTTAGAAGAGGAGGGACAAAATTGGAAAAGAACTTGAATTAGGGTTACATCATGTCACTCTTTGTCTTTTAGGGCATGCATCCCAAGGCTACTATTCATCCATCTTCAACCTCATTCCCTTTTCTCCTTCACGAAAGTACAACCTTCCCCCCTTGAAATTTTCGGCCAGCACACGCCATGGAAGGTCCCTCGTCGAGCTTTTCCACGTGACGTCGTGCAACCGCCGACCTCCGAACGACGTCTCACCGCCGAGATGCATGACAGCCACAAAGTCGTCGGAAACGGTGACAACCAACCGCACACCTCCCACGCCACGAAGCGCGGTTGCCCAGCTTATGCTCTTCAGTTTATCCTCATTGATCGTCGGAGAGGACTGCTTGTCCGACCTGCAGCCGCACACTTCGTACTTAGTCACGAAGCTAAGTTTGAAATCTAAAGCGAAGGTAAGGAACCTCTTGTTCAACACTTTAAAATGGGATCAGAAGTTACGTTGAATATTTAGTATATTCTATTATTTTATTATTTTAAAAATGTTTTACTTTGAAGTATTTTGCATTGAAATATTGTGAAAGATATGCCATGATACATGATTTATTGTCTTTTCTATGGTATGTGCATCATTCTTTATGAAAGAAAGATGAGATCTCATGCATGTTTGTATGTACATGATAAAATTTACGAATGTTGTGGCAATTATTCTTTATAAGATTATAGGGTTTGAGAGGACTCCACATGACATAGTGATCTTCGAACCCAACATTCTCTCGGGATTTGAAAGGACTCCATATGACATAGGAGCTAGTCTCCCGGACTCAACATGCTCTTGGGGTTTGGGAGGACTCCATACGATAGGAGTCTTTAGACTCAACATGCTCTCGAGAGAACTTAATTGACCACTCAAAGTCGAAAGAAAGTGTTATAAAAGTTTAATGGAAGTTTAGGTCCCACTCATAAATGTCTAAAGTCATGATTGTATGTGTATGCATATCTCAAACCTCAGTAGTGAGGTCACTTACTGAGTATTATTATATAATACTCATCATTTCTTTTTAAAATGTTTTCAGGTAAAGGCAAGGGTATACAAGGCGAATGACGAGGGATCAAACTGCTATGGCCATGGGAATAGAAGTCATGTCTTCCACATATTTAGAACTAGCATGTTTTACTTCTATAATTTTTTCGGAAGAAAATTGTTTGTTCAAATGTCATTGTTGTTTTTTTAAGACTTGAGGCCAAATTTTTGAGCTATAGTTATTTAAATTCTCTATTTTATGGGATCGTAAATTAAAGTGATTTTATTTATCAAATTTTACTTATTTAATGTCATTTTATGGCCTCAAATACATGCATGTTTAGTAATGATCATAGAGAAAGTGAGTCACAAAGTTAGGGTCGTTATAGAAAAACTGAAAGACTGAAAAGCAGGGGAACGTTTTCAATAAAACCCACGCACAAAAACTCTCATAACGCCTTCAAATCCTCCATTTTTCACCCATCTTTTCTCCTTTTACAAGGCTTTAATAGGGTTGAATATTGCCCAAAATTTGTGCTCACAATCCTTCAAATCATGGAGTAATTGAAGATTTTCGATTATAGGTTTAATGCAATTTTTTTCCTTTTTTGATTTTTTCTCCTGCTCTAATATTGCAAAGTCCCTAATTATGCAATTTTGATTCTGCAATTTCCTCAGCTCCTTGCATTGTAACTTCATCTTTCAATTTCAGTTCTATACTTTCTACCATTCATGCACACAAGTTTAGTTTTTTAGAATTCTCACCCTAATTGTTTTCATTGGTTTTTTTCTTCCTAGTTTCATGATTCTTTTTGTTAGTTTTTCAATAACGTCGAGATAAAACAAGAATATTTTAAGTAATTGAGAGTTTTTTTTTTAAATAGTAATTGAGAGTTAAATAAGCCTTAATGCTAAGGCTTACCAATTATTTTATAAATGTTTTATAATTTTTTTAAACACTTATTTTCGTCAATTTTAAAATATTAATTTAAAATTTATTTTTCAAACTTAAAAAAATCATTTTTCTTTGTATAATTTAAGATTTTATTTTTCTAATTAATCAGTGTATTAGGTTATTTATAGTCTGGTTAATTTGAGAATATTATATTATTTGAAGTTTTAAATAACTCAGTAAAAAAAATAAAATATCAAATAGTTATGTTATTTTAAAATAATTAAGTTGAAAATGAATGTATATTTTTTAACACCACTCAAAATGACTATCATATATATTTTTATTCATATTATTATATATTTATATTATTTATTATATACTTTTATTTTATTAAGTTGGGAAGGGAAATTATTTGTCTTTTTACTTTAAATATGATTAATTTGAATATCAAATTATTTTTTATAAATTAACACTTCTACATATTAATTTTTTAATATGAGTTAGTTTAAAATATGTTTTTCTTAGCTTCAAATCATAAAATTATATATATATATATATATATATATATATATATATATATTAGCTATTAATAAAAGAATAATAATAAAAAAGAGATTGTTATTTGTTATAAGTAATTTTAGTTTAAACTTAAAAAAAATGTAGATGACATTGTGAAGGAAGTGAGATAGAGAAATTTTTTTCAATTAAAAAAATTGTCATGTAGTGTTTTAATTTACCTTAAAAACTTTAATTTAAATAATAGTATCATAACTAAAGCATTTTGATATAATTTATATTTTTAAAAATTATAGAATAAAAATAAAAATATTTTTATTAAAAAAATATTAAGATTGTATGATAAAAATAAAAATATTTTTAATAAATATTTGTATTTAATTATGGATGAATAGTAATGATAAGAAAAACTACATAAAAATAAAGATTTTTTTTAAAAAAAATTAAGGAATTAAAAAAATTATGTAAAAAAAATAAGAGAGAAAGGAGAGGAGATGAAAGAAAATAGAGAGATAAGAGTGAGATAGACTGAAGAAAAAAAGATAGAAAAATTGTAGACCCCAAATAGGAAGTTTGAGAAGAAGTTAAATATATTTGTGGGCCCACAAAAAGGAGTTGAGGGAAAAGTTACTATATTGAAAAATTGTGAAGAATGTCTACAAATAAAAGAGGTTAATGAAATATGTCTAAAATAATTTCAATATTGTGTTTATGGCTACCCGATTTTTAGGAAGAGATTAATATAATGTTGATTTCTCAAAATACCCTTGATGGGCATTCACATATATATATATAGTCATGTCATCGTCATATCTATCACATTTAACTAACTCTTATATTCTATTTTAAAAGAAAAAACGATTTTAAAAAACATCAAGTTCAAATAATTAAATATATATATATATATATATATATATATATATATATATATTATAATTTATATAAAAAAATTGGTTGAAGGCATTCAAGCACCCAAAAAAAAAAAAAAGCAATGGAAGAAAACAACTAACTGGAGAAGGCAAGCGAGCACTTGAAAAAGTCAACTGGGGGATCTCGAAATCATTTAGCAAGATAATCGAGAACCCTCGATCTCAAGTTTAAAGGTATGGAGATAAGAGTTAAACAATAACAAGGTTCATTGTAAGAGGCAATGAGGTTTTCAAATACATCATTAATAGGAGACAGTAGGATAATTATTCCTATTTACCACTAATCAACATTTGGTTGGTGATGGTTGTGATTTAGGAATTCTAAATCTTGTTTTCTTACCCACTTTTAGTAAATAAGTGAAAATACATGAGGATAGAGACATCTGTTGATGCTTGTCGGAGGTGTCGAAAGAGATATACAAGGATTGTTGTTTATCGTTAGGGGTATCAAAAGAGATATACAAAAATTGTTGTTTTGTCATTGATATTGTGTTGTAGATATTAATATATACAGGAACGTTGGTATTGTGTTGTAGGTATAAATACAAGAACGAGGTAAGTATAAATGAGCTAGTAAATACAAGGAAATACCATCAAAAACTTTTTGTATATTATAGGTCATGGTATCGAAAGAGATGTAGATTTATTTTTTAGGATTACATTTGGTTAAGAAAAAGTATGTAGGACGTTTATGTTCAACAATAATTAACAAAATAATTAAAAATTAAGTTTAGACATTTTTGAAGAAAAAAAATAGATTTGTAGCTATTTGTCAATTTGTACTATTAGATTTTAGTCATTCTTCTAATTGTCCCTAATATATAAATTTGTGGAGCTCCCAATAAGAATTTAAAAAATTCTTGGACCAAACAAGAATTTGGTCCAAGAATTTTACTCCCCCAAACACTCTTTAGAAATTAGGAAAAGTGGGGCTAGAAAAAAAAATAGGGAAGAAAAAAGGAAAATAAATATATAGAAGACAGACTGATATATATCAAAGTTGACATTGATATCTCAAAACTTGAAACTCTTCTGGCTACAAATATAAATGAATAAATAAATCTTTTTTATAACAAAATAAATATATCTATTTCTATTTTCATTGAAAAATTAATTATTACGGGCAATTGGGCCTCCTCTTTACCTAGATGAATGCAACACGTCTTCATAACATGATTTTATTTAAATTTTTGATTAAAATACCATTTCAGTCAGTGTATTTTAGATCTCACTCTATCTTAGTTTCTACACTTTCAGATGTCTAAGTTCATTTATTTTCAGTAAACCTTAAAATTAGTGCCTATTAGTTTATTTTTAACTTTTCTAAGAATAATTATATTACTTGTTCTTCTATAAATTTTTGGAAATACATTCACAATATGGTTTTTTTCAGGAAAATTATCATTATTTAAAAATTGACTTTAAACTAACAATAGAAACTAATTTTAAGATTTATTAAAAGTATAAGGACTAAAATTGAATAAAACTCAAAGTGTAAGTACTAAAATGATATCGTAACCCAACTTTTTTAAATATTCAATCTCATATCAAAAAGACCCTAAAAGTCTCCCTACACAAATCAACATGTGGGGGAGAGAAACAAAATTCCGCGGAATATTAGTGGGCATAGTTTAAGAGCAATTGACATGTATAATCTACGAAGAAGCGAGAGGTTTAAATCCCACACCTAAATGTTATCGTTACACTAAAAAAATGCTTTCATCATTTTTCATTGTGTTGATATTTACCAATCTATCTTTCTCTAGAGGGGGAGATAATTTCTTTAATTTTATTTGGTTAAGTTTATGGATAAGATTAATATGGGTAGATGTCAACTTTAAACCGTACTAGAACAAAAAAAATTTAAACATAACTCAATTAGCTAACTTATGTCTAACTCGATTGATTAAAGATATATTTTCTAAAAGAGAGATCAAATTAATGTTTGAATCTCTACATATCGGAGTAGTTAAAAGTATATTAAATTTTAAATTTTAGATTTAATTTCTATTTAAGTTTCTTTTAAATCTCAAGCTTCACCTCGCTATTCTAGATTTTAGTTATTGGCGTTCTAAAATATTCTAACTTTCCATGAAAATCAATTTTATTAAATTTTGTATTGCATTCGAAGAGATCTTAAAGTTCAATATTAAATATACAAGTTTGTATGATGAAGGAAAAAAAATTGGTTCAATTACATGTATGCTCCTTAATTAAAATTTAAGGAGTAGCATTTATACTTTAAAAATTCTTTAATACATCTATGAATTTTCAATTTAATAAATCTCTAAAGTTAATGTTATTATTTTGTTTCTTCATGTTATTACATGGTACATTAATCTTAGATATAATCATTCAATAATGCTATCAACGTGTCATATAAAACTTAATGGTAGAGTTAACAATCAAGATTTTTAGATACAAAATTAAAAGTTCACAAACTTATTAGAAATTTTGAAAGTATAAAAATTAAGAAAGTATAACCATGAAAGTTAATTAGAGAGCTATTAATTTGAAGTATTTTAGAGTATGGATTAAATAAACACAACTATATAAAAGTTGAGATATGAAAGACATTTTTTTAGACAAAGTTCAAGAATAGAAGTAAAATACTTGACAATGTAATAATAAGGTGAATAGAATTTAATTAAAATTGATTTCTTTAAATAATACACACTTGTTTATAATTATTAAAATTTTCTTTTACAATATTTCAATTATGTGTGTCAACATGAGTATAGTTCAATTATAAACTTTTAATCAAGAGGTTAAATATTCGAATCTCTGATCCAACCCATTGTTATATATATATATATATATATATATATATATGATACATACATACATAAATACATACATATGGGTGAAATATTATGAGTCTCTCTCATTTGAATTTAAAAATTAAATTAACAATTTTATTTCTTTGTAATTAACTTTGATATGTAACAATTAACCGCACGAGTCTTCAATTATAATTATATTTTATATAATTTTATATAATTGAATAATAATGAAAAAAATTATAAGGATTTCAAAGAAAAGAATCCAATGATAATTAATTGAAGCTTAGCTAGAAAAATTAAATGGTTTCTCACTTATGATTTAATTAATTAATTAAAGATGTATTTTCAAATAGTAAAATTATGGATTTATTTTAATTAACCACCATTATACTTATAATATTTTTTTCATTTTAGCTTCAAACAGTTATTTTTTATAATTTATATTAGAGTAATAAATGCAAAGGTGTTTTCCCAAAAGTTGAATTGAGGAATAGTAAAAGGTGTATAAAAGAAATATAAAAATAGAATTTTTAGTCAATTTTATACGTATAAACTTTATAATCGTAAAAATTAAACCCTCAAATTTACATATAATTGTATAAAGTTGGATTCAAACATTGGTTGGAGTCCTACATACAGTAAACATGTATTAGAATAGTTTACTAGCTAACTTCTATGAGAAATTTGCAACATTAGTGATGGATGAGAGGAAGAAAGTAGAGAAAAAAATATGGGTGAAAAATGATCGAGAAAAGACAATTTAGAACGAGTATTTCTTCAAAGTGTAGTACATTTTCTTCTCATAAACTTGACTTTTAGCCGAGTTGTATAAATGGGTGCCCACTATTACAATTCTGAAATTTTATGACATTGAAAAATTATCACCAACATATTTTTGAGATGTTTATATTAAGAGATTTGATAGGCACACGTTTTTAAATATAAAACTAAATTATTTTTCAAAAGGGTGTAATGATAAAATTGGTACAAGAGTAAAAGATTGGGACTAAAAGTATATTTTATCTCCAAAAGTAGAGCAAGAAATGAAATTTCTAGTTCTAGTTAATTTCTTAATCGATCATTCAACAAAAAATAAATTCATTTAAATAATCCTAACATCTAACCTACTAATTTACTAATGAGGTCTTAAACACTCATTGTCTAGTATTTAACCCAAAAAAAATTAAATTACCAGTTTAGTATTTAAACTTTTATGTTTGTGTCTAATACATCCATGAACTTTAAAAAGTATAGGATAGGTTTCAAACTTTTAATTTTGTGTCTAATAAGTTCTTAAATTTTAAAAATATCGAATAAGTTCTCAAACTTTAATTTTTTTTTAATCTAATAGGTCCTTCACATATTCAATTTTTTTAAAATTAACGAATCTATTAGACATAAAATTGAATTTTGTGTCTAATACTATATTAAACTTTCAATTATGTGTCCAACAGTTTCATGAATTAAAAAAATATGTAGAATAAGTCAAGGGATCTGTTATACACAAAATTGAAAATTTGAGGATTTAAAATATACAAAATCAAAGTTTTAAAAACTTATTATAGTTTTTGAAGTCCAAAAACTTATTAGATATAAAATTAAAAGTTCAAGGACCTGTTAGAAATTTTTTAAAATCTAGGGATCTATACATAAAAATTTAAAAGTTTAGAAACTAAACTTATAACTTAAAAAAAAATCTTTGTAAATATCTACTTCCTTCTCCGATGTAAGGGAGTATTTGGTTTATGGGGTTGAGTTGGGTTGAGTTTGCGCCCGTCTTTTGTCAAATAGTGTACGATAAAATAAAATTGCCAAATAAAATTACCAACAAAGATGAAGACAATTTGTTTACACAAAGTTAAAAGAATTAAAAATGAAAAATTTTGAAAGTTTTTTATTGGAATAGATACGAAAACTTTTCTTTTCTTTCTTTCTTTTTTTAGTACGAATAGATACGAAAACTTGAGATAGCAAAATGAGATTTAAATTAAATTAAATCAAATTAATATCATATTTTGTACAGTAAAAAAAAATTTAATCAATTATTGAAACTTCAATTGGCCATTAATTTATGAGAGAGAGCAAATTGTTCCGTACACATCAGCATGAAAAGTACCAGAAAGATTGGTGTTAGAAAAATTGGGAAATTGGAATGCAATTATTTTCTATTTTGATACCGTATCTATTTTTTTAATTCTTACTTTTCCAGCTTTAAATTTAAAACAAAACACAAACATATTATTTTATAAAGTTTAAATCCGATTTTGATTTTAAAATTTGATGATGTTTCCATTTTGCCACATTAACTTTTTTATTCAATTTTGCCACATTAATTATTTAAATGGATTGTTATGACCTACGGCTTAATCACTATAGAATTTTTGGGTTTGGGTTTCGAGTTTCTATTTAATTAACTGGTTGGACTAAGTTTGAGAGTATTTGGTGGGTTGGGCGAGAATTTAGAATTTAAATAATTTTGGGACAAAGACTAATATTTTACGTAGGTCTATTTTATTCATATGGTATACAACTCGAAGAGTACGCATTTCCAACTAGGGGTGTACATAAGTTGGGTTGGGTGGTCCTGAAAATTCGGGTTGAAGGAATGTTGGTCATTCCTTCAACCCAATTAACCCTATTCATGAGAGTAACCCAACCCAACCCCGGTTAATTTTTTTATTTTTTTATAATTTTTTAAATTATTTAAAATATTTTTTTCTTGAATTAAAAACTAAAATCACATAAAATTCCTAGCCATTTCCCTTCCTCTTCGATTCCCTTACTCGAAAACCAACCTCACCCCATTTCGGATTTGTCTTTGGAGAATTTTGGCTAGAACCAGTAAAACTTTTAAGCATTGTTGGCCCACGTGATTGTGGGTAAATTTCTCAACCTTTGGAGTTGTAAGGTTCTGCATTTTGGGGGTTTATTATAGTTATTGTAGTAAGCTTTTTAGCTTTGGTTTTATGTTGGCTTGTGCTTCTGTTTGTTGTGGTTACTGTGAAAATGAACCAAAGATGGCCTTTAGGTGTAGTGCCCTAATTTTTATAAGTCAAGTTCATCGCTGGATTTTGTTTTGGGCTATTAAAGTTTGGTTTAGGTCTATACTAAGGACGTGTGCTACTATCGTAGTTTATTTTCGTAGGTGAGTTGGACACCAGGCTAGGACGACAGAATTGTTCCATTTTGGTTTTGGCTTGAAGGTAAGTAGTTGGTTGAAATTGAGGTTATAACGTTTGTGTATGCAGAAGAATGTGTAAGTGTGATGTGTGTTGTTGGAGCAAAGATGCTTGTATGTTGCGTCTCTCAACTTAGATTGTTATTTTGTACGATGTGTTTAATTTGTTGTGAAACATTGTTTTGGTTGTATCTATGATTGTTAGTCTGGTTTTGATTTGGGACATGTTAGGATGGGTAGTTAAGGGCGGAGTGGGTTGCCCTAGAGGAAAGTATAGTGACTATGAACGAGTAAGCCTTTTTAGACTAAAACCAACGAACTCCGTACTGCTGGACGAGTCCGAACCTCTAGGCTGATGAGATGCGTGTCAACATTAGGGTTGCTTTCTCTTTTGCTAGAATTAGCTTAGGAGGTGATTCCCTCCCCACATCTCGATTGAGAGTTGCTTTCTGTTGGGGTTTGTGCCCTAAAACTCGTAGTTTGTAAATTTTGTTCTAATTAATGTAATAAAGAGTTATTATCTTCAATAGAGTGTTATTGTTTAGTATTTCCCTTGTACTAACCCTAAATCCAATAAACTAACATCCAAGGTTGTAAAATGTCTCATGAACTGAATGTAGTGTGCATATAATGGATCTCAGTTCGACATACAACCTAAAGGGTCTATAGCAAGGGGATAAAGTTTGGGTATCTTACCAAGGTAATACTATGGATGTGACCCACTTTGTATATGATACAAATACTGTGATCCTAACGTGTTCGTGTAGATGACATGTGAGTGGGGATAATCCTATGTAATGAGATTGCATAAGACCGGACTGCGAAATAGTAACCATTAGGTATAACTCCGTTAACTAGTTTGGTTTCTATTTCACTATGATGACCTAGGCAACTTGATCTCAATCTTTGAGCATGTTACGAACTCCTATTTGTGAGGGATTGTCCTTTGACTAGTATGCGTGAGAGTGGCCAGATTCGCCGACTCAATATGCCTACCTTCTTGGGGGCAAGACCGAGTGGGCAGCTGGGGACTTAACTTAACAAGATGGAATTCACTCATTCCCGCTTATTAGGGTAAGTAGAGGAATGTTTCCTTAAGTGGTGTCTCCGAGACTTAAACAAAGGGCCTGACTCTCTCATTGGCCAGAGAGGAACTTCTATTTGTTGGCAGGACCACAAACAAATTGTTCATTAGAGCAGCATTTGGTACTTAAGGTAAAAGATGTAACCTAGGGGTAAAATGGTAATTTGACCTAGGTAGTGCTACGAACATTCGTGAAAGATTGATTTGTTGTTATTGGTCAATGCCCGTGGACACAGAAATATATCTGCAGTGAGAAGAGTGCAGCTGTGAGACTTTTAGTAGAGTGTTCCTGCAGTTAACGAATGTTGATTAGGAGGTTAATGAGATTAACTGAATAATCTCGTAGCGTTGGAGCTTCTGATCTGTAGGTTCATTAGGTCCACCTTCTAGCTCGTAAAGAGTTCTTAGATCGTTTGAGTTTGAAATGTTCAATTCAATTAGGGAATAAATGTTAATGTATATAGATACATTATAATATAAAGTTGTGGAACTTTATATTATAAATTTAATGTGAATATGATTCATATTAAATTGTGTGAAAGAATTAAATATTTGAAAGAGTTCAATATTATTTTAAATGTGAATGTGATTCATATTTAACACTATAGGTTAAAATTTAATGTACATAAAATGTGCATTAAAACGGTTCGAGGGAAAAATTGATTAAATGTGATTTAATCCAAAATAAATATATGATATTTAATTTATGATTAATTAAATATGATAAATTAATATATATAATAATTAATTAGATTAATTATTATTATTATTTATTTATTTTTAATATTAAATAAATGGGAATGTGTTAGGAGGGCACGTTCCCGACTTCCCTCCAACTCCTTATCGATAGGGAGTGGGGGAAGTTATCCCTCGATATATTCTTCTCCAATGGATAGGAGTTGGATGATGAATGTTGTGCAATTAACAAATTGTTGTGAATTTTTTCTCTCTCAACATATTCCCTTCTCCTTCTTATCAATTGTTGGTCCCTTCCCACAAATGGTTGATCTAAGTAGAACTTAGAGTGATAGGAGGTTTTCACTGATGGTGTTGTCTTGTTTGGAATAACAGGGGAAAAGACTTTTGCTGAGTTGTTGTAAATTACAAGGAGCAAGGAGTTGCTATGACATTTGAACTACAAAGGTAATTACCTAATTCCCTTTTAGTTTAGGTTTTGTACAACATGTGTTTGCATGTCCAGAATCCATGCCTAATTAGATTAGATTTAATGCTTATGCTCTATTTTTATACCAATATACTAGTATTTGGAATAAACCAAAACAAGCAAGTAAAATCGATCTTTAATTCACATTTTCGCTACTCACAGGGATCCGATTTCCTTCGATTGGTATTAGAGCCAAATTTGTTTTGTTTTGGTTGAAACAAATTTGCATTGGATAGGTGGGGATTGCATTTGGTTTGCTGTAAAACTAGTTTAGGAAATTTTTTGCCTTAGTTTTATTTTTGATTTGATCAATTAAATGTAAAGGCCCCTGCATTTTAGGCAATAAAGTGCATATTCGAGTCTGTAAAGTTATTTGAGTCATTCGTGACAAGTTTGAAGCAATTCGGATGAGTATCGGGTGAGAAATTGTCAATTGAAGCTGTTGTTTTCGAAGGAACAAGCTACTGGCGGAACCAGTAGCGTTGCAACGCTACCAGCAGCGTTGCAATCTCGTTCACCAGTGTTGCAATGCTGAGGAACGACGTCGCAATGTCGAAGCCCCTATCGACAAGGGAATCCAAGGGGCCAGCAGCTTTGCAACGCAGTCTCATGGCGTTGCAACACTACCCAGATGCCTAGCGTGAGCGCGAGAGGAGGCGACGTTGCAATGCTCTCCTCAGCGTTGCAACGCCGTGGCAGCAACTGGATGAAGTAGACCGGTTTAAAGGCAGTTCGAGTGGTTCGGGTCGTGGTTGGTCCGGTTCGAGCGGTTTGAACCCGATTCTAAGTGTAATGGACCGGATTTGTAATAAAATTAGTGTAATTTTATTATTTTTGCATTTTAAGGGCCAAATTTTTTCGGTTTTACGACTATTTTCTTTATGAATGTCATTTAGAATTTTTCTCACCTTAGGATAAACATGTTCATGCATTTTTATTTGTATAAATGTTATATAAATATGGTAGAAATGCATGATTTAATTTATTTTTCATGAGTAATTAATCATAATTGTTATAATTAGATTATATGAAAAATAAATATCCTGGAGCATGAAATTACTTAAATTAAAATAAAGTGTTATTTTATTTAACTATTTAGTATGATTCAATTAGTTGAATATACTTCCAATTTGAAATCGTTTGTTGGATTTATCATATAGTTCGCTTTCATATGTTAATAATTAAAATTTATAAAAGTTATAAAAAAGGGTTTTAGAAACCATAACTTATAACAAAGAACTGCATGTAAACTAGGAGCTTGAGTTACATAAAATTAGTTTTAAAATGTTTAAAATTAAGTTAGACCTAATTTTTATTTCTAAGAGGATTAGAAGTGATGGAGATCTAATCCCCTTGAGCAGCGGAAACGTGTTTTGAAATTGGAAATGCAAGTTTGTTTTGGGTTGAAAAGCAAAAACCAGTACATTAGCAAAAACAGAACAAGCATACATTTCTAATCTAATTAGACATGGATATAAACATGCAAACATGTTGTTTAGAAATTAAACTAAAAGGAACATAAATGGATACTTTTGTAGTTTCTATTCTGCAACTCCTTGCTCCTTTTACACAGCAACTCAGCAACCAGATTTCTTCTCTGTTTTCTACAACAGGACAACGCCACTAGTGAGAACCTCCTATTCTCTGAATAGCTTAGATCTTACCTCGGTGGGAAGGTAATCCAACAGTTGGATGTGAGTGAGAGGGAATTTGAGAGAGGAGAGAATTTTTCAGCAATTCCTTAATTGCAAGGAATTCATCAATCAATCTTCTCTTCTCACCAGGAGAAGAAGAACACACAGAGGGCAACTCCCCACTCCCAATCGATTAGGGAGTTGGGAGACATGGGGAATGTGTCCTCCGGACACGTTCCCCCTTTTTATTTATTTATTTATTATATTATAAAATAAATAATCAAATTATTAATTAAATAATATAATTAATTAATCAAATCATATTTAATTAATTATAAATTAAATATCATATATTTAATTTGGATTAAATCACATTTAATCAACTTTCCCTCTAACCTATAGTTTTAATGCACATCTTATGCACATTAAATTATAACCTATAGTTTTTTAAATATGAATCACACTCACATTTAAAATAATATTTGAACTCTTTCAAATATTTAATTCTCTCAAATAATTTAATATGAATCATATTCACATTAAATTTATAATATATAGTTCCAAAACTATATATTATATCGTATCTATATAAATGAAATTTATTCCCTAATGAATTTGAACATTTCAAATTCAAACGATCTAAGAACCCTTTACGAGCCAGAAGGTGGACCTAATAGACCTACAGATCAGAAACTCCAATGATATGAGATTACTCGGCTAATCTCATTAACCTCCTAATCAACATTCGTTAACTATAGGAACACTCCACTAAAGTCTCGCAGCTGCACTCTTCTCACTGCAGATATATTTCTGTGTCCACGGATATTGACCAATAACAGCAAGTCAATCCTTCACGAATGTTCGTAACACCAGCTGGGTCAAATTACCGTTTTACCCCTGGGTTACTCTTGTACCTTAAGTACCAGTGCTCCTCTAATGAACAATTTGTTTATGGTTCTACCAACAAACAGAGTCCCTCTCGGGCCAATGAGAGGGTCGAGCCCTTTGTTCAAGTCCCGGAGACACCACTTAAGGGAACATTCCTCTACTTACCCTAGTAGGCGGGAAGGAGTGAATTCCATTTTGTTAGGCTAAGTCCCCAGCTGCTCACTCGGTCTTGTCCCCAAGAAGGTAGACATATTGAGTCGGCGAATCTGGCCACTCTCACCCATACTAGTCAAAGGACAATCTCTCAAAAACAGGAGTTCGTAACCCACTCAGGATTGAGATCAAGTTGCTTAGGTCATTCTAGTGAAATACAAACCTAACTAGTCAACGGAGTTACATCTAGTGGTTACTATTTCGCGTTCCGGTCTTATGTAATCTCGTTACATAGGATATCCCCACTTACATGTCATTTGCACGAACAAGTTAGGATCACAGTGTTTGTATCATATACAAAGTGGGTCACATCCATAGTTTTACCAAGGTAAGGTACCCAAACCTTATCCCCTTACTATAGACCCTTTAGGTTGTATCTCGAACCGATATCCTTTATATGTACACTACATTCAATTAAAGATACATTTTACATCCTTGGATGTTTAGTTTATTGGATTTAGAGTTAAAACAATGGAAATATCGTAAATAACGAACAATAACACTTTATTGAAGTAATAACAATTTATTACATTAATTAGAACATAATTACAAAACTACGAGTTTTAGGGCATAAAACCAAACAAAAAGTTATTCTTACATAGTACTTAGTTTAAAATATAGTAGGACAATATGACATTCATTATAAGGGAACTCTACTGGTGATGTTCTGTCTAAGGTTGGGGGTACTTAAGCTGACGGTTAACGAAACACCTCCTATCTGGGAACTGACCTGGAGCTTGAGTTGAATTAACCATAGTCCTATGTTATATCTAGGTAATTAAAATGTTTATTCACCTAGACATAAGGTTAAAAGACCTAGTTATAATAGTTATAATAGGCATAGACTTAGTTAAACCTACACCTTAACCTTAGGAACTTCAGTGGAAGAAAACGAGATGTTCGCATCTAGTTTACTTTCACGTCTTCAAGGGTCTATAGTGAGTTCCATGCTCGACTACGTGGCGTCCCCCTATGGTAAGTGTTTGTATGGTTCAATATCAAGGTGAATGAGGGAAGTATTCATAGTAAATGGGAGCAAGACGCGTGTCAACATATCTTACGGTCTCCTCCATTAGGTCGCACCGTGAGATTTCTATAGTCCGCCTGCTAAGTTGTCTATAACAGTCAATCCCTACGGAGGGCCTGATTATAGAGGTCAGAACACCGCGAACTCTAGAAATGGATAGGGTCTTTTAGGTAATTTGTCAACAGTTGTCTTTTTTAATAGTAGCCTATTGGCTCGGACCTATTAGATCTGAAAATGGTAGAGTCACATTTACGGGATAAGTTAAACTAGTTAACGAGTCATTGACCAAACAAATGATAGCTAAGAATCATTGGGACATGAGCTGTTCTAGTAATGAGAATTAGCTGAGATAGTCTCAATTCAGGGGAGGAGTGACTGACCACCCGGTGGTAGCTTTTGTTCTAAACCCTTGAAGTATCGTTGCAAAATTAAAGGTTTAATTTAAACACTGGGGTTTTTTTAATAATTTTGCTAAAATTGATTGGTGTATAATGGGTTAAAGGCAATAACTAATTAGAACTATTTTTTTTTTGAAATTTCAGCATGTCGTCCTCAATAATAGCCTTACTCAAAAATGAATATTTAACTGGCGAGAATTATACTACGTGAAAGTCCAACCTGAATACGATTCTGGTTGTTGACGACTTACGGTTTGTACTTACTGAGGAATGTCCTCAGGTCCCTGCTCGAAACACTCCTCAATCTATTAAGGATGCGAATGACCATTGGATGAAGGCCAAGGTCTACATTTTGGCTAGTGTTTCTGAAGTTCTGACCAAAAAGCACGAGGGCATGGTCTCAGCTCGTGAGATCATAAGTTTGTTGCGGAATATGTTTGGACAACCATCTGGACAACTTCGACACGAATCCCTCAAGTACGTTTATAACTTCCGTATGAAGGAGGGATCGTCGATGAGAGAACATGTTCTCAATCTGATGGTCCACTTCAACGTGGCAGAAATGAACGACGCGGTCATCAACGAGAAAAGTCAGGTGTTCTTCATCCTGAAATCTCTTCCGAAGAGTTTCATGCAATTTCACAGCAATGCGGTGATGAACAAAGTAGAGTACAACCTGACTACTCTCCTCAATGAGCTGCAGACTTTTCAGTCCCTTATGAAGAATAAAGGATAGGCTGATGGAGAGGCAAATCTGTTTGCCCATTCCAGAAGGGTTCATTCTTTGGGAATAAGTCCTGCGGTCTATCATCTGGGCTTAAGAAGACCCAAAAGAAGAAGATAGGAGGGAAAGAGAAGACACTCGCCGCTGCAGACAAAGGCAAGGGAAAAACCAAAGTTGCATATAAAGGAAAATGTTTCCACTGCAACGTGGACGGGCACTGGAAGCGAAACTGCCGAAAATACCTTATTCTTGAAACTTGTTTAGTGGAAAGTGATGATTTTACCTGGATACTTGATTCAGGAGCCACTAATTACGTTTGTTTTTCTTTACAAGAATTTAGTTCCTTCAAGGAGCTCGAAGAGGGTGTGATGATGCTCAGGATCGGAGGAGACGTCGTCTCAGCTCGTGCTGTGGGAGATGCTAAGTTGTTTTTTAGAGATAGATTTTTATTCTTAGAAAATCTGTACATAGTTCCCAAGATTAAGAGGAACTTGATTTCTATATCTTGTCTAATTGAACCTAGTTATTGTATTTTTTTTCTAGTAATGAAGCGTTCATTTCAAAGAAATGTGTTAATATTTGTTCTGCTAAATTAGAAAACGGTTTGTATGTACTTAAACCGAACCAAACTAAAGCATTTTTAAATCATGAGATGTTTAAAACTGCAAATACTCAAAGTAAAAGATAAAGGATTTCTCCTAATAATAATACATATCTTTGGCATCTTAGACTTGATCATATAAATCTCAACCGGATTGAGAGACTATCTAAGAATGGACTTCTAAACAAGTTAGAAGATGATTCTCTATCTCCTTGCGAATCATGCTTGGAAGGTAAAATGACTAAGCAACTTTTTACTGGAAAAGATTATAGAGCCAAAGAACCCTTAGAACTTATACATTCGGATCTTTGTGGTCCGGTGAATGTTAAAGCTCGAGGAGGGTACGGATATTTCATCTCTTTCCTAGATGATTATTCGAGGTATGGTTATCTATACCTAATGCATCATAAGTCTGAGGCTCTTCAAAAGTTCAAAGAGTATAAGGCTAAATTAGAGAATGCATTAGGGAAAACCATCAAGACACTTTGATCCGATCGAGGTGGAGAGTATATGGATCTAAGATTCCAGGACTATTTGATAGAACATGGAATCCAATCTCAACCTTCGACACCTAATACAACTCAGCAGAATGGTGTATCTGAAAGGAGAAATAGAACCTTTTTAGACATGGTTCGATCTATGATGAGCTATGCTCAATTGCCTGCCTTGTTTTGGGGTTACGCAGTAGAGACTGCGATTCAAATCTTGAACATTGTTCCATCAAAGAGTGTTTCAGAAACACCTTTTGAGTTGTGGAAGGGGCGTAAACCTAGTTTACAACACTTCAGGATTTGGGGTTGTCTGACACACGTGCTGGTGACAAACTTAAAGAAACTGGAACCTCGTTCAAGATTATGTCAATTTGTTGGCTATCCTAAAGAAACGAGAGGTGGTCTTTTCTACGACCCACAAGAAAACAAGGTGATTGTATCGACAAATGCCACTTTCTTGGAGGAATATCACATGAGGAACCATAAACCATGTAGTAAATTAGTATTAAATGAAGCTACAAATGAGTTAATAAGTGTTGTTGATCAAGTTGGACCTTCATCAAGAGTTGATGAAGAAGCCGACACATCGAGTCAGTCTCGTCCTTCTCAATCGTTGGGAATTCCTCGACACAGTGGGAGGGTTGTTTCCCATCCTGACCGCTACTTGGTTTAGCTGAAAATCAAGTTGTCATACCTGATGACGGTATAGAGGATCCATTGTCCTATAAACAGGCAATGAATGACGTAGATAAGGACCAATGGATCAAAGCCATAGACTTTGAAATAGAGTCGATGTACTTCAATTCGGTTTGGGAACTTGTA
Source organism: Trichosanthes cucumerina (assembly GCA_036507285.1). Lineage (NCBI taxonomy): Eukaryota > Viridiplantae > Streptophyta > Magnoliopsida > Cucurbitales > Cucurbitaceae > Trichosanthes > Trichosanthes cucumerina. The sequence continues at coordinate 14,985,245 of CM071838.1, forward strand.
GACCAGCCTGAAGGGGTAAGACCCATAGGGTGCAAATGGATCTATAAGAGAAAGAGAGATACAGCTGGAAAGGTACAGACGTTTAAGGCAAGACTTGTAGCAAAAGGTTTTACCCAAACGGAAGGAGTTGACTATGAGGAAACTTTTTCCCCTGTTCCTATGCTTAAGTCTATAAGGATACTCTTGTCAATAGCCGCATTTTATGATTATGAGATTTGGCAAATGGACGTCAAGACTGCCTTTTTGAATGGTAATCTTGACGAGAGCATCTATATGTCTCAGCCCGAAGGGTTAACCCAAGGTCAGGAGCAAAAAGTTTGCAAGCTCAATCGATCCATTTATGGGTTGAAACAAACATCCGGATCTTGGAACATAAGATTTGATACTATGATCAAGTCTTATGGCTTTGACCAAAACGTTGATGAGTCTTGTGTTTACAAGATGATCATCAACGACAAAGTAGCTTTCTTAGTAATTTATGTAGATGATATCCTACTCATTGAGAATGATGTAAGATACCTAACTGACATAAAGAAATGGTTGGCGACCCAATTCCAAATGAAACATTTAGGAGAAGCGCAGTATGTTCTTGGGATTAGGTTTGTCTCAAGCATCTTATATCGACAAAATGTTGACCTGATATTCGATGCAGAATTCCAAGAGGGGGTTATTACCTTTCAGGCATGGAATTCATCTGTCTAAGGAACAGTGTCCTAAGACACCTCAAGAGGTTGAGGATATGAGACGTATTCCATATGCCTCTGCAATAGGTAGCTTAATGTATGTTATGTTGTGCACGAGACCAGACATTTGTTATGCAGTGGGAATAGTCAGTAGGTACCAGTCCAATCCAGGGTTAGACCACTGGACCGCAGTTAAAAATATCCTCAAGTATCTTAGGAGAACGAGAGACTATACGCTTGTGTATAGGACTAAGGATTCGATCCTTACTGGATACACTGATTCTGATTTTCAGACCGATAAGGATTCTAGGAAATCGATATCGGGATCAGTTTTTACACTTAACGGGGGAGCTATAGTGTGGTGAACGAAGCATCAAGCAGGGATGCATCGTTGACTCCACAATCGAGGCAGAGTATGTTGTTGCTTGTGAAGCAGCTTAAGAGATTGTTTGGCTAAGGAAATTCCTTACTAATTTGGAAGTTGTTCCAAATATGGAATTTTCCATCACCTTATATTGTGACAACAGTGGTGCGGTAGCCAATTCGAAGGAACCTCGCAGCCACAAACGAGGTAAGCACATCGAGTGGAAGTATCATCTTATACGAGAGATAGTGCAACGAGAAGATGTGACAGTCACGAAGATCGCTTCGGAGCACAACATAGCTGATCCGTTTACAAAGACTCTCACGGCTAAAGTGTTCGAGGGTCATCTGGAAAGTCTAGGTCTACGAGATATGTACATAGGCTAATCTAGAGAAAGTGGAAGATATGTAATGGGTATATGGATGCCCTAGTTTATTGTATTTTGTATCTCTGTAACCATTGTTTTAGATTGTAATGTACCCCACTAGAGTTTTAGTTCAAGTGGGAGTTTGTTAGGGTTTGTGCCCTAAAACTCGTAGTTTATAAATTTTGTTCTAGTTAATGTAATAAAGAGTTATTATTTTCAATAAAGTGTTATTGGTCAGTATTGCCCTTGTATTAACCCTAAATCCAATAAACTAACATCCAAGGCTGTAAAATATCTCTTGAACTGAATGTAGTGTATATATAATGGATCTCAGTTCGAGATACAACCTAAAGGGTCTATAGTAAGGGGATAAAGTTTGGTTACCTTACCCTGGTAATACTATGGATGTGACCCGCTTTGTATATGATACAAACACTATGATCCTAATGTGTTCGTGTAGATGACATGTGAGTGGGGATATCCTATGTAATGAGATTGCATAAGACCGGACCGCAAAATAGTAACCACTAGGTGCAACTCCGTTGACTAGTTAGGTTTCTATTTCACTAGGATGACCTAGGCAACTTAATCTCAATCCTGAGCAGGTTATGAACTCCTGTTTGCGAGAGATTGCCCTTTGACTAGTATGGGTGAGAATGGTCAAATTCACCGACTCAATATGCCTACCTTCTTGGGGACAAGACCGAGTGAGCAGCTGGGGAATTAACTTAGCAAGATGGAATTCACTCCTTCCCGCCTATGAGGGTAAGTAGAAGAATCTTCCCTTAAGTGGTGCCTCCGGGACTTGAACAAATGGCCCGACCCTCTCATTGGCTCGAGAGGGACTTTTGTTTGTTAGTATGACCACAAACAAATTGTTCATTAGAGGAGCATTGATACTTAAGGTAAAAGATGTAACCCAGGGATAAAACGATAATTTAACCCAGCTAGTGCTACGAACATTCGTGAAGGATTGACTTGTTGTTATTGGTCAATATCCGTGGACATAGAAATATATCTGCAGTGAGAAGAGTGCAGTTGTGGGACTTTAGTGGAGTGTTCCTGCAGTTAATGAATGTTGATTAGGAGGTTAATGAGATTAACCGAATAATCTCATATCGTTGGAGTTTTTGATCTATAGGTCCATTAGGTCCACCTTCTAGCTCGTAAAGAGTTCTTAGATCGTTTGAATTTGAAATGTTCAAATTCAATTAGGGAATAAACGTTAATGTATATAGATACATTATAATATAAAGTTTTGGAACTTTATATTATAAATTTAATGTGAATATGATTCATATTAAATTGTGTGAGAGAATTAAATATTTGAAAGTGTTCAAATCTTAATTTAAATGTGAATGTGATTCATATTTAAAACTATAGGTTAAAATTTAATTTACATAAAATGTGCATTAAAACTATAGGTTAGAGGGAAAAATTGATTAAATGTGATTTAATCCAAATTAAATATATGATATTTAATTTATGATTAATTAAATATGATTTAATTAATATATATAATAATTAATTAGATTAATTATTATTATTATTTATTTATTTTTAATATTAAATAAATGAGAACGTGTCAGGAGGACACGTTCCCCACTCGATATATTATTCTCCAATGGATAGGAGTTGGATGATGAATGTTGTGCAATTAATAAATTGTTGTGAATTTTCTCTCTCAACAAAATTCCCTTCTCCTTCTCATCAATTGTTGGTCCCTTCCCACAAAGGGTTGATCTAAGTAGAACTCAGAGTGACAGGAGGTTTTCACTGGTGGTGTTGTCCTGTTTGGAAGAACAGAGGAGAAGACTTTTGCTGAGTTGTTGTACATTACAAGGAGTAAGGAGTTGCTGTGATATTTGAACTACAAAGGTAATTACCTAATTCCCTTTTAGTTTAGGTTTTGTACAACATGTGTTTGCATGTCTAGAATCCATGCCTAATTAGATTAGATTTAATGCTTATTCTCTGTTTTTAAACCAATGTATTGGTATTTGGAATAAACCAAAACAAGCAAGTAAAATCGATCTTTAATTCACGTTTTCGTTGCACACGGGGATCCAATTTCCTTCACTTTCCTTCTTCGACGTACTAGCTTAGGTGGTGATTCCCCTATCGAGTATAGGATGATGGTTGCTTTTCTTCATCCAGTGTGCTAGCCTAAGGGTGATTCTCCACCACAACTCAAAAGTCGGCCTTACCTTCTATGTTATTAGTCAAGCCTAAAGCCCTTTACTAATAGAAAGGGGTTTTCTTGAACATGAGGATCGCTTTTCTTTATTGCTCCTACTAGCTAGAGGGGGTGATTCCCCAGGGGAGTGGGCATGAGAGTTGCTTTCTTTCACTGTCATTGTCAACCTAGGTTATTGGACTCGCAAGTAGAACTTGAGACATTATCAGACAAGAGTGAACCTAGAGTGAGGTGTACGAACCTTTAGTATTTTAAGAGTGTTGATTTGTTCAGGAGTCTGTGCGTTATTGAGCAATTGGATTTTCTTCTGTAATTTTGAGTTTTAGATCCTTAAATGGACTACTTACTGGGTATATTTATACTCACCTTGCTACCTTGTTTGAATCATCTGTAGATAACGCTAAACTACGAGGTGGGTTTTCACAGCGACGATGATCTGGCGAGGCTATGAAGGTTTCCATTTGTCCCTAGATTCAGTTACTCTTTTAAGTCATTATTGTATTTCCGTTGAACTCGTTGTAATATTTTGTGAACCCTGTTTGTAGTTTCTTTTATGTTTTGTTTCCTAATTCACTGTAGGACTTGTTCCGATGGATCTGTGAATGTGAACCTTTGTCTGATTTGTGAATGAAGTTTGATGGAGGTTGAACATTTTTTTTATGATTTAGAAAGTGTTTTTCATCTTGACCAGATTCTAGAAACTTTTGGGGTTTTTCATTGTTATGTCGTTATGTTGCTGAAATTTTGGGCACAAGCGATGTGATTATGTCAACTTCCTTAGTAAGATTACTCCAAATTCTGTCGTTACAATTGCATAGCCACATATATGTCTATTAATGTGCTCTTATGAATATGGATTGAATTGAAGTTACATAAGTCGATTGAGTGAATGTTAGTGGGTGAATATTTGGTGACAAAAATAATATAAAAATCATAATAGAAATAAAACATATAATAATTACTAAGATACCCTTTCATATCTTTAATTAATTTAAATCCAATATTAAATAATAAGCTAAAATCCCACTTTGGGTAATTGGTTCCTATATTTTAGGTTTCATCCCATTTTATTTCACGTACTTTCAATAAGACTTAAAATTAATCCGTGTCACTAACTTTTCTAAAAATAATTTTGTCTTTTTTGACCTTCATTCTATAAATTTTGAAAATATGTTCACATTATGCATTTTCTTGCATGAAAATTATTGAGTCTCTATTGATTTTTATTCTATAAAAATTATTATTATTCTTATTTGACCAATTTAAAAAAAAAAAATTAACTTCAAACTAATGATAAGTACCCATTTTAAGCTTTATTAAAAGTACATAACTGAAATGAATAAAATTTAAAGTATAGGGACCAAAATGATATTTTAACCTAATTAATATGCCAATATAATTTTAATTAAAATAATAATAATAATAATAAATTTAAAATTATTCTAGTTTTTTATTTTAGCAATTAATTTAATATTAAAAATAATAACTATTTAAAACAAAACTACATCAACTAATAAATATTAATATAATTTTTTTTATTAGAGTAAAAAACATATATATATATATAATTAAATTTTATTATTATGATATTTAATAGTAATAAATTCTATTCAAATAATTTACTTAGTGCTGACGAAATAATTACTAACTAAAATAATATTACATCCGCCAACAAAAAAACGTAGTTCAGCTGGTATCAAATAAGACTTATAATCAAGAGTTCATGGGTTTGAAGCCCCACTTCTAATTGTTCATGAAATAGAATTATATTGACAAAAAAAATATTAAAATAACTTTTTATTAGAAAAATATAGGTTAATTATATTTTTATATGTCTTTCACACCATAGTAAAAACATTCAACATTTGCAAACTGGGCGCTCTTGTTTTTTATTTTGTCTCTACATTTCAGACATTTGCTCTTACTTCTCCGATTCTTTCAGTAATAAGAACTTATGATTGTAAAAAGAGTATGTGATTTTCTTCTCTTCATTCAATGTACACTATTTTTTACAAAATCCATATTTAGTACTCTATTTGAGGTTGAGTTCAATCAAAAAGTTCTAAATGTCTTCTACAAGTCCGACAATGAACTAAAAAACCATAATCTATATATCTTTTTGTCAAACTTAATATTCATTTTAGATAGTTGATTCATGATACATTGGAATGTATTCAAGTGATCTGACATAGATGTTCCATTTCGATACTTCAAAACCACCATTTACTTGATCAACAACAATTTTCGAGGCATTTAATGACTCAAGCTTTTTTCTACAGAGTCGGTGCATGAATTTTTTCAAAAATTATGATCTAGAATATTTTCTTCTACCCAAAGTCTAATAATGCAATACACTTTCCTATGATATATTTCCCGTTCTAAATAATCAGTTTTATCTTCAAGCTTCTCAAGTGAAAAGATAGAAAGGTACAAATTCTTTGCATTTAAAATATCTTCCATCTTTCTTTTTCAAACTTGATAATTTGAGCCTTGAGGAACCATCTTACTTGTACTAGTTTCCATTTTCAACACAAGACACTTAATTAACTACAACCCTTGCTCTCATACTACTTAGTTTGGATAAACACTAAATTCTTAAAGACCAATTATCCCCTCTTATATAAACCCAATAGAAAAGTAGAAACAATAATAATAATAAGGTAGCACAAGACACCAAAAATTTTAACATAGAAAATCCTCCTTAAGGTGAGGAATAAAAACTCACGGATCAAAGTCAAAATCTCTACTATATATAATTAATAATGGGTTACAACGACTTCTTCCTACTCGCGACAAACTCTTGAAAAAAATGAGAGCTACCCTTTTCTAATTCCAAATCTTCCTCTTCCCTTTTAATTTAGGTAAAGAGTTACGATTTATGTAAAAGGTGAATTAATCTGTGGATTGGAATTGTTATTGTACCATATCAAAAGAAACAAATAAAAATAGGCAATTGAGAAGAAATTTTAATAAATCCATAAAAATAATTAGGTTAAAATACTATTGTAGTCCATGTATTTTGAGCTTTGTTCTATTTTGATCCATCTACTTTTAAATTGGTCTCTATGATAAGTTTGAAGTTCATTTTTATCAAAATTAGTTTAATAATAATAATAATTTTAATACAAGAAAAGACACAATTGTGAACAAGTTTTCAAAATTTGTGAAAGAAAAGCTAATAGAGACTAATCTTTTTAAAGAAAAATTAACAATAAATTAAGAGTAGGGATCAATTTTAAGTTTTATTAAAAGTATAGGAATTAAAATTAGACATTTAAAAGTATATGGACTAAAATGAAACAATACGGACTAAAACAGTATTGAATTTTAATTTTTTTTTTTTGGAATAAAAATAGGATAAGATAGAATTACGCATTTTAGATTAGGTAGGTAATATAGAAGGAAGGATTTTTAGAGTAGGTTGGTTGATTCAAAGGTATGGTAAAACACAATGATGCTGGTCAAAACTCCAACAACAAAAATAAATCAATAAACAAAATAAAATAATCAACAACGAGCTCATAATTCTTTTTTATTTTCTAATAATACTAAATCCAATAAAATTTCTTAAAAAAGTAAAGTTGTAATTTAAAATAAAGTAAGGGGCAATTAGTTGGAAACCGAGTCCAAAGGCGCTTGCAAGTTGATCGTCCACTTGCAAGTCCGGCGTAACCTTTATGATCAAAATTTTTTTAAAATTAGAAAATAATAATAAAAATTAAAAACAAACAAACATAAAAAAAAAAATATATAAAAAAACCTCAACCGAAACAATCTCTCTCTTTCTCTCTCCTCTTTTTTCGCATTACGCCATTATATATATTATCGGAAAAATGCCCATTTTGCGATCATCTATTCGTCTTCTTAACTCAGCCCTAACTTTCTCTCCACTGGTTTTAGAGAGAGAGAGAGAGTTTTGAAGAATGCCTTCTTCCATTCAGCTTCATCGGATCAATCCGAGCAGCAATCCCGGTGGAGGTGGCACCGCCGCTGCAACGATTATGAACTGTCACAGAAGCGCGGCGACGGTGGCGCGGCAGAGAACAAGCATCCCGCTGACGGACGTGGCGCTGGTTCCCGTACCGGACGCGGTGGCGCGGCACCATGCGCACGACGTCGGACCGGAACAGTGCTGCTCCGCCGTGATTCAGATCATCGACGCTCCGGTTTCGACGGTGTGGTCCGTGGTGCGACGGTTCGACAATCCTCAGGCGTACAAGCACTTCCTGAAGAGCTGCGACGTGATCGACGGCGATGGAACCGTCGGCAGTCTCCGGCAGGTCCAGGTGGTCTCCGGCCTTCCCGCCGCCTCGAGCACCGAGCGCCTCGAGATCCTCGACGACGAGAGACACGTGTTGAGTTTTCGCGTCGTAGGTGGGGACCACCGCTTACGAAACTACCGATCTGTTACCACACTGCACGCGATTTCATCATCATCATCATCAAATTCAAACCACGGATCGAAATCGTCGACGGTTGTGGTGGAATCTTATGCCGTTGATGTACCGCAAGGCAATACGAAAGAAGAAACGTGCGTGTTCGTCGATACAATCGTACGGTGCAATCTTCAATCACTCGCACACATCGCTGAGAACATGGCCAAAACTACTTCCTAAAAAACTCGATCCCATTTCTTCTTCTTTTTTGTGATACAGGTGTGGAAGTGGATTTTACTCGCACTGTGGATCATTAATTAACACACATATATTCATGATTGCAGCCTTTCCTCTCTTTCTTCTCTCTGTTCTTCTTTTAGGTGTTTTTTTTCCCCTCTGAAACCAATCTCTGCAGATTGTGCGCAATGGTTTAAAAGGAGAGAGATTCGTACACCTGATCGAAAATCGCATCATACTATTTTTCTTTTTCCCCTGCGAATTGTTGTATGTGTATAAATTTGTTCTTCCTCCAGTTTTATATATATATATAATTATCTCTCTTTCTTCTGAAATTGGCTTGAATCCGCGGCCATTTTTCATTGAATCAATGTGTTCTTCTTCTTCGTTTCGTAGAACTTTTTTTTGTTGTCTGTTAGTGTAATTAATTGTGTTGTTTAGTATATACGTAAATCGTCATTCTTCTCCTTCATGCATGTCTTCATTTTCATCCTCTCTTTTTCTTCATTAAAACTTCATGTAAATTTCGGGTTTGGTATTTTTTTTTTCTAATTTTTTTTTAATTTTCAAGATTTGGTGAGGATTTCAAAGAAAATAAATAAACGTATATTTTCTAAAAATAGAAAGCTAATCCATCATGGAGCTGGTATTCTACCCGTTTGGATTTTTTCAAAATTTTGTCAAATTATTGAAAAGACCACCACAATGTAACTAACAATTAAAAAATCATAGAAAAGAATCAAAGTAAGATCATTCAAATTAATTGAGAATAATGTGTGATTCATGTCGAACAAAAATGTCTTCAGCATAAAAAAAAATAATTATGTCGTGTTTTGGCTATTGTGTTTTGGCTATTTCATGCATAAAACTAGCTTGTTCAACTCAAGTTAGAATCTTTTATATAGAAAAAGAGAGGAATAACCAATGGGTATAGAATTTAAAGTCCTTTCTAATGTTTTTTTCCCATGGTTGCTTGGAAAAAGTTCATATAGGGGAGGTTCAAAAATTAAAATTCCTCTTAGGAATATTAAGTACAATTATGTAAAAGGGTTAATAGTTAATTAAGGCATGAACAAGGAGGGGGGGATTTGATTGGATAATTAATATAAATGAAATAGTTTTAATATTTACAAATGGAATTAAAATAGTGAATAAAAGATTGGAGGAATCAAAAACAGCTGCAATGCAAGTGGGAGGTATAAGAAGAGTAGAACAGGGTGTGCTTTAATTTGATTAATACTACCAACTTGGTTGTGGAAAAACAAGAGGGCTATTGCAAGTTGCCTCTATTTTGATTATCTCTTTAATTTAATATATAAATAATATATGCATATAAAATAATCTCAATTTGAATGAAATTTGGCAATTTAATTGTTTTTCATATTTTGAAAAGTTTGCAACTTGCTTAACCAACTTGCCCATATAAAGACACTTCTTTTTTCCCCTTTTTATTTTTATTTTTATTTTTCAAATAAATAAACTAATTAAATTCTTTCCTTCTCTCTTTTGTTTTCTTTTGGGTGAGAGAGATGAAATATTATCCTCAAGTGATTGACTAGACAACTCATTTCATTTTCTCTCTCTCTAAATATTTTTCATAAATCAATGTTTATTATCTTCAACTACCTAGAAGGAATGAATTACATTTATCAATTCATACATGATAATGTTTAAAGTATTACATCGTAATAGCGATATTAATTACTCATAAATACTCACACGTTTATTTTCTTGAAAATTTGAAAATTTGAATATTTCTCTATCAACATAAATATTGTACCTACGTTAAGACTATTTTTCAAGTAATCTCTTGTATTTGACATTTATGGAGAAATCTTCTATAATGAGTGAAAGTCTTAGCCCACATTACTATAACGTATATATACAAAATTATAAAATTATCTTTGTTTATTTATTGAGAAAAATAATGCATTTTCATAATATTAAATTAACTAAATAAGTATTTATTTTTTAGAATATATGTTACAAGTGTGGATGTGAGAAAATTCGAGGTTACTAATGTCTTAACACGTAATGCCCCTAGTTTTCAAACCAACTTCAACCAAGGACTTCACTAGGCAACATCTTCTGTGCTCAAAATTCGGCAGCATAACAACGCTACCCGAATGAAACAACAAATTTTCTTAACCTGGTACATGCATAAAAATAATTCAAAACGGTTCTCAAATGTCTAGCCACCACAAAAATACAAAGAACAATGGGTTGGGCTCCACAAACCACAAACCACATAAGCAACAGAAACCAACCAGTCCTACATGCATGCTAATCTAGGGACACATAAGAGTAAAACAACATGCATTCATCATCTCAAACAGGCTCAAACATCCACCACTTATCCAGTCAACGAAAAAAAAACACAGTCTTAAAATATGGAAGTAAGATCCTATGCAAAAACAGATCCTTCGATCCAGAACAAGGTCCTACAGCCTCGCCGCGTCGCATCATCGTCTTCCAGCTCACTATTTACCCTTACCTGCAGTCAGAAACAGTGAAATAGATGGGTGAGTATAAAAATACTCAGTAAGTAGCCTGCTCACGTCCAAGCTACTGTTTTGCAACAGAAACAACCAAACAATCAACGAACCCAGGACTCCTCACACAATCAGCCACCCTCCTATGCAAACCCCCTTCTCGAGTCCTACCGGCGATCCAAGAGACCTAGGTGGCTAAACGGGGCGAACCCCAACACGAAAGAGCGAGACTCTAATGCCCACACAGACACGTTATTGGGTTTTATGCCCTAAACTTGTTTAGTTTTGTAAATTATTAATCAAATAAATAAAGAGTTATTTATTTTGATAATTATTGTATTCTCTCACATAAAACTTAATCCAATAAACTAAGCTCCAAAGTTATAATAGTAGATCTTGAACAAATGTGTGGTAGACACTAGTTGGATTATGTTCAAGTATATAACCTAAATGGTCTATAGTACATGCATGAGGTTGGGAACCACATTTCGGTAACACCATGAATGAGGTCCACTTTGTATTTAGTACTAACGAGGTAATCCAACTCGTTCATGTGGATAACATGCAAGTGGAGGCATCCTGTACGATGAGTTCGTAGAAGACTAGACTGCAAATTATTAGCCTATTAGTATAACACCGTTAACAGGATAGGTCTAATAATTTAAGATGATCATTAGTGACTCGAACTTCTGCTTATAGGGGGTTTTCCTTAGATTAGTATGGGTGAGAGTGGCCTGTAGCCGACTCAATATGACTACCTTCTCAAGGACAGAACCTTCTAGGTAGTTGAGGACTTAACTTTGCAAGATGAAATTCACTCATTCTTGAATTAGGGAATTAGATAGGTTGTTCTTTTAAGAACTGTATCTAGGTCTTGAACAACGGGGCCCCACCCTCTTACTGGCATAAGAGGGATTATATTTATAGTAGGACCATAGACTTGTTGTTTATTAGAGGATCAATAGTGATTAAGGAGCAAGATGTGATCATAGGGGTAAAACGATAATTTGATCCAGATATGATTACGAACAACCTGTGAATGGTCAATTCATAGGTATTGATTATATCAATGGACACGATACATTCTACAGTGAGGAGAGTGCAACTTGTTGCGTAAAATTATATTGCAATACCGCAAGTGTACGGGTCAAGTTTTAATATAGTGATTTGAGTACATAGTATCGTCCTCAGGAATGGGTTTTCTAGATTAATTAATTACCAAGATACTTTTTCTTAATTTTAGCTAAAGTAACAAAACTTTGATGGATAGTGAAAATAAAGATAGAAAATAAATATGCAATTGGAGACACGAATATGATAGAATTGAAGAAAGATGATTTCATAAGTTAATTCCTTATTTAACACATGCAATGAACTAATATTATGAATTTATAAACAAGAAGTGAAAATACTCACGAGAATCTCTCGATCCTTATTGAGCCTCGCACACACGATAAATTCTAAAGTTTCCTTATGAATTTTAAAAGCATGCACGATATTAAGCAACTTTTTTATATGTTTCCCAAAGAACTCTAGGTCATTCTCATGCCAGATTTCTAAGGATTTTGACAACTTTGCTCTAATCTAAGCTTCTTTCTCTAGAGTCCACTTAAACCAACAAGATTTATGAAATTAAGAATGAATTGCCAAAAATAAATAACATAACAAAGTTCAATACATAATCAAATAAATCTAAAACATACTAATCAAATTCCAACTACAACGTTTAGCTACTCAAAATCACCATAAAAACAAGCTAAAGTCATAGGAAAAGTCTTTAAACTCAATTACAAACTAAAAGAACAAGAAATAAACTTATGTGTCAATGTCGGTCCCTCGTTCTCGAGCTCCCGTCACGATCTCGAACCTCCACAAACGCTTTGGCTCCCAAGGAATGCTTTTCTTTCTCCCCTTAGAGTATGTATTTCGAAATTAGGGCTAAAAACTACCAAATTCGGCTCCCCTTGCAATGAAAACAACATGTTATATTTATAGGGCTTTTCGGTACGGCGTTGCAACGCTGGTCATGGCGTTGCAACCGCGTGCTTTGGCGGCCACCAACCCACTACAACCATTTTTGTCATATCTTTTCGCCGGGTGTCCAAATGACCTCCAGTTTGATGCGTTGAAATCGTGATTCGATGTAGAATCTATCAGTATATTTCTTATACTCAAAATACATCTAGAATTTTCTTGGGTTTTCAATTAAGTATATACATGTTCCAAATTGCACCAAAATAGTCTCAAAACACTCAATTCTTGCTTCTCAAGCTCAATTTCCTGAAATTAACCATAAAATGCCATGAAAACCCATGTTTTAAGTATAAAAACTAGCTAAAATATAGAAATAAGATAGCATATTTGCATGCTATCACAACTGCAAGTCTTTAGTGGAGTGACTCGTAGTTAATGAATGTTGATTAATTAGATCAAAGAGTTTGATCGGTTAATCTCGTATCATTGGAGCTCATGATTTGTAGGTCCATTAGGCCCCTCTGTTGGCTCAACATGGAAATATTGAGGGTGTATAAAGTTTGGAGTGAAATTGAAGTGTTCAATTTCATATGAGGAGATATATCAGTTATATGTGATATAATTGATATAATATATAGTTTAATGAGAATTGAATTCACAATAAACTATATACTAAAATTAGAAATATGAAAAATTGAATATTGATTCAATTTATATATATTATATAAATGTGATTTATATAATAAGGTATAAGATACCTTATAATCATTATGCAAATATGATTTGCATATACATAATATGAGCATTATATTGAACAATAGGGATATGATGACAATTTCTATCCCATATTCCTATAAATAGGTGCATGAGATGCAACTATGTGGACTAAGCAAAACTTGAGAAACCCTAGTGCTCATCTTGTTGTGTTGTTGGAAAAGTTCTAAAACATAACCTCTCTCATTTCTCTACACCTCTCCTAACTCCAAAAAGGGAATCTCACCTTCTTCCCTCTCCTAGAGATACAATAGAGAAGATCTAGCGGCAGTGATCGTTGATCTATTGTATCGGATTCGTTTGAGACTTGGAGAGAACGTGAGATCGTGGGGAGCACTAGAAGAATTTGTTCTTCAAATGTAAAATGTTGTCCATTCTCCTCTTTTCATGCTTAATCTTAGTTTGCACAATGTTCTTGATTCGATCTTTGTAGCAAATTTCAAGAATACGCGATTCAATTCGCTTCCGTTGTGGGATCCAATCCCATCAATTGGTATCAGAGCGCTAATTGTGCTCTTGATTTTGTTCTAGATCTATCAATAACATAGGTGTGATTGCATTTTCTTTTCATGAGATGAATTGTGGTTTACAAATTAGATGTTTTCACTTTTGATACTTAGATTTACAATTTTCATTGAATCGTTCAATGTAAGGGTCCAGTGTTTTGGAAAATTTTTATAAATCGAGTCTGTAAGTTCGTGTCGATCGAGGGAAAGAAGTTGCTGAGAAGATTGGAGCAAAAACAAAGGAGGAAAGGTTTTATCCTGTGCTCAGCGTTGCGACGCTGTTCTTTGGCGTTGCAACGCCGAGCTTACTATTTTTTGGCTAAAGAAGGCACGGTGTTACCACGCCGGTTACAACGTTGCAACACTGAAACCTTAACGCGTGAAGCGTGCAGTGTAACGGGCAGAAACAACCGAAATTTATTATTTTTATTTATAAAATATTTTTAATTAAATTTAATTATTATTTTTATTCTTAATTAATATAATTAGATTATATTAATTTAAATTAATGTTTAGGGTGCCAAGAGTGGTCTAATTTTGCTATTCAATTTATGTAATTGTTGTATGAATTATTATTTGCATAATGTATGCTATTTAGATTTAATCCCACCTTAGATTAAGCATATTCATGCATTATTTATAATATAAGGTGTTATATCACATAGTTTGCATAATGAATTAGTATAAATGTTATATTAATTTTGGATAGCATTGACATGCATTTTAATTCATGAGTTGAATATGTTATGTATGTTTATTATTCATGTGATGAATGATCAAGCACTTATAACATAGAATTGCATGCCACCTAAGGTTAATTAATCAGTTTTAAAATGTTTAGAACATGGAATTATGGGACCTTAGGTTATCTAATTCTAATTAGATTAGAATTAGGGAACCATATAATTTATAAACTATGACTGAAGAAGGACTCTGTCTAAGGAAGGTTCTCTGTCTAAAGGTCAGTATTATTTAAGTCGACGGAAGCTAAACACCCCTACCTAGGAGGCGACACAGGAGTGAATTCAATCTAGGGTTTATAAATTATTAAAACGTCAGCAATGTTTATTAAGAGGTTAATAAACTAGAAAACCTAGGTTTATAGACTTAGGAAAAATTCAATATAAAGGGTTATATTGATAAACTTAGGTAAAATCAATAGTCTGGTTTAACCTAGGTTAATTTTCTAAATAGTTAATGTACTTTGTGGGAAGAAAAGATGTATATGATGCATCAATTTTTTCACCCACATCTCTCCGGAGAAATTCACACCGTGAGATCCATATTTGGCCTCATGGCGCAAATATGAGCATCCCTCTTCAGATGGTGTTTGTATGGGTCAATATCAGGGTGAATGGAGAGGGTACTTATAGTGAGTGGGAGCGAGAATTGTGAAAACAAAACCCATGGTCTCTTCTGTCGGTTTGCACCGTGAGATCACTATGGTCAGCCTACTAGTTTGGTCTGGACCAGACAATCCCTTCGGAGGGCTTGATCATAGAGGATCGGAACACAGTGAACACCTGAAAGAGATAAAGGTTACCTTAGTCTATTTTCCAACTTAGTCCTCCATTCGACAGATTTTGTTGGATCGGGACTCGGGAATCTAAAGATAGAGGGTCACACTCATGGGATACGTTAGGAGTAAGTATATCCAGACCAAATAATGGTAACTAAAACCTATTGGAATAAGAGTTATTCTGGAATTAGGTCTTGGTCGAGACTGTCTCGATCGAGAGGAGGAGTGTTTTTTATTACCCTTTAATGTCATACATTCTAAACCTTTGGAGTATCATTGCAAATTATTAATGACCTAGGAATCATTAGATAATTAGCTAAAACTGATTGGATTAATTAAAGGTTTAGCGAGAAATTAATACAAGTAATTTATTTCTTTTAGAAAAAATGACTAGCTCAATTATTTTCTTATTGGCTGCAGAAAAATTAACCGAGAAAAATATGATGACTTGGAAGAACAATCTTAACACTATCCTAGTTGTGGATGATCTTAAGTTTGTGCTGACTAAGGAGTGTCGTCATGTGTCAGACTCGAATGCAACACGAAATGTTCGTGATGCATACGATTGATGGATCAAGGCCAATGATAAGTGTTGGATCGGTATGACAACTCTAGGGGGGTGAATAGGGTTTAATTAAACTTTTGGCTAAATATGCCAAATTTATCTAATTAACAAACTTTTTAAGAAACAGTTAAAAAATAATTAAGAGAAATTAATGCAATATGCAAGATAGATAAAAAGTATAATAAAAATTAATTTTATCCAATACTTAGCAATTAATTAAGGAACAAATTAAAGGATGCATATACTACTACAAGTAATTGCAAAAATAAATAGGAAAGAGTTAGAGAAGATGACACCGTAATTTTATAGTGGGTTGGTCAAACACGACCTACTCCATTCCCCAAGCGCCTCTTGGGAATTTGAATAAAAATTGCACCGACTCTTTCCACGGATTAGAGTCCAACCGCTACACCCCTCTTTTTACGGGTTCAAGAACAAACCCGATCCTTTCCACGACTTAGGATCGTGCGTTACAAAGTTTAGTAAAGATTTGAAAAATACACTAATACACTCTCTTGATAGAGTGGATTCACAAATTTTAACTCTCACAAAATACAACAAAACTCTCTCAAGAATAAGATGAAAAGAAAAAAAAATTGAGAGCTTAGAGAGAGCAACAATGGAGCCTTTTGATTTTTGAAGGATTGTAAAATGCCAAAACTTATTGTAAAAAATTTGGAGAAGAAGATGGTATAAAAAGAGAGGGAAATGAGGTAAAAACCAAATTTTAATTTAGACCATTGGATTGTAGTAAAAGAGAAATGGATGGTGGAGATTAAAAGTAAAAAGAAAATAATTATTAAAAGAATTAAAAAAATAATAATAATTAAAAAAATATTATTATATATATATATATATATATATATATGTTGGTAATGGAAAGAAAATTTGATTTTTAATTTTTTTTTTAAAAGCACCAATGGGCAGATTGCATTTAATGCAATCTGACCCTTTTTTTCAACGATAAAAACTATATAATAAAAAAATATTATTTTTATTGTATTTTATTTATTTTAAAGCAAATAAAAACCCACCAAATATTACTCTCTCATAGTCCATATGTCATACTTTAATGGGTCTACAATGGTGATTTGGCCGCCACGTCATCGCGTCGGGAAATTTCCGTTCAAATTTGTTTTGGTCATAACTTCTTCGTTTTAGCTCAGATTTGAGTGATTCAAGAGGCATTGGAATCGTTATTCCGAGCTCTATGCAATAGACACTTCAAAATAATTAAAGTATTAGTAATTAATAGCAGGTTTGTTATCAACAAAATATTAATTAATTAATAATTAAAATCAATTAATTTTAGATTAAGGGCCAAAAAGCCAACAATCTCTCCTTTTTGATGATCACAAACCATTAAAAAAAATAACTTGAAGTTCATAAAATAAATAAGATAAGTCAAGTATTCAAGTAATAATTTCAATATAAAGTCCAATATGCCACCATAAACCTCATACTTGAACAATCACTCAAAATAAATATAGTATATCATTCTCCCCCTAAATTAATGCAAAACTAAAACATGATACAAATTTTAGAACAAATTTTTCTTAAACTTCTCCCCCTTTGGAATCATAAAAAAGACACAATTATGAAAGATTAAGAACTACATGCAAGCTCCCCCTGAGAACATGAATACATACTTTACATAACTCCCTCTATCAATATGCCTTAGAAAACTAAAATTATAGATTTAAGAGACATCACAACGAATAATACCAAGCTCAAGCCTATTTTTGCAAAAATTTTCTTCATTCAAAGGCTTGGTGAAAATATCCGCCAATTGATCATTAAAGCTCACATAATCAAGAATAATATGACCATTTTGCACATGCTCTCTAATAAAGTGATGTCTAATATCAATATGCTTAGTCCTAGAATGATGAATATGATTTTTAGTCAAATTAATAGCACTAGTATTATCACAAAATATAGACACATTATCAAACTTTAATCCAAAATCACAAAGAGTTTGTTTCATCCAAAGAATTTGAGCACAACAACTAGCAACCACAATATATTCCGCTTCGGTAGTGGATAAGGCAACCGAATTTTGCTTTTTACTAAACCAAGATACTAAAGAGCTACCAAGAAATTGACAAGTTCCACTAGTACTTTAACGGTCAAGTAAGCTTCCCGCAAAATCTACATCGGAATATCCTATCAAATTAAGCTCAACATTTCTAGGATACCATAAACCTAAATCAATAGTCCCAAGCAAATATTTAAATATTCTCTTAACGACATACAAATGGGATTCCTTAGGACAAGATTGAAATCTAGCACAAAGATATACACTATACATGATATCGGGTCTACTAGCGGTTAAATAAAGTAGTGATCCGATCATACCTCGATAAGTTTTTATTTCTACACATTTACCTTTTTCATCCTTGTCGAGCTTAGTGGATGTGCTCATAGGAGTTGCAATTTTACCTTCATTGAACTTGAACCTTTTGAGCAAATCTTTTGTGTATTTCTCTTAACTTATGAAGATACCATCCTTGAGTTGTTTGATTTGAAGTCCAAGGAAGAAACTAAGTTCTTCCATCATACTCATCTCAAACTCACTATGCATACATTTAGAAAATTCTTCACACAAAGAAGGGTTAGTAGAACCAAAGATAATATCATCTACATAGATTTGTACTAAAAGCATATCATTTTCCTTAGTCTTAATAAAAAGAGTAGTTGTCAAGTTTACCCATTTTAAAACGATTCTCAAGAAGAAAATTACTAAGCCTATCATACCAAGCTCTTCGAGCTTGTTTTAAGCCATGAAGAGAATTTTTCAACTTATAGACATGATTAGACAAATCAAAACTTTCAAAACCTGGAGGTTGTTCTACATAAACTTCCTCCATAATATAACCATTTAAAAAGGCACTTTTCATATCCATTTGATACAAGATAAAATTTTTATAGGAAGTAAAAGCAAGTAACATTCTAATAGCTTCTAATCTAGCAACGGGTGCAAAAGTCTCTTCATAATCTATACCTTCCTCTTGACAATAACCTTGAGCTACAAGTCTAGCTTTATTTCTAATGATATTTCCATTTTCATCCATTTTATTTCTAAAGACCCATTTAGTCCCAATAATAGAAGAATTAGAAGGCTTAGGGACTAATTCCTAAACTTTGTTTCTTTCAAATTGATTTAATTCTTCTTGCATAGCTAAAATCCAAAATTCATCATTTTCTGCATCTTTAAAACTTTTAGGTTCAATTTGAGAAACAAAAGCAAGATTATTAAAAAAATTAAGTGAGGAACGAGTTTTCACACCTTGTTCGGGATCACCAACAATCAAGTCCTTAGGATGGGATGAAGCATACCTCCATTCTTTAGACATAGATGAAGAACCATTTTCCTTCTTTTCATTCAAGCTCACTTCTTGCTTACTCGAGTCAATTTTCTTGCCTTTGTCACTAACAAGTAAATCTCCAAAATTCTTTTCTAAATCATCACTACAAATAGACTCATTGGAAACATTATTACAAGATTCATCAAATACAACATGCATAGATTCCTCAATAATTAAAGTTCTCTTATTGAAAACTCTATAGGCTTTACTAGTAGATGAATATCCTAAAAAAATACCAACATCCGTCTTAGAATCAAATTTTCTAAGTTTTTCTTTGTTGTTCAAAATAAAACATTTGCAACCAAAAACTTTGAAATACCCAATATTTAGAATTTTGTTATGCCAAAGCTACAAATAGACCCATTAGAAACATTATTACAAGAATCATCAAATACAACACGCATAGATTCCTCAATAATTAAAGTTCTCTTATTGAAAACTCTATAGGCTTTACTAGTAGATGAATATCCTAGAAAAATACCAACATCCGTCTTAGAATCAAAATTTTCAAGTTTTTCTTTGTTGTTCAAAATAAAACATTTGCAACCAAAAACTTTGAAATACCCAATATTTGAAATTTTGTTATGCCAAAGCTCATAAGGAGTTTTATCTAAAGAAGGTCTAATTAAAAATCTATTTAAAACATAACAAGCGGTGTTAATGGCTTCCACCCAAAAGTATTTAGGTAAATCATACTCATGAAGCATTGACCTAGAAAATTCTTTCAAAGTGCGATTTTTCCTTTCAACCACACCGTTTTACTGAGGAGTTCTTGGAGCAGAGAAGTTATGAGAAAAACTATTTTCTTCACAAAAATTTTCAAAAGCAATACTATCAAATTCTCCTCCATGATCACTCTTAATTTTAGAAATAAAAAATCGTTTTTCATTTTGAACTCTTTTTGCAAAACTAGAAAAACTTTTCAAAGTATCATTTTTATGTTTTAACATCAAAACCCAAGTAAATCTTCAAAAATCATCAACTATCACAAAAGCATAATAATTCCCTCTAAAACTAGCAATTCTAGAAGGGCCAAACAAGTCCATGTGTAATAGTTGAAGGGGTCTAGATGTAGAGATCACATTTTTATATTTGAAAGAAGACTTGGTTTGTTTACCCATTTGACAAGCATCACAAACTTTATCTTTTTCAAATTTAAATTTAGGTAGACCTCTAACTAAAGAATTCTTGGAAATATTTGAAATTAAGTGCATGCTAGCATGTCCTAGTCTTCTATGCCATAACCAAGAATCATCATGCAAAACCGAAAGACATTTATCACTAGTAGGGCAATCATTCAAATCAATAGTATACACATTTTCATCCTTATTACCAACAAACAAGACTTTTCTATCACTAGCATTTTCAATGATACAATTCTTTTTATCAAACACAACTCTAAAACGTTTATCACATATTGACTAATACTAAGTAAATCATTCTTTAGACCATCAACTAAAAATACATTTTCAATCAAAGTAGAAGAACTATTACCTATACTACCCTTACCAATAATTTTACCTTTCTTGTTGTCACCAAAAGTTACTAAACCTCCATCCTTTTTGGAAAGATTGACAAACTTGGATTGGTCTCCTATCATATGCCTTGAGCAACTACTATCCAAGTACCATTTGTTTTTCTTGGAGACTTTCAAACATACCTACAAACAAAATTGTTCAAGATTAATCTTTTGGTACCCATACTTGTTTGGGTCCTAGAAGGTTAGCATTTACAAACTTGGAACCCCATATTTTTGCATTCACATTTAAAGCATTGGATTTAGACAAGTAACAAAAATAAGTTTTATGTCCATACTTGCCACATGAGAAACGAACAACATTGTGCAAGGATTTATGTCTTACGACAAATTTATGCACTCTACTTTTCTTGGAGAAATTCTTTCTTGGAGCATTGTGAAACTTTTCTCTTTGAGAAAAATTTCTTCTTGAAGAAGTAGTATGAGCATATTTTAATTTAAAGCAATTTGGTCTAATATGACCTTCAACACCACAATGATGACATATAGGCACAAAATTAGATTTATCATGCTTAGACACAACCTTAGGCATATTAAGCTTAGGCACAATAGGAGATGCTTTAACAAAGATAGTTTTAGAACTTGAAGGAGTAGAACATTCATCAATATAGCCTAAACCTCTTTTATCACCATAAGGTTTGCCAACTTCAATTATTTTGTCCAATCTTTGAGCATCTATTGTCAATTTTTTAATTGACTCTTTTGCCTTACTAAGTTCTTGCAAAACATTTAATTCATTTTCCTTAAAAAATTTAATCAAATTATCTTTTTCATAACTATCATGCTCAAGAAATCTAACTTTATCAAGCAAGGCATTTTTCTCATCACAATCAAAAGCATGCTTATCACAAGAGATATTCATTTCATCAATTTTCACAACATTATGCTCATTTTCTTTTAAACAAGCAATTTCATCAAGTAAAGACTTATTTTCACTAGTTAGAGCATTGTATTTCTTTTTAAGCACAACATATTTAGAACCAAGCTTTTCTATGTCATTTTGCATATTTTCAAAAGCTTCAAATAATTCATCATAAGAAAGAGGTTCTAGAGTTACCTCATCATCTTGTTCATCACCCTTGTCACTATGAGCCATGAAGCAAAACTTTGCTACTTTTTCATTGTCACTTCTATTTCCACTTTCATCACTATCATCCCAAGTGGCTTTCATTGCTTTCTTCTTGGATTTCTTTGATGATTTGAGGAGAGGACAATCCATTTTTATGTAACCCGGTTTCTTGCATTCATAGCATATTACCTCATCCTTTTTACTCTTTTCACTTTTTGACTCTTTTTGGTTTGAAATTTGTTTATTGAATTGTTTCTTCCTCTTAATGAACTTTTTATACTTACGTGAAAAATATGCAATATCTTCTTCATCAAGAACACCCTCATCTTCGGATTCAACTTCCAAGGATAAAGTTTTTAAAGCAATACCTTTCTTCTTTTTGGACTCATCCTCCATGTGTTCCTTCAAAGTGATCTAATGTATCATGAGAGAGCCAATAAGTTCCTCCAAAGAAAGTTTGGTGAGATCTTTTGCTTCTTCAATTGCCGTCACCTTAGCTTCCCAATTTTTAGGTAAGATCTAAGAATTTTTCTAACATTTTTCGAGTTTGTATAGACTTTACCAAGACCTTTCACAGTATTTGTAATGTTAGTAAATCTAGTAAACATCTCGGTAATAGATTCATTAGCATCCATCTTAAACAATTCATAATTATGAACTAGCATGCTAGTTTTTTTATTCTTTAACTTGATTAGTTCTCTCGTGAGTCACTTCAAGAATATTCCATATTTCTTTAGCCGAAGAGCACATAGATATTCTATTAAATTCATCCTTACTCAAACCACAATAAAAACAATTTATAGCTCTAGCATTAAGACCACACTTTTTCAAATCAATTTCATCATATTCATTTTCTAATTTTGACACATCATTTTCATTAACAATTTTCATAAGAATATAAAGACCATTAACCACATTTAACCATAAACTATAGTCAACGGATTGCAAATAAATTTTCATTCTAGCCTTCCAATAAGAATAATTTGACCCATCAAAATAAGGAGGCCTAGAGGTGGATTGTCTTTCAATAACACCATTTACTACTAGGTTTGCCATACAGCTCAAACAATAAAGTTTATAAACAAAATTTTAAAAGAGCAACCTCGCTCTGATACCAATTGTTGGATCGGTATAACAACCCTAGAGGGGGGTGAATAGGGTTTAATTAAACTTTTTGCTAAATATGCCCAATTTATCTAATTAACAAACTTTTTAAGAGACAATTAAAAAAATAATTAAGAGAAATTAATGCAATATGCAAGATAGATAAAAAGTATAACAAAAATTAATTTTATCCAATACTTAGCAATTAATTAAGGAACAAATTAAAGCATGCATATACTACTACAAGTAATTGCAAAAATAAATAGGAAAGAGTTAGAGAAATGACACCGTAATTTTATAGTGGTTCGGTCAAACACGACCTACTTCACTCCCCAAGCGCCTCTTGGAAATTTGAATAAAAAATTGTACCGACTCTTTTTACGGATTAGAGCCCAACCGCTACACCACTCTTTTTACGGGTTCAGAGCAAACCCGATTCTTTCTACAGCTTAGGATCAAACCGTTACAAAGTTTAGTAAAGATTTGAAAAATACACTAATATACTCTCTTGATAGAGTAGATTCACAAATTTTAACTCCCACAAATCAATCCTCACAATATACAACAAAACTCTCTCAAGAATAAGATGAAAAAAAAAAGTTGAGAGCTTAGAGAGAGCAACTGTTGGGATTTTTGTCCTAATCTCGTGTTTGTAAAATATTGTTTTGAAATTAATAAGAGTTATTTATTTCTTCACTTTGTGTCTCGCAAATATTTTAAACCTTTCCAATAAACTAAGCTCCAGGGTCATTGAATATATGAGAAAACTAGAACGTGAACGATGTGTAGTTGACACACAAGGAGGATCACGTTCGAGTTAATGACTTTCGAGCGGTCTCTGATATAAGGATGGGGTTGGAGACCTAATCCGGATACACTTGTGGATGCGCCCACTTTGTATTAGATACAAACGAGGTGATCCGACTCGTTCATGTGCGTGGTTGACATGCGAGTGGGGGCATCCTGTACAATGAGATTATACAAGACCGACCGTGAATTATTAGACTTCTTGATATAACACCGCTTATGATAAAAAGACTAATAAATTCGTAGATGACAATTAGTGACTCGACACGAATCTCGAGCGTATTACGGACTCCATGCTGCACGGTCCCATCATTTGATTAAATCACAGTGAGGGTGGTCCCAGTCACTCGCCCAATATGCCTATCTTCTCAGGGATAGAACCAAGTAGAGAGCTGGGAACCTAATTACGCGAGATGGAATTCACTCGTTCCCGCTTATAGGGAAACTAGAGGTTGTTCCCTTAAGTGCTGTCTCCAGGGCTTGGACAAAGGGCGCCCACCTTCTCACTGGCCCGAGAAGGGTGTTGTGTATGGTTGGACCATCACAATATGTTGTTCATTAGAGGAGCAGTGGGGACTTAAGGAACAAGGTATAGACATCGGGGTAAAATGGTAATTTGACCCGATCGTGTCTATGAACAACTTTGTGAAGGAAGTCGACTCATGAGAATTGGTTATATCGGTGGACACGTAATATTCTACACGATGGGAGTACAAACTCACGAGCTTTAGTGGAATATTCTTTGTAGCTAATGAATATTGGTTGACCAAGGTCAAAGAGTTTGGTGATTAACCTCGAGATCATTGGAGCCCATCACCAGTAGGTCCATTAGGTCCCTTGGTTGGCTCAATCAGGATAAAAGAAGGGTTAAAGTTTTGGTATGAAATTGAAGTGTTCAATTTCACTTTAAGAGTGATTATATCATATAGATGATATAATATATAGTTTAATATGAATGAGATTCATAATAAACTATGTGTTAGCCTAATTGTTGAATTAAAGGCTAATTGGAGAAATTGATAGAGAGAAAATAAATTGAATGTGATTCAATTTGATTAAATCCACAATTATTGCAAATGAGATTTGCAACATAAGATATGAGATATCTTATATTATATAATTATGTGAATGAGATTTACATAACATATGGTTGTGGTAAAGTGGTAATTATGTGAAGTTGTGAACTTCATTATTCCACTATTTAAACCCTTTGTTAGATGGGTTTAGGTGAAGCAAAAGAAAAGCTAAGTTGTCATTTTTGGATTTTGACCTAAGAATCCAAAAGTGTTTTCTCTCTATTCTCTCATTTCTCCACCTCTTCCAAAATACAAAAGAAGTTCCCACCAACTTCTCTTCTCCTAAAGAGAACAACCAAGAAAATCTATTTTGGTAGTGTTCGAGATCCGTTCGTGGGAAGAATTCGTGGAGATCGTGGAGCGCGAAGAGTTCGTGATCTGCAAGGAGAGGTTGCTGAATCGATCTACAACAAGTAAGTTATTCTAACCGTTGTAATTTTTTCAGCATGTTTAGCCTAGATCTAATAGGTAGATCAATTTTAGTAAACACGTTGCATGATGATACCATGACGATTCGATCGTCTTCCGCTGCGCGGGGATTCTCATTCCCTTCAGCAACAATGGAGGCTTTTGATTTTTGGAGGATTGTAAAATGTCAAAACTTGTTGTTAAAAAATTTGAGAAGAAGATGGTATAAAAAGAAAGGAAAATGAGGTAAAAACCAAATTTTAATTTAGACCATTGGATTGTGGTAAAAGAGAAATGGATGGTGGAGATTAAAAGTAAAAACAAAATAATTATTAAAATAATTAAAAATAATAATAATAATAAAAAATATTATTATTATATATATATATATATATGTTAGTAACGGGAGAAATTTGCATGGAAAACTCCTTTTCACATGCATTAATGTGATTTGACCCATGTTCTAAAATTAATGACATTTAACCCTTTTTGTACTGTGCATTCCGTCCAAATTACCGTAAGGGCATCATACTGACTCTAGTTCTCTCGCTCTCGCTCAAGTCACGTTCTCGCTCTCGTTCAAGTCTCATTCTCACTCTCGCTCTCGCTTATGATAGTAATTAAGTTGTCAAAATTCTGGAGAAAAGAAAAAAAAAATCGCTCTATAGTTGACTCGCTCTCGCTCTCGCTGACTCGCTCTCTCTCGCTCTATAGTTGACTCGCTCTCGTTGACTCGCTCTCTCTCTGCTACTCCAGCTCTTCTCTATCTTTTTTTGTCATTTTTTCTTTATATTTTTTTCCATTAATTTGAGCGAGAGCGAGAGCGAGACAACGAGAGCGAGACAGCGGGAGCGAGAGCGTGAACAACGTGCGGGAGCGTGAACAAGAAAAACCGCTTCATATTACCCTTATGAGTCATTTTGTGCGCATTGTCACGTCAGAATAGGTCATATTTCATTATTTTGAAATGTCAGGTCAAATGCCATTAATGCATTAGAAAATGGGTTATCCGTACGAATACCCCTAGTAACGGAAAGAAAATTTGATTTTTAATTTTTTTTTAAAGCACCAACGGGGACCCTTTTTTTTCAACGATAAAACTATATAATAAAAAATATTATTTTTATTTTATTTTCTTTTTATTTTAAAACAAATAAAAGCTCACCAAATATTACTCTCTCATAGTCCACATGTCATACTTTAGAGGGTCTACAATAGTGATTTGGCCGCCACATCATCGCGTCGGGAAATTTCCGTTCAAATTTGTTTTCATCATAACTTTTTCATTTTAGCTCCGATTTGAGTGATTCAAGAGGCATTGGAATCGTTATTCCGAGCTCTATGAAATAGACAGTTCAAAATAATTAAAATATTAGTAATTAATAGCAGGTTTGTTATCAACAAAATATTAATTAATTAATAATTAAAATCAATTAATTTTAGATTAAGCGTCAAAAAGCCAACAATAAGACCAATGTATATATGTTGGAAAGTATGTTTGAGATACTAGCCAAAAATCACGAGGGCATGATGACCGCTACGGAAATCATGGATTTGTTGCAAGGTATGTTCAAACAATAGTATGTTCAAGTCAGGCACAATGCCCTCAAGTACATTTTTAATGCCAGGATGGCGGAGGGATCATCTGTTCGGGACCATGTTCTCGATATGATGGTTCACTTCAACGTGGCAGAGTCGAATGGTGCTTCTATCGATAAATCGAGCCAGGTCAGCTTTATATTGGAAACTCTTCCAAATAGTTTCCTACAGTTTCGAAGTAATGTTGTGATAAACAAGCTTACTTTCAACCTGACCTCCCTTCTGAATGAACTCCAAACCTTTTAGTCTCTGATGAAAATCAAGGGATCAAAAGGTGAGGCAAATGTTGCCAGTCGGAGTTTTCACAGAGGTTCGACCTCTAGGACAAAACCAGTGGCTTCATTCTTCAAGTCTAAAAGGGAAGAAGAAGAAAATGAAGAAGGTTGGTAGGAGGAAACGAGCTGACCAAGCTGCTACCCAGAAGGGCAAAAAGGTTAAGGAGGTTGCAGACAAATAGAGTGTTTCCACTACAACGGGGACAGACACTGGAAAAGGAACTGTCCGAAGTACCTGGGCGAGAAGAAGAAAGAAGGTAAATATAATTTACTTTGCTTAGAACATTGTTTAGTGGATGATGATAATACAACCTGGATATTGGATTCGGGTGCCACTAATCATGTTCGTTCTTCTTTTGAGGGAATTACTTCCTAGCATCAGTTGCAGGAAGGGCAAATAACGCTCTGGGTTGGAACTGGAGATGTTGTCTCAGCTGTGGCAATTGGCACCATGAAGCTGTTATTTGGCAAGAAGTATATGTTGTTAGACAATGTATTAGTGATACCAGGGTTTACTAGAAACCTAATTTCTATTTCTCGCCTAATTGAACAATGTATTTCTATTTCTTTCTCTCATAATAAAGTGTTTATTTTAAAAAAAGTGTCGAAATATGTACAACTTCATTAGAAAATTGTTTGTATGTTTTAAGACCAAATTCAGTCAAAATGATTTTGAATACTGAATTATTTAGAACTGCAAATACACAAACTAAGAAACGTAAAATTTCTCCTAAAGAAAATGTTCATCTTTAGCATCTTAGGTTAGGTCACATTAATCTCAATAGGATTGAGAGATTAGTAAAGAATGGACTTCTAAATGAGTTAGAAGAAAGTACTTTACCTGTATGTGTGTAACACCCCTTATTTTCGACACAAAACCAACTAGGGACGTCACTGGATAGCACCCTCTGCGCCAAAATTTCGGTAGCATAACGGCGCTATCCGGACGAATCCAAAAATTTTACTTAACCTGTTTAGGCAAGAAACACTTCTAAGGACTTTTTCAATGCCCGACCTCCTCCCAAGCTACAACAAAACAGGCCAAGCTCCAGCAGAACACACAACAGAGACAACGAAAGTACTGGACAAAAGTTAAACAAACATGCTGATCAAGGAAACTAAAAGGATAACGTCATGCTCAACAACCCAAAGAGTTCAGAAAACCAACGAATAATTAAAAGGAATCAAAGTTCATCTCATAATACAAAAAGCTTCCTAAAATCTAAAAATAAGGTTCCTCTAAGTCGAAAGTGGTCTCATAGCCTCGTCATGTCGCCACCGTCGCTCTCCAGCTCACTGTTTGCCCTTACCTGCAACTAAAGACATTAAAGTAGATGGGTGAGTATAAGAATACTCAGTAAGTAGCCCACTCACGTCCAAGCTACAATTCACAAGTGCAGGGCTATATGATAGAACATGGAATTACATCCCAACTCTCAGCACCGGTATGGTTCAACAAAATGGTGTATCGAAAAGGAGAAATAGAACCCTGCTGGACATGGTTCGATCAATGATGAGCTATGCTCATCTCCCTGACTCATTTTGGGGATATGCAGTATAGATTGTTGTTTATATTTTGAATAATGTTTCATCATAGAGTGTTTCAGAAACACCATTTGAACTCTAGAAAGGACGTAAAAGTAGTTCATTTCAGAATTTGGGGATGTGCAACACATGTGCTTGCGACAAATCCAAAGAAATTGAAATCACATTCAAAATTATGCCTATTTGTAGGCTACCCTAAATAGAAGAGAGGTGGATTATTCTATGATCCTAAAGAAGATAAGGTACTTGTGTCGACAAATGCCACTTTCTTAGAGGAGGACCACATCACGGACCACAAACTAAGAAGCAAGGTTGTCTTAAGTGAATTAGACGAAACAACAACAAAGGTTGTTGATGGTACTAGTACATCAACAAGAGTTGTTGATTCTAGCTTGTCAAGTCAAAAATTTCCATCTCAAGAGTTGAGAGTGCCTTGACGTAGTGAGAGGGTAATAACACAACTTGACCGTTACATGGGTTTAACTGAAACCCAACTTTAGACTAGTAGCAAAGGGCTATACCCAAGTAGAAGGGGTGGACTATGAGGAAACCTTTTCTCCTGCCGTTATATGGTAAAGTCTATCAGAATCCTACTTGCTATTGTCGTATATTATGACTATGAGGTATGACAGATGGATGTCAAGACAACATTCTTGAATGACAATCTTGACGAAAACATCTACATGGACCAACCCAAAGGGTTCATTGAATCGGGACAAGAGCAAAAGGTTTACAGGCTTAAAATGTCCATATATGGACTAAAACAAGCTTCTAGTCCTGGAACATAAGGTTTTATAAAGCAATCAGATCTTATAGTTTTGACCAAAATGTTAATGAACCTTGTGTCTACAAGAAAATCATCAATAGTTCTGTCGCATTCCTAGTTTTATATGTGGATGATATCCTACTCATAGGGAATGATGTAGGTTATCTTACTGACATTAAGAAATGGCTAGCTACGCAATTTCAAATGAAAGATTTAGGAGAGGTACAATTTATTCTTGGGATCCAGATTGTCCGGAACCGCAAGAATAAGACTCTAGCTTTGTCTCAAACATCTTACATCGACAAAGTGTTGTTACGATTTAAGATGCAAGACTCCAAGAAAGGTTTGTTACCTTTCAGGCATGGGGTTCATTTGTCTAAGGAACAGTGTCCTAAGATACCTCAAGAAGTTGAGAACATGAGACGAATTCCTTATGCATCAACTGTTGGGAGCATGATGTACGTTATATTGTGTACTAGGTCCGACAACTGTTTTGCAGTAGGAATGGTGAGTAGATATATATCAATCTAATCTAGTACCAGAACACTAGACGACGGTTAAAAGAATCCTGAAGTATCTTTAGAGAACGAGGAACTACATGCTTGTGTATGGAGCTAAGGATTTGATCCTTACAGGATACACAGATTCTGACTTTCAAACTGACAAAGATTCTAGGAAATCTACATCGGGGTCAGTTTTTACTCTTAACGGATGAGTTGTGGTTTGGCGAAGCATCAAGCAAGGATGCATCGCAGATTCCACTATGGAAGCTGAATATGTAGCAGCTTGTGAAGCAGCTAAAGAGGTCGTTTGGCTTAGGAAATTCATGATGGATTTGGAAGTTGTTCCAAATATGAGTTTGTCGATCACACTTTATTGTGATAATAGTGGTGTTGTGGCAAATTCGAGGGAACCCTAAAGTCATAAGTGTTGGGATTTATGTCATAAAACTCGTAGTTTGTAAATAATGTTATAATTATCAATAAAGAGTTATTATTTTCAATAAACGATATTGTTTATCATTATTTACTATCTAGTCTTATATTAACCCTAAATCCAATAAACTAACATCCAAGGCTGTAACATGTCTCTTGGACTGAATGTAGTTTACATATAAAGGATCTCAGTTCAAGTTACATCCTAAAGGGTTTATAGTAAGGGATAAGGTTTGGGTACCTTACCCTGGTAATACTATGGATATGCCCCACTTTGTATGTGATACAAACATAGTGATACTAACGTGTTCGTATAGACGACATGTGAGTGGGGATATCCTATGTAATGAGAATGCATAAGATCGGACCACGAAATAGTAACCACTGGGTGTAATTTCGTTGACTAGTTAAGTTTCTATTTCATTAGGATGACCTAGGCAACTTGATCTCAATCCTGAGCAGGTTACGAACTCCTGTTTGCGAGGGATTGTCCTTTGACTAGTATGGGTGAGAGTGGCCCGAGTTTCCGACTCAATAAACCTACCTTCTTGGCGACAAGACCGAGGAGGCAACTGGAGACTTAACCTAGCAAGATGGAATTCACTCCTTCCCGCCTATTAAAGTAAGTAGATGAATTTTCCCTTAAGTGATGTCTACACAACTTGAATAAAGGGCCCGACCCTCTCATTGGCCCGAGAGGGACTTCTGTTTGTTGGTAGGACCACAAACAAATTGTTCATTAGAGGAGCACTGGGACTTAAGGTAAAAGATGTAACCTAGGGGTAAAACGGTAATTTGACCCAGCTGGTGTTACGAACATTCGTGAAGGATTGACTTGCTGTTATTGGTCAATATCCGTGGACACAGAAATATATCTGTAGTGAGAAGAATGCAACTCCTTGACTTTAGTTGAGTGTTGTCGCAGTTAACAAATGTTGATTAGGAGGTTCATGAGATTAACTGAATAGTCTTGTATCGTTGGAGCTTCTGATATGTAGGTCCATTAGGTCCACCTTCTAGCTTGTAAAAGGTTCTTAGATCATTTGATTTTGAAATGTTTAAATTCAATTAGGGAATACACATTAATGTATAAAGATACAATATAATATAAAGTTTTGAAACTTTATATTATAAATTTAATTTGAATATGATTCATATTAAATTACATGAGAGAATTAACTATTTGAAAGAGTTTAAATATTATTTTAAATATGAATGAGATTCATATTTAAAACTATAGGTTAAAATTTAATGTGCATAAGATGTACATGAAAACTATAGGTTAAAAAGGAAGTTGATTAAATATAATTTAATCATATGTATATAACTCAAATATAAGATATTTGATTAATTTATTTAAGAATTAATTAATTGATAGATACAGAGGGAGGGGGGTTGAATTATAGGATCGATCAATTTGATTTTGGCAGTAGGTAAATTGTTGCTGAAAAATCCTCTTTCTCTCAAAACAACATCCCTTCCTTTTCCAATTTGTTGGAATTCCTTCCCACCAAGTGATTGGTCTAAGTTGAATCCAGAGGATAGAAGGTTTATCTTGTTGGAAGAACAAAGGAGAATTCCTTGCTTTGTTGTGTTGTACTTTTGGAGAAGAAGGGAGTTGTTGAGACTTTGAACTACAAAGGTAATCTTTCTATTCCTTTTAGTTTAGGAAATTACAACACGTTCTTTCAATGCTTTAATCCATGCTTAGATTAGAATTGCTTATCTCTGTTATTTTTTCCAATGCACTGGTTTTTGGAGTAAACCAAGAACAAACAAGCAATTACGATTTTCAATCACGTTTCTGCTACTCATGGGGGTTCGATTCCCTTCAATTGGTATCAGAGCAATGTAAAGGGCCTTGCGTTTTGGACAAATAAAGTGCAATTAGAGTCTGTAATTTAGTTTATGAATCGTTCGTGACAAAAATGAGGCAATTCAGATGAGATTTTGGTGCAAATTGACTGATTGAAGCTACTGTTTTTCGAAGAAGAGGCTACTGGCAGAAGCAGTAGCATTGCAACGCTACCAGTGGTGTTGCAACGCCGTTCATCAGCGTTGCAACGCTGGGGAACAACATTACAATGCTGGAGGCTCCTGTTGATAAGGAATCTAGGGGTCAGCAGCGTTACAACGCTATCTCATGGCATTGCAACGCTACCCCGATGCTTGATGCGAGTGCGAGAGGAGGCGGCGTTGCAACGCTTCCCTCTCGGCGTTACAACGCGCCATAAAGATAATGATTGGAGCAGACTAGATCAACATTGGTTCGAGCAGTTCGGGTCGTGGATAGTCCGGTTCGAGCGGTTTGACTCTGGTTCAATGTGTTTTGGACCATTTTTGTAATAAAATTAGTGTAATTTTATTATTTATTGCACTTTAAGGGTCAAGTTTTCTGGTTTAACAATTATTTTCTCTATGAATGTCATTTAGAACTTTTTCCACATTAGGATAAGCATGCACATGCATTTTATCTGTATAATTGTTATATGAGGATGATAAAAATGCATGTCAATTTTTCATGAGTAATTAGTTATAAATGTTAAAATTTAATAATATGAAAAATGAAAAGTATGGAGCATGAAATTACTTAGTTTAAAATAAAGTGTTATTTTATTTAAGTAATTTGCATGATTCAAATAGTTGAATGTAAAAAATTTTCAATTAGAATTTGATTGTTGGAATTTTCATATAGTTCTTTGTCATAGGTTATAAATGGGTTTTAGAAATCATAACCTATAACAAAGAAATGCAAGCAAACATAGGAACTTGGGTAAAATGAACTTAGTTTTAAATTGTTTAAAATTAATTTAGACCTAAGTTTATTTTCTAATAAAATTAGAATTTGTCTTACATAGTATTTTAAATAGTTCTTTGTAAGAGTTATAAATGAGTTTTAGAAACCATAACCTATAACAAAAAAATGCAAGCAAACATAGGAACTTGGGTAAAATGAACTTAATTTTAAATGGTTTAAAATTAATTTAGACCTAAGTTTATTTTCTAATAAAATTAGAATTTATCTTACATAGTATTTTAAATAGTTTAAAATATAGTAGGACAATAGGACATTGGTTATAAGGGAACTCTACCAGTGATATTCTGTCTAAAGTTGGTGGTACTTAAGCTGACGTTTAACGGAACACTTCATTCTTGGGAACTGACTTGGAGCTTGAGTTGAATTAACCATAGTCCTGTTTTATATATAGGTTTTTAAATTGTTTATTCACCTAGCCATAAGGTTAAAAGTGTTGGGATTTTTATCCTAATCTCGTGTTTGTAATATATTGTTTTGAAATTAATAAGAGTTATTCATTTCATCACTTTGTGTCTCGCAATATTTATAAACTTTTCCAATAAACTAAGCTCCAGGGTCATTGAATTTATGAGAGAACTAGAACTTGAACGGTGTGTAGTGGACACACAGGGAGGATCACGTTCGAGTTAATGACCGAACGGTCTCTGATATATGGATAGAGTTGGAGACCTAATCCGGATACACTCAGGATGCGACCCGCTTTGTATTAGATACAAACGAGGTGATCTGACTCGTTCATGTGGTTGACATGCGAGTGGGGCATCTTGTGCAATGAGATTGTACAAGACCGGACCGTGATTTATTAGACCTACTAATGTAACACCGTTGACAGTAAGGACTAATGACTTCGTAGATGACCATTAGTGACTCGACCTGAATCCTGAGCGTATTACGGACTCTTGTCTACGAGGGTCTGTTCTTTGACTAGTACGGGTGAGGGTGATCACGCTTCTCGCCCAATATGCCTATCTTCTCGTGGCGTAACCAAGTAGGAGCTGGGAACTTAACTATGCGAGATGGAATTAACTCGTTCCCGCCATTAGGGAAACTAGAGGGGTTGTTCCCTTAAGTGCTGTCTCCAGGGCTTGGACAACTGGCGCCCACCTTCTCACTGGCCCGAGAAGGGTGTTGTATATGGTCGGACCATCACAATATGTTGTTCATTAGAGGAGCAGTGGGGACTTAAGGAACAAGAGGTAGACACAGGGTAAAAATAGAATTTGACCCAACCGTGTCTACGAACAACCTGTGAAGGGTCGACTCATAGGTATTGGTTATATCAGTGGACACGTAATATTTTGCACTGACGGGAGTGCAGCTACGGGCTATAGTGGAGTGTTACCGTAGCTAATGAATGTTGGTTAACCGGCCAAAGAGTTTGTGAGTTAATCTCGAGATCATTGGAGCCCGCCACCGTAGGTCCATTAGGTCCTCGCTAGCTCCACAGGTTAAAAGAAGGGTTAATGTTTTGGTATGAAATTGAAGTGTTCAATTTCACTTTAAGGGCATTTATGTCATTTATATGAGATATGAATGATATAATATATAGTTTAATGTGAATGAGATTCATAATAAACTATAGGTTAGCCTAATTGTTGAATTAAGGCTAATTGGAGAAATTGATTGAGAGAAATTAAATTGAATGTGATTCAATTTAATTAATCCACAATTATTGCAAATGAGATTTGCAATATGAGATATGAGATATCTTATATTATATGGTTGTGCAAATGAGATTTGCATAACCTATAGTTAATAGTAAAGTGGTAATTATGTGGACATTTTAACTGCACTCAATTCCACTATATAAACCCTTCTTGCAAGAAGGATTGTAACTCAATCTCTCATTTTTTGATTTTGCATCAAAGAAGAGAAGATGAATTCTCTCAATTCTCTCTCAAATCTCCTCCCTCTCCAAAACTAAGATCCCACCATCTTCCCTTCTCCAAAAGAGAACAACCGAGAAGATCACTTGGTAGTGTTCAAGTCCGTTTTTGGTAGAAGTTTCGTTGAGTTCGAGGAGCACGAAGAGTTCGTGAATTGAAGAAGAAGTTTTGAAGAAAGTCTACAACAAGTAAGTAAGAACTCATCTTGTTGTATTTTTCTTCTTCTTTTAAGTATGTTTAGCCTAGATCTAGTGTTAGATCATTTTAATAAAAGCATGTTGCGTATTGATACCTCGACGATTCAATCGTCTTCCGCTGCGCGGGATTCTCATTCCCTTCAATTGGTATCAGAGCCATCTCGATGGCTCTTCGATTATGCACTGTTTTATTAAAATTTGGTGGGTTTTTACCATGATTTATGTGTTAAATTGTTGGTTTGCATAATGGATGTTTCGATTTTTGGCACTTTTAGATTTATTTTCTGTTTGATGAGATCAAATGTAAAGGGCCCGTGTTTTTGGGCATTTTAGAAAATAAATCGAGTCTGTAAGTCCGTGTCGTTCGTGGCAAGTGTTGCTGTAAAGAAATCGGAGCGAAAACAAACGTAAATCGACAAAGAACAACAAAGGTGTTTGTTGTTCTGTCGATGGCGTTGAGACGCTGCTCAACGGCGTCTCAACGCTATCCTTGCGGATGGAGGCCCTGCAGCAGAACAGCGTTGCAACGGTGGGCGTAGCGTTGCAACGCCGCTGTTGTTGAGAACGCAGCTTGACGCTGGAGGCGACATCGTTGCAACGCTGCACGCGTTGAGGAGCAGTTCGCGGCAGTTTCGCGAGGACGTGGGTTCAAGCCTTAACGTGGGCAGTTATTTTCGATTTTATTTATTTTATTTTTTTATAAAATGTAATAATTTATTTTATTTAATTATTTTATTAAATAATATTAATATAAATGTTATATTAATGTTATTTAATTAAATAATTGCCCCTAGGTGCCAAAAATCGGTCCATTTTTGCTTATTAATTATTTTATGCATGAGATGTATATTTTAATTAATTTCTATGTGCATATTGTATGTCATATAGATTTAAAATCCCACCTTAGGTTAAACATTTCATGCATCATATTTATATTATAAGAGTTATAATATATAGTATGCATGATAGGATTATATTATAAGAGTTATAATATAATGTATGCATGTTTTAATTTATTTAAATATAAGTGTTATATTTTTAAATTAAAAGCATGCTCATACATTTAATTCATGTGATGAATTATATTATGTTATAGTATATAGTATTATTCATGTGATGGATGATCAAGCACTATAACATAAAAATGCATGAAACCTAAGTTAATTATTAGTTTTAAAGTGTTTAGAACTTGATTAATTAGACTTAGGTTTTCTAATTTTCTAATAAGATTAGAAATTTAGGAAATCAAATATAACTTTTGAATGGAGACTGATAAGTAACTCTGTCTAAGGAAGGTTTTGTCTAAGGGTGGGGTATTTAAGTTGACGCTTGCGGAACACCCCTACCTGGAAACCGACTTGGGAGTGAATTCGATCCAGAGATTCTTAGGTTATATTTTCGTGAGTGTCGTTAATTAAGTGTTAATTAATTTACTCACTTAACCCTAAGTTAATAATGTGATTATAAACTTAGGTTAATACCTTATAAGAATTATATTGGTAGACTTAGGTAAATTTTAGCCGCAATCCCTAATAAAATTAAAGTGCTGAGTGAGAGGAAATAAAGTGTAAGAGATACATTTGAATTTCCAACTACAAATCTCCTTTAAGTCTGCACCGTGAGATCTATACTCGGCCTCGTGGCGCAAATGAGAGCGTCCCCCTTCGGATGGCATTTGTATAGATCAATATCATCGTGGATGGAGAGAGTACTTATAGTGAGTGGGAGCGGGACTTGTGAAAACGAGACCCACGGTCTCTTCTTTCGATTCACACCGTGAGACGCCTATGATCTGCCTGCTAGTTTGGCCTAGACCAGACAATCCCTTCGGAGGGCTTGATCATGGGAGTCGGAACACCGTGAATTCTCGAAAGGGATACAGTTTCCTGGTTGGTTTTCCTTCTTGGTTCACCCTTCGGTGGCTATTGTTTGGACGGATACTTGGAAACTTAAAGATTGAGGGTGACACTCACAGAATTCGTTAAGTGTTAATGAATTCGACCGAACAATGGTAATTGGGCGCCTAATGGAATAAGAGTTATTCGGGATTAGGAGTCCGATCGAGAAAGTCTCGTCCTAGAGGAGGACTGTTTTGTTCACCCTTCGGTGGCGGTCATTCTAAACCTTTAGGGTATCATTGCAAAATTTTGAATGACCTAGGGATCATGAAACAATTTTGCTAAAACTTGTGGATTTCAAAAAGTTTTTTGCGAAACTAATACAAAGGTTTTTCTTATTTTTTCAGCTAAAATGTCTAGCGCAATAATAGCTTTACTCGCCTTGATAAGTTAGTGGGAGATAATTACCAAAGTTGGAAAAACAACATTAATACAATTTTGGTACAAGACGACATAAAGTTCGTATATATCGAGGAGTGTCCTCGGATGTCGGGCTCGACCGCATCGCGAAGTGTTCGCGACACGTACGATCGTTGGATCAGGACCAATGAAAAGGCCAAGGTCTACATAATTGCCAGCATGGCTGATGTCTTGGCAAAGAAACATGAGCTGATGGTTTCCGCTAAGGAGATCATGAAGTTCTTGCGCAGGAAATGTTTGGGCAAAGAATCTTTTCAGTGTCCGGCATGACTCGCTCAAATACGCTTTCAACGCACGGATGAAAGAGGGGTCGTCTGTCCGTGAACATGTTCTAGACATGATGATCCACTTCCATCTGGCCGAGATGAACGGGGCTTCGATCGACGAGTCGAGCCAGTCGATTTTATTTTGGAGACTCTTCCAAGAGTTTCCTTCAATTTCAGTAAGCAATGTCTTTGTTATGAACAAAATTAGCTACACTCGACTACCCTCCTCAATGAGCTACAGAATTTCCAATCCTGCACAGGGTCAAGGAATGCGAGGCAAATGTTGCCTCATGTGTCTTATCACGTGGGTTCGACCTGCGGGGCGAAACTCGTTGCTCCTTCACGCCCAAAGGGAAGAAGAGGATGAAGAGGGGTAAAATTGACCGTCTTTGCCGCCCCACAAGGGCAAGAAGGTCAAGGTTGCAGAGAAAGGAAAGTGTTTCCACCGCAATGGGGCGATCCACCGGAAGAGAAATCGTCCCAAATTCTGGCCGAGAAGAAGAATCAAGGTAAATGTGATTTACTTGTGACTGAAAAATGTTTAGTGGAGAGTAGTGACTCAGCCTGGATATTGGATTCGAGCGCCACTAACCACGTTTGTTCTTCTTTTCGTGGATTGATTCCCGGCAGCAGCATTGCGAGAGAGTGAGTGAGGTGACTCTACGGGTTGGATCCGGGAACTTGTCTCTCTGCGCAATGATCGGCACGGAAGAAGCTAAACTTTGGCGGGAAGTACTTATTGTTGGACAATCTGTACATAGTTTCAGGGTTTACTAGAAACCTTGTTTCAATTTCCTGCTTAATATAACAATGTATTTTCGTTTCTTTTGAATTGAATAAACCGTTAATTTCTTTCAAAGGGAATGTTATTTGTTCAGCTTCACTTGAAAATAATCTATATGTTTTGAAACCCAATTCGGTCAAAAGTGTTTTGAATACTGAATTGTTTAAAACTGCAGAAACACGAACTAAGAAAGCAAAAGTTTCTCTAAAAGAAAATGCCCATCTTTGGCATCTTCGGTTATGCCACATTAATCTCAATAGGATTGAGAAACTAGTGAAGAGTGGACTTCTAAACGAGTTGGAAGAAAACTCTTTGCCGGTGTGTGAGTCATGCCTTGACGGCAAAATGACCAAACGTTCTTTTAGTGGAAAAGGATATAGAGCCAAAGAGCCTCTTGAGTTACTACATTCTGACCTCTGTGGTCCGATGAATGTTAAAGCTTGGGGCGGTTATGAGTACTTTGTGTCTTTCATAGACGACTACTCCAGATATGGGTATATTTACCTAATGCATAAGAAGTCTGAAACTCTTGAAAAGTTCAAGGAGTACAAGACTGAGGTTGAGAACCTCTTAGGTAAATCGCTTAAAACACTTCGATCGGATCGAGGTGAAGAGTACATGAACACTGAATTCCAAGACTATATGATAGAACACGAAATTACGTTCCAACTCTCAGCGCCTGGTATGCCACAACAGAATGGTGTATTGGAGAGGAGAAACAGAACCTTGTTGGACATGGTTCAATCGATGATGAGCTATGCTCGTCTCCCTGATTATTTTTGGGGGTACGCAGTGGAGACTGCGGTTTATATTTTGAACAACGTTCTCTCGAAAAATGTTTGTGAAACACCTTTCGAGCTCTGGAGTGGACGTAAAGGCAGTTTACATCACTTTAGAATTTGGGATGCTCGACCCACGTGTTGGTGACAAACTCGAAAAAGTTGGAACCCTATTCGAAATTGTGCCTATTCGTAGGTTACCCCAAAGAGACTAGAGGTGGTCTATTTTACGATCCTAGGGAAAATAGGGTGCTTGTGTCGACAAACGCCACTTTCCTAGAGGAAAACCACGTCGGGATCATTTACCAAGGAGTAAAATTGTATTAAATGAAATGGACAGTACATCAGCAAGAGTTGCTTATGGGGCTAGTACGTCAACAAGTGTTGTTGATCCTAGCACGTCTAGTCAAATCCGTTCTCAAGAGTTTGGAATGCCTAGACGTAGTGGGAGGGTTGTGAGACAGCCTGTGGGTTTAGCTGAAATCTCAGTTGTCGCTCCTGATGATGACTGTGAGGATCCATTGACCTATGATCAGGCAATGGTTGATGTTGACAAAGACGAGTGGATTAAAGCTATGGACCAGGAAATGGAGTTTATGTACTTCAATTCTGTATGAGAGCTTGTGGATCAACCAGATGGGGTAAAACCTATTGGTTGCAAATGGATCTACAAGCGTAAACGTGGCGTAGATGGGAAGGTCAGACCTTCAAAGCCCGACTAGTGGCAAAGGGTTTTACCCAGGTTGAAGGGGTTGACTATGAGGAGACCTTTTCGCCTGTTGCCATGGTAAAGTCGATTAGGATCCTTCTGGCCATTGTCGCGTATTATGACTACGAGGTATGGCAGATGGACGTCAAGGCAACCTTTCTGAATGGAAAACTTGATGAAACCATCTCCATGGACCAGCCCAAAGGGTTCATTGCCCAAGGCCAAGAGCAAAAGGTTTGTCGGCTTCATAGGTCCATTTATGGACTGAAACAGGCTTCGAGGTCTAGGAATATAAGGTTTGATGAGGCGATCAAATCTTATGGCTTTGATCAAGATGTCGATGAACCTTGTGTCTACAAGAAAATCGTTGACAAAACTGTCGCATTTTTGGTGTTGTATGTGGACGATATTCTTCTCATTGAGAATGAGGTAGAATTTCTTACTGACGTTAAAAAGTGGCTAGCTTCGCAATTCCAAATGAACGATTTGGGAGAAACTCAATATGTTCTAGGTATCCAGATAATCCAGAACCGGAAGAACAGAACGCTAGCCTTGTCTCAGGCGTCTTATATTGACAAGATGTTGCCTAGATATAAGATGCAGAACTCCAAGAAGGGTTTGTTGCCTTTCAGGCATGAGGTTCACTTGTCTAAGGATCAGTGTCCTAAGACTCCTCAAGATGTTGAGGATATGAGACGGATTCCATATGCTTCAGCTGTAGGGAGCCTGATGTATGTCATGTTGTGTACTAGGCCCGACATCTGTTATGCAGTAGGAATTGTCAGTAGATATCAGTCCAATCCAGGATTAGATCACTGGACAGCCGTAAAGGCAATCCTCAAGTATCTTAGGAGAACGAGGAACTACAGCTTAGTGTATGGTAGTGGGGATTTGATCCTTACGGGATACACGGATTCTGATTTTCAGACCGATAAGGATTCTAGGAAATCCACCTCGGGGTCAGCCTTCATTCTGAATGGAGGAGCTGTAGTATGGCGAAGCATCAAGCAGGGATGCATCGCTGATTCCACTATGGAAGCGGAGTATGTTGCGGCTTGTGAAGCTGCAAAGGAAGTTGTTTGGCTTAGGAAGTTCATGACAGATTTGGAAGTTGTTCCTAACATGAACTTGTCGATCACACTGTTCTGTGATAACAGTGGTGCAGTAGCCAACTCACGTGAGCCTCGGAGCCATAAGAGAGGCAAACACATTGAGCGCAAGTATCATCCGACACGGATCATTGTGCACCGCGAGACGCGGATTGGTCACGCGAGATAGCGTTGGAGCACAACGTAGTGATCCATTTACAAAGCCCCTCACGACTAAGGTGTTTGAGGGTCACCTGCAGAAGTCTAGGTCTTGAGAGCTTCCTGACTAGGGCAAGTGGGAGATGTGTAAACGGGTATTCAATGCCCTAGTTTATTGTATTACTTCGTTGTAATTTATGTACATTTCTGAAATGTATTTTCTCCACTAGCTTAGTCCAAGTGGGAGTTTGTTGGGATTTTTGTCCTAATCTCGTGTTTGTAATATATTGTTTTGAAATTAATAAGAGTTATTCATTTCATCACTTTGTGTCTCGCAATATTTATAAACTTTTCCAATAAACTAAGCTCCGTGGTCATTGAATTTATGAGAGAACTAGAACTTGAACGGTGTGTAGTGGACACACGGGGAGGATCACGTTCGAGTTAATGACCCGAACGGTCTACGTGATATGGATAAGGTTGGAGACCTAATCCACGGATACACTGTGGATGCGACCCGCTTTGTATTAGATACAAACGAGGTGATCTGACTCGTTCATGTGGTTGACATGCGAGTGGGGGCATCCTGTGCAATGAGATTGTACAAGACCGGACCGTGATTTATTATACCTCGATGATGTAACACCGCTGTGTGATGTAGGACTAATAACTTCGTAGATGACCATTAGTGACTCTACCAAATCCCGAGCATGTTACGGACTCGCATGCGAGTGTCCGTTCTTTGACTAGTACGGTGAGGGTGGTCACAGTTACTCACCCAATATGCCTATTTTCTCAGGGACAGAACCAAGTAGGGAGCTGGGAACTTAACTACGCGAGATGGAATTCACTTGTTCCCGCCATTAGGGAAACTAGAGGGTTGTTCCCTTAAGTCTTCGCCTCCGGGGCTTGGACAACGGCGCCCACCTTCTCACCGGTCGAGAAGGGTGTTGTGTATGGTCGGACCATCACAATATGTTGTTCATTAGAGAAGCGTTGGGGAATTAAGGAACAAGAGGTAGACACAGGAGTAAAACGGTGATTTGACCCAGTCGTGTCTACGAACAACCTGTAAAGGGTCGACTCATAGGTATTGGTTATATCAGTGGACACGTAATATTCTCGCAGACGGACGGAGTGCAACTACGGCATATAGTGGAGTGTTACCGTAGCTAATGAATGTTGGTTAACCGGGTCAAAGAGTTTGACAGTTAATCTCGGATCATTGGAGCAGATCGCCACCAGAGGTCCATTAGGTCCTCGATTGGCTCCACACAGGTTAAAAGAAGGGTTAATGTTTTGGTATGAAATTGAAGTGTTCAATTTCACTTTAAGGGCATTTA
Organism: Trichosanthes cucumerina; assembly: GCA_036507285.1. Classification (NCBI taxonomy): domain Eukaryota; kingdom Viridiplantae; phylum Streptophyta; class Magnoliopsida; order Cucurbitales; family Cucurbitaceae; genus Trichosanthes; species Trichosanthes cucumerina. The sequence continues at coordinate 15,028,135 of CM071838.1, forward strand.
TGTCATTTATATGAGATATGAATGATATAATATATAGTTTAATGTGAATGAGATTCATAATAAACTATAGGTAGCCTAATTGTTGAATTAGGGCTAATTGGAGAAATTGATTGAGAGAAATTAAATTGGATGTGATTCAATTTAATTAATCCACAATTATTGCAAATGAGATTTGCAATATGAGATATGAGATATCTTATATTATATGGTTGTACAAATGAGATTTGCATAACCTATAGTTGTGGTAAAGTGGTAATTATGTGGACATTTTAACTCCACCAATTCCACTATATAAACCCTTCTTGCAAGAAGGATTGTAACTCAATCTCTCATTTTTTTGATTTTGCATCAAAGAAGAGAAGAGGAATTCTCTAAATTCTCTCTCAAATCTCCTCCCTCTCCAAAACTAAGATCCCACCATCTTCCCTTCTCCAAAAGAGAACAACCGAGAAGATCACTTGGTAGTGTTCAAGTCCGTTTTTGGTAGAAGTTTCGTTGAGTTCGAGGAGCACGAAGAGTTCGTGAATTGAAGAAGAAGTTTTGAAGAAAGTCTAGAACAAGTAAGTAAGAACTCATCTTACTGTATTTTTCTTCTTCTTTTAAGTATGTTTAGCCTAGATCTAGTGTTAGATCATTTTAATAAAAGCATGTTGCGTATTGATACCTCGATGATTCAATCGTCTTCCGCTGCGCGGGATTCTCATTCCCTTCAAAAAGACCTAGTTATAATAGTTATAATAGGCATAGACTTAGATTCTTTTAACCAGAATCCGACTAAGTTAAACCTATACCCTAACTTTAGGAACTTTAATGGGAGAAAACGAGATGTTCGCATCGAGTTTACTCTCACGTTCTCAAGAGTTCACACTGTGAGTTCCATGCTCGACTTCGTGGCGTCAATAGGGCGCCCCCTTACGGTAAGTGTTTGCATGGTTCAATACCAAGGTGACTGAAGGAAGTATCCATAGTAAATGGGAGTAGGACACGTGCCAACATATCCTACAGTCTCCTCCATTAGGTTGCACTGTGAGATTTTTATAGTTCGCCTGCTAGGTTGCCCTAGAGTAGCCAATCCCTAAGAAGGGCCTGACTATAGGGATCGAAACATCGCGAACTCAAAAAATGGATAGGGTCTCATAGGTTGTTTGCCAGCAGTTGTCTTTCTTAATAGTAGTCTGTTGGCTCGGGCCTATTGGATCTAAAAATGGTAGGGTCACATTTACAGGATAAGTTAAGCTAGTTAATGAGTCCTTGACCAAATAAACGGTAGCTAAGAATCATTGGGACATGAGATGTTCTGGTAGTGATGATTGGCTGAGATAGTCTTAGATCAGGGGAGGAGTGACTGATCACCCGACGGTGGCTTTTATTCTAAACCCTTGAAGTATCATTGCAAAATTAAAGGTTTAATTTAAACACTAGGGTTCTTAATAATTTTGCTAAATTAGATTGGTTTTGTAATGGGTTAAAGGCATAATTAATTAGAACTACCTTTAATTCAACATGTCGTCCTCGATTATAGCCTTACTTAAAAGTGAACGATTAACTGGAGAAAACTACACTACGTGGAAGTCCAACCTGAACACGATTCTAGTTATGGACGACCTTCGGTTCGTACTGACTGAGGAATGTCCTCAGGTCCCCGCTTGAAACGCTCATCAATTTATTAAGGACGCGTATGACCGCTAGACCAAGGCCAATGAGAAGGCCAAAGCCTGCATCCTTGCTAGCATATCTGATGTTTTGGCCAGGAAGCTAGAGGGAATGGTCTCAGCTCGTGAGATCATAAGTTATCTGCATAATTTGTCTGGACAACCGTCTGAACAAATTCGACATGAATCCCTCACATACGTTTATAACGCGCGCATGAAAGAGGAAACTTTAGTGAGAGAACATGTTCTCGATCTTATAGTTCACTTCAACGTGGCCGAAATGAACATGACAGTCTTGGACTAGTAAAGTCTCTTGCAATTCTGAAGCAATGCGGTGATGAACAAGAGTGAGTATAACCTTACTTACCTCTTAAATGAGTTGCAGACTTACGAGTCTCTTGTAAAAACTAAGGGGCAGGTTGATAGAGAGACAAATCTGTTTGCCCATTCCAAGAGGGTCCATATGGGTTCATTCTCTGGAACCAAGTCCTGCAGTTCCTCTTCTGGCATTAAGAATACTCAAAAGAAGAGGAAATGAGGAAAGGGGAAGGCTTCTACTACTGCAGACAGAGAGCTCAAAGAGAAGAAAAGTAAATATGATGTACTTGTTCTAGAAACATGTTTAGTAAAAAGTGATGACTTTACCTGGATACTTGATTCAGAACGCACTAACCACATTTGCTCTTCTTTACAGGAAACTAGTTCCTTCAGGGAGCTTGATGAGGGTGAGATGACGCTCAGGGTCGAAATGGGAGACGTCATCTCAGCTCGTGCAGTGGGAGATGCGAACCTATTTTTTAGAGATAGATTTTTATTTTTAGAAATACTGTATATAGTTCCTAGAATCAAGAGGAACTTAATATCTATCTCTTGTTTGCTTGAACAAAATTATTGTATTTCTTTTTCGATTAATGAAGCGTTCATTACTAAAGAAGGTGTCAATATTTGTTCTGCTAAATTAGAAAACGGCTTGTATGTATTAAAACCGAACTAAACTAAAACAATTTTATATCATGAGATGTTTAAAATTGCAAACACTCAATGTAAAAGGCAAAAGATTTCTCTAAATAATTATACCTATCTTTGGCATCTAAGGCTTTGTCACATAAATCTCAACCGGATTGAGAGATTAACTAAGAATGGACGTCTAAACAAGTTAGAAGATGATTCTTTACCCAGTTGTTGAAGGGATCAAATCCCGCAGCAAAAGCAATTGCGAATCGCGTGTTCTTAATCTTATTACACAAATTCATATCAAGATCATAAAATCTAAGATTGAGCATGCAGAAAGAGTTTAGGACAACATAATTTTACATTTGAAGAACGATTTTCTTCTTGTATTCCTTCTCCAAGGTGTTGCTCACGATCTCACGATCTCAACAATCCGAACCCGGCACATACAAAGATCTACCACTAGATCTTCTCCATTGTTCTCTAGGTAAGGGAGGAAGGTGGGTTCCTTTAGGATGAGGTGTAGAGAGTTTGAGAGAGTTGTCTAGGAACTTTTCCAACAACAATCTCAAGTGAACTTTAAGGTTATTCCAAAAATGGATTAGCTCAAAGTTACATCCCATGCAATTATTTATAGAAAAATAGGATGAAAATTACCATCCTATCTCTCATTCATTCTTTCATAAGTATATAGTTAATTTGTGAATCTAATTCACATTACTATATATTATATCCATCACATATAATTGATATATCACCTCCTATATGAAATTGAACACTTCAATTTCATTTCTAACTTTATAGCCTCAATATAACTATGTTGAACCAACGGAAGAACCTAATGGATCTACAGTTCATGAGCCCCAATGATGTGAGATTAACTGATCAAACTCTTTGATCCGGCTAATCAATTTCATTAACTACAAGTTACACCACTATAGACTTGTAGTTGCACTCTCCTCACTGTAGATTATATGGTGTTCATCGATATAATCATTACCCATGAAGCGACCCTTCACAGGTTGTTCATAATCATAGTTTGGTCAAATTATCGTTTTACCCCTATGATTACCTCTTGCTCCTTAAGAACTACTGATCCTCTATTGGACAATAAGTTTATGGTCCTACCATAAACTCAAACCCTCTTAAGCTAGTTTAGAGGGTGGGACCCCGTTGTTCAAGACCTGGACTCAATTCTTAAGGGAACAACCTATCTAATTCCTTTGTCTAGGAATGAGTGAATTCCATCTTCCAGAGTTAAGTCCCCAGCTACCTATGAGGTTCTGTCCTTGAGAAGGTAGGCATATTGAGTCGGCTACAGGTCACTCTCACCCATACTAGTCTAAGGACAAACCCCTATAAGCAGGAGTTCTTAACTTACTCAGGATTCAGGTCAAATCACTAATGATCATCTATAAATTATTAGTCTTATTCTGTTAACGGTGTTATACTTGTTAGACTAATAATTTGCAGTCCTGTCTTGTATGAACTCATCATATAGAATGCCCCCAGTCACATATCATCCACATAAATGAGTTGGATTACCTCATTTGTACTAACTACAAAGTGGGTCGCATCCATGGTGTTACTAGAATAAGGCTTCCAATCTTATACATATACCATATACCATTTAGGTTATACTCTAGAAAATAGTCCAATTAGTGTCTAGTACACTGATGTTCAAGATCTATTATAACCTTGGAGCTTAGTTTATTGGATTTATAAAGCGAGAATATAATTTCTTCAAAACAAATAACTCTTTATTTATTGACTAAAATTACACAAGTTTAGGGCTCATATCCCAACAATCTCCCACTTGACCTAAAGCTAGTGGAGTACATAAGAAACATTACACTAATGTAAAATACAATAAATTAGGGCATTGAAACCCTTTGTACAATATACTCCCACTTACCCTAGTTAGGGTAAGACTTATAAACCTTGACCTTCTAGGTGACTCTCAAATACTTTAGCCGTGAAAGCTTTTGTAAATGGATCAGTAATGTTGTGCTCCGAAGCTATCTTCGTGACGATTACGTCTCCTCGATGCACAATCTCCCAGATGAGATGATATTTTCACTCAATGTGTTTACCCCTCTTGTGACTTCAGGGTTCTCTTGAATTTCCCACAACACCACTATTATCACAGTAAAGTGTGATAGGCAAACTCATATTTGGAACAACTTCCAAATCTAACATGAATTTCCTTAACCAAACGACCTCTTTAGCTGTTTCACAAGTTGTGACATATTCGGCCTCCATTGTGGAATCAGCGATGCATCCTTGTTAAGAGTAAATACTGACCGTGACGTAGATTTCCTAAAATCTTTATCAGTTTGAAAGTTAGAATCCATGCATCCTGTAAGGATCAAATTCCTAGCTCAATACACAAACATGTAGTTCCTCGTTCTCCGAAGATACATAAGGATTGTTTTAACCGTCGTCCAGTATTCAGGTCCTAGATTGGATTGATACCTTCTGACTATTCCTACTGCAAAACAGATGTCTGGCCTAGTACACAACATGGAGTACATGAGGCTTCCAACAGTTGATACATAAGGAATTCGTCTCATGTCCTCAACTTCTTAAGGTGTCTTAGGACACTGTTCCTTAGACAATTGAACTCCATATCTAAAAGGTAATAAACCTTTCTTGGAGTCTTGCATCTTAAACTTCAACAACACTTCGTCGATGTAAGATGTCTGAGACAATGCTAGAGTTTTATTCTTGTAGTTCCGGACAATCTGGATCCCAAGAACAAACTGCGCTTCTCCCAAATCTTTCATTTAGAATTGTGTAGCTAGCCAATTCTTAATGTCAGTAAGATAACCTACATCATTCCCAATGAGTAGGTGATAGCACACAAAATGTGTTATCCTTAGGCCTAAATTGTGTTAGTTTTATGATAATTTCAGGGATTTCACATAATTAACTTGTTGAATTTCAGGTTAAAGAGCAATATGAGGATGGATGGAGAATTATGGGTGAAAAAGGAGCCAAAGATTACCTAGGGGAGCTAAAATTTACATTAAATGGAAGAAGGAAGGTCAAACCAAGCCATCAAATCCATGGAGATGGTGTTACAACGCCATTCAGGGCGTTGCAACGCTATGTGTGCAGCCGTTCTATTATAAAAGCTCATATCGATGGCGTTGCAACGCTCCACACGCAGCAAAGACGCCATGAAAATTCGTAGCGTTGGCGTTGCAACGCTGTCCTTAGCGTTGTAACGCCACTTCGATAGCTAAAGGCGTGTGAGGGTAGCAGCGTTGCAACGCTACTTCGATAGGAAAAGGCGCGCGAGAGCAGCAGCGTTGCAACGCCGCTAGATATTTTTTTTTTGATTTATTCGCTAGGGCACAACGTTGCAACGCCATTCCCAGCGTTACAACGTCGTGCCATTAATATAAAAAGGAAAGAATGCTTCTTGCAAAAAGGGGAGAGCCTTTTTGGAGAGATTTTCACATCATTCTCTAAACATCATTGTGAGAGATTGTAAGAAGACTTTGGAGAGATTTCAAGGAGAAGACTTTTTGGAGCTCGGGGTTCGTGATAGGTGTCGGGATCGTTGTCGTTCACGCCACGAGAGTTCTTTCTTCGTTCTTTTCACTTCGATTGTTGAACTATGGTTTTGTATTTGAGTTTAGTAGGATTTATAGTGGACATGAGTAGCTAAACTTGTTATCTTAGGGATAGATGTAGCCTTTTAATTATGTTATTTTGTTGAATTTACTACTTTTAGTTTATTGTAATGATTTTATTCATGCAATTGCATCCTTAATGCTTATAGACTCTTGATCACGGTTTATTTGTTCTTAGGTCTGAATTTATTCTTGTGAAAGATATTCTAGATCTGATCTCAATTGCATGATAGATAGTTCCTTTGACATGAGAATGATTGAAATGTTATTAGAAACCCTTAATAATTGAACTTAGTGCCATGTTTGGATTTTTAGGTTGAATAGAGATGTTTAATTCTATGTCTTGCATGAGATTCACTTGCCTCGAGAGAGGTTATTTGTTATATTAGTTTCTTGGTTTATAAAAGCAGTGCAATAACCCATTAGCATGATCTCAATAAAATAGTTAATTAATTGGTGAAATCTGGTCCCTAAGATATTCGTCTCTTCTGATTGTTCTCAATTTTCACTATTTGATTTTGTGTTTCACCTCACTTTAAGTCTAATTTTCTAGATAAAATTGAGTGGTGTTATTGATAGGAATTAATTGAATTAAATACCCAATCCTGTGGACGATACTCGTACTCAAATTCACTATATTAAAACTTGACCCGTACACTTGCGGTCTTGTAAAATTTACGCAACAAGTTTTTGGCGCCGTTGCCGGGGATTGACATTTATTTAATTCTTTTGATACTATTAAGAAGTCACTTGGTCTTAATCTAGAGTTTGTTTTCCTTGTGTGTTTGTAGTTTTGTGTTTTTCTGTTTCTTTTGATTTTGTGTTGAGTTTTGTGTTTCTTTTAGTATTGTGATTTTTTTGTTAGTTTTAAATTTTCTGTTTTCTGTGTTGTGTGTTGCATGCGAAGTAACTCAGAAACTGATCTAGTTCCTTTTGATCCTGAAATTGACAGAACTTTCAGAAGGAAGCTTAAGGAGACTAAGGACAAGGTCAGAATCATGGAGGAGCAACAGAGAGAGTATGAGCCCATTAGGGAGCACTTCCAACCCACTTTTGCTGGAAACCACTCTGGAATCATTTATGCTCCTATTCAAGCTAATAATTTTGAGATAAAGACTGGTCTCATTTAGATGGTTAGAGAAAATGCCTTCAGAGGACATGCCATTGAGGATCCCAATATGCATCTGAGATCATTTGCTGAAATCTATGGCACGGTAAAAATTAATGGTGTATCTCCTGATGCTATTCGCTTGCGACTGTTTCCTTTTTCTCTGCAGGATAAGACAAAATTCTGGTTAGAGTCCTTACCCCCTGGTAGTATTAGCACTTGGGAGGAATTATCCCAGACATTCTTAGCTAAATACTTCCCACCTGCCATGACTACAAGGTTGCACACTGAGATTGGCACTTTTAGATAATAAGATGGAGAACAGATGTTCGAAGCCTGGGAAAGATACAAGGATTTACTTAGAAAATGCCCACAACATGGTTATCCTGACTGGTTGCAAATTCAATTATTTTATAATGGATTATCTGATAATAATAAATCTCTTTTGGATGCAGCCGCTGAAGGGTCAATATTTTTCAAATCTGTAGAGGATACTCGTACTTTGCTTGAAGAGATGGCTGCCACTAGTTATAACTGGCATTATGAAAGATCAACTGCCAAACCTGTGGCAGGGATGTACGAGATAGATGATGTAAGTTCCATCAAGTTCCATATGGCCTCCCTAACTAGTGCTTTAAATAAACTTGCAAGTACAGGTAAAAGTGAATCCATAGCCGCAGTTGCAGCTACTAACAAACTTGCAGGTGTTGAAGATCTGGAACCTGAGCAGGCTCAATATGTGAACAACAGAGGTTATGGGTACCGTGGAAATCAGAATCAAAATCAGTTGCCCACTCATTATCATCCAGGTTTGCGTAATCAAGAAAATTTTTCTTATGCTAATAAAAAGAATGTTTTGCAGCCTCCGCCAGGTTATGCATCTACATCTACAGCTGAGGGTAAACCATCTCTGGAAGACATGATGAGTTCATTCATCACTGAATCCAAAAATCGAACCAATCAGTTGGAAAATGTAGTGCTAAGTTTGAGTAGCATAGTGAATTCACATGGAGCAGCCATTAAGAACATAGAGGTACAAATCAGTCAGATGGCAACCACCCTAAACACACTGCAGAAAGGTAAGTTTCCTAGTGACACTAAGGTGAATCATAGGGAACAGTGCAAGATTGTGACCTTAAGGAGTGGTAAGGAGCTTGCTGAGACTGAAAAGGTAATTTCTGGAGAGCATCTCAATTTTGAAGCCAAGGGGGATACAGAGGAAGTGGTAGAGGAAGCAAGCGCATCGAAACAAACAGAGAATTTTTCTGATTTCTCTATTCCTATTGTTCCCAACTCTATTCCTTATTCTCAACGCTTTCAAAAGAAAAAGACTGATTCTGACTTTGCTAAATTTCTTGATATGTTTAAAAAACTGCGCATTAACATTCTTTTTGCAGATGCCTTGGAACAAATGCCCAAATATGCTAAGTTCATGAAGGAAGTCCTGTCCAAAAAGAAGAAGTTTGACAAATATGAGACAATCAATCTCACTGAAGAATGCAATACTGTACTCCAGAGGAAACTACCACAAAAATTGAAAGATCCAGGGAGTTTTACTATTCCTTGCAATATTGGTAGTATTTTTGTTGATAGAGCTTTATGTGATCTAGGGGCTAGTATTAATTTGATGCCTTTATCTGTTTACAGGAAACTAGGTCTTGGGAAGGTGCAACCCACAACCATCTCACTGCAGTGGGCAGACCGTTCTATCTAATACCCTAGAGGTATTGTAGATGATGTATTGGTAAAGGTTGAACAATTCATTTTCCCTGCAGATTTTGTGGTCCTGGACATGGAGGAAGATTCTAAAGTCCCAATTATTTTGGGACGACCTTTCCTGGCCACTGGAAGAGCATTGATAGATGTGCATGATGGTAAGTTAACTCTGAGGGTTGATGAGGACAAGGTTGTATTTGACATATTTCGATCCTTGAAGTACCCTAATGAGGTAAGTATCTGTCACATGATTGATATTTTGGATGCTGCTGTTGATTCATTTAGGGAGTTAGTTTTATCTGTTTATCCCTTAAAAACTTGCATGACAAATTCAATGTTAGATCAGTTAGGGAAATTGGACCATGAAGTTACTTACTGTAATAAATCATTGAATCAATTGTCTGAACTCCAATATGAAAAATTCTCACAATTGCATGTCAATAATATAGAAGAAACAAAACCTCCTGTTCTAGAATTGTATCAAAAGAAGAAATTCTTACATGATGTGAAGTCATATCTATAGGATGATCCACTACTATTCAAGGTTTGTGCAGATCAACTTATCAGAAGGTGTGTGCATCGAGAGGAAGTGGGCAAAATCATACATGACTGTCATGCCTCCCCTTATGGAGGACATTTTGGGCCCACTCGAACAGCTGCTAAAGTATTACAATCAGGTTTTTATTGGCCTACTCTGTTAAAAGATTGTTATACTTTTGTACGATCTTGTGATCGATGCCAACGCACAGGTAATATTTCACGTCAGTATGAACTTCCTCTTACCTCTATTCTTGAAGTTGAATTATTTGATGTATGGGGAATATATTTTATGGGGCATTTTCGATCTTCACATGGTTATCTGTATATCCTGGTTGCAGTTGATTATGTTTCTAAGTGGGTAGAGGTCATTGCCACTAAGAAAAACGATGCTCGTGTTGTTATTAAGTTTTTACACAAAAATATTTTTCACGAGATTTGGCACCCCTCGAGCTATTATTAGTGATGAGGGCACTCATTCTTGCAATAAACTGTTTGATTCTATGTTAGCCAGGTATGGAGTTAGACATAAGGTCTCATTAGTATATCATCCTCAGACAAATAGCCAAGCTAAGATCTCAAATAGGGAGATTAAACTCATTCTGAAGAAAACAGTCAAGACCAACAGGAAGGATTGGGCCCACAAATTGGATGAGGCACTATTGGCATATCGCCTTCAAATCACCGATAGGTGCATCACCGTACTGATTGGGGTTTGGCAAGGCGTGCCACTTACCTGTGGAGCTGGAACATAAAGCCTACTGGGCCATCAGAACTCTTAACTTTGACCTTCAGAAGGCGGGCGAGCAAAGATTGTTGCAAATCAATGAGATGGAGAAGTTCAGAAATCAAGCCTATGAGAACGCCAAGTTATATAAAGAGAGAGCAACTCGTTGGCATGATCAACAGATCAAAAATAGAACATTTTCTCCTGGTTAGCAAGTTCTCCTTTTTAATTCCCGTTTACGTTTGTTTCCAGGTAAATTGAAATCAAGGTGGTCGGGTCCATTCACTGTGAAGGAAGTATTTCCTTATGGGGCAATTGAGTTGCAAGACAAGGATGGAGCATTGTTCAAAGTCAATGGACAGCGTGTGAAACATTATTGTGGTGACGAGAAGCGATATTTGGAGAACATTGTCCTTACTGATGGAAATGCCACGTGACCCAACTATGGGTGGTCTAGCTGAAAGACGTTAAAGAAAGCGTTGAACGGGAGGCAACCCGTTCTTTTTTAATTCAGTTATCTCAATTTTATTTTATTTTATTTTATTTCATTATGTTATTTTATTTATTTTATTTTTTTTTTTTAGTTAATTGACATCTTTTTGTTTTCTGTTTTCAGGTTTAAAAAAAAAAAGGCAAGTCTCGAAACGGCGTCGTAACACTTAACCCTTGCGTTGGCGTTGCAACCCAGACGCAACGTTGCAACGCTTGGTAAAGCGTTGTGACGCCGTTTCGAGACTTGCAACGTCGTGTGCTTTATCAGTCACACGACCCGTGAGGACACCGTTGCAACGCTGTCGCGAAATCAGGGATTTAAAATTTCCAGTTTTCGCCGAACAACCCCAAATTTCATCTTCTTCTCTATTTTCTCTCTTCTTTCTTTCAATCTCTCTCACTATTTCCTCAAGAGTGTGCACTTTAACCCTTCCCCACTCACTTTTCTTCCTATTTTGTGCTAGATTGGGCATTTTGGGGCAAGCTTCATACCCATTTGAAGGCAAATCGTGGGTAACTATTTCTCTACCCTTTTCTTTCTGATTTTTGTGTTGTTTTTGTAATTAGGCCTAAGATTTGTTGTTTGTTTTGCTATATTATTGTTTAGCGTGATGAATCTTGACCTTAGATGAATTTTCATAGCCTATTGTTGAGATTAGAGGATTTGGGTAGTTTAATGGAAGTGCCCTAGATGTGTTTTCATGGTATACTAATGTTAGTTTCCAATTTATTTTTCATCTTTGGGCATTCTTACTCTTGAGATGCTTGAATCTTAAGTTTGGGGGTATTGAAATCATTGATTTTGGTCAAACAAGTCCTTGCTCATTAATTGTGCATTTTGATGCTACATGAATTGGTTGTGTGGTTGTATCCTTGTTCATTGATTTTGGTAAAACAAATCCTTGCTCATTAGTTGTGTTTGTGCTTTCTCTTTGGACTACTCTTCCTACATGAGCATGTGATGAGTTGGTTGACCTTGTTAGTTGTATTAGTATGTCAATTTGGTCCTTTGTATGTCTTCACTTGCTAATTGGGAACTTTATCTTATTGTTTGATGGGGGCATGTATAGTTGTCTTGCTTGGATTGTCTTTGGGTTTATGACTATTTTTACCCTTGCTCCTTGTATGGCTATGATGAAGTGGTCTACTTTTGTACACGGCCTTCTTGTGTTGTATTTCCATTTCTTGTTCATGATGGATAGGTGGCGAGAGTCATTGGGTTCTTATGTTTCTCCCCCGTTTACATCATCCTTGGGTAGAGAACTTCAAAGTTTATTTTCATTTATACTTCATGCACCATCCATAGGTCATCTCATTGTTTTTCCCTTTTTCTTTACACTAACTTTGTTACTTGCTCTTGTCTAGTTCTTTATTTTTCACTGGTCACATATGGCACCAAAAAGGGCAAAGACAACAGTCGGCTCTAGTTCCGAATATGATAGACAACGGTTCGTGGATGCTGAAGCTGTGAGTCGCTACCAAAGCTATGTAGTGCATCGCGCTCTGGTTCCTGAGCGAGGCATTGCTCCTGATGACTCCCATCACCAGGACATCTACACTACCATTCAGCAGCGACATTGGGAGTTGTTGGTGCAACAACCCGAGGCAGGCATGGTCCCCCTTATGCGGGAATTTTACGCCAACATGCCTCTGGAGGCTTACCATACCACCGTGCGAGAGAAACGCATCCCGTTTGATGTTGTGTCCATTAACAGGTATTTTCACTTACCTGATTATGAGACTGATGAGTACACTATCTATGCCAGGACACAGTTCACCCTGCACAGGTACTTGCTACGCTAGCACGACCCGGGGCCCAATGGGTAACAAGGAGAGGCGAGGTCTCCAAACTCCGAACAGCAGACCTCACCATGTCCAGCAGAGTGTGGCACAATTTTATCTCATTTTAGATTCCAAATGGTTGCACACACATGAGTGACGTGACGGGCGATCGCGCCATCCTCTTGTGCGCCATTGTCACCGGAAAGACGATTGATGTAGGCAAAGTCATCGGTCGATACATCGTGCACGTCAATAGGAGCATCACCACGCGGCGACTAGGCCACCCCTCTCTCATCACCGCCCTCTGTTGTCTTGCCGGAGTCACCTGGACCTCCGAGGAGGAGCTGATTCACCCCAAGGGGGTAATGGATAAAAATTACATCATGGAACTTCGGGATCATGATCAAGGAATACTTGCGGGGATGCCAGTAGACGAGCCAGAATTTTTTCTTGACGTAATCGAGGGTGTGATGGGAGAGGAGGGCAAAGATGAGTCACCACAAAGCCGCTCGCCCCACAGGAGAGTACCGGATCCGTTTGTGCCATGGCTAGACTAGAGCAACATTCGACCAAAGACGAGACTCAAAGTCGTCGGGAGGAGCGCCGGATCATGAGACATTTACAGTATAGTGAGTCCTCTCACCGCCATCTTTATGACTGTCTCCGACACATTCATGGCTCAGATCCCTCATTCCCGGGCCCTATGCCTCCTTACGCCTCTTCTGATGAGGAATGAGACTTTTTTGCGCTCAGGGCATTACAGTTCTTTTCTCTCCCCTGTTGTTTCTTTAGCTAATTTGGATGTTATTTTCTTATCTGTATTTGCACATTGAGGACAATGTTGTTCTCAAGTTTGGGGGTGATTATATGACTTTTTAATTACTGTTCACTACATGAGGTTTATCTGACTTCATTCCATATTCTATCATATCCTTTTTAAAGTTTTTTTCACTAAAAAAAATGATAAACAAGAGGTTACTCCAACATCCTAAGTATTGTGACCAATAACTGTCCTTTGAAAGATTAAACTTAGGATGCGAGTAGTATTTGACAATCTGTATTGTATCTGTGCTCGTAGTCAGCTATTTTCACCACAAAGTGTTAATATGTTGGAGCGAAGGCATAGACGACTGAAGGATTCCCTAAAAAAAAAACAATAAATATGTTGTTAGTGAAATAAAGTTTAAGTTTGGGGTAAAAGAAAAACAACAATAAAAGGTAAAAATTTTCTAATCATGTAAATGAGCTGAAGATTTGGAGCCTAGGGCCAGTGTAGAGGGAAAATGAACAGAGCACTCAATAAGGTTATCTTGGGCTTATAAGGACTAAACTGGAAAAGGCTAGCACACAACCACTCAAGGAATAATTTGATTCAATTTTCAAATCTTATTATATAGTTTTTAATCAATGTTGCTTTTGTTTTGATGAGTTTATTTCTCGATTCATACAATTCCTGAGGTTTGAGTCTATAGTATGAAACCTACTCTAATATGATCCTTCTTTTTCTCGTTTTTGCTCGAGGACTAGCAATTGTTTATGTTTGGGGGTGTTTGATAGCACACAAAATGTGTTATCCTTAGGCTTAAATTGTGTTAGTTTTATGATAATTTTAGGGTTTTCACGTAATTAATTTGTTGAATTTCAGGTTAAAGAGTAATATGAGGATGGATGGAGAATTATGGGTGAAAAATGAGCCAAAGATTGCCTATGGGAGCCAAAATTGACATTAAATGGACGAAGGAAGGTCAAACCAAGCCATCAAATCCGTGAAGATGGCGTTGCAACGCCATTCCGGACATTGCAACGCTCTGTGTGCAGTCGTTATATTACAAAAGCTCATATCGATGGCGTTGCAACGCTGCTTTGCAGCGTTGCAACGCTCCACACGCAACAAAGACGCTATGAAGATCCGTAGCAATGGCTTGCAATGCCACTTCGATAGCTAAAGGCGCGCGAGGGTAGCAGCGTTGCAACGCTACTTCGATAAGCAAAGGCGCGCGAGAGCAGCAGCGTTGCAACACTGTCCTCAGCGTTGCAATGCCGCTAGATATTTTTTTTATTTATTCGCTAGGGCGTAGCGTTGCAACGCCATGCCCAGCATTACAACGCCGTGCCATTAATATAAAAAAGGAAAGAATGCTTCTTGCAAAAAGGGGAAAGCCTTTTTGGAGAGATTTTCACACCATTGTCTAAACATCATTGTGAGAGATTGTAAGAAGACTTTGGAGAGATTTCAAGGAGAAGACTTTTTGGAGCTCGGGGTTCGTGATAGGTGTCGGGATCGTTGTCGTTCACGCCACGAGAGTTCTTTCTTCGTTTTTTTCACTTTGATTGTTGAACTATGGTTTTGTATTTGAGTTTAGTAGGATTTATAGTGGACATGAGTAGCTAAACTTGTTATCTTAGGGATATATGTAGCCTTTTAATTATGTTATTTTGTTGAATTGGTTGTTTTTGGTTTATTGTAATGTTTTTATTCATGCAATTGCATCCTTAATACTTATAGACTCTTGATCACGGTTTATTTGTTCTTAGGTCTGAATTTATTCTTGTGAAAGATATTTTAGATCTGATCTCAATTGCATGACTGATAGTTAATTTGACATGAGAATGATTGAAGTGTTATTAGAAACCCTTAAGAATTGAACTTAGTGCCATGTTTTGATTTTTAGGTTGAACAGAGACATTTAATTCTATGTCTTGCATGAGATTCACTTGCCTCAAAAGAGGTTATTTGTTATATTAGTTTCTTGGTTTATAAAAGCAGTGCAATAACCCATTAGCATGATCTCAATAAAATAGTTAATTAATTGGTGAAATCTGGTCCCTAAGATATTCGTCTCTCCTGATTGTTCTCAATTTTCACTTTTTGATTTTGTGTTTCACCTCACTTTAAGTCTAATTTTCTAGATAAAATTGAGTGGTGTTATTGATAGGAATTAATTGAATTAAATACTCAATCTTGTGGACGATACTCGTACTCAAATTCACTATATTAAAACTTGACTCGTACACTTGCGGTCCTGCAAAATTTACGCAACAGTAGGATATCATCCACATATAGAACTAGGAATGCGACAAAACTATTGATGATCTTCTTGTAGACACAAGGTTCATCATCATTCTGGTCAAAGCCAAAAGATTTGATTGCCTCATCAAATCTTATATTCCAGGACCTAGAGGCTTGTTTCAGTCCATAAATCAACCTTTTAAACCTGCAAACTTTTTGCTCTTGTTCTGGCTCAATGAACCCTTTGGGTTGATCCATGTAGATGTTCTCATCAAGATTGTCATTTAAGAATGTTGTCTTGACATCCATTTACCATACCTTATAATCATAATATGCGACAATGTCAAGTACAATTCTTATAGACTTTACCATAGCAACAGGTGAAAAGGTTTCCTCATAGTTCACCCCTTGTACCTGGGTATAACCCTTTGCTACTAGTCTAGCTTTAAAGGTTTCCACCTTTCCATCTACACCACGTTTTCTCTTGTAGATCCACTTACAACCTATAGGTTTTACCCCATCTGGTCTATCTACAAGAACCCAAACTGAATTGAAGCGCATAGACTCCTTTTTTTGGTCCATAGCTGTGACCCACTTGTCTTTGTCTTTGTCAACCATTGCTTGATTATAAGTCAATGGATCCTCACAATCGTCATCTGGTATGACAACTTGGATTTCAGATAAATCCATGTAACGGTCAGGTTGTGTTATAATTCTCTCACTACGTCGAGGCACTCTCAACTCTTGAGATGGACGTTATTGACTAGACAATCTAATATCAACAACTCTTGTTGGCGTACTAGCACCATTAGCAACCTTTGTTGTTGTTTCGTCTAACTCATTTAACACAATTTTACTTCTTAGTTTGTGGTCCCTGATGTGGTCCTCCTCTAAGAAAGTGGCATTTGTCGACACAAGTACCTTATCTTCCTTAGGATCATAGAATAATTCACCTCTTGTCTCTTTTGGGTAGCCTACAAATAGGCATAATTTTGAATGTGAATCCAATTTCTTCAGGTTCGTCACAAGCACATGTGCTGAACAACCCCAAACTCTGAAATGACATAAACTACCTTTACGTCCTTTCCAGAGTTCAAAAGGTGTTTTAGAAACACTGTTTGATGGCACGTTGTTCAAAATATATATCGCAGTCTCTACTACATAACCCCAAAAATAGTCAGGGAGATGAGCATAACTCATCATCGATTGAACCATGTCCAACAAGGTTCTATTTCTCCTTTCCGATACACTATTTTGTTGAGGCATACTGGGTGCTGAGAGTTGGGATGTAATTCCATATTCTATCATATAGCTCTGGAATTTTAAATCCATGTACTCTCCACCTCAATCTGATCGAAGTGTTTTAATTGTTTTACCTAATTGATTTTCAACTTCAGCCTTGAATTCCTTGAACTTTTTAAGTGGTTCAGACTTATGATGCATTAGGTAAATATGCCCAAATCTTGAATAATCATCTATGAAAGAGATGAAATATTCATAACCACCTCTGGCTTTAACATTCATCGGACTGCAAAGGTCTGAATGTATAAGCTCAAGAGACTCTTTGGCTCTATAACCTTTTCCACTAAAAGGTCTTTTAGTCATTTTGCCTTTTAGACAGGACTCACATACATGTATAGTACTTTCTTCTAACTCATTTAGAAGTCCACTCTTTACCAACCTCTCAATCCTATTGAGATTAATGTGACCTAACCTAAGATAAGATGTCAAAGATGAGCATTTTCTTTAGGAGAAATTTTACGTTTCTTAGTTTGTGTGTTTGTTGTTTTAAATAGTTAAGTGTTCAAAACAATTTTGACTGAATTCGGTCTCAAAACATACAAACCATTTTCTAATGAAGTTGTACATATTTCGAGACCTTTCTTTGAAATAAAAACTTTATTGAAAGAAAATGAAACAGAAATACATTGTTCTATTAGGCAAGAGATTGAAATAAGGTTTCTAGTAAACCCTGATATCACTAATACATTGTCTAACAACATATATTTCTTGTCGAACAAAAGCTTCATCGTGTCAATCGCTACAATTGAGACGATATCTCCAATTCCAACTTGGAGTGTCATTTCTCCTTTCTGTAGCTGCTGCCAGGAATAAACTCCCTGAAAAAAAAGAACAAACATGATTAGTGGCGCCTGAATCCAGTATCCACGTAGTTTTATCATTATCCACTAGATAAGCTTCTATACAAAGTAAATCATATTTACCTTCTTTCTTCTTCTCGGTCAGGTATTTTGGACAGTTTCGTTTCCAGTGTCCGTCCTCGTTGCAGTGGAAACATTTTCCTTTGTCAGCAACCTCCTTGACCTCCTTGCCCTTTTGGGCGACAGCTTTGTCAGCTCGTTTCCCTTTACCAACCTTCTTCATGTTCTTCTTCTTCCCTTTCAGGTTAGAAGTAGATAAAGCCACTGGTTTTGTTCCAAAGGTCGAACCTCTGTGATAACTTCTATTGGCAACATTTACCTCACCTTTCGTTTCCTGAATTTTCATAAAGACTGAAAGGTCAGGAGTTTATTCAGAAGGGAGGTAAGATTAAAAGTAAGCTTGTTCATAACAACATTACTTCTAAACTGTAAGAAACTATCTGGTAGAGTTTCCAGAATGAAGCTGACCTGGCTCGATTCATTGATCGAAGCACCATTAGACTTCGCGATGTTTAAGTGCACCATCATGTCCCGGACATGATCTCGAACAGATGAACCCTCCAACATCCTTGAGTTGGATATGTACTTGAGGGCATTATGTCGGGCCTATGTAGACTGTTGTCCAAACATGCCCTGCAACGAATCCATGATTTCCTTAGCGGTCATCATGCCCTCGTGCTTCTTGGCCAGTATATCAGACATACTTGCCAACATATAGACCTTGGCCTTATCATTGGCCTTGATCCATTGATCATATGCATTATGAACATTTCGTGTTGCATTCGAGCATGGCACTAGAGGACACTCTTCAATTAACACAAACTTAAGATCATCCACTACCAAGATAGTGTTAAGTTTGTTCTTCCAAGTCATTATGATCTTTTCGGTTAACTTTTCTGCACCCAATAAGGAAATAAGAGCTAGACATATTGTTGAAATACACAATTACTTGTATTAGTTTCTCGCTAAAAACTATCTAATCCAATCAAGTTTTAGCTAATTATCTAATGATTCTTAGGTCATTAATAATTTGCAATGATACTCCAAAAGTTTAGAGTGTATGACACCGAAGGGTAATAAAAAACACTCCTCCTCTAGATTAAGACATTATTTACCAAAACCTAATCCTAGATAACTCTTATTCCTATAGGCTTTAGTTACCATTATTTGGCCAGGATACATATATTCCTTATACCTTGTGAGTGTAACCCTCTGTCTTTAGACCCCAGTGTCCCCATCCAACAAAATCTGCCGAAGGGAGGACTAGGTTGAAAAATAGACTAAGGTAATCTTTATCCCTTTCGAATGTCCACTATGTTCTGATCCACTATGATCACCCTCCGAAGGGATTGCCTGGTCCAGGCCAAACTAGCAGGTTGACCATAGTGATCTCACGGTGTGAACCGACAGAAGATACCATAGGTTTTATTTTCACAAAATCTGCTCTCACTCACTATAAGTACCCTCTCCATTCACCTTGATATTGACTCATACAAACACCATCCGAAGGGGGACACTCCTGTTTGCACCACGAGGCCAAGTATGAGTCTCACGGTGTGAACTTCCTCAGAGAGATGTGGATGAAAATATATGTATCATATACACTTTTTCCTCCCACTAAATACTTTAACTCTATAGGAAATTGACTTAGATTAAACTCGGCTAATGGTTTTACCTAAACTTATCAATATAACTCTTATATTGATCCTATCCTAAGTTTATTAATATAACTCTTTATATTATACCTAGGATTTCTAGTTTATTAACCTCTTAATAAACCCGCTGACGCTACTATAATTTATAAACCCTCTGATTAAAATTTACTCCCAGGTCAGTTCCCAGGTAGGGGTGTTCCGTTTCCGTCAGCTTAAATACCTCAGCTTAGACAAGACCTTCCTTAGACAGAGTTCCTCTTTTAATCATTGTTTATAAATTACATGGTTCCTAATTCTAATCTAATTAGAACTAGATAACCTAAGGTCTATTATTTTCATGTTCTAAACATTTTAAAACTAATGAATTAACCTTGTGTGACATGCAATTCTATGTTATTGTGTTGATCATTCATCACATGAATAATTAAACATACATAACATATTCAACTCATGAATAATATGCATGTCAATGCTGTCCAAAATTAATATAACACCTTATACTAATTATTCATGCAAACTATATAATATAACACTTTATATTATAAATGATGCATGTAAATACTTAACCTAAGGTGGGATATCTAAATAAAAGCATATATTATACATGACAATAATTATACAACAATTGCATAAATTAAATAGCAAAATTAGACAATTTTTGGCACCCTAAAATTATTAAAATCAATATAATCAAATTATATTAATTTAAATTAATTAAAATTAATATAAAAAAAATTTATAATAAATAATATTAAAAATTGTCGTTTCTGTCCGTTGGAGAGCCTCGCAAAACGCCATCGGCGTTGCAACGCTGATTCTAGCATTACAACGCTGCCTTTGTCGCATGCTGGAGAACCTCACGAAACGTATCGGCGTGGCAACGCTGGAAGGCTGCCTCTGTCGCACGCCTTGAACCGTAAGCGCGGCGTTGCAACGCCGATGAACAGCGTTGCAACGTAGTGCACTAGACAGAACAGGATGTTCTGTTTTTCAGCTCGTTTTTGCTCCAATCTTCTCAAAAACTTCTTTGCTTCGATTGACACATTACAGACTCGATTTACATAAATATATGCCCAAAATAATAGGCCCTTACATTGGACAATTCAACGAAAGAAAATATGTAAATCTATGGTGCCAAAAATGAAAACATCTAATTTGCAAACCGAACATTCATCTCATGAAATCAGTAAATTCCACCTCTGTTCTTGATAAATCTAGAACAAGATCAAGAACACAATTGGCGCTTTGATACCAATTGAAAGGATCGAATCCCGCAGCGGAAGCGATTGCGAATCGCGTGTTCTTAATCTTATTACACAACATAATTTTACCTTTGAAGAACGATTTTCTTCTTGTATTCCTTCTCCAAGGTGTTGCTCACGATCTCACGATCTCAACGGTCCGAACCCGGCACATACAAAGATCTACCACTAGATCTTCTCCGTTGTTCTCTAGGTGAGGGAGAAATGTGGGTTCCTTTAGGATGAGGTGTAGAGAGTTTGAGAGAGTTGTCTAGGAACTTTTCCAACAATAATCTCAAGTGAACTTTAGGGTTATTCCAAAAATGGCTAAGCTCAAAGTTGCACTCCATGCAACTATTTATAGGAAAATAGGATAGAAATTACCATCCTATCCCTCATTCATTCTCTCATAAGTATATAGTTAATTTGTGAATCTAATTCACATTAAAACTATATATTATATCAATTATATCACATATAATTGATATATCACCTTCTATACGAAATTAAACACTTCAATTTCATTCCTAACTTTATACCCTCAATATAACCATGTTGAGCCGACGGAGGGACTTATGGGACCTACAATTCATGAACTCAAATGATGTGAGATTAACTAATCAAACTCTTTGATCCGATTAATCAATATTCATTAACTACAAGTCACTCCACTATAGACTTACAGTTGCACTCTCCTCACTGTAGATTATATGGTGTTCATCGATATAATCATTACCCATGAGTCGACCCTTCACAGGTTGTTTGTAATTACAGTTTGGTCAAGTTACCGTTTTACCCCTGTGATTACCTCTTGCTCCTTAAGCACTACTGATCCTTTAATGAACAACAAGTCTATGGTCCTACCATAAACTCAAACCCTCTTAAGCTAGTTTAGAGGGCATGACCCCGTTGTTTAAGACCTGGACTCAGTTCTTAAGGGAACAACCTATCTAATTTCTTTGTCTAGGAATGAGCGAATTCCATCTTGAAGAGTTAAGTCCTCAGCTACCTATGAGGTTCTGTCCCTGAGAAGGTAGGCATATTGAGTCGGCTACAGGCCACTCTCACTCATACTAGTCTAAGGACAAAGCCCTATAAGAAGGAGTTCATAACTTGCTCAGGATTCAAGTCAAATCACTAAGGATCATCAATTATTAGTCTTATTTTGTTAACGGTGTTATACTAGTTAGACTAATAATTTGCAATCATGTCTTGTATGAACTCATCATACAGGATGTCCTCACTCGCATGTCATACACATGAATGAGTTGGATTACCTCATTTGCACTAACTATAAAGTGGGTCGCATCCATGGTGTTACTAGAATAAGGTTTCCAACCTTATACATATACCATAGACCATTTAGGTTATACTCTAGAACATAATCCAATTAGAGTCTACTACACTAATGTTCAAGATCTATTATAACCTTGGAGTTTAGTTTATTGGATTTACAAAACGAGAATATAATTTCATCAAATCAAATAACTCTTTATTTATTTGACTAAAATTACACAAGTTTAGGACACATATCCCAACACTTGTGAGTCCTGCTTATAAGGAAAAATGACTAAGCGACCTTTTACTGGAAAAGGTTATAGAGCCAAAGAGTCCTTAGAGCTTATACATTCGGATCTTTGTGGTCCAGTGAATGTAAAACCTCGAGGAGGGTACGAATATTTCATCTCCTTCATAGATGATTATTCAAGGTATGGTTTTCTATACTTAATGCATCATAAGTCCGAGGCTCTTGAAAAGTTCAAAGAGTTCAAGTCTGAAGTGGAAAATGCATTAGGGAAAACCATTAAGACATTTCGATCTGATCGAGGTGGAGAGCATATGGACCTGAGATTCCAGGACTATTTGATAGAATATGGAATCTAGTATCAACTCTCAGCACCAAATACACCACAGCAGAATAGTGCATCTGAAAGGAGAAATAGAACCTTGTTAGACATGGTTCGATCTATGATGAGCTATGCTCAGTTACCTGACTCGTTTTGGGGTTACGCAATAGAGACTGCAGTTCAAATCTTGAACACTGTTCCATCAAAGAGTGTTTCATAAACACCTTTTGAGTTGTGGAAGGGGCGTAAACCTAGTTTACAACACTTCAGGATTTGGGGTTGTCCAACACACGTGCTAGTGACAAATTCGAAGAAATTGAAACCTCGTTCAAGATTATGCCTATTTGTAGGCTATCCCAAGGAGACGAGAGGTGGTCTTTTCTACGACCCACAAGAAAATAAGGTGTTTGTATCAACAAACACCACTTTCTTGGAGGAAGATCACATGAGGAGCCACAAACCATGTAGTTAGTTAGTATTAAATTAAGCTACAGAGGAGTCAACAAGAGTTGTTGACCAGGCTAGACCTTTATCAAGAGTAGATAAAGAAACCGACACATCCAATCAATCCCGTCCTTCTCAATCGTTGGGAATGTCTCGACGCAGTGGGAGGGTTGTTTCCCAACCTGACCGCTACTTGGGTTTAACTGAAACTCAGGTTGTCATACTGGATGACGACATAGAAGATTCATTATCTTATAAACAGACAATGAATGACGTAGATAAGGACCAATGGATCAAAGCCATGGATCTTGAAATGGAGTCGATGTACTTCAATTCAGTTTGGGAACTTGTAGACCAGCTTGAAGGGGTACGACCCATAGGGTGCAAATGGATCTATAAGAGAAAGAGAGATGCAGCCGGAAAGGTACAGACCTTTAAGGCTAGACTTGTAGCAAACAATTTTACCCAAAGGGAAGGAGTTGACTATGAGGAAACTTTTTCCCCTGTTGCTATGTCAAAGTCCATAAGGATACTCTTGTCCATAGCCGCATTTTATGACTATGAGATCGGGTAAATGGACGTCAAGACTACCTTTTTGAATGGTAATCTTGACGAGAGTATCTAAATGTCTCAACACGAAGGGTTCATAGCCTGAGGTCAGGAGCAAAAAGTTTGCAAGCTCAATCGATCCATTTATGGGTTGAAGCAAGCATCCAGATCTTGGAACATAAGATTTGATACTACAATCAAGTCTTATGGCTTTGACCAAAATGTTGATGAGCCTTATGTTTACAAGAGGATCATCAACGATAAAGTAGCTTTCTTAGTACTATATGTGGATGATATCTACTCACTGGGAATGATGTAGGATACCTAACTGACATAAAGAAATGGTTGGCGACCAAATTCCAAATGAAAGATTTGGGAGAGGCGCAGTATGTTCTTGGGATTCAAATTTTTAGGAATCGTAAGAACAGAAGGCTAGCTCGGTCTCAGGTGTCTTATATCGATAAAATGTTGGCCCGATATTCAATGCAGAATTTTAACAGGGGTTTATTGCCCTTTAGTCATGGAATTCATTTGTTTAAGGAACAATGTCCTAAGACACCTCAAGAAGTTTAGGATATGAGACGCATTCCCTATGCCTTGACGTAGGTAGCTAAATGTATGTTATGCTATGCACGAGGCCAGACATTTGTTATGTAGTGGGAATAGTCAGTAGGTACCAGTCCAATCAAGGGTTAGACCACTGGATCGTAGTTAAAAATATCCTTAAGTATCTAAGGAGAACGAGGGACTATATGCTTGTGTATGGGTCTAAGGATTTGATCCTTATAGGATACACTAATTCTGATTTTCAAACAGATAAAGATTCTAAGAAATCCACATCAAGATCAGTTTTCACCCTTAACAGGGGAGCTATAGTGTGGCGTAGCATCAATCAAGGATGCATCGTCGTCTCCACCATGGAGGCAGAGCATGTAACTGCTTGTGAAGCAGCTAAAGAGGCTATTTGGCTAAGGGAATTTCTAACTGATTTGGAAGTTGTTCCAAATATGAAAATTTTCATCACCTTATACTATGACAACAGTGGTGCGGTAGCCAATTCAAAGGAACCTCGTAGTCACATGAAAGTCACAAAGATCGCTTTGGAGCACAACATAGTTGATCCGTTTAAGAAGACTCTCACAGCTAAAGTGTTTGAGGGTCATCTGGAGAGTTTAGGTCTACGAGACATGTACATAGGGTAATCTAGGGAAAGTGGGAGATATGTAATGGGTATGTGGATGCCCTAGTTTATTGTATTTTGTATCTCTGTAACCACCGTTTTAGATTGTAATGTACCTCACTAGAGTTTTAGTTCAAGTAGGAGTTTGTTGGGATTTATGCCCTAAAAATCGTAGTTTGTAAATAATGTTCTAATCAAATCAATAAAGAGTTTTTGTTGTCAATAAAGAGTTATTGTTTATCATTATTTACTATATTGCCTTAACTTAACCCTAAATCCAATAAACTAACATCCAAGGTTGTTACATGTCTCTTGAATTGAATGTAGTGGACATATAAGGATCTCAGTTCGAGATACAACCTAAAGGGTCTATAGTAAGAGGATAAGGTCTGGGTAACTTACCCTGGTAATACTATGGATATGTCCCACTTTGTATTTGATACAAACACAGTAATCCTAAAGTGTTCGTGTAGACGACATGTGAGTGGGGATATCCTATGTAATGAGATTACATAAGACCGAACCACGAAATAGTAACCACTAGATGTAACTCCGTTAACTAGTTAGTTTTCTATTTCAATAGGATGACCTAGGCAACTTGATCTCAATCCTAGGCAGGTTACGAGCTCCTATTTGCGAGAGATTGTTCTTTGACTAGTATGGGTGAGAATGGACAGATTCGCCGACTCAATATGTCTACCTTCTTGGGGACAAGACCGAGCAGGCAGTTGGGGACTTAACCTACCAAGATGGAATTCACTCCTTCCCGCCTATTAGGGTAAGTAGATGAATATTCCCTTAAGTGGTGTCTCCGGGACTTGAACAAAGGGTCCGACCCTCTCATTGGCCCGAAAGGGACTTCTGTTTGTTGGTAGGACCACAAACAGGTTGTTTATTAGAGGAGCACTGGGACTTAAGGCAAAGAGATGTAACCTAGGGGTAAAACAGTAATTTGACTCAGCTGGTGTAACGAACATTCGTGAAGGATTGACTTGTTGTTATTGGTCACTATCCGTGGACACAGAAATATATCTATAGTGAGAAGAGTGCCACTACGGGACTTTAGTGGAGTGTTCCCGCAGTTAACGAATGCTGATTAGGAGGTTTATGAGATTAACTGAATAATCATGTATCGTTGGAGCTTCTGATCTGTAGATCTATTAGGTCCACCTTCTAGTTCGTAAAGGGTTCTTAGATCATTTGAACTTGAAATGTTCAAATTCAATTAGAGAATAAACATGATGTATGGAGATACATTATAATATAAAGTTTTTATATGCATTAGAACTTTATATTATAAATTTAATTTGAATATGATTCATATTAAATTATATGAGAGAATTAAATATTTGAAAGAGTTCAAATATTATTTAAATGTGAATGAGATTCATATTTAAAACTATAGGTTGATGTACAATAAAACTATAGGTTAAATGGTAAAATGATTAAATGTGATTTAATCATAATTAAATATATGATATTTAATTAGTTTTAATTAAATGTGATTTAATTAAAATTAAAATTAAAATTAATATAATTAAATAAGATTTAATTAATTATATTAATTAATTAATAATTAAAAATAATTTAATTATTAATTGGGAACGTGTCACGATGACATGTTCCTACACTCCCCCAATTCCCTCTCGATAGGGAGTGGGGAGTTACCCTACTTTTCCTTCTTCTTCTCCAGTGTGAGAATGAGATGTTTGACTGAATCGATCAATGCAATTGAGAATTGCTTGAGAACTCTGTCTGAAAACACACAAATTCCCTCTACTTCCCAATTGTTGGAGGTTTCCCACCAAACCTTGATCTAAGACACTCAGAGACATAGAAGGTTTTCACTATTGGTAGTGTCTTGCTGAGAAAAGAAGAATAGTGTAGAGTTGCATTTGCAAGGAGTTGTTGTCAATTTGTGGAACTACAAAGGTAATATGTTTTTTCTTTTACTTTAGAATTTACAGCATGATCTAGTCAATTTAATTCATGCTTCAATTATTGGTTATCTCTGTTTTTATTGCCAATTTATGGATTTTTGGAGTAAACCAAAATAAACAAGCAAATACGATTTTAATACCACATTTTCGATGCTCAAGGAGATTCGATTCCCTTCATTTTAACAATCTTGGTTGAGGTCGTCGTCGTCGTCGAGGTCGTGACCGCGGTAGGAGAAGAAATAATTATTTTCGTGATGGTCATTATAATTATCAAAATTTCAAGAAACCCACACGAGCTGATGATCATAAATGAAAAGCTACACAAAATAAGAATTCAAGAGGTGATGAAAATAAATGCTTTCGATGTGGAATGACTAGACACTGGTCACGTGTTTGTCGTACATCCAAACACTTAGTTTATATCAATCAAGTTTTCCTGAAGGAAAAAGGGAAAAATGTGGAAGCAAATCTTACTTATCAAAATAATGATATATTCGACCCATCCAATATGACAAATTTGGATGTGGCAGGCTTCTTTGCATCTCTTGAATAGAAAATTGAATCAATTGATGGATTAGCAAATGCTTCTTTTAATTTTGAGAATATCCAAGAATAATGTTTGTGTAAAAAAAAAATCTATCTTTATGGTTTTTCCAGCTTTGAATTTTTATAGTTTAAGTTATGCATCTCTTATTGTAATTATTTTTGTTTAATGAAGAAATATGAACAGTTTCCATATGTTGAGTGACTAGAAAATGAGCAATGAAGATTTGTGTCTGGAAGACTGCGCAACTACGCACACAATACTTATAAATAGAAAATATTTTTCTAAATTGGCAATGTTGGAAGCAAAAGTCAATACTATATCAGGTTCTGCAAACTTGATTGAAGGTTTTGGAAAAGTAAACTTTATATTGCCTAGAGAAACAAAATTCACAACTAATAATGTTTTGTTCTCTAGTAAGTCGAAAAGAAACTTATTAAGTTTTAAAGATATACGTGACAATGGTTATCATGTTGAGACTGATCGTAAAAATAATATAGACTATCTTTATATCACATCTACTGTTTCACATGAAAAACGTACATTAGAAATACTACCTGCTTTTTCTTCTAGATTATATTATACTCGTATACGAGTAATCGAAAGTTATGCAACAATGAACTAGAAGTTCATGAATCTAGAAATATTCAATGTTTGGCATGATCGATTAGGTCATCCTGGATCAATAATGATGAGAAAAATTATTGAGAATTCACATAGACATCCATTAAAGAACCAAAAGATTCTTCAATCCAATAAATTGTCATGTGATGCTTGCTCTCAGGGCAAACTAATCATTAGACCATCACCACCTAAAGTGGGGACTGAATCACCTGCATTTTTTGAACCCACCAAGTGGACCATTTAGATACTTCATGATACTGATTGACGCATCCAACAGATGGTCACATGTATGTTTATTATCACGTTGAAATCTTGCATTTGAAAGGCTACTTGCTCAAATAATTAAGTTAAAAGCACAGTTTTTTGATTATACAATTAAGATCATTCGTCTTGATAATGTTGGTGAATTTACATCTCAGGCATTCAATAATTATTGTTTGGCTATTGGATAAATGTTGAACATCCTGTAGCACATGTTCATACACAAAACAGTTTAGCAGAATCATTTATAAAACGTTTGCAATTAATTGCTAGCCCAATGCTTATGAGAGTAAAGCTTCCAATATCTGTATGGGGACATACTATTTTGCATGTTGCATCACTAATACGCATTAGGCCATTAGCTTATAATAAGTACTCTCCAATGCAATTAGCTTATGGCCAACAACAAAATATATCTCATTGGAGAATTTTTGGATGTGCAGTATATGTTCCAATTGCTCCACCACAACGTATTAAGATGGGTCCTCAAAAGAGGTTAGGAGTATATGTTTGATATAATTCCCCATCAATTATTAAATATCTTGAACCCCTGACGGGTGATATATTTACTGCACGATTTGCTGATTGTCATTTTAATGAAACAAATTTTCCAACATTAGGGGGAGGAATTAAGAAGTTGGAAAAAGATATTATATGGGATGCATCGTTATTATCTCATTTAGATCCCCGTACAGATCAATGTGAACTTGAAGATCAAAAGATAATCAATTTTCAAAATATAGCAAATCAATTACCAGATGCATTTACAGATGCTAACAAAGTAACTAAATCATATATACCAGCTGCAAATGCCCCATCGAAAATTGATATCCCAATACAACAAGTTGTAACTAATGAGTCTGGGGCACGCCAGAAGCGTGGTAGACCTATGGGTTCTAAAGATAAAAATCCTCGAAAAAGAAAAGTAGTTGATAATCAAAATGATCTAATAAAGGATATAGATGTTCCAGAAGAAATCCAAAAAAAAATACAGAATACTACTACTAATAAAACTTATGAAAGTCCAGTGCTTGAGATAATAATGAAATTTTCATAAACTATGTTATAACAGGAAAAAGATGAAACTGAAATGATATAGTTGTTGACAACATTTTTGCTTACGATGTTGCTCATGATATTATTCATGAAGGTAATGATTATGATCCAAAATCCATAGAAGAATGTCAACATAGAAAGGATTGGCTTAAATGGAAAGAAACAATCCAGGTAGAATTAAACTCACTTTCAAAACGTGAGGTTTTTGGACCAGTAGTCCAGACACCAGAAGGTGACAAACCTGTGGGATACAAATAGGTATTTGTAAGGAAAAGAAATGAAAAAAATGAGGTCACAAGATATAAAGTGAGACTTGTTGCACAAGGATTCTCGCAAAAACCTAGTATTCATTATGAAGAGACATATTCTCCCGTGGTGGATGCAATAACATTGAGATATCTAATTGGTTTGACTATATATGAAAAGCTTGACATGTATCTGATGGATGAAGTCACGGAATATTTATATGGATCTCTGGATAATGACATCTATATGAGAATCCCATAAGGATTTAAAATGTCAGAAACATATTCTCGGGAATTGTGTTCAATAAAGTTACAGAGATCACTATATGGATTAAAACAATCAGGACGAATGTGATATAATCGCCTGAGTACATATTTGTTGAAAGAAGGATATCAAAATAATCCAATATATCCGTGTGTTTTTATAAAGAAAATCCAATCAGGATTTGTGATTATAACTGTATATGTTGATGACTTAAATATAATTAGAACTTCTGAAGAGTTATTAGAAGCAATAGAATATCTTAAGAAAAAATTCGAGATGAAAGATCTTGGGAAAATAAAATTTTGCCTTGGTTTGTAAATTGAACATTTAGCAGATGGGATATTTGTTCATCAGTCAACGTATACACAGAAAATTTTAAAAAGATTTTATATGAACAAAACACATTCATTGAATATTTCGATGGAAGTTCGTTCACTGGATGTAAAGAAAGATATATTTCGACCTCGAGATGATAACGAAGAAATTCTTGGTCCTGAAGTACCATATCTTAGTACAATTGGTGCACTTATGTATCTTGCTAATAATACAAGACCAGATATCACATTTTCAGTAAATTTATTAGCGAGATATAGCCCTTGTCCAACCAAAAGACACTGGAATGGAATTAAACATATACTTCGTTATCTCTGAGAAACAATTGATATGAGATTGTTTTATTCTAGCAAATCCAATTTTGATATAGTTAGTTATGCTGATTTTGGATATTTATCTGATCCACAAAAAACTAGATCTCAAACAGGTTATCTGTTCACATGTGGAGGAACTGTCATATCATGGCGATCAGTACACAAACAATAACAACCACTTCTTCTAATCATACCGAAATCCTTGCGATTCACGAAACAAGTCGAGAATGTGTATGGCTAAGATCGATGACTCAACATATCCGTGAAACATGTGGTTTGTCTTCTAAAAAACTTCTTCCAACAATATTATACGAAGACAACACAACCTGTATAGCTCAAATCAAGGAAGGATATATCAAAGGAGATCGAACGAAACATATCTCACCAAAACTTTTCTACACTCATGATCTTGAAGAAAATGGTGATCTCACTGTACAACAAATTTGTTCGAAGGATAACCTGACCAACTTATTTACGAAGGTATTACCAACTGCAACCTTTGAGAAATTAGTACATAGTATTGGAATGCAGCAACTTAGAGATCTCAAATAATGTCCCCATGAAGGGGGAGCATTTATATTATAGTAAGTTATATAAAATATATACTTTTTTTTCCTTCACTATGATTTTTTCCCATTGGGTTTTTCCCTAGTAAAGGTTTCAACATGACATATTTTATATAAAATTGGCATCTAAGGGGAGTGTTATAAATAAAATAATAAATAGATGCCCAAATCTCCCTTCACCATGTGTCAAGCCCCCTATTGCCCATGTGACCTCTATGTGTCCATTTTCTACCTTTGATTAGTGTCCAAGTGTACCACATCAAGCTTGCCATTTTGCCTATAAATAGTGGTCTATAGTGAGAAATATAAATACACAAAATTTTGGTGGATTTCTCTACTCTCTCTTTTATAATTCTCCTTTTATTTGTTCTTTTATATATATCACTATTACCATTTTCCTTTTATTATTATTATTATTATTATTATTCATATTCTTTATTATTATTATTATATATTTTGGTAAAGTTTTGGTACCCAATTTTTTCTCTCAATTTCACAACATAGACCAATTAATACAGTAATATTGAATGTATTAAAACTCTATCAACCTATATTATTTTAATTAAAACCATTAGATGTAAACATTCACATTAAAATATAACTACATTAGATTTTTCCTAAAACAAAATACATTATCACGAAATTTTACATTTTTATTTAACAATGAAAAAATCTTCCTTTTTTTTAATTGAAAACAACAGAAAACTTTCTATCGGCCAAAATTAAAATTAAAAATGATAATATACTAAAAAAATTAATCGATTCATAATTTTTTTTTCTAACCAAGATTACTTTATAATGGGTGTGAGGAAAATTTAACAAAGAACAATACGTCAAACATATTTTCTATTGCTATTAAAGTTCCCAAATGTTTATCTCTTATGTATTTTATGGAAATAAATGTGACGCATGTTAGATAAAATTACAAAAATATAATTTAAAATTAAAAACTATATTAAATTTCAAATGAAATTAAAGGCATTAGTTCTAATTTGAATTATTTATAGTGGACGAGGTTATTCCATTTTTTAATAAAATATAGAGATGGAGAATTAGTTGTAATCAAGAGATGAGAAATCATGAAGAGAAAAAAGAGGGAAATGTTGGAAAATAAAACTATTTTGAATTATTTATGGTTGAGAGCTTATTTTTATTTTTATTTTATTATTATTATTATTATTTGAATTATTATTTGAATTATCGAGAAGGAGAATTAGTTGTAACTGAAGAGATGAAAAATGATGAGAGAGAAACCAAGGGAGAAATTATAGGAAATAAAGCTATTTTGAGTTTTATGTGTAACCCTCAAAGCTTAAGGATCAAAAGAGAGAAATGTGGGAATTAGTTATTTTAATTTATTGAAAATTTATGATTAAAATTGATACAATCTATAAAGTTCAGAGTCAAAAATGTTTTTTTCCTAATTTATTCAACTCTCCATCCAAGGGATTTTTAATTTTCATATGTTTATTTACTTATCCATTTTAATCATTGGGCATGAAACACTTGAAAAAATGGAATGATTTCTATAAACTTTCAAGCCAATGAATTTTAAATTTCATAACCAAAACAAAATAAATGCAATAATATTAGTGTTAGCACTTAAGTTTTAAAATTTAGGGAAAAATACATTTTTTGTCCCTCAGTTTGTAGGTATGTTTCTATTAAGTCCTTAAGTTTCAAAATCGAACAATCAAGTCTCTTAATTTGGTAAAATAGTTCAATCGAGTCCCTCCACGTTAACTACAGTTAATTATTTAACGGATTGATGACGTGACAATTTTTAATATTAAAAAATAATTTTTAAAATAAAAATAATGATTATAATAATAATAATAAATAATAATTATTAAAAAAAACTTTTCTCCTTCATTTTCTCTTTCTCTCTCCTCTTTTTCTTTCTCTTTCTCTTTCCCTCTCCTCTATCATCCGATTCTTCTTCCTCCCCCTCCTCTTTTTCCTTTTCCTTCTCCTTTTCCTTCATTTTCCTTTTCCTCTTCATTTTTTCTCTCCTTTTCCGATTCTTTTTCTCTCTTTCCCATCTCATCTTCAATCTCAAGAATCTCACAAACTCAATTTTAGAGACACCAATAAATTCTATCTGTGTAAAACTTTATACTTTTTTGTGCAGATGGTATGGTTGAAGAAGAAGAGAAGCTCATGCCTGATCTGAATTTGCTCCTTTCATTTCACCCAATTTCTTCAATCTCCTTCTTCCTCATTTTTTCACTTCTCATCTCTCTATTTTTCCTCTGTGTTTTTTTTATGTTCTTCACTTAATTCTGTCCAAGCAATAGTAGATCTGTGAAATGAGTTTTGTTAAGAGAGAAATTCAAGGCCTTTTAATGGGGGTTTTTAGAGAGAGAAGTGAAGTGAAGAGCATCAGTTCGACTGCGTTTTGTACACCTTTCTTCTTCGTTTTTAAGCTCTCTATGAAGTGGGTTTTGTTGGTGACCGTCCGTTATTGTTTTTCCTGAGCTGAGTTTCTTCTTTTGGGGGTTTTCTCTATTGGCAGTGTGATGGAGGAAATTACAGTGAAAATTACAGGGACCAAAATTGGGTTTGTGGGATTTCTTGAGGTTGAAGATGAGATGGGAAAGAGAGAAAAAGAATCTGAAAAATGAGAAAGAAAAAATGAAGTGGAAAAGGAAAGTGAAGGAAAAGGAGAAGAAAAAGGAAAAAGAGGAGGTGGAGGAAGAAGAATCGGATGATGAAGAGGGAAAGAGAAAGAGAAAATGAAGGAGAAAATGTTTTTTTAATAATTATTATTATTTATTATTATTATTATAATAATTATTTTTATTTTGAAAATTATTTTTTTAATATTAAAAATTGACACATCATCAATCCGTTAAATAATTAACTGTAGTTAACATGGAGGGACTCGATTGAACTATTTTACAAAATTAAGGGACTTGATTGTTTCATTTTAAAACTCAGGGACTTAATAGAAACATACCTACAAATTGAGAGACCAAAAATGTATTTTTCTCTAAAATTTAAATGTAAATTCTATCACTATCAACAATCTAGAATCACAAGCCCCTTAAATATTAATTGATAGCACACAAAATGTGTTATACTTAGGCTTAATAATTGCTAGTTTTATGATGATTTTAGGATTTTTCACGTGTTTAAATCATTTAATTTCAGGATAAGAGCGTAAACAGAACAATTGGAGATATTTTGCATCACTCGGGATCAAAACGAGACTAATTGGAGCTTAATATAACATCAATTGGAACTGAAAGGACCAAACCAAGCTAATGGACCCGAAGTGATGGCGTTGCAACGCCGGCGCCGCGCGTCTTTGTGAAGTCAGTGATTGAAGACTACGCGATAACGCGTAACGCTGCGCGCCGCCTTAGGGCGTTAACGCTATCTCGATAAGAAGGCATGCACGAGGAGCCGAACAAAGGGCGTTGGAACGCTGCTTCGCAGCGTTGCAACGCCATTTCAATAAGGAGCGCGCGTAAGGGTAGCGATGTTGCAACGCTGCCCTCAGCGTTGCAACGTCGTCGACTATTTCCTTATTTACCAGCCGCTTAGGGTACAACGTTGCAACGTTGTCCCTAGCGTTGCAACGCTGCACCGATTCCATCTATAAATATATCCTTATGATTTTATTACAAGAAGAGCCAAATTTGGTAGATTTTCCACTCTAATTTCGAAATACACATGGTAAGAAGAGAGAAAAGAGCGTTTTTTGAGCCAAAGCATCCGTGGAGGTTCGAGATCGAAGGCGGGAGCTCGGAGACGAAGGACCGGTATCGACACATAAGTTTAATTTCCTTTTCTTTCAATTTGTAATAGCGTTCTAAGACGTTTTCTATTTGTTTAGCTTGATTTTCATGTGATTTAGAGTAGCTAGACATTGTAGTTAGGATTTGATTTACTTGTTATGACTTTCTTGCTATGTAATGAAGCATGTTTTGTCTTTATTTTTGGCAATTCGTTCTTTACTTTTTAATTTGTTAGTTCAAGTGGACTCGAGAGATAAAACTTGAATTAGACCAAAATTGTCAAAACCCTTAGAAATCTGGCATAAGGATGACTTAGAAATCTTAGGGAAACAATAAAGAAGTTGCTTAATGTCATGCATGTCGTAGGTTCATATGGAGACTATGGAATTTATTGCATGTGTGAGGCTCACTAAGAATCGAGAGGTTTTCTTGAGTATTTTACTTCTTGTTTATAAATTCATCTCATTGGTTCATTGCATGTGTTAATTGAGTCATTAACTTGTAAAACACTTCCTTCAAATCTATCAATTCGTGTCTCCACATGTTTGTTTGTTTGCTTGTCTTCACTTTCAACCAACTATCCATGTTATGTTTCTTTAGCTAAAATTGAGAATTAGTATCTTAGTAATTAATTAATCTAGAAACCCATTCTCGAGGATGATACTTTGGACTCATAAATCACTATACTAAAACTTGACCCGTACACTGCGATATTGCATATCTATAATTATACACAACATTAATAAAATAAAATTAAAAATCCACTTAACTAACTAAATTTAGCCCCCACTCCATTGCTACTTTTTACTCATCCACTCCCACCCTTTTTGTTATGCTTATTGAATTCATCTCTACAACTTTGTTGAAGTAGATCATCAATTATTTGCCATGAAATTACTATAATTCAGAACAAGTTTGGTCATTCACGAAGCACAATGTTCAATGTTGCTTTTCTTCTTTCTAACACATGTATTTTTCTATATTATGAACCGACGAACATTGAAAAAGATTGTTAATCATTGTGATTAAGTAAGTCACATTTTCAAATGCAATCTTCTATTAAATTTTTAAATGTTCTATTTTCTTTCCACAATTTCATTTCTATTCAACTCTCTAACGTATATTTATATATAAAGGATTTTATACATTTTATTGAAAATTTGTTCAAATCAAACAAAATAATTGTCTCTTAAAATTTTCTATTTCATTGGAGATTTTAATATAATTTTATACTTTTCTTTGATATTATTAGTTGCACTTTTACAAATTATATATTATTTTCTGCTCATTGTAGTGTAATAGACTAATGTTAAAGTGGATGTGCACCACCTTTAATTGTTTGTACCTGCATAAAGCATGAATTCTCAAGAACATAGTTTTTATAAAAGTTAAAACAAATTTAGCAAACAAGAGGCATAACAATCATATATATTGTCTTCATTCTTCATATCTCAATCTTGTGATATTTCATTCTCTTTTTTTAAAAAAAACAAATGCATTAAGCAGACGGAGAAAGAGATTCTCCTTGAAGAATATACCAAACCCAATTGGGAAAGTCCGAAGTCCAAAAAACAGGGCCCTCATCCGATGTAGAGGAAGGCAGCCAAATAGGGACTCCAAAAAAACAGCCCTAGCAAGATGATGGTCAACAAAATTACAAGATCTAGCGCAGTATAAATAGGAAACTAAAGGCCAATAGACAGCCAAGTATCAAATGTCCTCCAGAATAGAATTCGTTTAAAAGATATCTGTACCCGGGATGGTTAGAGCAGACACAACTTTCCAAGAATCTGATTCCACCGTGAGAGAGTGGGAGGAGTACATGTCCATGTTTTTAAAGGCTTTCAAACTGACATGAATTGTCACCGCTTCCAAGGATTTAATCGACCATCGCCTCTTCCAATGTTGGAACCCGGTGCAGATGGGAGACCCTTTGGAGTCCCGAACAATCCAACCAAACTCACCTCTTCCTGCGGCTTCGCACCAAGTAGCATTAGTGCTCAACCTAAGCATGTCATCCAGAGGAGGGGTCCATATGTTCGGACTCAAGAGGCTCTCATATCTAGTCAAAGTCATGCCACGATGATCTTCAACTTTAAAGACTTCAAGACTCTTTGCTACGAACATGAGAAGGCGATTCAGTTCCATGGGAGGACCTACACAAGAAGCACGCGTAGTAAAGGTAAAGGAGTTTCTAAAATTCCAAAAGCTCCATATTATAGTGATGACTTTTGAAAAATCTTCTCCTCAGAGAGTTTTTGACAAACAACCCCAATAGTCAAGGGGATCCAGTAGACTCTGCATTAATAAAAAAGCTTAGTCATCATAGGAAAGTAACATAATCACACTTTCGAGACCAATTTGGTAGGTCTAGAAGGCATGGGAAACAGACTCCGCCTTTTTCCTACAAAGCAAACAAAGATGGTTAGTAACAACACCTCTTTTGCAGATATTAAGGAGGGTAGGAAGGACATCGTTTAACATCTTCCAAACACAAATCTTTACACGAGGGATCGCATTAGATTGTCAAATCTTATTCCAGAGGGACTTTTTGACACTCTGATAAAGACGTCATCTCACTAGACTTAAGGTGGAAGCTAGGTGGTAATCACTCTGAACCGAAAAGATGCCCATCACGTCCTCATTCCAAATAATTTCATCATTGAGGTTAACTTCAAGTTATTGAACTTCCTTTTGGGACCTAGCTGCGTGAAAATTCATATCGAAAAGGAAATATAAAAAACGAGGGAGTCGAAGATCAAAAGGAACAACCAGATAGGAATTCGATAAGATCTGAAATTATGTGTAGGAGTCGAGGAAGAGGTCGAATAGGGGTCGAGAGGCAACGAGAGGATGAAATCGAAAAGGCCAAGGATGACGATCGGAGTTCCAACAACCAAATGGACAAGAAAGAAAAAGGCTCAATCGGCTTGAGGGTTCAATAAAAAACGGGAGGGGTAAACTTCGAGAAGGAAGTAGGCATAGTGGCAGTCGAATTTCAGAGGTGGGGCCCGCCAACAATGATGTCAACTCACAACAATTGTTATTTGAAAAAGAATTTCCTTCATAGTACAACCATCTTTTGGGGCCTATCGAGGAACAAGGAAGTATTAGTCCCACTAGTCCACTTTTGGTAAAGGACCCAATTATTCTTAGTGTTAGGGGGCCTCGATTACAACCACTTATCTTAGGTCCTAAATCGATTCCTTCAACAGGCCTTATTGAAAAACTTAAAGATTTGGGCCCTTCTACAGAAACGAACTCACCAAAACAGGTTATTAAATTGCAAGTTGACTACGGGGCGACAGTGACTTCAGGATGCAGGAAACCAGAAAATTGAATTAACACCATTGTCGATCAGAAGGCTGAAAAGATGAACCCAATTAGTAATTCTAGAAAGCAAACCCAATCGAGGAAAAAATGGAAACGAATGGCTTAGTTTGAATAAGGTTTTGAGGTGACTAGATGCAGCTCTAATACTCAGGCAGGCTCCAACACATTATGGAAATTGACAATGTTACACATACCCAAAAGAAATTTTGTATTCAAGACTCGACTACACGAAATGAGATATCGGTGGAGGATGGTCAGCAGCCTCCACAAACGCCATGAAAATATTGTGTTGGAAATGTTTCTTCTTGCTTATAATGCAACTTCTCAAGAGTGTTCCTCAACTAGATGGCTTGACATGCACATGATGTTGCTGCCACAAATTCAGCTTCAGTGGTAAATAAAGTGATGATTGACTGCTTTTTCGAAGACCATGAGATAACTCCTGAACCAAGCATGAAATACTCTTTCTGTCATTTAAATTTTCTGCATAATCACTATCACTACCCAATGAGGTTTAATTCTCCTCTTTTTTTTTATAAAGAATGTCAAGATCAGGAGTCCCTTTTAAGTAACGTAAGATTCTTTTGGCAGCAAGAAGATGAAGCTCAGTTGAAGATTCCATAAACCTGCTAATTAAACTTACAACATACATAATATTTGGCCTTGTAGTTGTCAAGTACATCAAACTTCCAACCATTTGCTTATAAAGAGTACTGTTGATCTTCTTTCCTTCATGGTCCTTTGTGAACTTCAAACTGGATTCAACTGGAGTTGTAGTTGAGTTGCAATTCTTCATTTGAAACCTGACCAAGGTCTCTAGTGCATATTTCTTCTAATTGAGGAAAATTCCAGCTGCTAATTGCATTACCTCAATGCCGAGAAAATAATGCATCATCCCTAGATCTATCATTTCAAACTCTGTCATCATGGACTGTTTGAATTCTTCAAACATAATTGAATCATTGCTTGTATAAATCAAATCATCTACATACAAATATAATATCAAAATCTTGTTTGAAGGATGAAATTTAATAAAGAGAGTATGTTCATATGGACATTTTTCAAATCCAACTTTAATAAAGTAGGCTTCAACTCGACTATACCAAGCCCTAGGAGTTTGCTCCAAGCCATATAAAGCTTTCTTCAATCGATATACCTTTCCTTCATTGCTCTGTTGAACATAGCCAGGAGGTTGATCTATGAAAATCTCTGCATTCAAGTTTCCATGCAGAAAGGTTGATTTTACATCCATTTGAAGAATTTTTCAATTGTTTTGTGTTGCCAATGCTACCATCATTCTAATGGTATCGTGCCTTGGAACTGGAGAAAAACTTCATTGTAATCAATGTCAATTGGTTGTTTGTACCCCTTTGCAATGTGACGAGCTTTGTACTTGTCTACTTAGCCATCTTTATTGAGCTTCGTTTTGTAAACCCATTTAACACCAATGGATTTTTGCCCTTCAGGAAGTTATGATAGCTCCCAAGTATTATTTTTTTTTCTATGAACTTAATAACTTCATCCATGGCATGCTTCCATTTTATATCTTTGACAGCTTTTTCAAAAGTTAATTGATCACATTCTGATGATAAAGCATAATGGACAAGTACTTCATCAAAAAGATCACCACTAACCTCATAATCTTCCATCCAAGTTGGTTTTCTTCTAACTCGTTGTGATATTGAGCTTGTTCCTTCTGTTTGAGCCTTAGTAGCCTCAACTGATTGTTGCACTAGATTTTCAAGTTGTATTAACAAAGAAACATCACTATCTTAAAAAATTACAGGTATTGATTGTTGCTTTAGAGTCCCTTCTGTCCAATTCCAAGTATTTAATTCATCAAATATAACATCTCGACTAATTAAAATTTTACCTGTGATTAGATTGAACAATTTGTAAGTCTTTGATTGTTCACTAATGCCAAGAAAGACACATTTTTTGCCTTTATCATCTAACTTCTTCCTCTTCTCGTCGGGAATGTGTGTCATATACAATGCACTCGAACACTTAAAATTGATCAACTGATGGTTTACGTCCATCCCAAACTTCTTGAGGAGACATATTTTTAACCGAAAAAGTGGGACTTCAATTCAAAACATGAACACCCCAATTTACTGCTTCTAGCCAAAATTACTTTGGAACTCTTTCATTTGCAATCATACTTCGAACCAAGTTGAGGATAGTACGATTCTTTCTTTCAGCAACACCATTTTGTTGAGGTGTATAGGTTGTTGTCAACTGGCATCGAATTTCATGTTTGACACAAAAATTTACAAATTCCTGTGACATGTATTCTCCTCCACGATCCGTTTGAAGGGTTTTGATTTTCCTCCCAATTTAATTTTCAATTATCGCTTTAAAGCTCTTGAAAATTGAAAATGCTTTTGACTTTTCCTGCAAGAAATAAATCCAAGTTTTTCTGCAAAAATCAACAATGAAAAAAATAAAATATTTCTTGTTCTCATTTGGTACTGGGTTGATTGAGCCACATATGTAAGAATGAATCAACTTCAAGGGTTTACATGCTCTCCATGTTTTGCCTTTTGAAAAATTCTCACGATATTGTTTGCCAACAACACAATCTTCACATATTTTTGTGGGAGGAGAAATTTGGGGAAAGTCAACCACCATTTGCTTTTGAGAAAGGACTTGCAAACCATTAAAATTCAAGTGGGCATATCGCAAATGTGATAACTCTTTATTAAAGAGTTATTTTCCTCTAATTTATGCTCTAAACCTTGTTATTTGTTTGCTTAATATCCTAGTTTTCAACTTATTCACTTCCTAATTATGCATTTTATTTGTAATTTAACCAACTCTTGAGGATAAAGTAGTTCATGAGTAAAATGTTCATATTTGAGACTTAGTTCGTTGTTTTTGCTTGGTTAGGAAGGTTGGAGATAAAGATTATAACAAAAGAAGAGCAGAACATTATTTTGTGCTACCTTGCTCCAACATTAGTGAGTTTTGCTCCAGCAATATTTTTGGCATTGTAGCACGCTGCACGAAAAATTCAAATTTAAATCATTTGGGCTCTTTTCAATTGGGCTATTTGGGCTATGGAAAACATTGGGCACGAATGGGTCTTCCATAAACCCTATTTTCACCACTTGGAGGAGGTATTTAAGCTTCATTAGGGTCGTTTGTCAAATGAAGGGACTTAAAGGAAGAGAGAATTACAGGCTTGGACAGCAAGCAGTTGTTGTCTTCTTCAAGAAGGAGAAGGAGAAGATGAAGAATTGAGTCAATCTAGCACAAAGTGGAGTAAAAGCAAGGAGGGATCGTTGTTCTAGCTTCCTACCATAAGGTTTTATTCTCCTCCTCTGAATTTGCATCTTTTTTTCTTTCTTCTAACTACCCTATTGTTGTAATATATTTTAGTTTAGATTTTCTGCATCTTTTCTTTGTTGTCATGAGTTAATTCTTTCCAACAACGGTTAGACGAACTTATGTAATTTGGGATTGAGTTAATGCTTTTGTATGCTTAAATTGTAGCTGGATTTTAGTTGAATCTATTATTAATGTGGAACCAAAGTTGGTCATCTTCATTCCATACCATTTTCTTTGCTCTTAGGAAAAGCGGAGAAACCCGATTGTTAGAATCCACTTTAGGTCTGATTACAAGTAAATACTTGCAAATACTTGCAGTGAAAATGGGTAGGTTAGGGATAACCATCCAACTAAACTACAAGAGCAATGAGCTTAACGAGGAAATTACATGGAAATTTGAGTGCTGGAAAATTTTGGGAATTCTGGAAAGAATCTCGTGTTAAATTGTTATAGCATAATCTAAGTTGCAATTGCTCCAGCATTCTATCACTTTTGCTATAGCATTTTCAGTAATTCTTGTGCTTTGTGCACTTTTAATCTTTGTTTTAGCATTTTGTTAGTGAAGTTCATTTTCCTTTATTCTTGTTAACCTTTCATTTGTTCTTTGGTTTGTTACAACTCTCATGCACTATAATTAATTTGAGCAAGATAAACTTCACGGTTTAGTCCCTGAGGATTCGATACTCAGTACTCAAAATACCATTTTATATTACTTCGTCCGCGTCGTGACAAAATGCCAAATCCACGTAGGGTCTTGATCTTCAATTTTACAACTTTTTTGTCAATTTTTTTCTTTATTTTTTTCAACTTTTTTTTCAAACTTTTTTTTTTTTTGCTATTTTTTTTTAATTCAATTATTTTCTCTCTTCTTTAGATTGATAGCACCCTACAAATATTGTGTTGTAAAAGAGAATACATCTATCCACACTCTAAAAAGAGGTAAGGCAGGTAAATGATTTTTTTCATGTATTTTTCTCTTTTTTGTATTTTTTTTTCTTTTTCAGGACGAACCGCAAGCATAGTGACACTTGAGTATGGTATATGCCCTCAAGTGTTCACTCTTTACTCCAACCAGATAAAGCATTTATCTGTAATGTGACACTTGAGTATGGTGTATGCCCTCAAGTGTTCACTCTTCACTCCAATCAGACAAAACATTTATCTGCAAGGTGACACTTGAGTATGGTGTATGCCCTCAAGTGTTCACTCTTCACTCCGACCAGACGAAGCATTTATCTGCAAGGTGACACTTGAGTATGGTGTATGCCCTCAAGTGTTCACTCTTAACTCCAACCAGATAAATCATTTATATCTGTAAGGTGGCACCTGAGTATGATATATGCCCTCAAGTGTTCACTCTTAACTCCAACAAGATGAAGCATTTATATCTACAAGGTGGCACTTGAGTACGGTATATGCCCTCAAGTGTTCACTCTTAACTCCAACCAGATGAAGCATTTATATCTGCAAGGTGATACTTGAGTATGGTATATGCCCTCAAGTGTTCACTCTTCACTCCAACCAGACGAAACATTTATATCTGCAAGGTGACATTGAGTATGGTATCCGCCCTCAAGTGTTCACTCCTCACTTCAACCAGACGGATCATCTACTTCTTCAAGGTGACTGATAGCACACAAAATGTGTTATCTTAGGCTTAAATTGTGTTAGTTTTATGATAAATTCAGGGTTTTAACGTATTTAATTTGTTGAAATTTAGGTTAAAGAGCAATATGAGAATGGATGGAGAATTATGGGTGAAAAAGGAGCCAAAATTGACATTAAATGGAAGAAGGAAGGCCAAACCAAGTCATCAAATCCGTGGAGATCGCGTTGCAACGCCATTCAGGGCGTTGCAACGCTCTGTGTGCAGCTATTCAACCATAGAAATCCATGTCGATAGCGTTGCAACGCTCCTTTGCAGCGTTGCAACGCCCAGCACGCAGCAACTACGCCTTGAAGATCCGTGGTGATGGCGTTGCAACGCTGCCTTGTAGTGTTGCAACGCTACTTCGATAGCTAAAGGCGTGCGAGGGTAGCAGCGTTGCAACGCTGTCCTCAGCGTTGCAACGCTACTTCGATTAGCAAACGCACGCGAGGGTAGCAGCGTTGCAAAACTTCCCTCAGCGTTGCAACGCTGCCTGATATTTTCCATTTATGATTTATTCGCTAGGGCACGGCGTTGCAACGTCATGCTGTTGATATAAAAAGGAAAATATGCATCTTGGAAAGAAAGGCCTTTTTGGAGAGATTTTGACACCATTGTTGAAACATATTTATGAGAGATTGTAAGAAGATTTTGGAGAGATTTCAAGGAGAAGACTTTTTGGAGCTCGGGGTTCGTGATAGGTGTCGGGATCGTTGTCGTTCATGCCACGAGAGTTCTTTCTTCGTTCTTTTCACTTTTATTGTTGAACTATAGTTTTGTATTTGAGTTTAGTAGGATTTATAGTGGACATGAGTAGCTAAACTTGTTATCTTAGGGATAGATGTAGCCTTTTAATTATGTTATTTTGTTGAATTGACTGCCTTTGGTTTATTGTAATGCTTTTATTCATGCAATTGCATCCTTAATGCTTATAGACTTTGATCACGGTTTATTTGTTCTTAGGTATGAATTTATTCTTGAGAAACATACTTTAGATCTCATCTCTTTTGCATGACTGATAGTTACTTTGACATGAGAATGATTGAAGTACTATTAGAAACCCATAAGAATTGAACTTAGTGCCATGTTTGCTTTTTAGGTTGAACAGAGATGTTTAATTCTATGTCTTGCATGAGATTCACTTGCCTCGAGAGAGGTTATTTGTTATCTTAGTTTCTTGGTTTATAAAATCAGTGCAATAACCCATTAGCATGATCTCAATAAAATAGTTAATTAATTGGTGAAATCTAGTTCCTAAGATATTCGTCTCGCCTGATTGTTCTCAACTTACACTTTTTGATTTTGTGTTTTCACCTCACTTTAAATCTAATTTTCTAGATAAAATTGAGTGGTGTTATTGATAGGAATTGATTGAATTAAATACCCAATCCTGTGGACGATACTCGTACTCAAATTCACTATATTAAAACTTGACTCGTACACTTGCGGCATTCCAAAATTTATGCAACAAGTTTTTGGCGCCGTTGTCGGGGATTGACGTTTATTTAATTCTTTTGATACTATTAAGAAGTCACTTGGTCTTAATCTAGAGTTTTTTTTTTTTTTTGATTTTGTGTTGAATTTTGTGTTTCTTTTATTTTTGTCTTTTTCTTTTTATTTTAAATTTTCCGTTTTTCTGTGTTATGTGTTGCATGCAAAGTAACTCAGAAACTGATCTAGTTCTTTTTTATCCTGAAGTTGACATAACTTTCAGAAGGAAGCTTAAGGAGACTAAGGACAAGGTCAGAATTATGGAGGAGCAACAGGGAGAGTATAAGTCCATCAGAGAGCACTTCCAGTCCACTTTTGCTGGAAACCAATCTGGAATTATTTATGCTCCAATTCAGGCTAATAATTTCGAGACAAAGACTGGTCTCATTCAGATGGTTAGAGAAAATGCCTTCAGAGGACATGTCACTGAGGATCCCAATCTGCATCTGAGATCTTTTGCTGAAATCTGTGGCACGGTAAAAATTAATGGTGTATCTCCTGACGCTATTCGCTTACGATTGTTTCCTTTCTCTCTGCAGGATAAGAAAAATTCTGGTTGGAGTCATT
This sequence comes from Trichosanthes cucumerina, assembly GCA_036507285.1. Lineage (NCBI taxonomy): Eukaryota > Viridiplantae > Streptophyta > Magnoliopsida > Cucurbitales > Cucurbitaceae > Trichosanthes > Trichosanthes cucumerina. Next base: position 15,073,089 of record CM071838.1, read on the forward strand.
GCCCACAGGTAGTATTAGTACTTGGGAGGAATTAGCTCAGGCATTCTTGGCTAAATACTTCCCACCTACCAAGACTACGAGGCTGCGCACTGAGATTGGCACTTTCAGACAGCAGGATGGAGAACAGATGTTTGAGGCTTGGGAAAGATACAAAGATTTACTTAGAAAATGCCCACAACATGGTTATCCTGAGTGGTTGCAAATTCAATTATTTTATAATGGATTATCTGGAAATAATAAATCTCTTTTGGATGCAGCTGTTGGGGGATCAATATTTTCTAAATCTGCAGAGGATGCCCGTACTTTGCTTGAGGAGATGGCTGCCACAAGTTATAATTGGCATTCTGAAAGATCAATTGTCAAACCTGTGGCAGGGATGTACGAGATAGATGAGGTAAGTTCCATCAAGTTCCATATGGCTTCCCTAACTAGTGCATTGAATAAACTTGCAGGTACAGGTAACAGTGAATCCATAGTTGCAGTTGTAGCTGCTAACAAACTTGCAGGTGTTGAAGATCTGGAACCTAAGCAGGCTCGATATGTGAACAACAAAGGTTATGGGTACCGAGGAAATCAGAATCAAAATCAGTTGCCCACTCATTATCATCTAGGTTTGCGTAATCATGAAAATTTTTCTTATGCTAATTAGAAAAATGTCTTGCAGCCTCCTCCAGGTTATGCATCTACATCTATAACTAAGGGCAAACCATCTCTGGAGGACATGATGAGTTCATTCATCACTGAATCTAGGAATCGAACCAACCAGTTGAAAAATGTAGTGCTAAGTCTGAGTAGCACAGTGAACTCACATGGAGTATCCATTAAGAACATAGAGGTACAGATCAGTCAGATGGCAACCACTCTAAACACGCTGCAGAAAGGTAAGTTTCCTAGTGACACTGAGGTGAATCCTAGGGAACAGTGCAAAGCTATGACCTTAAGAAGTGGTAAGGAGTTTGCTGAAACTGAAAAGATAAATTCTGAAGAGCAGCTCAATTCTGATGCCAAAGAGGATACAGAGGAAGTGTTGAGGAAGCAAGCACATCGAAACAAACAGAGAAGCTTTCTGATTTCTCTATTCCTATTGTTCCTAATTCTATTCCCTATCCTCAGCGTTTTCAAAAGAAAAAGACTGATTCTGACTTTGCTAAATTTCTTGATATGTTTAAGAAACTACATATTAATATTCCTTTTGCAGATGCCTTGGAACAAATGCCCAAATATGCAAAGTTCATGAAGGAAGTCCAGTCTAGAAAGAAGAAGTTTGACAAATATGAGACAGTCAATCTCACTGAAGAATGCAGTGTTGTACTCCAGAGGAAACTACCACAAAATTGAAAGATCCGGGGAGTTTTACTATTCCTTGCAATATTGGTAGTATTTTTGTTGATAGAGCTTTATGTGATCTAGGGGCTAGTATTTATTTGATGCCTTTATCCGCTTACGTGAAAAGTGGGTCTTGGGAGGTTCAACCTCTGACCATCTCACTACAGCTTGGTGTGACTGTTCTATCAAATATCCCAGAGGTATTGTAGAAGATGTGTTGGTAAAAGTTGAACAATTTATTTTCCCTGCAGATTTTGTGGTCTTGGACATGGAGAAAGATTCTGAGGTCCCAATTATTTTGGGACGACCTTTCCTAGCCACTGGAAGAGTATTGATAGATGTGCAGGATGGTAAGTTAACTCTAAGGGTCGGTAAGGACAAGGATGTATTTGACATATTTTGATCCTTGAAGTACCCTAATGAGGTAAGTACTTGTCACATGATCAATATTTTTGATGATGTTGTTGATTCATTTAAGGAGCTAGTTTTATCTGTTGATCCCTTAGAAACTTGCATGACAAATTCAATGTTAGATCAGTTAGGGACATTGGACCATGAAATTACTTACTATAATAAATCACAGAATCAATTGTCTGCACTCCAATATGAACAATTCTCACAATTGCATGTCAATAATGTGGAAGAAATAAAACCTCTTGTTCTAGAATTGAAACAATTACCTGCACACCTTCGTTATGCTTTCTTAGGAGATTCATCTACTTATCCTGTGATTATTTCTGCTGATCTGAATAAAGAAGGGGAAGAAAAGTTGTTGAGAATCCTGGGAAGTCATAAGTCTGCTTTAGGGTGGTCAATTAGTGATATTATGAGTATCAGTCCATCTGTAGCCATGCATAAAATCTTAATGGAAGATACCTTTAATCCATCAGTTGAACACCAAAGGAGGCTTAACCCAACAATGAAGGAGGTAGTTAAAGCTGAGGTACTCAAACTGTTAAATGCAGGAATTATTTATGCTATATCTGACAGTTATTGGGTGAGCCGGGCAGGTGGTTCCAAAGAAATGAGGGATGACTGTCATAAAAAATGACAAGAATGTGTTCATATCCACGAGGACAGTCATTGGATGGCGTGTTTGTATTAACAACAGGAAGTTGAATAAGGCTACACGAAAAGATCACTTTCCCCTTCCTTCTATTGATCAGATGCTTGATAGACTTGATGGTTATCCTTACTATTGTTTTCTTGATGGTTATTCAGGTTATAACCAGATTGCTATACTCCTGAGGACCAAGAGAAGTCTACTTTCACATGCCCTTATGGAACATATGCTTTCAGGAGAATGCCATTTGGATTGTGCAATGCACCTGCCACTTTTTAGCGTTGCATGATGGCAATATTCCATGACATGATTGAGGAGATAATGGAGGTTTTTATGGATGATTTTTCTGCCTTTGGTTGTTCATTTGATATCTGTTTGCATAATCTCGCTCGTGTTTTACAGAGGTGCCAGGAAACTAACCTTGTTTTGAATTGGGGAAATGTCATTTTATGGTCAAGGAAGGTATAGTCCTAGGGCACAAAGTCTCTGAAAAGGGACTAGAGGTGGATAGAGCTAAGATTTCAGCCATTGAACAACTACCACCTCCAATTAATGTTAAGGGAGTGCGCAGTTTCTTAGGACATGCAGGGTTTTATAGACGTTTCATACAAGATTTTTCAAAAATTGTGAAACCCCTGTGTAACTTGCTAGAAAAAAAATCTCCTTTTGTATTTAGTGATGACTGTTTAGTTACTTTTGATCTTTTGAAGAAAAAGCTAACTTCTGCTCCCATTATTGTTGTGCCAGATTGGAGTCAACCCTTTGAGATCATGTGTGATGCTAGTGACTACGTTGTAGGCACAGTGTTGGGCCAACGTCGAGAAAAGATTTTCAGGGCCATTTATTATGCAAGCAAAACTTTAGATAGTGCACAACAAAATTACACTACCACTGAAAAAGAGATGCTTGTTGTTGTGTTTTCTTTTGATAAATTTAGGCCTTATCTGTTAGGGACTAGAGTAATTGTACACACTGATCATGCTGCACTTAGATATTTATTTGATAAGAAAGATGCTAAACCTCGCCTGATTAGATGGATTCTTATGTTGCAGGAGTTTGACTTTGATATCAAAGATAGGAAAGGATGTGAAAATGTGGTAGCTGACCACCTATCCAGGATAGAAAAGGAGGACAATTCACCTTCTCTCCCTATCACATAAGATTTCCCTGATGAAAGACTTTATCAGGTACAGGATAATTTACCATGGTTTGCTGATTATGTGAATTATCTTGCAGGAGGAGTAATGCCACGGATCGACTTCTCAAAGAAAGAAGAAATTCTTACATGATGTGAAATCCTATCTATGGGATGATCCACTACTCTTCAAGGTTGGTGCAGATCAACTTATCAGAAGGTGTGTGCATCGAGATGAAGTGGGAAAAATCATACATGACTGTCATGCCTCCCCTTATGGAGGACATTTTGGGCCCACTCGAGCAATTTTGCTAAAGTATTACAATCGTGTTTTTATTGTCCTACTCTTTTTAAAGATTGTTATACTTTTGTACGAACTTGTGATCGATGCCAACGCACAGGTAATATTTCACGTCAGCATGAACTTCCTCTTACCCCTATTCTTGAAGTTGAATTATTTGATGTCTGGGGAATAGATTTTATGGGGCCTTTTTCATCTTCACATGGTTATCTGTATATCCTGGTTGCAGTAGATTATGTTTCTAAGTGGGTAGAGGCCATTGCCGCTAAGAAAAACGATACTCGTGTTGTCATTAAGTTTTTACACAAAAATATTTTCACGAGATTTGGCACCCCTCGAGCTATTATTAGTGATGAGGGCACTCACTTTTGCAATAAACTGTTTGATTCTATGTTAGTCAGGTATGGAGTTAGGCATAAGGTCTCATTAGCATATCATCCTCAGACAAATGGCCAAGCTGAGATCTCAAATAGGGAGATTAAACTCATTCTGGAGAAAACAGTCAAGACCAACAGGAAGGATTAGGCCCACAAATTGGATGAGGCACTATGGGCATATCGCACGGCCTTCAAAACACCGATAGGTGCATCACCGTACCGATTAGTATTTGGCAAGGCGTGCCACTTACCTGTGGAGTTGGAACATAAAGCCTACTGGGCTATTAAAACTCTTAACTTTGACCTTCAGAAGGCGGGCGAGCAAAGATTGTTGCAAATCAATGAGATGGAGGAGTTCAGAAATCAAGCCTACAAGAACGCAAAGTTATATAAAGAAAGAACAACTCGTTGGCATGATCAACAAATAAAAAATAGAACATTTTCTCCTGGTCAGCAAGTTCTCCTTTTTAACTCCCGTTTACGTTTATTTCCAGGGAAATTGAAATCAAGGTGGTCGGGTCCATTCACTGTGAAGGAAGTATTTCCTTATGGGCAATTGAGTTGCAAGGCAAGGATGGAGCATTGTTCAAAGTCAATGGGCAACGTGTGAAACATTATTGCGGTGACGAGGAGCGACATCTGAAGAACATTTTCCTTACTGATGGAAATTCCACGTAACCCAACTATAGGTGGTCTAGCTGAAAGACGTTAAAGAAAGCGCTGAACGGGAGGCAACCCGTTGTATTTTAATTCAATTTTTTCAATTTTATTTTATTATATTATTTTATCTTATTTTATTTTACTTTATTCTATTATTTTATCATTTATTAGTTGGTTGACATTTTTTTTGTTTTCTGTTTTCAGGTTAAAAAAAAAGGTCTCGAAACGGCGTCGCAACGCTTATCCAAGCATTGCAACCCTTGCGCTAGCATTGCAACGCTGCTCTCAGCGTCGCAACGCTGTCCCGAAATCTGGGATTTTAAAATTTCAGATTTCGCCAAAACAACCCCAAATTTCATCTTCTCCTATCTTTTCTCTCTTCTTTCTTTCAATCTCTCTCAATATTTCCCCAAGATTATTCATTTTAACCCTTCCCCACTCACTTTTCTTCCTATTTTGTGCTAGATTGGGCATTTTGGGGCAAGATTCATACCCATTTGAAGGCAAATCGTGGGTAACTATTTCTCTACCCTTTTTCTTTCCGATTTTTGTGTTGTTTTTGTAATTAGGCCTAAGATTTGTTGTGTGTTTTGCTATATTATTGTTTAGGGTGATGAATCTTGGGCTTAGATGAATTTTCATAGTCTATTGTTGGGATTAGGAGATTTGGGTAGTTTAATGGAAGTGTCCTAGATGTGTTTTCATGGTAAATTGATGTTGGTTTTCAATTTTTTCCATCTTTGGGCATTATTACTCCTTAAGGCTTGAATCTTAAGTTTGGGGTATTGAATTCATTGATTTTGGTAACATAAGTCTCTTCTCCTTAGTTGTGTATTTTGATAAATACATGATTTGGTTGTGTGGTTGTATCTTTGCTCATTAATTTTGGTAAGACAAGTTCTTGATCATTAGTTGCATTTTGATCTTGGTAAGACACTTCCTTGCTCTTTAGTTGTGTTTGTGCTTTCTCTTTGGACTACTCTTCCTACATGAGCATGAGATGAGTTGATTGACCTTGTAGTTGAATTAGTATGTCAATTGGGTCATTTGGATGTCTTCACTTACTAATTGGGAACTTATTCTTATTGTTGGATGGGGCATGTATAATTGTTTTGCTTGGATCGTTTTTGGGTTTATGCTTATTTTTCCCTTGCTCCTAGTATGCCTATGATGAAGTGGTCCACTTTTATATATGGCTCTCTTGTATTGTATTTCCATTTCTTGTTCATGATCGATAGGTGGCGAGCGTCATTGGGTTCTTATCTTTTCCCCCATTTACATCATCCTTGGGTAGAGAACTTCAAAGTTTATTTTCTTTTATACCTCATGCACCATCAATAGGGCATCTCCTTGGCTTCTCTTTTACTTTGCACTAACTTTGTTACTTGCCCTTGTCTAGTTCTTTATTTTGCACTGATCACATATGGCACCAAAAAGGGCAAAGACAACAGCCGACTCTAGTTCCGGATATGATGTACAACGATTCGTGGATGCTGAAGCTGTGAGTCGCTACCAGAGTTATGTAGTGCATTGCGTTCTGGTTCCTGAGCGGGGCATTGTTCCTGATGACTCCCATCACCCGGACATCTACACTACCATTCAGCAGCACCATTGGGAGTTGTTGGTGCAACAACTCGAGGCAAGAGTGGTCCCGCTTGTGCGGGAATTTTACGCCAACATGCCTCTGGAGGCTTACCATACCATCGTGCGAGGGAAACGTATCCCGTTCGACGCTGTGTCCATTAAGAGGTATTTTCACTTACCTGACTATGAGATTGATGAGTACACTATCTATGCCAGGACACAGTTCGACTCTACACAGGTACTTGCTACGCTAGCACGGCCTGGGGCTCAATGGGTAACAAGGAGAGGCGAGGTCTCCAAACTCCGGACAGCAGACCTCACCGTGTCCAGCAGAGTGTGGCACAGTTTTATCTGTGCTAGATTCCAAACTCCGGACAGCGGACCTCACCGTGTCCAGCAGACCTCTTGTACGCCATTGTCACTGGCAAGACGATTGATGTAGGCAAAGTCATCAGTCGATACATCAGGCACGTGCGGCGAGGCACAACCACAGGCGGACTAGGCCATCCTCTCTCATCACCACCACCCCGCTGCCTCGTCTTGCGAGTCACCGGACATCCGAGAGGAGGCGATTCACCCCGAGGGGTGATGGATAAAAACTACATCATGGGACTTCGGGATCATGATCAAGAGTACTTGCGGGGATGCAAGCGGATTTGCGAAATTTTTCCTTGACGCAATGATCGAGGTGTGATGGGAGAGGAGGCGCGCATGAGTCACCACAGCCGCCACCCCTACAGGAGTACCGGGATCTGGTTCAAGCCATGGTCGACTCGGCGGCGGTTCGACCAAAGATGAGACTCGAGTCGTAGTGGGGAGCGTCGGATCATGAGACATCTGCAGTACAGTGAGGCCTCTCACCGCCATCTTTATGACTGTCTCCGGCACATTCATGGTGCAGATCCTTCATTCCCGGGCCCTATGCCTCCCTACGCCTCTTCTGATGAGGAATGAGACTTTTTCATGTTCAGGGCAGTACAGTTCATTTCTCTCCCCCGTTGTTCCTTTAGCTGATTTGGATGTTATTTTCTTATCTGTATTTGCACATTGAGGACAATGTTGTTTTCAAGTTTGGGGGTGATTGTATGACTTTTAATTACTGTTTACTGCATGAGATTTATCTGACTCCATTCCATCTTCTATCATATTCTTTTCTGTTGTGTGTTTTGGTGCATTTGATCGATTTCAGGTTAATGGAATGGATTACTCATTGTAAGTTTTTCCTACTTTGACTATGATAACCACTGATGAAATTTAATTGAGAATTGTGAATAATGTTCATCAGCCTAGAGAACTTGATTAAATTCCAATTTTAGGATGTTTAAAATTGATTAGAGAATTCCTTGAACCTAATTGCACTTAGCCAATCCCGAAAATGTCCTGAATGCTTAGGGCAAGTTTATTTTGTCCAGAAAATCGTTGCCACCTCGATAGGCTTAAGGTTATCTTGGGTTTATAAGGACTAAACTGGAAAAGGTTATCACACACCCACTCAAGGAATAATTTGATTTAATTTTAAAATCTTATTATGTAGTTTTTAATTAATGTTACCCTTTTGATGAATTTATTCTTCGATTCATACAATTCCTGAGGTTTGAGTCTGTAGTATGAAACTTACTCTGATACGATCCATCTTTTTCTTATTTTTGCTCGAGGACTAGCAATTGTTTAAGTTTAGGGGTGTTTGATAGCACACAAAATGTGCTATCCTTAGAAACTAAAATTGTGTTAGTTTTATGATAATTTGTGGCTTTAACATATTTAATTTGTTGAAATTCAGGTTAAAGAGCAATATGAGAATTGATGGAGAATTATGGGTGAAAAAGGAGCCAAAATTGACATTAAATGGAAGAAGGAAGGTCAAACCAAGCCATCAAATCCGTGGAGATGGCGTTGCAACGCCATTCAGGGCGTTACAACGCTCCGTGTGCAGCTATTTAACCATAGAAATCCATGTTGATAGCGTTGCAACGCTGCTTTGCAACACCCAGCACGCAGCAACTACGCCTTGAAGATCCGTGGCGATGGCGTTGCAACGTTGCCTTGTAGCGTTGCAACGCTACTTCGATTAGCAAACGCGCACGAGGGTAGCAGCGTTGCAACGCTTCCCTCAGCATTGCAACGCTGCCTGATATTTTCCATTTATGATTTATTCGCTAGGGCACGACGTTGCAACGCCATGCCCAGCGTTGCAACGTCGTGCTGTTGATATAAAAAGGAAAATATGCATCTTGGAAAGGAAGGCCTTTTTGGAGAGATTTTGACACCATTGTTGAAACATATTTGTGAGAGATTGTAAGAAGATTTTGGAGAGATTTCAAGAAGAAGACTTTTTGGAGCTCGGGGTTCGTGATAGGTGTCGGGATCGTTGTCGTTCACGCCACGAGAGTTCTTTCTTCGTTCTTTTCACTTTTATTGTTGAACTATGGTTTTGTATTTGAGTTTAGTAGGATTTATAGTGGACATGAGTAGCTAAACTTGTTATCTTAGGGATATATGTAGCCTTTTAATTATGTTATTTTGTTGAATTGACTGCCTTTGGTTTATTGTAATGCTTTTATTCATGCAATTGCATTCTTAATGCTTTTAGACTCTTGATCACGGTTTATTTGTTCTTAGGTATGAATTTATTCTTGAGAAATATACTTTAGATCTCATCTCTTTTGCATGACTGATAGTTACTTTGACATGAGAATGATTGAAATACTATTAGAAACCTATAAGAATTGAACTTAGTGTCATGTTTGATTTTTAGGTTGAATAGAGATGTTTAATTCTATGTCTTGCATGAGATTCACTTGCCTCGAGAGAGGTTATTTGTTATCTTAGTTTCTTGGTTTATAAAATCAGTGCAATAACCCATTAGCATGATCTCAATAAAATAGTTAATTAATTGGTGAAATCTAGTTCCTAAGATATTCGTCTCTCCTGATTGTTCTCAACTTTCACTCTTTGATTTTGTGGTTTCACCTCACTTTAAATCTAATTTTCTAGATAAAATTGAGTGGTGTTATTGATAGGAATTGATTGAATTAAATACCCAATCTTGTGGACAATACTCGTACTCAAATTCACTATATTAAAACTTGACCCGTACACTTGCGGCATTGCAAAATTTACGCAACAGTGACACTTGAGTATGGTATCCACCCTCAAGTGTTCACTCCTCACTTCAACCGGACGAGACATCTATTTTTTCGAGATGACACTTGAGTATGATATATGCCCTCAAGTGTTCACTCTTCAACCAGTCGAAGCATCTATTTCTTCAAGCTGACACTTGAGTATGGTATCTGCCCTCAAATGTTCACTTCTCACTTCAACCAGACGAAACATCTATTTCTTCGAGGTGACATTTGAGTAGATCCTCAAGTGTTCACTCTGAAGCAACTACGAGGTGGCACTTAAGTAGATCCTCAAGTGTTCACTCTGAAGCAACTACGAGGTGGTGCTTAAGTAGATCCTCAAGTGTTCACTATGAAGCAACTACGAGGTGATGCTTGAGTAGATCTTAAGTGTCCACTCTGAAGCACATACGAGGTGGCGCTTGAGCATGGAGACTTGAAGATGAAGGGTTGCCAGAGGCTTTGAGGACAAAATGCCGCCAGAGACTTTAAGGACGAAGTGTCGTCATAGACTTTGAAGACGAAGTGCTGTCAAAAAAGTCAGACTTTGAAGACGAAGTGCCGAAAGTCGGACCTTGAAGATGAAACGCCACCAGAAGCTAGACCTTGAAGATGAAGCCTCCGAAGTCGGACCTTGAAGATGAAGTCACCGCAGCCAGACCTTGAAGATGAAGGCGCCAAAAGCCAGACCATGAAGATGAAGGCATCGAAAGTCAGACTTGAAGATGAAGTCGCTAGAAGAAGGACCTTGAAGATGAAACCCCTTTGAACCTAGGGTAAGAGGCGACAAAATCCCTCGAACTTGGGGAATAGGTGACAAAGTCCCTCGAACTTGGAGAGGAAGCGACGAAATCCCCTCGAACTTGGAAAGAAAGCAACGAATCCCCTCGAATTTAGAAAGGAAGCAAGGAAGCCCCTCGAATTTTTAGACGAAGAGACGAAGTCTCTCGAACTTTGAGAGTAAGCAACGAAGTCTCTCTTGAACTTGGAGAGGAAGCGACGAACTCCCTCGAACTTGGAGAGTAAGCAAGGAAGCCCCTCGAATTTGGAGAGAAAGTAAGCAACCCCCTCAAATTTTCAGAGTAAGTGACGAAGTCCCTCGAACTTGGAGAGGAAGCTAGGAAGCCCCTCGAATTTGGAGAGGAAGCAAGGAAGCCCCTCAAATATTTAGAAAAAGCGACGAAGTCCTTCAAACTCGGAGAGGAAGCGACGAAATCCCTCGAAATTGGAGAGGAAGCAAGGAAACTCCTCAAATTTTTAGAGGAAGCGATGAAATCGCTCGAATTTGGAGAGGAAGCGATTGGGTTTTGTGCCCTAAAATTCGTAGTTTGTAATTATGTTCTAATTAATGTAATAAAGTGTTATTATTTCAATAAAGAGTTATTGTTGTTATCTACGAGTTTGCCTTTATTTAAACCCTAAATCCAATAAACTAAACATCCAAGGTTGTTATGTGAATCTTTAACTAAATGTAGTGTACATATAAAGGATCTCGGTTCGAGATACAACCTAAAGGGTCTATAGTTAGGGGATAAGATTTTGGTACCTTAACCTGGTAAAACTATGGATGTGACCCACTTTGTATTTGATACAAACACTGTGATCCTAACGTGTTCGTGTAGATGACATGTGAGTGGGGATATCCTATGTAATGAGATTACATAAAACCGGACCACGAAATAGTAACCTCTAGTTGTAACTCCGTTGACTAGTTAGGTTTCTATTTCACTAGGATGACCTAGGCAACTTGATCTCAATCCTGAGCAGGTTACAAACTCCTGGTCACGAGGGATTGTCCTTTGACTAGTATGGATGAGAGTGGCCAGATTCGCCGACTCAATATGCGTACCTTAGGGACAAGACCGAGTGAGCGGCTGGGAACTTAACTTAACAAGATAGAATTCACTCATTCCCGCCTACTAGGGCAAGTAGAGGAATGTTCCCTTAAGTGGTGTCTCCGAGACTTGAACAAAGGGTCCGACCCTCTCATTTGCCCGAGAGGGACTCTGTTTGTTGGTAGGACCACAAACAAATTGTTCATTAGATGAGCACTGGTACTTAAGGCACAAGATGTAACCTAGGGGTAAAACGGTAATTTGACCCAACTGGTGTTACAAACATTGTGAAGGATTGACTTGTTGTTATTGGTCAATATCGTGGACACAGAAATATATCTGCAGTGAGAAGAGTGCAGTTGCGGGACTTTAGTGGAGTGTTCCCGTAGTTAACGAATGTTGATTGGGAGGTTAATGAGATTAACCGAGCAATCTCGTATCGTTGGAGCTCCTGAATTGTAGGTCCATTAGGTCCACCTTCTAGCTCGTAAAGGGTTCTTAGATCATTAGAATTTGAAATATTCAAATTCATTAGGGAATAAACTTAATGTATATTGATATGATATAATATATAGTTTTGGAACTATATATTATAAATTTAACGTGGATATGATTCATATTAAATTTTGTGAGAGAATTAAATATTTGAAAGAGTTCAAATATTGAATTCAAGTGTGAATGTGATTCATATTTGAAAACTATAGGTTAAAATTTAATGTGCATAAAATGTGCATTAAAACTATAAGTTAGAGGGAAAAACTGATTAAATGTGATTTAATCCAAATTAAATATATGATATTTAATTTATAATTAATTAAATATGATTTGATTAATTAGTTATATTATTTAATTAATAATTTGATTATTTATTTTATAATATAATAATTAAATAAAAAAATGGGAGGGGAAATATAGAATATACATTCAGTATACAAAAACTACGAGTTTTAGGACATAAAACCCAACATCCATTACATTAATTGGTTAGAAAAATAAAATCTTAATTTTTTAAAAAAAATATTTTATCAAGCTTGAAAAAAAAAATAATATGTTATTCTCAAACAATATGTCTCATTTTATAACTATTTGATTTTTAATTTTTAGTTTTTTAACATTAATCTTCTTTTGTCTCAAGGTCTTCATTTTTTTGTTAGTTTTTAAAAACATGGTTTGGATTTTGAAAACCTGGGTTAAAAGTAGATAATAAAATAAGTAAATTCTTAAGTAGAACTAGTATTTATAGGCTTAATTTTTAAGAATCACAAACTAAAAATCAAATTATTATCAAACGAAGCCTAACTTTTCCATTTTAACCTTTAACATGATTTTCAATTTAAGCCTATTCAAAGTGACTTACGTTAAAAGAAAAGTTTACTTAAAAAAAAAAATTTCAAACACTTAAAAAGTCATTCCAAATATGTTCTTAATTCTACACTTTTAAACGTTTTTTCATCTAAATTTTGTAAGATGGCTACAATCATAAAAGTTCAATCAAGATTGTTGTCTACATTCTAAAATTTTCAACTTGTAACATATCAGAACGCTACATCATAAAATATTCATCATATCCCATAAATAACTTGCCACCTTTAATTTCTATTATTACTCAATAATTATAAAAATGTTTGATAAGCTTTAATCAACCCATAAGAGAAATACTAAAACTTTAAAAACTAAACTAAATTTTTTTTTTTTTTACTTGAACTTTAGGGACTAAAATTGAAACTTAATAAAACATACATTGTGGTTCAAACACCAAACCAAACCTTCACGATGAAATTAAGACCATATTTGATAACCATTTGATTTTTAAAAATTAAACTTGTTTTTTTCATTTTCATAGGAAACATGTGGATTGTTAGCCAAATTTTGAAACAAGAAGTTTTTAGAAACTACTTTTTTTTTTGTTTTCAAAAACGTGTTTTTGTTTTTGAAATTTAGCTAGGCTAAAATGAGAGAAAACAAACTTAATTTTCAAAAACTAAAAACAAAAAACCAAATGATTATTAAACGGGGGCCAAGAAATGTAACTTTTAAAAACAATTATCCAAACCTGATCTTACTATTTCTTATGAGAAAATGAACTTGATCCAAAGCATATTTGAATGCCAACCTGAATATAATGCTTAACCAATTAATCCATTATAACTTTGACCAAAATACCAAAAGTCCAAATCCCCACCTCCACGACGTAACGTCGGACTAAAAAATCCAAAACATTCAGAGGTTGTTTGGGGCGCTAAGTGAGTTATAATAACAGAGGATTATAATAGTCTGTGGGTTAAGTAGTATAGTCTGGGGTTATAATAGTCTATGGTTGGGGTGTAAAGTATTTCACAAGTTATTATAACACGGGTTATAATAACCTTGGCCCAGGCCCTCAGATATCATGTTTTTATGCAATGTAAAAAAGAATAAAATAAAATAAAGTTGTGAATGAGTCATGTCAGACGCAAAGCAAATATGCCAAATCAAATTCCCAAAACATGAATTTCTAAGATAAGCAGCTTGTGATTAGCAAAATGATTGGGATAAAAGTACATCAAGTCACACAGAGGAACCAATACAACTATGCAGTTAATTCCACTAAAGTTCAAAATTGCACTACAGATAGATAATTATTGGTAAAGAATAACACAATTTTCATCTTATTATACAAACATCTATTTAATAAGCATGAGGGAGGAGGGGGGAGCAGTCATTATTCATACATATCATATGAGAGAGAGAAGAAAGAGAACTTACCATGATATTGGGAGGCTAATGATTTTCTCTGATCACAGTCGAAGCCTTCTCGTTTTTCATAATCATATGAAACGATTTGACTTTATCTTCCTCCACCATCTCCCTTAAAACATCATCTTCAATCTTTTCTGCTTGCCATTTAGAAGGATCCTCCACAAACGCCTCGCTGAAAATCATACTTGACACCCATTCCTTCCATGTAGTTCTCTTGTACTTGTCTTCTTCCAGTGTGCCAGTTACCAGCAGTTGATATACATAGACCACCTTGAGCTGGCCAGGACGAAAAGCTCGAGCAATGGCCTGTTTCGTCTTTGAAGGATTCCACTCAGAGTCTAGTAAGATGACTCGTGAAGCCGCTGTCAAACTAATGCCTTCTGCACAAGCAGTGATTGAAGCAAGCAAGACTTTGGATGGCCCTAATGGATCTTCGAACTTATCCATTACTTTTCCTCGCTCGAATAGCTCAAGGTCCCCTGTGAGGGCCAAGATTTCTCGGCCTTTCTTCCACCTAAACACATTCTCGAACAGCTCGACGAATAGTTTGACAGGTGCAATGTTGTGGCAAAAGATTAGAATTTTTTCCTTCTTGACGACACGGTACACAAGATTCAGAACAAACATCACCTTTGATCCTTTCCTCAGATCGAATTTGTATCTGTCTAGCTCCATCAGTTCCCTCCCACTGAAAAATTTGCTGGCACAAACTGCAGTTTTTACTAACCAAGGATGGATTGAACCAAGGGTTATGAGGAGTTCTAACTCAAGGGGATATCCAGGGAATTGAGCCATTATCTTGTGAAGTTTATTCAAAATCTGTTGCTGTATGTCAGTTGTGTTCATTAGTAAGGTGTAAATTTGTAAACCAGGAAGGCCATCCTTACTTCCACCTTCATAAACATCGATAAACCCACTTGTCATATTTCTTAACATGTTCAGACCTTCCCTCCTCTCTTCTCCATCACCTGCATCGATTTTCCGAGCTATCTTATCTAAAAAGAATTTCCTCGCCCGAGCTTCTTGCAAGTGTGGAGCTTTTCTTTTCTTCCTCTTGAATTTGGGATCTACTTTCTTTAACACTTCATTCACAAACTTAGGTCTTGCCAAGCAAAGAGTATTGAAATATTCACAGAAATTGTTTTGAAACAATGTACCTGAGAGGAGTATTCTGAGGTCCGTTTCGACTTTCATCAAAACCTTCCTCAGCCTGGACTTAGTACTCCTGGGGTTATGCCCCTCATCCAATATTAGGATACCGGGGCTTTGGCGCAAAACTTTGGCCATGTACTTTCTGTGTGCAAACTTTGCATCTTCCCTCATTAATGTAAGAAATGATGTATAGCCCATAACAAGAACGCTGGGATGTGCATGCCACTTCTTTATCTTTTCCAAACAATCCAAGATGTGCATAACATCATCTGTAGGCCTTGGACCTCCAGCAAACGCCACTGGTTTTGAGTTCGACCGGAAAACTCGGTAGGTTCTACGACCATGTATTAGATGAATCGGTACAGGAACTTCCCACTTAATAAATTCCTTGTACCATGTATACAGAGTTGTCTTTGGAGCAAGGACAAGGGGCCTTTTCCCTGGAAACAGTTTCAAGTAACTAACAAGGAACGAGATGATCAGAAAGGTTTTTCCAGCTCCCGGTGTATGGGATATCACACAACCACCTATTTTACGAGATGCTTGATCCATGAGAGCTGGAACCATAGAACCAGCAACATTTTTCCACAGGAACTCAAATGCTTTTTTCTGGTGGAGATGTAATTTCCTTCTGAATTCAGGGATCAAGGCCCAGACATTGTCATTTTCTTCCGATAAGGTATCGTCAGAAGAAGGAAGGCCACAGAAAATATTCATCTCCTCCTCTTCGTCAGTATTGTGCTCATCTTTTTCTTCAATGCGCCGCTCTTCTGAATTCCAGCTTGTGTGTTGCATCTATAGAGAGAAAAAAGTTGTGTCAAGGGAGCATAAAAAAGAAACACCGATCATAACTTGCAGCATTTTGGAGCCGGCTTAATATAAAATGGAACCAAACACAACTTAGTTGAAACTTGAAACACAATTTTCACAAAAGAATAGTGAGGGTTAAAAAGACCAATGCAGACTTAGAGAGAGTACAGCCAGAATTAAACTATAGATGTCACTTCAAATCATAAAACAACATTTTACGAGCATACCTTACAAGCACATTATTTCTATCGTAGAAGAGTATGCACATGGAGCAATACTAAGATATCAAAAGTTGCCCAGCCCAGGTGGGCGCTTTGGAAGATTACTGAAGAATGTGATAAAAATATTCCAGGATTTTAGTGTTTTGAATTTGACTTACAAATGGTGCTGATACATCTTTAATTTCAGTGCTCACAAATCCACATATATGGCAGAGCATTCCTATCTCTTCATTCAACTTGAACTCATGCTGGCACCATTTGCTTGCTTTCTGTTCAGGCTCCACTGATGTTCCATTACTAAAACCCTGTAAAATCAACTCTTTGCAATCTGAATGAGCATTATCATGAATATCCATTTAATAGAAAGAATATAAGATAATTTGAATTAGTTTACCTGGTTGGCCTCGATGAGGTAACTTGAGGCAAGGGATATTTCCATTTCTCTCCACAACATTTCAATCTCAGAGCTTTCTTCCTCCTTATCATCAGAAGGCAGTTCCATCTCGATCCTCTTATCGAAGGAAGTTTTGTTCTTAAATTCTTTCCACTGATCAATTATCTGTGGCTCTTCTTTTTTAATTGTTGAATCAATATTCTTCAAGAAGGAATTGATCAAATCCTTGTATGCACCTGCACTTAAGGACCTTTTCTGCCAAGTTCTTTGTTCGGGAGGACCATCCTCTTTATAACATATGGAATGATACCTGGCCCTCCTACCTTTACTACTTGAAGCTTTTCCCCAGCAGCTACCATTCTCAAAATCCACGTCTTCAAAGTCTGAAAAGTTTCTTTTTCGGATTTTGCGTTTGTTGTTAATGTAATAATACCTGGATGACATTTCAGTTATCTGTTTCGTAAAATTACCACAACCATTGACATCATCAGGATATGGATCAGATGCTATTGGCTGTTCATCAATTACAGGAACTATAGCAAGTTGATTTTTATCTTCTACTTCATCACTCATTCCTGATTTCATTTCCATTGATCTTATTCTGCTCTTGAAATCAGAGAGATCATCATGTACGCTCAATTTATTGATGAAATGGTTGTTGCTTTCATTTTCCATCTTTACTTTTGAAGAACCTGCATTCGTGCCAAATAGGCAAGCAAGTGGTAATGTCATCTCATCATCATCATTCAATTGCTCTGTTTTATATACCCTGGTTCCGCTGTGGTCAATTTCTGATTCATCGATACTATCACAGCCAAGAAAACGATCAGGTTGGACATTACGGCGTTTTGAACGCCTCAAGTCCATAAGATCAGTAAATGAATGCAGTTGAGTGTCAAATGCATCTTCTGCAGGAGGCATCTCAATTTTATCAGAGGAATCTAGCTGATGTATTATTGGAATAAACATACCATCGTCATCTCTAAAGTTTACAACGTATAAAATCTTGTCAGAAGATACTGAAGTGTTCTTCTGGTTACTTTCCAATACTTGATACAAGATCTTGTTATCCACTGATCTTACATCAAAAGTGAAATGTTTCAATGCCGATGTAACTACTAACCAAGAAAGGTCGGACAGAAATTTTCCTAAGAGCAGTTTTGTTTTTTGCAACAGAGCGCAATCCTCAGAGAAATCCCATCGGTATTGTTGACCATCACAGAAGTTTTTCCTAACCTTTTGGAGTACAGATATCTGATCAATTCCCATTGCTATGATTTCTTTACAAAGCGATCCTTTCTCTGAACCAAGGGGTTTTTGATCAGCATATAATTGGACATAAAACTGGCATGAACACCCAGTTTCATGAGGCCTCCGCTCAATTGAGCTTATTTTAGCATCGATCCACACCTAAGAAAGCAATCCTGTTGATTAAGCTCCAGATAAAGAACAAGAGTTCTCCAAATATAAATCATTCTGGAGCCAAAACCATAAATCAATTTAGGTGAATGAGACCACCATCCATTTCAACTTTGTAACGTTGACTAAATGCAACTTCAGTATTTTAGTAAGTTTATTATTGGCATTTCTTTCCATAGACCTGGCAATGAAACAAACTCTATATTATACAATCTGAAGTTTTCTTTCTTTTCCTGAATAATAAGTACCATGTTAATATTAATAGCAGAAGTACTATGCAGATATTAATAGCAGAAGAAATTGTAATCTATCAAAAGTCGGAGGCTCAGAGAAACTGCAGTTAATTAACATGTACAAGTACAAGAAACTTGAAACTTTAAGAAAGGCATAAAATGAGCCTATACAAATTTCCATTGAAAATTATTCAGATAGTTAACAAAACCCAAAAAACAAGAACGATATTGCAAAACACTTCAAATGAACCTGCACAAAGCTCTATGAAAAATGGACAAACACGTGGCATTAACATTGAAAAACACTTCGAATAATGTGATACATGAAGACCATCAAATCCAGAATTGCAACAAATATGATACAAAACAACAAAATAATTTTAGAAGAAATGATATACTTTCACCCAAAAAAACAAAAAAATCATTTCATAAGAAATTTGATGTTGAAGGTGTTCTACCGATTGAACAAAACAAGAACTATTTTCACTTCACGAACCTAAAATATTTCATATGTTAGAGCACCAATAATGGGGGAATGCTAAATTATAGAAGAAATGCAAAATAAATATAGCTCAGAAAGTTGAATAGAAGGTCACTTACAGGCTCTGAACCTCGCACGTCAGTATTCTCCACGCTGTGAGAGGAAGAGAGGACACAAACATCTACACCAGGTCGTAGAAAACATGTGCAGTCAGATGAAGTCGCCTGTCTCGACCTAACTCGGAAGTCTGAGTAAGGACCCCTTTCCAGAATCATGAACTGGTCATTCACTAAATGAAATGTTATTGTACCATTCCTAATTCTTATTTTCTCCACGGCTTGCCAAGAACCACAGCACATTGCTTCGAAAGCTTTCAGAAAGAAATCAGAGTATTAACTGAAAAGTTGAACTTTTGAAATGCTTAAAAGTGGACGAAAAAATAGATGGCATTGCCCTAGTGAACTGAGTGTACTGCGTTATGCAATATCTCAAAGGATTTATCTGACGTGTTACTAAAAGGAGGAAATAAGTTTGGAAATTCCAAAAGATTATCGACCTCAAACTTAAGAAACAAAAGGGTACGTAAATCAGAACTTCAGCAACTTGTGACATTGTATGGATCAACTTTAGCAACAACCATTGTCTTAAGAATTGCCATACTGTTTTAAATTCCGCATGCTAGATGTTAATTAACTGCAACAGTTAAGAGAGCAATGCACTTGCTTCTTTTCCTTTTCTTCATTAGCCATATTTAGACAATCATCCACAATAACAACCAGAATAAAATACATGAAAGACTTGAACAAAAAACAAATCTCAATGAAAATATAACGAGCAAAATAAACAGAGATAACATTTATAATATTTGGATTGTTAACATCCAGATCTGAGACCACGAAATAGTTGGAGGTCATAAATTACCACCATTGCAACATCGAGAACGTAAAAAGAAAGAAAAGGAGAGAGGCAAATATTACGATAATCATTGAATGGATGCTTGAATTCATATAAACGCCTTTTAACCATTCTTTATCACCACCCAAACAGCAGAGCCGCTTCCCAATCTCCACTAAGAAAAATAAATAGAGTATCTGCAAGAAGAAACAAGAACCCAAAATTTATAACTCTGCTCTTATTCTTAAGCAACATACGAAGCATCACAGTTTTAAAAAATCTACTCAGTTAATAATTTTTTTTAAAAAAAATCCCCATCATATTTCTAAACCTTCCCCTCAAAGTTCACAGCTTACTGTCACTTCAGACATTGCAACGCTAATCATAGTTTTAATTTTAAAAAATAATCCTGCAAATTTAATTCGAAAAAACCCATCACTTTCACAATCATGTACAGTTACAGAAATTCAGCAAAAAATGGAAAAGGACACGAAAAGCAAGGTCATATCATGTAGCTGATTTTCACTGCTCTACTCCTGAAAACACCAATCACATCATCAGTAAAAATGGAGGACCGTTCAATGATAAATGCCGTCAGCTGGAAACACAGAAGAAATTAGATTCCCCAGAATCAACAGAGAGACAGAGACAAAGATATTAAACAAAACACAGAAAGAGAGAGACAGAAACACAAACAGACATGAAAATACCTATAATTCGAGCTGAAAAAAAACAAAGCCAATCAACAATTAACCATCACCATTACAAATACAATCATCCTCCTTAACCAAAAACACTCCGTTCATCAATCATCACCACAATCTTACTCCACACCAAAAAAAAAACAAACAAACAAAAATCGAGAGAAAACAAAGTCCGATTATTGTAATCACAGACCTGATTAAACACAATCAGAACTCAACCGGCGGCGATCATCCACCGGCGGGCGAAGAAACGACGACGAAAACGAAGCGAACAGAGCTGGAAATGCAATGCGAAAACGAGAGAGAAAAACCTGAAAGCTGGAAAGAGAGAGAAGAGTGAAGTGACTGTGAGGCGGAGCAATCCAAAGCCCAAAAGAGCTAAAAAGCTCCTCGGAATCCGTTCCATTACTTTGCATGAATGGTAAAAAAAGAGAGAGAGGGCCGTAGACCAGTAGCGGCAAAGGGGCAGGGAGAGTAAATAAGGAGATAGAGGGAGGGCAATTTGGGAAATGGGAAAAGGGAAAGATCAGAGGGTTTAGATTGATGTGATGGGAAGGGAATCGGAGGGTCCAGATGATGAAATTGATGAGATAAGCATGAGAACGGCCACGTGTGATTAGAAATTCAGTGGCGTTGGTTTTTGTTTGGAATTTGGAATTGTGAAGTAGTGGGAAGGGACCAATTACTCTGTCCAGTTTAGTTCTTTTGGTTGTTTGACTTCTCCGAAATTTGGGCCAACTTTTTACCTCCTTTGTAATTTTATTTCCTCTGAATTACCCTTTTCCCACCTGCTACTTTTAAGTTTTTTACTTTATTCTTCTATTTTCATTGTTGTACTTGTACTCTCAAATATGAAATATCTAGATTTAGATTTAGATTGGATTTAGGGTACTTTTTAATTCAAGGTTTAAAATTAATTTTTATCCACACGAAAGGGTGATTTAGTATTTAAACTCTCATTTGTAATAATTTAATTTATGTATTTTATGTTTAAATGATTTAATCTTTAAATTTTAGTATGCAATATTTTAGTCATGTATTTTATAATTGGGCAAAATACATTTTTGGTCCCTTTGTGTTTGATTTCTTTTTGGTCCCTCAGTTTTCAAACCCAACAAATTTACCCCTGAAGTTTGCATTTGGTAGCACCTTTGGTCCTTCTGTCAACTTTTCTGTTAATTTATAATGGACAGTTGATCCGACACCTGATTTTATTAAAATTAATATATATTTTTAATTATTAAAAATATTATTTTATTAAAAATATTTTTAATTTATTTTTTCTTTTTCTCTCTCTTCCTTTTCCCTTTTCCCTCTTTCCTCTTCTTTCTTCTTCTTTGTTCAACAACCCCCTTCAATCCCAACGAATCGACAACCCTATTCTCGCCATAGCCGAAACAATTGCCTCATCCACCGCCGCCTTCGCTGACAACTCGAGTACGATCTCCGAGCAATTTCGAGTGTTGATGTTTTTCCTCCAATCGATTCACCAACCCCAGAAAGCGATTGAAGAAATATGAGTCTGAATCAGTTCTTGTAATTGCTTCTTCGTTGTCGTCGTCGGAGCTGTTGGGATTCCACCGAGACCGGCGCATGTCTGGTCCATAGCCTCCTCGCCTGCGTCGATGCAGGTAGTGAAAGGGTTCAGGTATAGATTATTCAGAACGCCTCTTTGATTTAGGTTTTTTTTGTGCTTCTGAGATGGAGGATTGGAAGCAGAGCAACCACGAGAAGAGAGAGACGGTGGAGAAGATCGGAACTCAGTTTCCCGTTCATATCCAGGTCAGGAAGATCAAGCAGGAATCGGAGACGATCATCGATTGGTGACCGGGACAGCCAGAGATCAAACCGCCTACCGCCACCTTCCGAGACCTGAATCAGCCGATCTCTCGCTCGTCGCTTGGAATCTCCTGCCGACCGATTTCATTGGGGGAATCGTATAGGGAGAATCATAGAGATATACTCTTCAAAATACTACTATGAGAATTCGAACTCTTTGAGTTTCGACGATTTTATTGATATCTGGAGCTTTGTTTAGATTCATAAATCTGATTATATTCATATGGGGAAATATGAAAATCTAATTTTCGTTGGGATTGAAGGGGGTTGTTGAACAGAGAAGAAGAGGAATAAGAAAGAAGAGGAAAGGGGGAAAAGGGAGAAGGGGGAAAAGGGAGAAGGGAGAAGGGAGAAGGAAGAGGGAAAAAAAAAGAAAAAAATAATAAATTAAAAAAATATTTTTAATAAAATAATAATTTTTTTAATAATTAAAAATAAAAAATATTATTTTTGATTAAAAAAATTGTGTCAGATCAACTTTTTGTTAGACATAACGGAAAAGTTGCCAGAAGGACCAAATGTGCTACCAAATGCAAAGCTGAGGGGTAAATTTGTTAAGTTTGAAAACTCAGGGACCAAAATGGAACCGAACGCAAAACTGAGGGACCAAAAATGTATTTTGCCCTTTATAATTTGTAATACTTTTATCTTTATTGTAAAAAGTATTGTTAAGATTTAAGGGAGGTCTTTTCATATATAGTTGATTAGCTACGTGATGGCCAATAATTGTATTTATAAAATACAAATATCAAATTTGTCTAATTAAGTTTTCAAAAAAATTTCACACATGTCCAAAGCTACTGGTTATTTTATGATAAGTACTTATAATTTGTTCTTTTTAAAAAAATAAACAAATAAAATTGTTGGAGAAAAATAGAGTAGACTCGCAAAGTGTTCTATAAATTTTAGAGCATGATTTTTTTCACGCTTTTTTCATTTCATTAATAGAGGGTATTTCAATTTTATGGCAAGATTCTACTCGATTTATCGTCTTTAATTAGTAATAAAACGAAGCTTATTTGCACCAGATTTTTCATCAATTGAGTGTTGAGGATCCCACATTGGAAAAGTGGAGAGAAACCTCACAATATATATGATATATAGGTTACTCCTCTCATTACTAATTGGTTTTGAGATAGAACCTCATATAATCGAATATGGTATCAGAGCAGAAAAAAATGGTACAGACAGGACAAGTAAACACGTTTCTTGTTACTTTGTAAGATATTGGGGGTCACGAACTTTTTGTGCCTTCGATCTCTACAATCACGATCTCTCGAACCGAACAGTGGCACCTCCGAAAGATCTTCTCAGTTGTTCTCGATCGGTTGAGGGAGAGTGGTGGAACTCCCTTTGGCTTGGGGTAGAGGGAATTTGAAAGAGAATGAGAGAGCGTTTTTTGGTGAGATTCCAAAAAAATGAGAAATCACTTAAGCAATCCTTATTGCAAATGTGGTTTTATAACGGTGAGAGGTGCAGTTGAAATCTCCACCTATTTACCATTTTACCACAACATTAAGTAATGCAAATCATATTTGCATAACGCATATAATAAGATATCTCATATCTTATTATACAAATCACATTTGTATAATTGTGGATTTCAAATTAAATCACATTCAATTTAATTTCTCTCATTAGCACTAATTAATCAATTAGGCTAACCTATAGTTTAATATGAATCTCATTCACATTAAAACTATATATTTTGTCTATCATATCTCATATAAATGACATAGATATCATTTTAATGAATTTGAACACTTCAAATCCACACCAAACTGTAAACCCTCAATTTATCCAGTTTGAGCCAACCGAGGGACCTAATGGACCTACAGATGACGAGCTTCAATGTTTTGAGACTAACCTGTCAAACTCTTTGACCCAGTTATTCAACATTCATTAGTTACGGTAACACTCCACTAAAACACGTAGTTGCACTCCCATCATTGTAGGACAAGTTGTGTCCACTGATATAACCAATGTCCGTGAGTCGACCCTTCACAGGTTGTTCGTAGACATTGTTGGGTCAATGATAACGTTTTACCCCTGTGTCTACCTATTGCTCCTTAAGTCCCATTGCTTCTCTAATGAACAACAACGTTGCATGGTCCAACCATAAACAACATCCCTTCGGGCCAGTGAGAGGGTGGGTGCCCGTTGTCCAAGCCCTGGAGACAACACTTAAGGGAACAACCCCTCTAGTTTCCCTGATTCGAGAACGAGTGAATTCCATCTCGCGTAGTCAAGTTCCCAGCTCCCCACGTGGTTCTGTCCCTGAGAAGACAGGCATATTGGGTGAGTATCTGTGACCACCCTCACCCGTACTAGTCAAAGGACAGACTCCTACATACAGGAGTGCGTAACACGCTCAGGATTAAGGTCGAGCCACTATTAGTCATCTACGAAGTTATTAGTCGTATACTATTAACGGTGTTACATTAGTAGGTCAAATAATTCACGATCTGGTCTTATACAATCTCATTGCACAGGATGCCCCCACTCGCATGTCAACCACATGAACGAGTTGGATTACCTCGTTTGTATCTAATACAAAGCGGGTCGCATCCACAACGTATCCAGTATTAGGTCTCCAATCTTATCCGTATATTGTAGACCGTTCGGGTCATTAACTCAAACATGATCTTCCCTGTGTGTCCACTACATACCGTTCAAGTTTCAGTTCTCTCATAATTCAATGACTCTGGAGCTTAGTTTATTGGATAAAGTTTGTAAATATGTGAGACACAAAGTGATGAATAAAATAACTCTTATTTATTTCAATAAGGAGTATTACAAACATATACGAGATTAGAACATACATCCCAACAGAAGTTCAAAAGATAATTCATTTGCAAAATATAACAAATCAATTACCAGATGCATTTACAGATGCTAAAAGAGTAAGTAAATCATATATACCAACAACAAATGTTCTATCAAAAATTGATATCCCAACGCAACAGGTTGTCAATTATGAGTCTGGAGCACGCCAGAAGCGTGATAGACCAATGAGTTCCAAAGATAAAAATCCTCGGAAAAGAAAAGTAGTTGATAATCAAAATGATCCCATAAAAGATATGAATGTTCCAGAAGAAATCCAGAATATAACTACTGATAAAAGTATTTATGGAAGTCCAATACTTAAGGATAATAATGAAATTTCCATAAACTATGTTATGACAGGAAAAAGATGGAACCGAAATGATATAGTTATTGACAACATTTTTGCTTACAATGTTGCTCATGATATTATACATGAAGATGATGATTTTGTTCTAAAATCCATGGAAGAATGTTGACGTAGAAATGATTGGCTTAAATGGAAAGAAGCAATCCAGGTAGAATTAAACTCACTTTCTAAACGTGAGGTTTTTGGACCAGTAGTTCGGACACCAGAAGATGTCAAACCTGTGGGATACAAATGGGTATTTGTAAGGAAAAGAAATGAAAAGAATGAGGTTACAAGATATAAAGCGAGACTTGTTGCACAAGATTTCTCGCAAAGGTCTGGTATTGATTATGAGAAGACATATTATCCTGTGATGGATACAATAATGTTGAGATATCTAATTGGCATGATTGTATATGAAAGACTACCTATTTATTTGGATCTCTGGATAATGATATTTATATGAGAATCCCAGATCGATTAAAGACGCCAGAAATATATAAATTAAGTTCTCGAGAATTGTATTCAA
Source organism: Trichosanthes cucumerina (assembly GCA_036507285.1). NCBI lineage: Eukaryota > Viridiplantae > Streptophyta > Magnoliopsida > Cucurbitales > Cucurbitaceae > Trichosanthes > Trichosanthes cucumerina. The sequence continues at coordinate 15,099,082 of CM071838.1, forward strand.
TAAAATTACAGAGATCACTATATGGATTAAAACAATCAGGACGAATGTGGTATAATCGTCCGAGTAAATACTTGCTAAGAGAAGGTTATCGAAATAATCCAATATGTTCGTGTGTTTTTATAAAAAAAATCACAGTCAGGATTTGCTATTATAACTGCATATGTTGATGATTTAAATATAATTGGAACTCCCGAAGAGTTATCAAAGACAATGGAATATCTTAAGAAAGAATTTGAGATGAAAGATCTTGGAAAAACAAAATTTTGCCTTGGCAAATTGAACATTTAGATGATGAAATATTTGTTCATCAGTCAACTTATACAGATAAAATCTTAAAAGGGTTCTATATGGATAAAACACATTCATTGAACATTCCAATAGAATTCGTTCACTAGATGTAAAGAAAGATATATTTCGACCTCGAGATGATAATGAAAAACTACTTTGTCCTAAAATACAATATTTAAGTACAATTGGTGCACTTATGTATCTTTCTAATAATACAAGATCATATATTGCATTTTCAATAAATTTATTTGTAAGATATAATTCTTCTCCCACAAAAAGACACTGGAATAGAGTTAAACATATAATTATTACTACTACTACTACTTTATTATTACTATTTTATTATTATTATTATTACTACTACTACTACTATTATTAGTATTACTATTTTATTATTACTATTATTAGTATTACTATTATTATTACTATTATTATATGACCTTAATAAAAATCAAGAGGATTCTTACAAAAAAAAAAATATTTTCTTCAAATATTCTTTTTTCAAATAAAAAAAAAACAAATGACGAGGCAAAAGAAGTTTATCGATCTTTCAACTTCTTGTCACTTGACTCACTAAAAAATAAATGGAAATGAAAGATTACAAGATAAAGACTTGTGAACTCGAAAAACCACATTTTCTCTCAAATATAATAAAAGTAAAACGATATTGTCGACTCAAATGGTTAACATAAATTTTTTAAAAAAACATTTTATTTATTTTTTATCATCCACCAAAGGATATCAATTTTCATGTTAATAGTATGTATAGTTGTGTAATTTGTATTTAGAATGTAGATTTACTTAATCTACTATTATAGGCTCACGTCTCAAACACTCATTTGGGTAGGGGTGTACATAAGTCGGGTTGGTCATTCCTTCAACCCAACCAACCCTATGAGAGTAATTCAACCCAACCCTGGTTGGGCCACCGGGTTGATTTTTTTTTATTTTTTATAATTTTTTAATTCTTTAAAATATTTTTTCTTGAATTAATAACTAAAATCACATAAAATTCAAATATTAAGTTTCAAAGTTCATAACATCTTAACATTTGTTAGAAGTGTAGAAGAAAAACATTAAAAATTGACAAACAATTCATTTATAAGTATATATGTAATTAAAATAAAATAAAAAAATATAAACTTTAGGTTGGGTTGGGTCAACCCGAGCTTTAAAAGTCCAACCAGAGAACCGACCCAAACTTTTCGGTTTCCCAATTTTTTAACCTAACCCAAATCGAAAAAACACATAACCCAACCAAACCCTTATAGTTTGGGTTGGGTAATCCGGGTTGTTCCGGTTATCGGGTTATTTGTACATCTCAACCATTTAGAGGTGTTTGGCACGAAAAGTTGAGTTGAGTTAGGTAGAATTGAGTTGAGTTGGGCGTAGTTGGTTTGTTAGTGAGTTCAAAAGTCTGTCTTTGGGGATGCAAAATTAGGTTGAGTTGAGTCAGAACAATAAATAACAATTGATGAATGAAAAAAAGATAATGTACCTATTTTTTTTTTAGCAAAATACGTTTTTGGTCCGTCAATTTTATGTTTAGTTCCCTTTTAGTCCCTCAGTTTTCAAACTTAACAATTTAACCATTAAGTTTTGCATTTAGTTACACTACTGGTCATTCCATCCAATTTTCCGCTAATCCCTAACGGAAGGTTGACATGACACCTATTTTTATATATATAATAAATTATTTTATTAATATTTAATTTAAAATTATTTTTATTTGACAAAATACTTTTTTAGGGGGCGTTTGGATCGCAGAGTTGGGTTGAGTTGAGTTGAGTTGGGTTGAGTTGTGCAGAGTTGTTTTGTCAGTGAGTTATGTAAATCAGTGTTTGGTTTGCAGTTGAGTTGAGTTAGTCGGAAGTCGGTGTTTGGTTTGCGAGTTGAGTTATTATGTCGTGGTATCGATGCGATTTTTGTAAAAGTGAATAAATCGATTTTTGTGAATTTTTTCTTTACTTTTTTGTTTCCACCAAATCAATTGCAAACATATTTGTCTACAATTCAAAATTTTCATTATGAGATCAATTACAAAATTACAATATATAAAACCATTTGCCAAATGTATGTTAAGGGTATTTGCAAAAGTAATGAATATTGAGTTTGATATCAATATTTCTTTTCCAATAAAATTCATTATTTTTAACTTTTACTCTTCAATATGAACTTTATTTCTTTTTTTATGCACATGTTCACCACTACTTTTTTATTTTAATTTAGGTAAGTCTTAATTTAGTATTAATACTTTGCATATGAAGAGTATGGGTGTTCAAAAATCCCGATAACCCGAACAACCCGACCAACCCAACCCAACTCGACGGGTTGGGTTGGGTTATGAATTTATTTGGGTTGGGTTGGGTTCAAATAAATTAAAATGTATGGGTTGGGTTGGTTCGTGTGTTCACCTAAAATTAATTTGGGTTGACCTTGACTAACCCGAACTTATTATTAGTTTTAAAAATTATTTTTTACCTACCATACAACTATATATACATGTATGTAATTCATCTTTATTTAATTTAAGTAATTATTTATTATTTAATAACTCTTAAAATATATTTTTAAGTCGTTAGAGTGTAATTTTTCATAATATAAATTAAAACTAAGTGACTAATTTTAATTCAATCTTTGAAAAACAAAGAGTTTTTGTTTTAAATGAGGACGATTTATTTAGAAGTTTCTTGGGATAATTGTAAATTTGTAATAGAATATTTAAGTTTTATGATTTTTATTTAGTATAAAGACATTTGGAGTTTTTAATTCTTGAATTTTTTATATTTATATTAATTTTGGTTTTTCTTTAAAATTTTAAATTAAAAAAAAAAAGAAAAAAAAACTAACCCCATGACCCAACCCAACTCAACCCAACCCGAAAATGTTGTGGGTTGGGTTGGGTTGGGTTACCCTCATGAATAGGGTTATTTGGGTTGGAATAATGACCAACCCAAAATTTGGGTTGGTCCAAAAACTAGCATAACCCACCCAACTTGGCTTATGTACACCCCAATGAAGAGTGTTTATTTAAATTTGTCTATGGACATCTTTAGAATGGAATAAATAGTTTACCTTGTGAAGATGTTAAAAATATGTCAACATACTTAAATATTTTATGTCATATTGAAGTTGCATATCTACAAAATATTAGATATGTCATCAAGGTCTTAGTAACGTCGTTATGCTACCAGAATTTTCGGTGTAGGCAATGTTGCTTAGTAACGTCCCTAGGAAATTTTGAGTTTGAAAAATTAGGGTTGTTACAATTTGGTATCGAGCATGGGTCTTAGATTCTCGTGATACTCGCCTACATCGTGAGACAACGATCCTTATACCTCTCTCGCAGAAGTCTAGTTAAAGTTATTTGAGTTGCTTGTGTGTTGACACTTGTTATGCTATGATTTTGACTTCTTTGTTCTTGTGCAAATGTAGTTTAGAGTTTAAGTTTAAATTATGACTCGAAGATGTGACCGTTGTAAAGTTCTAGCAACTTTCAAGTACGAAAGTTTTTCTTAGATGGGTATATTATGGCGCCCCGTAAAATTAGATGCTTTAATTGTATTTGTTTTAAATTTGAATCTTTGGATAATCAGAACAAGATTTAAAAATGGTGTTTCAAAGTTTAAAAAAGGATTAGGATTTCTTTTTCTAAAATGATTAGAATTCCTTGTTCTAAAAGGATTAAGACTTTTTGGTGTCTATTTAAACTAGAGTATTAGCAACTTAAAGACACATTTCAAAATTCTCCTCATCTTCTTCTTTTCTCCACTTTCTTCATCTCGTCGGACAGTCGTCGGGGAAGTCGTCGGAGAGTTGTCGGAGACTCGTCGGACCATTGTCGGAGACTCATCGGATCGTCGTCGGAAAGTTGTCGGATCGTCGTCGGAAAGTACCGTACGGTTGAGTTAATAACTCAACTCCATGGGGTTGGGTTATTAAGTCACCGGTTATAATTATTGGTGAAACAAACAAGGAGTTGGGTTATTAACCCAACTCAACTCAACCCAACCCCATAAACCAAACACCCCCTTAATCTCTCCGTTTTGTATTTGGTTCTATTTTGGTCCCTAAGTTTTCAAAAACTCAACAAATTTACCCTCCAATTTTGCATTTAATTACACTATTAGTCCTTTTATTTAATTATTTTAATTTTTTTTATTTAATTAAATTATCAAAAACTTATCCATAAGGGAGAACAAACTAAAAACTAAAAAATAAATTTTTAATTAAAAACTAGAAAGAATTAAATATTAATACAATAATATTTTTAAATAAAAAATAGGTGTCACATCACTATTTTAGACTCCCGAAAAATTGAATGGAAGGATTAATAGTATAACTAGATGCAAAACTTGATGGTAAAATTGTTGAGTTTTTTAAAACTTAGGGACCAAAAAAGAACCAAATACAAAATTGAGAGATTAAAAAGTATTTCGTCAAATAAAAAATAAAATTTAAATAAAATATAATTAAATATTAATAAAATAATTTATTATATATAGAAAAATAGGTGTCACGTCAGCTTTCCGTTAGGAACTAACGAAAAATTAGATAGAAGGACCAACATTGTAACTAAATGCAAAACTCATGGGCTAAATTATTGAGTTTGAAAATTGAGGGACTAAAAGAGAACTAAACACAAAACTGAGGGACTAAAAGCGTATTTTGCTTTTTTTTTTCTTTAAACACAAATTGAACTTCTATTAAAATATAGAGATCTTAGGTTTCATTTTCTAAACATATAATGAACTTCTCTAAACCCTACAAATGAGAAACTTATTATAATTTTCTTTTTAATTACTAATAGAGTCGTTTTTTATAAAATATATTGACCATTGTATTTTTTTTAAAGGAACTTTTTTCTTTGTTTACATGGGGTTTTTGTACGGATAACCTGTTTTTCCACGCATTAATGACATTTGACTTGACATATCAAAATAATGAAATATGACCCATTCTGACGTGACAATGCGCGCAAAATGACTCATAAAGGTAATATGAAGTGGTCTTTCTTATTCACGCTCTCGTACGCGGGAACACTCTCGCTCCCGTTGTCTTGCTCTCGTTGTCTCGCTCTCGCTCAAATAAATGGCCGAAAATATAAAGAAAAAATGACAAAGAAAAAAGTCAGAGAAGAACTGGAGTAGCAGAGATAGAGCGAGAGCAAGACAACGAAAGCGAGTCAACAAGAGCGAGAGCGAGTCAACTATAGTGCAATTTTTTTTTCTCTATAATTTTGACAACTTCATTACTATCATGAGCGAGAGCGAGAACGAGACTTAAGCGAGAGCGAGAGAGCTAGAGTCAGAGTATGATGCCCTTACGGTAATTTGGACTGAATGCACAGTACAAAAGGGTCATATGTTATTAATTTCAGAATATGGGTCAAATCACATCAATGCGCGTGAAAAGGAGTCTTCCGTGCAATTTTCTCTGTTTACATTCGTTAAATCACATGTACAAAATTGAACATTTTTTAAAAAGATAATGCCATTATTTTATTTTTTAAGATGATAATAAAACGATGATATACTTCAACATTAATATCATGTAGGAGTTAAATTCACAAAATATTAGAAGGTCATCAATGACCTATTTACATGATTTACAAAACATAATTATGGTATCGAGGACCTATTTACATGATTCACAAAACATAATTATGGTTCACAAAATATAAGTAATGACCAACAATGAGTCGAGTTTGTAAGTCTAAAGGAAGATTGTTGGAGCAAAGAGTAAAACTAACTAAATACATGCGCATTTCATTATAAACCATGAGAGTGCCGTCAGTCGCTAGAAATTATTGTTAGCGATACCCGTCGAAGAAGGTACTGTTGGTTGCTAGATAAGATTGCCAACGATTGTTGTCAATCGTCAGAGAAGGTAGTTGACAGTAGCCGGTGGCGACATATGATCGTTGGTAGTTAAAGAAGGTCTCCGACATTGGTCATTGGTCGTCGGAGAAGGTCATCAGAGGTGGTCGTCGGTCGCTGGAGATGGTCATCGGAGGTAGTTTTCGGTCGCCGAAGATGGAGATGATCGTTGGAGGTGGTTTTCGATTACCGGAGGTGGTCGCCAATTACCGACGGTATCTACGAGTTGTTGGAGAATTGATGATAAAATATGTTACTAATATTAGGGTGTGTTTGGCCCATGGGTTTGGATTTGGAATCCAAACCCATGTTTGGAGTAAGGTGTTCCAAATCCTTGGTTTTGAAACTCATTCCTATGGGTTACAACAGTACAACCCCATTGGTTACAACAGTGCAATCTCATAGAATTTGTTCCATGTTTTTCTCATCCATTTGTCGACTACTTCGACAACTCCGGTAAAAACTCTGGCGACCACCGACGACCATCGATAACGACAACTCCGGTAAAAACTCCGACGACCACCCGACAACGATAACTCCGACGACTGTACCGACGACCACTTTGGCAACAACTCCGATGACAGCTCGGACGACCACTCAACAACCACCGACAACGACAACTCCGACGACCGTACCAACGACCACTTTGACAACAACTCTGGTGACAACTCTAGCGACCACCTGACACCATCGACAACAACAACTCTGATGACCACACCAGCAACTCGACTACCACTGATGACTGCCTCCGAAAAACACTTGATTTTCCATTTCCTCTTCAATTTGTTGTTTTTCATTATCGGTGACCGCTTCGACAATAACTCCGATGACAACTCCAGCGACCACCCGACAACGATAACTACAACTACAACGACCACACCAGGGACTCAACCACCATTCACGGTTACCTCTTGCGACCACTTGGTTTCCCATTTCCTCTTTCATTTGTCGTTACCTTTTTCCAGCCACCACTTTGACAACAACTCCAGTGACAACTCCGACGACCACAGACAACGACAACTCTAACGACCACATCGACGACTAGCCACCACTGATGCCTGCCTCAACGACCTTTTCAACAACAACTCCGACGACTCGATGACCACGACCGACAACCAAAAATCCAACGACCACCTCGACAATCCCACCACTTCATCAACTCGATCACTCCAACAATCCGTCAATCTAGTCCATTTTTTAAAAGGTTAAAATAAAACTAAAAAATGGCTAATAAACGTTTTTATGCTACTCTCAACACCTTTGAACTTTGTGAAATTTTTATTAAAAAAAAAAAAGAGAAACAACTTGGTATTTTTTTAATGTACACTTAAATGACTCAATTTTGTAATTTCTCTTTTAAAAGTTAGAAAAAATGAAATATTTTTTTTTCTTTCGCACAAAGGCGTTTTATGTTCTTTTGTTTTATGTTAGTTGCAACACTTTTGAACGACGTATCTGTATGTGTAAACTCGTGGTAGGGGTGTTCAAAAAACTTGATGACCCGAAAAATCCGATCAACCCAACCCAATTCGTTGGGTTAAAAAAAAAAAACCTTATGAGTTGGGTTGGTTCGTGGGGCTCACGAAAAATTAGTTTGGGTTGAACCTAGAACCGAACACACCCAAACTTCCTATTAAGTTTAGAAAAATATTTTTTTACTTATATTACAACTATATGTACATATATTTATTTAATTTTATAATTATTTTTAGATGATTTATTCTACAATAACTTTTTAAAATAAGTTTTTGAGTCTTTTGGAAGATAAAAATTCATAATATAAATTAAAATGAAGTTTCTAATCTTAATTTAATCTTAATTCAATATATATATATATATATATATATATATATATATATTTATTTATTTATATTACGTATCAACCTAAACTAACTCAACCCAAATGTCTCGTGGATTAGATTTGGGTTAATTACTTAATTAGAGTTGTTTGGGTTGAAGATATTTACAACCAGAATAGTTGAGTTGAGTCTAAATGCTAAAAATTGTTCTAAAGGTTTAATACTCTTTTTTTATTCCTCAACAACTACCTAAATTGAAAGTTTTATGGAAAAGTTACTTAAAAAATTGATCCATGTTAGACATTAACTTCTACAATTTACATAAGATCAAAAGACAAAAATTTGAAAGGAATAAAATAACTAAAAAAAAGGTGAAACAAAACTATACCAAACCTAAAGTTCAAGACACAACTATCTAATTCTCGCGTTTTGAGCAACAGACTCTCAAACACGCTTTTTCGATTTCCAGATTTAGAATCTGCACCCCAAATACAAGCCCTCAGGACAAATCCTACAAGTTTTTGATTCTCAGGATTTTGATTCCAAACCTACACCTCAAACAACCCCTTATAGTTTGAGTTTGAGTTAAAAGTTTAAATCCCAACTCAACTCACGTCAAACGTGCCCTAAATTTCGTCCAATTTGGATAATTTGAAATACATAAATTAAGTAAAAATCTTAAATCATCTGTCCGTACGGTAATCTTTCTTTCCCCGCCTATTTCCTTTTATTTCTCTCCCTCTCCCATCTTCGCTGCAGACCCCCACCGGCCGCTCCCCCTCTGCCACTCGCCGGAACGCCTCCACCGCCACTTATTTTCTCTTCTCTTCTTCCTATCTCCCTCTCTGCTGCAATCTCACGCCGCCACGCCAACCACCCTCTTCTGCCGCAGTCCCTTCATCTCTTGTTCGCTCAAATTTGAAATCCTCCCAAATCCAAACAGAAATTCGAAAATTTCAGGGGGAAAATGGAAGCAGAAGATCTTCCAGAAGCAAGGGCAGCCCTCAGCCTCCTCCGCAGTAGACTCTGCAACTCTAGTTTCTATTTCAAGCCTCCATCCGATTCTTCTGATAACAATTACAGGTACAAGTTTCCTTTTCCCGCCTGCACTTCTCATTTTTCCCTGTGGTTATCCCGAATCGAGATATGATGTAGTGCTCGAGTTTTTTAGTCGAGATGAATTTTCCTCCATTAGAATGATCGTTAACACTTCATCGAGCGAACATATACTTATTGTTTTGCTTTCTTCTTTCATTCTCGAGATTTTCTTTCTCTTTTCCTTTTTTTTTGGGGGGGGGAGGGGGAGAGAGAGAGAGAGAACAGACTTCTCTTGTTCAATTGAAATAAAGTGTTTGGTCTGCTATCTTCAGCAAATTGAAGTTTATAATATCCAGTTCGGTGGCTGAAGCGTGTAATAATTCGATCCTGCTTCTCGGCCCCCGGGGTTCAGGGAAAATGGCGGTATGTGAAACTATTAGGATTAAAATTTCGGCGTTCTTTTTAGATGAGCTTATTGTTTCATGAAATTATTTTTCTGATCTTCTTTAGCTTTGCGCATTTTAGGTGCTGGAACTCGTTCTGCAAGATCTATTACTAGAATATCCTGATATGATTTCCGTGGTAGGCCTTTTTTATCGATTCTCTGACTTATTTTTCTTCAAGATTGTCGCAAGTGATTGACAATTTTTATTTAGTAATAGATGAAACAAAGCGAGTTTAACCTGCAAAGTAATTTCATTTAAAGTGAGGACGGCTGGAAATAAAAATATGTAATTTCAGACTGTATATTAATCACTGATGCATATACTTGATTTAATTTTTTTTTTTGATAGGAAACGTAGGACAATTCATTGATCAAATGAAATTGGTACAAAATGCCTATCAAGGAAAAATACAAAAAGCCTATTAAGGATAATTACAAAAAAGAGGTCCAGTGTGTTAGAAGTGTAGATAGACCATAATTACAAAAGGGTGAAGACAAAATACTCAAAGACATAGCAAGATAGGTTGTGTTTTCAATGAACATATGAAAGTTCTTGGTCTTTTCTGTGAAAATCTGGGCATTGCGCTCAAGCCAAAGGTTCCATAAGAATGCGTAGACAAAGTTAAGCCACAGAATTTTCTTCTCCTTCTTGAAAGGATGGCCCTTCAAAGCCACATTCAAAAGAGTGTACATATACTTGATTTAATGAAACCATCTGTAAGATTTTTGAAGCCAATCCATTCATGAGCAAAATTTGGCTGCTTAATTTTAAAAAAAAAGTTATCAATGAGGGTTTAGGTGTGTTTACATCTACGATTGAGTATAGTAGTGAACAAAAATCTTGAACAATAAAAAAAGTTTAGAAAAAAACCTTAGAGTTACTTGGTTTATGTTCAGCCTGTTATTCTCCTTGTTATCCCTTCTAACTGTTATTGGCGGGTATTAAAATGATTGTCAAGAGGATGAACATTCTTGGTACAAAGAAATGCTTCATTATTATAGAGCTTTGGTATGTACTTTAAAAGGCTTCTCCTTATTTTTTGCAGATAAGGTTGAGTGGTCTTTTGCATTGCGACGACAATTCTGCTTTCAAGGTGGAACTCCTCTCTCTCTCTCTCTCGCTCACCTAAACTTTTGCTTTAGGATTATTATATCTCAATTGAGCTCTTTTTCTTGTTGCACCCCTAAAAAAATCGAGCTCTTTTTCTACAATTTACCAGATTTTGATCCATTGCAGGGAAAAAAATAATTTGACTAGCCAATTTCAACATCTACTGTTTTCTTAGTTTAAATAAGTAATTAATTTAGCTTAATTATAGAGGTCAAAGGTTCAAATCCTCCCACCCCATATGCTATTAACCTAAAGAAATTTATAAATTAGTTGACTTTTTTATTGTCAATTTTTTTTTTTAAAAAAATCGTTAAAAAAATAAATTGGTCGACTTTCAGTTATTTATGACTCAGATTGGAACAAAGCTATTTCTTTTGCTTGTCATCCATATTAAAAATGGTAGAACATCTCAGAAAACATAATTCATAGCTAAAATGAGAAGTTATTTTTATAACTAATGACTTATACCATGTGAGGAGAAGCTCGTGTATTTTTATATACACAGAAAACTTGAAAGAAGTAACAGATTAACAGACAGACAAATACAATTTTTTTTTTTGCCTGTGTATGTCTTGTTTCTTATCATTAAAATACTAAATTATTGTCAGTGAGATGTAAACGGAAAAGATCAACAGACAGAGAAAGCAGACCCACTACATTTTACATATCATGTTGAACTGTCTAAATATATATTTTGCTGCATTCTTGTTGTGAGTGTATGTTTTACATGAACTGAACAGTGTAAAAGCATTTGTGAATATCCTGAATGAATTTTTGTGAGAAAAATCTGCATCTTGAAGCTTAAACACTTTTTCATAATGTGAAAGGATGATCTATTTTTATCTTTTTCATTCTTTGAACACCTGACGTGCTGTTGACATTCAGGAGATTGCTAGGCAGCTTTGCTCAGAGTATCAGTTATTGTTCTCAAAAATGGTAAGAACACTGTTTATTTTATCTATCTTTATGCAATCACGCGACATTCTGGGTCTATTGATATGGATATGATATGTTATAGGCATCCTTTGACGACAACTCCCAGTTTATGATAGCTATGCTACGGTCAGTTATCTGCTAGATTTGACTTGTGTAAATTACTTGAAGTTTTGCTAAAGCCATGAATTTTTATGCTTAGGGAGTGTGGCTTGGCACATAAGACAATTGTTTTTATACTGGATGAGTTTGATCTTTTTGCACAAGTAAGACTCCACCATCCTGTGCTGATACCTACTTTTGTCAATTCTTAGACCCTGCTGTTTGGCATTTGTTTTTATATACGATCTGACTTGAACTCAATGGTAACTTTGGATGAATATTGGGATTCCATAGAATTAAATTTGTATTTGTTAAGGTCAAGTTATCTAATTATACACGATACGTTTTCTCTACTATTGGTCATTTCAGGGAAAACAACGGTTACTTTATAGTTTGTTAGATGCCATGCAATCAGTGTCATCACAAGCTGTTGTTATTGGCATCAGTTGTCGATTGGTAAGTTTTATTCCTTTTTGCAAAGTGAGGGTAGAAGATTGAGAGTTGGCTGCTTTCCAATTTCATTGGTTTGGTTGTATTCTATGATCCAATTGTGTCTCGATTATGATTTTGATAAAATTAAGTTACAAACAATTACAATGTTATCCAGGATGCTGATCAGCTACTTGAGAAAAGAGTAAGATCTCGTTTCTCCCATAGAAAGCTGTTATTTCTTCCTCCCTGCAAGGAAGATGTCGAGAGGTAATTTGTTGGGAACTTAAGTTAGTGGCCAGTTTTGCTGCTGTCCATTGCCTCGTTGTTTCCAGTATCATTAGTTTTATTTTGACCGTTTTCTCATGATATGGTAATGCAGATTGTTGGAGCACATTTTATCATTGCCAATAGATTCGGACCTTCCTCATGACTACATTATTAAATTTAATGCAAAGCTTCGTGTATCCTTTTTCTGTTTCTATATCTTATGAGAGTGACAATGCAGAAAGAGTATTTTAAACATACAGTAGTAGACTTCAGGATTCATCAAAATTAGCAATCTCACAATAACGTCTATAATCAAACATCAAAATTAGCCACCTGACAAAATCAAGTTTGCTGGTTTCCAGGATTTGTTAATCATCCAGTTTAGGTATTTCATTACCTTATAAAAAACCATGCCCAAAAGCTCTATGAGATATGAACATACTGGAGGCTTCTTTGAAATCATTATTGTTGCAGTACTAATTCAGTTCAGCCTGCGACTGATATCTTATGAATGTCAATAATGTTAGTTTGTGCATGCAGAAAAACTTTTGTATGGCATAATTAATCATTTTCAAACTTATTAAAAATATTTTCCCTTTGGTGGAGTACTTGACATTTTGCAGAATATTTTAGCAGATGAGAGATTTAAAAAGATTATTAGCACTTATTTGGACTCTGATTCAACCGTCAAACAATTAGTGAGATATCTGTAAGTTCTTCTGTCACGATGCCTCAAGTAATGTATGACATTCATACGTTTGAGCTTCCATCCTATCCTAGGTTAAACTTACAGTGTAAGGTCATGACATTAGGTTTTGTGCCATATCAAAGATGGACTTGAAATCTGGGATGCTGACCCTTGAGAATTTTAAACATGCTCTTTCAAATATTCAGAGGCAGCCAAAGCAGGAATATATAAAAGGTTCGAGGATTGAAAGATATTAGAATGGCCATAATTTTGAACTTTTCTCATCGTCATTCTGCATTCATCTGTATTCTATCATGTCCATGGGTTCGTTTATATATTCTTGATGATAAGTATTTTTTGAGATTAAAATAATAGAATGCAACATGTATATCTTCTTTTATTTGAAAAAAAATCTGTCAGTTGTGCCTCTATTTATGTGCTTCTTTATCAGGGGACCTGTCAGATAATCTTATTTAATGATGTTTCTTGAATCTTATTTACTTAGTTTCTGTAGCTTAAGAGTTTGCTTGTTTTAAATACAAGAATTTTATTTAATGTTGTTTCTTGTATGTACGCACCAATACCAGAGTATATGGCATAACATTGAATTGCAATAAAAGAATTCCAAGCATTGTAGTTGAGCTATTATGCTTTGTAAGTTTTTTGTCCCTTAATTTTCCTTTTCAATTTTCTATTCTTGTGATTTTCAATGATATGCTTAATCTTTATCATTTTTCTTATAGGTTACAATGTTCTTGTATTGTATATATGGTGAACTAATACCCCATCCGACGTATATTATTGTAATGTTTTATCTCTTTTTGACCCTCCCAGTTTTTCTCTCGAGTTAGTTACACGTTACAACCTCTTAGACTCTTAGTTATCTCTCCTAGTCTATTATGAAAACCTAAGAAGCACAGATACGGATATGAGACACGGACATGGGGACACACCATTTCTTAAAAATCTAGGATACGGACACGGGTAGGACACGTTTATTAAATATACATTTTTTAAAATATATATCATCTTTATATCAGAAAGAAATTTAAAGTTAATAAGCTTATATATCTATATGCTTAAAAAAATGATTTTGATGTATTTCGTTCTCAAACTTCATTATTTTTGTCCTATATTACATGTACCTATTTAGTATACTTGACCTATATTGACTTTGTATAACTAGTTTCTAACACATCTATAATGCTAACAAGTGTCCGATACGTGTCCAACAAGTGTCGGAGTGTCCAAGTGTCGGACACGGACACGCTAGCCAAATTAAAGTGTCCGTGCTTCTTAGATGAAAACTGATCGCACTCTCTAGTTTTGGATTTTTCAACTACTTAACGAGAAACATACATTTAAAATGTTGTAATCAGAAATTGAAAATGTAAGCATATATGTTATCAGACTAAATTTAGACATACATTTCTTTCTCCTCATTGGCAAGTTAAGAATAATTTGTTGGACTTTTTCTTGTAGATTGTTCCTTATTGGAGCTCTATATTCTGGTATGCATGAAAAGGTTGGAAGTGAAGGAGCAGAATTCGTACAACTTCAATTCTGTAATGAAAGGTGCACTTATGTTGATCTTCTTCTTGTTTCGTTGAAACTTTAATTTGCAAGATTTACGTGCATTCCTCAAAATCTTTTTATTGAATGTAACAGAGTACAAGAATATTCATGATTCACTGCGGATGTCTGGTTATTATTCACGAAGTGTATGCTTACGGGTATCGTGGAGCCGAATAAAATTGTTTACATTTGGATTTTTCTAGCTTCCTTCTAGGTTTCTCTATATTTTTATTTTTTGACCAGACAATTCCCTGGAGTTTGCAGGCTTTTGAGCACCTTCTACAGCGAGAATTAATTTGTTTTGCTGATAACCGTGGGCATAATCAATCTGTTGAATTTCGACCAGTGAAGCTGTTAATATCATCTCATGAACTACATCATGGACTGAAATCTTATCATTCATGTCCTGTAAGTTGTTACCACAAAAGCGATTTTATGTTGAGGCTCTTAATTTATTGTTGTTCATGTACTTAACTTCCATCAATGTTGTAGTGACTGTGAAGATGACTGGGCTTTGTTTTTGCTTATGGTTACAGGCCATCCTTAAGAAATTAATGAATTGAGGAGGTGAAATTCAAACAGCTGAGGGGACTGGAACTCCAGACCTTTGGTCTTGTGCAAGGCAGCTCAGGAGCAACGGTACGACCCTTCATGCGCATGTAGATTAGTTTCGGGCTAGGTTTGACAATTACTTAGCTCATTTATTGGGTGGGAGTTTCTATTAATCGAACAATTTCATTTATTGAACCAAATTTGCCCACACCCTCCAAAATATTAGAACAAAATCTTAGATCAGTATTTGTATTGTAGTTATGTTAATTTTATGGTTAAATTACAAGTTTAGTGTTTAAAAAGGTCAAATAAGTCCGAATTGAAGTCTAAAAATGTCAAATAAGTAACTACACATTTAATTGTATCGAATATGCTTTTGATATTCAACCTTTGATAAAATTAATGATTCTATTAGACATAAAACTGAATTGGGTCTACCAGAAGAAGACATTAAACTTTCAATTTTATGTCCAATAGGTTCGTGAATTTTTTAAAAATTATGTATAGGTCAAAGATCTATTAGACACAATTAAAATTCAGGAACTTATTAGACACAAAATTGAAAGATGGGGACTTATTAGACATTTTTAAAAGTTTAGAAACCTACAAAACACAAAATTAAAAGTTCAGAGATATATTAAACACTTTCTAAAGTTTAAAGATTTATTTGATCCAAACTTCAAAATTCAAAGACTAACCTGATTCTATTTTTCATAATCTTAGCTGGTTCTGGAGGAAATACGAGGCTTTTATATGGTTTAGTTGCATATATAAGATTAATGCATCGAAACTAATCTCATATGCAGTGTGCTAAGGGTAGTGAAGGCTCAGTGTAGAATTCAGTTAGAATAATTTGATATTTGTATCGTTTAATAGTTTTGAAGGACTCAATATAATGTAGTTATTTTATCGTGCTGGACGTGTCAACTTCTATCCTATTGAAGTCTGAACCATCAAATTGTGGCAGCATTGGTATATTTGATATGCTTCCAGCAAAAACACATCTGATCATGAAGCCATACTAAGAAGAAGAAGGGTGACTCCACATTAACATTTGAAGAATTAAGTTTCATGAGGAAGGAGAATAGGAAGGAGAATAAGTGGGGAAAAGAATATTAAGGCAACATAAAGACATCAAGCTAAGACCTCCATTTAGGGGATAATTAGGGTTATTTAAGGGTTTAGAACCCTAAATTAGTGTTTTCACGTATTTCTAATGCAACCTCATTTTTTTTTAATTTATGTTTAATTTATTTAATAGTTATTAAACCCTATAGTGGAGCGAAGTCTGTTTAATTGGTTCATTTATGAAACTTCCGACTTGTTGCTAAACATTATTCTAGTTAGGTTAGTATAGGATTGATATTAGTTACTTTTAGATCATTTATTTATTTATTTTTTATAGGAAAGAGAAATCATTTTATTGATGTATAAAATAGATAAAAAAAATACCTCCACTGAGCTTGTGAGGGTTGTCAAACTATAAGAACGAAAGGGAGGATAACGTTTTAGTCTAACAACTAGCAAGGTAGATAGTGGAATCAATAAGGGAGCCAATGCTTTGTTGCGTATCTATAAAGATGCAGACATTTGTTTTTCAGCCATAAATTCCATAAGAAAACATTAGATCATTTAGTTGTCAAACTACACGAAGCTATTTAAAACTTTCTTCCATTTGTAAATTTGAAGAAGCTAAACATTTTTTTGGTGTGAAACAAAATAGAGAAAATTTCTCTCTTTGCTTCAAATTGAGAGCATGTTGCACTCTAGTTTAAGTTGTATTTTCCTTAGAAATATTGAAGCGTCTTAACTTTGGATTGAGAACAACTTTTCCTTTCCAAAGGCTTGACCATCAAGATTTAGTAATTTCACAAATGTTAGCTCGTAAGAATGAAAATACTTTTTGGTTTGAAAACTTGAAACTTTTATTTTTTTTAATTTAATAAATGTGAGAGTGGGAATTGAACTTTCGGTCCAAGTATCTTATCCATTAATCTATGCTTGAATTGGTTTAAAACTTGAACTAATGAACTTGAAAATGTATGCTAAAATTTAGTTACCCCTCAGAGTTTGACGTTGGCCATGGTTGTGCTCTAATACTAAGTTATAAACTGAGAATATGAGTGAAGTTCAAGACTGAATGCTATGCATATATATATATATATATATATATATATATATATATTCAGTTCAACAACATTGAGTTGTGATTTGAATCTTTGATAGCTTGGACGAGGGTACATGTCAATTACTGTTGAGTCATTCTCATTTTGAGTCATTCTCACTTTGACGACTAGATGCTATGTATTGATATTGAACAATAGATGAAATAGAGAGAACCAAGTAACACATTTATACACCAAGATGTGTTGGGTAAGAATAATGATGAAAAAGGAGAGTGAAAAAAAGCAGGAAACTAGCTCAAGTAAACAAAGCACGATAACATGGCAAAGTTGATTAACAACTCTGACGGTATGAGAAAGATAAAAGTAGAAACTACTTAGCGACACCATTATCTACTGTCAATCTATCTCAGTTGCTGATACAGGTTGGTTCTTTGATGATTAAGAGTCATCTCCATGAACTCGCTCCTTCAAGCATTGCCATAGCCATTTCTTTGGCTGCAGTTACAAAGTTCAATGTGCTTGTAAGTGCCTCCCCTTTCTCATCGATATTGGATTTGACTAAAAATTTATAGGATTCATTTGCAGCTTGCAAATTTCTTGTAGGATGTGGATTTGGTTTGTTATCCTACAATAAAAGAGGATGATGTTGTATTCAAAATGGTAGAAATCCAAATAACAAGCTTAAATGACAAATTTAATCTTTATAGTTTTAAAAGTTAGAATTTGTCCTTATTAGGGGTTATTTATGAGAGTTTTATCAAACTATAGATATTAAAGTCTAATTTCTCCTTATTTCAAGGACTAAATTTGTAATTTAACTAGATAACAATCACCATGGATTCTTCATATACTCACTAGTTTTGAAAAATTATTTGTGTTGATTTGCAAATCTGGGCAAAGAGACGCACTTAGAGATGCCCATTTTATCTCGTCCCCGCGGGGTGGGTGTAACATCCGCTTTATTTGGATGTTATTGAATTCATTTATTTTTTTTGGCGTTTAATCTTCCCGAAGAGAATTTATAATTTGAATCGAATTAAAGTTTGAGTATTTATTTTTGTTTGAGATGTTGTAATAGTTAGAGATTTTGGTTTGGGTCCATTTTGTGGTTTTAGTGACTTAAAGGGGGTATTTTTGGTAAAGTAATGTGGATTAGGGTTTGAGGAATGCATTTTTGTCTGGTTGGGCACAAAAATCGACAACCTCATCTTTCTCAACATTCTCCATCCCTCTTTCACGTTTTAGCTGCCTCCCTTGCTGTCGACCAACAACTTTCGATTTTGAGTTCCAGACAACGAACGAGCATCGATCGCTGCTGAACCACCACTCGAAAGCAGAAGTCGTTGCATCGCCTCACAACTGTCGGACGTCGAGCCTTGCCGCTCTTTTGAGTTGTCGCAAACCCATTGCGTTTCGAGCCTCCACACACTCCTCGTCGTCGATGCCAGCTGCGCTCTCACCTCTGCCGCAACACTCCTCGCGAAGCCGCCGTCGAGTAGCACAATTTTGTCTTCACCTGCAGTCGTCGGAGCTTCCTCATAATAGTCGACCGAGTCTTGGTTCGAGCGGTTCGCCTCGATTGTTGTCGGTTATCGACTTATAGAGGCCAGTTTTGGATAGGTCGACCGACGAGCATTCCAGATCAGAGGAGCACGCGTCGCCGCCGTTCGCCGCTGTCTGCCGCCGTTCGCCACCGTCCGTCGTCGTATCGCCGTTGGCTGAGGTTAGTTCATCACATTAAATTTTGATCTCCCAAGTCCGTTTTGGACCTCCATTGTGGTAATTTCATTTGTTATCGTGGGATAATTCAAGTTATTAAACGAACCCCCAAGTTTTGATAAGTTTTCTCATTATTAGGATTTGGTGACTTGTGGGAGTCGTGAGAACAAATTTCAAAAGCTTCCCGGTCACGTTTTCGCTCAAGGATTTATTGCAAGGTGAATAATTAGGAAATATGAAAGGTTTGAAGTTCTTTTATTTATGGAATAAATGAGCTTGAATGTAAGCGTTGGTTAATTGGACAGGTTTGGAAAGCAATTTGAGAGAAAGTTAATCCTTGGATTTTATAGCGAAGCTAAGGTAAGGGAACCCACGCCAAACTCAAAAATTCAGAATTTAAGGGCTTTGCTCGAAAAATGCCATGATATGTTTGAAAAGTTTGTTTATAAATGCTATGATATGTTTGAAAAGTTCTTTATATATGTCAGGATATGTTTGGAAAGTCATTTATAAATGACATGTTATATTTAAGAGGTCTGTCATAAATGCCATGATCTGGTTGGTTCAACGTCTATTTCAAACGCCATGAATGTCATGTTGTTGTTGTTATTTTGAAGTTGAGTATTCTTATTATCTTTGATATATGTTCATACCATGAATGTCATGTTGTCGCTATTTCATTTGGGACCCTGAGCATGTGTTCCTGAAAATGTTTGCGAAGGCTGTGGTGAAATCTTCCTGATAATATCTATTATATATCTTATGAATGGGTTAGAGTCTACTCAAATTAGAGGCCATGTGCTGGGAGAAATTAATTGTTCACTAAAGACCGAAGGGAAATGTTACAAAATAAAAATGCTTACGAAGATCGTGGCAATTAAACTCCCAATATATATGTATAAACGTATTTAATGCTATGTAAGTCATGAAAGACTTAGAGTCGACCTAAACCAAGAGGCCATGGATCAGGAAGTCTCAATTTCCCACTAATAGCCGAAGAGGAAAAACCATGAAATATGATTTATTATTTATGGGTCCCATGTAAAGCCATGATTTGCTTATGCCAGCATGTTTTCAAACCCCGGTAGTGGAGTCACTTACTGGGTATTATTTTTATAATACTCACCCTTTTCTTTTTAAAATGTTTTCAGGTAAGAGCAAAGACATACACGGCGGGTGGCGGGGGCACGTTACGAAGGCCATGGGACAAAGCCATGTTTTTCTGCATTTAAGTTTTAAGAGTCATGGTTAAACGATTTTATGTTACGCATTATGATTTTAGAGCATTTTAAATTGAGGCCAAACTGATTGATGTTGATTTAAATGTTTTGACCTTTTTGGGATCCCTAAATGTAGTTTTCATTATGCTTTAAAGTTAAATCGTTCTTATTATTTATTTTCTTTTCTGGCCTGAAAAACGCATGCATGAGTAGTAATGTCCCTGGAGTTAAGTTCATGAAAGTTAGGGGCCTTACAGTGGGGAACGGAGGAGGGAGCGGGGATAAAATCTTTTCCGTTGGCTAAACAGGGACGGTGAATACATTCCTCGTCCCCAACTCCATCCCCGCCCCAATTTATTTATTTAATTTGAAATATATATATATATATTTGTATACATCTAATAAATCATGAGTCTAAAATTTATTAAATATCATTTTATTTTTTAAAGAAAATTGAAAACATGCCTCTTAACCAAGGTTCGAAATGTCGATGTCGATGGAAGTGTCGACGCCCAAATTTTATGGAAATGTTGATGGAAATGGAAATGTCGATGGAAATTTCGAGAAAATTTACGAAAATTGTGAAAATTGTTTGAATTAGCCAATGAAACTTTAATTGTGGTTTAATTAGACTATAATTGACCATTTTAAGCATTACATCTAAAAATTAAGATAATATTTAGATCTAAACATCTATTAAAGTGTCAACGATAGAAATTGTTTAAAATTATTTAAATTATTTAATGAAACTTTAATTATGGCTTAATCATACTATAATTGATAATTAGTTATAAAATTAAAGAGATATCAAATAGTAAAAGTAATAATAACTAGGGAAAAATACACTTTGAGTTTCAAAATTGAACAATCAAGTCCCTTAATTTTGTAAAATATTTCAATTGAGTCCTTGGAGGTTAACTGCCGTTAAATATTTAACAGATGGATGACGTGACAGTATTAAATATTAAAATAATATTTTTAAATAAAAATAATGATTATTATAATAATAAAATAATAAAAAAATAAAAAAATCTCTTCTCTTTCCTCTCACCCTTCGTCTTCTTCCCTTCCCCTTCTCTCTCTTCCTCCCCCATTTCTTCTTCTTTTCTTCTTCTTTCTTCTTTTTTCTTTCTTCCAGTTTCAGTTATTGATTATTATGTTTTAAAATTGTCTCTTCTTCTTCCTCCTCCTCTTCCTTCTTCACTCTCCAGCACGCGCCGCCACCATCTCTAGCCTCCGATCAAACACTGCCGCCTCTGTCTCCACAGGAATTTCTTCTGAATCAATCATCGCCTCCGTCAGCTTTCTGGTGAGCCTCTGAACGAGCTCGCGGAAAGGCTTTCCGGTGAGCCTCTGGCCGCTGGATGAACGGAGTTGGACAACAGAGCTGGATTGTTCACGTCCATTGAAAGAGAGAGAGAGTGAATGGGGGGATTTTGAGAGAGAAGGAGAAAAGAAGAAGACGAAGGGGGAGAGGAAAGAGAAGAGATTTTTTTTATTTTTTTTATTCTTTTGGTTTAGATCTTAAAATTGGAAGAAAGAGAAAAGAAGAAAGAAGAAGAAAAGAAGAAGAAATGAGGGATTTTGAGAGAGAAGTAGAAAGGAAGAAGACGAAGGGTGAGAGGAAAGAGAAGAGATTTTTTTTATTTTTTTTATTTTTTAATTATTTTATTATTATAATAATAATTATTTTTATTTAAAAATATTATTTTAATATTTAATACTGCCACGTCATCCCTCTGTTAAATAATATTTAAACCTCCAAGGACTCAATTGAACTATTTTACAAAATTAAGGGACCTGATTGTTCGATTTTGAAACTCTAGGACTCAATAGAAATCCACCTATAAATTGAGAGACTAAAAGTGTATTTTTCCCTAATAACTAACAAGTTAGTAGTAGTAACTATACAAATAATAATGAACCTATATATATATATATATTTAATAAAAAAATTAAATTATAATGTAAAGAGAGATGATATAACCAAAGGTAGCGTAACTTGCTCAATAGAGTATGTGCTATCAACCTAATTTAATTAAGAAAAGATGATATAGCTAAAAAAATCACATTATTTAATTTTTATATTCTTGTTACTATTTTAAAATAGAAAAGAATAATAAAAAATATTAAATTAAGAAATAAAAAAAGAAAAAGAAAGAGGAAAAATTTTAAAAAAGGAATATTAAATAATGAAATTTTGTGTTAAAACAATACGATAATAATAATAATAAAAATTGATAGATGACATGACATGCATGAGGGGAGAAGATGGGAATTGGGGGAAGGAGAACCCATGTGTTTGTCAATTGTCCCATATCGCTTGATTTGGAGTTGGAGATTTCACTCCCCTTATAAATAGTTTCTAGCCTCCAACTGTGTGCATAATGTGAGGAATTTGGGCTTTCTGATTAATAGGCTTTTGTACAAAAAGCATTTAAGAATGGTTCATAGTAAATTTTTTCGAAATTTCGTTGTACGGTCGAGAATTTTGACGACTTTTTTGAAATTGGGGGAAGGCAGTAGCGACATGTCACTCGACATTTTCTTCCATGCTTTTAACTAGAAATCTCTAAAGAATAATTAACCATTTAAATATAATTTTTTTAAAAAGAAATTAGTTAATAAAATTTAGGAAAATAAATTTCTAAACGGAGAATTATTCCCCGTGGGAAATCTGATCCGAGAACAGGGAATGAAATGGGGGCGGAGACGGGGATGAATAAGTCATTCCCCGACCCTGGCCTGCCCCGTGGACATCTCTAGACACACCTAATTTGCACATGAGGCCAACTGTAAATTTGTTGATGTGAAGGGAAAGAAGTGGCTTGTAAAATAAGGAAGAAACCTACACACCAATGTGGTGCTTGCCACAACCACTCCGATGCTAAAGTGAAAAAGGAAAATAGTGTAGCAAGTTGTATAGTTTGAAGACTGAGGATGAGTTATTTCCAATGAGTTATAACGGGGTATTTATATGGCAGACCTCTTTCTAAACCTAATTGGAAATAATGAGGATGACTTATTTCCAATGAGTTATAACGAGGTTTTTAGCGAAGAAGGACAAGTCCATTGCATGGTGCATACAAGAGCGAAGGATTGGAGTCAACTCAGACCGGTTTGGGTTGAGCTAGTCGTCTGGGCCCTCTTGTATGACTTCTAGACTCCTTCAGTCCGATTCTATTCTGGATCTCGAATTTGGCTTGTGTTTGACCTAATAGTTAGTTGAGTTTAACATAATTATCGAAATTTACCTATAACATTAAGCCCCCACTTCCATGTTGAGATTTGTGAGTCGCCATTTCCATGTTGGGATTTGTGGTTGGGCTCATTTTTGAGTTGGACATTCAAATCCCAATTTGGGAGTATTGATTTGCAAAACCCAAGAGAGTATTGATTTGCAAGTTTGTCGGAATGATATTTAACCAAAGTACAAGTATTTTCTTGAGTTTTAGTCTTGGAATGACCTATCAAACCCTTTGGGCTGACTTTCTAGGTTTCCAATATTTATAAGGAAGGAGTGGGCTCCAAGTCTAATTCTAGAATGACCTATCAAATCCATTGGACTGATTTTTTGGCGGGTTGACTTTTTTTTAGCTTTTCAATATTTATAAGGAGAAATTTGAAGTGGACCCCAATCTAATTTTGGAATGACCTATCAAACCCATTGGACTTATTTTTTACGCTTTCCAAAATTTATAAGGAGAAGATTTAGGGTGGGCCCCAAATCCAATTTTGGAATGCCTTATCAAACTAAGGCTAATTTTTTTTTGGCTTTTCAATATTTATAAGGAGAAGATTTGTGGTAAGCCCCAAATCTGGTTTTGGAATGACCTATCAATCCATTGGGTTGATTCTTTGGCTTTCCAAAATTTAAATTATGACCACCGAGATTTGTCTCAGAGTTTATGTCATCTTTAGACCAATTAGGACCCAATTAACCATTTCCAAGATTTAGTGGAGAGTTTTGTGTATTCCGTGCTTCCATTGCATGACATAATTGGTCATATCTTAAAGTCAACTCTTAGATTTTGACTTAGAATTTACCATATTTTAAGTCCTTATTCAAGGAGGAATTTGCTAATAGGAAAATCTGATTCAACACTGTAGAGATTTTTGATGTTGAAGCTTCAACATTTTCTCTGATTGATGTATGTCTTCTAGATTAATATTAGACAAAGTGGTAAGTCTTATTGGCCTCGACTCGACCATATAATCCTCAACTCGGTTTGGTGGTCTCAGCTCAATCTCAATGGTCCAAACTCAACCTCAGTAGCCTTGATCAATTCTTGAGTCGCAAACTTGACCGTTTTGCAACCATTTGAGATGAGACGTGAGGTGCGTTGGTGGTAATGAAAGAGAGTTTTAAACCTATTTTAGGTGAGACGTGAGGTCTGTTGTATGTATTTTCCCCGCCTGAGGACGAGACAAGCTCAAACCTATTTAAAGATGAGGTGAACTCAAACATATTGAAGGACGAGGTAAGTTTAAACTTAATTTAAGGATGAGGCGAGCTCAATTCTATTCGAGGACGAGGCAAACTCAAACCTATTCGAGGATGAGGCGAGCTCAAACCTATTTGATCGGGTGAATTTTGGGTAAAGAAAAGTAAAGACATTATGTCCTACCTAGTGCAAGTGCACGTTGCAAATATTAAGCAGGAGTACTCCTTAGTATCGATCCCTCAAGGAAGGATGTAACAAAAATCAATGTTTAACAAAAATGTAAAAGAGTTGCAAGTAAAAACTAAAATTATAAAATCAAGATTGCAGAACTGACGGTTTTGCAATCTGAATAACAAATAAGAAAATTACAACAACTAAAAACAATACATATTGTAAAATCAGTGGTATTGCAAACTTAACTACGAATTACAGATTACTAACAATGATGAAGTGAAAAATTTCAAGAGAAAATATTCAATGCAATGAGGCTAAAAAATGTCATTGCCCTAAGTAGTAATTGCAAACCAACAATTACAATTCCACCTCCTTGACACTCTATTTTAAACCAGATTTACAACTCACATTCACCTCGATGTTCGAATTTTAGGAGAATAAGTGAGAGAACTATATGTCTATAGTCTCTCTATCTTAGAGAATTTAGGAATAATAAATCCTTAAGTTTTGGAGTCTTAATTCCCTATGTATAGGGTAAATGATCAATTTATGTCTAAGCTCGTGTCTCCATTACTTGTGTGAAGTTCGTTTATTTCTAACCTTGTCGGTATTAGATCTAAACTTAAGTTGCACCGCTAGTTGATCAATCTAGGATTCCAGTGAAATTAAACTCAACACAAGCAAACAATTGAAGTGTAAGCTTGTTGTCATTGGTAACTTTTGACTACAATTAATTTCTTAGGGAATTCACATTTTTAAACCCCTAAGAAGTTTAACTCCTATTAAATTTATAAAATTGAAAACAAATCCTAAAACCAAAATTAGGAAAGAAAATTGTAACATTGAATTTAATTACAAAAAAAAAAAATTGTTATTCAAATGGGCATTCAAGTTACTACTTTAATAAAGGTTCAATTAGAATTTCCAGCAACTTATGAAATTTCTAGCACCTCACATTCATAAAAACATTTCATCGAAATAATTGGATAAAAATCCAAAATCATAACTCAAAGAATTAAACTCGATTTTCACTCAAAGAATTAAACTCGATTTTCATTTCATCTTGAAACCAATTGATTACAAGGTAAATGAAGAACCACATGAATTTTAGATTAAAAAAATAGAAATTAAATAAACCAAACAGACAAGAAGAACAAAGGAACACAGAGAGCAAAAGTTGAAAAAAAACCCAAGAAAGTTCTTCCAAAAACGGCTTCAAAATCGAACTAAAACAGCTTGGGTTCTTCACCCATCTTTTCTCCTTATATAGAGCTTCATTAGGATTGAATTTTGTGTTCACAAACCCTCAAATCATGGAATAATTGTTGATTTTTCATATGAGTTTCTTGAAGGTTTTTTTTTCTTTTTTTGACTATTTCTGTTGTTCCAACTTTTCATGGCAAGATTGCAATATCTCACTTTTGCAATTCCTGCACAAAAGAAACATTTTTAAAAATTCTCATCCTAATTTGTCTTTATTCTTCTTAATTTCATGATTCTTTTAGTTATTTTCCATTAATATCAAGAAAAAACAAGAATATTTTAAGTAATTAGGAGTTAAATAAGCCTTAATATTAAGATTTATCACTATTAGAGGATGAAGCGAGCTCAAATCTATTTTAGGATAAGACAAGCTCAAACCAACTTGAGGATGAGGTGATCTCAAGTCTATTGGAGGATGAGACAAGCTCAAACCTATTTGAGGATAAGGTGAGCTCAAACCTGTTGGAGAATGAGGTGAGCTAAAACCTGTTGGAGGATGAGGCGAACTCAAACCTACTTGAGGATGAGGCGAGCTCGAGCTCAAACCTGTTGGAAGATAAATGTTATATGTGAGTTCAAACCTGTTGGAGGATGAGGTGAGCTCTGTTGGGATGTATGCCCTAAACTCATGTAGTTTGTAACATTTGATGTATATGAATAAAAGTTATTTTGCATCAAACCTTGCATCTCGCATTTCAAACTTAATCCAATAAACTAAGCTCCATACATATTTATGAGATCTTGAACGGTGTGTAGTAGACACACAGGTAGGATCACATTTGAGTAAATGACCCGAATGGTCTATAGTGTAGGGAATGAAACTCCCCGCGCAGCGGAAGACGATCGAATCGTTGCGGTGATGTTGTGCAACTTAAATTCGTCAAAACTATCTAACACTTAAAATAGGCTAAACATGCATACAACGAAAGGAAAAACAACAAGTTCTTTGTTACTTACTTGTTGAAGATGTTCTTCAAGGCTTCCTTTCCGTTCACGAACTTTTCGTGCTTTCCTCGATCTCAACGATCTCGAACTCTTCTCACGAACACCGATCGAACACCACCACTTGGTTTCTCGATTGTTCTTTTTTTGGAAGAAGGAGGATTGTGAGATCCTTCTTTGGTTTGGGAGGAGAAATTTTTGAGAGAGAATTAAGAGAGAGAGCACTCTTTTTTTTGGTGAGATTTCCAAAAAAATGAGAGTAAAGCCTTACAACCCTTCTTGCAAAAGGGGTTTATATAATGGAGATAGGTCGAGTTGAAATCTCCACCTATTTACCATTTTACCACAACCATAGGTTATGCAAATCATATTTGCATAACCACATATTATAAGATATCTCATATCTCATTTTACAAATCACATTTGCAATATTGTGGATTTTTAAATTGAATCACATCCAATTTAATATCTCTCAATATAATTTCTCCTAATTAGCCCTAATTCAACAAATAGGCTAACTTATAGTTTATTATGAATCTCATTCACATTAAACTATATATTATATCATTCATATCTCATATAAATGACATAAATGCCCTTTAGTGAACTTGAACACTTCAATTCACACCAAAACAGTAAACCTTCTTTTAATCCAGTTTGAGCCAACCTAGGGACCTTATTGACCTATAGTGACGAGCTCCAATGATCCGAGATTAACCTATCAAACTCTTTGATCGGGTTAATCAACCTTCATTAGCTACGGTAACACTCCACTAAAGCCCGTAGCTGCACTTCCGTCAGTGCAAGACATTACGTGTCCACTGATATAACCAATGCCCATGAGTCGACCCTTCACAGGTTGTTCGTAGACACTGTTAGGTCAAATTACCATTTTATCCCTGTGTCTACTTCTTGTTCCTTAAGTCCCCACTGCTCCTCTAATGAACAACAACGTTGTAATGGTCCAACCATACACAACAACCCTCTCGGGCCAGTGAGAGGGTGGTCACCCGTTGTTCAAGCCCTAGAGAAAACACTTAAGAGAACAACCCCTCTAGTTTCCCTAAAGGCGGGAACGAGTGAATTCCATCTCGCGTAGTTAAGTTCCCAGCTCCCTACTTGGTCCCGTCCCTGAGAAGATAGGCATATTGGGCGAGTAACTGTGACCACCCTCACCCATACTAGTCAAAGGACAGACCCTCGCAGACAGGAGTCCGTAACACGCCTAGGATTCAGGTCGAGTCACTAATGGTCATCTACGAAGTTATTAGTCCATACTGTTAACGGTGTTACATTAGTAGGTCTAATAATTCACGGTTCGGTCTTGTACAATCTCATTGTACAGGATGCCCCCACTCGCATGTCAACCACATGAACGAGTCAGATCACCTCGTTTGTATCTTAATACAAAGCGGGCCGCATCCACAGCGTATCTAATATTAGGTCACCAACCCCATCCATATACTGTAGATCGTTCGGGTCATTTACTCGAACGTGATCCTTATTCAATGACCCTGGAGCTTAGTTTATTGGACAAAGTTTGTAATAAATGCGAGACACAAAATGATGAAATAAATAACCTTTATTAATTTCAAATGTAAATTTACAAACAGAACGAGAATAGGACAAAAATCCCAACATATAGTATATGGATAGGGTTGGGAACCTCATCCTGGTAAAACTATGGATGCGACTCACTTTGTATTTGATACAAACGAGGCGATCCAGCTCGTTCATGTAATTGACATGCGAGTGAGGGCATCTTGTGTAATGAGTTTGTACAAGATCATACCGTGAATTATTAGACCAACTGATGTAACACCGTTAACAATTTAGGACTAATAAATTCGTAAATGACCATTAAGTGACTCGACCTGAATCTTGAGCGAGTTACAAACTCGTCTGTGAGGGGTTGTCCTTAGACTAGTATGAGTGAGAGTGACCAGAGTCGCCACTCAATAAGCCTACCTTCTTAGGGGCAAAACCACGTGGGTAGCTGGGAAATGAACTCCGCAAGATGGAATTCACTCGTTCCTGCACTAGGGAATCTAGATGGGTTATTCCCTTAAGGGTTGACTTTAGGTCTTGAACAATGGGGCCCCACCCTCTCACTAGCCCGAGAGGGACGTTGTTTATGGTAGGACCATAAACAAGTTGTTCATTAGAAGATCAATGGTACTTAAGGTGCAAGAGGTAGGGACAATGGTAAAATGATAATTTGACCCAGCTGTGACTACGAATGACCTGTGAAGGATTGACTCATGGGTATTGGTAATATCGATGGATACAACTTGTCCTACAGTGAGGAGAGTGCAGCTACAGATCTATAGTGGATTGACCCTGTAATTAATGAATGTTGATTGATGGGATCAAAGAGTTTGATCAGTTAATCTCGGATCATTAGAGCTCATGATCTATAGGTCCATTAGGTCCCTCGTTTGGCTCAATTATGGAATTAATGAGGGTATAAAGTTTGAAATGAATTTGAAGTGTTTAAATTCATATAAAGAGTATTTATGTCATTATATGAGATATAATTTATATAATATATAGTTTGATATGAATGAGATTCATATTAAACTATACTATTGCCTAAGTATGAAATTATGACATAGTTGGAGAAAGTAATTTGAGAGATGTGAAAAATTGAATGTGATTCAATTTAATTCCACATTATGCAAATGTGATTTGCATAATGAAGAGTTTGGTACCTTATATTATACAAATCATTGTATAATATAAGAGGGTTTTTGTACGGATAACCCGTTTTCCCGCATTAATGACATTTGACCTGACATTTCAAAATCATGAAATATGACCCATTTTGACGTGGCAATGCGCGCAAAATTACTCATAAGGGTAATATGAAGCGGTCTTTCTTATTCACGCTCTCGTATGCGGAAATACTCTCGCTCTCGTTGTCTCGCTCTCGCTCTCGCTCAAATGAGTGGTCGAAAATATAAAGAAAAAAGGACAAAGAAAAAAGTCAGAGAAGAGTTGGAGTAGCAGAGGTAGAGCGATAGCGAGTCAGCGAGAGCGAGAGCGAGTCAACTATAGTGCGATTTTTGTTGTTTTTTTTCTTTTCTCCAGAATTTTGACAACTTCATTACTATCATGAGCGAGAGCGAGAACTAGAACGAGACTTGAGCGAGAGAACTAGTCAGAGTATGGTGCCCTTACCGTAATTTGGACGAAATGCACAGTACAAAAAGGGTCATATGTCATTAATTTCAGAACATGGGTCAAATCACATCAATGCGCCTGAAAAGGAGTCTTCGATGCAATTTTCTCTAATATTAGGTTATACAATTAGTGGGTTAAATGGGTGGAGAATTTCTCTCCACCCTCATCCATTATAAAAGAATGCTTGGAGAAATATTCTCAACACTTGAAACTCATTTTTTGGATTTCACTTTCCAAAAGTCATTCTCTCTTCTCAAACTCTCTCCAAACCCAAAACCAAAAGGGATCCCACCATCCTCCTTCATCCACCGAAGAACAACCGAGAAATCGAGTGGAAGTATCCGGATTCGAGGTGTTGATCGAGATCGAGAGTTTGTAGAGATCGAGGTAGATCGCGGGAGAAGGAACATGAGAAGAATCGTTCTTCAAGAGGTATGTTGTCGTATTTTTCCTTCTCTCCTTATGCTTAACCTAGTATGTATGAGATATATATTCAATTTTAAGTAGAATTTGTGTACCACAACGAAGCATTGCGATTCACGTCACTTCCGCTGCGGGATTCAATCCCTTTAAGCTCAAACCTATTGGAGGATCAGGCAAACTTAAACCTATTGGAGGATGAGATGAGCTCAAACATATTGGAGGATGCACGTGTAAAAGGCTGAACGTGGGAGAGGCTGATCGTGCATGCATTTTTTTAACCGAAAATGATGTATTTTTTGGTTTATTTTAATATTAATTAATTATATTTAATATAATATGATTATATAAGATATAATTGATTTAATTAATGTTGTACGGTGCCAAAAAAGAGTTCAATTTTTCTATTTTAATTATGCAATTGTTGAATGATATTTATGTGCATAATATGTCATATAGATTTAAAATCCCACCTTAGGTTAAGCATTTTCATGCATCATTTTATATTATAAGTATTATAATATATAGTTTTGCATGATTTAATTAATATAAGAGTTATATTAATTAATATTAAAGCATTGACATGCATTTATTCATGTGATGAATATGTTGTATAGTTTATTATTCAGGTGATGAATGATCCAACACTATAACATAGAAATGCATGTACCTAAGTTAATTAATTAGTTTTAAATAGTTTAGAACTTGAATTAATTAGACTTAGGTTTCTAGTTCTAATTAGATTAGAATTAGGAAACCATTATGGTTTATAAATGACGATTAATTAGTAACCTTGTCTAAGGAAGGTTCTGTCTAAGGCTAGGTTATTTAATCTGATGGCAACGGAACACCCCTACCTGGGAACCAACCTGGGAGTGAATTTGATCCGGAGATTTATAAATCATATTTCGTGAGTGGTGCTTATTAAGAGTTAATAAATAAAACTCACATAGACCTAAGTTTAATAAGTTGTTCTAGACTTAGGTTAATCCAATATAAAAGTTATATTGGTAGGCTTAGGTAAATGTAGTCGGTTTATCTAGGTCAATCCCGTTAACCTAAACTGCTTAGTGGGAGAAAATAAAGTGTATATGATACATTGAATTTCCACCTATGCATCTCCTTAAGTTCACACCGTGAGATCGATACTCGACCTCGTGGCGCAAATGGGAGCGTCCCCCTTCGGATGATGTTTGTATGGGTCAATATTCAAGGTGAATGGAGAGAGTACTTATAGTGAGTGAGAGCAGGAACAAATCCCATGGTCTCTTCTATTGATTCACACCGCGAGACACTTATGATCTGTTTGTTAGTTTGGCTTGGACCAGACAATCCCTTCGGAGGGCGTGATCATGGAGGTCGGAACATCGTGAATTCCCAAAAGGGATAGGGTTGCCTTAGTTTATCTTTCAACTTAATCCTCCCTTCGATGGATTTTGTTGTGGGAACTCTGGAATTTGAAGATAGATGGTTACACTCACAGGAATCATTAAGAGTTAATGAGTCCGAACCGAAAAATAGTAACTAGATGCCTATATGAATAAGAGTTATTCTGGATTAGGTCTGGTAGAGATAGTCTCGTCTTGGAGGAGTGATTTGACTACCCTTCGGTGGCGGTCATTCTAAACCTTTGGGGTATCATTGCAATTTTAAATGACCTAGGGATCATAGATTAAATTTTGCTAAAACATGATTGGATTTTACAAAAGTTTTTGCGACAAACTAATATAAGGATTTTTTGATTTCAACAAAAATGTCGAGTTCTGTAATTGCTCTCTTAGCCTCCGATAAGTTAAACGGTGATAACTACCAGACTTGAAAAAACAATATAAACACACTTTTGGTAGTGGAACGACCTTAAGTTCACACTCACTGAGGAGTGTCCTCAGGCGCCGAGCTCGACCGCGACACGAAGTGTTCGTGACGCGTACGATAGGTCAATCAAGGTCAATGACAAGGCCAAGGTCTATATCTTAGTCAGTTTATCTGAAATCTTGGCTAAGGATACACAAGAGCATGGTCACCGCTAAAGAGATCATGGATTTGTTGCAGGAAATGTTTGGGCAACAGTCTTTTCAGGTCCGACACGATGCTTTCAAGCACATCTTCAACACTCGGATGAGAGACAAAACGTTTGTCAGGGAACATGTTCTCGACATGATGGTGCACTTTAATCTGAAGGAGATGAACGGTGCTTCTATCGATGAGTCGAGCCAGGTCAGCTTTATTCTGGAGACTCTTCCGAAGAGTTTCCTACAATTTCGTAACAATGTTGTTATGAACAAAATTAGGTACAACTTGACCACCCTTCTGAACGAGCTACAAACCTTCCAGTCCTTAATGAGAGTCAAGGGACAAGAGGGTGAGACAAATGTTGCCTACAAGTCCTTCCACAGGGGTTCGGCCTCGGCGACCAAATCTGTAGCCTCGTCCTCTAAAGGCCCGAAAAGGAAAAAGAAGAAAATAAAAAAGGCTGAAAAAGGGAAACAGGTTGACCACGCTGCCGCCAGAAGGGCAAAAAGGTCAAAGATGTTGCAGACAAAAAAAAAGTGTTTTTACTACAACGGTGACGGGCACTAGAAATGCAACTGCCAAAATACCTGACCGACAAGAAGAATGAAGGTAAATATGATTTACTTGTTGAAACTTGCTTAGTGGAGAGTAGTGACTTTGTCTGGATACTTGATTCAGGCGCCACTAATCACGTTTGTTCTTCTTTTCAGGGAATTAGTTCTTGGAAGCAGCTGCAGGGAGGGGAGATAATGCTCAGAGTTGGTTCCAAAGAGGTCGTCTCAGCTGTAGCAGTGGGCACAGTGAAACTACTTTTTGGCAGGAAGCACATATTATTAGATAATTTGTACATAGTTTCAGGATTTACTAGAAACCTTGTTTCTATTTCCTGTTTAATTGAGCAATGTATTTCAGTTTCCTTTGAATTAAATAAAGCGTTTATTTCTATCAAAGGTGTTGAAATATGTTCTGCTTCACTTGAGAATAATTTATATGTTTTAAGGCCCAATTCGGTCAAAATGGTTTTGAATATTGAATTATTTAAAACAGCGAAAACACGAACTAAAAGATTAAAAGTTTCTCTTAAAGAAAATGCCCATCTTTGGCATCTAAGGTTAGACCACATTAATCTCAATAGGATTGAGAGACTTGTGAAGAATGGACTTCTAAGCGAGTTAGAATAAAGTTTTTTTACCAGTATGTAAATCATGCCTTGAAGGAAAAATTACCAAAAGACCTTTTAGTGGAAAAAGTTATAGAGCTAAAGAGCTTTCAGAGCTTATACATTCTGACCTTTGTGGTCTTATGAGTGTTAAAACCAGAGAAGGCTATGAATACTTCATCTCTTTTATAGATGACTATTCTAGATATGGGTATGTTTACCTAATGCACCACAAGTCTGAAGCTATTGAAAAGTTAAAGGAGTATAAGACTGAGGTTGAGAACTAATTAGGTAAAACAATCAAAACA
This sequence comes from Trichosanthes cucumerina, assembly GCA_036507285.1. Lineage (NCBI taxonomy): Eukaryota > Viridiplantae > Streptophyta > Magnoliopsida > Cucurbitales > Cucurbitaceae > Trichosanthes > Trichosanthes cucumerina. The sequence goes on from CM071838.1 coordinate 15,133,163, forward strand.
CTTCAATCTGATCAATGTGGAGAATATATGGATCTTGAATTCGAGGACTATGTGATAGAACATGGAATTACGTCCCAACTCTCAGTACCTGGCATGCCACAACAAAATGATGTATCGAAAAGGAGAAATAGAACCCTATTGGACATGGTTCGGTCGATGATGAGTTACACTCATCTCCCTGACTTCGGTCGATGATGAGTTACACTTATCTCCCTGACTCGTTTTAGGGTTATGCAGTGGAGACTGCAGTATACATTTTGAACAACGTTCCTTCGAGGAGTGTTTTTGAAAGACCTTTCAAACTCTGGAAAGGGCGTAAAGGCAGTTTACGTCATTTTAGAATTTGGGGAAGTCCAACCCATGTGCTAGTGACAAACCTGAAAAAGTTGAAATCTCGTTCAAAGTTGTGCCTCTTTGTAGGTTACCCTAAGGAAACGAGAGGTGGTATGTTTTTCGATCCTAGGGAAAACATGGTGCTTGTGTCTGAAGGGATTTTGAATTCCCGCAGCGGAAGACGTTGTGAAACGTCGTTGATCCGTTGTGTAAAACGTGTCTTAAAATCGAACCTATCTCATAGATCCTAGGCTAAACATGCAAATAAGAGAAGAAAACAGTAAGGAATTATAAAATACTTACTTGTTGAAGATCTCTTCTTCAACGCTTTTCTCCTCCGGTCACGATCTCTCTCGATCCAACGATCTCCTCGAACACGAACCTCGATCCGAACAGGAAGACACCTCCAAAGGGTCTTCTCGGTTGTTCTCGGGAGGTTGAGGGAGAGTAGGTGGGACTCCCTTTGGTTTTGGGTGAGGAGAGAATTTTGGAGAATTGAGAGAATTCTAGAGAGAAAACATTTGCTCTCTTTGGATGGAAATCCAAAAAAATGGCAAATGGCACACCAAAGGCTTCTTGCAAAGCCTTTAAATACTATTGTGTGATGGAGTTAAAACCTCCACCAAATCACAATTTTACCACAACCATATAATATACAAATCACATTTGCATAAATGTGGAATTATAAATTGAATCACATTCAATTTAATTTCTCTCAATTCAATTTCTCCAATTAGTACTAATTAATGAATTAGGCTATACTATAGTTTATTATGAATCTCATTCACATCAAACTATATATTATGTCATCTATATCTCATATAAACGACATAAATACCCAAATAATGAATTTGAACACTTCAAATTCACACCAAATATAAACCCTCGCTTTGTCCAATTTGAGCCAACCGAGGGACCTAATGGACCTACACGTGACGAGCTCCAATGATCCGAGACTAACTCACAAACTCTTTGACCCGATTATTCAACATTCATTAGCTACGGTAACACTCCACTAAAGCCCGTGTTTGCACTCTCTCATCATCACTGTAGGACAAGTTGTGTCCATCGATATAACCAATACCCATGAGTCGACCCTTCACAGGGTTGTTCGTAGTCACAAACCGGGTCAAATTACCGCTTTACCCCCTGTTCTACCTCTTGCTCCTTAAGTCCCACCGCTCCTCTAATGAACAACTACGTTGCATGGTCCAACCATAAACAACAACCCTCTCAGGCCAATGAGAGAGTGAGGCCCCGTTGTTCAAGCCCTGGAGACAACACTTAAGGGAACAACCTCTCTAGTTTTCCTAAGTCGGGAACGAGTGAATTCCTTCTTGCGTAGTCAAGTTCCCAGCTCCCCACGTGGTCCCCGCCCGAGAAAATAGGCATATTGGGCGAGCAATGCGGTGACCACCCTCACCCGTACTAGTCAAAGGACGGACTTCATGATGAGGAGTCGAGTCCGTGAACACGCTCGGGATTAAGGTCGAGTCACTAATGGTCATCTACGAATTTATTAGCTCTATACTGCTTACTGCGGTGTTACATCGCAAGTCTAATAATTCACAATCCGATCTTGTACAATCTCATTGCACAGATGCCCCACTCACATGTCAACCACATGAACGAGTCAGATCACCTCGTTTGTATCTAATACAAAGCGGGTCGCATCCACAGTGTATCCAGGATTAGGTCTCCAACCCTATCCATATACTGTAGACCATTCGGGTCATTAACTCGAACGTGATCTTCCCTGTGTGTCCACTACACATCGTTCAAGTTCTTAGTTCTCTCATAATGCAATGACCCTGAAGCTTAGTTTATTGGATTAAGTTTATGAAAAATGCGAGACACAAAGTTTAAATAAATAACTCTTATTTATTACACAATGTTGAAATAAATAACTCTTATTCATTTACAACTTGGAATATTACAAACTACACGAGATGAGGACATACATCCTAACAAACTCCCACTTGGACTAAGCTAGTGGAGTACATGATACATTTTTCAAATGTACAGTAAAGTAATACAATAAAGTAATACAATAAACTAGGGCATTGAATACCCCTTTACAATACTCCCACTTGCCCTAGTCAGGAAGCACTCGAAGACCTAGACTCTCTAGGTGACCCTCAAACACCTTAGCCGTGAGGGCCTTTGTAATTGGATCAACAACGTTGTGCTCAAAGCTATCTTTGCATGATCATCCACGTCTCGCGATGCACAATCTCCCGTGTCGGGTGATACTTACGCTCTATATGCTTGCCCTTTTATGACTCAGAGGTTCTCTCGAGTTGGCTCGCACCACTTGTGTCAAAACAAGTGTGATCGAAAAGTTCATATTTGGAACAACTTCCAAATCCGTCATGAACTTCTTGAGCCAAATGACTTCCTTTGCGACTTCACAAAGCCGCAACATACTCGCCTTCCATCGTGGAATCGATGATGCATCCTCGCTGATGCTTCGCCACACTACGACTCCTCCATTCGGAATGAAGGTGACCCAAAGTGGATTTCCTAGAATCCTTATCGGTCCGAAAGTCGAAATCTGTGTATCCCGTAAGGATCAAATCCCCACTCTCATACACAAGGTCAGAGTTCCTTGTTCTCCTAAGATACTTGAGGATTGCCTTTACGGTGTCCCAGTGATCTAATCTCGATTGGATTGATACCTCACCGACAATCCCAATCGCATAACAAATGTCGGACCTAGTACAAAACATGGCATACATCGGGCTCCCTACAATTTGAAGCATGTGGGATTCGTCTCATATCCTCAACCTCTTGAGGCGTCTTTAGACATTGATCCTTAGGTGGGTGAACCCCATGCCCGAAAGGCGTGCAAGCCCTTCTTGGAGTTCTCGCATCTTATATCTAGACAACATCTTGTCAATATAAGATGCCTGAGACATGGCTAGCGTTTTGTTCTTCCGGTTTCGGACTATCTGGATACCTAGAACATACTGTGCCTCTCCCAAATCTTTCATTTGGAATTGCGAAGCCAACCATTCCTTAATGTCATTAAGAAATCCTACCTCATTCCCAATGAGAAAGATATCATCCACATACAATATAAGAAATGCGACGGTTTTGTCGACGATTTTCTTGTAGACACAAGGCTCATCAACATTTTGATTAAAGCCATAAGATTTGATCGCCTCATCAAACCTTATATTCCAAGACCTCGAGGCTTGTTTGACCCATAAATAGACCTTTTAAGCCGGCAAACTCTTTGCTCTTGGCCTTGGGCAATGAACCCCTCGGGTGGTCCATGTAGATGGTCTCGTCAAGGTTGCCATTCGAAAGCGCGGTCTTGACATCCATCCGCCATACCTCATAGTCATAATATGCGGCAATGGCGGTAAGGATTCTAATCGACTTTACCATGGCAACAGTGAAAAGGTTTCCTCATAGTCAACCCCTTCCACCTGGGTAAAACCCTTTGTCACTAGTCAAGCTTTGAAGGTCTGCACCTTCCCATCTACGCCACGTTTACGCTTGTAGATCCACTTGCAACCAATAGGTTTTACCCCATCCGGTTGGTCCACAAGCTCCTGGACGGAATTGAAGTACATCGACTCCATTTCTGGTCCATGGCTTTAATCCATTCGTCTTTGTCAACGCGCCATTGCTCGATCATAGGTCAATGGATCCTCACATCATCATCGGGAGTGACGACCTGGGTTTCAGCTAAACCCATGTAACGTTCAGGCTGTCTCACAACCCTCCCACTACGTCGAGGCATTCCCAACTCTTGGGAATGGACTTGACTAGACGAGCTAGGATCAACAATACTTGTTGACATACTAGCACCATCAGCAACTCTTGCTGATGAACTGTCCATTTCATTCAACACAATTTTACTCCTTGGTAAGTGATCCCTGATGTGGTCTTCCTCAAGGAAAGTGGCGTTTGTCGACACAAGCACCCTATTATCCTTAGGATCGTAAAAGTAACCACCTCTAGTCTCTTTTGGGTAACCTACAAAGAGGCACAACTTTGAACGGGGTTCCAACTTCTTCGGGTTTGACACCAACACATGGGTCGGGCATCCCCAAATTCTGAAATGACGTAAACTGGTTTTATGACCATGCCAGAGTTCAAAAGGTGTTTCACAAACACTCTTCGACGAAACGGTGTTCAAAATGTAAACCGCAGTCTCCACTGCATAACCCCAAAAAGAATCAGGGAGACGAGCATAGCTCATCATCGACCGAACCATGTCCAACAAGGTTCTGTTTCTCCTCTCCGATACACCATTCTCATTTGTGGCATACCAGGTGTCTTTGAGAGTTGGGGCGTAATTCCATGTTCTATCATATAGTCCCGGAATTCGGTGTCCATATACTCTCCACCTCGATCCGATCGAAGTGTTTTAAGCGATTTACCTAACGGGTTCTCAACCTCGATCTTGTACTCCTTGAACTTTTCAAGAGTTTCGGACTTCTTGTGCATTAGGTAAATATACCCATATCCGAGTAATCGTCTATAAAAGACACGAAATACTCATAACCGCCCCGAGCTTTAACATTCATCGGACCACGAGGTCGAGAATGTACTAACTCAAGAGGCTCTTTGGCTCTATATCCTTTTCCACTAAAAAGGACGTTTGGTCATTTTGCCCTCAAGGCATGACTCACACAATCGACAAAGAGTTTTCTTCCAACTCGCTTAGAAGTCCACTCTTCACTAGTCTCTCAATCCTATTGAAGATTAATGTAGCCTAACCGAAGATGCCAAAGATGGGCACTTTCTTTTGAGAAACTTTTAATCTCTTAGTTCGCGTTTGTTTGCTTTTAAACAATTCGGTGTTCAAAACACTTTTGACCGAATTAGGGTTCAAAACATACAAATTGCTCTCAAGCGAAGCGAGAACAAATCAAATTTCCATTTAGAAAATAAACGCTTTATTGCTCTTGAATGAAACAGAAATATTTTGTTCTAATAGGCGGAAATAGAAACTAGGTTTCTCGTAAACCCGAGAACTATGTACATATTATCCAATAATAAGTACTTCCCGCAAAAAACGACTTCACTGTGCCTATTCTTTGCGGTGAGACAACTTCTCCTGATCCAACCACGAGTGTTATCTCACCCTCTTGCAGCCGCTACCAGGAACTTAATCCCTGAAAAGAAGAGCAAACATGGTTAGTGGCGCCTGAATCCAATATCCAAGCTGAGTCATTACTTTCCACTAAACAAGTTTCTGTGACAAGTAAATCACATTTACCTGTCATCTTCTTTTCATCAAGGAACTTGGGACAACTCCTTTTCAGGTGTTCGTCCCTGTTGCAGTAGAAACACTTTCTCGCAACATCCTTGATTTCTTTGCCTTTTAGAGCGGCAACGCGGTCAACCTTAACTTCCTTTAACTTCTCATTCTTCCCCTTGGGGCCTGAAGAGTCTACAAACTTTATCCCAGAGGTCATACCCCTGTGAAAAGGTCTTAAGGCAACACTTGCCTCAACTTCCTGTCCCCTAGTTTGCACCAAGGACTGAAAGGTTTGTAGATTGTTGAATAGGACTGTTGAACCGGGCACCTGAGGACCCTCCTCACTGAGCGCGAACTCTTGGTCGTCATTTACCAAAATCGTGTCTTATTTTTTTTTCATGAAATACTATCGCCGACTAACTTAACGGAAGCTAAAGGGGCGTTAAAAGCGTTTGACATTTTTGTTGCTGAAAAATGAAAAACTTTGTATTAGTCTCGCAACAACTTTTGAAAATCCAATCGAGTTTTAGCAAATTTTTATCCTATGATCCCTAGGTCATTCAAAAAATTTGCAATGATACCCTAAAGGTTTAGAATGACTGCCACCGTAGGGTAGACAAACCCACTCCTCCTCTAGGACGAGACTCTCTCGATCAGACCCTAATCCTAGAATAACTCTTATTCCATTAGGCGTCCAATTACCATTGTTCGGTCGAATTCATTAACACTTAACGAATTCCGTGAGTGTCACCCTCAATCTTTAAGTTTCCAAGCATCCGTCCAAACAATAGCCACCGAAGGGTGAACCAAGAAGGAAAACCAACCAGGAAACTGTATCCCTTTCGGGAATTCACGGTGTTCCGACTCCCATGATCAGGCCCTCCGAAGGGATTGTGCAGTCCAGCCAAACTAGCGAGCGATCATAGGCGTTTCACGGTGTGAATCGAAAGAAGAGACCGTGGGTCCCGTTTTCACAGGTCCCGCTCCCACTCACTATAAGTACTCTCTCCATTCACGTTGATATTGACCCATACAAATGCCACCCGTAGGGGGACGCTCCCATTTGCGCCACGAGGCCGAGCATGGATCTCACGGTGCGAACTTTACGGAGATTTGTGGATGGAAAATTAAATGTATCTCATATACTTTATTTCCTCCCACTCAACACTTTAAAATAATCGGGATTGACCTAGATAAACCGGCTAAAATTTACCTAAGTCTACCAATATAACTCTTATATTGGATTAGCCTAAGTCTATAATCACATTATTGACCTAGGTCTATGTGAGTAAATTAATTAACTCTTAATTAACGACACTCACGAGAATATAACCTAAGAATCTTCGGACCGAATTCACTCCTGTGTCGGTTTCCGTAGGGTGTTCATGGCGTCAACTTAAATACCCCAGCCTTAAACAAAACCTTCCTTAGACAGAGTTACTTATCAGTCTCCATTCAAAGGTCATATTTGATTTCCTAATTCTAATCTTATTAGAACTAAAAAACCTAAGTCTAATTATTCAAGTTCTAAACCATTTAAAACTAATAATTAACTTAGGTTACATGCATTTCTATGTTATAGTGCTTGATCATTCATCACATGAATAATACTATACTATAACATACATTCAACGCATGAATTAAATGCATGAGCATGCTTTTAATTTAAAAAATATAACACTTATATTAAATAAATTAAATCATGCAAACATTATATTATAACTCTTATAATATAATCCTATCATGCATACTATATATTATAACTCTTATAATATAAATATGATGCATGAAATGTTTAACCTAAGGTGGGATTTTAAATCTATATGGCATACTCTATGCACATAGAAATAATTAAATCATACATCTCATGCATAAAATAATTAAATAGCAATATTTGACCGATTTTTGGCACCCTAGGGACACAAAATTAAATTAATTAACATTAATATAACATTTATATTAATATTAATTAAAATAATTAAATAAAAACAACAGTTGCACAAGCTGGAAATCGAACCGCTGCACACGACCGCACATCCCACGAATCTCGTGCTCCACGCACCACTACGCCACGGCGTTGTAACGTTGTTAATGCGTTGAAACGCTAATATGTATAGCGTCGCGCCCAACGTTCTCAACGCCGTGGCGTTGCAACGCCGCACTGCAGCAGCCTCCAGCAACAAGGATGGCGTCGCAACGCTGATGAACTTCCAACAACACCTCTTTTGCTGTTTTTCACCGAAAACGCCCGTTTTTGCTCTGATTTCTTCACGACAACTCTTGTCACGAACGACACGGACTTACAGACTCGATTTACATTAAAAAATGCCCAAAACAATGGGCCCTTACAATGATCTCATCAACTTTAATGTAAATCTAAAAAGTGCCAAAAACCGAAAACATCCAAAATTGCAAACCATTAACATTCATCTCATGAAAATTAATGCTACCCACCTAATTTTAAGAATCCACGTAATACACACAACGAAGAGCAACGATTGGCTCGATACCAATTGAAGGGATTTTGAATTCCATGCAATGAAGACGTTGTGAAACGTCGTTGATCCGTTGTGTAAAACGTGTCTTAAAATCGAACCTATCTCATAGATCCTAGGCTAAACATGCAAATAAGAGAAGAAAACAGAGAAGGAATTATAAAATACTTACTTGTTGAAGATCTCTTCTTCAACGCTTTTATCCTCCGGTCACGATCTCTCTCGATCCAACGATCTCCTCGAACACGAACCTCGATCCGAACAGGAAGACACCTCCAAAGGGTCTTCTCGGTTGTTCTCGTGGAGGTTGAGGAGAGTAGGTGGGACTCCCTTTGGTTTTGGGTGAGGAGAGAATTTTGGAGAATTGAGAGAATTCTAGAGAGAAAACATTTGCTCTCTTTGGATGGAAATCCAAAAAATGGCAAATGGCACACCAAAGGCTTCTTGCAAAGCCTTTAAATACTATTGTGTGATGGAGTTAAAACCTCCACCAAATCACAATTTTACCACAACCATATAATATACAAATCACATTTGCATATTATATAATATAAGGTATCTCATACCTTATTATACAAATCTCATTTGCATAAATGTGGAATTATAAATTGAATCACATTCAATTTAATTTCTCTCAATTCAATTTCTCCAATTAGCACTAATTAATGAATTAGGCTATACTATAGTTTATTATGAATCTCATTCACATCAAACTATATATTATGTCATCTATATCTCATATAAACGACATAAATACCCAAATAATGAATTTGAACACTTCAAATTCACACCAAATCAGAAACCCTCAATTTGTCCAATTTGAGCCAACCGAGGACCTAATGGACCTACACGTGACGAGCTCCAATGATCCGAGACTAACTCACAAACTCTTTGACCCGATTATTCAACATTCATTAGCTACGGTAACACTCCACTAAAGCCCGTAGTCGCACTCTCATCATCGTAGGACAAGTTGTGTCCATCGATATAACCAATACCCATGAGTCGACCCTTCACAGGTTGTTCGTAGTCACACCGGATCAAATTACCGCTTTACCCCTGTTCTACCTCTTGCTCCTTAAGTCCCACTTGCTCCTCTAATGAACAACTACGTTGCATGGTCCAACCATAAACAACAACCCTCTCGGGCCAATGAGAGAGTAGGGCCCAGTTGTTCAAGCCACGAGACACACTTAAGGGAACAACCTCTCTAGTTTCCCTAAGTCTGGGAACGAGTGAATTCCTTCTTGCGTAGTCAAGTTCCCGACTCCCACGTGGTCCCGCCCTCGAGAAGATAGGCATATTGGGCGAGCAACGGTGGCCACCCTCACCCGTACTAGTCAAAGGGACGGACCGCAGAGGCGGCGAGTCCGTAACACGCTCGTGATTAAGGTCGAGTCACTAATGGTCATCTACGAATTTATTAGCTCTATCTCATTAACGATGTTACATCGATGAAGTCTAATAATTCACGGTCCGATCTTGTACAATCTCATTGCACAGATGCCCCCACTCGCATGTCAACCACATGAACGAGTCGAGATCACCTCGTTTGTATCTAATACAAAGCGGGCGCATCCACAATGTGTATCCAGAGTTAGGTCTCCAACTCTATCCATATCATCAGAGACCATTCTCGTCATTAACTCGAACGTGATCTTCCCTGTGTGTCCACTACACACCGTTCAAGTTCTTTGTTCTCTCATAATGCAATGACCCTGGAGCTTAGTTTATTGGATTAAGTTTATGAAAAATGCGAGACACAAAGTTTAAATAAATAACTCTTATTTATTACACAATGTTGAAATAAATAACTCTTATTCATTTACAACTTGGAATATTACAAACTACACGAGATGAGGACATACATCCCAACAGTGTCGACAAACACCAGTTTCCGTGAGGAGGATCACTTCAAGGATCACAAACCAAAGAGTAAAGTTGTGTTAAGTGAAATGGATAGTACATTAGCAAGAGTAGCCGATGGTGCTAGTATGCCAACAAGAGTTGTTGATCCTAACTCGTCAAGTCAAGTACGTCATTCTCAAGAATTGAGAATGCCTCGACGTAGTGGAAGGGTTGTTAATCAGCCTGACTGTTACATGAATTTGACTGAAACCCAAGTTGTCATACCTGATGACAACTGTGAGGATCCATTGATATATGATGAAGCAATGAATGATGTTGACAAAGACGAATGGATTAAAGCCATGGACCAGGAGATCGAGTCTATGTACTTCAATTTCGTTTAAGAACTTGTGGATCAACCTGATGGGGTAAAACCTATAGGTTGAAAATGGATCTACAAGCGAAAACGTGGTATAGATGAGAAGGTGCATACCTTCAAAGCTAGACTCGTGGCAAAGGGTTTTACCCAGCGAGAAGGGGTGAACTATGAAGAAACCTTTTCTCCTGTTGTCATGATTAAGTCTATAAGAATCATTCTGGTCATTGTTTCATATTATGACTATGAAGTATGACAGGTGGTGTCAAGGCGACCTTTTTGAATGACAATCTTGACGAAAACATCCACATGGACCAACCCAAAGGGTTCATAAAACAAGGCAGGAGCAAAAGGTTTGCAGGCTCAAACGGTTTATTTATGGACTGAAACAAGCCTCAAGGTCTTGGAATATAAGATTTGATGAGGCAATCAAATCTTATGGCTTTAACCAAAATGTTGATAAACCTTGTGTCTACAAGAAAATCATCGACATCACTATCGCTTTTCTGGTATTGTATGTGGATGTATCCTGCTCATTGGGAATGATGTAGGGTTCCTTACTGGCGTTAAGGAATGGTTAGCTACACAATTCCAAATGAATGATTTGAGAGAAACGCAGTATGTTCTAGGTATCAAGATTGTTCAAAATCGTAAGAACAAGACACTAGCCTTGTCTTAGGCATCTTATATCGACATGATGTTGGAACGGTATAAGATGCAGAACTCTAAGAAGGGTTGTTTCCTTTCAGGCATGAGATTCGTCTGTCTAAGGAGCAGTGTCCTAAGACACCTCAAGAAGTTGAGGATATGAGACGTATCCCTTATGCATCAGCAGTAGGTAGCCTTATGTACGCCATGCTGTGTACTAGGGTCGACATATGTTATGCAGTTGAGATTGTTAGTAGCTATCAATCCAATCCAAGATTTGATCACTGGACAATCGTTAAAGCAATCCTCAAGTATCTTAGGAGTGTTGGGGTTTGTGCCATAAAACTCGTAGTTTGTAAATTTTGTTCTAATTAATGTAATAAAGAGTTTTATTTTCAATAAAGAGTTATTGTTCGTTATTTATGATATTACCCTTGTTTTAACCCTAAATCCAATAAACTAACATCCAAGGCTGTAAAATGTCTCTTGAACTAAATGTAGTGTACATATAAAGGATCTTGGTTCGAGATACAACCTAAAGGGTCTATAGTAAGAGGATAAGGTTTGGGTACCTTACCCTGGTAATACTATGGATATGACCCACTTTGTATATGATACAAACACTGTGATCTAACGTGTTCGTGTAGATGACATGTGAGTGGGGATATCCTATGTAATGAGATTACATAAGACCGAACTGCAAAATAGTAACCACTAGGTGTAACTCCGTTGACTAGTTAGGTTTCTATTTCACTAGGATGACCTAGACAACTTTATCTCAATCCCGAAAGCGGTTCTAACTCCTCACATTTGCGAGGATTGTCCTTTGACTAGTATGGGTCGAGTGGTCGATTCACGACTCAATATGCCTACCTTCTTGGGGACAAGACCGAGTGAGTTGTTGAGGACTTAACTTAACAAGATGGAATTCACCCCTTCCCGCCTTTTAGAGTAAGTAGATGAATGTTCCCTTAAGTGGTGTCTCCGAGACTTGAACAAAGGGTCCGACCCTCTCATTGGCCTGAGAGAGACTTCTGTTTGTTGGTAGGACCACAAACAAATTGTTCATTAGAGGAGCACTGGTACTTAAGGTACAAGATGTAACCTGGGGTAAAACGGTAATTTGACCCACTGCAATGTTACGAACATTAAATGAAGGATTGACTTGCTGTTATTGGTCAATATCCGTGGACACAGAAATATATCTGTAGTGAGAAGAGTGCAGCTGTGAGCCTTTAGTGGAGTGTTCCCGCAGTTAACGAATAATGATTAGCAGGTTAATGAGATTAACTGAATAATTTTGTATCGTTGGAGCTTCTGATCTGTAGGTCCACTAGGTCCACCTTCTAGCTCGTAAAGGGTTCTTAGATCGCCTGAATTTGAAATGTTCAAATTCAATAAGGGAATAAATTGAATGTATATCGATACGTTATAATATAAAGTTTTGGAACTTTATATTATAAATTTAATGTGAATATGATTCATATTAAATTATATGAGAGAATTAAATATTTGAAAGAGTTCAAATATTAATTTAAATATAAATGAGATTCATATTTAAAAACTATAGGTTAAAATTTAATGTGCATAAGATGTGCATTAAACGTATAGGTTAGAGGAAAAATTGATTAAATATAATTTAAACATAATTAAATATATGATATTTAATTTAATTTTGGTTAAATGTGATTTAATTAAAATTAAAATTAATTTATAATTAAATATGATTTAATTATTTATTAAATTAATTAATTAATTATTTATTAAATTAATTAATTATTTATTTATTTATTAAATTAATCTGACACGTTCCCACTACCCCTCTTCCTCTTCCAATCGACAGATAAACATGGAGAGGGGATCAGTGAGAAACTGATCGATCATTTGTGCAATTGTTGAATTGCTGAAAAAGTTCTCTCTCTCATTTTCCCTTCCTCTTACCAAATTGTTGGTTTCTTCCCACCAAGGAATTGATCTAGGAAACTCAGAGACATAGAAGGTTTATCTTGTTGGTGGTGTCCTGTAGAAAATACAGAGGAAGAACTTATTGTGTTATTGTGCAAAAGGAGCAAGGAGTTGTTGGTTTTGTTGATTTGATCTATAAAGGTAATTTCGAATTCCCTTATAAAGTTTAAGTGTTTTACAGCATGTTTGTATGCTTTAGATTCCATGGTCTAATTAGATTAGATTTATTGCTTATCTCTCTGTTTTACCCAATGTATTGGTATTTGGAATAAACCAAAATAAACAAGCAATTGATCTTTAAAACCACGTTTCCGCTGCTCACGGGGATCAAATCTCCATCAAGGAGAACGAGGGACTACATGCTTGTGTATGGAGCTGAGAATTTGATCCTTATGGGATACATAAACTTTGACTTTCAGACCGATAAAGATTCTAGTAAGTCCACATCGGGGTCAGTGTTCACTCTTAGCGAATGAGTTGTGGTTTGGGAAACATCAAGCAAGGATGCATCGCATACTCCACGATGGAGGCCAAATATGTAACAACTTGTGAAGCAGCTGATAGCGTAACACACAAGCGCACACGATCTAAGTAATAAGAAACTGGAAGAATTCTAGAGTATCGAGCCCAAGGGAACAGTTTAATAAAATCAATCGAGAAATGCATGGCTTGTCGACTAATTGCAATTGAAACGATAACCAAAGGTAAAATGATTTTTGGGGATGATTGCGACTAAACTAAAGACGAGTAAAAAGAATATTGGAGAAGTAAGTGATTCAAAAATGCTAGTGCCACTAAGTTGGAAAGACAATGCAACTCCGATGCAATTGCCTTGCATAACAGTTACATTACCGCTGCGCAGTACGACAACGTATCGCACTTACGTGAGATCGCAATTGCGTAAAACTGCCATTACAACGCATATGCAACGCAATTGCGTAACGCTGCCACTACAACGCATTTGCATGGCGCTGCCGCAACAACGCAATTGCATAGCGCTGTGCTACAACACACTGCTATTACAATGCAATTGCATAGTACTTCCATTGCAACACAATTGTGTGGTGCGGCAAAGGCAATGCTTCTGCAAGTACATTGTGATTCGATCTAACCTTCCAATGATGTAAACCGAGTTTTACTCCTATTCGACCTTCTTTGAAGTATCTTTAGGAGACTGAGTGATTAATCCTATATTTCTATGGTTAATCTATCCTAGATGTTTGTGCATACAACTCTAAGGTTTTGGAGTCTTACCCTATGCCTAGGGGTCGAAGTTCTAGACTTATGTCTAAGCCTTTTTCCTCCATTACTTTTGGGAAATCCGCTTTAACTCAACTCTTTCGATATCGAGCTAAAGCTTGATGGGTAACTCTAGATGGTCGGCTAAGGCTACCCACGTTAAGCTCACCAAAAGTAAATGTCATTAGAGGTTAGTCAAATTGCCCTTGCTCTGGAGTTTATTGTCTTTCCTTAGGGCATTCACATCTTGAATCCCTAAGGAAATTTAGCTCCTCATGGATAAAAGAATAAACGACATATTAAACTTAACAATAGAAAATATTACGACATTGGTTAAGGCCCCAACCTAACCCTCGATCTACCACGGTTTAGCAAGAACCGAGGGTGCGGCTGCAGACTTTAATGAATGTGTAATCGTAAGTAAGAGTTAATACAAAAAATTCAACCTCAAACGAAAGGACACTTGCAAATAAAAGAAAACAGTAACTTCTATTCATTGGAACTTAAAATGTCTTTGTTTCGTCTAACATGAACATGACAACCGAACTGAATTGAAATACAAAAATGTTAAACAACTCACGCACAACCGTATAACTAAACTTGAACAACAGCAAAGAGTTTCGTTTAGGCCAACCCTAAACCAGCAAGTTGGATAGGACAATACAATAGTGAATTGTAAGACAAAATTGATGAAAGACAAGAAAAGAAAAAGCACAATTGTAGAATTGCAGTATCGACAATGTTCCTCTCATACAACACACCATTTCTCAGTCGCTTCCCTCTCTATTTATAGAGATGTTTGCTTCTAGGGTTTCCCAGACGACAAGCTTGTTCTGATTTCCGTGAAAGAAGGCTTGAATTTCGTGAGCTATTACTTCGAAAAATCTCTCGGGTAAGCAAAAGGGGCTCTGTCTTCGACCAGGCAATTGCGTAGGTTTGCGTTTCAGCATTAAAATTATAAAAATTGAGCTTCCTTATTATATCTTTTGTCCTTGAGCAATCCTTCAATTCCTATGCCCTTTTACTTTAATCTTTCCTAATCAGAGCTTATTAACCTGAAACAAGACATCAAATAAAGACTAAATAACTCTCATATGTGAGAGTTATCAGCAGCTAAAGAGGCGGTTTGACTTAGGAAGTTCATGATAGATTTAGAAGTTGTTCCAAACATGAACTTGTTGGTCACTCTTTATTATGATAACTGTGGTGTCGTAGCCAACTCGAGGGAACCTCGAAGTCATAAGAGTGACAAGCATATTGAGCGGAAGTATCACATGATACAGGAGATTGTGCATCGCGGAGACGTGATCGTCATGAAGATTGCTTCAGAACACAACGTTGGAGATCCGTTTACGAAGGCTCTCACGGGTAAGGTGTTTGAGGGTCACCTAGAGAGTCTAGGTTTACGAATAATTTCCTAACTAGGGCAAGTGAAAGTTTTGTACAAAGGGTATTCGATGTCCTAGTTTATTGTATTTTGCATTTGTGAAATGTATTTGTACTCCACTAGCTTTAGTTCAAGTGGGAGTTTGTTGGCGTGTATGCCCTAAACTCGTGTAGTTTGTAACATTTGATGTATATGAGTAAAAGTTATTTTCCATCAAACCTTGTATCTCACATTTCAAACTTAATCCCATAAACTAAGCTCCAAGGTCATACATATTTATGAGATCTTGAACGATGTGTAGTTGACACACAGTTAGGATCACGTTCGAGTAAATGACCCGAATGGTCCATAGTATATGGATAGGGTTGGGAACCTCATCCTGGTAACACTATGGATGCAACCCACTTTGTATTTGATACAAACGAGGCGATCCAACTCGTTCATGTAATTGACATGCGAGTGGGGGGCATCATGTGCATTGAGTTTGTACAAGACCAGACCGTGAATTATTAGACTAATTGATGTAACACCGTTAACAGTTTAGGACTAATAAATTCGTAGATGACCATTAGTGACTCGACTTTAATCCTGAGCGAGTTACGAACTCCTGTCTGCGGGGGGCTATCCTTAGACTAGTATGAGTGAGAATGGTCAGGGTCGCCACTCAATAAGCCTACCTTCTCAGGGGCAGAACCACGTGGGTAGCTGGGAACTTAACTTCACAAGATGGAATTCACTCGTTCCTGCGCTAGAGAATCTAGATGGGTTGTTCCCTTAAGGGTTGACTCTAAGTCTTGAACAACGGGGCCCCACTCTCTCACTGGCCCGAAAGGGACGTTGTTTATGGTAGGATCATAAACAAGTTGTTCATTAGAGGATCAATGGTACTTAAGGTGCAAGAGGTAGGGACATGGGTAAAATGGTAATTTGACCCAGCTGTGACTACGAACGACGTGTGAAGGGTTGTCTCATGGGTATTGGTTATATCGATGGACACAACTTGTCCTACAGTGAGGAGAGTGCAACTACGAATCTATAGTGGAGTGACCCTGTAGTTAATGAATGTTGATTGACGGGATAAAAAAGTTTGATAAGTTAATCTCGGATCATTGGAGCTCATGATCTGTAGGTTCATTAGGCCACTCGGTTGGCTCAATTATGGAATTAATGAGGGTATAAAGTTTGAAATGAATTTGAAGTGTTCAAATTCATATAAAGGGTATTTATGTCAATTATATGAGATATAATTGATATAATATATAGTTTGATATGAATGAGATTCATATTAAACTATACTATTGCCTAATTATAGAATTATGGCATAGTTGGAGAAATTAATTTGAGAGATGTGAAAAATTGAATGTGATTAAATTTAATTCTACATTATGCAAATGTGATTTGCATAATGAGAAGTTTGGTACCTTATATTATACAAATATGATTTGTATACTATAAGGTTATACAATTAGTGGGCTAAATAGGTTGATAATTTCTCTCCACCCTCACCCATTATAAAAGAATGCTTGGAGAAGCATTCTCAATACTTGAAACTCATTTTTTGGATTTCACTTTCCAAAAGTCATTCTCTCATCTCTCAAACTCCAAATCCAAAACCAAAAGGGATCCCACCATCCTCCTTCATCCACTGGAGAACAATCGAGAAATCGAGTGGAAGTGTCCGGATTCGAGGTGTTGATCGAGATCGAGAGTTTGTAGAGATCGAGGTAGATCGCGGGAGAAGGAACACGAGAAGAATCGTTCTTCAAGAGGTATGTTGTTGTATTTTTCCTTCTCTCATTATGCTTAACCTAGTATGCATGAGATGTATGTTCAATTTTAAGTAGAATTTGTGTAACACAACGAACCATTGCGATTCATGTCGCTTCCGCTGCGGGATTCAATCTCTTCAAGCTCAAACCTATTGGAGGATGAGACGAAGCTCAAGCCTATTTAAGGATGTGGAAAGTTCAAACTTGTTGGATGATGAGACGAACTCAAACCTATTGGAGGATGAGGCGAGCTCAAACCTCGTTTATGTTGGGTTAGCTTGGTCACCGTTGTGTTTAACTTGACCAATATCCACATAATTCAATTAGTTGTACTTTCTTTATATTATTATCGAAGGAAAATCTACATGTTCCAATAAAACATGAAGATCAAAGTTAATCTGTTTTACCTTTTGCATGTTTTGGCCCACTCTTAGAATTTTTGTGATCGTCACAATGGGTTTGCCTCTGCCTCAACTACAATTGGTTGGGTTCTTCCTCGACCATAGTGGGCCGACCTTGTCTTTGGTCACGGTGGGGTGGGTGGCTTCGACCTCAACTCTGAATTCTCTAGCCATGACTTTTAGCCATTGTGGGGGACAGTGGATCCTGATTCAATGGTCTGATCGTTTCTACTTTGCTTGTTTTGTCGCCTATTTTTCTCGTTCCTGATGGAATCTAGATCCCAATTGCACAACGGAAACAAAATTGGATCGAAAACTCATTTTTGGTTTGAAAAAATCAAATACCAGTACATTGGGAAACAAACTATCGATAAGAAAATTAAGCATGGAAATATAGTAGGAACATGCTAAAACAGTTTCTAAACTAAAAGGAAGGAGAATTTTACCTTTTGGCTACTGAAATTGCAACACCTTGCAATTAGTAATTTTCTTCTGGTATCCTTTCTTTTGTAGAAAAATAGAACACTATCAAAAGTATTCACCTCCTATTCTCTGAATTTTAGATTGTGGTTTTGTGGAAACCTTCCAGATTTTGGGAGAAAGAAATTGAGAGCAAGCTTAGGAGAAGAAACTGTTTTTCAATATCGCCAAGAATTGATCGATTGAACCAATACTTCCCCCAACACTCACTGCCTTTATCGACAGAGTGAGGGAGGAGAAGAAGGGAGTGGGGAACGTGTGACACATTCTCCGTTCAATTAATTAATTAATTAATTATTAAATTAAATTTAATTAATTATTAAATAAATCATATTTAATTAAATATATCTTACATAACCTAAAGTTTTAATTTACTTAATCAAATAAAATTTAATTAAGTTAATTAAATTTACAAATTAATTAATTTATAAACCAAATATCATATATTTAATTTAGGTTATGCATGATTAAATGATATTTAACCATACTCCCTTTAACCTATAGTTTTAATGTACATCTTATGCACATTAAATTTTAACTTATAGTTTTAAATATGAATCCTATTCACACTTAAACAATATTTGAACTCCTTCAAATATTTAATTCTCTCAAGTAATTTACTTTGAATTATATTCAAATTAAATTTATACTATAAAGTTTTAATATGCATAAAAACTTTATATTATAATGTGTCTTCATACATTAAGCTAATTTCCAAAACTAAATTTGAACATTTCAAATTCTAATCAATATTTAATAATCTAAGAACCCTTTATGAGTTAGGAAGTGGACCTAATGGACCTACAAATCAGAAACTTCAACGATACAAGATTATTAGGTTAATCTCATTAACCCCTAATCAACATTCGTTAATTGTCGGAACACTCCACTAAAGTCCCGCAATTGCACTCTTCTCACTGCAGATATATTTCCGTGTCCATGGATAACAACCAATAACAAAAAGTCAATCCTTTACGAGTGTTCGTAACACCAACTGGGTCAAATTACCGTTTTACCCTTGGGTTACATCTTTTACTTTAGTATAAGTGCTCCTCTAATGAACAACCTATTTATGGTCCTACCAATAAACATAAGTCCTTCTCGGACAAGTGAGAGGGTCAGACCCTTTGTTCAAGTCCCGGAGACACCACTTAAGGGACCACTAATCTACTTACCCTAAAGTCGGGAAGGAGTGAATTCCATCTCGCCAGGTTAAGTCCCCAGCTGCCTGCGTGGCTTTGTCTTCAAGGAGGTAAGCTTATTGAGTCGTCGTCTCAGCCCACTCTCACCCATACTAGTCAAAGGACAATCCCTTGCAAACATGAGTTTGTAACCTGCTCAGGATTGAGATCAAGTTGCGTAGGTCATCCTATTGAAATAGAAACCCGACTAGTCAACGGAGTTACATTTATTGGTTACTATTTCGCGGTCCGGTCTTATGTAATCTCATTACATAGGATATTTCCACTCACATGTCGTCTACACGAACATGTTGGATCACTGCATTTGTATCATATACAAAGTGGGTCATATCCATAGTGTCACCAGGATAAGGTACCCAACCTCATCCCTATACTATAAACCCTTCAGATTGTTTCTCGAACCGTGATCCTAATATGTCTTCTACATCCAGTTCAAGAGACATACAACAACCTAGGATGTTCGTTTATTGGATTTAGGGTTAATATAAGGCAATATAGAGAAATAATGAAACCAATAACACTTTATTGAATAAAATAGAACAAATATTACAAACTACAAGTTTTAGGGCATAAAACCCAACAGTTCCCACCTAGACTTTGCCTTTCATTGCTTTTGGATTTAAGATTTGGGTGTTTGTATCACTCATCTCCTCTTCCATCCATGCTTTACCTTTGGCAGGGTCTCGAAGAAGCCTAAATACCCCATCTATCTCTGTTGTCGAAGGATCTAAGGATCATGTTGGTCCATGATCTACCGAATTTGCATAAGGTTTTGGTCTATCCTATCGCCTTTTTTCTTCAGCACTTCAAGCTCCTAGATTTCAAATAGGAGAGAAACTACACAGGGACAAAGAGATCAATCAGGGATTTTTTTTAAAGGGGCACCGCACATGCACCTCACTTGTGGCTATAATTGAAAAGAAAATACAAATGATCATTGATCAAAATGACCAAATCTAGAATTACTCCAAGTGATTCACATGTTTTCAAACCTTAGAACAACCCCTAGGGTTCCTAATCAAGGATTCTAATTTCGAAATGGTGGGTCGAACACCCCTTAAATGGGCTATCTTAACACCCAAATATTGAATGGATTTCTGAATAAGGAAGAAAGGAGACGAGACATTTGAAGAATAAAACATGTCGTCTTAAGATTGCAGAAAGTCCAAAAGGACCAAAATTTGAAATAGATAAAGGAAATTCGATCAACATTGATAATCCTACCCTTTCACTAAGTCTGAAACTTTTGTGTTTTGTGTTTCTTGACCTAATGTAGATCACCAACATCAATCTTGGAAGTTGGAACAACGACAATATAGTCCTCTTAATTTCTTAAATCGTAGTTGTTATGGGTAAAATTGGACCATAAGGACCAATTACATAAATTGAAGAAATTGGGAGATAAAAAGGAAATTCCATTCAAGACAACCGAAGGAGCAAACCCAAGACGACGACCTACCTTCGCGAACAAGGACAAAGAAGTAGGCCCAAGATCGTGGACCGAGCCAGATCAGCCAGACCCTAGTCGGCCCCAGCCTCGACCCAAACTTGGTCGGTCGAGGCCGAGGCCGACCAAGACACCACCAGACCGAGCCTGGTCGGCCTCGGCTTGGCTCGACCCAAACTTAGTCGATCGAGGCCGAGGCCGATCAAGACACCTTCACGAGTGGAGGCCGAGGTCGGGCTGCCAAGAGCCACCCCATATGGGCCTTGACCAAGGCCCCAGTTTGGTCGGCCTCGACTAGGGATGAGGCCGAGGCTGACCAGGGCCCTTCTTCGGCGACTCTCCCATCTTCCCCTCCTAGCCCAATCCGATGTACGAGGATTCAATTTCTATGAAGAATCCGAAAGAAACCCTAGAATAAGACTATTTAAACTCTCCTCCAAGGAAGAGAGGGGTAAGTTCTCATTCCCTATACAATTACAAAACACCCAAAACTCTCTTGTTGACTTAAGCATCGGAGCCTGTGTGGCAAGCACCACACCGGTGTGCAGGTTTCCATTCTTTTGTAGGTCACGTGTCTGCTCCTTGAATACAAATATTACGGTTGTTGTCACGTAAAGGACAGGTGAGTTTCCTTGTCCAGATTTTGGAAACAATAGTTGGCGTCGTCTGTCGGGAGACACAAACATTTATTTGTGAAACTTGTATCCAAGTTTGAGAGAGTGAGTAGTCAAACCAAAGAAAAACCATCAAATATCGATAGAGAAGATCTGATTTACGATCATCATCCACGAAGAACGAAGCCGACCAACCCAACTGGACCCCTCACTGATGATCACCAGTTTGAAGCCTTAGAAAAGCGAGTGGACGACATGGGCCGAAATCTCGCTAAGATTCTAGACATTCTAGAGAAACAGAACCTAACAACGAGAATTCAATAAGACACCATAGTAAGAGACCCTGCCAAAGGAAAAGCTCCAATGGTGAATGAGGAAGTGGGAGAAACTAGCTCCCTTATCCTAAAACTAAAGGATAAGCTGATCCTTGTCAACAACGGGTCAAAGAAGCCACAAAACAACGAATGCACCAAGGCAAGCAAAGTATGGAAATCGAAGTTTGCAACCCACCTTCTGTCAGGGAAGCATAGCCGAGGTCAGTCGTCCGAGGAGTGGTACAAAGTGACCAGTTCTGATCTCTAGAGCTTCATTAGAGAGAGACAAAGATTGCGAGCGAAGGTTGAGGAAGAAGCCGAGGCCGAGGCCGAGGATGAGCCATATTTCAAAGCGACTAGCTATAATCTCCGAAGCTTCATTAATGAAAGACGAAGATTGCGAGCCAGGATTGCGATCGAAGTCAAAACCAAGGTAGCCGAGGCTGAGGCCGAGACCAAAGTGGCCGAAACCAAGATGGTCGAGGCCGAGGCTAGATTAGCCGAGGTCGAGGCCAACATAAAGGAAGAGACCGAGGCTAGTCTGAAGGTCGAGGGAAGAGTGTCTTACGAAACTCCTCTTTGGAAGACCACACTTTTGAAGATTCAAAAAGAATTGGGGGATATTCAAGAAAACACCTAAAAGCCTCGAGAAGCTGAAGGATTCGACTTAGAGGCCCTGATCGAACAGATAGATCCACCATTCACAGATCGAATCATGGAATATGAGGTACTTGAAAAGTTTAAAATTCCTACCATAACTCCTTATGATGGTAAGAGTGATCCTGTAGAGCACATAGATACATATCGATCATGGATAGAACTCCATAGAGTTTTAGATGCAATTTGGTGTCGTGCTTTTTCGTTTACTCTTACTGGACCAGCAAAAGAATGGTTTAGAAAATTGAAGAGGAAATCAATAACCTCTTTCAAAGATCTAGCCCGAGCTTTTGTTACACAGTTTTTAGGGGCTCGAGATCAACATAAGCCACAAATTCATCTACTGACTATAAAGCAAGGATTCAGAGAGAGCCTAGGAGAATACATAGCCAGATTCAACAATGAAGCCTTACAAATCGAAGTACACACGAAAGGGGCAGCCTTGATTGCCATCGCAGCTGGACTACAAGACGAAAGGCTTCTACGCTCTATAGGCAAGAAGGAACCTACCTCTTATGTAGAGTTCATAACGAGAGCACAAAAGTATATAAACGTTGAGGAATTAATGAAATCAGGAGGGGTAACTACAGAAAGTCGATCAACAATCGATCGAGAAAGGTTGGGTGAAAGCTCACATTCACGATCAAAGAAAAGAGAAAAAGTTGATCAAGATAGAGACCGGGGTCGCCGACCCCAAAGTTAGCCACTTTTCAAAATTTGAGAAGTACACGCCTACCATCATTCCTCCCGAGCAGATTCTGGTGGAAATTCGAAACTCAGATTTGGTTAAGTATCTAAGGAAGATGAGAACTGCAGCAGAAAGGAGACACCCAAGCAAATACTGTATTTTTCATCGAGACCATGGACATTCCACCCAAGATTGTTTCAACTAAAAGATGAAATAGAAACTCTCATCAGAGAAGGATACCTAACAGAATATCTTCCAGATGATAAACAAAAGTCGCCAAAGAATGAGCCACTAAGAGAGATCAGATGACCAGGTTTAACCTCTTTTCAGTAGGGATTCTAAAAGTTCCATTTGTTTTCAAGTAAATAGGGTAGTTTTGTTTTTTTCATAGCAAGTACTTTTATTTGAGAATTAAGTCAATAAAATTCTATGTACTTAAGCATGAAGTTATTGCATAATCATCTCCTTGACTGGGGGCTACTTAGGGTTATTTGATATGATTATTTGGAATATCTTCTATAAAAAATGGTTGAGGCCGACCAGTTGTACTGCATGTTCCTCACATGCTTTTTCTTCTTCAGTAAATAGACTTTGGGAGTCAAGGACATGTGATGAGGATGCTAAAATGGTGCCAACATAGTTGGGATGATTGGGTGAACCTATTGATTTCCTGCTCGTAGTATTTTCTAAAATAAAAAAAAATGGTCGAGGTTGACCCTCCTTTTGGCCGAGGCCGAGGAGAGTTTGGCCAAGGTCGAGGAGAATATGGTTGAGGTAGAGGAGATTCCCTCTTTTTGGTCGAGGCCGAGGAGAGGATGGTCGAGGTCGAGGAGATTTATGATCATAGAAAGCCCAACATAGAACATCAATTGGTGACAAAGAAGATTGATATCTCTAGAAATTGATTTTTATCTTTCTAAGAGAGGATGATAAAGAAGTTGCTCTTGAGAAGTCGATCTTCATCCTTCTAAGAGAAATAACCTTCTAGGGAATTGATTTTCATCTTCCATGCAAAAATAAGTCCTATGAAAGACTGAGTTTAACCTCACGGGGTTAGACCTGCAAGTCCTGAGGCTGATTTGAATCGAGACTTTGGAAATATTTAGGGAATCGATTTTCATCTTCCCTCAGAGAATAAGTCCTATGGAAGGCTGAGTTTAACCTCACGGGGTTAGACCTACAAGTCTTAAGGTTGATCCGAAGCGAGACTTTAGAAATATTTAGGGAATCGATTTTCATCTTCCCTGGAAGAATAAGTCCTATGGAAGGCCAAGTTTAACCCACGGGGTTAGACCTGCAACTCCTAAGGCTGATCTGAAGCAAGACTTTGGAAATATTTAGTAACCTTCAGGGAATTGATTTTCATCTTCCTAGAAAGAAATATGTCAAGAAGCGCTACATTATACTCTCGAATTGGACCTCACATTGTGGGCTCATAAGCGTCAAGCCACCCCATGAACTCCAAATAGAGAGTGAGGACTAATATTATGGGTAAAATTGGACCATAAGGACCAATTACATAAACTGAAGAAATTGGGAAATAAAAAGGAAATTCCATTCAAGACAACCGAAGGAGCAGACCCAGGACGACGACCTACCTTCGCGAACAAGGACAAAGAAGTAGGCCCAAGATTGTGGACCGAGCCAGATCAACCAGACCCTAGTCGACCCTGGCCTTGCCTCGGCTCGACCCAAACCTGGTCGGCCGAGGCCGAGGTCGACCAACACACCACCAGCCCGAGCATGGTTGGCCTCGGCTCGACTCAACCCAAACCTGGTCGGCCGAGGCCAAGACCGACCAGGACACTTTCACGAGTGGAGGTCGAGGCCGGGCTGCCAAGAGCCACCCCATATGTGAAGGGAATCGAGTCCCGCAGCGGAAGAGATTGTGAATCACACACTCTTGATTTAGTTACAATGATTTCATTCAAGAACAAAAACATCTAGATTAAGCATATAAAATTAGATGGACAACAAGAAATATTACCTTTGAAGAACCTTTATTCAAGTGCTCCTCCTTTCTCACGATCAGGATCTCAGCAACACGAACCACAAACGGACTAAGACACGACCACTGGATCTTCTTCGTTGTTCTCTAGGTGAGGGAGGAATGTGGGTTCCCCTTAGGTAAGATGAGATGTTGTGAGAGAGAGAGGTTGTGTTTTGGAACCTTTCTAACAACACAACAAAGCCTTAGGTTCACTTGACCTAATTGCATCTTATGGAACTATATATAAGGAGATAGGGATGGAAATTACCATCCTATCCCTCTTTCATTCTCTTTTTAATATATAGTTAATATGTGAATCCAATTCACATTAAAACTATATATTATATCAATTATATCACATATAATTGATATGACATCTCATATATGAAATTGAACACTTCAATTTCATTCCTAACTTTATACCCTCAATATTACCATGTTGAGCCAACGAATGGACCTAATGGACTTACAGTTCATGAGCTCCAATATATGAGATTAACTGACCAAACTCTTTGATCCAGTTAATCAATATTCATTAACTACAAGTCACTCCACTATAGACTTGTAGCTGCACTCTCCTCACTATAGATAATATTGTGTCCACTGATATAGTCGTTACCCATTAGTCGACCTTTCACAGGTTGTTCGTAATTACAGGTGGGTCAAATTACTGTTTTACCCCTGTGATTACCTCTTTGTTCCTTAAGCACCACTGATCCTCTAATGAACAACAAGTCTAAGGTCCTACCTTAGACTCATACCCTCATAGAGGGTGGGGTCTCGTTGTTCAAGACCTGGAGTCAGTTCTTAAGGGAACAACCTATCTAATTCCTTAGTGTAGGAATGAGTGAATTCCATCTTGCACAGTTAAGTTCCCACTACCTACGAGGTTCTGTCACCCGAAGGTAGGCTTATTGAGTCTGGCTGTGCCACTCTCACCCATACTAGTCTAAGGACAAACTCCTATAAGCAGGAGTTCTTAACTTGCTCAGGATTCAGGTCGAGTCACTAATGACCATCTATAAATTACTAATCTTATCCTGTTAACGGTGTTACACTAGTTAGACTAATAATTTGCGGTCCGCTCTTGTATGAACTTTTCATACAGGATGCCCCCACTCGCATGTCAGGTACATGAATGAGTTGGATTACCTCATTTGTACTAATTACAAAATGGGTTGCATCCATGGTGTTACCAGAATGAGGTTTTCAACCTTATTCTTATACCATAGACCATTTAGGTTATATTCTTGAACTCAACCCAAATAGTGTCCACTACACTGATGTTCAAGATATAAGTTATAACCTTGGAGCTTAGTTTATTGGATTTATAAACCAGATTTATAACCTTGTAAAATAATATAAATATGGAGATTGTAAAATGAAGAAATGAAATAAAAAAAATAAATTTATATAAAAATAATATAAATTTATATAAGATTTTATATTTATATTATTATTATGTATAAAAATCAAAACTATATATATTGTAAAAAAACAGAATTGATAAAAAAGAAAAACAAGAAGTTGTACTGACCAAGGATTGGGGCTTGAAATGGAAGGAGTATTATTTTGACATACATTTCACCAATAGGCTGGAGGCTGAGGATGGTAAATTTGGGAAACATTTAATATAAAAAGAAACGAAACAGTTTAAGTTTCTCAAATTTAGTCCAAATTTTAGAAACGTTTCTCAAATTTTGGGAACAAGAAACGGGATGGATTATCAAACAAGTCTATTTCTTAAAAATGAGAAACAAAACAAGAAACAGGAAACGGGAACGTTATCAAACGGGCCCTTATTAAACAAGTCTGTTTCTTGATAAATGAGAAAAAGAAACAGAAAACGAAAACCGAGAACGTTATCAAACGAGGCCTAAGTGACTATGTGGTCTTCAACCAACCCCTTTAGATAGGCGTTCTTCAAAATGTCTAGAACATATCCTCCATCCATTTCTTCTCCTAGGAAAAGTCAGTTGCTAGCCTTGTCGTTGCATGCACCAATTTGTTGGCCCTCCGATTACACCAGTTGAAGGTACATGAAGAGAAGTTGTTTAAAAGAGATTTAATCTTTTCGATTATTGCTCTGAACTCCGATTCATCTATTTTTTCTTTTTTCCTTTTGATTAGGTTAATAGCCATGGAAGAATCAGTTTCAACCTCAAGAAAATAGAAGTCCATCTCCAGCGCTAAGTTCATCCCATCACGTACAACAATCGCTTCTACAACCTCACATTCGTTACCAAGGAATGGGGGAGGCTAAGACAAACATAATTTCTCCTTTTACATTCCATAGCGAAATGGTATTTTTAATCTTAAATTAACATGGATGGTTTAACCTCTTTTTATATTCTCACATCCACCTATAACATATCTCTATTTAAGTATTTTTTAGTACAAGGTTAGAATATGAAAAATTATTATCTCTTTATTTCTATAACTTAGTTTCTAAAAGTTATGAGTTTATCTTTAATGATAAAATTTTAAAGGATTTGTAACTTTTATTTCCTACAATTATATACGAGAGTTCTCTTCATTTTTTTATTTGAGTTTTTAGATTTGTTTTTCTTCTTTTATTGTAATTTAAGAAAAAAACTTAAAATTTTTTCTAAGAGATAAAAAATAAAAAAAAAGGAAAAGCTTGAAGATATGCAAGAAAGGAAGTTCGAGACAATTAATTGCCAATTGAAGTTAAACGCAGGTATGTTGTAAGTTAAATTCAAATCCAACATCTTGTAGCATAAATTGTTGTTGCAAATATACATGTTGAGTTTTAATATAATGAGCGTGAGTGTTCTCTTGAATTGATTTTCTAGCTCATTATGTACCATAGATATAATCACTCAATTTTATTTAAAAAAGGAGTATGAGATGAGTGAATGAATGAAAACTGACAATAATCTAAAGCTAACGAGAGAATCGATTTCACCCATTAAACACATAACTCAATTAATTAAATCGTGAATGTAAAACATTCAATTATTCAATTATTCTATAAACTTGTAGAAATCATAGGTTGCAATTCTCTTTCTTGAGCATAATTAATCCTCCCTCCTAGTTAAGAAATAATACATCTATCTAGTTTCACTAAGATGCAAAGACCTTAGGTCGAACCATAAATATGTCTAAGAATAGCTCATAAAATATACTATCATATTATCATATCTATGATTTAAATTAGATAGGCTAAGTTTGAGCTCGATCACCTTGTTAGTTGAACATGCTCATTTTGCATTTATTTCCCTTTAGATGAGCTTGTTACCACGGGTCGATGTCATAATTTGATAATGCCACTTATAATAATTTATATATCAACTCCAAATAATGAACTCTTTAACTAAAAAATTTAGTTAAAACTTCATTTTTTATCCTTGTATTTTGGAGACCTGTTCTATTTTAAACTTTATACTATCAAAGATCCAAATTTAGTCACGGTAAATCTTAAAAAATACTTTCTACTATATTGTTTATTGTTATTTCGAAAAAAAAAATCTATTACTCATTCCTCTATAAATTTTAGAAACATTCGCATATTTTATTACCTGAAAAGATTATTAATATTTAACCAATTTTAATAAAAATTAGCTCTAAACTAATAATAAAAATTAGACCCAAAGTAGCAGGGACCAAAATGATTTTTTTTAAAAAAAAAAAAATCTGTCCCATTTGGTTTGTGATTCAAAATTTTGTTTTCGAAAACAAAGAATTCAGTCAAAAATAAAAATAAATTTTTTCACTATATCTAAAAACACGTTTGATTTCAATTTAAAAAAATTAATTTGAATTCAAAAATTTGTACTATGTTGGGTTGAAAATTGAAAAACATAAGAGTAATATTTATTTCAACCAATTCTTTAAGGGGAAAACCCTAAATTAATAGAATCATTTTTTATTATAGAATTATTTCTTATTAGAGTAAATTTGAATTTATTGTTGTTAGAATAGATAAAGGAAGATCATTAGTAGACATAGTGGAATGAGAGATTATTGAGGTTGATTTTTCTTTTTCTT
Organism: Trichosanthes cucumerina; assembly: GCA_036507285.1. Lineage (NCBI taxonomy): Eukaryota > Viridiplantae > Streptophyta > Magnoliopsida > Cucurbitales > Cucurbitaceae > Trichosanthes > Trichosanthes cucumerina. Next base: position 15,162,245 of record CM071838.1, read on the forward strand.
GAAATACAAGCTCTAAAATTTATTAGAGGAATAAATCTTTTTCAACCAGAAAAGGGGAAATAAACTCTTTCAACTAGAGAAAGAAAAATAAATCATTTATCGAAAAGGAATATATGATTTTTTAAAGAATTGATGTTTATACAATGTTTTTTTTTTTTGATGAATAAGGTGTTTATACAATGTTATGCTAGTTAAATTAATGGTATAATCATCTATAAATATTTATAGAATTTTTGGTTTGTTTATCTTTATTTATTTTTTTGTAGCTTAATAAAAATTTATACATAATAATTTGACGATAGATTCACTACCAATAGAAGTGGCCTTATAAGTTTGGAAGAAAAAATAAAAATGGAAATATTCAATTTTGTGTTTGATAAAAACGTATTTTTTGAGACGTGTATATTTTATTTTCATAATTTTAAAAAATAAAGCAAACCACAATTTTTTTCGTTTTCAAAGATGGGTTAATTTTGGAGTTATTTTTTAATACCATTTTTTGAAAATAAGTGTACAAACATGTTTTCATCGGTTTTTTTGGTGTATTTTTTATTTTAAAAAACATAAGAATAAAAACGAATCACAACCAAAAAGGCTCGTCAATCCAAACACACTAAAAAAAGGATTGACTGTGTAAATGACCATTTTTTAATATTTCACATTTTGAAAATAGACAAGCATCTTAACTTTTTAAAAGCGGTCAAATAATTATTAACTATTATAATTAATAATTATTTAATGACCAAACTTTCCTCAACATTTTCGATTCCTAAGATTCCTTAATTATCGGTAATTATATTTAATTTTAAATCAAAATCTAAATAAAATAGAAAAATTCCATAATCTAAACCACAAAGATAATAGTATTCAAAATTCAACACACATTTTCTAGAATTTAAATAACAACTCAAAATTCTTAAAAGTAGACCAAACATAATCATACTAATATGAAAAAAAAAATACACAGTGATTAAAAAATGATTACATAACAACAAGAAGAAAAAAAAACACAACTAAAGGAATAAATTAACAAGCCAATAAGATGACGTACGAATTGAAATACTAAAAAAAAAAAATTAAAAGTACCAATATAAACTTACTCTCTACCTGATAAAGAAGTAATAAAGGTTGGATCGACTGTCCGCCCAAAAAGATCAGAAATACTAACTCTTTCTTGTTTTAAAACGGTAAATCTTGCCTCCATTAATAAAACAAAGAATTCTAGGTATATGAAAACCTCCAAATTGATTCAAGCTTCCTTCAATGGCAGAAAAATCGCAAAGAGAAGAACATGATAGACATTTGCCTCTGAATATTAATGTACTTACAACTTTTCTTTTTAATATAATGCGAAATTTTTGGAAGATACAAGGTAAAAAAAATGATAAAATCTAAATAGGTTCGATTTTTTATTCGTAGTTTAAATTAGAAAGTTTGTTACGGAGATTAAAAAAGAATCTTAAGAAATATTTCAAGTATCACCTATAATTATCTCCTTTGCACCAAAGAACTATATAGCATTTGATTTGATCCTTCTAAATTCAAAATTATTTTTCATCGCAATAAGCAGTTTTCATCAAATCAATTTTACTTTCAAAACAACCATAATAGACAAATCAAACAGAGGATGATCAAGGTCAATAAATTAAAAAAAATCCATAAATCTAAATTCGCCATCTTCTTCTTACTATGATCTAAATTTTTATAGAGGCAACTATAGTGGAGCAATCAAATTCAACAATTTTCGAAACTAGAGATTATTAACAACACCAATAGAATAAAATGAATGTTGGGGTTGATGGAAATCTGATCTCGGAAATCGTAATATGCAAGTTTGTTTTGGTTGAAATACAAAAACCCATATATTGAAAAAAAGAACAAATATGGAAATTCTAATTTAATTAGGATAAATGCATACAAACATACTTTAGAAAATTAGAACAAACTAGAAAAGGGATTCAAAATACCTTTGTAGTTTCGCAGAACAACTCCTTGCTTCTAGAGAAATCAACAATGCAGCAAAAACTTCCAAAAGTTCTCTGTTTTTCTCCAACAGAACACCACCACCAACCGGAGAGACTTCCAAAAGTTCTCTGTTTTTCTCCAACAGAACACCACCACCAATCGGAGAACCCTCTCTCCTCAGACTTCCAAAAGTTCTCTGTTTTTCTCCAACAGAACACCACCACCAATCGGAGAACCCTCTCTCCTCTGATATTCAACTTAGATCAAGTCCTTTGTGAGAAGGATTCCAACAGTTGGAGAATTTTGGGATTTCTAGAGAGTGAGAGAGAGAGAATTCTTGTTCTCAACCAGAGAATTGATCGATCAATCTCATCTTCACCCCTAACAAATTAGAAAAGAAAAATATCAGAGTACAGGTTCCATTAATTTAACAATTAAATTAATAAAAATGATTAATCTAATTAATCATTAATTAAATCATATTTAATTAATTAAATATCTTATATTTAGTTTAGATTAAATCACATTTAATCATTTATCTATAGTTTTAATGCACATTTAATGCACATTAAATTTATCCTATAGTTTTCAAATATGAATCACATTCACATTTGATTTCAATATTTGAACTCTTTCAAATATTTAATTCTCTCATGTAATTTAATATGAATCATATCCACATTAAATTTATAATATATAGTTCCAAAACTATATATTATATTGTATCAATATACATTAAGCTTATTCTCTTATTAATTTGAACATTTCAAATTCAAATGATCTAAGAACCCTTTATGAGCTAGAAGGTGGACCTTATGGACCTACAAATCAGAAGCTCCAACGATACGAGATTGCTCGGTCAATCTCATTAACCTCCCAATCAACATTCGTTAACTGCGGGAATACTCCACTAAAGTCCCACAGCTGCACTCTTCTCACTGCAGATATATTTCTGTGTCCACGGATATTGACCAATAACAACAAGTCAATCCTTCACGAATGTTCGTAACACAAGTTGGGTCAAATTACCGTTTTACCCCTAGGTTACATCTTGTACCTTAAGTACCAGTGCTCCTCTAATGAACAATTTGTTTGTGGTCCTACCAACAAACAGAGTCCCTCTTAGACCGATGAGAGGATCGGGCCCTTTGTTCAAGTCCCGGAGACACCACTTAAGGGAACATTCCTCTACTTACCCTAGTAGGCGGGAAGGAGTAAATTCCATATTGCCAAGTTAAGTTCCCAGCCGCTCACTCGGTCTTGTCCCCAAGAAGGTATGCATATTGAGTCGACGAATCTGGCCACTCTCACCCATACTAGTCAAAGAACAATCCCTCGCGAACAGGAGTTCGTAACCTGCTCAGGATTGAGATCAAGTTGCCTAGGTCATCCTAGTGAAATAGAAACCTAACTAGTCAACGGAGTTACAGCTAAAGGTTGTTATTTCGTGGTCCGGTCTTATGTAATCTCATTACATAGGATATCTCCACTCACATGTTATCTACATGAACACGTTAGGATCACAGTGTTTGTATCAAATACAAAGTGGGTCACATCATAGTTTTACCAGGGTAAGGTACCCAAACCTTATCTCCTAACTATAGACCCTTTAGGTTGTATCTCAAACCGAGATCCTTTATCTGTACACTACATTCAGTTAAAGATTCATTTAACAGCCTTGGATGTTCAGTTTATTGGATTGAGGGTTTAAAACAAAGGAAATGTCATAGATAAAGAAGAATAACGCTTTATTGAAGTAATAACGATTTATTACAAATAATTAGAACAGAAATACAAACTACGAGTTTTAGAGCACAAACCCCAACTTACTCCCACTTGAACTAGAACCCTAGAGGGGTACATCATAATCTAAAACAGTTGTTACAAGAGATAGAAATACAATAAACTAGGGCATCCATATACCCCATTACATATCTCCCACTTGCCCTAGATTAGCCTATGTACATGTCTCGTAGGCCTAGACTCTCCAGATGACCCTCGAACACTTTAGTCGTGAGAGTCTTTGTAAATGGATCAACAATATTGTGCTCCGAAGCGATATTCGTGACTGTCACATCTCCTCGTTGCACTATTTCTCGTATCAGGTGATACTTCCTCTCGATGTGCTTGCCTCGCTTATGGCTACGAGGTTCCTTCGAATTGGCTACCGCACCACTGTTGTCACAGTATAAGGTGATGGGAAATTCCATATTTGAAACGACTTCCAAATCAGTAAGAAATTTCTTAGCCAAACAAATTTTCCTTAGTTTTGCTTCACAAGCGGCGACATACTCGATTTCCATTGTGGAGTCGATGCATCATCCTTGATGCTTCGCCATACTATAACTCCCCGTTAAGGGTGAAAATCGATCTCGATGTGAATTTTCGAGAATCCTTATCGATCTCGAAAATCGTAATCGGTGTATCCAATGAAGGATCAAATCCTTAGTCCCATACACAATCGTATAGTCCCTCGTTCTCCTAAGATACTTGAGGATATTTTTAATCATTGTCCAGATGGTCTAACCCTCGGATTCGACTGGTATCTACCGACTATTCCAATTTGCATAACAAATGTTTGGCCTCGTGCACAACATAACATACATTAAGCTACCTACTGCAGAGGCATAGGGAATACGTCTCATATCCTCAACTTCTTGAGGTGTCTTAGGACACTGTTCCTTAAACAGATGAACTCCATGCCTGAAGGGCAACAAGCCCCTCTTGAAATTCTGCATCGAATATCGGGACAACATTTTGTCGATATAAAAATGCTTGAGGCGATGCTAGCAGCGTTACGTTTCTTGTGATTCCCAAGATCTCAATCCCAAGAACATATTAAGCTCTCTCCCAAATCTTTCATTTGGAATTGGGTCACACCAATTCTTTTTATGTCGATAAGGTATCCTACATCATTCCTAATGAGTAGGATATCATCCACATAAAGTACTAATAAAGCTACTTTGTCCTTGATGATCCTCATGTAAACACAACGCTCATCAACGTTTTGGTCAAAGCCATAAGACTTGATCGCAGTATCAAATCTTATATTCCAAGATCTAGATGCTTGTTTCAACACATAAATGGATCGATTGAGCTTGCAAACTTTTTGCTCCTGACCTTGGGTTATGAACCCTTCGAGCTGAGACATATAGATGCTCTCGTCAAGATTATCATTCAAAAAGGCAGTCTTGACGTCCATTTGCCAAATTTCATAATCATAAAACGCGGTTATGGACAAGAATATCCTTATAGACTTCAGCATAGCAACAGGGGAAAAAGTTTCTTCATAATCAACTTCTTCCCTTTGGGTAAAATCCTTTGCTACAAGTCTAACCTTAAAGGTTTGTACCTCTCCGGCTGCATCTTTCTTTCTCTTATAGATCCATTTACACCCTATGGGTCTAACCCCTTCAGGTTGGTCTACGAGTTTCCATACTAAATTGAAGTCCATTGACTCCATTTCAAGGTTCATGGCTTTGATCCATTGGTCCTTGTCTACGTCATTCATTGCCTGTTTATAAGACAATGGATCTTCGACGCCGTCATCAGGTATGACGACTTGAGTTTCAGCTAAACCCAAGTAGCGATCAGGTTGGGAAACAACCCTCCCACTGCGTCGAGGCATTCCCAACGATTGAGAAGTACGAGACTGACTTGAGGTGTTGGCTCCTCCATCAACTCTTGATGAAGGTCCAACTTGATTAACAACTCTTGTTGGTTTATCTGTAGCTTCATCTAGCACTAATTTACTACGCGGTTTATGGTTTCTCATGTGATCTTCCTCCAAGAAAGTGGCGTTTGTCGATACAATCACCTTGTTTTCTTGTAGGTCGTAGAAAAGACCACCTATCATTTCTTTGCCAACAAATTGGCACAATCTTGAACGAGGTTCCAGTTTCTTTGAGTTTGTCACTAGCACGTGTGCCGGACAACCCCAAATCCTGAAATGTTGTAAACTAGGTTTACGCCCCTTCCACAATTCAAAAGGTGTTTCTGAAACACTTTTTGATGGAACAATCTTCAAGATTTGAACTGCAGTCTCTATTGCGTATCCCCAAAACGAGGCAGGTAATTGAGCATAACTCATCATAGAACGAACCATGTCCAACAAGGTTCTATTTCTTCTTTCTGACACACCATTTTGTTGTGGTGTATTAGGTGTTGAGAGTTGAGATTTAATTCCATGTTCTATCAAATAGTCCTGGAATCTCAAATCCATATACTCTCCACATCGATCAGATTGAAGTGTTTTAATGGTTTTCCCTAATGCATTCTCTACTTCAGCCTTATACTCTTTGAACTTTTCAAGAGCCTCAGACTTGTGATGCATTAGATATAGATAACCATACCTCGAATAATCATTACCCTACTCAAGATTTAACATTCACCGGACCACAAAGATCCGAATGTACAAGTTCTAAGGGCTCTATGGCTCTGTAACCTTTTCCAGTAAAAGGTCGCTTGGTCATTTTACCTTCCAAGCAAGATTCGCAAGGAGGTAAAGAATCATCTTCTAACTTATTTAGAAGTTCATTCTTAGAAAGTCTCTCAATCCGGTTGAGATTAATATGACCAAGTCTAAGATGCCATAGATAGGTATTATTATTTGGAGAAATTCTTTGCCTTTTACTTTGAGTATTAGCATTTTTAAACATCTCATGATTTAAAATTACTTTAGTTTGATTCGGTTTAAGTACATACAAGTCGTTTTTCAATTTAGCAGAACAAATATTGACACCCTCTTTTAAAATAAACGCTTCATTCAAAGAAAAGGAAATACAATAACCAAGTTCTATTAAACAAGAGATAGAAATTAAGTTCCTCTTAATCTTAGGAACTATATACAGTTTTTTTAATAAAATAAATCTATCTTCGAAAAACAGCTTGGCATCTCCCACTACATGAGCTGAGACGACGTCTCCCATTCCGACCCTGAGCGTCATCTCACCCTCTTCGAGTTCCTTGAAGGAACTAGTTTCCTAAAACGAAGAGAAAACATAATTAGTGGCTCCTGAATCAAGTATACAGGTAAAATCATCATTTTCCACTAAACAAGTTTCAAGAATAAGCAAATCTAATTTACCTTTCTTCTTTTTGAGCTCAACAAGGTATTTTGGGCAGTTTCGCTTCCAGTGCCCTTCCACGTTGCAGTGGAAACATTTTCCTTTGTCTACAACCTTGGTCTTTCCCTTGCCTTTATCAGCAGCAGGTGCCTTCCCTTTCCCTCCTATCTTCTTCTTTTGGGTCTTCTTAAGCCCAGAAGATGAACCACAAGACTTAGTCCTAGAGGATGACCCTTTTGGAACCTTCTAGATGAGCAAACAGATTTGCCTCTCCATCAACCTGTCCCTTATTCTTCATTAGAGACTGGAAAGTTTGTAGCTCATTAAGGAGAGTAGTCAGGTTATACTCTATCTTGTTCATCACCGCATTGTTGCGGAATTGCAGGAAACTCTTCGGAAGAGATTTCAGGATGAACGAGACCTGACTTTGCTCGTCAATGACCGCTCCGTTCATCTCAGCCACGTTGAAGTTTGAAATACTTCCACGCTCTCTTAGCCTTGTAAACGATCCCAATTCTCTTTGCGGTATATCGAGGAACAATTGGTATCAGAGCCATTATTCAATAAAATTACCTTCTTTTACTCATCCTTTGCTAGAATAGAAAAAATTTTCAATCTATTTTCCAAACTTTGGAAACTCATCAATTATATCTTGCGTCCGCTAGTCGACAGCTGGTTGGTAAAGGTTGTGTTCCTGGCAGCAAGTGTAAGTCCGTTGGTAAGCTCCTGTTCCCCAGTAACTAGTACTTGATATAATTGATGTATTTTCTACAAGTTTGAAAAAGAAAGAAAATTATTTCTAATCTATTTTAAGTTATGCATAAAAGAAGTTAATTATGTCTAAAATTTTGAAAAAAATTATGAGTCCCGGAGTCAAAGGAAAAGGTATTTCAATTTCAGATGACCGTGAAGATTACAAAGGTGATTCAAATACAATACTTTCTAAATTAACTAATCAAGAGCTATCAATAGCAAAAATAGAAGACAAATTTCATCAATGGAGTATCCCAAAGATAGATCCAAAAATGGTCTATTACCATAGTACTTTCAATCTCACTCAGAGAAATTGTGTAAAAATTTCTGAGAAAAACATTTCCATAAACAATGACCATGAATCAATAAATCTCTTTTCAAAAAAGCTTATTCTACAACATCGTGAAGAATTTAATTATCTTCACATAGGATTAGTTCAAATTGCCATCAAGCCTTTATTCAGATTAGGCTTAGATATACTTGTCTTAGTCTCTTTAAGAGATAAAAGACACTTTAATTTCTCAAACTCTCTTCTCGGTGGTGGTTCACTCTAACCTCGAAAAATGACCAATTTTCTTCAATTGTTACCAAATTTTTTACTCTTTCCTTACAAGATCCAAACATCCTATCTTCCTTGATAGCCGATGTTTATACACAAAATCTTAATATTCAAGAAGAATCTCACTCATGATGGTGATTTTTAGAATTTGTTACAAATTAATGAATACAAACATTTCTCCAAGAGCTTTAAGGTCTTCCCCAAAGGGATCAACAATCCTTATAGAAGAAAATCTAGATAAGTCCTCAATTACTATCCCAAAAAGTTTATCTTGGGAACAAATCACTAGAAATTCAACGTGGAAGCTTACGGAAGCTTTCACTCCACCAAAAAGAAATTCAAATTTAGCCCAAATTATCGAACATACAGATGAGGTTGTTGAAATACAATTCTCAGAAGAAACAGAGGTTACTAAAGTCAAGGAATTCATGTCCTCAAGACCAAGTACCTCTCGAACTTCTGACCTCGAAGCGACTCAAAATTCTATTTTGATCGATCTAACTCGTTCATGAGTAAAATCACCAATATAGAACAAAATGTAGCAAATGTTCATTATGAAGCACAACCACAATCTACAACCCAAACAGACATGGATAATCGATCTATGTTCTCTAGTCAATTAAATGTTCTTATTGAAGGATTTTCAAATAACAAAGAAGCACTAAAAAAGGATTTCCTTTCAATAAAAAACAAAACAAAGAGGAATGCCTTTTTCCAAAAATATGATGAAAACCAAAGATCTGAAATCAGGTCAAAATGGTATTCATTTATGGAAGAAATAGAGCAAAATATTTCATTTTTTACATGGATGAAACAATCTGAAAACGAAATCAATATGTTGCTAGAAACATGGAAAACAAGTCAAAGGGGAAATATTCACTCAACTCATCCTCCCTAGAAGAGATAGAATTTGAAACAATTTATGGAGAAAAGGTCAAAGCTAGTCCATTTAAAAATATTAGTGAGAAGGAAGAGAAAAATGTTCCTACCCTCAAAGATATAAAAAATATTCAACTTCAAAATAATTTTTCCAATAAATTTTTTTCCACAATAGCAAATCAAGTAGAAAAGATTGAGGGAAAAATATCAAAACCTTCCATTGCTTCGTCTTCAAATGGAGGAATACTAATACCTCCAATAGATGAATCAATTCCTTTATTTAAACCTACAATCATTGATATCAAAATTAAAATAAGAACTAAAGAGGAAGAAACTTTAGCTTTAATAGAAGAAAAGTTAAACAGGCTTCATATTTCAAAAACAACTCCCACAATAAACGTTATAAAGGATTCCATCATTGACCAAATTATCCAAAAGACTAAGGATTTTTCTCTAAATGAAGAAAGAATCGAGTCTCCAAATGAAGTCTTAAAAATTGGTACAAAATCAAAAATATCGAAATATTCTACAATGAGAAATTGGTATCCTCAACCATCATTCCCAGATATTCAATTTGAAGAAAAAACACAAATGACTCAAGCCGTTTATGATGGATTAGCCATCCACGAATGGAATGTGGACGGAATATCTGATTATCTAATCATAAACGTAATAAACGAGATGTTGATCGCCTCCAATGCCTATAGACAAAGAGGCAAAAGAGATCATGAGATAACACAACTTCTCGTTGTCGGATTCACAGGACAATTAAAACAATGGTGGGATCAATACCTAAAGGAAGGTGATCGCCACTATATCTTAAATCATTCTAGTACTGAAAAAAGAGTACAAACACTCAAGGTAGAAGGTCAATTACCTCAAATAGTTGAAATAGAAGAAAAAATAGACGATGCAGTAAACACTCTCGTCTATACTATAACAAACGCCTTCATAGGAGATCCAAATAATATCAAGCGGATCGGTTGAAATTCTTCTAAATCTCAAATGTCCAACATTAGGAGACTTTAGATGGTACAAAGATATGTTCCTAAGCAAAGTCTTAATTAGAGCCGATTGCTCTTCCTCAATTTGGAAGGAACAATTCATCAAAGGACTTCCCAACTACTTTGCTGAAAGAGTCAAAATCGATTTAAATGCCAAATATGACGGAAAAATTCCTTGGGATAGTCTAACCTATGGAAATTTAACTTCATTCATAATAAGTGAAGATATCCGTCTATGCAATGAATCCAAAGTTCAAACAAAACTTAATAAAACCTTTGGTTCACAAAAGGCAGAATTAGGAATTTTCTATGATCAATATGGATGTGGAAAAGTCCATCCACCCTCTGCAGTCCGAAAAACTACTATAACAAGATACAGAAAACATCAAGAAAGACAAAGTTATCGTCCATATAGATCATTCCAAAGAAAGAATTATAGAAATCCCTATAATTCTTATACTAAAAAACGACCCACTTATAAAGGTGGACATTCAAAAGAAAAGATTCAATGCTATAAATGTCGATCACATGGACACTATGCAAATAAGTGTCCTATGAAAAAGAAGATCAATGAATTAGAAATTGATGATGAATTTAAACATCAACTTCTAAACATCATCCAATTTGATTCTCAAGAGTCAATCTATAGTTACGATGAAGGTCAAATACTTGAATTACAAGAAGAAAGCTGATTCATATTCGACGGCGATATGATGATGAAGAAAGAAAAGAAGGCAAAAGAGTTTGTTCAGGATGCATATGTGTCCTAACCAAAGATCAAGAAACTCTACTTAACGTTGTTGATGAAATAGACAACGTAGAACTCAAAAAATCAATTCTTCATAGCCTAAAAAGTTCAATACTCGAAAAGAAAGATCAAGGAGAAACTAGTGATTTCAAACCCTATGAATGGAAAAACGTTATCAAAAAATTCGAGGAACCAAAACCAATCACTATTCAAGATCTTCAAGCAGAAATTAATAACCTAAAAAGAGAAGTCAATAAAATAAAAAATGACACTGATCGTGAGATATTTCATCTCCGACTAGAAATGTCTCAAATGAAATCCCAAGATGAAGAAACTCCATATGAAGAAGAAGAATCTTTCGTTGGAGCTATCTCAAGCATTCGATTTCAAAGATGGTACTCTTTAGTGACCCTCAAAATTCATGACTTCAAAATCACTTTACGTGCCTTAATTGATTCAGTGCATCAAAATCGCATTAAAGAAGGATTAATACCCTCAATTTACTTTGAAAAAACATCAGAAACGCTCCGAGGTGCAAATAATCAACAATTAATGATTAATTACAAATTGTCAAAAGTCCATATTTGCAACAAGTGAGTCTGTTTTGTAAACTCTTTCTTGTTAGTCAAAGACCTAGGTCAAGAGTTGATTTTAGGGACGCCATTTCTTACTCAATTATACCCAATATCAATATCGAAAGAAGGAATAATATCCAATATATTGGGACAAGAAATAATATTCAAGTTTACGAGTCCAATAACCCGCCATGAAATCCATAATTTACAACAAACAACGGTCCAAAAATCCATAAATATTATAGAGAGCAAACAAAAACAAATTCAATTCTTAAAGGAAGAAATCTCATACAAGAAAATAGATGAAGAATTAAAAAGAAAATCAATACAAGACAAAATATCTAATTTCAAAACAAAATTAGAGAATGAGGTTTGTTCAAATCTTCCAAATGCCTTTTGGAAAAGGAAACAACATATAGTTAATCTCCCTTATACCAAAGACTTCAATGAAGAAAAAATTCCAACAAAAGCTAGGCCAATTCAAATGAATTCTGAATTATTAACCCATTGCAAGAAGGAAAAATATGATCTTTTCTGAAAGGACTCATCGGGATCAGTCAAAAGCCCTTGATCTTGTGCGCTTCTTCTATGTCAATAATCAAGCGAGAAAAAGGAACGAGGAGTTCCAAGGTTGGTTATTAATTACAAACCACTCAATAAAGTCTTAGAATGGATAAGATATCCAATTCCAAATAAACAAGATTTACTTAAAAGAATTTCAAACTCAAAAATTTTCTCAAAATTTGATATGAAATCGGGATTCTGGCAAATACAAATTTCTGAAAAGGATCGATACAAAACCGCCTTCAATGTCCCTTTTGGCCAATATGAATGGAATGTTATGCCATTCGGATTAAAAAATGCTCCATCGAAATTTCAAAAAATCATGAACGATATATTCAACCCTTTTCAAGAATTTTCGATTGTTTACATCGACGATGTCCTAATATTTTCTCAAAATATAGACCAACATTTTAAACACCTCAATATATTTCTTGATATTATTAAACGAAATGGTTTAGTAGTGTCACTCCCAAAAATTAAACTTTTTCAAACCCAAATCCAATTTTTAGGTTTTGATATTCATTTGGGTTTAGTAAAACCGATACAAAGATCAATTGAATTTGCTTCAAATTTTCCTGATCAAATTTTAGATAAAACTCAATTGCAAAGATTTCTAGGATGTCTCAATTATGTTTCTGACTTTATTCAAAACCTAAGGCCTATATGTAAACCACTTTTTCAAAGGCTAAAAAAGAATCCAGAGCCATGGTCGGATAAGCATACAAATGCTGTCAAATCAATTAAAGGTTTAGTCAAATCAATTCCCTGTTTAAGTCTGATAAATCCAAAAGCAAATTTAATAGTGGAATCCGACGCATCCGACATAGGATATGGAGGAATCCTAAAACAGTGTATAGATAAGAACGAATCAATTATTCGATTTCATTCTGGAATATGGAATAGTACTCAAAAAAATTATTCAATAGTAAAAAAAGAGATTTTAGCAATAGTCTTGTGTGTTAAAAAATTTCAAGGAGATTTAATTAATAAACATTTTACAATTAAAACGGATTCAAGAGTTTCTAAATTCGTTTTAGAAAAAAAATGTTAAAAATCTTGTTTCAAAACAAATTTTTGCAAGATGGCAAGCTATCTTATCATGCTTTGATTTCCAAATCTTGCCTATAAAAGGAGTTCAAAACCCCCTTGCAGATTATCTCTCAAGGGAATTTCTCACAAAGAAAACTTCTTCTCTCTCTATTTCGAAGCATGAGTAATCAGCGAGGCAAAGCCTCATCTTCAAAGGGCAAAAGCCCAACCTCTTCTTCAAACATTCCAGCTCCCATGAGCGCCGATCAATACGCAATGGATTTGGGTTTCACTCAGGTGAATCGCCCAAGAACCAGAAGCGCATCGATTCAAATAAGAGATTCAATGGAGTCATTAACTCCACCACCGAGGCCATCAACCTCCCTCATGCGGCCTACTGCCGTTACACCAATGAGACCTTCCGTCTCACCTACTACTCCATCTTCGTCTCAACAGGGATCTTCAATCCTACAACCTTTGTTGAAGCCGTCAATCCTCCCAAAAGGTTTATCCCTAAACTCGAAATAAAAATTATTTCAAAAACCACTTCAAATTTACGAGCCAATTGTCGAAGTTGAATTCGATGGTATTTCAATTGTTGAAATTATTCAAAATATGTATCCTCAAGGATTCTATTTCCTCTGGAATCCTTGATCAAAACAAGGAAATATTATGAATTCATCCTTGTAGATTCAAAATCATCCCGGATAACTCATATCCTGGGCGAGAAATGATCCTTCAAAATTGCCTACTCAAAGCTAAAAATTTTTAAAGTCTTAAACCCTACCAATTGGAATCAAAGTATCTTCACAGAAAGAACACTTTCAAAACCATTCAATCCCGGACATACTAAATGCAGAGATTATGTTGAAACTTGGTACAAAGTAATGTGGTACAAAAATTATGAGCATTCTTGGTTTATTCAATTACTCAAAAATGCTTATAAAATAGATTACTCATTCGGTTTATCAAATGATGGAAGACTTTCGGCCTATCAGAGAAATCTTCCCAGTTCCTATTCAAGAATCATTCCATTATTTTTCACAAACAATACACAAAAATGCATTCCCACTCACAATGCATTTTTGTTTATACTTTCAAACCCCTTGGATATTCTGTTGGAATTTCCAAATCAATACTTACACCTATTACAAACAAATCGTAAAAGTTTTACAAATCAAATGGTGGGACAAGTACAACTTTTCTCACGCAGGAATCAAAGAAGTGAAGCAATGGTTTGCCGATAATGGCTACCTCCAAGACCTGTCAAAGAAGAAAAATGCAGAGTTCCTCAATTCCAAATCAAAGTTGCTAGCTGCCTTAGCACAAACAACAACAGAGGCAGATTTACAAACAATTTTGAATCAAGTTACTTCAATAGCATCTTCGTCTTCTCCACAAAACTCTGAAGTGGAAGAAGATGATGAATATGATATCAATGATCCGTTTTTAGATTCCCAACCAATGTAAAAAAAGAAAAAAGAAAAAAAAAGTGTTGTATAATAAAATGTACATTATAATAAATTGTAAATTATAAGCTCCACATTAGAACATAAGGAAAAAGTCCGAATCTTGTAGAGGAAGAAAATTATGAAGAATCACCATAAAGGACTGTTGCGAAGGACTGTTGCGGTGTGTGGTCCCGGTAATAAATCTCGAGATGAGTAATGAATTCGTTGGTCAGCATACCTTGCCTTCACGCCTGAAAAGTGATTTGACAAGATATTCGAACCTATCAGATAAGGACAACAAATATCATCTTTATTAAAGTCACTTTAATAAAGGGATACGACAAAAGATGGTGGAGGAATAGTAGTGAGTAGTGTGCATTATGCATTATTGTAAAGAATCGAATCTTTTACTTTTCGTACATTTTGTTTTTTGTAATCATTTTATCTTTTGTCATATCAATCCAGTCAGGGGTCTTGTCCTGTTGGATTGAGTCATATCTTTTAGTTTTATGCATTGTATTGTAATTTCAAATTCGGAGTCTATAAAAGACTTCGGTCTTGTAATCCAAGGGCATCGGAAAACTTTCGAGCTTTCTTCTAAAGTTTGAAATACTTCCACGCTCTCTTAGCCTTGTAAACGATCCTAATTCTCTTCGCGGTATATCTAACACCGTTAACAATATAGGACTAATAACTTCGTAAATAACAATAGTGACTCATCCTTAATCCTGAACGTGTTACGGACTCTTGTCTGCGAGGGTTTATCCTTTGACTAGTACGGGTGAGGGTGGTCACAGTTACTCATCCAATATGCCTATCTTCTCTGGAACAGGACCTCGTGGGGAGCCGAGAACTTGACTACGCGAGATGGAATTCACTCGTTTCCGAATTAGGGAAACTATAGGGGTTGTTCCCTTAAGTGCTGTCTCCAAGACTTGGACAACGGGCGCCCACTCTTTCACTGCCCCGAGAGGGATGTTGTTTATGGTTAGACCATGCAACATAGTTGTTCATTAGAGCAGCAGTGGGACTTAAGGAGCAAGAAGTATACATAGGGGTAAAATGGTAATTTGACCCAACTGTGACTACGAACAACCTGTGAAGGGGCGACTCACGGGCATTGGTTATATCGATGGACACAACTTATCCTACAGTGATGGGAGTGCAGCTACGGGCTTTAGTGGAGTGTTATCGTAGCTAATTAATGTTGAATAACCGGGTCAAAGAGTTTGGCAGGTTAATCTTGAATCATTGGAGCTCGTCATCTGTAGGTCCATTAGGTCCCTCTGTTGGCTTAAACTAGATAAATTGAGGGTTTACAGTTTGGTGTGAATTTGAAGTGTTCAAATTCATTAATTGGGTCTTTATTCATATATATGTGATATGGTTGACATAATATATAGTTTGATGTGAATGAGATTCATAATAAACTATACGTTAGTCTAATTGATTAATTAGTGCTAATTGGAGAAATTGAATTGAGAGAAATTAAATTGAATTTGAATCAATTTAAAATTACGCAATTATACAAATGAGATTTGTATAATAAGGTATGAGATACCTTATTATATGTAATATGTAAATATGATTTGCATATTATTAGGTTGTGGTAAAATGGTGAATTGGTGGAGATTTCAACTCCACCTCTCACCATTATTTATAGGTTTGGTAAGAAGCCTTTTGGTAAGACAAGTCTCATTTTTTGGAAATCTCATTCCAAGAGCTCTCTCTTCTCTCTCAATTTCTCTCAACTATTCTCCTCACCCAAAACCAAAGGGAGTCCCACTTACTCTCCCTCAACCTACCGAGAACAATCGAGAAGCCCTTTCGGAGGTGTCTGTGTTATTCGATTTGAGGTACGAGATAGTAGAGATCGTTGGTACGAAAGGTGTTCGTGACCAGAGAAAAAACGTCGAAGAAGTGTTCTTCAACAAGTAAGTAGATTTACTCTCTGTTTTCTTCGTTTTACAACATGTTTAACTTGGGACTAAAGTGTTTAATTTAATTTTAAGATGTGTGTTGCACAACGAAACAACGACGTTTCACAACGTCTTCCGCTGCGAGAAATTCTAATTCCCTTCATAAAAAGAGCCCACATAAATCTTTGTCATCAATAATTGATTTATTAGAACCATCCTTATGATTCAAAAGATAGAGTCTGTTCCGAATGGAATCTGAAAAATGGGAAAAGCTAGAATTCAAAGGAGAAAGTAAAGTAGCAACCTTAAAGTTTTGGTATCGATTGCATTCATTCCAAATTTTGTCATATAATATACTTAGAAAATGAAAATTTAGAGACTAAAAAGGCATCTAAACCTTAAAAAAATGGTTAAATTACAAATTTAGTCCCCGAACGTTGAAGTTAAAATAGTCTAAATTAAGAAAGAGGAAGCAATTTAGGATCTTAAACACTCTAAGTTGATCAATTTTGCAAAATAAAATGCATGCTCAAAGCTGGAAAAACAAAGGGATAGAAAACTCAAATTTAAAGATCAAATTCTCTTCAGCCAATGGATGATTTTCAACATGAACACTTCGTGGACCACCTCTAGAGTCTTCCCTACTATCCTCAGGCCTTGAAACGGATTGTGGGATCCTAGGTAGAGAGAATTTGGAAGAAAAAACCTCAAAGGTCACAAACCGAGAATTGAGAGAATTTCTGCAAAAAAAAATCCATCAAATTACCTCAAATCACCATTAAATAAAGCTTCATCAAGCTTCATTAGAGTGACAGCTCGACAATGATGAGGATGAATTGAGATGGAGGGGCCAATTCCCGATCGATTTTCCGAACATGAATCCCTATTCATGTTATAAACCGATCTGATATTTAAATCATATTTAAAATATATCCATCTCCTTTTAATCATAGTTTAATTCATAATTAAGCTATGACTCGTTAAATATATCACATATAATTAACGATTTCTCCCAAAATCGAATTTGAACAATTCAAATTCTTTTCTCTCGAAATGTTACAAGGCTTAGTCCGATCTAGTAAGGAGGAACCTAATGAACCTACAGATAATGAGCTCCAACGATACGTGATTACCCGACCAAACTCTTTAACTTAGCTAATCAACATTCGTTAACCACCGGGACACTCCACTAAAGCTCAGTGGTTGCACTCTCCTCACTGTAGATATATTTTTGTCCACTTGATATAACCATGATTAGTAAGTCGATCCTTCACAGGTCGTTCGTAATTACACCTGGGTCAAAATTACCGTTTTACCCCTATAATTACTTCTTGTTCCTTAAGTCCCACTAATCCTCTAATGAACAATTGGTTTGTGGTCCAACTAGCAAACCGAATCCCTCTCGGGCCAATGAGAGAGGTGGGCCCTTTGTTCAAGACCTGGAGTAACACTTAAGGGAACAACCTCTCTACTAATCCCTAAAGCGGGTAGGAGTGAATTTCATGTTGCATAACTATGTTCCCAGCTATCTACCCGGTCTTATCCCTGAAATGAGAGGCTTATTGAGTCGGCAATCTCGGACCACTCTCACCCATGCAAATCTAAGGATAATCCGAATAAACAAGAGTTCATAGCACGCTCAAGATTAAGATCGAGTTACTTAAGTCATCGTATGAATATAGTCGATTAAGACGATGCAACGTTATAAAGTCTAAGTGACTATTTATTATCCATCTTATGCAAACTCATTGCATAGGACGCCCCCACTCGCATGTCTCCACATGAACGATTTAGGATCACATCGTTTGTACTCTACAAAGTGGGTTGCATCCATAGTGTCTCCGGGATAAGGTACCCAACCCTATCCTTATACTATAGATTGTTCTGGCTATAACTTGAACTTGATCCACTTTTATGTCACATATAAAGTTCAAGTATTCATCCTATAGCCAAGAGTTCTTTATTAGATTAAGGTTACACAATACACAATTTACTTTATTCAATAACACCTTTACTGAATAAATCTCAATAACATCTTTATTGCAAAATATAATATACATTCAGTTTACAAAACCACGAGTTTTAGGACATAAAACCCAACAAAAGTTTGTGTCGATTTGGTCCCTGAACTCTAAAAAATGCCAAATAGGTCATTGAACTTTCAATTTTATATATAATAAGTCTCTCAATTGTAAAAATGTTTAATTAATCCTTCAACTTTCAAATTTTGTATCTAATAGGTCCTTAACATAGTCACAATTTTTTTAAAACGATCTATTAGATATAAAATCGAATTTTTTGTCTAATAGAAGCTTAAACTTTCAATTTAGAGCTTAGTAAGTTCATGAATTTTAAAAAACGCCAACTAGGTCAAGGACCTATTAGACACAAAATTGAAAATTCAGGACCTATTGGCCACAAAATTGAAAATTCAAGGATTTATTAAACGCATTTTGAAGATACAAATTTGAAAGTTCAAGGATCTATTAGACACTTTTTAAAGTTTAGGGACTAAATAGACATAAACCTCAAGTTCAGGGACTAAACTTGTAATTTAACAAAAAAAAAAATCAAGTTACACACTAAACAGTGAGAAAATGAAAAAAAAAAATCCTGAAAAATAGGAAAAAAGACATCGAAATTATAGTAACAAAATCGAAAACAAAGAAAATCAAATAAATGAACGAAAAATAATAAAAAGTAATTTAGATAATTGATATAATTGATATTAAACAAGGCTTCAAATGTGGATGTTGATGGAAATATCGAAATTACAATTTTATGAAAATATCGATAGTCGATAAAATGTCGATATCGATGGATATTTCTGGAAAAATTAAAAAAATATTTAAATTAAAAATAAATCTTTTACACTTTTTAAATGAGTTAAAATACTTGTTATAATATTATATTAACATTATATTACATTTTATTACTATTTCCTTTAATATTTCATCAATTTAGTAAGATATAATAGAAATGTCGATTCACATCCAGTGTCGATGTCGAACTTATGAACATGTAGAAATATCGATATGTCGACGAAAATTTAATACCATGATATTCAATAAGTAAAAAATAATAATTAATCTTTAAAAAAATAGATTAGATATTATTTAAATAAAATATGAGAGGGATATTTTAAAAAAAATTAGGAATGAAAGAAGGCAAAACGAAAAATTGAAGAAAGAAATACGACGCGTGATAAAATTAGAAGCAGCAACAACTCATTATTATTATTATTATGTTATTTGTCATTCCTAAAATGGTCCCTTAAAAAAAATTATAAAATATTTTCTGCGAAATTTTATTTTTCACAAAAAAAAAAATCTAAAACGGATAAGGCAAAGAAGTTTATCAATATTTTGTTTGTTTTTTAAAAACCACCTGACTCACTAAAAAAAATAACGATTTAATTAAAACATTCATCAACTCGACAAACCCGTACACTGAGTCAACTCAGTTCTGGAATCCCTCAACTACCCTCCAGTTCTTCGCAACCTTATTCTCACCCACGTGGTGACTCACCGCCTCGGCTGCCGTGTTCACTCGTCTCCATATGCGGCCTCATTTTTCGAATCCTTCTTCCAATTGTTTCAATTATCCATCGTTTGCCACTCTAATCCTTCGAATTCGATGATCTTTAGAGTTGAAATTTGATGAGTCTTGTGTTCATTTAGGCCTTTTTTTTTTTTTTCCTTTCCTGATCTTGTTTGTTTTTGTGTTCTTCTCTCTTTGTTCGATTCGATATGATGATGAGCCATGGAGATCACGAGGAGGCGGCGGACCTCCACTCGTCTCGTGAAGAAATGGAGAGTTTGGTTCTTGACGATCCTCCCGACGCCCAATCTCATGGTCGGAACGGTCAGTTAAGTCGGCCGGTGACGATTAACTGTGATCCCTTGCTTTCCTCGTCACCCTCTTATGCGGACCGTCAAAGCCCTGATTCGCCTTTCGATTCGTTTCTTGAGCCGCCTTCTTATGCTGAGGCGATTTTCACGTCTTTTGATTCATCGTCTAATGGTCGCGATGGTAGCCCTGACTTCTCTTCCACATCCAACGCTTTGAGCTCTGAGTTCTTGAGTATTTCGGTTTCGGATCCGCAGAGAATGGATGAGCTGAACAATTCGTTGGTTCCCGGTGGAAGTGGTTACTACACGTATTTGATTACGACGAGGACGAATCTGCCCGAGTACGGAGGGCCCGGATCCGAATTCAGTGTTCGAAGGCGTTTCAAAGATGTTGTCGCATTGTCTGATCGGTTGCTGGAGTCGTACCGTGGGTTTTTCATACCGATGAGGCCCGATAAGAACGTGGTGGAGAGCCAAATGATGCAGAAACAGGAGTTTGTGGAGCAGAGGAGGATTGCATTAGAGAAGTATTTGAGGAAATTGGCATTGCATCCTGTAATTTGGAAAAGCGAGGAGTTGAGGATGTTTTTGGAGGCAAAGGGGTCATTGCCATTAGTTAGAAGCACTGATGTAGCTTCAAGGATGCTTGATGGAGCAGTGAAGCTGCCGAGGCAGCTATTTGGGGAACCAGCTGCGGCGGTGGATTTGCAAGAAGTGGTAAAACCAGCAAAAGGAGGCAGAGATTTGTTGAGAATCTTTAAGGAGTTGAAGCAATCAATGGCAAACGATTGGGTTGGGGCAAAGCCGATGGTAGTGGAAGAAGATAAGGAGTTTTTGGAGAAGAAAGAGAAATTAATGGACATTGAACAGCAACTTAGCGACGTGTCTCAACAGGTGTGAATCTGGTGCTATAAAGGTTTTCATACTTATCTCTACCTTGTAAAAACTAGAGAATTTTAGATACTGTGGCGTTTGGATTAGGAGTAACATAAGCATTTTGAGAAGCTCTTTAACCACAGTTTTCTTGTCCGGCTTCATTTAAGTGCGAAACAGAACTTATATCAGAAAGAATAGGTTTAAGTTGTTGTTAATTCTGAAATAGATTGCTGATTACCCTTAATTTTTGGATTAGTATATGAATGCTTCTCATTTCTTTATACTTTCTGGTAATGTTGCATGCGTGTACGGTTGTTTTGAAGGCTGAATCACTTGTGAAAGCTCAGCAAGACATTGGAGAGACAATGGGAGAACTGGGTTTAGCATTTGTAAAGCTGTCCAAATTTGAGACTGAAGAAGCTGTCTTCGAGTCTCAAAGAGTACGAGCTGCTGACATGAAAAATTTGGCCACTGCTGCTGTTAAATCCAGCAGATTGTATAGAGAACTAAATTCACAGACAGTGAAGCATTTGGTAAGTGCTAAAAACTTGTTGCCAGTTGAAATAGTATCTATCCACTTAGGCGAGTTTGATAATTCTTAAGACTGATAAAATCAAAAGTGCCTTTATCATTACAGTTTCAAAATGAATGATTGAGTGATTTTGAAAATTCTAAAAATACTTACAAACATTACTCTTTAAAGTCACCTCGAACTTACTTTCAACTTAAATCGTCTTAATAGCATTATGGCTGTTGTAAAGCTTTCCATCCAGGAGTAACTCTTGCTCTGTCCTGGCGAGGAGTCTCTCTTAATGATTAGCACTATTAATTTCTAAATCCAGATTCGATGAAGTCCTTGAAGGAGACTCACTTCATCAATTATCTTGTTCTTTTTTGTACCCATTGCAGGATAAGCTTCACGATTATCTTGGAATTATGTTAGCTGTCAATGGTGCATTTTCTGACCGAGCGAGCGCTCTACTGACAGTTCAGACCCTTTCATCAGATTTATCTTCCTTGCGTACAAGGATTGAGAAGCTTGAGGTTGCTTCATCCAAGATATTTGGTGGAGACAGGTCCAGGTTGCGGAAAATAGAAGAGTTGAAAGATTCTGTGCGTGTTACAGAGGATGCTAAGACTCGTGCTGTAAGAGAATATGACCGGATCAAGGTAGATTACCTCTCGTTTGACCCACTTTTCTGTATGTGCAATATAATTTCACTTCGGAGAATAAAAGATCATGGAAAATGGAATGCACCTGGTTACACTTTGAGAGGCATTTAATTGAATCGTTTGGTTAAAGTGAGCTGCATCAAATATTGAGTATAATTTGAGTGCAGGAAAACAATAGGAGTGAGCTCGAGAGGCTTGATAGGGAGATGCAAGAAGACTTCACGCATATGTTAAAAGGCTTTGTCCTTAATCAGGTTAGATTCTTTTTGACAACATTTACACAACCGAAAGCTTCACTTCGTCATGTAACCGGTTTGGAGTACCTTAATCGAAGTTCATTTTGGCAGGTGGGATATGCAGAGAAAATGGCAAATGTTTGGGAGAATCTTGCAGAAGAAACTAGGGGTTATCAAAAAGATCGCAGCTGAAAATTTTGGTTGTAGTTTTACAAGGATGTATACAAAACACACCTTTTGCATTAATGAGGAGTTTCTTGTAGACTTAGCAAGCGGTTCTGTTCATGATCATCTTGTAAACTCTTATCTTTGAGTTTTAAATCCGTTGTATTCAGCAATAAATACTACTTGCAAATTTACATATGATTATTCTCAAATGTGATTGCAAATTTACAGGGGGAAAGAAAAGAACTGTTGCATTCAACACAACAATACTTGCAAATTTGAAAACTAGTAACTAGAATTCCTAGTCATTTACTTGTCAAAGTAGCAAATTGGCCTTAAAAAACAAAAGTATATGCTGTTTTTGCTTAAGAGGCCAACTCAAATATATTAAAAATCTAAGACAAAAACACCCTTAAAAGAATTAAAAGAATCACAGAAGTCTCTCTTTCTATCATTCTACACACTGCCTGTTTGGAAAGCCCTTTTTCACTCACTTGTTGAAGGGGCTCCACCTGCTCCTGCTCCTGCTCCATCATCCCCAGAACTGGGAGCAGTCTCTGGTCTAATCTCTTCCAGTTGTTGCAGAACTTGTTGAACTTCCGGTCTCGCCGATGGTGAAGGGTCGACACAATGCAAAGCAAGTTTCAGAGTGTTTAGCAACTCATCTCCAATGGTAGATGCATCCCTCATCAACTCCAAATCGAAAACTTCATTAGTCCACTCCTCTTTGACAATCGATGCAACCCATTGTGGCAAATCGACTCCGTTCATGGCTTCACCGGGGGACTTCCCAGTCAGGAGTTCCAATATGATTACTCCAAGACTGTAAATGTCAGTTTTCGTGTTCGCTTTCTTCAGCTTTGAGAGCTCTGGTGCTCGGTACCCGAGTGCCCCTGCAGTTGCTATCACATTTGAGCTTGCAGCTGCAGTCATCAACCTTGACAGGCCAAAATCTGCAATCTTAGCATTTATGTACTCGTCAAGCAGGATGTTGCTGGATGTTAGGTTTCCATGGATGCTGTTCTCGTGCGTGTGAAGATGACACAGGCCACGGGTCATACCCTGAGCTATCTTCATTCTCGTTGGCCAATCGATGGATGTGTCCGGTCCACGAGCTGTAGATTTCAAAGAAGTTAGAGCAAGCAAGCTTAGAGTACATACACACATTACCTTAATCATATGTAAAACAAAATATGAAATTGCAGTTACTTACCGTGCAGGAACGCTGCAAGACTTCCGTTCGACATGTAATCGAAAACGAGAAGCTTTTCTCCTTTGGGTCCCAAGTAATAAGCTCTTAAAGCTAGAAGATTTGGATGCCTGATCTTGCCAAGTATGTTGACCTCTGCTTCAAATTCCTTCTGGCTCTTAGTGATCTTCTCTCTCAATCTCTTAACTGCAACTTGATTTCCATCCTCCAATGTGGCCTTATAAACAGTTCCATAAGTACTCTTTCCCATTATTTCTGCTGTTGCACACAAAAGATCATCTGCTGTGAAGACTGTTTGCCCGTCAAAATGGACAAGCTTTCCTCCGGCATCGCCACCTGCTTCAACCTCACTGCTAGTTGGAGGAATGCTCTTCTCGGCCCTCGCAGCCCCGGCCACTGTAGCCTCACCACCATCCTTTCCTTTTGAAGCAGCCCTTTTCCTTATCAAGCAGCACAGAAGTACAAAGAAAACTATCACCAATACTAGAAGGAGGGCTCCTGCTGCTATGAGAATTATATCTTTAGTACTCAACTTCCGATGTCGGGATGTTGAACTTTCTGGTGGAGGAGCAGGAGCTTCTTGAGAAGGGGCTGGGGACGGGCACGGAGTCGAATCACTGAACCCACAGAGCTGAATATTCCCAACAAAGGAACTTGCATTGAATTTTTCAGCGAGAGGCGGAGGGACCGATCCCGAAAGGTTGTTGTAAGAGACATTTAGGGATTGAAGACCTTGCAAATCAGCAAGAGAAGCTGGTATTTCTCCACTTAGATTGTTCTGAGATAAATCAAGTTGGGTAAGTGTTGAAATGTTCCCTAAAGTTGAAGGAATTTGACCATTGAATCTGTTTCTACTCATGTTGAGAACAGAGAGATTTCTCAATCTATCAAAACTTTGGGGCATACTTCCATTAAGGAAATTATTAGATACATCCAAAGTTTTGAGCAAAGAAAGCCTACTAATTTCTTCAGGAATGTCACCATTCAACCTATTGTGGCTAAGAGAAACCACTTGAAGTTCACTTAACTTGCTCAAAGAAGTAGGTATGGTACCTGAGAGGAGATTGTCATCAAGAGTCAAAGACTTGAGCTGAAACACCCGGTTTGGCTTGGTGCCGTCCCCACCCCAAGAGTCAGGAATGCTGCCTGAGAGATTGTTGTGTTGAAGAGCAAGAAAAGTAAGTGACATCGATCGAGCTAGACTTGGCGGGATCGGACCTGAAAACGAGTTGTAGCTCAAGTTAAGCCAATAGAGCTTGGTGGAGTTAGCTAAACTAGGAGGGATTGTTCCAGTGAGCAAATTGTTACTAATGTGAAGAGTTTGAAGCAGAGGACAAAGCCCCAAAGAAGCTGGGATCAAACCCGAAAATCGATTATTGAACAACTGAACCCCTCTAAGATTTGGAAGAAGCCCCAATGAAGATGGGATAGATCCACCAATCAAGTTGTCATGTAAACTGAGCTTCCTAAGGGCCTGAAGTTGGCCAATCTTCTCAGTGATTCTACCTCCTAATCCCTTCCATGGAAGCTGTATCACAATAACCTGTCCCTTAGCACATTTAATCCCAACCCAACCACCAGAACAAGCCCCAAATCCACTATCATTCCAACTCTTCAAAAACCCTTTAGGATCATCAAGTTCCTGCTTAAATGCCTGAAGGGATTGAAAATCAGCCTGAGTCACAACCACACCATCCCAATCCTGGCTGAAAACAGGCTGAAAACAAACCAAACTAACCACGAAAAAGAACAAAGCCAATCCAAAATGAAGAGAAGAGACAAACCCATGAGAGGTTTTTCTCAAAACCCTCCATTTCTCCTTCTCCTTCCCTGAAAAACAGAACCAATCAGCAGCCTCAGTCAACAAAACCCCAAAATCCCTAAGTGGGTATTTCCAACAAGAGTTGGAATCAAATGGGGTGTGGATTTCATCCATGAGAAAAGCTAAATAAGAGGAAAGAAAAGACTGAAAGAAGATGAAAATGGAATGGAATGGAGCATAGGGAAACAAGAATGAAACAGGGGAGGGAGGAAATTTGGTTGGTGGAAAAAGGGTTTTGTAGAGAGAATAAGAAGAGGCCAAGAAATGGGTTTTGGTTAGTATCTGAGGAAAGGCACGTGAATGCCTGAGAGAAAGGGAAAAAAAAATAGAGAGAGACACAAATGTCAGGTGGATGCAATAAGGGACCAGAGGCTCTTCCTCTTCATCTGTGTTTCTCTCTCTTGTTTGATGAGCTTAACGGCTAGTTTTTTTTTTTTTTTTTGTTCTCAAGGTGTGTTTCTCTCTCTTGTTTGACTGCTTTGAAGAGTGAAAATGGGAGTTAGAGAGAGAAAGGAGAGAGAAAGAAGAGGGGTTTTGGGTTTAGTGGAGTCACCGCTCCTCCAACGGCTATGTCTCTCTGTGTTTCAGTGATGGGATCCACCGGCTGAGGACATGGAAGAGGATTATCTCTTGGAAAAAGAGCGAAATTAGAAACTTTAATAAAAATTTAAAATGGTTTTTTTATTGGTTTATTATTAATTTTTTTAAAAAATTATCTCTTGACACCGTAAATGAATATGCAACTGTTTTTAGAGGGCATTTTTTATTAATATAGTTTTTTTTAAAACTTTTTTTGAAAATATTGTTATTTTCAAACTATTTTTAAAAATATTGTTGTTTTTTTCTGGCATTGGCGGATGGTCGTCTCTTCAAGAGGCGACCATCTATATTCGGATGATGGTCGTCTCTTGAAGAGACGACCAACGACATCGTCGCTACGCGCATTCGGCAGATGATGGTCGCCTCTCACCATCCATCTTTGAAACAACAGATTCGTTTTAAGATGGTCGTCTCTCTTGAAGAGGCACCATAATATAACGCACTATATTCAATCGCCATTTTCCTATTCTCTTCTCTTCCCACTTTCTCTTTTCCTCTCAAAACTCATTCGTGCCCCACTCAAAATCTACCCCACTACCCCACCATCTCCTACCCCACTCAGATTTTTCTTGTCGTTTTGTGATACAAGATCGTGGACTACACAATCTCCACATATATTGTCCATTCGTAAGTTTTCTTCCGACTTTTCTCTTTTTTCTTTTCATAACTTGTGCATATTGTAGATCTATAAACGATTTTCACACTATTGGATGATTATGGAGTAGATGAGTTAGTTTTTTGTGAGTTTCTTTTATTTTATCATTTTTTTGTTTTGACTTGTTAAAATTTGATGAGTTAGTTAAATTTTGAAGAATTGTTGATTTTTAAGTTTTTTTTGTTAGAGGATTTTATTTTATGATTTTATTTTATTTTATTTTTAATATAGCAAGAAAATATAATTTTGTTTGATATTAGGAAAAAAAAATATTTTTCTCAATTGTTATGTTTTTAAATTTGATTTTATATTTTTTTGTTTTCTGTCTAGAAATGGGAGACAAATGTTTAGGATTTATTTTACACCAAAATCGATCTACGAATGACGGTGTTGATTATGACCAAGAAGCATGTGGAGGGTTTACGATTAATGTGAGCAGTGGGGTCATATTTGAGCAATTTGTTGAGATGGTAGGATTATCACTTGGTGTAGATGTCATGTCTAATCAATTAGAGATAGTGTATAGACACCCCCAGAGTTAACATTATCCGGAACAATAAGATATACACGATCCCAATTCCTAACCATCAAGCAATGAACTTAATGTTCTCAATTGCGATGCCAATTCCGCCTCTCGTGCATTTATATATTATCGTGAAACGAGGCATCATAGATCCTCATGATTTGGAAGTAACCCTAATCCCTGCATTGAACAAAGCCAATGTATAGATCCACGAGCACGAATCGGTTGCCCCACCTTGTGGCGTCGAGGACATGGTTATAGACAATAGATATAAAGATTTGAATGCAAAAGCAGACGATGAGTTCGAGGAGTTAGATTTTAGTGGCGAGGAACATGTTGTTCCTTCAAAATCATTCACCCAGTTTAGATAGTGATGCAAACACTATGGAACATGATCTCATCCGAGAACCAGTGGTTGTCGAAGGAAACTTACTATATAAAGGGTTGATTTGTAACAATAAAGAGATCCTTCAACATTTGGTCAAGTGTTTTGCAATCAAGTGTCACTCTCCTTATGAGGTCGTGGAATCAACACTGTGATATGGGCGATAAGATGTCAAAAATGGGAGGATGGTTGCGGATGGCGGGTTGCGCGCTATAAAAAAAAAAAAAAATCATGGTTTTTTTGAGATCACCCAATATGGGGAGGAACATAATTGTTTTTATTACGAGAGTTAAATCAAAGTCATGTACAATTGGATTCTACGCCGATTGCCATAGAAGTTTGTGAAAGTGTGAAAAATAAGCCTTCGATCGATTGTATCACAATTGCAAATTGATATAAAAGAAAAATATGGCTATCATGTCCCATACCAAAGGGTATGGGAAGGAAAACGGAAGGCTATGATAAGAATTTTTGGTGATTGGGATGATTCATATAAGCTTTTGCCTAAGTGGATGCACATGGTGAAAAATACAAATCTAGGTACACGTGTTGAGTGGAAAGTTAAATATTACAGTGAAAATCATCTGCATGCCATACTTACCTCGAGTTTTTTGTTGTTTGGCCCTTGCATCGAGGCTTTCAAAAATGTCGACCAATAATCCAAGTAGATGGAACTCATCTATATGGAAAATATAGGGAAAGGTATTAATTGCTCTGATAGCTGACTCCAATGGCAAATTGCTTCCACTTGCATTTCTTTGTGGTGGACGAAAGAGTGTCGGAAACATGGGGTTGGTTTTTGAAACACCTTCACGTCGATTTTTCCACGAAAGATATATGTTTGATTTCGGATCGACATGGAGGTATAATTTACTGCATTAACTCTCCAAATGAATGGTTGGGCGATGGTAATTCACATCACCGATTTTGTCTACGACACATTGCCAAAGGCAATTTTAATGCAAAATATAAGTGTCGAAATTTGAGAAATTTGGTATATCGGTGGTTGTCAACACCAAATCCGTAAAGTACAATAAAGTTGTTGAAACAGATCAAGTCACCGAATGGAAATTGTATGAGTTTTTTCAACATTAGTCCAGACAAATGGACTCAATCACACGACGGAGGTTTAGATATGGGTGGATGACCACTAACTTGGCGAGAGAGTGTGAATGGAGTTCTTAAAGGAGGGCGTATGTTGCCGATCACTGCACTTGCACAACTTACTTTCTACAAATGTGTAGAGTATTTTGAGAAAAGAAGAGAAGAAATAAGAACTGCTGTCGAACAAAGAGAGAAATATACCAGGTATATATAATTTATTTTTTAATTATTATAATAACATTCTTAAACGCTCCAACTAATGAAATGTATATCAGATATGCGTTAGATAAGATTATGAGGTGGGCTTCACGATCCACTAAGCATACAGTGGTATCTTATGATCGAGAAACCGGTGTCTTCCATGTAAAAACTGGACTCCATTACTTCAACGCTAAAGGCGGGAATATTCAATCATTGAGGTTAGTTAGAGGTGAAAACGGCACAACTCATTATTGTTCGTGCAATAAGTGGCAATCGTATGGCATCCTCGCTCTCATTTTATGGTCGTTTGTTCGCATCTAAAGTTGAATTTTGAAGATTTTATCGAGGACACTTACAAACTCACTACATATAAGGAATGTTATCGTCCTCAATTTCAACCAATTCCACATGAAGATTATTGGATAACACCCACTAACATGCCTGCTTTATATCTTTGATCCAAAGTTGTTGAGAGAAGTTGGTAGACCAAAAAGAGCTCGCGCTACCATAATGAGATGGATTGGAGAGAGCCAAGTAGTCAACAACGATGTGGGTTGTGCAATCAATTGGGTCATAATCGAAGGGTTGTCCTTCGAGACGGAGGAAGCACCTTCGTAATTTTTTTTCTATTGTAATTTAATAGACGATTGCAAATTAATATACTATGTTTATTGTAATTTAATAGACAATTGTAATTTTATTTTTCTATTGTAATTTAATAGACGATTGCAATTAATATACTATGTTTATTGTAATTTAATAGACAATTGTAATTTTATTTTTCTATTGTAATTAAACAAACGCTCCAATTTTGTTTTTCTATTCTAATTTAATAGACATTTGATAAATTTTATTTTTCTATTGTAATTTAATAGATAGTTGCAATATAATTTCAATTAATATATTATGTTTATTGTAGGTCATGAATATCAATCCAGTCCGCTTGATCCATCGATTACTGTATGCACAAGAAACACATCGATCACAACTTGTTTGGAACAATCGTAACGTAGAAGAGTTACATTGTCGACGTAGGGAAGCGGTTGTATCTCGGACCATCCCACTACATCGACACATACTCCTCATTTACGTGCGATAGGGTTGGAAGGGTGGCGAGTTGGGTTTCATTCGGTTGGGTGGCACTTCATTATCGCATTAGTAGAGAGGTGGAGACGGAAACCCATACATTCCATGTGTGCAGGCGGGAATGCACCATTACTTTACGGGGCGTGGCGATTACGCTTGGGTTGCCGGTGGGCGGTGAACTCATCACCGAACCCTAAGGTATAATTGAGTCGAGACATGTGAATTACTACTTGGGTGACTCTGGCCCTAATCGATCGTCGAGAGATCCAGGCTAAGCTTACCCTGGTTAGCTTCACAATTTCAGGGGTTGGACGACAATGCAGATAATGCCACAATAGCTAGGTATGCTAGAGCATACATTTTACAGTTATTTGGTGGAAACTTGTTCTGTGACAAGTCCGGAGATAAGGTGCATCTTATGTTCCTGCCTCTTCTTGCGGACTTCGAGAATGCAGGGAGGTATGCTTGGGGTGGAGCATGTCTATCCTGGTTGTATAGACAGCTATGCAAGGCGAGCCGACTAGATGCTCGTGAGATTGCTGGGTCTATGATTCTTCTCCAATTATGGGGTTGGGAACGTTTTCCATCAATGGCTCCCCAACGTCGCCACATGAATGATGATGCGTTGGTTGGACGTGCACTTGGTTCTCGGTATGTACTAACTTACATTTTTTTCTAAACTTTATTTAATTAATTTAGACAATTACTATTATGAGAAACAATTTTTAAATATTATTGTAGATGGAGAGACCAATTTTGTGTCACCAGGTCTGCTACACATGTTCTGGTTCAATATAGATATATGTTCGATCTTATAAAACCTGACCTAGTATGTGTTTCTGATCCCTAGCTTATTTTGTGTACTTTATTTCGTTTCAAAATTCATATTTTGAATTTTAGATTATATTTTGAATTTTCAGATCATATGGGAGCCATACAGAGATATAATAGCCACATTGCCTGAAATGTGTAGAAATGGTGAAGATATTTGGCGGACTGTAAGCCCACTGATTTGTTTCCATGTTATTGAGTGGCATCTTCCAAATCGAGTGTTGCGGCAGTTTGGGATGAAACAAGGTATCCCTGAAGCTTGTCAGACAGAACCAAAATTGCACGAGATTGACCTTAGACAAAGTGATTGGGCGATCGCGTTAGCATTGTATGTAGCCAGATGGCATTCACGTCGTCAATCTATAGTCATTGCTTCTCCAGTTGATGCATATGGATCTACAACCCCAGACTACAATGACCGGGTATCGTAATATTACTCGACGATTTCTCACGCGAGAGGGAGCATCATTTGGTGAAGCGGTACATTTACAAATATTGTCTACTTACAAATGTCTGTTAATTATATATTCATTTACAAATATTGTTTATTTTTCATGTTATTTGCAGAGGTCGTGCTTTAGACAAATTCGATCCCTTACACAAGATTTAGGGATTTTGAATTTGTGCGATAGTGGAGAACGAAATATGGACCAGATTCATCAGATGTACAGCATCCCTATAGCTCCTCCGCCCGGTCCTAGGCAAAGAAGGCATCATAGAGATCATCAAGCAAATGTTGGTGTACAGGAGGTTCAGGGTCATGATGAAGTTCATCATGATACACAGGACATACCTCCCACAACTCAGACTCAAGATGGTATTGGTTCTTCGACGATGATGACGATGATACCGACTCCTGGTTCACATTATTTTCCCAGCCCATCACATTATGCTTCTGAGGCTGGTCCATCGTCGTCGTCACATACTCGGAGCCATGGGCGTAGACGTGGAGAATATGATCATTATTTGCATACAACCGGAGGACAGGAGTCAGAAGAGGATGAGGATCAAACGAAAGAGGATGCACAAATAGGGCGCCATCGACGCCTCTAGAAATCGATGATCAATGTACATTTTTTTCCTATTTTCATGTGTGAACAAAACACTATTTTTAATTAATGTTATATCTTTCTATTTCTAAACAACATGTCTTCATTCAACAATAAAAATAAAATTAATTAATAACCCTAAACAAATTTGAAACATGAAATGAAAATTGAAAAAAAAAAAACCAATATTTTCATTTTTGTGGGGTTCTGTTGTGGTCGTCTCAAGAGACGACCATAAAAGAGGCGGGGGATGGTCGTCTCTTGAAGAGACGACCATCTGCTGAATGTGTACGTTGGTCGTCTCTTCAAGAGACGACCATCATCCGAATATAGATGGTCGTCTCTCAAGAGACGACCATCCGCCAGGTGTAAAAAAACAACAATATTTTTAAAAATAGTTTGAAAATAACAATATTTTCAAAAAAAGTTTTAAAAAAAACTATATTAATAAAAAATGCCCGTTTTTAGATATATATTTAATAGCATATTTAGAAATTAGATTTTAATTTAAACAATTATTTAAAATGTATTCGTTTAGAATATTTATAAATATGTTGAATATAAATCGTTATTAATTAATTTGTAAACATGTTTTTTAATAAATTTGGTAGAATTATTGTTTTACAATATCATATAATTTATAACTTATATTATATATATTTTAATTTAACAACAATAAAAAATTATCTTTGTAACATGAAATAATTTATTTATTAAAGTTTGTATTTGTTTTAAGATAATTTTGCATTTTAAAATTTCAAACTCAAAACCTGAATATAATAAAAATATAAAAATGTTATTTTGAAAATTTATACCATTTGTGTCACAAAATTTGGAAACAGTTTTAAAAAACACATCTACCAAATGCATATTTACTAAATCAAGTTAATTTGAAAATATAAAACATAATCAAGCTTGCCTACCAAACATGCTCTAACTTTTTCTCTACAAATTTTAGAAGCGTATTTACATTGTGTCTTTTCTTGTATTAAAATTCAAATTTTGATTGAAAAAAAATTAAATTCAAACTTATCATAGGTACGTTTATTGAAAGTACATAGACTAAAACTTGACATTTGAGAGTATAAGGACCAAAATAGATCAAAACTGAAAGTATAAAAACCAAAATAGTATTTTAACCAAAACTATAAATAATAGACAAGTTGTACTACTACTAATAATAATAATAGACGAGTTGAGGGGTTAAAAAAGATAAGGTTAATATACAATTTTGATCTCCATACAATTAATTTTTTATTAAAGTTTTCAAAATGTATTTAGTCTCTATTAATTTTTTCTTTATAAATTTTAGATACATACTCACACAATGTCTTTTATTACATGAAAATTATTATTATTATTATTAAATCAATTTCGATAAAAATAAACTTTGAATGACTAATTTTAAGGTTTATTGAAAGTACATGGACTAAAATAGAATGAAACATAAAATATAGGGATCGAAATGGTATCTTAACCCAAAGATATAAGGTATTATTTTCAATTTAGGTTGAGATATCATTTTCTTAGTCCTTGTTTTATTGTAGTTTTTATACTTTTAAATGTCTAAATTTAGTTTATGCACTTTCGATAAATCTTAAAATTAGTCTTAGAATAGAAATTTTTGCCAATCAGAAGTCACCATGTCATTACTTAAAATTAATGTAAAAGTTATTTATTTAATTAGGGATTAATTAATGTAAATATTCATAAATTAAATTAAGTAAATTTCATATTATGTAATTGAATTATATGAAATTTGTGTCAATTGACAAAGCCCAAATGAGGACCCAAATCGACAAAATCTTAGCCAAAAGGGCTAGGTCAAACTCAATTGAACCTGAAGGTCAAGCCGAACTCTATAAATAGAGAGCTCTCCCTTCATTTGAAGGTTCAAAAGTTGGAAACTCCAAAGAGAAAATAAAGAGAGAACTTTATAACAAAAGTTAGAAAATTCTTTGCACTTTTAGAGATCAAAGACTTCCTTAACGAAAAACGTTACCTCGAAGATCAAAAACACTTATTTGAGATTCATTGCAACTTCACACTCGAGAACAAGTTGTAGAGCCATCAAGACAAATTACATTCGATAACAAGCTGCAAAGCTATCGAGATAAATTTACATTCGAGAATAATTTACAAATCTCTCGAACAACTTGAACATCGAAAACAAACTGCAAAAACCCTCGAACAACTTGAAGATCCAGAACAAGCGGTAAAAGCTCTCGAACAACTTGAAGAACGAGAACAAGCTGCAAAATCCCTCGAACAACTTGAAGATCGAGATCAAGCTATAAGACCCTCGAAACAAATCTACATTCGAGAACAAACTGTGAAGCCCTTTGATAACGCTACACGGAAGTGCACGTGATCGAAATAATACTAAATTGGAGTATTCTAGAGTATCATACCTAAGGAATTTTTTTTTAATAAAATCAATTAAGAAAACACAACTTGTTGGCAAAATTACAATTAAAAGGTAACCAAAAGAGTAAAAATGATGCGAGGTGGTTTTGACTAAAATAAAAAGGTTGTGAAAACAGTGGGAAGTTAAGGGATTCAAGAATGCTCATACTCCTTTTGGAAAAATAATACAACTCCAACGTAATTACACAGACTGCAATTGGAACGCAATTGCACATAATGCAACTATAATGTAATTGCGCAGAATACAGTTGCTGTAACGCCCCTAACTTTTAAGACTCACATCATAGGGACATTACTAATCATGCATGCATTTTTAGGCCATAAAATATGATAACAATGAATTAACTCAAATCACAGTTTAAAATTTACTTTTAAGGGCCCAAAACAGAAAATCAAAACCTTTAAAAAACATAGTTAATGTTTGGCCTTAGTCTTAAAATAAAAGTACTACATAAGTAGAATAAAACATGTAATGTCAAAAAAAAAAAACTAAATTTAAATGAATGCGGAAACATTGACTTCTAAACTTCTCATGGCTTTCGTAACTAACACTCGGTAATTTCTGCTAATTTTTCTGAATTTAGTTTGGACTTGTTTCATATTTTTTTTGGTAATGAGTTTGGAGTAATTAAGGAAAAGTTTATTAGAAAAGTAATAAGTTTTAGGAAACAACAAGGAAAAGAAAAGAATTTTGTTTATTTATTTATTTATTTTTAAAAAGGATTTTGTTTATTTATTTATTTTTAAAATAAAGAAATTATGTTTTTTTTCTTAAGGGTTTACTTAAATGGAAAAAAAAAAAGAAAAAGAAAAAAAGTTTCTTCTCCTCCTTCACGCACGCCTATCATAATTTTTCTTCTTCTTCGTGAAGCCTAGGAAGTCGTCGACGTCAAGCAGCCAACCAACGCTCCCTTCTCTGCCGCCAACTGCATCCTTGTCACCGTCCTCGCAAGCTGGAGCTTCCTCCCCGTTGCAACGACAGCACGAGCCTTGCCTGTCGCGTTTTTGTTCGTTTCCCTTCCCCTTTCGGTCGCCGGCAACAACACCCATGGGTTCTTGTGTTTTCCGACCGACTCATCTTTTTTTTCGTCGGTTCTCAACTGGTTCCCTCTTTCCCTTCCACCGTCACTCCTCGTCGGCCAGTTACCTCATGAAACCGATCGCCATAACTCATCGTCGATAATATTTTTTTTTAACCAATCTAAATTTGGTTTGACCGCTTCGCTAGCTTTTAGTTCGGTTTTGATGTTTTGATTTTTGGTTTTGGATAGATCGGATCACGGGCATCCCAGATCTGTGCTCCACGCGTCGCCACTCGTCGGAAGCCCCCGCCACCGCTTGTCGGATTCTGCTGTTGTCGCCGTCGTCGATTAGGTATAAACGATCACTTCCGTTTTCTTGAGCTTGTTTTAACCCTCCAGGTGTTTGCTTGGTTATTTAATTCAAGTTAGTTCAATTAAAAGTGTTTGGAACGTGTTTTTTTAAGGTTATCTTTTTATCGATTAGGGGCTCGTGCGTGGAACTCGGGATCGAACTCCCGAACCTTGGTTACCCAGGAAAGTAGTCATTTGGATTAACCCCCTTTAAGTTATTGTTTGATTTGTTTGAATGTGGTAGCCCGTGATTTACGTTTAAGGCACAAAAACTATGTTGTGATGCATATGGCTGAGTTTGGGTTTGTGTTGGTGTTGCTTGTACCACTAATGGACTAAGAAAGTAGTTAATATGGGAATATGAGCTTAAGGCTTCAAGTTAGGAGTGAGACTTAAAGCCTTTGATCGTAATAAGCTGAGAACGAACATTGTGGATCGAAGACTGATGTAGTGGAAAGGTGGTTCTATACTCGGGTTCCACCTCGAGGTTGGTAGTTGGAATTTGTGAGTTACGAGTAAACTCTAGATGAGCGAGTGCGGCAAAATGTAGCTGACCAACCCATCTAGAGGATTACAATGTTAGGCTTAAGGTGGCCTAAGTGTGAGGCTATTCTTGTAAAAGGGTTCGGGGTTGCAAACTAATGTCTTGGTTATTGTGGTTTGGGCCAAACGTGATCGTTGGGTGCAACGTCTTAAGCTCTGGTTCGTGTTTAAGTTGTTTAGATCGCTATAACTGTTGGTGGGCGTTAAAGGCGAGCCCTAGGCCACGCTAGTGACCAGTCTTTTCTTTGAAATTGTTTTAGGCGAGCTTGTGTTTGACTTCTGAAGGAAGTGGTTGTTTCTTGGATCCTCGAATCGATGAATGTAACCAACTTGATCCAGTAAGTGAGTTCATAAGTGAGAGAGTTTGCTTGCATAGTTTGCGGATTGGAACCTTGTGTTGTCGTGTATGTTAAGGGGTTGGTTCCGATCATGATTGAGTTCGCGCATGTGTGGTTGAGGATCATAAACGATATGCAACTTGTATTGCTTGCATGATGGTTAACGTGTATCTTTGATTATGGTTTTAGTACTGAGTCAAGAGAATGGTCATGGAACCCCCGGGCTAGTAGTCCCTACCTTACTGCTTGTTTGGGTGACGTTATCCTACAACCTTGTGTGGCTAGAAACTAGCATGGAGTTTGTGTATTGATGGTGAGTCACAAGGTGTGTGGCAGCAGACTAGAGCAATGATGTCTTGTGGTGAGCCATGGTAGTCATGGCAACAAACCAAAGACGAGAATGTTTTCGAGTGAGTCACTATGAGTGTGGCAACAGACTCGGAGTGAGACATAGCTTACGAGCATCCTGCGGGGCGGGACTGGGCTATGTCAGAATGCTAGTTAGGGAGGTGTTTACCGACGTGAAGCAAAGAGCTGAGCAAACCTGTGTGGGCTTGGGGTAAGGCTAAGTCGGACGGCTAACTGAGTGTGGTCTGAAAGTGGAATTTGGGTAGTTTGAGGTGTTGGCTGAAAGTGAGAACGTTGCTGAATTTGGGACTCTTGAGAATGGGTCGAGGATATTAAGAATGTATAGTTAGAACCCTAAGTAACCTTATGAAGCGCAGAACCCAACACTTACTAAACCCTGAGTTACGCTTGAGTGAGTTGAGACCTCTAGATTGACGATATATGATAGGCTCGTGAGACTGGGGTACGTCCCCGTTGAGATCAGGGAGTGGTTGCTTTCCATTATCCCGTGCTAGCTTAGGGGTGATTCCCCATAGGGCGTGTTGGTTGTGTACCCCACTGCACTATGCTAGTGTGTTGTGTTGTGAGAGCCTTGGGTACATCTTCGTTTGGGAATGGTTGCTTTCCATTATCCCGTGCTGGCTTAGAGGTGATTCCCCATAAGGCGTGTAGGATACATACCTACTCTGCTCTATGTCAGTGATTAGCGGTGTTAGGGTTGCTTTCTCTCATTGCATTGTCAATCAAAGTTCCAGGACCGAAGGTAGAGCTTAGGACTTTAATGCAGGGGGCTCAGGGTAAAGTGTGCTAAATGTGAGACCTGTTTGGGGTTGAGTGAGTTTAGAATTTGAGTCTTGTTTTGTTTGCATGTTAGCTTGTTTGGACGTGAGTGAGCTGCTTACTGAGTATTTTTATACTCACCCGTCTACTTTGTTGTTTTTTGTTGCAGGTAAGAAACCTTGAGGCGGTTGACGATGATGACGACCCGATGAGGTTGTGGGACCCTGTTTCCTTCTTGTTTTCTTTTGGCTTAGAGTTCTCGCTTGCAATTATCATGTTTTAGTTTCTGTTTTATTTGCTTGGTCGCGCAACACTATGGTGTCTCTTGTACTTCTTAGTTAGTAATTTTTCATTCTGGTTGAGTGTTGGGAATGACTATGGGCCATTGGCCCATTACAAGTATAAAGCATAAAATGTCCCACATGGATAGATTTTCAAGTGAGAATGAGGTTTATATGTGTAAGCATGTTAAGGGGCTTACAAAGAATGCATGGAGTGGTAATAAGATCTCTCCCCACACGCGCGCCGCCACCGCCACCGTCCGTCCGGTCGGACGGGCGGGTTCGGGTAAATGCGCTTGCGCGAAAAAAAGGAATTTTTTATTACTTCTCACTTTATTATTTTACCGTTAAGGTATTTATGTTCTCATTTAACATACAAAACGTTTTTCCAAAAAAACGTTTCAGATTTGTTTTTTAAAAAACGTTTAGATCTGTCTTCATTTTAAAAATTAGGGTTTCTTACAGATCTGGACACTTCTGAACGATATCTTCATCATCTTCTTCTCCTCTCTTCGATTCTGAGCAAGTTGGTATTGATTTCAAATCGTCCTCTAACGAGTGCACGTTCGAGGTCGATGTTGTGTTAACCTTGGAGAGCAACCGGCGAATACGATTAGCACCAAGGTCGTGCCGAATTTGCTTTCAGGGCAGTGGTTACACGGCACAACAACCTCTTTCGAATTCTGTTTAAACATTCTGAAAGCAAGTTATGTCGATCAAATCCGGGAAGGTTCTTCCAGATCTGTCCAAATTGGAACCACTCGATGGAGCAAATTACCGTCGTTGGTCCCAAAAGCTGTTGATTTTCTTGAGCAACCTGAGGTGGACTATGTTCGACCACGTAATATTCGGACGGGACCGATCCAACCTTGCTTGATCCGGCCGCATCTCTCGCCCCCGCTTCTTCCGATCCCGAAAAATTTGAGAAAGATAACAAGATAGATAGGGGTCATCTCGCTCAACCATATGATAGATTCTTTGTTTGATCTGTTCGTCATTCAGAAATCTGCAAAGGTCATCTGGAATACTCTCGAATCCAGATATGGTGGCGACGATGCTGGCAGGAGAAAATACGTTGTCGGTAAGTGGTTGCAGTTTCAGATGAAGGATGACAAACCGGTGATGGACCAGGTTCATGAGTATGAGAATCTGGTGGCCAATGTTCTGTCTGAAGAGATGAAAATGTGTGAAATCCTTCAAGCAAATGTTTTGCTTGAAAAATTTTCACCCTCCTGGAGTGATTACCGTAATCACCTGAAACACAAGAAGAAAGATTTGACTCTACAAGACTTAATTAGTCACATCCGCATCTTGAAGAAGCCAATGAGATGAGAAAGATAAGTCGAATTACGATTTTTAAATTCATTAATGCTAACTTGGTTGAATCTTCTACTGCATCAAAAGACAGATTCAATTACAAAGGAAAACAGGTTGCAAAAGAAAAAACATTGCAGAAAAAGGGACATCATTTTAAGGCTACTGGTGGACGAATTGAGAAGTCCAAGCTGATATGCTACATTTGTGGGAAACCAGGACACAAATCATATCAGTGTAACTAGAGGAAAGGGAGACCAGATCAAAATCCTGGACCTGTCAGACCTGCTCCACAAGCCAACATTGTGGAAGATGAAATTATTGTTGCTGTGGTCGTAGAAGCAAATCCGGTGGAGAACAAGTCTGACTGGATTCTTGATACTGGAGCTTCGAGACATTTCTGTTCAAACCGAGACCTGTTTCATGACTTCCAAGACAGTATCGATGGTGAATGTGTGTTCATGGGTAACTCAGCCACTGCTGGAGTCCTTGAAAAAGGGAAGATTCTACTAAAACTTACTTCTGGAAAAACTTTATCTCTCAGTGATGTATTGTATGTTCCTTCATTGCGTAGGAATTTGGTGTCTGAAAGTTTGTTGAACAAAGCTGGACTTAGGATTGTGTTTGAGGCTGACAAGGTCATTATCACCAGAAATAGTGACTTTGTGGGTAAGGGATATTTGGCTGATGGTTTGTTTGTTTTGAATACTGTTTTTATTTCTCCTGCAATGAATGAAAATTCCTCTCGTTCTGCTTATATCGTAGAATCTATTGATGTATGACATGGTAGACTAGGACATGTAAATATTGCATCCATTAAAAGGCTAAAGAACCTGCATCTAATCAATGTTTCAGAATCACATGAAAATAATAGATGTTCAGCATGTGTAGAAGCAAAGTTTGCAAAAAAGCCTTTTAAATCAACTATAGCCAGAAGTACTGAATTACTTGAATTAATTCACTCAGACTTAGCTGACTTTAGAAATATTCCAAGTAGGGGTGGTAAAAAATATTATATATCTTTTGTTGATGATTATTCTAGATATACAAAATTTTACCTTCTAAAATCAAAGGATGAAGCTAGTGGTGCTTTTATAAAATTCAAGGCAGAAGTAGAAAATCAATTGGATAGAAAAATAAAAAGGTTAAGATCTGATAGAGGTGGTGAATATAATGATAACTCTCTTAAGGAATTTTGTGAGGTGAATGGTATAATTCATGAAAAGACTGCACCATATTCTCCTCAACAAAATGGCATAGCTGAGCGTAAAAATAGAACATTAAAGGAAATGATGAATGCTATGTTCTTTGAGTTAGTTTTTCCGATAATATGTGGGAGAGAATTTGTGATTTTCTCGCTTGTTTTATTCTCAATAGAGTTCCTCATAAAAGACTGGATAAGACCCCATATGAGATGTGGAAAGGTTACTCTCCTAACTTTGAATTATCTAAGAGTGTGGGGTGTTTAGCCAAAGTAGTATATCCGTAATTTAAGAAACCCTACTTTATTGGATCTAAAACGTTTGATTGTGTCTTTATTGGTTATGCTAATAATAGTGTTGCTTATAGATTTTTGTGTCTAAGTGATAATTCAATTTGTGAATATAGAGACGCTGTATTTTTTGAACATACTTTCCCCATGGTGAAATCTGGTAATGAACAAGTAAACACTTCACTTAATGATCAATTAGTTGTACACAATGATGTACCTGCATGTGCACCCTTCACTACTGATAGCATGCATGAATCTGAACCTAGAAGAAGTAAGAGACAAAAAATTAATAAGGATTTTGGACCCGACTTTCTTACTGTTTTTCTAATTGAAAATTCAGATAAAATAGATGATCAATTTGCTTGCATGTACCTGACAGATGAAGATCCGAAAACATATCAAGAGGCTTTAAGTTCTTTAGACTCTAGTCTTTGGAAGGAAGCAATTAAGAGTGAGCTAAATTCCTTAATTATGAATCAAACATGGGACTTAGTGGATCTTCCTAAAGGAAATAAGCCTATTAGGTGTAAATGGATCTTCAAAAGGAAAATTAAACCTGATGGCTCAATTGAAAAATTTAAGGCTAGATTAGTGGTTGTGGGGTATACACAAAAACATGGGATTGATTACTTTGACACATACTCCCCTGTAACTAAAATAGCTACTATTCGTGCGTTAATAGCTTATGCAGCAATACGTGGTCTGTTAATACATCAAATGGATGTAAAAACAACATTCCTCAATGGAGACTTAGAGGAGGAAATATATATGATACAACCTGAAGGCTTTATAGTCACTGGACAAGAGGACAAGGTATGTAAACTTAAAAAATCTCTTTATGGTCTTAAACAAGCTCCCAAACAATGGTACGAGAAATTTAATAGTACTTTGATAAGTAACAATTTTAAGGTAAATTGTTCTGATACATGTGTTTACTCTAAAATGTTTGGAGCAGATTGTGTGATTATTTGCTTGTATGTCGATGATATGCTTATTTTTGGTACAAACATAGAAGTGATTAATGATACTAAGTTATTTCTGTCCTCACACTTTGAAATGAAAGATTTAGGTGAGACTGATGTAATTCTTGGTGTTAAAATAAGAAAGACAGAAAACGGTTTCTCA
This sequence comes from Trichosanthes cucumerina, assembly GCA_036507285.1. Classification (NCBI taxonomy): domain Eukaryota; kingdom Viridiplantae; phylum Streptophyta; class Magnoliopsida; order Cucurbitales; family Cucurbitaceae; genus Trichosanthes; species Trichosanthes cucumerina. Next base: position 15,204,545 of record CM071838.1, read on the forward strand.
CTATGTCAATCACACTACATTGAAAAATTGCTAAAAAGATTTGATTGTTCTGATGATATTCCTGCAAGAACACCTTATGATGCTAGTATGAATCTTAAAAAGAATAAGGGAGATAGTGTATCTCAATCAGAATATGCAAAAGTAATAGGTAGTGTCATGTTTTTTATGAACTATACTAGACCTGACATTGCATATGCTGTAAGTAGATTAAGTAGATACACACACAATCCTGACAAATATCACTGGATTGCTATTCGTCGATTATTGAGGTATCTTAAAGGTACTATGGATTACTGTTTGTATTTTAATAGATTTCCTGCTGTGTTAGAAGGATATTGTGATGCAAACTGGGTAACAGATAATGACGAAGTAAGCTCCACTAGTGGATATGTATTCATACTAGGTGGAGGAGCTATTTCTTGAAAATCAGCAAAGCAAACGTGCATTGCACGTTCCACCATGGAGTCTGAGTTTATAGCTCTTGAGCTGGCAGGACAAGAGGCAGAATGGCTGAGAAGCTTGCTGGGAGATGTACCATTGTGGGGGTCATCTGTGCCAGTCTCACTACATTGTGACTCACAAGCTGCCATAGGTATTGCCAAAAATAGTGTCTATAATGGCAAAATAAGGCATATACGGCTTAGACATGGAGCTGTGAAACAGTTGCTGAAGAGTGGAATTATCTCCTTGGAATATGTGAGGTCTGAAAGGAATTTGGCACATCCTCTCACTAAAGGCCTGACAAGGAGAGTAATTCTAGAGTCTTCAACAAGTGTGGGACTCAAACCTTTATAGTGGTTCCATAGCCCTTATTTGGGTGGTCCAAATGTGGACTTGATGGACAATTGAGAAGTTTTCCATAGCCCAGTTATTTGGGTGGTCTTAATATAGACTTGATGGATAACTCTAAAGTCTTCATAGCTCAGTTTTGAGTGGTTTGTCTTCGACAGACTTGATGAAGCAAGGAACGTGAGTGTGAAGGTGTGGTCGCCTTCTATGAAAGAGTTTAAATGGTCTCTTTCTAGAGCTCTCACGATGACCCAAGGTTTTATGTGCATGGCCACCAACAGCACTTGAGTTTTACTTATCGCGGAATCAACATCAACATAAGGACCTAAACGTGTTGTGGGGGTCTCAACTATAACTATTGAAAGTTCAAGAGGTAACTCACTTTCTTTAATTAGGTTGTTGCCTCACTTCACTATGTATCAATTCAAATCGTAAGATATTGATACTTAAGTTTATTCTCCTTTATTTGCTCAGAATCTGTTTTTTTTTTTCTTTCTTTTTCTTTATCTTGATAGTCATTCGTGGGGGACTGTTGGGAATGACTATGGGCCATTGGCCCATTACAAGTATAAAGCATAAAATGTCCCACATGGATAGATTTTCAAGTGAGAATGAGGTTTATATGTGTAAGCATGTTAAGGGGCTTACAAAGAATGCATGGAGTGGTAATAAGATCTCTCCCCACACGCGCGCCGCCGCCGCCGTCGACTGTTGGGAATGACTATGGGCCATTGGCCCATTACAAGTATAAAGCATAAAATGTCCCACATGGATAGATTTTCAAGTGAGAATGAGGTTTATATGTGTAAGCATGTTAAGGGGGCTTACAAAGAATGCATGGAGTGGTAATAAGATCTCTCCCCACACGCTGCGCGCCACGTCCGTCCGTCCGGTCAAGCGGGCGGTTCGAAAAATGCGCTTTGCTGCGAAAAAAAGGAATTTTTTATTACTTCTCACTTTATTATTTTACCGTTAAGGTATTTATGTTCTCATTTAACATACAAAACGTTTTTCCAAAAAAACGTTTCAGAAAATTAGGGTTTCTTACAGATCTGGACACTTCTAAACGATATCTTCATCATCTTCTTCTCCTCTCTTTCGATTCTGAGCAAGTTGGTATTGATTCCAAATCGTCCTCTAACGAGTGCACGTTCGAGGTCGATGTTGTGTTAACCTTGGGGAGCAACCGGCGAATACGATTAGCACCAAGGTCGTGCCGAATTTGCTTTCAGGGCAGTGGTTACACGGCACAACAACCTCTTCCGGATTCTGTTTAAACATTGAGTTCTCTTTCCTCTGCGTATTCGTTTGTCTAAGAGAATGCACTTTGGAACTCTGGTTGTAGCCCAACCCATTCTCTAATTGTAGTTTGGTGAGGGTTGGGTATTCTTTGAAACTATTTGAAGTGTTTACTGCTTGTTAGGTTACAGGAAAAATTTCAGTTTTCTCCTTGCATGTCGTTATGCTGTCGAAATTTCGGTGTGAACGGTGTGGCAGAGTAACTTTCCTAACGTAGTTTCGTCTCGAATTTTAGGGTCGTTAAAACTCGTCTCATCACTCGCCTTGTATGTCTTTGCCTTTACCTGAAAAACATTTTTAAAAAGAAAGGGTGAGTATTATAAAATACTCAGTAAGTGACCTCATTTCCGAGGTTTGGGATATGCATACACATACAAACATGTCTTTGTTTTCCAGAAGTTTGTTGTGACTCCGATAAGCTTGAACTCTGGTTTGATGGTTGAATTACATAAAAGAGTTAAGGGTAAAAAGAGGTACCCCGGTCGTGGACAATTAGGACACTTATCGAGCGAGTGCTCTAGGTATGGGTCTTTACGATGGGTGTGTGAAAGGTAGTATCCTTGACATTAAAATAATGCAAGTTTAGCTAGTTTGTTGTTTATTTTCAGGTATCTAGTAGCTCATTTCTTTATGTAGTGTAAGAATGCTAGAGAACTGGATCTTAGGGTCACTGGTTCTCATTCCATTGTTCTTGTTCTTCAAATTCACTTTAAGTATATTGAGAATTATGCTCCCTGGTGAATTTTTTCTATTTATAATATAATTTATGAAATGAAATTTGAGCATGCGAAATCTGAGTAATTTTGAAAGTTTTTTTAAATACTTTGAATATGTTGAACACATGGCTTAGTGTTGATTAGTTGAACATTTGGAGGAGTATTATATTTTCTAAAAGTTTGATGTCACTCCGAGAGGTTTAAGCTTGGGTTTGATGGTTGACTTACATATAAGAGTTAAGGGTAAAAAGAGCTCTATCGTGTTCAGTCAGGCCACGTATCGAGCGAGTGCTCTAGGTATGGGTCCCTACGATGAGTTTGTGGAAGTTAGTGCCCTTGACATTAAAGTGATGTAGGTTTAGCTAGTTGGTTGTTTATTTTTCAGGTTTCTAGTAGTTCTTTACTTTCTTAAGTGTAAAAATGCATGAGAATTGGATCTTAGGGTCATGGGGAAGACGAATGAATGAGAGCAACAAATTACTCTGAAGTAGTGAATGAGTCTTCCTTAGGCTACGCACACATGGGCGCAAAGAATTTAAATTTTCTTTCAAAATGTCTCATGATTTATGCATGTTCTCATTTCATTGTTCTTGTTCTCCAAATTCACTTTGATTACATTGAGAATCGTGCTCCCTGGTGAATTGTTTCTATTTATAATATAATTTATTGTTTCTATTTACAATATAATTTATGGCATGAAATTTGAGGCTGCGAAATCTGAGTAATTTTGAAAGTTTTTTTAAACCCTTTAAATATGTTGAACACATGCCTTAGTGTTGATTAGTTGAACATTTGGCGGAGTATTTTATTTTCCAAACATTTGTTGCCACTCTGATATTTTTAAGCTCTGGTTTGATGGTTGACTTACACAAAAGAGTTAAGGGTAAAAAGAGCTACCTCTGTCGTGGTCAGTTAGGTCACCTATCGAGTGAGTGCTCTAGGTATGGGTTACTACGATGGATGTGCGAAAGCTAGTAATCTTGACATTTAAGTTATGCAAGTTTAGCTAGTTGGTTGTTTATTTTCAGGTTTCTAGTTAGTCATTACTTTCTCGAGTGTAAAATTGTTAGAGAATTGAAACTTAGGGCCACTATAGGGGGAAGACGGACAAATGAGAGCATAAAATTATTATGAAGTAGTAAATGAGTCATCATTAGGCTAGGCACACACGCGCACAAAGAAATCAAAATTTCTTTTAATATGTCGCGTGATTTTTGCATGTTCTCATTCCATTGTTCTTTTTCTCCAAATTCACTTTGAGTACATTGAGAATGTTGCTCCTTAGTGAATTGTTTCTATTTATAATATAATTTATGGGATATAATTGGAGCATGTTATATTTGAGTAATTTCGATTTTTATTTTTTGAATCCTTTGCATTTTTTGATCGCATGGCTTGTTGATTAATAGAACATTTGGAGGAGTATAATATTTTCCATGTTGCGGTGTTTGCCCTAATCTTGTGAAGTTTGTAATACTTGTTGTTTTAAATAAATAAAGGTTGTTTATTTATCAAGCTTTGTATCTCGCATTTTATAAACTTAATCCAATAAACTAAGCTCCAGGGTCATATTATATGAGAGAACTAAAATTTAAATGGTGTGTAGTGGACACACGGAGAGGATCACGTTCGAGTTAATGACCCGAACGGTTTTACAATATATGGAGGGTTAGAAACCTCATCCTGGTGACAATGTGGATGCAACCCGCTTTGTATTAGATACAAACGAGGTGATCCAGCTCGTTCATGTGGTTGACATGCGAGTGGGGCATCTTGTGCAATGAGATTGTACAAGACCGGACTGTGAATTATTGACCTACTGATGTAACACCATTAACAGTATAGGACTAATAACTTCGTAGATAACCATTAGTGGCTCGTCCTTAATCCTGAGCGTGTTACGAACTCCTGTCTGCAGGGGTCTATCCTTTGACTAGTACGGGTGAGGATGACCAGAGTACGCCCAATATGCCTACCTTCTTGGGGACAGAACCACGTGGGGAGCTGGGAACTTAACTACACAAGATGGAATTCACTCGTTCCCGAGCTAGAGAAAGTAGAGGGGTTGTTCCCTTAAGTGTTATCTCAAGGACTTGGACAATGGGCCCCACCCTCTCATTGGCACGAGAGGGATGTTGTTTATGATCGGACCATGCAACAAAGTTTTTCATTAGAGGAGCAGTGGGACTTAAGGAGCAAGAGGTAGACATAGAGGTAAAACGGTAGTTTGACCCAACTGTGACTACGAACAACCTGTGAAAGGACGACTCACGGGCATTGGTTATATCGATGAACACAACTTGTCCTACAGTGATGAGAGTGCAGCTACGAGTTTTAGTGGATTGTTACCTTAGTTAATGAATGTTGATTAACTGGGTCAAATAGTTTGATCGGTTAATCTCGTATCATTGGAGCTCGTCATTTGTAGGTCCATTAGGTCACTCGGTTGGCTCAATTTGGACAAAATGAGGGTTTACAGTTTGGAGTGGATTTGAAGTGTTTAAATTCATTAAAAGGGTATTTATGTTATTTATATGTGATATAGTTGACATAATATATAGTTTAAGGTGAATGAGACTCATAATAAACTATAGTATAGCCTAATTAATTAATTAGGGATAATTTGGAGAAATTGAATTGAGAGAAATTAAATTGAACATGATTCAATTTAAAATTCTACAATTATGCAAATGTGATTTGTATAATAAGGTATGAGATACCTTATATTATATGATATGTAAATACGATTTGCATATCATATGGTTGTGGTAAAATGGTGAATTGGTGGAGATTTTAACTCCACCACACACCATTATATATAGGTGCTTGGAGAAGCACTTGTTAGACAATTCTCTCATTTTTTGGATTAGGAATCCAAAGAGAAAGCAAAAAATTCTCTCTAGGCTCTCTCTCAATTCTCTACAATTTTCTCCAACCCAAAATCCAAAGAGAATCCCACAACTCTCTCTACCTCTTGAGAACAACCGAGAAGATCAAGTGAAAGTGTGTTTAGTTAAAATTAGGGCATAATCTTTTCTAAATTGGGAATTTTTTAAAAAGGGTAAATTCGTAACTTCATACCCTAAAAAGTCCTAAAACTCTATCAAACTAAAAAATATCCTAAATCTCTTTTATGCCCTTAATTTTGTCCTATTTTTGGCAATTTTCCTCCTCTCAATCTATCAATGTGGGACTACAATGCTAGTAAATTTTTATCCAATTCTTCTTTTCACCTCTAAGAGAGATCTCCTTCTCATCAGTTCTTCTCTCCCTCCTTTTAATTACTTTTCTTTTAGACTTTTTTTTAAGAATTTGTCTTTTAGACTTTTACTTATTTAAGCCCCGTTTGATAATCATTTGATTGTTTGTTTTTAGTTTTTAAAAATTAAGCCTATAAATACTACTATCACCTATGAGTTTCCATGTCTTATTATCTATTTTTTATATGTGTTTTCAAAAATTAAACCAAGTTTTGAAAAGTAAAAAAAGTAGTTTTTATTTTTAGAATTTGGCTAAAAATTCAAATATTTTCTTACGAGAGATACTAACCATTATAGAGAAAAGGGTAGAAAACAAGCTTAATTTTCAAAAATAAAAAACAAAAAAAACAAATGATTTCCAAATGGGGCCTTAGTTATTAGTTACAGTTATGTTTGCTAAAAAAAAAAATTAGTTATAGCTAGTTAGTTTATTTATTTATTTTAAACTTTAAATGATTGAATTTCTTTTTTGTTGTGACTATTCTAATTGGTTCTTCGGTTATAAAGATAGGTAAAAATGTAAACAAAATATTGACCCATTACTATAGAAATTTTAACAATAAATTAAAGTAATAACTAGTTTTAAGATTTATTAAAAATATATCAACTCAAATAGAAGTCTCCAAGTATAGACCAAAATAGTATTTTAATCTATTTTTAGTGCTTTTTACTACCTATAAATATTCATTCTATTTTTACTTTTTCCACACCTCAATCTCAAATTCTCAATCCTCTTTATATTATTGATCAATTATAGTTTAATATATATATATATATATATATAATTAAAAACAGTCAATTATAATCTAATTAAGCTACAATTAAAGTTTCAATTAAGTTTTCAAACAATTTGCATAAATTTAGATTTTTCTCAAAATTTTTTGTAAGAATCCACATTTTTTTCATCAACATTTACCATATATGGCACATATATTTTTAGATACGATAATTAAAAATGATAAATGATAGTCTAATTAAACTACAATTAAAGTTTCATTTACTAATTCAAATAGTTTTCATCAATTTCAATTATTTTTATAATTTTTTCCAAAATTTCCATTGATATCAACATTTCAAAGATCAATGGAAAATAAGGTTGCGAGTTGCAACCCTCTTTACTTGACACTACATTTTTCTAACTAGATCATAAAACCTTTTTCAAACCTAAAAAACCAACGTGAATGTAAATTATAAAAAGTTTGGAAAAAAAAAAAGTTCAAGTCACCTACGAGTTTTTTAATAATCAAATATAGTAAACTAAAACGATCATCACAGGAGAAAAGCTTTGATGAAGAAGTTGGTGCTTTATGAGGTTTTGGGATTACGAGACTATGTGCACAAAATTTGACCACTTTAACGCAATTGCAACAACCCAAGCTTGGAATTAAACATTGATGACCTAGAATAATAATACTTCACTGAAATTTCCCAAACTCCCTTTGTATTTTCCTTTTAAAATCAATTTTAACTTACCTCTAACAAATTTACTCCATTCCAACATTACAACTGCACAAGCTCCGCTCCAACATAAGCATAGCTAACTGTTAAATACTTCACAAATACTCAAGCAAACCCAGCAGCAAATGACTTCAATTATTTGAGGTAAATTCAAATGTCTGACATTCTCATAGAAACTAGAAGGGTAAGGTTTTTTTCATACTTCTTAGAGGTCAATCAAACGCATCCAAAACACACAGACAAGAACTGTAAATTCATTTGAACCTATACTACTGGAATTGCATCGAACTTGCAAATTTGGCTTTGAACAAACCAAAATCTACCTCGGCATAATTCGTACCAGGTCATTGACAACAAGTACTGCAATACTCCGACAAAGAAAGACTCAAATGTGTTGGAAACCTGGTAAGTTCTATCTGCAACTCTCCTGAGGGCCAAGCTAAACTGGCCAAGAAAAGGGCAGAAGTGTGAAGAAGGATGACCCTTTTTTCTAAGTTTTTCAACAACTCTTATCAGCTCATCCAACGTTAGACAAAGCAAGACAACCCCTTACTCAACTCGTCAAACCGAGTCCTGGAAGGAGTGGATGGCAAACTGTATAAGCTCAAATTCAGTCATCTACTCAACCCGATTACAAGTGAATACCCCATAGTTATCTCATGTTCACCCTATGGAACTCGACCTGCACAATTATGGTAGATTCAATCAAGGCACATCTTTGCTCAACTCAGTGTCTACTAAGGCACCTTGACTTGAATGAATAAGGTAAAACATCTTTCCTTCATGACAGCCATATCAATACCTCAAGTGTGTGACAACCAAAGTGACACATTGCGTAAGTAATTAGACAAGGAAAACTGTGCCTCTACATCCATATGACTGAGTCAACCTCTCTCTCCTGAACGTTATTCTTGCACAGCTATAAGACCATGTGACTATAGCTACCTTAGTCAGATAGAAAACTGAGTCAACTATAATTGATGCTCCCCATCAGAAGAGTTAAAGGAAATTGTGTATCAACCAACCTAATCCATGCTAGGACCCACAATCAACAGAAAATTAGGGGAAACTACGTAGTACGTACAAACAATGAATGCTCTCAACGCTTCCCATCACTTGCAACAACATCCATGTTGACTTGGCACTTTGAGTATTGTTACTCTATCAAATTATTCTCGCAAAAGACTGACCCTGTCAGAGATATCTTTTAGTCACAACAATGTTCCTAAACTCTCAGACTACTCCACTTTGTGTTGCAAGTGATGAGACATAACAATATACTTTCATTCGTCTACAATGCAATCCAATTCTAGCAAGATGAGCTATTTTGGAGGGGCGATGTGAAATGGGTAACTATGTGGCTGTCCAATAGGCAAATCCAACTTATTAAAGTAAAACATGAGGTACTTTTAATTCAATCAAATCCTCAGTGTCAGAAAAAGTAGTGAGGATGTGAATTATAAATCAAGGATGGATTAAAAAGTGAGATAAACATAGGGAACAAAAAAAACACTGGTACCCTTTCATCATTCCCCTCTCCTTTACCATTATCCTTCTCATTCTCATAAGTCTTTCGAGACAACTCTCATTACTTATAACATTTCATTCAAACAGAACTCTCAAGTCTCATACACACAAAGCAAAAGATCTATCCAATCGAAGAAATCTCTTCATAAACTGATCGTTGTTCCAAAGACCACATGAATATAAGCCTGAAAGAGAAGTACCGCTGCCAAAGGCAAGGACTAATAAAAAGATGCTTAGATCATACATTCTAAGATGACTTAAACCCCTCTCCATAAAGTATTGATTTAAGTACACAAAATTATGTTTGCTACAGTATAATATAATACACTACAAGTAGAGAGGTCAGGGGAGAACATGATGCTGAATGAAACTATGAAAGTACAAGATCCCCGAATAAATAATCTGGAGGGCATGCAATTATCAATTTCACTAACTTCTAAGAAATCAATCTGAAGTCTCCCACCGAAGAAAATGAACATAAATGACAATGTAACCCCTTCCCAGAAGCACCCACCCCACAACCCAACCCCTGCAAATACTCATAACACACTAAATTCTACTGCTGCCCAAAAAACACATATGGGTAGGTAATAATACGATGTGAAGCGCAATACAGAATCATATTCATCCCTTCCTGCAACTACATAATTAGAGTAACTTGAAAGAACACAGATCCATGACAACCGAACTATTGACATACTTTGAATTGCATTAGAAGAAAACAAGATCTGACATTAAACATAACGATAATAGCAACATACACGATAACGGGGTTCAAGCCTTAACTTAAAAAGTGAGAGACCATGGAAAAAGAATTGCGGAATAATCGCCCTAAGTAATACTGACTCCAATTCATGATATTGTATATAGAACAAACTAGACAAAAATTTGATCTATAAATATGCAGCATCTTCAGATACAATCTACATTAAGAGAAAACAAACCCTAATTCAGTTCTTATAGATCACAAGAAACTCGATCCTCCCCATAGCCAAAGAATTCAAACTGCAGAGAGTACAACAGGTAAGCCTAACCCATAATCAAACTGCCATCAGTTCGTTCATCAGGCGCCGATCAGGATCTGACTATACACGCGCTGCAATTGCAGGACCTGCGGCTGAAGCAGCGGAGGCAGCGCCACCGAGAAACGACAGAAACCCTCCATTTGCAGGCTCTTGGTCATCAAGGAAGAGATCCTCTGGAACCCTGAACGCACCGTGAATGCACACAATGGCAAATCCAATCATCGCCGCCGATATCAGGAGCGATCCAACACTAGTGAGAAACACCACAATCACAGTCAGAACCCCCAACCCGACCAACGTCTCGAAATCGGAAAAAGTACGGCCGCGAATAACCAACGGCTGATCGGAGGGGCGGAAAATGTAGAGAAAACTCCAAGCCCCGAGGAGGGAAAGAAGAGTCAAGAGAGAGAAGGGATGGGAGAGGAGGGAAAAAGCGAGAACAAGGGCAAAGAGAGTGATGTAATTGACACGGAAGTATGAGAAGTTCTTGCGGATCCGAGAATAAGCTTCGGATAGGTTGTCGGGACGAGCCAAAGAGGTCCGATCGACGAGCTCCGACCAGGGGCGGCGTTGGGAGAAGCCTTGGCGGATGGAGGAGGTTAAACGAGAGAGAAATGCGCGGAAGGCCGGGGTGGCGATGGGCGGCTGAGATGGAGCTCCGGCGGCCGACTGAGGGCCGGAAATCGGAAGTGTCGGTGGAGAAGCCATTGGTGGAGAGTGAGATCTGCCGGTGCGCTGTGATATTTACACAGTGGGGTTTCAGAGAATTTATTTGCTCGTAGAGAGAACGAGGAAGAAAGGCCCTTCACGCGGTTCTTTAATATATATATATGGGTAAAATTACAACTTTAGCCTTGATATTTTTTTTCTAAACCGTAACCGAAAATATAAATTTGAAAACAAAAAATCAATAACATTGTTTTTTTTTTTTTTAACTTTTTTTTTAGTACGAATCAATACAACATTGTTGTATTTTATTGTTTTGAATGTTTTTGATATGTATCTTAGATTCTAATTTAAATTATTTTTAATATTTTTAATGTATATTTTGTAATAAATTTAAAAACTAGATTCTAATTTAAACAAAGGGTATGTTTGATAATATAACTCTAAATCATAAAAATAGTTCTAATAGCCAATTAAGGAAACCCCCAATTATGGTTAATTAATTTCTAAACATCTTTTATGTTATAAGAATCTTGTATAACTATTATCATATGGTATCATATAACATATAGTATATTGTATTATAATATTTAAATTTAACAAAAATGAAATGAGTATATATTTATTAAAAAAAATACTTTTCTTAATGTAATTCTGTATTTTATAATTTAAAATTCAAAATCGAGATATAATGATTTTTTTAAAAAAAATATATATTATTTTTCAAAATATTCACTATTTAAATCCCAACATTAAAAAACAATTAAAAGAAATCTCTATTTCATTTAAAACATAACTAAGGCCTCGTTTGATAACGTTTTTTTTTCTTGTTTTCTGTTTCTTGTTCCCTGTTTTTTGTTTCTTGTTTCTCATTTTTTAAGAATAAGAAACAAGAATATGTTTGATAACTATTTCTATTTCTTGTTTCTTTGAAAACAAGAAATATAAACATAAACTTGTTTGATAATCGTTTCTTGTTTCTTGTTCTTGAATGTTTTTTTTATCTCATTTTTTTGTCATTTTTTATAGTTTAAAAAGAATTTAGTTATATAATATAAAATATATAACATGCATTAAAATATATAAATATACAATTAATTATAACAAATTTATATTATCAAATACCAACAAGTCTCGATGCAAGATTAATTAATAATAAAAGTAAATAAATAAAATTATTTTATTCTTCAAATGTTGTTCAAATTTGATCTGCAATCTTATCTCTTACTCGAACCATTCATCTTAAATGATGTCGATTTAGATCAAACTCAATTATATTGATAAATGTTGTAGTTTGTAAAATATTAAAATGAGGTTAAAGACATGTTTTAGTGAACAAAATTTATTTATTGCAAAATTACAATAATATATAAATATAAAGATTGCAAAATTAAAACTCAAAATTCAAATAATACATATATATATATAATTTCAAATTAAAATAATATAAATATGGAGATTGTAAAATGAAGAAATGAAATAAAAAAATAAATTTATATAATAATAATAATATAATTTATATATTTATATTATTATATTATTATTATGTATAAAAGTTAAAACTATATATATTGCAAAAAAAGGGAATTGATAAAAAAGAAAATATAAAATATGTACTGAGCAAGGATCGCACTTGGGACACAAAATGGAAAGAGAATAGATTTGACAGGCATTTCACCAATAGGCTGAAGATGGTAGATGAGGAATTTGGGAAACATTTAATATAAAAAGAAACAAAACAGAAAGAAACTACTATTTGAAGTTTCCCAAGTTTAGTCCAAATTTTAGAAACGTTTCTCAAATTTTGCGAACAAGAAACGAGATGGATTATCAAACAAGTCTGTTTCTTAAAAAATGAGAAACAGAAATAGGAAACAGGAACGTTATCAAACGGGCCCTAAATAACCCAGATTGCATATTCAACTCTCTGGTAGACGATATTATTTTTATTGGCAGATTTGAATGGTGTTTTTTTAACCTCTTGTCAGTCTTGTGTCTAATTAATTTTTTTTTTATTTTAAAAGTATTAATAAATTTTTAAATCTTCCATTTGTATGAAGAAGACTCTAATCTCTTTCGATATTTTTAAGAATTTATGTATTGATTAAATATAAAGTATTAATCTTTCAATTGTGTGTTTCTTAGGCCAATGAAATTTTTAAGATATTTAATAGATATGAGTTCTATTGGACACAAAATCGAAAGAATAGTAATCTATGAAACACCTTTTCACATAAAAGTCAAAGATTTATAGGCAATTTTATAAATTCAAGAACTAAGTTTGTGATTTAATGTCTCTCTAGTAGACACAGTGTTTCAAATATTCGACTGCATATATGTCTATGCAAGCTATGCAAGTGTTGAAATAATTCTTTTAGCCTCTTTTTCGCGAATCGAAACAATCGACAATTGGGGTTGTTTTTCGTTCACACACTTATATATAGCTATGTATAATGTTTGATATTTTTCAACTTAGTTCCATATTCTCTTTTATAGTGTGGTGGGAGTAGGGGTGTACAACTAATCCGTTAACCCGAGCAACTCGGACTACCCAATCCAAACCGTAAGGGTTGGGTAAGGTTAGTTTTTTTTTTTTGTTTGGGTTAGATTAAAAGTTTGGAGAACCGAAAATTTCGTGTCGGTTCTTAGGTAGAGATTTTTAGGCTCGGGTTGACCCAACCCAACCCAAAGTTTATGTTTTTTTTAATTTTATTTTAATTAAATATATACTTATAAATGAGTTATTTGTCAATTTCTTATGTTTTTCTTCTAGACTTCTAACAAAAGTTAAGATATTATGAATTTTGAAGTTTGATATTTGAATTTTATGTGATTTAAGTTATTAATTCAAGAAAAAAATATTTTAAATAATTTAAAAATAAAAAAAATAAAAAAAAATTTACCTGGTGACCGAACCCAACCCAACCCGAAAATATTGGGTTGGGTTGGGTTACTCTCATGAATAGGTTGGCTGGGTTGAATTAATGATGGTCCAAAAATCTCACCCAACCAAACCCAACCCAACTCAACCCGGCTTATGTACACCCCTAGGTGGGAGTCCAAATCAAGTGCTTCTAATAAGCGTGTGTCAGCACACCAAACTGGCCCTGGATGAAAATGAGTTGATTGATGGTTGGATTCTATTATTTATACTGTGTTTGTTCTTTTTTTTTTATTTTATTGACGGTTGGACTTTTTTTGGGGGGTTATTGTATAGAAACCCCTTTTTAAGGGGTTTTTGTACGAAAGACCCCTTTTTTAAACATTTAATGTCAATTGACTGACGCTCAGATTTAATGAAAACATACATATTCCGACATGGCAATGTCGCAAAATTACGCCCAAGGGCATCTCCAGAACCGAGTGTTCACGATTCGATAGCGCACACGCTCACGCTTACTCTCTCACGCGAACTCGCAGTAACGCTCACTGGCTTACATTAAACTCGATCATGTTCGCACTTACAGTCATTCCTTCCCTCTGTGACTCCCGATTATGGAAAATTTTTACTTGTACGATCAGATACTATATGAAATGACATTACAATTTATTAGCTGAAAACTCTAACAAAGAAATGATGATAATACCAATATAAAAATAATATATAAAACTAATAAACGTTCAAACCCCCATCCATGTGCTCGAAGTTCAAATTTTTATACGTTTTTTCTCATTCTTCTCATACGTTTTCTTCGAAATCTCCTCGTAAAACCCTACGTTCGTGCATCAACCAACTCACATTCATAATAGGTACGTTCAAATCTGCAATTTACGATATTGTTGGGTGACTACTTTCTTTCCTTATACGTTTCAATCGGAATGAAAACATTTTTAGTATGACATTGTTGTTTTTGAAAAATTTCATCGTATAAAAAGAAAATGAAAGTGTTTCAAGCATTGAGTAGTGACATTGTTAGGAGTCGAGGTGAAATCGGGGTTAGTGAACAAGATAGTGAGAGCGTGAATCGAGAGATAGTAACAAACTCTAAACATGCGTGAGTGAGTAAGCGTGAACGAGCAAGCGAGAGCGAGTGAACGGAAACGAGTGATTGAGAGCGAGTGAGACACACAATTCACTAGGGGTGAGCAAAAAGACCAGAAAACGACACTTATGGCCCGAAATCGAATCGAGGGAACTGAGGGCGGTCGGTTTGTGAAGAAATCGAGTCGGGAATCGGTTTTGGTAATCCCAAAACCGACCGAAATTTAAAAAAAAAAAATTATATATATATATATAATAATAATAATAATAATAATAATAATAATTAAAAAAATAAAAAACTAAAAAATTTTCTCAAAATAATTAAATAATAATTAAAAAATTATTAAATAATAATAAAATAATAATTATAAATATTTAATATTTAATTAAATAAATATTTATATATATATATATATATAAACCGACCAATGGTAAGGATTTTTTTTTAAAAAAAAAGCACTGAATCAATCACCTTGTTTGTTGGTTCGAGAAGTCGAAAAGTCGAAACCGACCACAGACCGACCGATGCTCACCCCTACAATTTACAATGTTCTTAGTTTGATTTCTTTGTTGTTGTTTCTTAATATTGTTGTTATTTTTTTGTTATTTTCAATTACTACTGCGACTTACTGTTATTCCAACTTACTTTATTGTAGGATGGACAAGAAATCTTTATTTATAAGATATGGTGAATGTTGGGATGAAATTGAAAATTGTTACATCGGAGGTTGCCTAATAGATGTTGTTGTGTCGAGCACCATTAGGTTTGATGAGTTGAAAGGCATTATATATGAGGTTACAAACACTAGTCTGATTATGTTCGATGTTATAATAAGGGTGAATATACAGTTGGAAGAACAATCTCCTCCAATGGACATAAGGACTGATCGAGATGTTGAGTTTCTTCTATTTCAAGAAAATGTTTCGAAGTTGCAGCTATTTGTATCAACAATAGTCAGAAATGATTGTAACCTACAATCGAATGAGGTACGAGTCAGGATGTTCACCAAACTTCAAATGTCGAATCCTTTAATATACATAGAGAAGATGTGGATATACCACCCAATGAGACAGGGGTCTCTCTGGAGAATGACGATGTCAACCCTTGGGAGTCACAATATACTCACGATGTTTATGGACAATATCAAATGGAACGATATGAAACATGGGATCTACAAAGAGCAATGCATGCTAGTCGTTTTGAAGGAGTCACAAGTCATCCCGTTGATAGTCCAATAATTGAGAATGTGATAAGGTCGATTCCAACTACAACTTTCCCTACAATTTCAACTCCAACTCCAACTACAATTCGAATTCCAACTCCAAATCCAACTCCAACCCCAACTCCAACTCCAATTCCAATTCCAACTCAAGTAGGACCGTTGACTACATCTTTGTCTGGTCCATCTTCATCTGGGACTACTTTTAGTGATGATGTTGAGGTTGGTCAATTGTTTGTAAATAAGGAAAAGTTGAAGAAGTGACTCTCCATGTTGGCCATGAACAAGAATTTTGAATTTAGAGTAAAAAATCTACGAAAGATTTGTACACAGTGGATTGTTTAGAGAAAACTTGTACATAGAGATTACGTGCAATAATGATAAAAGGAACAGACATGTTCAGAATAAACAAATATGTAGGCACGCACCCATGCTCCATTGAATTGTTGAATCATGACCATAGACAAGTAAGTGTTGAAGTCATTGGCCACATAATAAAAAGTAAGTTTGAGCTAGTTGGTCGAGTACAAGTCGAAGCAAACTGGACCTAGTCAGTCGGGACCCACGAGCGACTAAAGGTAAATTCATCATTTTTCGCTCGTCTTTCATGCGTGCCTGTATGAATTGTCGGGAATGTAGCTCGGAGTGAGGTCTTAGAAATCATAGTTCAGACTAGGTCAGGCCGGATTTGACTAAGCCTAGGGCATCCCTTTGTCAGGAATCAGAGAAGCTGTTAGGCAAAGGATAAGAGGTTCTACTATTACAAAGCATGCAACAAGCACTAAAAGCTTGATTTAAGACAACAACCTAGGAATTCATTTATTCGAGATCTTTGTTCCTCAGTAGCTAAAGGAGGAAACCTTCGTAATCATCGAAGGCCCCTGAAGTATCTTTGAAAGAATTTATTGGACGCATCCGCTTAGTGCTCTTGAAGTATCTCTGAAGGATCCTACTTTCGGTGGGATGTACATTTGTATTACGTCGAACGACACCGTCGGGAGAAGGTCACAATCCAGTGATAGTTCGGAAAGACTCCATAGAAAATGTAGCTATCGTGCCAGCAATGTCAAAGCTCATTACATTGGATCGTTCGTCTATAACATTCATCCCCAATATGTAATGTATTAGTGGGCTGTTGAAAGCCAATTCGACATCAAGATAACGCCTAAATATTGTTCTCCTGAACATTTCAAGATGTGATGGCGAAAGTTTTCGCTTGACCACCATGTTTGTCTGCTTTCATGAAGGTTGTTGATATATGTCGCGTTAAGATGTAAATCACGATCGGGTCGGGTTTAGTGTAAATTATCGTGCTCGCGTTAAGAAGTTATTTGGGATCGCGCTCTATTAGAGTACGCGATATTAAGGGGGATTAATGGACTCTAACAACCTTCATGACATCAGCAAAATGATAGATTTCATTATTTAAAAAATGTCAGTCAATCGCCATTTTTTAGATAGAATTGGGGTCATCCGTACAAAAACCCTAAATATTAGTGAATAAATTATTGGAATAAGATAGATATTTGTATATCAAATAAAATTAGCTATAATGGAGGTTTCAATAGCCCACTAGTACATTACATGAAAGCAGGCAAACACGGTGGTCAAGAGAAAATTTTCGCCATCACAACTTGAAATGTTCAAGAGAACAATATTTGGGCGTTATCTTAATGTCGAATTGGCTTTCAACAACCCACTAATACATTACATATTGGGGATGTAGGTTATGGACGAACGCCCCAATGTAATGAGTTTTGACATTGCTAACACGATAGTTACATTTTCTATGGAGTCTTCTCGATCACTGGATTGTGGCCTTCTCCCGGTGGTATCGTTCGACGTAATACAAATGTACATCCCACCGAAAGTAGGATCCTTCAGAGATACTTCAAGGGCACCAAACGGATGCGTCCAATAGACTTGGAAAGTGATTACTCGCAAATGGAGTTTGATAATGATGATGATGCAGTGAAAGTGACTCTTGTATATTACACGTCACTGCTATGCTAGGAAAGGATAGGGTTAATACCACGGTTCACCTTTCATTGTTTAAGGATGTTGAGAACATGGACCAGTTCAACAACATCGATTGGGGAAAAATTATATTTGATAGTACGTTGAAGGGTCTACAAAAGGCCTTTAAGGATAAAGCTAACTATTACAAGAAGCAGTCTACTTCAATAAGGGGCTTCAAAATGAAGTACAGTGTCATCGAATTTCCATTTTCTTTTTTGGTATAACTACTCATTCCTATAATCACTTACGTTGTTGCTTTTAACTGAATTTGTAACCAACGATATTGTTGTTGTGTTTTTAGGTATGGATATATGAGACTATACCATCTTTGGAAGGAAAGGTTGTGACACACCTTAATTCTGTGGCAGTTCCACGCATTCTCAGATGGACAAACACTCGATCAATCCAATTGCCAACGTTACTCCTAGATGTCTTCAACCCAACCGAGTTACTTTTTCTTTCATACTTCGATCACTTAATTTTTATGTTCGGCTAATTCAACTTCATTTGTTTATGGTGGTGTATTGCAGATGAAGATTATTTCCCAAATCCAAGAGTCGGATTCCGAAAAACAATTTCGGGAGACTTAGGTTGATCAACGACCTGTACATGATATTATTTGAGATATTGAGGCATCTCGAGCCTGACAAACCGCAGAAGTAGATACTAATGTTGATCAATTCCACAATCAATACCCTGAAAGATATATTGATGTTGGGGTTAGGGAAGATGTCACATCATGTTCAACCCACGTCGATCCACAAGGTCCTGATACAAGGACAACTAAGCATGGGGCACAAAATCAACCTGAGATTTTACATCACGATGGTCGAATTTGTGTCAGAGCTGAATGCGGTGAAATCAGAGCTAGGGACCCTCAAGTCAGATATGGTTGACGTGAAGTCGGAGCTTGTTATGATGAAGTCGGAGTTGGCACACGTGATTTCGATATTAAATTCACTTTCTAAAGTTCACGATTGGTTCAATATGTTCACCCTGTAACTCTAAGTATTATTGTTGTTGATTTTTAGGGCAAAGAAGTCGACGTAGGCAGTTTGGACAAAGTTAGTTCTCAAGTGCAACCAACTGATAATATCCTTAAGTCTGAACCCCAATCCCTAAACAATATTGTATGTGCTAGCGGTGATGTGGTTGTCGGGTTAGATCAAACTCAAGAAATATAACTAAAACAACGGTTTATAATATTACCAAAGTAGGTCCAGATTTGTTTGACCTCCTTATTGTAGTGAAATATAACTTGGTCGATGAATCGGTCCCCGTACACATCATGGACAACGAGGATGTTCAAATTTTGTTGCATCAACCACAGGTATCGCAGTTACAAGTATGTGTGACAGTGGAACCAATACAAATCGCGGACGATCACAATGCATTTGTACATCAAAACATAACTCCAAATATCGGTGGACATAGTGCAATGGGTCGAACCGATTACATCCTACAAACTGTCTCATTAGGAAATGACAATACTAATCCCTGGGAAGCACGCAGAGGTCAATGTGGTGAATGAGAATGAAATTATGCATATATGTCAAATGTCAATCAAAGCAAATACCATGTGGACAAAGAAACAAATGTACATGGAAATTTCGAGTCATCTGATGTTAAAAATACATATATTCAACCCATTGAAAACATCACATCGTTTGTAGCCACTGCGAATCTTCCTGCACCATTAGTCGTGGCCAATGTAAATATTCCTACAACATCTTTTGTACCAGTAGAAAATATACCTACATCGTCCAGTGGTCTAACTATACCGAGGGGAAAAGTCTTAATGCGAGGAACAGTTCCAATTGAGGAGGACCAGATATTCTTCTACAAGGAGGATCTGAAACATCAACTTTCAATGTTTGCCATCAAACAAAATTTTGAGTTTAGGGTTAAGAAGTCATCTCCAGACTAATACGTTGTGCAATGCATCCAAGAGACATGTACATGAAGACTTAGTGTAGTCCGATTAGAGTGTTGTCAGATATTTACTATCACCAAATACGTTGGTGAACATACATGCTCAATTGAACCACGATCATAGACATGCATCTGCATTAGTTATTGGCAACATAATAAAAGATAAGTTTGCAACCGTCGGCCGTATTTACAAACCGAAACACATAATCGAAGATATTCGAAGAGAATACGGTGTAAATATAAGTTATGACAAGGCATGACGTGCAAGGGAAACTGCATTATCTCTGGCAATGGGGACTCCTGAAGACTCATATCTCATGCTACATGATTACGGCGAAGCAATGAAAATGGAGAATCCAAGGTTCATATTTGAAATTAAACTTGATGATTTCATCTATTTCAAATATGTGTTCATGGCTCTAGGAACATGTATAAGAGGGTATGCAAACTGTCGAAACGTAATAGTTGTTTATGAGACCCACTTAAAGGGGAAGGACAAAGGTTGCATATGGTCGTTGTAGCAATGGATGAGAACGGAAAACCCTACCCATTCGCACATGCAATCGTTGACAACGAGACAGACGATTCGTGTGTGTGGTTCATGACAATATTGAAGAATAATATCGTTCAGGATCATTCTAATATCGTAATTGTCTCTGATCGTCATATAACGATTGAACATGCATGCAATATTGTATTTCCAATAGCATTTCATGGAGCTTGTACCCACCACTTGAAAAAAAAATTAATTACGAACTTCAAGAATAACAAAGCAATGCTCAAGCTGTCTGACAAGGCAGCTCGTGTATTTCGATTGACAGAGTTTAATGTTTATTGGGACCAACTGCGTGCATTTAAGAATGGATCAGTGGGACGATATTTAAAAGAGATTGGTTTGAATAGATGGGCAAGATCGCGTCAAACGCAACGACGATATGATATATGACAAACAACACAGCAGAGTGTTTCAATTCATTAACAAAAGACACAAGACTCTTGTCCGTGACGTCGTTGCTTGAGTTCGTAAGAAATCATCTCCAACAATGGTTTCATGATCCGCAAAACCAATGGTCATCAACCATTACATCTTACTCAGACTACGTAATGACAAGGATGACATTTGCGACGGATGTGGCCAGATGATACCAAATTGAGCCAATTGACTGCTACATATTCAATGTGAAAGACAGTTAGTACGATGGTATTGTTGACCTAAACGCGCATGAGTGCCCTGCAAAGAGTTTCAGATATTGGAGATTCCATGTTCACATGCTATTGTGCGCCCAGGCATAGAAATGTCAATTCATTTACTCTTTGCAGTGATTATTACCGTGTGAATAACTTGTTAGTTGCGTATGTTGAGCCAATTAATCTAGTTGGTCACGTTTTAGAGTGGCGGAGACCAGCATGGTATGTGGAAATGCAGATACTTCCACCAAGAATAATGTCTCGGGTTGGTCGTCGTAGGGTACAGAGGATTCCATCGGCTGGTGAACACCGTCCATCACCAAGATGTAGTCGATGTGGGAACGTGGGACACAATAGAGTCACATGCACTAATTCACTAACAACTACTGCATCAAATGCAAGAAGTTAGAGACTATACGTAAACATTGATTTGATTATGATTTTCCATGTTGAATTTTTTGCTTCCTTATTTCTTAAATGTTTCCCAAGTTAGCATTTTTTTTTCCTACATAGTTTTAACCCAAGTCACGATCGTTATGATAACCGCAATCGGCTAGATTACTCATGGTTCATGATAATCGCAGTCGTAGTTGCAATCAGTAAGTGTTAGTCGCAATTGATAATCGCGATCAAGTAGTGTTAGTTGCGATCGATAAGTGTTAGTCGCGATCGATTACTCATGAGTCATGATGATGATAATCGAAATTAAACCCTCACGTTCGCGATAGTCAACGAACTGTTCGCGATAGCATTTGTTGCTCGAAATATTGTAAGGTCAATATAGGAAATTCAGGCTGTTAACTAGGATTTCTGACGTAAGCAAAAGGATACACACACAAAATTTCTAAGATGGGGTCAAACTCCATTAGCCCCCGAATTGAGATTTTCCATCCAATTTTCCCTATATTTTAAAAATTCAACCGAGAAAAAAAGTTACCAATCATATATTTGTATTTAAAAAATTGGCATAGTTAACTAGCTTGCTTGTCCCCTAAAACAAATCCACCACTAAATATATTGCCCTTCTAATCTGACAGACTGCTTTCACAATTTGGAAATTTAAATACTACAAGTTACCTTATTCGTAACAATAATTGAATGATTAAAACTCTTTTAAATATCTTACAATATACTATTTTACCTTTTCTTCTAAGCACTTTTCAGGAACAAAAGATTCTTCATCAAAAGACTGAGCAGATGGAAAAGAATGGTGGAAAAGAACCTGAAGCTTCATTTTGGACTTGGAATATAGCCTAGGAGAATACGTTGATATTTAAATTTTTTGAAATGTTGATAATATCAATCGGTAACATGTTGCTGTTGACAAAACTTGCAACAAATATTTTGAAGAATCAAAAAGATGAATCTTATATTCTTTATTAAGGGAAAATTCAATATTTTTTTTTAAATGAAATGGAGAAGAACTTTAAGCACTAAAGATGGATTACAAGAAAAATCTTCAATTAGCTATAAAGAAAGATAAAGTGAAGAGACGAAAGGGATAAACATCTTTACACCACATGAAAGCAATTGAAAGTACATTATCCATAAAACGCTAAAAAAGATTAAAATTTTCCCTAAAATGACAACCATTCCTCTCTAACTAAAGATTCCAAAGAAAATTCAATATTTACTCCATAAACTTGTCAAGTCGTATCAACCAAATTATACCATAAACTTTTAGGAGTAGTTTGGGAGTTCGAGTAAGTTATAATAGTCTATAGAATACTTTGCACCTCAAACACAGACTACTATAACTCATCGTAAATAACTTTGCATCCTAAACACGAATTACATAACTCCACAAACTATTATAATTCACTCAACGCCTCAAACAACCCCTTAATTTCATCAAGTTGAAACTTATACGTATATTTGTATTGCAATTTTTACATCAGGCTTAATTTTCATTAATTCACCTTAACTTTTAACAAAAGAAGAAAAAGAAGTAAAGTAAAATTCTTTCCAAACACACTCATTTCAACAAAAATCAAATTTTGTGCAATTACACCAGGTTAATACACAAGATTAACAATGGAATAAATCTTTCAAAACTCATAAGTTTCAACAAAAATTCAACTCTAGTGTCAATTTTCTTCCAAGCGCCATTAATTTCACGCTAGACATATGTTTATATTTATTAAATGCAATTTTTCTAGTAAAAATCTTTAAAAGGGTAAAATCTGTCACATATATCCAAGTTTAATGAAATGAAGTTCAAGTTCAAGATGCAAACATAATCAATATTTTATCCTATTTCGATAATCTTTATTTATACCTTTAGAAGTTTGGTAATCTCTCCTCCCTTTTTAGGATTCTTTGAAGTTTGAGGTGTCATAGACCGCAGCCGGAATTGGATGCCTAGTCATATAGACTTCGACTTTTGATTAAAAAAATAGTTAATTACACGTTTAATCTATAAATTTGTATTCATTTGGTTCATAAATTTTAAAAAGTGAGTAAAAGATTATTAAAATTTTTAATTTTGTAATAAATTCTTGAACTTTAAAAGGGGTTTAATAAGAACCTTCAAGTTTATGTCTTATAGATGTTCGCATTTTTAATTTTGTATATATACTTTTTAAATTCACTGATTTATTAAACTTAATTAAAAGTTTATGATGTTTTTCAATTTTATGTCTAATAGATCAATAAATTTTAAAAGTTTCAAATATATCAGGAACATATTAGACATAAAATTAAAAGTTTAAAGTTCTATAATGCACTTTTAAAGTTCAAAAATCTATTAAATACAAAATTGAAAATTTAAGTACCTAATTATTAGACACGTTTTTAAAGAGAAGATACACTCGAAGGATCAGGACTAAAACTTGTAATTTAACTCTTTCTCTCTATAATACACATATGGGCTTTATGTGAAGAGTTCTTCCTAATTAAAAGGGTATCTATCGATCACCTCTTCATTTGCACAACCATCCAATCTTATCAAGTTCTTTATCTTCTCTCTCTTCATTCTGGATGCCAATGGTTTCAGTAATCACCTTTTCAATTGACTTTTCTCCTCCAAGAATCTTTACTTTAATTTACTTCCCTTCATGAAAGGGTCTACAAATATGAGAGAGAACATCATCATTTGTCCTTACAAGAGAGAAAAGAGGAGAGTTCGATCTTGTTAATTAACTTGTATGCTCCTCCCATGGCTTCTTGTAGCTTTCCTGATGTTTATTCCTGGATACAGAGCCTGCCACCACTTTCTCAATGGAAAACTACTTCCATTTCTACATCCATATGCTCTTCAAGCTCAACCAGCTCCTCTCTCAAAATTGTTGTTGCCAAAAATCTTCATTCCCCAACCATTA
This sequence comes from Trichosanthes cucumerina, assembly GCA_036507285.1. Taxonomy (NCBI): domain Eukaryota; kingdom Viridiplantae; phylum Streptophyta; class Magnoliopsida; order Cucurbitales; family Cucurbitaceae; genus Trichosanthes; species Trichosanthes cucumerina. Next base: position 15,228,946 of record CM071838.1, read on the forward strand.
CTTTCTCAGTTATTGCAGATTTCTGCTTTCCTATCTCCCTTTGGACCTCAAAATCCTTGACGACTAGCACCAAATCCTCAAATTTATTAGATGGAGAAAGCATGTCCAGTCTCTTGCTTAATTGTGTTCATGATGTTCTTTATTATGGCTCAAACCAAAGAAAGAATTCTAGCCATTACTCTCTCAAACTCGACATCACTTCCAACTCCAAAGAAATCTTCAATCTCGCATTTCTTACCCTCATATTCCTAATCTGCATCTATGAAGCTCCGACCGATCTCCGTTCGAATTGTCTTATGACTCTCAAGCACCATTTGGCAAATTGTACAGCAAGGCAAACATCAAAGGTGCTTATGAAGCTGTTGGGGTCGCATCTAGAAGAGCAATGGATGAGGTCCATAAACCTTGCAATCACCAATTGGATATTGGAGCTCAAGGCAAACGGCCGTACTTTAAAAACTCCCTCACCTTTGTACTCTTATTCATTTTCAACGTATGGGCTGTGGAAAGTTCAACTCTATTGCCCTATTATTGCAATGGATAATATTGAGAATTCAAGCAATCCTTCAACAGATGAAAGATTGCAGTTTTCTTTAAATTATCACCAGCTTGAAGGGGTTCTGCAGTTCAATTACAAGCTTGTGATACGAGAAAAGTGGATTGATCTGAGGTTGCACGTTGATAACATAAGGTATGTTGAGTTTTGAAGCTAATAATTTCATTGCTAAGAACAAACTTCTTCTCTCTCTCACTGATGATAACAACGAGAACAGAGGCAATTTCTTGAAAAGTAGATACAAATCTGATCTTTCAAGCAATTAGAAGATATTGGTGTTGAAGATTCTCACGTATCTTTGATAATTGAGTTTAAAATGTACGTTGGATTCTTACAGGTGCGACATCATCAGGCTTGTGAACGAGACTCTCTTATCCGAACGTGGAGTTGGTGGATCAGAAAAGCATTTCCCATCACGAATTTCGCTGCAACTCACTCCAACTTCCCACACAAACATAATGAGTGTCTCGGTAAGCAAATCGTCAAGTAACCCCAAAATTGAGGTTGGAACTGAAAAAACTTTTGAAGCTGGATTTGAACCCACAACACCTTACCCAGGCCTCAAATTATCAGTTGGGGAGACTGTAATGGTGAGCTTGAAGCCATGGAAATTCGAGCAGTTCGTCCATGGCAATGCTGCAACCCTTAATTGGTACCTTCATGACAGTTCGGATGGGAGAGAGGTGGCCTCCACCAAGCCATCGAAACTTGCGCTTATAAACCCTAAAGCTTGGTTTCGGGACCGTTACACAAGTGCTCACAGGCCTTTCAACAAACAGGGAGGGATCATATTCGCAGGAGATGAGTATGGAGAGAGTGTGTGGTGGAAGATTGATGGGAAGGCAAGAGGAAAAACTATGGAGTGGGAGATTAGAGGTTGGATCTGGTTAACTTATTGGCCAAACAAACACAAGACATTTTACACCGAAACCAAGAGGCTGGAATTCAAAGAGATTCTCCATCTTTCAATTCCTTAGCTCATAAGAAATCATTAGAAATGGACAGAGACTAATTGTCTGGGATCTCTTTTCCACTTATTCACTTTCTTTCTTGGTTACAAACAAGACAGATCTCTACTTTCATATATGTCGCCAGCTAAATTTGACTACATATTGGAATTTCATCCTCAGTAAAAATTTATATAGGATCTCTCATAATAGTATTTAATTGTTACTCATGCTTAACTTAGTACATCAATTTTCACCTAAAACTTTCAGTTTTATCCTTTGTTTTTTTATAAGAAACAATTTCATTAATATAAATTATAAAAGAAGTGGGAAAAATAGAGAAGAAAAGCTATAAAAATGGAGAACACTAAGAAATAGCCAAATAAAACTACAGCTTAAAAAAATGAACATACAAAAGCTCTTTTATCTAAAAATTCTGTGATTTCGCCAAAAGAGAAAGTGATTTAGCTAACCTGCTCCGAACGTGTTAATCCACTGCACTGAGATTTGTGGTTCAAATCCCTCCAACCCCCTATCATACTAAAAAAACATCTGTGATTTCATTCTTGCCCAGTAAACCAAAAGAATGCCTTGATGAAATGCAATTTCATCCTTTGAATACCAAATTCCAATAAGTTATAAAATTACTATCTTTTCATAGCTAATGTAGAAAATTACTCATATCACACCAAACTCAACCAACAAAATACTTAAAATCAAGCAAAAAAGTAAGTCCAAATTCAAACCTGAAAAATACCCATCATAACCTATTTACTTACTATGATATATCTAAGTTCAAGTGGGATCTACACACGTGTGTTGATCAAGAAGGATCTGTTATATTTTAATTAATTTTGATAACCTTTTATTATATCTTTAGACGTTTGTTAACGTTTTTATCCCTTTTTGAGGATTCTTTTTGGGTGTTATAGGCAGGCTGCAGCCCCACTAGATGCCTAATAGTATATAGAGATTTTAACTTATTGATCAAAGATTGTTGGGTTTGCTTTGTGTGAAGAGTTCTCCCCAATTAAAAGGTGAGATGTCTATCATCTCTTTACCTTTTTTCCTATCATCTATTTTATATGCAGAACCATCCAATCTTATCATGTTCATTACCTTTTCTCTCTTCTTTCTTGATGCCAATGGCTTCGATAATCACTTTCCCAATTGACTTTTCCACGCCCAGAATCTTTACTTAACTTAAGTTCCATTCATCAAAGAGTCTATAAATACAGAAAAAAATATCATCATTTGTCTATACAGAGAGAAAAGAGAGTTCAATTTTGCTAACTTACTGCATGTTCCCATGGCTCCTTGTGGCTTTCCCGATGTTTATTCCTGGATACAGAACCTACCACCACTTTCTCAGTGGAAAACAACTTCCATTTCTACATCCATATGCTCTTCAAGCTCAATCAACTCCTCTCTCAATTTTGTTGCAGTCAAAAGCCTTCATTCCCCAACCATTACTTTATCGGTCATTGCAGATTTCAGCCTTCCCATCTCTCTTTGGACTTCAGAACCCTTGAAAACCAGCACCAAATCCTCAAAATTATTAGATGATCAAGAAAGCATATCCAGTCTCTTGCTTAATTGTGTTCGTGATGTTCTTCATTATGGTTCAAACCAACAAAAGAATTTTACCGTTACTTTCGTCCAACTCAACATTACTTTCAACTCAAAAGAAATTTTCAATCTTGCATTTCTTACCCTCATATTCCTCATCTGCATCTACGAAGCTCCAACCAGTCTGCGTTTGGATTGTCTTGCGACTCTCAAGTATCATTTAGCAAATTGTCAGTCAAGACAGACATCAAACGTGCTGATGAAACTGTTGGGGTCCAATCTAGAAGAACAATGGATGAGGTCCATAAACCTTGCAATCACCAACTGGATATTGGAGCTCAAGGCCAACAGCTGCACCCTCAAAACACCCTCGCCTTTGTTCTCTTATTCATTTTCAACGCATGGATTGTGGAAAGTTCAACTCTATTGCCCTGTCATTGCAATGGATCGCATTGAAAACTCAAGCAATCCTTCTACTGATGAAAGATTGCAATTCTCTCTAAATTATCACCAGCTTGAAGGGGTTCTGCAGTTCAATTACAAGGCTGAGGTTCGAGAAAAGTGGATTAGTCTGAGGGTTCACGTTGACAACATAAGGTATATTGAATTTCAAAGCTAATTTCTGTGTTGCTAAGAACGAATTTTTTCTCTCTCACACACTAAAAATAACGAAAAAAGACGGAAAAATTCTTGCAAAATTGATTCCAAACTGATCTTTCAAGCTATTAGAAGTAATCGATGATAAGGATTCTCACGTATCTTTCACAATTGAGTTTAAACTTCTTCTCTCTCGCACTAAAAGTAACGACTAAGACAGAGGCAAATTCTAGAAAAATTGATTCCAGAACCTGATCTTACAAGGTGCTAGAAGTAATTAATATTAAAGATTCTCACGTATCTTTGACAATGGAGTTCAAAACGTACCTCGGATTCTTACAGGTGCAACATCATCCCGCTCGTGAACGACACGCTCTTGTCCAAACGAGGTGTGGGTGGATCAGAAAAGCATTTTCCATCACGAATCTCCCTGCAACTCACTCCAACTCTACAAACAAACATAATGAGCGTCTCAGTAAGCAAATCATCAGACAACCCTACAATAGAAGTCGGAACAGAAAAAACTCTAGAAGCCGGATTTGAACCCTCAAACCCTTACCCAGGCCTCAAATTAGCAGTCGGAGAGACCGTAACGGCGAGCTTGAAGCCATGGAAGTTCGAGCAGTCCGCCTATGGCAACACCGGAATCCTGAACTGGTACCTCCACGACAGTTCCAATGGCAAAGAGGTGGCGTCGAGGAAGCCATCGAAACTTGCGCTGATAAACCCTAGAGCTTGGTTCCGGGACCGGTACTCGAGCGCTTTCCGGCCATTCAACAAACAGGGAGGGGTCATATTCGCCGGAGATGAGTACGGAGAGAGTGTTTGGTGGAAGATTGACGGAGCGGCGAGAGGGAAAACCATGGAATGGGAAATCAGAGGTTGGATTTGGTTAACGTATTGGCCAAACAAACACAAGACGTTCTACACCGAAACCAGAAGGCTGGAATTCAAGGAGATTCTCCATCTTTCAATTCCTTAGCTTTGAAGAAATCAGTGGAAATGGAGGGAAAATAAGTAGTTTGAAACTTTCAGTTCCTGGTTCATTTTGGTTCTTCGTCTACTAAATTCAACTTTGATCTATTTTAGTTCTAGTTCCGGTTTTGGTTTTTGGACTTTTTTTTTTTTTTAAAAAAAGGTTACAAATCCATTCATTTTCTTTTTTTCATTATATTTTTTTTAGAGTAACTATGATAAATGAATCTTTTATACAACCTATTTACAAATATGTCCAATTTATTTAAAAATTGTATGTATGAATTTTAGCCCTTTTTAGACCTATTATAAAAAAAATCAAGACGTTTTTGCCACTGTTATTCTTTATATATGTAAATTAAAATTAGACTTTCCTTTTATATGAATAATTAATTTCAATTAGTAATATATTATGGGTTTGTTCTTTCTCTCTCTCCCATTATTAGGATTTCATAATAATAAAGACATCATTAATTTTAATTTTCAATCATATCCAAATTCTATTTCCATTTCTACTATCCACTTCCATCAATTTTGTCATTTTTACTTCTTTTTGGTGCATCTAAATTTTGTGACACTCATTTCAATCAACATCTACATTTTTTGTCAACAATTTATGTTCTTCAATATCCATTCCTCATTTTCGTCGACAAAATTTTTATTTCCAATACGAAAGGGTGTAATTTTCTATTATATATTTATTGAAATTGTATTGAGAATTTCATAAAATTATTGCAAGAATAACAATAAAATTTAATACATTATCTCGTGTTAATAGTACATATATATAAATATATATATTTCATATATACAAAGATGGTTGTGTATTATATAATCTATATACAACATCAACTTTTATTTAATTTATTCCACTTGTTGTAACATTCAAGATTTTCTAGCTGAAAAATATACTTCAATATATACCATGTGCACAATTTTTTTTAATCATCAGTCATATGTGTCATGTTTTTTTTTGTCATATATATGTGGTAAATATGACACTATATGTGATAATATTAAATTAATATAATCTAACATATATACTAGATTTGTATGTATTACTCCATCTGTATTGAGATGTCCTAGACTCAATATATTTAGATATGGTATATTTTTTCATCATGTCATTTCAAATATATTCTCATTATATATATCTTTTTTAAAAATAAATTATACAAAATTTATACCCCATATGTTAAATATACCCCTCTATTTAAAAAAATATAAACTTGATATGAATTAAGTATATACAATTACACAAATCATATATCATTACAAAATATTGTTTTCGAAACCCTATTGGGTACAGGAAGAAAAGAATGGAGGAAAAAGAAAAAATGGGAAAAGAACATAGAAAAATTAGGTGAGAAAAAAAAACATTCCTTTTTTTTTCCTTTCACGTCCTGCCACCTCTTTTGTCTTATTCATAATCTCTATGACATCAGCAACTAATATCGACACAAATGTCTGACAAGTAGACCCACAAATATGCAGCGTGCGACGACCATAACATTCATCGTTACATATCCTCCAACAAATCCTTGACTCATGAAAACATTTGAACAGAACTCTAGCAACCTAAATTTGCGAGGAGTAATGAGTCATGAATGACTACTATTATCAACTGTGGGGTAGCGCCAAAAACTTCTTGTTGGTAAAAATCATGGTGTTTTTTCTCAGGGAAAGAGGTTAAAATGGTGGGATGTACTTTTGGAATGAAAGAAATAATTGTAGAGTGATTTTGAAAAGATTAATTATAGTAAATATGTGGATTTTATATTTTCTTTTCCAATTTTCTTTTATTTTTTTTTACTTTTCACAAATAGGCTATATTATTGATTTTGATATTCTAAAATTAGTGGACATAGATGCTAACTTATGGACACAAATGACATGAGTATCTTTTATTACTCATTTATGTAGTTTACCCTATTTTTATCATAATTTCAACACCGTGAAATTTATTGAAAATTCTTCAAGTATAGAATTTCTATTAGAATTTTGTAATGAAACTAAGCCCGTTTGATAACTATTTTTTTTACTTTTTTAAAATTGTACTTGTTTTCTCATCATTTATTAATAATGGTTTTCATCTTCCCTACAATAGTCCACATCTTTCTTAAGAAAACACTTAATTTTTAACTAAACTTCAAAAATAAAAACAAGTTTTTGGAAACTGTTTTTTTAGTTTTCAAAATCTAACTTGATTATTGAAAACACATATAAAAAATAAGTAAAAAAACATGAAATATCATAAATAAAAGTAGTGTTTATACACTTAATTTTTAATAAACAGGCCTAAAATAGTCCTTTTTTAAAAGTTCAGAACCAAGATAAGCATCAATGTGAAAACTAATTAAAATGGATAAAGTTGTAGTACCCTACCAAAATGAATATTTTAGAATTATAGAGATCGAAATGAACCAAAATTAAGAATGAAAAACCATATTTTTATTTCTTACGATTAAATTATAAATGTTTAGATTTGATTGTCCATTTTTTTAATAATATTTTTCTACCCTAAATTTAAAAAAGGTGCTCTCACCTTGGTTTTCGTTAGTGAATTAATAACACGATATTTTTATTGAGAGAAGTAGAAACCTATGTGACTGATGGATTACAAATAGGCAATCGAACATGCGAGAAACATTGGAATTTGTTTGTTTGAATCTCCTAAATCACATTTTAAATAATCTCAAAACAATTTCCAACACAACTACAATTTAAAATTGAAGCAAAATTGGAGTATTTGGGATGAGAGTTAGTTATAATAGTCTCTAGAATGAGTTATTATAATATGTGTTTAGAGTGCAAAATATTATAATCTGAATTATATAATAGTATGTGTTTGGAATGATATTATTATAACATGGAGTTCTAAATGTTGGGTTTATGCTGACAGTTTTTTTTTTTAATAATTTTTTTAGACTTCACAAGTAATGTTATATTAAAATTTCAATCTTCTAACTTTTAAACAAAAAATAAATTGTTCCATACTTTGACAATATTAGATTTTAAGGATGCATAAAATAATAGATATCATTTCTCATATAATTTCAATCTACATATTTGGAGTTGTACAACTACCACACTCCATTTACAAAAAAAAAAAGTGTATTTTTTATGAGTGATAATTGTCAATCACGAGCCACCACAAAGATGACACAAAAATTATACTACATACATCAAACAAAAAATAAGATAAGTATTTTTCTTTTGAAAAAGGGTTGATCAAATGTTTCCCGCGATGAGAATCTGGTAACATTCTAGTTGCAACTCTAGAGGCACAAACAAAAAGTTTTCTGATGCTTGAACATCACCGAAAGATGGTGTTCATCACCTGCGCTTTGGCTCGACTATCCAACTTTGGGATTCTAGACAGGTGGTCCACAATTTGTGAGCGTACTTCTATCTCTACCACACGTTTTCTTTGGATCACTTTGCAATCATTTTTAGATGAGACACATTCACAACCATAACATCTCATACCATAGCAACTATCTCAGATTAATAAGCAGAGCGTTTCCTCTTACTGCCTCTGGATGATGAAGCACCTCCGACTACCTCCGACTACCTCCGACTAGTAGGTGTTCCATGCATCTCATCTTGAAGCATGCTCATTCTTTGACTTGAAACTAGTGGTATTGGGACATAGTATTCCTGAGATTCGTCCATGTGCTCCCCTGCATTTGATGTCATATATGTAGGAGTTTCCACTACTACATTTGTAGCCCGATCTTTGCCAAAGATAATGGCTTGCGGAGTGACCTTGGATGAAAATAAAAGTATGTGTTATGCAATGTCCCTTACATAGTTATATATAAAAGGAATACGCAACGTTACCTTTACCTAACTGTTAAACGTCTCCTTCTCCACCTCCACGCACTTGAATTCATCATTCCAACCAAAACCACTACATCCTGCCCCCAACATCTCTACAATCCCATGATACTGTTTTTTTAAAGTTTGAATTATGGTTGAATTTCAGTGTCTTGTATCCTATCCTCATGCGTTGGAGTTGCATCAGGTACTTAGGGCGAAATGTGTCATTTTTCGATCTCCGGCTACCAGACTGGACCAACAACAAAAGGCACTCCACCAACTTCGCATCCTCATACTTCGTCCACAAGTGCTTAGGAGATCTCGGTGTACCTGACATTCTGCTAAATGCATATGTACATTGTTATAGGCTATAGTAAGAACATAGAATAATGATTTGTTTGGTTGATGAAATAAAAAACATAACATTCTTAATTATGGTCCAATATTGTGAAATCCAAAACAACATTCAATCCAATTACATACAACAATACGAAAGAAAAGCTTTAATAGAACAAAATAAACCAATAACACTCAAATATTACCCAACTCTCATTCGGAAAACATTTGTTGGGCCATCTCCACCAGCTCCATTCATTAGAGCTCTCAATGAAATTGATGTGACCTCCCCCATTCGTAGCTGAATCTGAGTAAACCTCATCCAAGTTATCGTTCATATCAATTTCTCTCATCGGTTAATAAGGTTGTGAATCATGCAACAAGTCGTGATAGTGCGACATTGAATTTGTACAAGATAGTATAATTTTCTTTGAATGACCCATCTACCCTTTAGCAGTATGAACGCTTTCTCAATCACATTCTTTATAGAAGAATGTTTCACGTTAAAAAAATTTTCTTAGAGTAGTCGATGCATTCCTTCCACGCCATTCGGATAGAGGGTAGTGTTCACTTTTATAATGTGCCAAAAACCCCTCTGCATTAGGGTGCCTAACAACACATAGATAATAATATCTTGTAGCACATGTAACTGTTTAATCCATTGTTCTAGTATTAAGAAGATTAACTAAGAAAGGTCCAATTTACCTTTTGAATCTTTTAGAACATTTGGTTGTGATATTGCATCTCCAAGCACCCGAGAATCAGTTGCGGACCCTTCCCACCCAAGTAATACGAATACAAATTCCCCGATCATATCGCAAACAACAAGCACATTGGTTGCAATGTCACCCTTCCTCGTCTTAAACCTTGGTCGATCAGTGGCACTTACATTGACTTTGATGTACATACCGTCCAACACACGTAGACAATTCTGCGTTCACACAATAAATGAACCATTCGTTAGCTTAGATAACCATAAGAAACCTCACATCATCATAATTGTCGTATTTAGAAAGGATTTGTACCTCAAACCATTTCCATTTCTCATATGTAGAGGAGTTGGTGATGGGTTCTAGTTTCTTCAATAACACATCATGTAGTCGTAATACTGCATTCATGACGAATATAAAATGCCTAAAAACGGTCTCACTGGATCTAACAAATTGTCTACGAACCACTCAATTTTTAACATCATATGCTAAGATGTGTAAGAATATGACCATCATTTCCTCTACTCTAAGACTTATGTTCCTATTATACCGTCAGATGTCTTAAGTAAGGTATAAATTATGGTGAAACATCGTCCATCCTTGTACTCTCATGACATATCAAGTCGGACTCATCAGAAAAATGCTAGTTGCCTAATGTGATGTATGAGTAAGGGTGATTGATGTTCTATTCTCCTCTGGTCGTTCATATATATCTCTAATATCAAAAGTAGCTGATATTGGGTTGAGGTGAAGACAACTAATATGGCAACTAGTTCTCATGAGTCCAAAATATAAGAAAGGATTTAACTTCGCTCCTAAAAAAAAGACTAATAAAATATTTACTTACTATATATATTGAAAACAATCCCTAATATAACAACATTATATCTAGTTCCCTATATTAAGGATATTGTATTATCTAACTCCCTAGATATTGTACAATTGCAACATTTTTTTTCTGTTTTGGGTTTGGTTTATGTGCATGGGGTTTGGGTTTTTAAGTTTTGAACTTGGTTTATGAGTATATGGATTGGTTCTTTAGTTGTGGGTTTGGTTATGGGCATAGGGTCATGAATCTATAGTTTTATTTTCTAGTTTTGGGTTTGGTTTATAAGTTTTGGACTTGATTTATGAGTCTATGGTTTTTTTTTCTTTTTTTTTTTTTGGTTTAGCTTAGGGGCAACAAGGCTAAATCCTAATATCCAAATTGAAAAATGACTAATCATGTTTTATTTTGTAAATATGGCTAAAATAGTTTTAGAAATTTTAATATTTGCTTTTGAGACGAAAATATCCTATAGAAATTTATACTTGTTAACCATAAAAAAAAAAAAAAGACTAGAGTAAATCATCCTATTAACTATGAAAAATAGGGGGAACTAGTTTGTTACAAAAATCATAAACAAATTCAAATTCATTTCTTGTTTATTAGGAACATTAAAAGAAGATAAATAATAGCTAATAAAGAATAGAATGTCAATTTTGAATTGACATGGCTTCCAAAAATCAAGTTCTTGATAGAACACAAATCTAACCATTGAATATATTATAGAAATTGAAAAACTGACGACCTATGTAAGTATATATTTCTACCTAGAGAGTATATATTGAAATATACATTCCAAGTTAATTTTTCAAAACATAGTTTGAAAAAAGAGTAAAATCAAAATGCGAACCTAGAGTAGGTAGTAGGTGTAATTAGAGATGTCCACGGGGCAGGGCGGGGACGGGGAATGACTTCCCGTTCCTGTCCTCGTCCCCCAATTCATTCCCCGTTCTTGCGAAATTCTCCATTTAATTTTGCGAAGAACGGGGCGGGGATTCTCCGCGGGGAATTTGCGGGGATTGGGTTCCCCGAGGGGAAAATTTCCCATTTACCATTTTCTATTTTTCTAAATTGTATTACATAATTTATTTTTTTTGTTGAAATTTGGCTAATTACTAATTAGAAATTTCTATTTAAGAGACATTTTTTTCATTTTTCTTAAAAGATTAAAATGATATTTAATAAAAATTTAGAATTATGGTTTATTATATATTTAAATAATAATAATAAATCGGTGGGGTCGGGACAGAATGTATTCCGCCTCGTCCCCGCTTTAATAACGGGAAAAATCTTCCCGCTCCTCCTCCATTCCCAGCCTAAGCGGGGATTCCCGTCCCAAAGAGCAGGGCAGCGCTGTGGGGAAATGGGCATCCCTAGGTGTAACATTTAAATAAAAAATAAGTGTAATTCTTCACTTACCAGATTATGACTTATGGGCATACCGTCCGACAAAAATCTCCTTATTTCTCCATAGATATACTCAAAGTTTACACCCTTAGTCATTCTCATCAAGGCATGCATGTTTATGAAAATTGTTGTAAATCCTCTCGTTTCTCATCCTCTTTCTTCTTTGTAGGATGACACAAATTATGAACACACTGCCCATGTAGTACTAAGAAATATATTTATATAAGTAGTATATATTGAGAAATATACATATATAAGTAGTATAGATTGAGAAATATACATATATAAGTAGTATATATTGAGAAATACATATTTGTAGTTGTATTTATAAAAGTCCAAACAAGAATATACCGATATGTAATTCTCATTCAACATAGTGCGAACAGAAAATTGACTAAAAATACTCAACCCTTTATAAGTTAATAAACAAGGAAAAAAGATTAATTAAATTAATTACTGCAATCATTTAATGGTGTTCTTCATATCCTAGAGTATATTTTTAGTATGAAACTATTACTTCTCACCTAAAAGTACATGAATAAGATGAATAGATGTTTGCAAATCACACACATAGCAAACTACTCTACAGATTTCTCTGTTTTCTTCTTATTGAAAGGTTGGATGTGGGAGGTTAAATATATATTTGAAGTTGGTAATTTGTAATAAAACAAATAAAATTTTGAAAATTAGAAATATAAACTAAAATAAGGGAAGTAGGAAGAAAATTATTCACTATATTATTTATTTTATTTTTTTTCTAATTAAACAAAAAGATGAGCTAAAAAGTTAACATTTGAGCTTATACAACTTTTACATTTAGGATTTTTTAAAGCTAATATTCATATATCATTTGCTCGCTAATGAAGCTATATACTTTTTCAAATCAATTTTCTAATTCCATGGCTTGAATCCAACTTACACCCTACAAATAGGAGTCGATTTGTCGCTTACATATATCACATGTAAGTTTTTTCTACTATCATATTGATGTCGTTTAAAGTAATTCTTTTTCTTTTTCTTTTTATGAATCCATATCAGTGACATAAATTTATTTCTAATTTAAATTAGCGACAACAACAATTAGGAAAGCATTGCAATTGTCAATTGAAAATTGAAAATTGACATTTAACAATCAACAATTTGCATCTACATCTGGTAAGTATATGCATACTATTCTTTATTTTAATTTTTCTTTTCATATTTTGTTGTCTTAAAATTATGTTAAATCATGAATATAATCATATTTTAGTCAAATTAATTCGCAGATTCTCATTTGAATATTTGAACAATGGGTAAACCACACAAAACTATCAATTCTTTTTTCAAGAAAAAAGATGTTGATAGGTTAGATACATCTACACATTCTAAAACTCCTAGGATACAATTCTGGAAGAGCAACAACCTTCTAAAATTCCTAGAATAGAATGTGAAAGATATCAAAAATTTGATCAACTTTTAGAATTAGAACGTGATCCAGGTTTACGACGTCAAATATGAGCATATCCTATAAATTTACAAGATCAAATTCGACGAGCTTATATTAAGAAAGGACTTTATCAATTTATTATTTCTGATTACGCACGTTTTGGATCAGAAAAACATTTTCGAAGATTTCAGTGTACTTGGTTCAAATTATTTTCTTGGTTAGAGTATTCACCAACAAAAGATGTTGCATGAGGGTATACATACGTCAGGTTGAGTCAGGTTATGCTAGTTTTTTGGACCAACTCGAATTTTCGGGTTAGTCATTCTTCCAACCCAAATAACCCTCCCAACCCAACCCAACCCAACCCAATATTTTCTGGTTGGGTTGGGTTGGGTCATCGGGTTAGCTTTTTTTTTTTTTTTAAATTTTAAAATTTTAAAAAATCTAAAATTAATATAAATATAAAAAAATCAAGAATTAAAGAATTGCAAATGTCTTTATACTAAATAACAACCTTAAAACTTAAATATTCTAATACAAATTTACAATTATCCCAAAAAACTTCTAAATAAATCACCATCATTTAAAACAAAAACTATTTGTTTTTCAAAGATTGAATTAAAATTAGCCACTTAGTTTCAATTTATTTTATGAAAAATTACACCTAACGACTTCAAAAATGTATTTTTAAGAGTTATTAAATAATAAATAATTATGAAATTAAATAAAAACAAATTAAATACATGTATATGTAGTTGTATAGTAGTAAAAATATAATTTTTAAAATTAATAATAAGTTCGGGTTGGTCGGGTCAACCCAAATTAATTTTAGGTGAACCCATGAACCAACCCAACCCATACATTTTAATTTATTTGAACTCAACCCAACCCAAATAAATTCATAACTCAATCCGACCTGTCGGGTTGGGTTTGGTTGGTCAGGTTGTTTGGGTTATCGGATTTTTTTAACACCCTTAATATTGCATTTTGTTTTCCATACCTTTTGTTTTCTAAGAAACCATCAAGACGTCTTGGATCAAGTGCATTTACTATCAATGAATTTCGAAATTGGAAGAAAGTTAATAATGGTAAGAAATGTGCTTTTCTTAGTCATATTAGTGATGATCCTTATTCACCTCGCAACATTGCAGTATAATCATGTGATGATCTCATGAATCAAACAAGACATATTGATAAAATGATGAATGCCTAAACATCTGAACAAATTTCTAAAAATAGGCTAAGACTTAAGGCCTCAATTGATTCAATTAGGTGGTTAACCTTATAGGGTTGTGCTTATAGAAGTCATGATGAAAGTTTGAGTTCTAGAAATTGAGGAAATTTCATTGAGATAATAAAGTTATTAGCAACATATAATGAGGAAGTTGCTAAAGTTGTTTTAGAGAATGCCCCAGCAAACGCAAAATATATTGCACCAAAAATTCAGAAGGAGATTTTACACATTCTCTCTGATAAAGTAAAAGATAAGATCCGTAAGGATGTAGGGGATGCAAAGTTTTTGTATTATTGTGGATGAAGCTCGAGATGAGTCAAGAAGAGGGCAAGTTGCTCTTGTTTTAAGATTTTTTGATAGTGATGGTCATATACGAGAACGATTTTGTAGTATATTTCGTGTTAATGATACTGCAACAATGACTTTGAAAAAAGAATTATCATTTGTTCTTGCTCATCACAATCTTAGTATCAATGACATTCGAGGCCAAAGATATGATGGTGCAAGTAATATGCGAGGTGAATGGAATGGTTTGCAGGCATTGTTTCTTCATGAGTGCTTAAATGCATATTATATACATTGTTTTGCCCATCGATTGCAACTAGCATTGGTAGCTGCATCAAGAGATATTATTCCTGTCCATCCATTTTTTTCAAAACTCATATTTGTCATCAATATCATCACGACTTCTTGCAAACGAAATAGTGAATTGCAACTTGCTCACGTTGTTGAAATTGCACAACTAGTGGATATGGATGAACTTGAAAGTGGTAGAGGAGCAAACCAAGTTAGTACCTTACAAAGACCTGTAGATACTCGTTGGGGCTCTCATTTTCGCTCTATTTGTAGTTTAATAAAAATGTTTGGTGCAGCATGTTCAGTATTACAAAATGTAATTGATGAATTAGGATCCACTTATTCTCAACGTGGAGATGTGAATGCTGCTCATAAAGATATCACATCTTTTAAATTTGTCTTCATTTTACATCTAATGAAACAAATCATGGGGATTACAGATGTTCTTTGTTAAGCTCTTCAGAAAAAATCTCAAGATATCTTAAATGTTATGCAGTTAGTTTCAACTACAAAAGATCTAATTCAAAAATTGAGAGAAAAAGGTTGGGATGAACTTTTTGAAAGTGTTAAGTTATTTTGTGATAGATATGAAATTGAAGTGCCTGATATGGATGCCCGATATATTAGAGGTTGAGGTAGAATTCATCATCAACATGATCATATTATTATTGAACATCATTATCGAGTACATATTTACAACAACAATTAATTCACAATTGTATGAATTGAACAATAGATTCAATGAGAAGACAATGGAACTGCTCATACTCAGCTCGCATTGGACCCAAAAGAAAATTATAAAGCATTCAATATTGATTCTATTTGTAAGCTTGAAAAGAAGTTTTATCCTCAAGATTTTAGTGAGCAAGAATTAATCCTTTTGCGGTTTCAGTTACAACATTATGAGTTAGATGTACCTCACCATCCAAGTTTAAAAACACATGTCCACAATTGCAAATCTATGTCGTGGCTTAGTTAAAACAGAAAAGCCAAAAGTTTGTTAATTGATTGATCGACTAATTCGCTGGATTTTGACTCTGCATGTATCAACAACAACAACAGAACGAGCATTTTCTGCAATGAGAATTGTGAAAACATGGAAGATGAGTTTCTTGCAGATTACTCGAGTGTCTATATTGCAAAAAGATATTTCTGAGACTTTTAGTTCTAATTCAATTATAGATGATTTTTACTGTATGAAAGAACGTCTATCACAACTTTAGTTGGTATTATGATTTATTTTTATTTGTAATTGACATTTTAAATTATGTTATTTTATTTTTCTCCATGAGATGAGCATTCTATAAGATTATGCTTAGTTGAGAGGTACAAATATACCTAATTCATTTTTTCAATAATCCCCCCCCCCCCCCCATACACACACACAATTCCTGGGTCTGGCCTTGGTTGCAGTTGGAGCAGCTGATTGCTGGTAATGGCATCGGAAGCAAACCTCCGTTCACTTTTTTCCCTCTTCCTATGGGTGTTGGTGTGGACGATCTACAAAAATAAGATGAAGAAGATTAATATATAAGATTTGGATAAATAGTTTAAAAATGAAGATATTGTGATTAAAAGTGAGATATGAGATTTAAAAAAATGCACAGATCTGGGAGATTTAGGTGTGATATAGAAGTGAGAGAATATTGATTTTTTTTACAAAATCTTTGTGGTTAGGATGAGTTGACGGTAAATAATTGTGTATTGTAGGGATAGGATGAAAACTTATTTTTATTCATTATTTTTCCTATAATTAGTGTAGACATAATTTCAAATATGAATCATTTTTATCCTTGTTTCATTATAACTATTTATTTTTAGACATTACTCACGATTCCCCTTTAGTTTATGAGTATAGGATTTGGTTTTAGAGTTTTGAGCTTGGTCTATGGTTTGGTTTTTAAGTTTTGACCTTTTACTTTGGTGATATTAGGAAAATAATTTATCTTTAATGCTTTTGCCTTGATTATTGTATTCTATTGAAAATGTTACACCTATAATTTTCTTTCCTTTTATATAACTTTCCTGTTGTACTTTGTCATTCAAGTGTATATAATCTCCAAACCAATCAATAGAAAAATGCACTGAAATTATACAAGACAATTGCCTCACTCTCTCTAACTCTTTATGGTATCGGATTTGTTTTGTTCTGCAATGGCTTCATCTTCTGCATCATCATCTTCAGTTACTGCTACCAACTCTCTATTCTTTTTATCAAACATCTGCAACCTTGTGCCACTATAACTAGATTCAAGCAGCTATGTATTGTGGAAATTTTAGATCTCGTCCATTCTAAAGGCTCATTCTTTATTTGGTCATATTGATGACTCTC
Source organism: Trichosanthes cucumerina (assembly GCA_036507285.1). Classification (NCBI taxonomy): domain Eukaryota; kingdom Viridiplantae; phylum Streptophyta; class Magnoliopsida; order Cucurbitales; family Cucurbitaceae; genus Trichosanthes; species Trichosanthes cucumerina. The sequence goes on from CM071838.1 coordinate 15,246,259, forward strand.
TTCCTCAATTGGCAAAATTTATTCACACATCAATCGGTAATGACACAACATAGGTTTGTTGAGGATCCCATATTGGAAAAGTGGAGAGAAACCTCACAATATATATGATATATGGGCTACTCCTCTGTTTGCCAATTGGTTTTGAGATGAAACCTCATATAATCTAATATGATATCAGACTCCATTAAACCCAAACGGGTATTCAGTCTAAAAATTAAAATTGGGATCCAATCCAAGAATGGTGAACCCAAATATGCACCATCTTGTAGGGGCATGTTGAGCATAGAGGCATGTTGAGGATCCCACATTGAAAAAGTGGAGAGAAACCTCACAGATATATAACTACTCTTCTATTTGCCAATTAGTTTTGAGATGAAACCCCATATAATCTAATAAGGTTAGTTCTGAATATCTCCAATTGATGTCTCGTGATCAAGCTCTCATTACATTAATCAATGTTATATTATCTCCTTCTGCTCTTGCTCATGTTGTTGGTTCTGATTCATCAAAAGAACTTTGGTTATCTTTAGAAAAACGTTATTCTTCAAATACACAATTTAAGATCTGCCTTATATACTATCAAGAAACTTTCCTCTGGATCTATTGAAAAGTATACATGTCGAATTAAAGAAATTGTTGACAAGGTTGCTGCAACTTCTGTTTCTATTGAAGATGAAGAAATTTTAGTTCATACCTTGAATGGTTTACCAACCGAATTCAATGCCTTTTGAACATCAATCTGTACGCGCGTGGAACTTTATCCCTTGAAGAGCTTCACGCTTTTACTCATGAATGAAGAAAAAACATTTTCACATCATACATCTGAACCGATAACCACATCCATGGCTGCCTTCAAACTGAACAGTGGCTCTTCAAACTTTCGCAGACGAGGAAGGCGTGGATATTCTGATCGTGGAAGGGGTGGATTCAACAGTAGAGGAAGAGGAGGCGACAACTCTATTTCAGATTTCGCCCAATTTATGCCATCTGATACGCACCTTTCATTTGTTGTTTATGATACTTTTGGGCAAGTAAACAGGTCAGCCGCACGAGGTCTTCTTGGATCTAGGTCAGCATCTATCAATGGGTTTGGAGGCCCACAAGGTCTTCTTGGGCTTGGAAATGTAAATGTCACTCGAATTTTCTGCCAAATCTACTCAAAACCGTTAACATGGAACCCTTGATTGTTATAATTGGATGGATTTTTCCTATCAGGGTCGTCATCCTCCAGCTCAATTAGTTGTTATACGTTCATATGACAAATGACATTGCAAATCTCAACCTCTCCAAAAAATATAATGGTGAAGAGTCGGTTACAGTGGGTAATGAAAAATCGTACGATTTCTACTCCATCTCATACCTTTATGGCCTACTTGGTAGGTAATTCGAATTCCAGTGCATACGTGTTTGACATACATGTTTTCGAAAACTATTTTCGGATTCTGTGATTCAAATAGTAGAAATTCTGAAAACAACATTTTTATGTTTTCATTGTATCCAGATTCTATATTTGAAATTTTAAAATGCAGAATTATTTTAAACAAAGATAAAAATCTTAATAAATATAGTATTTCATATTTATAAACTTAATTTATTTTTGTTAAATTAAAATATGTATAATATAATATATTATAAAATAATAATTATATAAAATTTATATTAAAAAAACATGTATAATAGAATGAGTATTGTAAAAAACAAAAAAAGAGAAACTGGCCTTAGAGATAAGAAATTCATCAATGGAGAGTGTTTGAATTTCTAATATTAACAAAAATATCAACCCAAGAAACAAATCTAAATGTATAACACAACAAAAGACTCAAAATCAGACATCATAGGGTGAGATTAAGGAGCAAAGTGAATAAACATTGAGTGAAAAGAAATTGAATTTCTTGTAATACCATAACATCAACAATAATGTAACAATCGGTTCTTAAAAAAAAAAAAAGACTCGTTCGAGCCGTGCGCCGAAACGGCCGCCAATCGTTTCGCCGGCAGCCAAGACTCTTCCCCCGACCCTCTCTTTCTCCCTTCCTCTTTCCCCTGACCCTCTCTCTCTTGGTTCTCTCTCTCACTCAATCCCTCTCTCTCGTCTCTCATATCACCGTCGCGCCGTCACGGAGCTTCATCTCCACCTCTGGAAGCTCGTCTGAAGTAGTCCACGGTCACCGCCAACGAGCCCTTCGCTGTGAAGCCACCGCCAATCGAAGAGATCCGCGAGACCCATCGCTTGGTTCAGCCGGTTCGAGCTCGTTTCGGTCGGTTTTCGAGGAATAGAGACCGGTTCCAGATAGATCGACTCGCGAGGATTCCAGATCTGCTACCCACGCACCGCCACCACCACCTTCACGTGCCGCCGCCGTTGTTGTCGCCGATCCACGTGCCACCGCCTGCAAAGCCGCATATCGCCTCATTTCGCGCGGTCACCTCGGTCCGTTCCTTAGCTCGTTTTGGATCTCCGTTGGGTGAGTTTTGCTACTCTTAAGTCTTTAGGGTCCCATTGTGATCGGTTTATTAATTTTGTGCATGTTCTTCATTAGGGACAATTTGGAAATAGAAGCACGTTTGGAGCACACTGCGTTTCTCAAGTTGCACGTTGTTGCTGGATTATAGGTAAGTAGTCGTTTGGACTTTACTACCCCTAAGTGTAGGGTTTAGGGGCACAATTGCATGCAATATCAGGATTGAAACTGAATAATTTGGTTGTAGTAGCATGTTAGGACGTGAGGATCACAGTTGTGCCTGATTCAAGTTCATTTGATTGTGTTTGATGTTTATCTGTGTTGAACTCCGAACTTGTTGGTTCAGAGTCTGGTTTGTCTGTTAGTCCTATTTGAATTGTATCTAATAGAGCCGGGGTAAGCTTGTGCTGAGGATTCTGAATGTGCTATTATGACTGAGGATGTTCGTTCCCTCTAGTAGGAGTCTGATAGTCTCGTGCTTAGTTTGGATGTAACCCGGGAAGTGCTGTAGAGCCTTAGGACCGTAGCTAGCACATCCAGTCCAAGTGTAGGCCCAAGTTTCTGTGTAACCCTTAGCAGGTTGAGACTCGAGGTTGGCGAGATGATGATGTTGATATGGGATGTGGTGGTCCGTCCCCCATCCAGTTGTGCGGCCCGGGGTATGATCCTCAGAGTCAAAGGGGTTAGATATAGTCCTTAGTACAGGCCCGAGAACGAGCCCGTGGTCGATTGTGCGCAGTAGTACCACATTCGATGTATTATGGGATGTGGTGGTCTGTCCTCCATCCAGTTGTGCGACTCGGGGTATGATCCTTAGAGTCAGAGGGGTTGGATAGATTCCTTCGCCCTAGTGCAAACCCGGGAATGAGTCTCGTGGTCAATTGTGCCAACCTAGTTCAGAAGCTAAGGGTAGGACAAGACTGAGAAATATGAGTGAGAGTTAGGGCCAAGATGCTTGTTGAGATTGTGTGGCAGGCTAGGTGTCGTGCTTAGCTAGGTCTAAGGCCGTTCTTTTGTGCTATTTATTCTTGGACAAAGTGGGCTGCTTACTGAGTAATTTGTATTCATCCCTCGTTATTTCTTCTTTTGTTGCAGGTAAGACAAACCAGTGAGATGACCATCGACGACGAGACCCCTACGAGGCTATGGAAGACTTGTAGGACTTAGTTAGAAGTTGTTGTTTAGGAGTTGCTCTTATTTCTTTTTCCTCTGTTGCACTCTGCTCCTTTTAGTTTGTGTTTAAATCTTAGCATGTCCTGTTCTTTTTCGTTCGAAATTGAAGTATGTTCTGTTATGTTTTCTTTCGTAATCAAAGCATGTGTTGTTGTTGCATGTTGTCTGAGAACTCCGAAGGACTAGAGCCAAGCCTGTTGATTTCTTTGTAGTTTGGAGGAGGTTGGGTACCATTGTGAGCCTTATTGAAGTGTTTCTTGTTTAGTTTTAGGTCCATAAAATTTTTGGTTTGTCCAGGTTGCGTCGTTATGCTGTCGAATTTTCAGCGCAAATGGTACAACTTGGAGTAACGCCCTGAGTAGGAAGTGTTCATATTACGGGGTGTTAAAGTTGGTATCAGAGCATAGGTTTTAGATCCTATATACTGCCTACATCGTAGGTGTTTAGTTCTTCATAGCCTCTCATAAGGAACTCGTCGGGTCATCAACAAGTTTACTTTTACTTAGTAGGTGGTAAGAGGTTCGTTGTTGATGTTGTTATGTTTTATTTTGTGTTGTACCTCTAGAAGCGTTGTTGATGTTTTGTCTTCTTTTGTAATATAGATTATGGCATGTGGTAGAGGACGTGCAAAAGCAACTACTGATGGTCGAGGTCGGGGTGATCGTAGGTTCTGAACTAGAAACCGACCGTCGAAGCACCAGAGATTGAACACCCTAAGCATTAGGAGGAGCTCAACCAGGATGCCCCAGTTGTCGAGGAATCAGCTGGGCAAAACGAAGGAGCCTAGGAAAGGGCAAATGTTCAAGCGCCATCGCTAGTTGTCGAACTCATGGCAGACATTCAACAACTGATTTAGTCAAATATAGCTTGTCATGCCAATCAGACGCTATGTTTACTCAGGCCATGGAGGCCCTAGCAGCCCAGAATCAGGAACCAACGCCCCGCGTAGAATCAAAGGGTTGCACTGGCTTAGACATTTGAGGCAGCGACCGAAGAGACGAGATATCTGAAGGATTTCAAAAAGTATGACCCGCCTTTCTTTGATGGGTCGGTGGACCATGTAGCTGCTGAAGCATGGTTTGCGATCGTGGATGATATTTTTGGTCTAATGGGTTGCCCCGAGCATTAGAAGGTTCAGTGCGCAGTTTATGCGTTAAGGGGGAGAGCTCTTCTATGGTGGCGAGTTGTCGCATGGTCTATCGATGTTAGTGCAGGACCGATAACCTGGGCACAGTTCCAAAAGTCATTCTATGAGAAGTATTACCCAACTCTGCTTAGAATCGAGAAGAAATCTGAGTTTTTACATCTGAAACAAGGGCCGAATTAGTCGGTCGAGGAGTACGAGCACAAGTTTATTGCGCTGTCTCGATTTGCCCCTGATATGGTGAATACAGAGAAGAAGAAGGTGGAATGTTTCCTCATAAGTTTGCGAGGAGGTGTACGTGGGTCGACAGCTGCTCACGATCTTAAGACCTATGCCACAGCAGTCCGATCGACGTCCCTTATTGATACAAACCTGAGACTGCATGATAAGCACCGAACTTGTTGGTTTAACAAAGCTAGAGGTCCTTCTAGGATCTTTGCAAACGTCACGAACAAGGCTAACTTAACGACTTGATTCCAACCAAGAGTTTAGTTAGAAGATGAATCACTCTTAGATCAAACTTAGAATAAGGATGGTCACTCCTAGATCCTAAGACGACTCACTCCAGAATTAGCTTGATCGAGGCTAATCCAATGAATCAGTTAAACATCAAACCTAAAGCAAGATTTGAAAGAAAGTTAACACCAAATGGGGCTAAACAAAACACAAATTTTTTTTCATAAAAAGTTCTGCCTTTTCCATGCCAATACAAGCCTTTAAATAGGCCAAAATGGTCGTGCAAAGCACCAAAGACCAAAAGTCTTCAATAAGCATTAAATGTAAAAATGAAGAAAAAATTGACCTAGGAATTTAAAACTTGATTGCACAACGTTTGGGAGCTCTAGATATGGAACAAAAAACATAGAAATGCTTTAAATGGTCTTAATTATCTACTGTAGGGTCCGCCATGCATGACTATTTCGTTTGACGAGGCTTGACATCACGAAATCCCAAGAGGTGCAATATGGACAGCCACCTGTTCACATTTTCTGCACACTTTTTTTGTCCTCCGTGCCATCTTTCAAACTAGAAAACTTTTCCCATGCCATCTTCACTCCATTCTCATCTTGACTTGTTGTACTAACATTATAAAGAATTTTGGGCTCAAAAATCTTGGTCTCTCCTTGTGCATTCACGAGCTTTTGGAGATGCAATGTGAAAGCCTCTTGAATCTTCTTGGCCTTGCTCCTTGTTATTGCTCCTTCAGGTACATGCAATGGATCAATGGTTTGATTCACATCATCCCCCCTTTCTTTAAAAGGATTTGTCCTCAAATCAACGTCTTCATTTCCTACATCAAAAGGAGTCAAATCAACCACATTAAAAGTAGAACTTACATTGTACTCACCTCGGAGATCTAGTTTGTATGCATTATCATTGATCCGCTCTAATACTTGAAATGGACCATCTCCCCTTGGTTGAAGTTTAGATTTCCTTTCGTAGATGAACCCAAACCCATTCACCCGGCTTAAAAATCAATTTCTTTCTCCCATGGTTCTTTTGAGTGACTAGCTTTTGATTCTTCTTTTCAATCCTTTCCTTGACTTCTTTGTGCAGATTTTTGATGTATTCGGCTTTAGAAACAATTTGCATCACTAGAAAACATATTAGGTGGTAAAGGTGATAAATCTAGAGGAGTTAAGGGATTAAATCCATACACAACCTCAAAAGGTGAACAGTGAGTGGTGCTATGTATCGCTCTATTGTATGCAAACTCCACAAAAGGTAGAGTCTCTTCCCAAGACTTAAGATTTAAGATTCTTAGAAATTAGCGATCTAAGTAATTCCCCTAAAGTTCTATTAACCACCTCGGTTTGTCCATCGGTTTGGGGGTGACAAGTTGTAGAAAACAAAAGCTTAGTTCCCAATTTACCCCACAAAACGTTCCAAAAATGACTTAAAAATTTGGCATCTCTATCACTTACAATGGTTTTTGGAATGCCATGCAATCTAACCACTTCCCTAAAGAATAGATTAGCTATATTAGTTGCATCATCTGTTTTGTTACATGGAATGAAATGTGCCATTTTACTAAACCTATCAACCACCACAAAAATGCTATCATGATGTCTCCTAGTCTTTGGCAATCCTAGAACAAAATCCATGCTAATGTCAACCCACGGTTCACTAGGAACATCTAAAGGTGTATAAAGTCCATGTGGTTGTGTTTTAGACTTAGCTTCCTTACATTTGAAACATTGCTTGCACACTTTATTCACATCCTTCCTCCTTTTCAACCAATAAAAGTGTTCACACAACATGTTGTATGTTTTAAATTCCCCAAAATGTCTCATAAGACCTCCCCCATGAGCTTCCTTCACAAGTAACTCTCGAATAGAACACTTAGGAATGCAAAGTTTACCCTTCCTAAAAAGCATACCATCAAATACAACATGATCATGTACGTTGTTTCCTCCTAAACATTGCATATACACATCATGAAATTCAGATTTCTCAACTTTGTAAAGCTCAATCATATGTTTAAAACCAAGAATCTTTGCACTAAGGGCAGAAAATAATGCATACCTTCTTGATAATGCATCGGCCACCACATTATCCTTACCTTTTTTGTAATGAATGACATAAGGAAATGTCTCAATGAATTCTACCCATTTTGCATGCCTTTTATTTAGCTTTGTTTGGCTTTTGAGGTGCTTCAAACTTTCATGATCAGTGTGGATGACAAACTCTTTTGGCCACAAGTAATGTTGCCAAACTTGCAAAGTCCTCACAAGTGCATGCGGTTCTTTGTCATATGTCGAGTAGTTGAGTTGTGCTCCATTTAGCTTCTCACTAAAGAACATGATTGGCCTCTTTTCTTGCATCAAAACAGCTCCTATACCTATCCCACTTGCATCACATTCAATCTCAAAAGATTTGTCAAAGTTAGGTAAAGCAAGACAAGGTGCATTGGTCAATTTATCTTTTAATTCATTGAATGCATCTTCTTGTTTTTTTGTCCATTCAAATTTCACATGCTTTTTGACAAGTTCATTTAATGGTGAGGCTATACTACTGAAATTTTTAATAAACCTCCTATAAAAACTAGCCAAACCATGAAAAGATCTCACCTCATTTGCATTGGTAGGTGTTGGCCACTCTCGGATAGCCTTTACCTTTTCTTCATCAACTTGCACTCCATTCCTTCCGACAATGAAACCTAGGAAATTGACTTGGTCTAGACAAAAACTACACTTTTTGAAGTTGGCATATAGCTTCTCTTCTCTAAGTTTAAGTAAAATTGTCTTAACATGCAAAATATGATCATCCAAGCTTTTTGAGTAAACAAGAATATCATCAAAGTACACAACAACAAATTTTCCAATGTACTCTCTCAACACATGACTCATTAGCCTCATAAAAGTACTTGGTGCATTAGTAAGACCAAATGGCATAACAAGCCACTCATAAAGTCCAAATTTTGTTTCGAAAGCCGTTTTCCACTCATCTCCCACATGCATTCGAATTTGATGATAACCACTTTTAAGATCTATTTTTGAAAACGGATTAGCACCATGTAATTCATCTAGCATGTCATCCAATCTAGGAATAGGATGTCGATACTTTACCGTTATCTTGTTGATGGCTCGACAATCAACACACATTCTCCATGTACCATCCTTCTTGGGTACCAAAATCACCGGAACTGAGCAAGGACTCATGCTTTCAGTAACATAACCTTTATCCATGAGTTCTTCTACTTGCCTTTGAATCTCCTTAGTTTCGATTGGATTGGTCCTATAAAGTCGCCATATTTGGAAGAGTTGCCCGGGTATGAAGTCAATTTGATGTTCAATCCCTCTTAAAGGAGGTAATCCCGTAGGTGCATCTTCATGTGGAAACATATCATTAAATTCTGCAAAAGAGACTTAAAAGAACTTGGCAAAACATCATTAGATTTTGGGTTAGTTGTTAAACACATTCCTTTGCACATAAGTACAAATTTTGGTTGTTGTGTCAACAACACACTCTCTCACTTCCCTTTCTTATAACCAAACTCACATTCTTTCTTTTTCCTCAAAATCACTTTTTTTTCTCTCTTGGTTTTCACTCACCTTTTGCCCTCACTTCTCTCTTTCTTTTCACTCTTCTCTTTTTCTTTTAGCTTACTTTCTTCTCTCCTCTCTTGTTCTTCAAACTCTTTTCTTTTCTTCTCTAATTTCAAATGATCACAATGTACTTCATATGGAGACAATGGAAGTAAAGTAAATTTCTTCCCGTTGAAAGTAAAAATGAAATACTTATTTTTCACTCCATCAAATGTGACCTCTCTATCATATTGCCAAGGTCGGCTAAACAATATATCCCCGCATGCATAGGTAAAACATCACAAAGTACTTCATCCTTATATCTTCCCAAAGTAAAAGGAATAAGAACTTGAGAATTTACCTTAAGTTCTCCTTTGTTTGTCAACCATTGAAGTTTGTATGGTTTTGGATGTGGGCGGGTAGTAAGTTGAAGTCTCTTTACAAGAAAACTACTTACCACATTTGTGCAACTCCCACTATCAATCACCAAACTGCATGGGCTTCCTTTAATTAGGCATCTTGTGTGAAACAAGTTTTCCCTTTGGTCTTCAACTTTGTCTTCCTTGATTTGCATATAAGGACCCTTCTTGTGATCAACGATATGGAGTTACCTTCTTCAACATACTCATCATCACATATTTCAGGTTCTTCCTCAAATGGTGCATCATGCTCCTCACATTCATCCTTCGAATCAACTACACCATTTCTTATCACCATAACTCTTTTATTGACACATTCTTTGCTCATGTGTCCAAACCCTTTGCACTTCCAACATTGAATAGAACTAGACTTTTCCCTTACCTCCTTTGAAGCTTCATTCTTTTTAGCATTGGAGCTTTCGGCCTCCACTCTTTTGGCAGCAACAAACTTGCTTTTTTGTTGTGTAGGTTCATTCCTATTCACAAAACTATCCTTGTTCCATGCATTGGAGTTTGAAAAGGTACTAGCTTTAGGTATATACCTTTTTGAATGCTCCTTTTCTTCCTTCAATTGAGCTTCAATTTTGATAGCATAATGATACATATCTTCAAGGTAAGGTGGTGGATTTCTATCAACCGGATGAGCAATTTCTCGATTCAAACCTCCAAGGAATCGAGACATGGTGTCTTCCTCTTCTTCTCGAATTTTTGCTCTTTCCATCAAGGACTCCATCTCTTGATAATATTCAACAACACTTTTTGTTCCTTATCTCAAAGATTGCAATTTAGTTTTCAAATCTCTTTCATAATGTTTTGGAACATACCTCTTTCTCATGGCTTCTTTAAGTTCTTCCCAAGTTTCTATTGGATCCTCCTCTTTCCTTCTTCTCTCGGATTTGAGATGTTGATACCATTCTCCCGCATGATTGGTGAATTCGGCAATGACAAGTTTCATCTTCTTATTCTCACTATATGTATTACAATCAAATACATGTTCTATTTTTCTTTCCCATTGCAAGTATGCCTCGGAGTCCGCCGTACCACTAAAGGGTGGAATTCTGAGTTTCACTCCGTTATCCCTTTCTTCATTCACTCTTTCCACTCTTCTAGGTTGTACAATGTTTGCAACGTTATTTCTTCCTCTTCCCCTCACATTTCCTCTTCCTCCTAAGTTTCTTTCTTGTACTTGTAAATCAAACATGCCTTGATCTTCTTGCAAGATTCGTTCTTCTCTTTGTTGTTGCGCTCTCCTTTCTTCCCTTTCTTCCCTCATTATCTCCATCATACCTTGAATTGCTTGAAGAATAACCATATTTGGATCTACCACTTGTGGAACTTTTTCTTTATTATCTTGTGACAATTTTTTTTATATGGACCTCTCCACACTTCTCACCAAGATATCACTCAAGGACACTCGTGTTTATCACTCAAGGGTAGGCTTTTGGTACTAGGTCAAAGATGTAAGGGTTGGTTTAAAAAAATTTGGTGCAACCTTGCTTTTCAACTTGATATAAAACTAAATCAATGATAACCTTTCACAAGCTAAGACTAGAGAAACTGATCCTCAGGATCTACAACTCAAAGTTTGAGTAAATACAATTCAAAAACAAGAACTTTTGTGTGTGCCTTGGATCCTTGATTACCTCTTTTTTTTTTTTGCTACTTTCTTTTTAGTTTTTTTTTTGCTACTGTTTTTTTTTAACTTTTTTGCTATTGATTTTTTTTTAATGATCCAAGAACAAAATACAAAGAAATTAAAGACACGTTGTAGGATGCCTTGTATTACACTTTGTAAATGCTTAAAAAAAATGACAGAAAAAAGTAACAAAAATTATAGATATTTCACCTCTAGAGAGCCGACCAAAGGATGTCGACCAACGAGCTCTGATACCAAATGATAAGCGTCGAACTTGTTGGTTTAACAAAGCTAGAGGTCCTTCTAGGATCTTTGCAAACGTCACGAACAAGGCTAACTTAACGACTTGATTCCAACCAAGAGTTTAGTTAGAAGATGAATCACTCTTAGATCAAACTTAGAATAAGGATGGTCACTCCTAGATCCTAAGACGACTCACTCCAGAATTAGCTTGATCGGGGCTAATCCAATGAATCGGTTAAACATCAAACCTAAAGCAAGATTTGAAAGAAAGTTAACACCAAATGGGGCTAAACAAAACACAAGTTTTTTTTTCATAAAAAGTTCTGCCTTTTCCATGCCAATACAAGCCTTTAAATAGGCCAAAATGGTCGTGCAAAGCACCAAAGACCAAAAGTCTTCAATAAGCATTAAATGTAAAAATGAAGAAAAAATTGACCTAGGAATTTAAAACTTGATTGCACAACGTTTGGGAGCTCTAGATATGGAACAAAAAACATAGAAATGCTTTAAATGGTCTTAATTATCTACTGTAGGGTCCGCCATGCATGACTATTTCGTTTGACGAGGCTTGACATCACAAAATCCCAAGAGGTGCAATATGGACAGCCACCTGTTCACATTTTCTGCACACTTTTTTTGTCCTCCGTGCCATCTTTCAAACTAGAAAACTTTTCCCATGTCATCTTCACTCCATTCTCATCTTGACTTGTTGTACTAACATTATAAAGAATTTTGCGCTAAAAAATCTTGGTCTCTCCTTGTGCATTCACGAGCTTTTGGAGATGCAATGTGAAAGCCTCTTGAATCTTCTTGGCCTTGCTCCTTGTTATTGCTCCTTCAGGTACATGCAATGGATCAATGGTTTGATTCACATCACTGCATGGATTCGTTGTTGCCTAGAGTTCAGGGATAAGTCAGAGTTCTGGGACCAACAAGAAGAGGAAGTTTGAGCAGGCTTTTGCTAGGCCAAACCGATCCGGAACATAGGGACATCAATCCCAACAGGCTCCAAGCAGGGGTTCATGTTTCAGATGTGGAGTACAACATAGTGGGACCTATCATGCAGCTAACGAGATCTGCAATAATTGTGGAAAGATGGGTCACTTGTCGCCTGTGTGCAAGCAAGGAGTCAAGGATTAGAGGTCTGTTATAACTGTGGGAAGCCTGGGCACCTGGACAAAGCCTGCACAATAAAGAAAGACGGGTATAGAAACTGCCAGAGGGGCAGAGTCTATGCGAATGCAAACAAAAATGTAGGAGGTTCTGCGTTGTGGTGACAGGTACATTACCCGTTCTTAGCCACTTGGCTCTTGTTTTGTTTGATTATGGTTCTTCACACTCTTTTATTTTTGTTGTTTTTGTGAGGAAAGCTGAGTTAGAAGTAGAGCCTTTAGATGTTGATTTGGCAGTAGCTACCCCAGTGGGTAGGGAGTTAGTAGCTCGGGAAAAAGTTAAATCTGGGTAGGTAGTGGTAATGGGCCATGTGCTAGATGTGACGTTGGTTGTGATGGACATGAGCGACTTCGATGTAATCTTGGACATGGATTGGTTGTCTGCAAACCATGGCAACATCGACTATCATCGCCGAGAGTAGTGTTTCGACCCCCGACAGGGTTCAGTTTCAAGTTCAAGGGGACTGAGACTGGAGAATTTCCGAAGATGATTTCAGCTCTCAAGGCAAAAAAATTGATAAGTGAAGGGGTTTGGGCCCTCTTGGCTAGTGTTGCTGATACAAGCAACAAGGGACCAGAGTCTACTTAAGTCCCTTTCGTTAGGGAGTTTGTTAATGTGTTTCCAGAGGAGTTGTCTGGTCTATCTCCAGTCCGTGAGGTATACTTCAGTATTCAGCTTGAGCCCGGGACGACTCCGTTGTCTAAAGCTCCCTACCGAATGGCTCCAACAGATTTGAAGGAGCTTAAGACTCAGTTGCAGGAACTCCTAGACAAGGTGTTCATCCGTCCAAGTGTTTCACCTTGGGGTGTGCCTGTGTTGTTTGTGAAAAAGAAAGATGGGTCGATGCAGTTATACATTGACTACCGAGAACTGAATAAGGTAACAGTGAAGAACAAATACCCTTTACCAAGGATCGATGATCTGTTTGACCAACTGCAAGGAGCGAAGGTATTTTCTAAGATTGACTTGCGGTCAGAGTACCATCAGTTGAGAATCAGGGACGAGGATATTCTGAAGACTGCCTTTAGGTCTAGGTACGGACACTTTGAGTTCACGGTGATGTTCTTTGGCTTGACGAATGCCCCAACAACGTTTATGGAACTGATGAACAGGGTATTCAAGGAGTTCTTAGACACCTTTGTGATCGTATTCATCGACGATATTTTGGTGTACTCCAAGTCAGAGGAGGAACATGAAGTTCATTTGACGGAAGTGTTGACAACTTTGAGAATTAATAAGTTATATGAAAAGTTCTCCAAGTGTGAGTTTTGGTTGCAACAGGTAGCCTTCTTAGGACACGTGGTGTCTAAAGAAGGTGTAACAGTGGATCCCGCCAAGATTGAGGATGTGACAGATTGGCCTCGCCCTAAGATCGTTTCTGAAGTGCGAAGCTTTTTGGGTTTGACAGGCTACTACAGAAGATTTGTCAAGGATTTCTCCAAGATAGCCACACCCTTGACTCAGTTAACCCGGAAGGGAAACCTCTTTATGTGGTGTGAGGCTTGTGAAGCGAGTTTTCAGGACCTCAAGAACAGGCTAGTCTCTGCACCTGTGCTTGCAGTATCTGATGGCTCAGGAAGTTTTGTGGTCTACAGTGATGCCTCCAAGAAAGGTTTGGGTTGTGTGTTGATGCAGAATGGAAAAGTGATTGCCTATGAGCGGAATTACTCGACTCACGATTTGGAGTTGGCTGTCATGGTTTTCGCTCTAAAGATATGTCGACATTACTTGTATGGAGAAAAGATTTAGATGTACACAAACCACAATAGCCTTAAGTATCTTTTTACCCAGAAGGAGTTAAATATGAGGCAATGCAAATGGTTGGAGTTGGTAAAGGACTATGAGGTTGAGATACTGTACCATCCAGGCAAAGCGAATGTTGTCACTGACACCCTTATCAGGAAGGTGTCTCACACTTCAACCCTGGTCACGAGGCAAGTTCCGTTGTGTTCAGAGATGGAACGTGCGGAGATAGCAGTTGTGGTGAGACAGGTCACAACACAACTGAACCAGTTGTCGGTACGACCGACCTTGAGGCATCGAGTTATTGAGGCTGAGCAGGGAGACTCAAGTTTTGAGGATTGTTGGCGTTAGGCAAAATGTGGTGAGGAAAACGAGTTCTCTGTGACAACAGATGGTGGACTACTGTTCAGGGGACGATTGTGTGTTCCTGCTGAGAGTAGTCTCAAGGAGGAGATTTTGTCTGATTCTCATAATTCTCATTTCTCAGTGCATCTGGGAAACACTAAGATGTACCAATATTTGAAATCATTCTATTGGTGGCGTGGTATGAAAAGAAATGTGGCAGAGTTTGTCAGCAGGTGTTTAGTGTGCCAGCAAGTTAAAGCACCGAGACAGAAGCCAATAGGGTCGTTGCAACCTCTGGAAGTACCCTAGTGGAAGTGGGAGAAGATCTCGATGGACTTTATTTCGGGGTTGCCCCGGACAGCTAAAGGATTCACAGTAATCTAGGTGATTGTGGCTAGACTAACTAAGTTCGCTCACTTTCTGCCTGGTAAGCCAACCTATAAAGTTGAGAAGTGGACACATCTGTTCATGGAGGAAGTAGTAAGGTTGCATGGAGTCCCGGTGAAGATTGTGTTTGATAGGGACCCACGGTTCACCTCGAACTTTTAGGTGAGTTTTCAGAGAGCCCTAGGGGCACAGAGTAACTTTAGTACAACGTTTCACCCACAGACCGATGGCCAAATAGAAAGGGTGAATCAGATTCTGGAGGATATGCTTCGGGCATGTGCGTTAGACTTCACAGGTAGTTGGGACTCACACCTTCACATGATGGAGTTTGCTTATAATAATAGTTATCAGGCAACTATTGGTATGCCCCCTTTCGAAGCCATTTATTGGAGAAGGTGTAGGATCCCAGTGTGTTGGGGAAAGGTTGGTGAACGAAAGTTGTTGGAACCCGAGTTGGTCCAGGTGACAAATGAGGCCATACAGAAAATCAGGACAAGGATGTTAAGAGCGCATAGTAAACAGTTATGGTGATGTCATGCGTCGAGAGTTGGAGTTTGTTGTTGGAGACTTTGTGTTCTTGAAAGTTGCACTTATGAGGGGTGTTCTGAGGTTCGGTAAGAAAGGAAAGTTGAACCCTAGATTCGTTGGTCCTTTCGGGATCCTGGAGCGCATTGGGCCGGTGGCTTATCAGTTGGCCTTACCACCGTCCCTTGCGTCGGTCCATGATGTGTTTCATGTATCTATGCTGCGAGGGTATGTGCTAGATGTTTCGCACGTAATCGACTTTGAGCCACTAAAGTTAGACAAGGATCTGAGTTACTAGGAAAAGCCAGTGAAAATTCGTGCTCGTGATAATAAAGTCCTGAGGAACAGAGAAATCAACCTTGCTAAGGTCCTTTGGCAGAACCATCATCTCAAGCAAGCCACTTGGGAGCGCAAGGAGGAGATGCGAGCAAGTCACCCAGTGCTGTTTAGAGCTAGCTACTTTCGAGGACGAAAGTTCCTAAGGTGGGTAGGTTGTAACAGTCGGTTCTTAAAAAAAAAAAGACTCGTTCGAGTCGTGAGCCGAAACGCAATGGCGACAGCTTTCGTCGTATGCCAAGACTCTTCGCCCGACCCTCTCTCTCTCTCTCTCCCTTCCTCTTCTTCCCCCGACCCTCTCTCTCTCCCTTCCTCTTTCCCCCTACCCTCTGTCTCTCTCTCTCGGTTCTCTCTCTCGCTCAGTCCCCCTCTCTCTCTCTCGGTTCTCTCTCTCACTCAGTCCCTCACTCAGTTCTCTCTCTCTCACACAGTCCCCCCTCTTTCTCTCGTCTCTCAGATCGTCGTCGCGCTGACACGGAGCTTCATCTCCACCTTCGGAAGCTCGTCTGAAGCAGTCCACTGTCACCGCCCAACGAGCCCTTTGCCGCGAAGCCAGCCGCCGATCAAAGAGATCCGCGAGACCCATCATTTGGTTCAGCCGGTTCGAGCTCATTTCAGTAAGTTTTCGAGGAACAAAGACCGATTCTGAATAGATCGCCTCACGAGGATTCCAGATCTGCTACCCCACGCTTCGCCACCGCCACCTTCACGTGCCGCCGCCGTCGAGATGCCTCCTTGTTAGGATTTTTGTCCTAATCTCGTGTTTGTAAATTATTGTTTGAAATTAATAAGAGTTATTTATTTCATTACTTTGTGTCTCGCATTATTTGTAAACTTTTCCAATAAACTAAGCTCTAGGGTCATTGAATTTATGAGAGAACTAGAACTTGAACGGTGTGTAGTGGACACACGGGGAGGATCACGTTCGAGTTAATGACCCGAACGGTCTACAGTATATGGATAGGGTTGGAGACCTAATCCACGGATACACTTTGTGCATGCGACCGCTTTGTATTAGATACAAACGAGGTGATCCGACTCGTTCATGTGGTTGACATGCGAGTGGGGGCATCTGTGCAATGAGATTGTACAAGACCAGATCGTGAGTTATTAGACCTCTTTGATGTAACACCGCTGTGATGAGACTAATAACTTCATAGATGACCATTAGTGACTCGACTTGAATCCTGAGCGTGTTACAGACTCCTGTCTGCGAGGGTCTGTCCTTTGACTAGTACGGGTGAAGGTGGTCACAGTTACTCGCCCAATATGCCTATCTTCTTAAGGAGAGGACCAAGTAGGGAGCTGGGAACTTAACTACGCGAGATGAAATTCACTCGTTCCCGCCTTTAGGGAAACTAGAGGGGTTGTTCCCTTAAGTGCTGTCTCCAGGGCTTGGACAATGAGCGCCCACCTTCTCACTGGCCCGAGAAGGGTGTTGTGTATGGTTGGACCATCACAATATGTTGTTCATTAGAGGAGTAGTGGAGACTTAAGGAACAAGAGGTAGACACAGGGGTGAAACGGTAATTTGACCCAACCGTGTCTACGAACAACCTGTGAAGGGTCGACTCATGGACATTGGTTATATCAGTGGACACGTAATATTCTGCATTGATGGGAGTGCAGCTACGGGCTATAGTGGAGTGTTACCGTAGCTAATGAATATTGATTAACCGGGTCAAAGAGTTTGACAGGTTAATCTCGGATCATTGAAGCCCGTCACTGTAGGTCCATTGGGTCCCTCGGTTGGCTCAATCTGGATTTAAAGAAGGGTTAATGTTTTGGTATGAAATTGAAGTGTTCAATTTCACTTTAAGGGCATTTATGTCATTTATATGAGATATGAATGATATAATATATAGTTTAATGTGAATGAGATTCATAATAAACTATAGGTTAGCCTAATTGTTGAATTAGGGCTAATTGGAGAAATTAATTGAGAGAAATTAAATTGGATGTGATTCAATTTAATTAATCAACAATTATTGCAAATGAGATATGAGATATCTTATATTATGTGGTTATGCAAATGAGATTTGCATAACCTATGATTGTGGTAAAGTGGTAATAATATGGAGATTTTAACTCCATCATTTCCACTATTTAAACCCTTTGCAAGAAGGGATTGGTGTGCAATTCTCTCATTTTTTGATTTTGATCAAAGAGAAGATATCAAAATTCTCTCTACTCTCTCAACTCTCCTCCCTCTCCAAAACTCTAAGAGAGTCCCACAACTCTCCTCCTTTCCAAAGGAAGAATAACCGAGACTCTAAGTGGTTGTGTTCGAATTTCGTTCGAGAGAAGGCTTTGTTGAGTTCGAGAAGCACGAAGCGTTCGTGATCAAGGAAGGATTTAAGAAGATTTGTCTACAACAAGTAAGTATGTTCTTCTTGCTGTAAATTCTTCCTCTTTTGCATGTTTAGCCTAGATCTAAAAGTTAGATCATTTTGACAAAATCAAGTAGCGTAATGATACCATGACAATTCGATCGTCTTTCGCTGCGCGAGAATTTTCATTCCCTTCAATTGGTATCAGAGCCATTTCGATGGTTCTTCATTATGCACTGTTTTTTGTTAAAATAGGTGGGTAATTTACTTTGAATTCATGAGATGAATGTTGGTTTGCGAATTTGGATGTTTTCGATTTTGGCACTAGATTAGATTTACAATTTATGTTGATGAGATCAATGTAAGGACTCGTTGTTTTTGGGCATTTTGTTGTAAATCGAGTCTGTAAAATCTGAGTCTTTAGTAGCAAGAGTCGTTGTGAAGAAATTGGGGCGGAAATGGGCGAATTTTGAAGCACAAACAGCAAAGGAGTTTGTTGTACAGGCGACGACGTTGAGACGCTGCTCCTTTGCGTCTCAACGTTGTGCCGATGGGAAGCGCGCGCGCTGCAGACAACGTTACCTAACGCTAGGCGTAGCGTTACCAACGCCCACCGGGCGTTGAGTACGCCGGTCGACGCCGAAGTAGCGAGCGTTACCTTAGCAAACACCGCACGCGTTGAGGGGTAGTTCGCGAGACGATTCGGGCGTGGCGATTGCATTTGGAGTAGTGGGGCAGTTTATTTTCGGATTTTTTTAATTTCTTTATTTGTAAAATGTATTTATTTTATTTTATTTAATTATTTTGTTAAATAATATTAATATAAGTGTTATATTAATGTTATTTAATTAAATAATTGCCCCTAGGTGCCAAAACCGGTCCATTTTTGCTATTTAATTATTTTATGCATGAGATGTATGATTTAATTAATTTCTATGTGCATAATGTATGTCATATAGATTTAAAATCCCACCTTAGGTTAAACATTTTCATGCATCATTTATATTATAAGAGTTATAATATATAGTTTGCATGATAGGTTATATTATAAGAGTTATAATATAATTAAATGCATGTTTAATTTAATTAATATAAGTGTTATATTTTTTAGATTAATGTATGTTCATGCATTTATATTCATGAGATGAATATTATTTTGTTAGTATATAGTTATTCATGTGATGAATGATCAAACACTATAACATAGAAATGCATGCAACCTAAGTTAATTATTAGTTTTAAAGAGTTTAGAACTTGAATAATTAGACTTAGGTTTTCTATTTTCTAATGAGACTAGAAATTAGGAAATCAAAGTTTAGTCTATGAATGGAGACTGATTAGTAACTCTGTCCAAGGAAGGTTTTGTCTAAGGCTGGGGTATTTAAGTTGACGCTTGCGGAACACCCCTACCTGGAAATCGACACAGGAGTGAATTCGTCCTGGAGATTCTTAGATTATACTTATCGTGAGTGCTGCTAATTAAAAGTGTTTTAATTTACTCACATAGACCTAAGTTATAATGTGATTATAGACTTAGGTGAATACCATATAAGAGTTATATTGGTAGACTTAGATAAATTTTTAGCCGGTTTATCTAGGTCAATCCCTATTAAAATTAAAGTGCTGAGTGGGAGGAAATAAAGTGTATGAGATACATTTGAATTTCCAACCACAAATCTCCTTTAAGTCCACACCGTGAGATCTATACTCGGCCTCGTGGCGCAAATGGAGCGTCCCCCTTTGGGTGGCATTTGTATAGGTTAATATCATCATGGATGGAGAGAATACTTATAGTCAGTGGGGGCGGGACTTGTGAAAACGAGACCCGCGGTCTCTTCTTTCGATTCACACCGTGAGACGCCTATGATCCGCCTGCTAGTTTGGCTCGGACTGGACAATCCCTCGGAGGGCTTTGATCATGGGAGTCGGAACACCGTGAATTCCCGAAAGGGATACAGTTTCCTGGTTGGATTTCCTTCTTGGTTTACCCTTCGGTGGCCATTGTTTGGACGGATGCTTGGAAACTTAAAGATTGAGGGTGACACTCACGAAATTGGTTAAGTGTTAATGAATTCGACCGAACAATGGTAATTGGACGCCTAATGGAATAAGAGTTATTCTGGGATTAGGGTTTGATCGAGAAAGTCTCGTCGTAGAGGAGGAGTGTTCTGTTCACCCTTCGGTGGCGGTCATTCTAAACCTTTAGGGTATCATTGCAAAATTTTGAATGACCTAGGGATCATGAAACTTTTTTTGCTAAAACTTGATTGGATTTCAAAAGTTTTTGCGAGACTAACACAAAGTTTTCTTAATTTTTCAAATTTAAAACATGTCTAGCGCAATTATAGCTCTACTACGCGTCCGATAAATTAGTGGGAGATAATTACAAAGTTGGAAAAACAACATAAACACAATTTTGGTAATCGACGACATTAAGTTCGTGCTTCTAAGGAGTGTCCTCGGATCTTCGGGTTATTTGCGTCGCGAAGTGTTCGCGATGCATACGATCGATGGATCCGGCCAATGAAAAGGCCAGTGTCTACATCATTGCCGGCATGTCCGATATTTTGGCAAAGAAGCATGGTGATGGTCACCGCCAAGGAGATCATGGAGTCCTTGCGAAATATTTGGACAACGATCCTTCGGTCCCAGATGACTCATTGAAATACGTCTTCAATGCACGGATGAAAGAGGGGTCGTCTGTCATCGTGAACATGTTCTAGACATGATGACCCACTTTAATCTGGCTGAGATGAACGGTGCTTCGATCGACGAGTCGAGCCAAGTCAGTTTTATTTTGGAGACTCTTCCGAAGAGTTTCCTTCAGTTTCGTAGCAATGTTGTTATGAACAAAATTAGCTACACTCTGACTACCCTCCTCAATGAGCTACGAAATTTCCAGTCCTTGAACAGGGTCAAGGCATCGGAATCTGAGGCAAATGTTGCCTACAGGTCTTATCATAGGGGTTCGACCTTTGGGACGAAACCTGTTGTTTCTTCACGCCTGAAAGGGAAAAAGAAGATGGAGAGGGGTAAAACTGACCGAGATGCCGCCCACAAGGGCAAGAAGGTCAAGGACGTTGCAGAGAAAGGAAAGTGTTTCCACTGCAATGGAGGCAGACATTGGAAGAGGAACTGTCCTAAATTTCTGGCCGAGAGGAAGAATCAAGGTAAATGTGATTTACTTGTGACAGAAACTTGTTTAGTGGAGAGTAGTGACTCTGCCTGGATATTGGATTTGGGCGCCACTAACCATGTTTGTTCTTCTTTTCAGGGGATTGATTCCTGGCAGTCGCTGCGAGAGGGTGAGGTAACTCTACGGGTTGGATCCGGGAAGCTTGTCTCTGCTGCAGCGATCGACACGTTGAAGCTACATTTTGGCAGGAACTACATTTTGTTGGACAATTTGTACATAGTTCCAGGGTTCACTAGAAACCTAGTTTCTATTTCCCCGCCTTTTAGAAAAAGCAGTATTTCCGTTTCATTTCATGGTAATAAAGCGTTTATTTTCAGAAATGGTAATCTTATTTGTTCTGCTTCACTTGAGCATAATCTGTATGTTTTGAAACCTAATTTGGTCAAAAGTATTTTGAATACTGAATTGTTTAAAACTGCAGAAACACGAACTAAGAAAGTGAAAGTTTCTCCTAAGGAAAATGCTCATCTTTGGCATCTACGGTTAGGCCACATTAATCTCAATAGGATTGAGAAACTAGTGAAGAGTGGACTTCTTAACGAGTTGGAAGAAAACTCTTTGCCGGTGTGTGAGTCATGCCTTGAGGGCAAGATGACCAAACGTCCTTTTAGTGGAAAAGGATATAGAGCCAAAGAGCCTCTTGAGTTAGTACATTCTGACCTTTGTGGTCCGATGAATGTTAAAGCTCAGGGCGGTTATGAGTACTTCGTGTCTTCATAGACGATTACTCGAGGTATGGGTATATTTACCTAATGCACAGGAAGTCTGAAACTCTTGAAAAATTCAAGGAGTACAAGACTGAGGTTAAGAACCACTTAGGTAAATCACTTAAAACACTTCAATCGGATCGAGGTGGAGAGTACATGACATTGAATTTCAGGACTATATGATAGAACACGAAATTACGTCCCAACTCTCAACACCTGGTATGCCACAATAGAATGGTGTATCGGAGAGGAGAAACAGAACCTTGTTGGACATGGTTCGATCGATGATGAGCTATGCTCGTCTCCCTGATTCTTTTTGGGGTTACGCAGTGGAGACTACGGCCTATATTTTGAACAACGTTCCGTCGAAGAGTGTTTGTGAAATACCTTTCGAACTTTGGAGTGGACGTAAAGGGAATTTACATCACTTCAGAATTTGGGGATGTCCGACCCACGTGTTGGTGTCAAACCCGAAAAAGTTGGAACCCCGTTCGAAATTGTGCCTATTCGTAGGTTACCCCATAGTCTATTTTACTATCCTAAGGAAAATAGGGTGCTTGTGTCGACAAACGTCATTTTCCCAGAGGAAGACCACGTCAGGAATCATTTACCAAGGAGTAAAATTGTGTTAAATGAAATGGACAGTACATCAGCAAGAGTTGTTGATGGGGCTAGTAAGTCAACAAGTGTTGTTGATCCTAGCACGTCTAGTCAAATCCGTTCCCAAGAGTTGGGAATGCCTCGACGTAGTGGGAGGACTGTTAGACAGCCTGATCGCTACATGAGTTTAGCTGAAACCTCAGTTGTCGCTCCTGATGATGACTGTGAGGATCCATTGACCTATGATCAGGCAATGGTTGATGTTGACAAAGACGAATGGATTAAAGCTATGGACCAGGAAATGAAGTCTATGTACTTCAATTCTGTCTGGGAGCTTGTGGATCAATCGGATGGGGTAAAACCTTGTTGCAAATGGATCTACAAGCGTAAACGTGGCGTAGATGGGAAGGTGCGGACCTTCAAAGCCCGACTAGTGGCAAAGGGTTTTACCGAGTTGAAGGGTTGACTATGAGGAGACCTTTTCACCGTTGCCATGGTAAAGTCGATCAGATCCTTCGGCCATAGCGCGTATTATGACTACGAGGTATGGATGATCAGTGAGGATCCATTGACCTATGATCGAGCAATGGTTGATGTTGACAAAGACGCAATGGATTAAAGCTATGGACCAGAAATGAAGTCTATGTACTTCAATTACATGCAGGAGCTTGTGGATCAATCGGATGGGGTAAAACCTTGTTGCAAATGGATCTACAAGCGTAAACGTGGCGTAGATGGGAAGGTGCAGACCTTCAAAGCCCGACTAGTGGCAAAGGGTTTTACCCAGGTTGAAGGGGTTGACTATGAGGAGACCTTTTCACCTGTTGCCATGGTAAAGTCGATCAGGATCCTTCTGGCCATAGCCGCGTATTATGACTACGAGGTATGGTAGATGGACGTCAAGACAGCTTTTCTGAATGGCAAACTTGATGAGACCATCTACATGGACCAACCCAAAGGGTTCATTGCCCAAGGCCAAGAGCAAAAGGTTTGTCGTCTTCATAGGTCCATTTATGGGCTGAAACAAGCTTCGAGCTCTTGGAATATAAGATTTGATGAGGCGATCAAATCTTATGACTTTGATCAAAATGTCGACGAGCCTTGTGTCTACAAGAAAATCATTGACAAAACTGTCGCATTTTTGGTGTTGTATGTGCACGATATTCTTCTCATTGGGAATGAGGTAGAATTTCTTACTGACGTTAAGAAGTGGCTAGCTTCGCAATTCCAAATGAAAGATTTGGGAAAAGCTCGGTATGTTCTAGGTATCCGATAGTCCGAGAAAGAAAGAAACGTAACGCTAGCCTTGTCTCGGGCGCCTTATATTGACAAGATGTTGTCTTGATATAAGATCACGAGAACTCCAAGAAGGGCTTGCTGCCTTTCAGGCATGGGGTTCACTTGTTTAAGGATCAGTGTCATAAGATTCCTCAAGATGTTGAGGATATGAGACGGATTCCATATGCTTCAGCTGTAGGGAGCCTGATGTATGCCATGCTGTGTACTAGGCCCGACATCTGTTATGCAGTAGGGATTGTCGATGAGGTATCGCCTAATCCGATTAGATCACCGGGCACCGTAAAAGCAATCCTCAAGTATCTTAGGAGAACGAGGAACTACAACTTAGTGTATGGCGGTGGGGATTTGATCCTTACGGGATACGGATTACGACTTTCGGAACCGATAAGGATTCTAGGAAATCCACTTCGGGTCAACCTTCATTCGAATGGAGGAGTCAGTAGTATGGCGAAGCATCAGCGAGGATGCATCATCGATTCCACTATGGAAGCGGGTATGTTGCGACTTGTGAAGGCGCAGCGAAGGCTGTTTGGCTTAGGAAGTTCATGACGGATTTGGAAGTTGTTCCAAATATGAACTTGCCGATCACACTGTTCTGTGATAACAGTGGTGCTGTAGCCAACTCACGTGAGCCTCGGAGCCATAAGAGAGGCAAACACAGAGCGCAAGTATCATCTGATACGGGAGATTGTGCACCGCAGAGACGTGACGATCACACAGATAGCGTCGGAGCACAACGTAGATGATCCTTTTACAAAGCCCCTCATGGCTAAGGTGTTTGAGGGTCACCTAGAGAGTCTAGGTCTTCGAGAGCTTCCTGACTAGGGCAAGTGGGAGATATGTAAACGGGTATTCAATGCCCTAGTTTATTGTATTACTTCATTGTAATTTATGTACATTTCAGAAATGTATTTTCTCCACTAGCTTAGTCCAAGTGGGAGTTTGTTGGGATTTTTGTCCTAATCTCGTGTTTGTAAATTACTGTTTGAAATTAATAAGAGTTATTTATTTCATTACTTTGTGTCTCGCATTATTTGTAAACTTTTCCAATAAACTAAGCTCCAGGGTCATTGAATTTATGAGAGAACTAGAACTTGAACGGTGTGTAGTGGACACACAGGGAGGATCACGTTCGAGTTAATGACCCGAACGGTCTATAATATATGGATAGGGTTGGAGACCTAATCCTGGATACACTGTGCATGCGACCGCTTTGTATTAGATACAAACGAGGTGATCTCGACTTCGTTCATGTGGTTGACATGCGAGTGGGGGTATCTGTGCAATGAGATTGTACAAGATCGGACCGTGAGTTATTAGACCCTCACGATGTAACACCGCTGACATGATGGACTAATAACTTCATAGATGACCATTAGTGACTCGACTTTGAATCCTCGAACGTGTTACGAACTCCCATCTCATGCGGGTCACCCTTTGACTAGTATGGGTGAGGGTGGCGAGTTACTCGCCCAATATGTCTATCTTCTCGGGGACGAGGACCAAGTAGGAGCCGGGAACTTAACTACGCGAGATGGAATTCACTCGTTCCGCTTTTAGGAAACTAGAGGGGTTGTTCCCTTAAGTGTTGTCTCCAGGGCTTGGACAATAGGCGCCCACCTTTTCACTGGCCCGAGAAGGGTGTTGTGTATGGTTGGACCATCACAATATGTTGTTCATTAGAGGAGTAGTGGGGACTTAAGGAACAAGAGGTAGACACAGGGGTAAAACGGTAATTTGACTCAGCTGTGTCTGCGAACAACCTGTGAAAGGTCGACTCATGGGCATTGGTTATATCAGTGGACACGTAATATTCTGCACTGACAGGTCTATTAGGTCCTTCGGTTGAGTGTTACCGTAGCTAATGAATGTTGATTAACCGGGTCAAAGAGTTTGACAGGTTAATCTCGGATCATTGGAGCCTGTCACTGTAGGTCTATTAGGTCCTTCGGTTGGCTCAATCTGGATTTAAAGAAGGGTTAATGTTTTGGTATGAAATTGAAGTGTTCAATTTCACTTTAAGGGCATTTATGTCATTTATATGAGGTACAAATGATATAATATATAGTTTAATGTGAATGAGATTCATAATAAACTATAGGTTAGCCTAATTGTTGAATTAGGGCTAATTGGAGAAATTAATTGAGAGAAATTAAATTGGATGTGATTGAATTTAATTAATCCACAATTATTGCAAATGAGATTTGCAATATGAGATATGAGATATCTTATATTATGTGGTTATGCAAATGAGATTTGCATAACCTATGATTGTGGTAAAGTGGTAATAATGTGGAGATTTTAACTCCATCATTCCCACTATTTAAACCCTTTGCAAGAAGGGATTGGTGTGCAATTCTCTCATTTTCTTGATTTTGATCAAAGAGAAGAGATCAAAATTCTCTCTACTCTCTCAACTCTCCTCCCTCTCCAAAACTCTAAGAGTCCCACAACTCTCCTCCTTTCCAAAGGAAGAACAACCGAGACTCCAAGTGGTTGTGTTCGGGTTTCGTTCGAGAGAAGGCTTTGTTGAGTTCGAGAAGCACGAAGCGTTCGTGATCAAGGAAGGATTTAAGAAGATTTGTCTACAACAAGTAAGTATGTTCTACTTGCTGTAAATTCTTCCTCTTTTACATGTTTAGCCTATATCTAATAGTTAGATCATTTTGACAAAATCAAGTAGCGTAATGATACCATGACGATTCGATCGTCTTCTGCTGCGGGGGGATTTTCATTCCCTTAACTCCTTCCACGCGATCACCTTGGTCCGTTCCTTAGCTCGTTTTGGATCTTCGTTGGGTGAGTTTTGCTACTCTTAAGTCTTTAGGGTCCCGTTGTGATCGGTTTATTAATTTTGTTCACGTTCTTCATTAGGGACTATTTGGAAATAGAAGCACATTTGGAGCACGCTACGTTTATCAAGTTGCACGTTGTTGCTTGATTATAGGTAAGTAGTCGTTTAGACTTTACTACCTCTAAGTGTAGGGCTTAAGGGCACAATTGCATGCAATATCTGGATTGAAACTGAATAATTTGGTTGTAGTAGCATGTTAGGATGTGAGGATCACAGTTGTGCCGATTCAAGTTCATTTGATTGTGTTTGATGTTTATCTGTGTTGAAATCCGAACTTGTTGGTTAAAAGTATGGTTTGTCTGTTAGTCCTATGTGAATTGTATCTAGTAGAGCCGGGGTAAGCTTGTGCTGAGGATTTTGAATGTGCTATTGTGACTGAGGATGTTCGTTCCCTCTAGTAGGAGCCTGATAGTCTCGTGCTTAGTTTGGATGTAACTTGGGAAGTGTTGTAGAGCCTTGGATCGTAGCTAGCACAACCAGTCCTAGTGTACGCCCAAGTTTCTGTGTAACCCTTAGCAGGCTGATACTCGAGGTTTGCGAGATGATGATGTTGATATGGGATGTGGTGGTCCACCCCCCATCCAGTTGTGCGGCTCGGGGTATGATCCTCAGAGTCAAAGGGGTTAGATAGAGTCCTTCGCCCTAGTACATGTTCGAGAATGAACCCATGGTCGATTGTGTGTGGTAGTACCGCATTCGATGCATTTTGGGATGTGGTGGTGATGGGGATCTGATCCCCTTGAGCAGCAAAGACGTGTTTTAAGATCGATTAGCTTGATTGTTTTGGTTTACTAGAAATATCAGTACATTGGGTAAATGAAACGGAGATAAGCATACAATCTAATCTAATTAGAGTATGGATCCTAAACATGCAAACATGTTGTAAATTTAATAAACTATAAGGAAAATCTAAGTTACCTTTGTAGTTTCTCAACAACAGCAACTCCTTGCTCAACCAAAGTTTACAGCAACACAACAAATTCTTCTCTGTTCTTTTCCTCAGGACAAAACCACAAAAGAGAACCTCCTATCCTCTGAGTTTCTACTTAGATCCAATCCTTGGTAGGAAGGATTCCAACTGATTTGGAAAGGAGAAGGGAATTTGAGAGAGAGAGATTTTTTTTTAGCAATTCACAAATTGCACACCATTATCGATAAAAAAAATTGATCTCTTTTCTCCTTGTATAACTATCGGGAGAAGAAGAGCGGTAGTGGTAATGTGTTTAGATGACATGTTCCCTTAATTTAATTAATAAAATAATTAATAATTAATAATATAATATAATTAAATCATATTTAATTATATAATTATCAAAGTAAATCACATTTAATTAAATCAAATTAAATATCATATACTTAATTTGGATTAAATCACATTTAATCAATTTTTTCCTCTAACCTATAGTTTTAATGCACATCTTATGCACATTAAATTTTAACCTATAGTTTTCAAATATGAATCTCATTCACATTTCAAAATAATATTTAAACTCTTTCAAATATTTAATTCTCTCACATAATTTAATATGAATTATATTCACATTAAATTTATAATATAAAGTTCCAAAACTTTATATTATAACGTATCTATATACATTAAATTTATTTCCTAATGAATTTGAACATTTCAAATTCAAACGATCTAAGAACCCTTTACAAGCTAGAAGGTGGACCTAATGGACCTACATATCAGAAGCTCCAATGATACGAGATTATTCGGTTAATCTCATTAACCTCCTAATCAACATTCGTTAACTGCGGAAACACTCCACTAAAGTCCCGCAGCTGCACTCTTCTCATTGCAGATATATTTCTATGTCCACGGATATTGACCAAGAACAACAAATCAATCCTTCACGAATGTTCGTAACACCAGTTGGGTCAAATTACCATTTTACCCCTGGGTTACATCTTGTACCTTAAGTACTAATGCTCTTCTAATGAACAATTTGTTTGTGGTTCAACTAACAAACAGAAGTCCCTCTCGGGCCAATGAGAGGGTCGGGCCCTTTGTTCAAGTCCCAGAGACATCACTTAAGGGAACATTCATCTACTTAACTTAGTAGGCGGGAATGAGTGAATTCCATCTTGCTAAGCTAAAGTCCCCAGCTGCTCACTCGATCTTGTCCCCAAGAAGGTAGGCATATTGAGTCGGCGAATTGGCCACTCTCGCCGATACTAGTCAAAGGACAATCCCTAGCAAACAGGTGTTCGTAACCTGCTCAGGATTGAGATCAAGTTGCCTAGGTCATCCTAGTGAAATAGAAACCTAGCTGGTCAACGAAGTTACATCTAGTGGTTACTATCTCGCGGTTCGGTCTTATGTAATCTCATTACATAGGATATCCCCACTCACATGTCATCTACACGAACACGTTAGGATCACAGTGTTTGTATTATATACAAAGTGGGCCACATCCATAGTGTTACCATGGTAAGGTACCCAAACCTTATCCCCTTACTATAGACCCTTTAGGGTGTATCTCGAACCGAGATCTTTTATAAGTACACTACATTCAGTTCAAGAGACATTTTACAGCCTTGTATGTTTAGTTTATTGGATTTAGGGTTAAAATAAAGGGCAATATCGTAAATAACGAGTAATAACTCTTTATTGAAATAATAACTCTTTATCACAATAAGTAGAACACAATTACAAACTACGAGTTTTAGGGCATAAACCCCAACAAACTCCCACTTGAACTCAAACTCTCACTTGAACTACAACTCTAGTGGGGTACATTAAAATCTAAAACAATGGTTACAGAGATACAAATACAATAAACTAGGGAATCCATATACCTATTACATATCTCCCACTTGCCCTAGATTAGCCTATGTACATATCTCGTAGACCTAGACTTTCCAAATGACCCTGGAACACTTTAGCCGTGAGAGTCTTTGTAAACGGATCAACAATGTTATGCTCCGAAATGATCTTCGTGACTATCACATCTCCTCGTTGCATTATTTTTCGTATCAGGTGATACTTTCTCTCGATGTGCTTGTCTCGCTTATGGCTGCGAGGTTCCTTCGAATTGGATACCACACCACTGTTGTCATAGTATAAGGTGATGGAAAATTCCATATTTGGAACAACTTCCAAATCAGTAAGAAATTTCCTTAGCCAAACAGAGTCTTTGGCTGCTTCACAAGCAGCGACATACTCAACCTCTATCGTGGAGTCAGCGATGCATCCTTGCTTGATGCTTCACCATTCTATAGCTCCCCCGTTAAGGGTGAAAACTGATCCCGATGTGGATTTCTTAGAATCCTTATCAGTCTGAAAATCAGAATTAGTGTATCCAGTAAGGATCAAATCCTTAGTCCCATGCAAAAGCGTATAATCCCTCGTTCTCCTAAGATACTTGAGGATATTTTTAACTGCGATCCAGTGGTCTAACCCCAGATTGGATTGGTACCTACTGACTATTCCCACTGCCTAACAAATGTCTGGCCTCGTGCACAACATAACATACATTAAGCTACCTATTGCAGAGGCATAGGGAATATGTCTCATATCCTCTACTTCTTGAGGTGTCTTAGGACATTGTTCTTTCGACAAATGAACTCCATGCCTGAAGGGTAATAAGCCCCTCTTGGAATTCTACATCGAATATCGGGCCAACATTTTGTCGATATAAGACGCTTGAGACAGAGCTAGCGTTCTGTTCTTGCGATTCCTGAAAATCTGAATCCCAAGAACATACTGCGCCGCTCTCAAATCTTTCATTTGGAATTGGGTTCGCCAACCATTTCTTTATGTCAGTTAGGTATCGTACATCATTCCCAACGAATAGGATATCATCCACATAAAGTACTAAGAAAGCTACTTTGTCGTTGATGATCCTCTTGTAAACACAAGACTCATCAACGTTTTGGTCAAAGCCATAAGACTTGATCGCAATATCAAATCTTATGTTCCAAGATCTGGATGTTTTTTTCAACCCATAAATGGATCGATTGACCTCGCAAACTTTTTGCTCCTGACCTTGGGTTATGAACCATTCGGGCTGAGACATATAGATGTTCTCGTCAAGATTACCATTCAAAAAGGCAGTCTTGACATCCATTTGCCAAATTTCATAATCATAAAAAGCGGCTATGGACAAGAGTATCCATATAGACTTAAGCATAGCGATAGGGGAAAAAGTTTCCTCATAGTCAACTTCTTCCCTTTGGGTAAAACCATTTGCTACAAGTCTGGCCTTAAAGGTTTGTACTTTTTCGGTTGCATCTTTTTTTCTCTTATAGATCCATTTGCACCCTATGGGTCTTACCCCTTCAGGTTGGTCTACAAGTTCCCAAACTGAATTGAAGTACATTGACTCCATTTCAAAGTCTGTGGCTTTGATCCATTAGTCCTTATCTACGTCATTCATTGCCTATATATAAGACAATGGATCCTCTACATCGTCATCAGGTATGACAACTTGAGTTTCAGCTAAACCCAAGTAGCGGTCAGGTTGGGAAACAACCCTCCCACTGCGTCGAGACATTCCCAACGATTGAGAAGGACGAGATTGACTCGATGTGTCGGCTTCTTTATCAACCCTTGATGAAGGTCCAACTTGATCAACAACTCTTGTTGACTCATGTGTAGCTTCATTTAATACTAACTTATTACGTGGTTTATGGTTCCGCATGTGATCTTCCTCCAAGAAAGTAGCGTTTGTCGATACAATCACCTTATTTTCTTGTGGGTTGTAGAAAAGACCACCTCTCGTTTCTTTGGGATAGCCAACAATTGGCATAATCTTGAACGAGGTTCCAATTTCTTTGGGTTTGTCACCAACACGTGTGTCAGACAACCCCAAATCCTAAAGTGTTGTAAACTAGGTTTACACCCTTCTATAACTCAAAAGGTGTTTCTGAAACACTCTTTGATGGAACAACATTCAAGATTTGAACCGCAGTCTCTACTGCGTAACCCCAAAACGAGGTAGGCAATTGAGCATAGCTCATCATAGATCGAACCATGTCTAACAAGGTTCTATTTCTCCTTTCAGATACACCATTTTGCTGAGGTGTATTAGGTGCCGAGAGTTGAGATTGGATTTCATGTTCTATCCAATAGTCCTGGAATCTTAGATCCATATACTCTCCACCTCGATCGGATCGAAGTGTCTTAATGATTTTCCCTAATGCATTCTCTACTTTAGCCTTAGTCTTTGAACTTTTCAAGAGCCTCAGACTTATGATGCATTAGGTATAGATCACCATACCCCGAATAATCATCTATGAAAGAGATGAAATATTCATACCCTCCCCGAGCTTTAACATTCACCGGACCACAAAGATCCGAATGTATAAGCTCCAAGGGTTCTTTGGCTCTATAACCTTTTCCGAAAAAAGGTCGCTTAGTCATTTTACCTTCCAAGCATGATTCGCAAGGAGATAGAGAATCATCTTCTAACTTATTTAGAAGTCCATTCTTTGATAGTCTCTCAATCCGGTTGAGATTTATATGACCAAGTCTAAGATGCCAAAGATAGGTATTATTATTTGGAGAAATTCTTTGCCTTTTACTTTGAGTATTTGTAGTTTTAAACATCTCATGATTTAAAATTCTCTTAGTTTTATTCGGTTTAAGTACATACAAGCCATTTTCTAACTTAGCAGAACAAATATTGACACCTTTCTTTGAAATGAACACTTCATTAATTGAAAAGCTAATACAATAGCCAAGTTCAATTAAGCAAGAGATAGAAATTAAGTTCCTCTTAATCTTGGGAACTATGTACAAATTTTCTAAAAATATAAATTTATCTCTAAAAAACAGTTTGGCATCTCCCACTTCACGAGCTGAGACGACGTCTCCCGTTCTGACCCTGAGCGTCATCTCACCCTCTTCGAGCTCCTTGAAGGAACTAGTTTCCTGTAACGAAGAGCAAACATGATTAGTGGCTCCTGAATCAAGTATCCAGGTAAAATCATCATTTTCCACTAAACAAGTTTCATGAACTCAGCAAGGTACTTTGGGTAGTTTCGCTTACAGTGTCTGTCCATGTTGCAGTAGAAACACTTTCCTTTGTCTGCAACCTTAGCCTTTCCCTTGCCCTCCTATCTTCTTCTTTTGGGTTTTCTTAAACCCAGAAGATGCACCACAGGACTTAGTTCCAGAGGATGCACCCTTCTGGAACCTTCTGGAATGAGCAAACAGATCTGCCTCTCCATCAGCTTGTCTCTTATTCTTCATAAGAAACTGGAAAGTCTGCAGTTCATTGAGGAGAGTAGTCAGGTTGTACTCTATCTTGTTCATCATCGCATTGCTACAAAATTGCAGGAAACTCTTCGGAAGAGATTCTAGGATGAACGACACCTGACTTTGCTCGTCTATAACCGCGCCGTTCATTTCAGCCACGTTGAAGTGAACCATCAGATCGAGAACATGTTCTCTCACTGACGATTCCTCCTTCATACGAGAGTTATAAACGTACTTGAGGTATTTGTGTCGAAATTGTCCTGATGGTTGTCAAAACATATTCTGCAACGAACTCATGATCTCACGAGCTGAGACCATGTCCTCGTGCTTTTTGGCGAGAACTTCAGAAACACTGGCCAAAATGTAGACCTTGGCCTTATCATTAGCCTTGATCCAACGGTCGTACGCATCTTTAACAGTTTGAGGAGAGTTTCGAGCAGTGACCTGAGGACATTCCTCAGTTAGTACAAACCGAAGGTCGTCAACAACGAGAATCGTATTCAGGTTGGACTTCCACGTAGTATAATTTTCGCCAGTTAAATGTTCGCTTCTGAGTAAGGCTATTATGGAGGACGAAATGCTGAAATTTCAAAACAATTCTAATTAGTTATACCTTTAACCCATTACAAACCAATCAAATTTAGCAAAATTATTAAAGAACTCTAGTGTTTAAATTAAACGTTTAATTTTGCAACGATAATTCAAGGGTTTAGAACAAAAACCACCGTCGGGTGGTCAGTCACTCCTCTCCTGAATTGAGACTATCTCAGCTAATTCTCACTACCAGAACATCTCATGTCCAAATGATTTTTAGCTACCGTTTGTTTGGTCAAGGACTTGTTAACTAGCTTAACTTATCCCGTAAATGTGACCCTACCATTTTCAGATCCAATAGGTTCAAGCCAACAAACTACTATTAAGAAAGACAACAGTTGGCAAATTACTTGAGAGACCCTATCCATTTTTGGAGTTCGCAGTGTTTCGACCCCTATAGTCAGGCCCTCCGTAGGGATTGGTTATTCCAGGATAACCTAGCAGGCGGACTATAGAAATCTCACGGTGCGACCTAATGGAGGAGACCGTAGGATACGTTGACACGCGTCCTGCTCCCATTTACTATGAATATTTCCCTCATTCACCTTGGTATTGAACCATGCAAACACTTACCGTAGGGGACACCCTATTGACGCCATGTAGCCGAGCATGGAACTCACGATGTGAACTCTTAAGGATGTGAGAGTTGCGAACATCTCGTTTTCTCCCACTGAAGTTCCTAAGGTTAGGGTGTAGGTTTAACTTAGTTGGATTCTAGCTAAAAGAATTTATCTAAGTTTATGCCTATTATAACTAGGTATTTTAACCTTATATCTAGGTAAATAAACATTTTAATTACCTAGATATAATATAGGAGTATGGTTAATTCAACTCAAGTTCCAGGTAGGAGGTGTTCCGTTAACCGTCAGCTTAAGTACGCCCAACCTTAGACAGAACATCACCGGTAGAGTTCCCTTATAACCAATGTCCTATTGTCCTACTATATTTTAAATTATTTAAAATACTATGTAAGACTAACTTCTAATCCTATTAGAAATTAAATTTAGGTCTAAATTAATTTTAAACAATTTGAAACTAATTTAATTTATCTCAAGTTTCTATGTTTGCATGCAATTCTTTGTTATAGGTTATGGTTTCTAAAACCCCTTTATTTATAACTTTTATAAATTTTAATAATTAACCTATGACAAGCAACTATATTATAAAACCAACAAAAGATTTCAAATTGGAATTATAAATAATATTCAACTAATTGAATAAAGCAAATTACTTAAATAAAATAAAATTTATTTTAAACTAAATAATTTCATGCTCCATGCACTTTATTATCCATATAATCTAATTATAACAATTATAATTAATTACTTATGAAAATAAAATAAATCATACATTTCTACCATATTTATATAACACTTATACAAATACAAAAATGCATGAACATGCTTATCCTAAGGTGAGAAATATTATAAATGACATTTATAAAGAAAATAGTTGTAAAACTGAAAAAAATTGGCCCATAAAGTGCAAATAATAAAATTACACTAATCTTATTACAAAACCAGTCAAAAACTCCTTGAACCGAGCTTAGACCGCTCGAACCGGACCAAAATTGACCCGAACCGCCCAAACCAGTCTGTATTTTCAGGTTGGCGTCATGGCGTTGCAATGCTAAGGAGAGCGTTGCAGCGCTGCCTCATCTTGCACGCGCGCCTAACATCAGGGTAGCGTTGCAACGCTGATGAACGACGTTGCAACGCTGTTGATAACGTTGCAACACTACAGGTTCTGCCAGTAGCTTGATCCTTCGAAAACATCAGCTTTAATTGCCAATTTCTCACTCGATACTCATCCGAATTACTTCAAATTTTTCACGAACGACTCAAAACAATATTATAGACTCGATTATGCACTTAATTGCTCAAAACGCAGGGGTCTTTACATTTAATTTGAACTAATAAAAAATAACTAAGGCCAAAATTTTCCTAAACTAATTTTTACAGCAAACCAAATGCAATTCCCACCTAACCAATGCAAATTTGTTTCAACCAAAACAAAACAAGTATTGCTCTGATACCAATTGATGGGGATTTGATCCCCTTGAGCAGCGAAAACGTGTTTTAAGATCGATTAGCTTGATTATTTTGGTTTACTAGAAAAACCAGTACATTGGGTAAATAAACAAAGATAAACATACAATCTAATCTAATTAGAGCATGGATCCTAAACATGCAAACATGCTGTAAATTTAATAACCTATAAGGAAAATCTAAGTTACCTTTGTAGTTTCTCAACAACAACAACTCTTTGCTCAACCAAAGTTTGCAGCAACACATCAAATTCTTCTCTGTTCTTTTCCTCAGGACAACACCACAAAGAAGAACCTCCTATCCTCTGAGTTTCTACTTAGATCCAATCCTTGGTGGGAAGGATTCCAACTGATTTGGAAAGGAGAAGGGAATTTGAGAGAGAGATTTTTTTTTAGCAATTCACAAATTGCACACCATCATCGATAAAAAAATTGATCTCTCTTCTCCCTGTATAACTATTGATAGGAAGAAGAAGAGTAGTAGTGGGAACGTGTCTGGATGACACGTTCCCTTAATTTAATTAATAAAATAATTAAATTAAATATAATTAGTAATATAATATAATTAAATCATATTAATTATATAATTATCAATCTAAATCACATTTAATTAAATCAAATTAAATATCATATATTTAATTTGAATTAAATATCATATATTTAATTTGAATTAAATATCATATATTTAATTTGAATTAAATCACATTTAATCAATTTTTTCCTCTAACCTATAGTTTTAATGCACATCTTATGCACATTAAATTTTAATCTATAGTTTTCAAATATGAATCTCATTCACATTTAAAATAATATTTGAACTCTTTCAAATATTTAAGTCTCTCACATAATTTAATATGAATTATATTCACATTAAATTTATAATATAAAGTTCCAAAACTTTATATTATAACGTATCTATATACATTAAATTTATTTCCTAATGAATTTGAATATTTCAAATTCAAACAATCTAAGAACCCTTTACGAGTTAGAATGTGGACCTAATGGATCTACAGATCAGAACCTCCAACGATACGAGATTATTCGGTTAATCTCATTAACCTCATAATCAACATTCGTTAACTGCGGGAACACTCCATAAGTCCCGCAGTTGCACTATTCTCACTGTAGATATATTTTTGTGTACACGAATATTGACCAATAACAACAAGTCAATCCTTCACGAATGTTTGTAACAACAGCTAAGTCAAATTACCATTTTACCCCTAGGTTACATCTTGTACCTTAAGTACCAATGCTCCTCTAATGAACAATTTGTTTGTGGCCCTACCAACAAACAGAAGTCCCTCTCGGGCCAATGAGAGGGTCAGACCCTTTGTTCAAGTCCCAGAGACACCACTTAAGAGAACATTCATCTACTTACCCTAGTAGGCGGGAAGGAGTGAATTCCATCTTGCTAAGCTAAATCCCAAGCTGATCACTCGGTCTTGTCCCCAAGAAGGTAGGCATATTGAGTCGGCGAATCTTGCCACTCTCACCCATACTAGTCAAAGGACAATCACTCGCAAACAGGAGTTCGTAACCTGCTCAGGATTGAAATCAAGTTGCCTAGGTCATCCTAGTGAAATAGAAATCTAGCTAGTCAACGGAGTTACATCTAGTGGTTACTATCTCGCGGTCCGATCTTATGTAATCTCATTACATAGGATATCCCCACTCACATGTCATCTACACGAACACGTTAGGATCACAGTATTTGTATCATATACAAAGTGGGCCACATCCATAGTGTTACCAGGGTAAGGTACCCAAACATTATCCCCTTACTGTAGACCCTTTAGGTTGTATCTCGAACCGAGATACTTTATTTGTACACTACATTAAGTTCAATAGATATTTTACAACCTTAGATGTTTAGTTTATTGGATTTAGGGTTAAAATAAAGGGCAATTTCGTAAATAAAAAAAATAACTCTTTATTGAAATAATAACTCTTTATACAATAATTAGAACAAAATTACAAACTTCGAGTTATAAGGCATAAACCCCAACAGGTGGTACGTCCTCCATCCAGTTGTGCGCTCGGGGTATGATCCTAAGAGTCAGAGGGGTTGGATAGAGTCCTTCGCCATAGTGTAGGCCCGGGAATTAGTCTTGTGGTTAGTTGTACCAACCTAGTTTAGAAGCTAAGGGTAGGACATGACTGAGAAATCTGAATGAGAGTTAGGGCCAAGATGCTTGTTATGTGACGACCACGACCACAGGTACTAATTACTTATTTTACTTAACGTTCTTTCGACCTAGGTGTGTAGTTGGATTGGTGGATTTCATCAAGCTCGGTGTTAATGAGTCCTTGATTGTATTAATTTAAAAACGAAATTTTCCCCTTTAGAAAACCATTTAAAAAAAAATTTAAAAGAAGGGGAAGGGTCAATGGCATTTTAGTTATTAGGGTTTAAATGAGGGATTGTTGGGATATTTGGAATTTGACCTAAACCCTAATCTTTTAGTCTCCTTGATATTTAATCCAAAAGAAAACCCTAGCCCTAAGTTGACAAACATCTCCTTCTCCTCCTTCTTGCCCTAGCCGACAGCCGTCTCTCCGTGTTGTTCCTACCGCCGGCAAGTCATCCGCTCTCATCTATTCCAACTGTGCTCGCCGGCAATCACACAAGCAAGGGCTACCCCTTCTGCAACCCACGTACGGAGAGCACGCCGGAGACTAGCACGAACAAGACTCACCCGTCTACACCAGCGATTACGTCGGAGATCGAGCGAGTCTTCAGCCGCCGTCGGAGCGTTCCATCGATCGCAGTCGGAGCGCGCATCCGCTGGTCCGATCGCCACGCCGGCAAGCCGCCCCTGCAGCCACGAGAACTTCTGCAGACCCACGAACGTGAAGTCCCGCCGTGAAGATTTGCAGAGCCGGACCTTCTCACGCGAACTCCAGCCGCCACAAGCCGTCCGTGACCGCCCGGCCGCCACCACCGAATCTTCCGCCGATCGCAGCTGAAGGTCCCAGCCGCCGCAGCTTCCTTGAGTCGCGCGTCCACACCACCGCTGTTCGTGAATCGCTCCACCGCCAAGTCGGATTCCATCACCGTTCAACGCCACGCACAGCCTCTGTTTTGGGGCAGCCCGGTGAGCAAACATTATACCTTTCGACTAGAGAGTTATACAACGATTTTTAGTCATTAAAGCATTTACGTAAGAACTTAAATCGTTGTTCGAACATGACTTCTAGGAACTAAACTAGAGCGGAGTTGAAGGCCAGCATCCAAGCAATCTAAGAGACACTTGGCCTATACGTTGAGATCGAGGTAAGCGGGGCATGAGGCCTCAAGAACTTAAACAGAATACCTCGCGTTATGAATCTGGAATATACTCGGAGTTTAATGCGAGGATTAATGTGTGATTCAGTCCTACAAAAGGAGCGTACTCAAAGGCCGAGGGTTAGGTTTTGAAATAGAATTCGAACTAAGGTAAGGGACCTTGTGCCGAATCTTTTTAAATGGGATTAAAGAAAACGAATTTCAATATTTTATGTGAAATTAGTACGTTATTTTACTTAAAAAGATTTAATGATTTTACACGAGAATATTCCAAGATTTTATGTGAGAATGCCTTGATATTCTATGTGAAGATATCTCAATATTTTATGTGAGTATAATCTAGTATTTTATGCGAGAATATCTTTGTATTTTATGTAAGAATATTCCAAAGATTTCATGTGAGGATAATACAATGATATATCTATGAGAATATTGCATGATTATATACGTGAGTATTACACCCTATCTGATGTGAAAAGTCAAGATTTGCATATCAATGATAATGGTTGTGGCATGTATACTATAGTTATGTTGAATGATGGGACCTCATGCATGTTATGTATGCCATGAAATGATTTGATGATAAATGTGGAAATTGGTCTCCCGAGTGCATTGTGTGCATGGTCAAACATGCATTAGAGACCCTATGGGTCAAATTACAGGGTCCATGAGGGACTCAATCTATACAGGGTCCAGTGAGGGACTCAAACCATACAGAGTCTCATGAGGGACTCAAATTATTACAGTGCCGTGAGGACTCAAAATGAAATGACTCATGATGACCAATTGGCCACTTAAATAAAAAGGAAGTCATGGATTAAAGACTGACGATATGAGAAAGTTTTAGGTCCCGCATATGTACATTTCAACAAGTTTAAAAGTCATGAATGCATGTGTCTCATATATCCCAAACCTCGAGCGCGGGTCACTTACTCGGTATTGTTTTGCAATGCTCACCCTTTCTTTTAAAAATGTTTTTCGGTAAGGCCAAGGGCGTGCAGGGCGAGTGACGGAGGCGCGTTGCTAGAACCATGGGAATAGACATGTTTTCCGCACATTTCTTTTATAACTGATGTTGTCCCTTTATGTTTTCGAAGTTTAAATTTACTTTACAGATTTTAAATAGGCCATGTTTAAACTGCTCCTTTTATCTGTTTTGAATGTTTTTATTTGGGATCCCTAAAGACAAATTATTTTCATTGGAGATTTAAAGATCGTTTTATCTCTGTTGGCCTATAAATGCATGCATGTGTAGTAATGTCCCTAAGAGTTTAGTCATAGAAAAGTAGGGGCGTTACATGTTAAGGTTGTGTGGCGGGCTAGGTGTCGTGCTTAGCTATGTTTAAGGTTGTTCTTTTGTGCTATTTATTCTTGGACGAAGTGGGCTGCTTATTGAGTAATTTGTACTCATCCCTCATTATTTCTTCTTTTGTGTTGTAGGTAAGACAAACCAGTGAGATGACCATGGACGACGAGACCCCTGCGAGGCTATGGAAGACTTGTAAGACTTAGTTAGGAGTTGCTCTTATTTCTTTTTCCTCTGTTGCACTCTGCTTCTTTTAGTTTGTGTTTAAAACTTATCATGTCCTGTTTTTTTTCGTTCGAAATTGAAGTATGTTATGTTATGTTTTTTTTCGTAATCAAAGCATGTGTTGTTGCATGTTGTCTGAGAACTCCGAGTGACTAGAGTCCAGCCTGTTGATTTATTTGTAGTTTGGAGGAGGTTGGGTACCCTTGTGAGCCTTATTGAAGTGTTTCTTGTTCAGTTTCAAGTCTATAAAATTTTTGGTTTGTCCAGGTTGCGTCGGTGCGAGCGGTACAATTTGGAGTAACGCCCCGAATAGAAAGTGTTCAAAATTACGGGGTGTTAAAAATAAACTCAATCACAGAGAGGAAACAATGAGATTTAGGAGCAAACATAACATTGAATGTAAGGAATACAAAAAAGAGAGAGAGAGAGAGAAAAACATATGGGATATTCGATGCAAGTGTATAACACGTTATATACAACAAAATCCAACAAAATCAAATTACATAATGGTTAGCAACAACCATAAATCAAAATAGAGATGGGATGAATCAATATTATACAAATATATATATACATATATGTGTGTGTGTATATATGTACATATATATACACACATATACATATACATATATATACACACATATACATATACATATATATACATATACATATATATACACACATATACATATACATATATATACATATATAATATCAACAAGTTGGACTCATCATCAATCGACCAAAAAATGAAAAGAAGACATACTTTCGCAATTGGCTCGGGTTGTCGACTCAACATGCCTACCTTCTTGGGGATAAAACCATGTGGGGAGTTGGGATCTTAGCTCTGCGAGATGAAATTTACTCATTCCCGAGCTTAGAAAAATTAGATGAGTTGTTCTCTTAAGTGCTAACTCTGGGACTTGAACAGCGGGGTCCCACCCTCTCACTAGCCCGAGAGGGACTTTGTCTATGGTAGGACCATAAACAGGTTGTTCATTAGAGGATCAATGGTACTTAAGGATTAAGAAGTACTCATAGTGGTAAACGGTAATTTGATCCAGTTGTGACTATGAACAACCCGTGAAGGGTCGACTTAAATAGCATTGGTTATATCGATGTTCAGAACTTATCCCACAGTGAGGAGAGTGCAGCTACGAGTCTATAGTAGAGTGATTCGTAGTTAATGAATGTTGGTTAATTAGGTTAAAGAGTTTGACCGGTTGACCTCGTATCATTGGAGCTCATGATCTGTAGGTCCCTCTGTTGGTTAGTATGGAATAAATGGGGGTATAAAGTTTTGGAGTAAATTTGAAACGTTCAAATTTGTAAATGAGATTTGTATATCAATTATATGTGATATAATCGATATAATATGTAGTTTGACGTGAATATGATTCTAATTAAACTATACATTATATTTGGATTAATTTCTAAAATTAAATTAGTATGAAGTAGGTTCATATTAAAAACTATAGGTTAAAAATAACTCGAATGAGATTCATATTAAAACTACAGTTTATGTGAGAGGTGTTATTGAACATCATTCAATTGATATTAAAATTAATATAGTTTTATTTAATAAATATGATTTATTAAATATTAAATTAATTAAATAATTTCTTTATTTTATTATGATTTTTATTAATTAATTGATTTATATTATATTAATTAATTAATTATAAAATAAAAAAAATATTTTTCCTTATTGTGAAAGGGAGTGGGAGAGTGAGAATGAGGAAACAACTTCCTCATTCCCTTCAAATGCAAATGACTTTTGCCATTTGGGGTTGGCTTACATTCTCTCCAAAAAGGAAAACTCTCCCTCTCTCACAAACAACAATAAAAAAATGTTCCAGATTTCCCAAAATTCCAATTCCAAAAGGACTCCCATCATTCTCTCTCACCAAGAGAACAACAAAGATGTTCTAGTGGAGGTCCAATTGGATTCGTGAAATTTGCTGAAATTTTTGGAGCTTGGAGAAGAGAAAATTGTCTATAAAGGTTGTAAACTTCTCTTCCGTTTTCTCTACAATTTTGTTGAAGAATGCATACTTAACCTCGAATTTTCTGTATTTTAGAATACTGTAAGTTTCTTTCTTAATCATTCTAGAACATAACATTGCACAAAATCGAAAAGCGCTTCCACACCAGGAATCTGATTCCCTTCACAAGTTCTGTAGAAACCATCAAACTCTAGATTTTGAAGTATATAAAAGGCGGTTCAAGTTTCAGTTCAAAGGGAGATTGAAATTTGGATTTCTATTTTCTTCATCAAAGTTATGTAGTTTTCTCTTTTCTTTTTAGCTGTCACACCGAATCTCCTCCAAGTTTTGTTCAATCTTCATTCGGACACGAACTTCGAAAGAATGAAGCGTAAGTATTTGTCCTTTTCAAAAAAAGTTGGACAAAGTCAAAAAGAAGGAACATCTTCGGGTCTTTACTTCTTTCTTTACATTCTATATTTTCTGTTTTCAACGTATTTCTTTGTTGTTTTTCATTCTTTAAATTCAGTTGTAAGTTTTATTTTTCATTTATACAAGTTATCTTTTAATTCCAAGTTTGTACTTTCAATTCTAAACATTTGTTTCAATTTTCTCTAATGAAGTTTACCTTTGTTCATTCTTGTTTTTCTTTTATCTTTTGCACTTTAGTTATATTTTTAATGAGTAGCTAAACTTCTTGAAGGGGATTCAACGAAGTGAATGCCCTAACAAAGAGATAAGTCCCGCCATGTGATCTTAGTGAACTTGCTTAACATTTAGCATCGTTTGCTTTTATTGAGCTTAAGTTTCATTGTTAGCTTAAACTGATCACGTGAGTTAACATAGTTGTCTGAAATTCAATATTGATCAAGAGTTGGGTTGAACACGTGTTTTCATAAAAGAGATCTAGGAGAAGAGTCTAGACATAAAACTTCGCTTTTTGTACCTAGACATAGGACAAAAACCTTTAAGATCTTGAGTTTCATTCTAAATTATCTAAGTTTTAATTAGTCATAGGCATATGTGTTTAATTATTTAGCCTCCTAAAAGTACTTAGAAAAGGGTTGAATAGGTATTGAGCATGATTCATGGTGTTAAGTGTCGGTTAGGGTAGGTTGCGGGCGCATTCTACCTGAATTACAAAAAACTCAAAAGAGTCAATATGCATGCGCAATGGGTTGAATCACAAAGATAGTCGAGCTTGATTAAGCAAGTACGTGGGCACATGGTGAACACATTTTCTTAGGGTTAAAACTGAATTTAATCCCTTATTTTTCATTATTGTTTTTCTATCTTTTATCTATTTTTTCTTAGCACAAACTCCTAATACCACAATATTTTTATCTAGTTACCTTCGATTGCAACTAAGAGTAATTTGTTGTTGACTGAAAAGAGATTTGTTAACTATTCTGATATGGACCACCAGGGCATCAAATTGTTATTTTCTAATTTTTATATAATTCTATTATTTTTTTCAATTTTATCCTTTTTATGACATTTTAAGTAGGGGTATTTTTGTCATTTGTCATGATATGACATTTAGGGTTTTGGGAAGCTATTTAAAGCTTGGCCATTAGGTTGTACAAAACAGTTTTTGGATGAATACAAATTTCGTGTGATTTGTTGCAGAGCCACATCATCACCTTTTGTAATTCTTGAGTACATGATTGTAAGCCAGGAACATTCAGGTAGGTTTGATCAACTTGCTTGTGGAGTGTTCCATCCTTGAGTGAGGAATTAATTTCCTTACCTCTTGGTCTTCGATCATAAGGTAATCCACATCTAGTCATTTTCCTTGGGATTGAATCGAATCGATTTGGGGGTTTTAGTGTTTGAGAATTAGGGGTTCACATAACCAAAGGGTTCCTAATTTCAATTCGCTAGGGTTTTCTTATCATGTTCCCTTGCGCTTCTGTTTATTCTGTATCACTACCCTGTAGACAACCTTGTCATTTTTGCTATATCTTTTCGCTTGAGTGTCCAAATGACCTCTAGTTATATGTGTTGGAACTCGTGATTCGATTTAGAATCTCTTAGAATGATCCTTATGCTCAAATTACATCTCTAATTTTCTTGAATTTTCAATTAAGCTAAAAAGGGCTCCAATATCCACTAGAATACTCCTGAATATTTGATTTTGCTCCTCAAGCTAGGTTTCTACGAAATTATGAGAAATAGGCATAAAAGTTCACAAAATCATTACAAAACTATCATAAATAATAGGAAATAATATAAGATAATTCCATGTTATCAATCACTGATAGACTGTCATTCTAAGTGGAGTTTAACGGTAATAGAAGTTGTTGCGTAAAATTATATTGCAATACTGCAAGTGTACGGGTCAAGTTTTAGTATAGTGATTTTAAAGTTCCAAGTATCGTCATCGCGAATGAGTTTCTAGATTACTTCATTACTAAGATACTAATTCTCGATTTTAGCTAAAGTAACAAAACGTGGATAGATAGTGAAAACAAAGATTAAAAATAAATGTACAATTGGAGACACGAATATGATAGAATTGAAGGAATATGATTTCAA
Source organism: Trichosanthes cucumerina (assembly GCA_036507285.1). Classification (NCBI taxonomy): domain Eukaryota; kingdom Viridiplantae; phylum Streptophyta; class Magnoliopsida; order Cucurbitales; family Cucurbitaceae; genus Trichosanthes; species Trichosanthes cucumerina. The sequence continues at coordinate 15,291,051 of CM071838.1, forward strand.
AAGTTAAAACCTTATTTAACACCTACAATGAACTAACATAATGAATTTACAAACAAGAAATGAAGGTACTCAAGAAATCTCTCGATTCATAATGAGCCTCGCACACACGATAAATTCTAATGTTTCCTTATAATTTTAAAAGCATGCAGATTAAGCAACTTTTTTATATGTTTCCCTTAGACTTCTAGGTCATTCTCATGCCAGACTTCTAAGAGTTTTGACAACTTTGCTCTAATATAAGTTTCTTTCTCTCGAGTCCACTTAAACCAACAAGATCAAAGAATTGAAGAACGAGTTGCCAAAAACAAATAACAAAACATAGTTCAATACATAGGCAAACAAGTCTTAATTAACATGCAAATCAAATCCTAGCTACAACGTTTAGACACTCTAAATCACAATAAAACCAAGCTAAAGTTATAGAAACGTCTTTAAACGGTGTTACAATCTAAGAGAAAGAGAAAATAAACTTATGCGTCGATGTCGGCCCCTCGTCCCCGACCTCCCGTCACGATCTTAAACCTCCATGAATGCTTTGGTTCCCAAGGAATGCTTTTCTTTCTCCTCTTAGAGAGTGTATTTCAAAATTAGGATGCAAAAACTATCAAATTCAGCTCTCCTTGCAATGAAAACAACATGCTCTATTTATAAGAATTCTCTGCACAACGTTGCAACGCTAGGGACAGCGTTGCAACGTTGTGCCCTAGACGAGTAGCAAATATGGAAATACTCGGCGGCGTTGCACTGTCGCTACCCTAAGCGTGCGCCTCCTTATCGAAGTAGCGTTGCGATGCTGTAAAGTAGCGTTGCAACGCTACCTGCACAGGCCTTCAACTCATAAAAGCAACACAGACGGCGTTGCAACGCCATCACCTCGGGTCAATTGCTTGGTTTTGCCCATTGTTCTTCCATTTAATGTTATTTTAAGCTCCAAAAATCCTCGATTTGATCTCGAGTGATCCATAATGTCTCCAAATGTTCTGTTTAAGTTCTTTTTCTGAAATTAGATGATTAAAACACATAAAAGCCCTGAAATTATCATAAAACTAGCAATAAATAAGCCTAAGGATAACACATTTTGTGTGCTATCAAAACCCACAAACATAAACTTTTGCTAGTCTTGAGCAAAAACAGAATTAAACATGAGATTGTTCTTATACATACATTTGATTCAAGACTCAAAGATTTAAAAGAAAATTTTGGCAATCACAGGAAATACTCAAACAGAGTACTTCAATGAGCAATTTAAACTCTTCCTAAGTGTTCCTACGTGTGTGTGTGATTAGCCTATGTTCCCTTCATTTTTACTAAGCTCGGATCAACTTTATTAGGCTCTCCATTCAACTTCCCCCTACACTGGTCATAATTACTAATCCTAGAGTCTCCCCACATTCAAGAAATAAATAAGTTTACTCAACACTTAATCACTTTTTATCACTCTTTTTTTTCTATTTTCTTTTTCTTTTTTTTTGTGAAGACATTAGTTTTCACACATCCACTGCAGGGACCCTTACCCAGAGCACTCGCTCAATGAGTGACCTAACTGATCACAATAAAAGTAGCTCTTTTTGTCTTCACGAATTTTTTTCTTTAACAAACAAACAACAAAAATAATTTTTTCACATAAAACACATATTTTACAGATCATGCACTTCATATTGTCATTCACCCTATCCTGCAAATTAACTCTCAAATAAGTTCTTAGACCTATCGAGGTGACATCAAACTTCTAAACCTAATAACTTTGTTCTAAGCATTTCAAAACTACAAGAACAAGGCTATGTGCATAATAGTGCAGGAAAAACTCAAGAAAATTTTTAAATTAACTCAAATTTATATCATGCTCTCAAGTTTCAGCAGAATAAAAAAAAATTCAATTAAATCTCATCCTAAGCTATCATAATCATACTTATGTATAAGATCAATCAACAATTCAGTATATACTCAGGACAGTCACAACAGATAAAAAACATCCCACCACCAAACCTAAACTAAACATTGCGCCCAATGTTTGCAAAAATAAACTCAAAGCAAATATAAGGGTAAGAGTGAACAATACTATCCTGAGTCATGGAGATTTTCATTATTTTCTGAGTTCCTTAGATAGCCAAGACACGTGAGTTGAAGTTCCACTGAACGGGAGCATGGGTTCAACGAAGGGAGGCATCAACAACAACCTAATAAAGTAAAACAAACAAACTAACAAGTAAACAAAAGACTAAAATAAAAAAGAAACAACACAACAAACTAAAACTTAAAGTTTGGGTTGCCTCCCAAGAAGCGCTTTCTTTAACGTGTTTAGCTAGACTGTACTCCCTCAAGGTGTCTTTTTTAACTCGTGCAACTCATTGTCCTTCAAATCCTTTCCTGTTTCCTTTGCTACCATGTCTAAGGAATCACTCAAAAGAACGTCAGTCCCTAAGTCAAAAGGTAAAACATTAGTCAATTCAATCTTTAAACAAGAGTTTATTTTTTATTCATTTTTCTGAGGATAAAGATTTGGAATTTAACCTCATCTTGTCCTACATGTAGCTTTAGGGTACCCTCATGCATGCTTATGTCCGCCTTACTTGTAGCCAGAAATGGTCACCCCAAGATAATGAGGACCTTTGCATCCTCTTCCATGTCTAGGACAAGAAAGTCCACAGGGAATACAAATTTATTTACCTTTACTAGGATGTCCTCCACTACTCCCTGTGGGTATGTGATAGACCTATGTGCCAGCTGCAAAGATACTATGGTGAGTTTTACCTCCCCCAAACTTAATCTTTTAAACACAGAGTAAGGCATTAAGTTTATACTAGCACCCAAATCAGATAAAGCATTAAAACTAAAGTTTCCTATAGAACAGGGAACAGTAAAACTCCCTGGGTCCTTCAACTTTTGGGGCAACTTTTGTTGTATGATGGCACTACACTCCTCAGATAGATTGATGGTTTCGTACTCCTTCAACTTCTGCTTTTTGGACAAGATCTGCTTCATGAACTTTGCATAGGTTGGTACCTGTTCCAAGGTATCAGAAAAAGGAATACTCACATTCAGCTTTCTTAAAACATCTAAAAATTTATGAAACTGCAGATCATCATTTTTCTTTGCAAAGCGTTGTGGATAAGGAATAGGATTAAAATGAGAGAGATAAAAGGCTTAGTCTGTTTCTCCTGTTTATTGTCACTGGCAGGTTGTGACTTATCCTTTACCATCTCAGGAGCCTCTTCCTTTTCAGCCTCTTCCCTTATTATGTGCCTTCCACTTCTCAGTGTGATTGCATTGCAGGTTTCCCTTGGATTTACCTCTGTGTCACTAGGGAACTTACCTTTCTGTAATGTACGAATTATCACACTCATTTGGCTGATCTGAGTCTCTATATTCTTCAAGGCAGCTTCATGACTTGTCACAAAACCAGTTATACTGGTGACTGCATTTTCCAGCTGGTTAGACCTATTTCTAGATTCAGTAATAAAGGAGTGCACTGTTTCTTCCAGAGATGGTTTTCTCTCGTATGTAGAAGCATAACCTGTAGGAGGATTCAACACATTTTTATTATTAGCATAGGAAAATTTTTCATGATACCTCAAACCTGGAGTGCAATGTGTTGGAATAGTATTCTGATTTTGATTTCCTCCATAGGTATTGCTTCTATTGTTCAGATAATGTGCTTGCTCCATAGTAGATTCTCCGTCAAGCTGGGAGCATTGAGAGGGTACCACTACTTGGGATGTTCCTACAAATTTATTTAAGGAGTGAGTGAGAGATGCCATATGAGATTTAAGGGCAGTTACCTCATCTAGTTGATAAAGTCCAGCTACTGATTTGGATCTGTCATTGTGTGTGGGTCGTTGGTAGCTGGTAGTTGATACTTTCTCTAGGAGGGCCCGCGCTTCTGGCACAATCTTCGCCATGAAAGCCCTTCCAGTAGTGACATCCAAAATGGTCCTGATCTGACCTGCAAGTCCATTATAGAATAATTGTACCTGGAGCCAATTTGGGTAACCATGTTGAGGACACCTCCTGAGTATATATTTATAACGGTCCCAGACCTCAAATAGTTGTTCTCCATCCTGCTGCCTGAAAGTTCCTATCTCAGTCCTTAATTTTGCAGCCTTCACAGGTGGAAAGAATTTGGTCATGAAGGCTTGAGCCAACTCCTCCCAAGAAAATACTTCCTGGTGGGAGGGACCCTACCCATTCCGTAGCCCTACCTTGCTAAGAAAAAAGAAAGAGACGTAATCGAATACTATTAGCAGAAATCTCATTCAATAACTGTACCACAAACTTCTAGAAAGTTTTGCAAATGTGAATTTGGATCCTCTGTGGCTTGCCCTGTAAAGGCATTTTCCCTCACCATTTGGATAAGCCTTGTTTTCAATTCAAAATTATTAGCATTTATAGGGACATGGACAATTCCAACCTGCTTAGAATTAATCACAGGTTGGAAATATTCCCTGATGGGTTTAGGGTTGTTGATTAGCTCATGATCTGCCATTGTCTGAATTTATGATCTCCCTTGCCATAGGAGTCTCCTACAGGTCCTCTCGATCTCAAGATCAAAAGGGTGTAAGTCTGCAACTCTATCATTGGGCATACACCTTGAGGTACCAAAAAGAACCAAGAATTAGACAAAAACTAGAAAAGGAAAGAAACATAAAAAGAAAGAAAACAAATAAGGAAAATCACAAAAAGGAAAAAACACACAAACACTTTAGTCTAAAATTTTGAATTTTCTCCTAATATCAATTAATTTAAATAATCATCATTCCCCGGCAACGACGCCAAAAACTTGTTGCGTAAAATTATATTGCAATACCGCAAGTGTACGGGTCAAGTTTTAGTATAGTGATTTTAGAGTTCTAAGTATCGTCATCGGGAATGGGTTTGTAGATTAATTCATTACTAAGATACTAATTCTCGATTTTAGCTAAAGTAACAAAACGTGGATAGATAGTGAAAACAAAGATAGAAAATAAATATACAATTGGAGACACGAATCTGATAGAATTGAAGGAAGATGATTTCACAAGTTAAAACCTTATTTAACACATGCAATTAACTAACATAATGAATTTATAAACAATAAGTGAATATACTCAAGAAAATCTCTCGATTCATAATGAGCCTCGCACACACGATAAATTCTATAGTTTGCTTATGAATTTTAAAAGCATGCACGACTTTAAGCAACTTATTTATATGTTTCCCTTAGACTTCTAGGTTATTCTCATACCGGACTTCTAAGGGTTTTGACAACTTTGGTTTAATCTAAGTTTCTTTCTCTCGAGCCCACTTAAACCAACAAGATCAAAGAATTGAAGAACGATGGCCAAAAATAAATAACAAAACATAGTTCAATACATAGAAAAACAAGTCTTGAACATGTAAATCAACGTTTAGCCACTCTAAATCACAATAAAACCAAACTAAAGTTATAGAAACGTCTTTAAACGGTGTTACAATCTAAAAGAAAGAGAAAATAAACTTTGTGTCGATGGCGGTCCCTCGTTCTCGAGCTTCCGTCACGATCTCGAACCTCCACGAATGCTTTTCTTTCTCCTCTTAGAGAGTGTATTTCAAAATTAGGGTGCAAAAACTATCAAATCCGGTTCTCCTTGCAATGAAAACAACATGTTCTATTTATAAGGATTATCGGCACAGCGTTGCAACGTTGTGCCCTAGGCGGGTAGCAGATATGGAAATACTCAGCGGCGTTGCAACGCTAAGGGCAGTGTTGCAACGCCGCTACCCTAAGCGTGCGCCTAGTTATCGAAGTAGCGTTGTAACGCTGCAAAACAACATTGCAACGCTATCTACACGGGCCTTCAACGCATAAAAGTAGCACGGACGGCGTTGCAACGCCATCACCTCGGGTCAATTGCTTGGTTTTGCCCATTGCTCTTCCATTTGATGTTATTTTAAGCTCTAAAAAGCCTCGATTTGATCCCGGTTATCCATAATGTCTCCAAATGTTCTGTTTAAGCTCTTTTCCTAAAATTAGATGATTAAAACACATAAAAGCCCTGAAATTATCATAAAACTAGCAATAAATAAGCCTAAGGATAACACATTTTGTGTGCAATTAGAAGTCCATCACAAATAGACTTCAATCACAGTTGCAATTATTGCTGATAAGATGCTAGTCTATCGGTGATAGTCTATCACTGATAGACTACATGTATTTGAAAGGAAACTGATCCCCGTGAGCAGCAGAAACGTGGTTTAAAGATCGATTTTGCTTGTTTGTTTTGGTTTACTCCAAATACCAATACATTGGTAAAATTACAGAGAATAAGTAATTTTAATCTAATTAGGCATGGATTTAAGCATACAAACATAGTGTAAAAGTCCTAAACTAAAAGGAACAATCTATTACCTTTGTAGTTTCAATTTCCAGCAAAACATTGCTTTAAATGCACAACAACACATCAACCAAAAAAAATTCTCCTATGTACAGCAGGACAACACCACTTGGAAAATCTCCTATGGCTTTGAGTTCTACTTATATCCGACCTTGGTGGGAAGGTTTCCAACTTTTTGGAGAGGAAAGAGAATTTTTGGTTGAGAGTATTTTCACAGCAATTCTCAATTACCCAATTGCATCGATCAACCATCTTCTTCTCACAATTGAGAAGATAAAGACAGAAGGGAACTTCCCCACTCTCTATCGATGGGGAGATGAGATAAACGTGGGGAACGTGTCACTTTGACACGTTCCCCCTTATTTATTTATTTATTTAATTAGTTAATCAAATTAATTAATTAATATAATTAAACTAATTTAATTATAGATATATATATAACTTTATTTAATTAAACCATATTTAATTAAAACAATTAATTGATTCTTAAATCATAATCAAATATCTTATATTTGAGTTATATATATTTTTATGATTAAATCTCATTTAATCAACTTCTCTTTTTAACCTATAGTTTTAATGTACATCACATGGACATTGAATTTTAACCTATAGTTTTAAATATGAATCTCATTCGCATTTAAATTAATATTTGAACTTTTTCAAATATTTAATTCTCTCACATAATTTAATATGAATCATATTCACATTAAATTTATATAAAGTTCCAAAACTTTATATTATAATGTATCTATATACATTAATGTTTATTCCCTAATTGAATTTGAACATTTCAAATTCAAACGATCTAAAAACCCTTTACGAGCTAGAAAGTGGACCTAATGGAACTACAGATTAGAAACTCCAACGATACGAGATTACTCGGTTAATCTCATTAACCTCCTAATCAACATTCGTTAACTGCGGGAACACTCCACTAAAGTTCCACAACTGCACTCTTCTCACTGCAGATATATTTCTGTGTCTACGAATATTGACCAATAACAGTAAGTCAATTATTCACGAATGCTCGTAACACCAGCTAGGTCAAATTACCGTTTTATCCCTAGGTTACATCTTTTACTTTAAGTCCCGGTGCTCCTCTAATGAACAATTTGTTTGTGGTCCTGCCAATAAACAGAAGTCACTCTCGGGCCAATGAGAGGGTCGAGCTCTTTATTCAAGTCCAAGAGACACCACTTAAGGGAACATTCATCTACTTTTCCTAATAGGCGGGAAGGAGTGAATTCCATCTTGCTAGGTTAAGTCCTTAGCTGCCTACTCGGTCTTATCCCCAAAAAGATAGGCATATTGAGTCGGCGAATCTGGCCACTCTCACCCATACTAGTCAAAGGACAATCTTTCGTAAACAGGAGTTCGTAACCTGCTAAGGATTGAGATCAAGTTGCGTAGGTCATCCTAGTAAAATAGAAACCTAACTAGTCAACGGAGTTACATCTAGTGGTTACTATTTCACAGTTTGGTCTTATGCAATCTCATCACATAGGATATCCCCACTCACATGTCGTCTACACGAACACACTAGGATCACTGTGTTTGTATCATATACAAAGTGGGTCATATCCATAGTAATACCAGGGTAAGGTACCCAAGCCTTATCCTCTTACTATAGACCTTTTAGGTTGTATCTCGAACTGAGATCCTTTATATGTACACTACATTCAGTTCAAGAGACATTTTACAGCCTTGGATGTTAGTTTATTGGATTTATGGTTAATAAACGGGCAATATTGCAAACAATGAACAATAACTCTTTATTGAAAATAATAACTCTTTATTACAATAATTAGAACAATATTTATAAACTACAAATTTTAGGGCACAAACCCCAACAGTATTGTGGTTGAAGTCCATCATTGATAGGAGTCTATCATTGATAAACTTCAATCATAAAGTGATAGAAGGAATAAACTTGTTTATATGTTGCGAAAGAAATCTATCAATGATAGCTGATAGCAGTCTATCTCTGATAGACTACATGTGTTGTGATTAAAGTTTATTAGTTATACAAGTCTATTATTGATAGACTCAAATCACAACAAATGTAGTCTATCAGTGATCGAAATGATACATGTTATCTCTAATAAACTTATACAAGAGACAACTATATGTTATGAATGAAGTGTATCAATGATAGGCTTCTATCACCGATGAAGTAATCATAGTAAAAAAACTTAGATTTGAAAACTAAAAACACCATAGATCTACCAATCATTCGAAGAAAATAGGGAATAGAGAGGCTTTCAGATTTGGTAAAAAAAAAAATTGAAAATCCAAAAAATTGTAGATCTAGAGAGCAAAAGGGAGAAGAAGAAATCCATCAACCCAGAGAAGAAACAACAATGATAAGAAACCAAGGAAAATGAAGAAGTTGAATCCACGAAGCGATGCGGGAGAAGAAAAGCGAATGCGAAGTGGAGAGGGAGAAGAGAAGTGAAGAGAGAGAAGTCGAAGCGGTGAGGGAGAGAAACTTTGGGAAAACAAAAATAACGGTCCATTATCTACATTGACTACTTTATTCACCAAAGTGAGAGTCAGTTGTATGCCCTAAATTCGTGGATGTTGTAAATGTTTGATGAATTAATAAAGTATTATTTTTATCTTTTCTCGTATACTTGCATTTAAACTTAAATCTAATAAACTAAGTTGTAGGTTTATATACTTTTATGAGAACTTGAACAGTATACAGTAGACATACATGAAAGATCGTGTTCAAGTTGTTAACTCGAACAGTCTATAATATATGAATGAGGTTGGAAACCTTATCCCGGCGACACTATGGATGCAACCCACCCCGTCCAGTGGACATCTCTACCTACATTAGATATTATATTAATATCATTTAAAATCAATACAAATTCAAATTCACTATCAGAAAATAAATCTCTCTAAAAAAAATAAATGGAATAAATAAAAGTTAGTTACTAACATAACAACATTTATTTTTAACCCAAAAAAAAGAGAATAAATACAAAATTTTACAAAGGAAAGCTTTTCAAGCCAACCTACATTGATAATATATATTTCCTAAATTTTACCGCCTTCTCTAAAATGGCTAGTGAATTCTTAAAAAAGAAAAATTAAAATTATTATAGAACACTTAAAAGTTTACAAAAGGGCAAGGAGAAAATGAAAGGATCTTTAAGCCTATGCTCCATTTCATTTCACTTCACCTGTCCATCATTATAGACCAAGCTCCTGCTGGAGCATCATGAACAAGGCCGTTCTGTGCCAACTTTCGCCCGGAAAATCTCCCTCTTAACCGCTGCTGCTGCACCACCAACACTGTCGCCGTGCTCCCAAAGTCCGCTGATGCAAGTATATCGCCAACCACCCCGAGCTCCGGACACTCACTCCATTGGTCAAGCCCGTCGAGGATCGGGTTCTCCTCATGGCGCCGACCAGTGATGATCAAGTCGAAGCAATCCTCCATGCCTCTGATCGATGCAGCCAATCCGGACCCATCTCTCACCATCTCTTCTACCACCACAAAACGCTCATTCCCCAAGTTGGCCTGTCGAAACTCATGGATCAGGTCAGTGTCATGCTTCCTAGTCTTGCTGTTTTCTGCTCCAAATAGAAGGAATCGAACGACGGTTAAGTTGACCATGTGATGCTTTGACATTCGAGCTCCGTACGCCAACGACTCTGCATCATCTGGGCCACCGATGTACAGCACTGCAATCTGAGATGGAGCTTGTGCCGTCAAGACAGATGGTACCTTGCACAAAATTCCCCTATCTATCAGAATTCCAACCGAACAAGGTGCCGTTTCAAGGATGTGTAGGTTCATATTCTGGATGGCTCGATTCACATTCTCGATCAAGCCATCGATCGCCCATTGCTTGTGGAAAGGAAGGATGACAATGGTGGCTTTCTTGTCGAACGCGAGTCTACAAACATCATCATGCATAAGATCATAAGGTGCTATCGCAGTGAAAGCGTCAACAAAGGCACAGCCGGCATTGTGATCTTCATATTGCCTCAGAGCGTTGATGATGTGGGTTGCTTTGGATGAGGATCTCTCAAGTGTACAATCGGGTTGGTGTGCTATGAGAACCGGGTTGACTCTACCGGCGAGCTCGACCAAAATGAGAGCTATGACGGCCAAGGTGCTGTCTCTTGAAGCATAGGACACTTCGAGAAGGTTAATGATGGTGGGGATGTTGTCGTGGTGGTGGATGCAGACAAGGACTCGGAGCTCTGAATCTGGCTTCGCATGTTGAATTGTACATCTTGATGATGAGAAGTAGCGTTTTGATGGATCATAAAGAATTTTTATTAATGGTGTTACAATGCCTGTTATACACACCAGTGAGATAACAGATAAAGAAAATTCTTCGTCTGAAATCACCTACAAAAGAAACATTAGAAAAATAGATGAAGATGTTCTGTTGAGAGTATATATTGAATAACTTTATGGCTTGATTTCCACTTCAATTTGATGTCAAGAGTTTTCTAATGTGGCGCGCTTTTTTTAGACACAGCAAAGACAGGTGATGAGCTAATATTCAAAATAAGATGAGTAGAGGTTAAATTAGTTGATTGCATATAATATTAGCAATAGGGATTGGGGGGATTTGAACCACAGAGCTCGTGGAATATGATATGCTAGTTGAGCTATACACATTCTATCCCAATTAGTTGATTATATTAGAGTATAAGTTTGAGATAAAAAAATAATGGAAATCTAGAGAGTTGTAGGGTAAAGAAGAATTGGGATGTGCAAAACATTAGGGAGTTTTGGAGATGGGGGTTTTTAGGCTTTGTTTGATAACCATTTAAGTTTTAGTTTTTTAAAATTGTGCTTTCGTTTTCATTTGATTCTTAGCCAAATTTTAAAACACAAAAATAAGTTTTAAAAATTATGACCCCGTTTGATAACCATTTGACTTTTGGTTTTTAGTTTTTGAAAATTAAGACTTATAAATACTATTTCCATCTATGATTTTCTTTGTTTTGTTATCTATTTTTTACCTATATTTTCAAAAACCAAGCCAAATTTTAAAAACTAAAAAAAAAGTAGTTTTCAACCACTTGTTTTGCTTTTGGAATTTGGCTAAAAATTTAAATGTGTTTCTTAAGAAAGATAAACTCCATTGTAAAGAAAAAAAAATGAGAAAACAAGCACAATTTTCAAAAACTAGATATCAAATGGTTATAAAACGGAACCTACTTTTTTAGTTATCAAAACTTGGATTAGATTTTTAGAATATTGGTAAAAAGTAGATAACAAAACAAAAAAAACTCATAGCAATAGTGTTTATAAGTATAAGCTTAATCTACAGAAATAAAATGCGGCCTTAATAAACATAAATGAAGGCCAGTTGCGAGTCTGCAATCAAAAGGACGGCTTAAAGGTTGGATGCATACATGATTTCTTCTATATTCTCCTAAGCTCAAACTCTAATAAAGTCGTCCATTAAACATCTATACTTTATACCGAAGCATCTCATAACCTATCTCTATCACGTCCAAGAAAAACATGTCAGGTAAGAAAGTAGTTAACATGGGACATGTTTTAAGATTTAACCGAACAAGATCAACAGTAATAAAACTTTTAAATCAAAACGACTAAAACAAAACAAAGGATGATTTTTTGGCTCATTACCCGATTACGCTTCCAGAAATTGAAAATGATCAGCTGCAAAAACCCTCTAGCATTCAGCATGAGGCCAAGAACAAAAGCATCTCCGCGTGGCAGATTGATGTATTTTGCAGGCAACATCACCGCTCCAATCTTAACACTGCAGGAAAACAGAAGAACAATCCCAACAACCCAAGAAGCCTCAATTTTGATAATGAATATATTGGTCTTCAATCCACTTACAGCCAAGAAAGTTGGATAAAAAAGCCCTGTAGCTAGAGTTTCCACTTTGGACACAATGGTAGCCCCCAATGGAGGACCATCTGGCACAGCCAAGCCAAAAACCAATGGCCCCAAAATATAATGTTGCCCTATGATCTCACTCAGAAATCCAGTGATCGGCACAAGAAGGAAAATCCAGATAACAAGGATCTCGTTGATGATCTTCCGATCATGCAATCGCTTCTGCATCCGTTGAATTGCAGGCTTGAGTATGTAGACGATGGCAGCAACAAGTGCACATGATGACATTAGCGAATATATTGGAGTTTGGCCGTTGGCCTCCTTGCTGTCCGTGAATGATAAGGCAGAAAGGACTGTGAGCATACCTAATACGTCACAAAACATGGATGAAGAAACCGCGAGGCGGCCAATGTCAGTGTTCAATAGCTTGAGTTCAGTTAACAGACAAGCAATAACAGGAGAGCCGATCACGGTTTGAGACAAAGCTATAAGGAAAAGAGAGTTGGTGAGGTGGTACTCAGCAGGGAAGGATTCCTTCAGAATGAAGACAAATATGGCTGGCAATGTCAAGGTGAAGACGAACAAAAACAGACCCACAACCATGGCCTGTCGCCCTGGCCGCAGCATCACTGCCGCGTCCATCTTCACTCCCATGACAAAGAGGAAGAACATGAAGCCAAAAGTTCCAAAAGTTTCTAATATTATTTTGCCTCGTTGGGGGAACAGAATTTTTGCTATCTCATTTTTATGCCCCAAGAACGATGGACCCAAGATGATGCCACCCTGCAAGCAACATTTTCACGACGACCTATTAAGAATATATCTATGAGACTAAATATGAACCCACCAGCTTATAAGCTTAAACTTTTGAGTCTATTAGTAATATTAATATGGTATCATCAAAGCAACAAATCCTACATTTTCACTCGTGTAATCATTTCTTCTCATATTGATCTACATAGTGATCTAAACTCACTCATAAGCTTTTTGAGTATTTGTGATTTTTTAGTACATCTAAAAGGGATGCAACACAGAACTTCCTAAGTAGTCACCTAATAATGTCATTTTCTCATATTGATGTCAATAGTTACATAGTGATATCAAAACCCATCCATGAATGAGAAGGTTTTTGAGTATTTGTGATTTTTTCGTAAATCTAAAAAGGGTGCAAAACGAGGACGTTTTTGTTAAATCACCGATCAACCCAAAAACTTAACCTGGTAAGTTATGGTAAATTTAATTATATTAATACTCCAACACTCCCCCTCGCTTGTGGGCTTGAAAATTTGAATAAATGCCCAACAAGTGGAAATCAATACTAACGGGGAGAAACGACTTTATAAGGGTTCGAACACAGGTTCTCGTGCTCTAATACCATGTTAAATCATCAATCAACCAAAAGCTTAAGCTAATAGGTTATGGTAAATTTAATTATATCAACGCTCCAATAATGTCATTTTCTTACTGATTGATATTAATAATTCACATGTTGAATTTTCACGAATCAAATTAATAACCGACCTCAAATATCCTCAAACAAATCATCATAAGTTTCTAGCTCGAGCAACAAGCGGTAACCCAACAACAAATTCTTTGAGAACATACATCAAACATGTAGAGTACATCCATAGATTGAGCAAGAAACTTACAGAGAAATGCGAGACAATGGTGGGCCGTGATTAACACGGGGTTTGAGAACATACATCAAACATGTAGAGTGCATGGATTGAGGAAGAAACTTACAAAGATATGAGAGACGACGGTGGATTGTCCGAGCGGTTTGAGAAGGGCTTCCATGAGTTGGGTGACTAAGGAAATTACAGAGAGCTGTAATAAGAGGAGAGAAGAAGAGGATTTTGCAGAGAATTGGAATAAATAGTGCCATGGGTCATTCAATGAAATGCCCTGAACAGATTCGCACACATACGTTTCGTTCCCAGAAACCATAGCCATTTCTCATGGGCAACTTTAAAAGGAAGACGAGGGAAAAGAAGAGTGAAAGAACGTAGAAAATAATTTGTAATCTCTCTTTTGAGAGGAGAGGAAGAGAGGAATCAAATGGAGGGATGGCTTTCCAACTGTTGTGGACTTATTTTGCTCTTTTGCCACAAACGTCAAATTTTGGTTGTTGGGAGCTTATGGTTTAAAGTTAAACTTGTTTTCTTCTTTATTATTTTCCTATAGTCCTCTAATTCAATTCAAAGATGATTCTTTCCAAATTAAATAATATATGGCTTGATTATAAAAATACCGCTCAACTTTACCATTTATTTTAAAAATACCCGTATTATTTCAAAAGTTACAATATTACCCTTGATCTTTCAAAAACGTTTCAAAACTGCCATTAAAGTAGAAATCCGTTTAATGTTGGATACAAAGTCAACATTTCATAACACCGTCTCTTTCAAATTTAATCTAGGCAAGCTTCCCAATCGCTGCCATGTTGTTATAGGTCACTGCTATGTCGACTTTCATCTAACATTCTAATGAATTTCTACTCCAAAGTTAATTTTGATATATTTATTAAAGGTTAAGAGTACTATTGCTACATTTAAAAGAATAAGGATATTTTTTATAAAACGATAAAGTTCATATATATTTTTAATAATTTAGCCCAAATGCATATTCTTTTTAGTACAACAAATGAGGATATAGGGTTTTGAACATCTGTCCTCAAGAGGATAAGTACATGTCAATTTTCGTTGAGTTATGTTGATTGTATTAGCTCTTTCCAAATTAAATAGTATTTATGTTATTTGGACAAATCATTTGGGTAACTATTGCATCATGTTGAGGGTCTCACAGTAGAAATGTGGAGAGAAACCTCACAACCTATAAGATACATACTCCACCTTGGTTTTGAGATGAACCTCATATAATCTCGAGGAGCCGAAACTATATGTCCAAGCCTTCTTCGGCGGCAGCGGCGACACCTAACGATGAGTGAGACCCGTTTTCGAAAAGCTCGTTGGCCGATTTATTCAAAACCAACCTCCAAAACAAGAGAACCGAAATTAAACTGCTCGAACCGACCGAACTAAAATCATGGGTCTCTTGAAAGCGAAATCTCACAGGCGAACACACCTCTTATCGACGGCGACAAGGCTCACGGCGGCGGTGGGAGCTGCAGATCACGTCGGCTTCTCGTGTCGAGCGAAGCTTGTGTGTGTGGGGTCGATGGCGCAACGACATGCGAACAGATGGTCGGCTGAAGGTGCGGCGACGTGCGAACAGCAGCTCTGGCGGGTTGGGGTTGCTCGGCTAGGTTTGCACGCAGGAGAAGGGAGGAGAAGGAAAAAGAAGAACAGAAGAAAAAAAAGAAAAAAGAAAATAAAGGAAAGAAAAGGAAAAAGAGAAAAAAGGAAGTGAAAAGAAAAGGGAAGAGAACAAAAAAAAAGTGCCTACCTCGACTCATTCTCCAAACGCTCGATATGAAACGCAAGGGAGCTGACAACTCAATTTAAAGGCGAGACCTAATTGTTTGGGCCCCTGCAAGATCTAATAATTAACCTTTTGGCCCGAAAATTCTTAAAACAACGAGACAAGCCGAACATAACTTTTGCAACAATTAAAAGTTACCTGAAATTTACCAAACGTCACATTTAAAAAACAACACCTTCCTAAATACACACAAATTAACCCTAATTATATGACAAAAATAAGAAACAAAATCATTATCTAGCCAATAATATACCATGCAAATTTACACTCTATCCTCTAAAAAAGTAAAAGTAATTGAAAAAAATGAACTATAGCTTAACCTATACGAAAATAGTGTTAGGGTTCATCAACTTCCTCCCTTCGCTTCCGTTAGTATAGAGAAGCATCCAATCAAAATTTTCAATTGATTCCTTCAAAAGCCTTCGTCTCTTTCGGAAAAAAGGTAAAACGTTACTTCCAACCGCAGAAAAGGTTAAAACTACTATGGCAAAAAAGGTTAAAAATACTAATTTTTCTTTCCATTGTAAAATAGTGTATTCTAGCTAGATATTAAAAAAAAAATCGATTTTAGTTACTTACAACTGCAGAAAATTGCACAAATAATGAACCAAGAAAAAGGGAAAGTGATAGGAAGTTTGATCTCCGCATATTAAGGTAATTAGAGAGCTTTTTTTTCTATATAATTCGAGAATCTCGAGATATACAAAGTAGGAAAATGTTAAAATATAACTAGATAAGGTTATTTATTATCAAGTTTAATTTATGTACTTAACTGAGATTTTTGAAATCTTATGGTTAAAGGCACAATATCAAGTAATATGGTCCTACAATTGACCTCCATCTCAGTCAGGTAAAGAATTGAAACATTTATCTCAATGAGCTCATGGCTATTTAAGGATTTCTCTTTTGTTAGACTTTTGTTCACTAGTCTAAATAAATTTAATGGACTTTTGTTTTAGAATAAACTACTTTAGTTATATTTTGTTAATTTTATAGACATATGACCTTACTTTTGCTAGTAAATTGATTTGAACATCATTAGTTTTGCATATTTAACTTGTTTTACTATTTAGTGTTTTGAAATAATACAACATCTAAAAAACAAAACCATGCAACCTGTATTTAGTATTTGCTATTTAGTGCATATTTAACTTGTTTTGCATGTTTCACTTGGCAATATGAACCCTAAATATGTGAAATATGTCAACCTAGTGTACACAAAAAATTACAGATTATAGAGCGCTTATCAAAATGAGTTATATACAAATTATACCCTACTTCCTTAAATTTTGAAATTAAACATGTAAAGAAAGTATACAACACAAAATATACAAATGTAACTTATATATACATGGAGTAAAAAATAGTTGAATTAATTCATAACTAAAATAAATAAAATTATAGTGTATGTGAATTATAAAAAATTAAGAACAACTTTCAAATTCGATAATTGAAGATACAATATTACAAAAACTTAAGAACATAAATTGGATAGACAATGCAACAAAATATAGAAATACATTGTGCGTAAATTGGATAACAATTTCAACGTACACATATAAACTACACTATAATTTAGAACATGCACTAAGATATAAAATGAGTTGACAATCTAAGAATGAATAAATAATATATATTTGCGAAATATAGATAGAGAATGTTAATCGGAATCTGTATATTGTACGAGAAATGACTGTAAATATTAAATAAAAATACATTGTATGTGTATTACATAAAACTAGAAACTAAATTAAATAAACAATGAAAAAAGATCAATCGATTTAAATATATATATATATATATATATAAATACACTGAATTTGAATGACTATCAGTTCCAACGTGCACAGTACAAATGTTAAATTTAAGCATATGAATAAAAACTACGTCATAATTAGAACATGGATAAATGGATAACTACAAAATGAAATGAATTGAAAAAGCACATAAGGGAGTAATGTTATATATTGGGAAAAGATAGATAGAGAATTTTAGTAAGAATAAGTATATTGTATTTAAAGATAATTGACTACAAATGATTGAAAAAAAAAACAGACTGTAATTCTAGATTGATGGGTTAAAATATATTTAATCACTAACCTTCGAATCCCAATAAAAGGAAATTAAGAATAAATATGTTTACAAAAAATGAAAGTGTTTAAGAAAGAAACAAAAAATCAATCTAATATTGGATTCTTGCATGTTTTGCGATTACAATTCATAGTCACCATTTTTCTCAAATCGAGATAATATCCTTTTTTTTCTAAGTCGATCAGCAAGACGATCGAGGAGGAATTGGATCATCAACATTAGTGAAAAGACATTTGAACCTGAAAGAAAAAGCAAGTTACAAAGAAAATGAAAACCAATGAACAACATACAAAATATGAATGAAAAATGGTGAAAAATTAAAAACAAAACTGAAAATATGAATTAATAAGCCAAAATTGGATTTGGGGAACAAATCCCAAAAGAAAAACAAAAAAAAAATCACGATATTTCTCCACAAACCATGAAGAAACATACTGAAAAAGTAGTAATCGGATAAAAAATGAAAACAAAATAATTGTATAATCGAAATTGTTAATCATTTGTAGATTGCCTTCGAATTCATAAAATAATAGGAGATTTAAAAAAAAATAATTGCACTGTAGATCTTGTAAATAAAGATTAAAAAATACATTCTTGGCATATTATCGAAAAAATAGGAAATTTGAATTAAAAAATTAATGGAAGATTTTAAAAAAATAACTACATCCTAGATCTTTTAGATATGACTCAAAAATACATGAGAGAATGATGTTGCCTAAAAATGTGGGGATGTAAAAGGACAAAACAGGAAAAAAAATTTAAACTGCACACGTGCATATCATGTGTGGCCAAAATTAAAAATCAAATTAAAAATCCAAAAATGATGCCCATTAGTAAAAATTAAGAATTGTTTTTTGGTCATTCTTAAAATTTCCTTAAAATCTAATACATCAACTAAAATTTTATTGTGAAAATTAACTTTTCAAACCTTTTTTTTTTTTGTTCAATTATAAGTTTACTCTATGAACTTTTATTTTTATGTCTACTTAGTCCCCACACTTTGAAGTGCCTAATAGGTCCATAAAACTTTCAATTTTGTCTAATAGGTCTCCAAATTTTAAAAATATCTAATAAGTTTTTAAACTCTCAATTTTGTGTCAATAAGTCTAACTCTTAATAGATGATATAATGCATTAACTATTGAGCTATGTTAAAAAAAAAAAAAGGCAACCTTCAAACTTAATTGGAAAAATTAGACCATGTTGTTGACTCATTAAAACATTATGTTTATTGAGCAAATTTCATAAAAGAAACCATTGCTTGATTTAATTTGGCAAGCCTTTTCATTTCTTAAATTTTCAAGTTAAAATCTATTTGGTCCCTCTTTTGTCTAAAAGTTTAGGCTCAATTGATAATTATTTGAATTTAGATTTTAGATTTTTGGTTTTGAAAAATAAGCTTATTACTTTCCCATGAATTTCTTTGTTTTATTATCTACTTTCTAAAAATGTTTTCAAAATCCAAAGTAAATTTTAAAAATTAAAAAAAAAAAGTTTTAAAAAAATTGGCTAAGAATTCAAATATTTTTTTTAAGAGATGCAAAAAATAAAGTAAAAAATTTGTGAGGAAATAAACACAATTTTCAAAAACCAAAAACTAAAAATGAAATCGTTATTAAAGAGACCATGATTTCTAAGTTTAAAAAAATTACAAACGTTTCTCAAAACTACATTGTTGTTAGTTTTTCTTTTAAACAAAATTATTAAGAGTGATTAAGAAAATTTAAAAACTAGTGAATCAAATTGAACCGATCTAAACTGACTGGTTTTGGTTTAGTTATGGTTTAGTTATGGTTTAGTTATATGGAAATATGGATACCTCGGTTCTGTTTTTTAGAAAATTTAATTTATATAGAGTAAAAGATTTGAGGGTGAGGGCTCAATTAAATCCACCCCTACTTGTGACTAACAATAATTTTACAGACGCCCATATTCTCCTATGCTCATTTGTTAGCCGCAACTCACGATAATTTTCAAGAAATTTAGGTTGACAAAAACAATTTAAAGAGAACTTACATCCTCTAAGAGAAGAAAAATCGAAACTTAAGCCTAGTCATAGAAATTTGAAATTTCATCTCTTAAGCTGGTCAACGTCATAAAAAACTTTGTCAATTCAATAAATATTTTGTCATGTAAACTTATTATCATCCAACTTTAATGTTGAGCTAAAAAAAGAGTATGATTGAAGATCATTAACACAAAAAGAGTTTAAACTCAAAACATTTTAACAACGAGACAAAATTGAAAATCCCATCATAAAAATATATCCAAAATTTATTATTAGTATTTTACCATTTTAAAAAAAGATTATTTTGTTGTTTATTTTGATCGAGCTCTCAAAAGTGATGTTGAACTTTTCGATTAAATATATACCTACCAAAAAAAATATGCTTTTGATCCTTGAAATTTGAAGTTAATGTCTTTTAATTTAGTCCATGAGGTTTTAAAATAAACACTTTTAGTTATTAGTTTGAAAATCAGTTCTAAATAGTCAATGGACTCAGCTGGCCTAATAAAATGCTAACATGATAGATATTTTACTTATTAGACTTTAATGAACATGACAATTTTATTTATTAGAGGGTTAGATGGGAAGGAATGTCTTTCCTCTCTCATTTCTTTTCTATCCTTCTCCTTTCTCATTCTCTCTCTTCTCTAACGTACCTTGCCTTTGTTGTTGCCATCTATTGTTTGACATCGTTGCCCAATTCAAATATGGTTTTCTCAATCTATAGTTTTCGTTCCAAATATCTAGGTTCTCAAATTTGACAGATCTAGGGATACACTATCAATTCACCCCCCCACATAAATGTGGAAATGGTAGGAATAAATGACGTTCATTCCAAATTTAAAAAACCACGAATCTAAAATGAAAACTTGCTTCATCGATACAACTAGTCGTCGATGGAGATAACAAGGTGCGTAAAAGAAGGATAGAGAGGAAGGAGATGTCGGATGACCACCTCACATCCAATTACCAAAATTGACACATCATCAAAATTTAATAACACCACCATTCCATTAGTCAACTAATGAGACCAAATGCCTACTTGAAATGATTTTTTAAGTGCTTGAAAAACAGTTTTAAGCATTATCCCGGAATGCTATTCCAAAAAGACCTTAATGACCATTGAAAATGACTTTGACTAACATTTTTAAACTTTGAAATATATACACATATCAAAATGTGCATAACTCAACAATGACATATATTTAGGGGCGGAATTAAGAAAATGTTATATCAATTTTACCATTTTATCTTAACCCAGTGGCAAGCCCCCTCTGTTTTTCCCTCTTTTTTCTACCTAGGTTTAATTCCCAGCTTGTACAACTTTTATAATATGTGTTTAATTTTACATTTTATTATATATATTTCACTCAATAAAAATAAAAGCTCTTAATACTTTAAATTCTATTTTTAAAAAATCTAATAAATTATATTTCTTTTTATAATTTAAATATATCTAATTAAAAAAATATATCATATTTTTTATTTTTTTAAGTACACTTATTATATATATTTCAATTAATAAAAATAAAAGCTCTCAATACATTAAATTTTATTTTAAAAAAACTAATAAATCATAGTTTTTTTTTATAATTTAAATATGTCTAATTAAAAAAATATATCTTACTTTTTATTTTTTTAAGTAAAATAGGAATTAAGAGAATTCGACATGTCAGTTGAGTTATGCATTTTTTTTGTAATCTGTTCTTAAAATTATTTATTTTTTAAGAATATATTTTTCTTCTTGGTATCAAATATAAATAAAAATGAATGCAAATATTTTTTTAGTTGTTAGAAAATTATTTCTAAAAGTTAAATACATAAAAGAAAATATGATTCTATGTATTCTTATAAAAAAAAATCTTATTATTTGCAATTTTTTCTCACATACTTACGTAAAAAAAATTAATCATATTTCTTATATCAAAATATATAAACTATTATATTAAGATTTCATATTCATCCATGTAATTTGTGGTTTGTTTTATTTGAGTCTCTATACTTTCAAAAATCAATTTTTTAATTTCAGTCAACCATAAAAATGGAATGAGATTACATACCACTAATATTAATGCGTTCAAAATAATTTTTATACGAACTCAAGCCCTCCCCTAACTTAGAGTTCTGGATCCGCTACTGCATATATTCATTCCTTTAAGATTCGAATTGAAATACTCAAAAAAAACCCGTCAAGCTTATTTTTGCCCAAAAATTAAAAATAAATAAAAAAAACCTACACTTCAATGAACATTCAAATCATTCATTCGTTTTATTTGAAAGAGATTATATTACTCTAGGGTGAAGATCGGTCAATTCCCAATTAACAAACCTAGTTTCCAATTCCATCGGTCAGAACTCCGGGGAGAAGATCTGTCAAAACCAACACCATGCTACATAAATCTTCCAGAGTATTCCCGTTCTTCGTCAGCGGCGGCGTCTTGAAGTTAGCCAGGCACTGGTCGACGACCGTCACGACGTCGGTGGTCAGAACAATCACGTCCTGGTTAGAGATGTTCATTTTCTCCGCGGGGGAGGGAGCGGGGACAAAATTTTTCCCGTTGGCTAAACGGGGACGGGAAATACATTCCCCGTCCCCGACCCCGCTCCCGTCCCCGCCCCGATTATTTTATTTAGTTTTAAATATATATATTTTTATACATCTAATACACTATAAATCTAAAAATTTATTAAATATAATTTTATTTTTTATGAAAATTGAAAATATGCCTCTTTAACTATAAATTTATAAAGAATAATTAATCATTTAAATACAAATTTTTTTAAAAAAAGAAATTAGTTAATACAATTTTAAAAAAATAAAATTATAAACGGTATTCCCCGCCCCTTTTTCTGCGAAATTAAATGGGGAATTTCGCGGAGACGGGGAATGAAATCGGGGCGGAGACGGGGATGGGGAGCCATTCTCCGACCCTGCCCCGTCCCGTGGACATCTCTATAGTCTCCGTCGGCCAAGTGCATTTGCGCCTTTCCGATTTGGACGAAGACGCCGGCGTAGATGGCGGAGCAGGAGGAGTAGTGCTGCCTGAGGAGGGGACCGGCGGCCGTCGTCGCCAGCAACTGAGCGAGACGGAGCGAGTCGCCGGCGTTCGTGTGGGCCTTGTTGAGAGTGTAGCCGACGAGGAGTTTCAGGTCGGCGGTGGCGGCGAATTGCACGACGGTGGCGCAAAAAGGGGGATTTCTGGTTTTGGGGCAAATGGAAGAGGCGACCACGTCGTTTTGGGATGCTGGTGGGTGAAAGGGAATGGAAATTAAGAAAAGAAGCGGAAGGAAGGTTGCAAGATTGGATTTAGCCATTTTTTAGAAAGAAAAATTGATGTTTTTTTTTTTAAAAAAAAGAAATTTATTTGATGAATATCGGTCGTTTAAATATGAGAAGAAATTTAGAAGAATTGGGATGTTTTCTGATGAAAGAAATAAGTGCAATTTATTTATTACCATTTATGAAATGAAATTACCTAAATTGGGATTTTGGGAGACAACAATTTTGGAATTTGGTTACTCTCAGCCAGTGGTTTTAAGTGAAATCCTTGTTCGGAATTCTAGAGAGATTTAATATTGTGTTGTTTGTGTTTGGAAAGCTTTTTAAAATAAGTACTTTTAACCACCCAAAAAAAAAAAAACTTTAGTTGTAAGTATTTTCAAACATAGTGGTTATTGTTATGAAATTGAGGGACAAAATCGGGTATCAAAGACTTTACCCAATCATATAATAACAATAATAATAATAATATAAAAGAAATTAGAATTTAAGATAATATATAATATAAATAAAGATAGTGAAATTATATAGCAAAATTAAACTAGGAATAAATTAGAGAAAAAATGGAAGAGATGAAAATGGATTGGAGAAGTGTTTTTCACTCAATGGTGTGCTTTTCATTATCCACCAAAAATCACTATTTATAGGCAATCTATGGGCTTTGTTGGATACATAAGAGATACTTTGGCTATGGAGAATTTGTCACTTGGCATAGGTATCAAAGCGACATGTGAAATGGGCATTTACATGTATAATGTTTATAATACTCCCCTTAAATGATCATTTATATAAAATGTCTAGTTAAAATCAAAAAATCCAATGGAAAAAAAAACAAAAAATAGCAAAAAAGGGAAAAAAATAAGGGTATTAAAGAGAGTTGGGACCACTTCTAGTTTTGAAGAGTGTAGGACTTTCAAGAGTGTAAAATTACCATTTTACCCTTTTTAAAAATTTCTAACTGAATCCCCAATTTTTTTAAAAACTCTCTAACCCATCCATAGAATCACACAACACCGACGAACAAAGCTAACTACCACATGAACGACGACCAAGCAAACCAGCACGAACGGCGGCAGAGGCGAACCAGGGACCATGAACGACAGCGGCGATGAACCAGGGACCACGAACTCTTCTCCCCGACCATGGATTTGCCTCTTTTTCGTTTCTTCAATTCTTTTTTTTCGTTTGCAACTTCCGTCATCTTCTCTGCCGCCCCTCAGCGAAATCTTCTCCCCGGCCATGGATTTGCCTTTCTCTTCACACCCTCTACTGGAATCAATGGCACGAGCTCGACTCAGAATTTGAGGCTTTTCAATTTCACCAATAATGGCGACCCCAATAATCATGTCTTCATTGTTGAGTTCGACTCGTTCCGAAATCAAGAGTTCAACGACACCAATGATAACCACGTGGGCGTAGATTTGAATTCTCTTATATCTACTGTTTCCTCTATAGTTGGGTTTTGGAGTGGACCAGATGATGGAGAATTCAAGGAGTTGAAGATTAACAATGGGGAAACTTATCAGGTTTGGATTGAATGTTTAAATTCTTTGGTTAATATTACAATGGCTGAAGTGGGAGAGAAAAGGCCTAGAAGGCCAATGATATCTCTGTCTGTGAATTTTTTATGAATTTCTTTTGGATGAGATGTATGTAGGATTTACTGCAGCCACAGGGCAATTAGTTCAAAGCCATAAGATATTATCTTGGACTTTCAGTACCACTAACGTATCAATTGGTAATGCTTTAATCATAACGAATTTGCTCCTCAAAATGACTCCATTTTCTACTCAATAGCTTTCATTGTGGGAATAATTGTGGGTGGTGTTGGACTTGTGATTATCTGTGGTATTCTAATCTATGTTGTTGTAATAATCAATAGGAAGGGAAAAAAGAAACCAAAGGATGATGAAATTGAAGACGGGGAGTTGGAATATTGGCCTCATCGGTTTACTTATGAAGATGTTTATGAAGCAACTGATGGGTTCTCAGAAGCCAATGTGATTGGAATGGGACGCAATGAGAACGTCTATAAAGGGAAATTAGGAGATCAAAAGTTGTTGCGAACAAAATCTTTGTTTTCCATTTTCTTGGTTTCACTATTTGTAAATGATTTTAAAAGGTGCAGACGAAGTTTTTGATCTTTTTACTCAATGAAAATAAACTTGGGGTTCATTCCGAATTTCTAATCCTTTAGTACACTTGGGTTGTATAATAATGATTTTCTTTTGGATGTTCACTTCAAGTGTTTTTCTTTCATTCATATCAGTCTTTTTAGGTTGGATAGTCGTTATTTGGTGATGACTTTTTATTTATATCCAAATTTTTCATAGTTTATTAGGTGCGAGAAAGATGGACAAGTGCGAGAAAAAAAAACAGAATGCAAAATTAACTCTTTCCTTGGGGATTTTGCCCTTTTTTGTGGTTATTTATGCATGTCTACCTAGGTCTTCGTGTTGGTACATCAATTTAGACTTTTTTTCCAAGTCTTCTTTTGCTAGGTACGTGAATCTACGAGAAAGTCGAATGCTTGTGTCCAAAAAGTGGTTTTCTTTCATCCATATCAGTCTTTGGTGACGAATTTTGATTTATAGACAAATTTGCATGGTTTATTGGGTGCGACAAATTTGTTTTTTTTCTCGCACCTAATTAAACAAGACAATAAGTAAAAGTAGTCGGTAATTTGTGTTATGTTTTTTTAATTCTTCCAGGAAAAAACCTTAACTAAAAAAATATGGACAATATACATTCTGTTTTTTTTTTCTCGCACCTAATAAAATAAGTCAAGAAGTAAAAGTATTCGGTAATTTGTGTTATATTTTTTTAATTCTTTCAGGAAAAAAACATCAACTAACAAAAAAGTGGTCAATATACATTATATTTTTTTCTCGCACCTAATAAAACAAGGCAATAAGTAAAAATAGTTGGTAATTTGTGTTATGTTTTTCTAATTCTTCCAGGAAAAAACATCAACTAACAAAAAAGTGGTCAATATACATTCTATTTTTTTTCTCGCACTTTTCTCGCACCTAATAAAACAAGGCAATAAGTAAAAGTAGTCGGTAATTTGTGTTATGATTTTTTAATTCTTCCAGGAAAAAACCTTAACTAAAAAAAGTGAACAATATACATTATATTTTTTTTTCTCGCATCTAATAAAATAAGGCAATAAGTAAAAGTAGTCGGTAATTTGTGTTATGTTTTTTTAATTCTTCCAAGAAAAAACATCAACTAGCAAAAAAATGGACAATATACATTCTGTTTTTTTTTCTCTCACCTTTCTCGCATCTAATAAAACATGCAAACATCCATTCAAAATGCATAAGTAATGAAATTTACAATATATTATAACATATATATACAATATATCATACAAGAGTTTTAATACATCAGAGTATTTACACCATAATTGGAATGTCAACTGCTTCCTAAAATATGACATGTTCTCTTGACACAAACTAATGAAATCAGAACTAGTTACAACATATTCAAAGTATTTAATGGTAAACAACCCGCAACCACATGTATTACGCTGCTTTGGAGCAGACTCTACCATTACCATTGCCCAAAGGTTCTATATGTTGTGATGATCCGCCTCTTCTTGCAAAAAAACCTGATTGCACCTAATATCGCGGGTATTATCATTCGCAATAGCTCTAATACCTGTGTCATCTCCTCCGTAGAACACGATGATAAGGAATCCCAAACTTTGATCTCACAATGAAGTAGATCAAAGCAGGTTATCACCTAATGAGTTCTATTCACGTTGAATGGTGCATACACAAGATCAACATTAGCTCATGCATCTTGAAAGTCAACATTACAACATTCAATATAAGGAATACATTCAATAAAATCACATTTTTAACAAGATTTCAAACTTTCTCGTACCTAGACTAGAATACATTCAATAAAAAAAGGTAGGAAATGAATAAACAACATCAAAACCTAGTTAAACGTGAATGTCTAAACGTGAAGGGATTTGGAATTCCCGCAGCGGAAGACGTTGTGAAACGTCGTTGATCCGTTGTGTAATTCTTTCTTAAAATCGAATTAAACATCTTTAATTCTAGGCTAAACATGCAAAAAGGAGAAGAAAACAATAAGGAAAACAGTACTTGTTGAAGAACTCTTCTTCAATCCTCTTCTCCTCCGGTCATGATCTCTCTCTCGAACCAATGAACTCCTCGAACACGAACCTCGATCCGAACAGGGAGACACTTCCAAAGGGTCTCCTCAGTTGTTCGTGGGAGGTTGAGAGAATTTTTGGAGAATTGAGAGAGTTCTAGAGAGAAAAACACTTGCTCTCTTTGGATGGAAATCAAAAAAATGGCAAGAAGAGTTCCCAAAAGCTTCTTGCAAAGCCTTTATATACTATTGTGTGATGGAGTTAAAACCTCAACCAAAACACAATATTACCACAACTATATGATATACAAATCATATTTGCATATCACATAATATAAGGTATCTCATACCTTATTATACAAATCTCATTTGCATAAAGTGGAATTTTAAATTGAATCACATTCAATTTAATTTCTCTCAATTCAATTTCTCCAATTAGCACTAATTAATCAATTAGGCTATACTATAGTTTATTATGAATCTCATTCACATCAAACTATATATTATGTCATCTATATCACATATAAAAGACATAAATACCCAAATAATGAATTTGAACACTTCAAATTCACACCAAACTGTAAACCCTCAATTTGTCCAATTTGAGCCAACCGAGGGACCTAATGGACCTACACGTGACGAGCTCCAATGATCCGAGACTAACCTGTCAAACTCTTTGACCCAGTTATTCAACATTCATTAGCTACGGTAACACTCCACTAAAGCCCGTAGTTGCACTCTCATCACTGTAGAACAAGTTGTGTCCATCAATATAACCAATACCCATGAGTCGACTCTTCACAGGTTGTTCGTAGACACTGCTGGGTCAAATTACCATTTTACCCTTGTGTCTACCTCTTGCTCCTTAAGTCCTACTGCTTCTTTAATGAATAACTACGTTGCATGGTCCAACCATAAACAACAACCCTCTCAGGCCAATGCGAGAGTAGGGCCCTGTTGTTCAAGCCCTAGAGACAACACTTAAGGGAACAACCCCTCTAGTTTCCCTAAGTCGGGAACGAGTGAATTCCTTCTTGCGTAGTCAAGTTTCCAGCTCCCCACGTGGTCCTATCCCTGAGAAGATAGGCATATTGGGCGAGCAACAGTGGCCACCCTCACCCGTACTAGTCAAAGGACGACCCCCGCAGACAGGAGTCCGTGACACGCTCAGGATTAAAGTCGAGTCACTAATGGTCATTTACGAAATTATTAGCTCTATAATGTTAACGGTGTCACATCAGTAAGTCTAATAATTCACGGTCCGGTCTTGTACAATCTCATTGCACAGGATGTCCCCACTCGCATGTCAACCACATGAACGAGTCAGATCACCTCGTTTGTATCTAATACAAAGCGGGTCGCATCCACAGTGTATCCAAGATTAGGTCTCCAATCCTATCCATATCTCAGAGACCGTTCGGGTCATTAACTCGAACGTGATCCTCCCTGTGTGTCCACTACACACCGTTCAAGTTCTTAGTTCTCTCATAATACAATGACCCTGGAGCTTAGTTTATTGGATTAAGTTTATGAAAAATGCGAGACACAAGTTTAAATAAATAACTCTTATTTATCACACAGAGTTCAAATAAATAACTCTTATTTATTTACAACTTGGAATATTACAAACTACACGAGATGAGGACATACATCCCAACAAAATGGACTTATGAAATGCAAAAAATCAAAGAAAAATAGTCAAATAACATCATGTTTTTTTCTCGCACCTATGAAACTAACCAAAAATTCTAGAGACGAAGCCTATAGACAAAAAAAAAAAAAACCATTTACACAACCTAAAAAGACTCGTACAGATTTAAGATAAACACATTTTCAACAAGATTTCAAACTTTCTCGTACTTTATTGTACCTAGACTAGAATACATTCAATAACAAAAGGTAGGAAATGAATAAACAACATCAAGACCTAGTTAGGAATGCCTAAATGGATCTACGAAATGCAAAGAATCAAAGAAAAAGAGCCAAATAACATTCTTTTTTTTTCTCGCACCTATGAAACTAACATAAAATTCTAGGGACGAAGCCTATAGACCAAAAAAAAAAAAATTACACAACTTAAAAAGACCCATACGGATTTATGATAAACAAATTTTCAACAAGATTTCAATCTTTCTCGTACTTTCTCATACCTAGACTAGAATACATTCAATAACAAAAGGTAGGAAATGAATAAACAACATCAAGACCTAGTTAGGAATGCCTAAATGAATCTATATGAAATACAAAGAATCAAAGAAAAAGAGCTAAATAGCATTATGTTTTTTTTCTCGGCACCCTTCTCGTACCTATGAAACTAACCAAAAATTCTAGGGGCGAAGCCTATAGACAAAAAAAAAAAACATTTACACAACCTAAAAAGACTCATACGGATTTAAGATAAGCACATTTTCAACAAGATTTCAAACTTTCTCGTACTTTCTCGTACCTAGACTAGAACCAAAGAAATATAGAAAGATTTTAAACATTTTGAACAAGATTTTAAACTTTGTTCTACTTTCTCTTACCTAGACTAGAACCAAAGAAATATAGATAGTTTGCATTGTGTTTTTTTCTTGCACTTGTCTCTCACTTTTCTCGCACTGAAATTTCGACAACATAACAATGCTATTAGGACTTTTCAAAAAATTTTATGGACCTAATTGCAAAAATATCTATAAAAACACTCGTTAATCAAATCAATCTTCCCAGCTTCCCACCAAACTTCAAATATGCATGGGCTGGGGCACAACAGTCAGAAACCCACAACAAGCTCAATTACATGAAAATGGCTCATAAACACTACATATTATATATGAATATATGGTGGTAGACAAGTTAGTTTCAAATAGCATTCGTCCTTCTAAACATTGGGATGAGAAAATGACCAAAATGTCCCACTTCTTCACGTTCATAATAGTTACCAATTTCATGTTGAGTCTTTTCTTATTTTCTTCATAGGGAGCTTTGTAAATCTACTATTGTATTTACTCTTTAGAACCCAATTGAGCACCACTAAATGATTAATGCAATTTGTACATAGACACTATTCATATACTCTTTTCAAAAAATTATAAACCATCTTTATGTTTTTATTTCTAACCAATCGTTATTATTTTCAAGAGATCATTAGCATTCAGATTTTCTTTTAACAAGTGGAACCGACAAGCAACATTTGCCATATACTTCATTTTGTAGCTTTAAGATCTAATAATATTTGTCCATCCTAAGACCATCGACGTTGTTTACTATTATCATCATCGAATGATGGAATATTGATAATTGAAGATTAACGAAAGTTCGTCAAAGGAGAAAAGAGGTAACACTAATCGGAGTGGAAATCTTCAATTTAGGAACAGAGTATTCAATGCACACTCCAGATTGGAACCCCTAAAACCTCATTAGACGTAAAATAATCTTCGAACTCAAATTTGTGTAAAACGAAAGAGAAAGGAGAAGAAACAGGGATTCATAATCGACAAGCTTGAATCAAGAATGCAGAGGCAAAAACCTAATGCAAATGAATTACAAGTGCGACGTACCGTGGAGGTTCTGTTCGAGCCATTTTGATTGTTTCGTTCTGATGTGACTAGCCCACCACCATGAATACACATTACTTAGCAGCTCTCTGCAACATCTCTTTCTTTCTTTACAGATTCGAAAGAGATTCAAAGTCCAATCGAAGAAGAAGAAACCGATCACCAATGATGGATAACGATGAAAAGAATGAAAATGATCGATATAGAAAGATCAATGGCAGCAGTAGGTTACAGTAACGAAGGAGAATTTTGCAATGCAAATCTTAAAAAATGACTGAAGAAAATTAGGGATTCTCTCGATTTGGTTAGGATTTGGTCAATTAAGTTTGGGGATTTTTTAAAAAGGGTAGGATGGTAATTTCATACCCTAAAAAGTCCTAAAACTCTTCAAAACTAAAAAGGATACTAAATCTCTTTTATGCCCCTAATTTTGTCCTATTTTTTGCAATTTTCCAAAAAAAAAATCCCAGTGAAAGAAAAATTACATATTTTATATAGTTTACTATAATACATTCACTCCCCCTCATGGAGACATCGCATGAGATCTCTGAGACGTTGCATCCCAATGTTGTGTACTAATTTTTCAAAGGTTGCAGTTGGTAATGCCTTTGTAAATAAATATGTCAGATTATCCTTCGAACAAATCTGTTGTACAGTGATGTCGTCATTTTCTTCAAGATCACGAGTGTAGAAAAGCTTTGGTGAGATATGTTTCGTTCTATCTCCTTTAATATACCCTTCTTTGATTTGGGCTATACAGGTTGTGTTGTCTTCATATAATATTGTTGGAAGATCTTTACTAGAAGATAAACCACATGTTTCACGAATGTGTTGAGTCATCGATCTTAGCCATACACATTCTCGACTTGCTTCGTGAATTGCAAGAATTTCAACATTATTTGAAGAATTTGTTGTTACTGTTTGTTTCACTGAACGCCATAATATAGCGGTACCTCCATATGTGAATAGATAACCTGTTTAAGATCTAGGTTTGTGTGTTGGGATTTATGCCCTAAACTTGTGTAATTTTGATCAATTAAATAAAGTGTTATTTGTTTTGATAAGATTAAAGGTCTTGCTTTTATAAATCCAATAAACTAAGCTCCAAGGTTATAACGTTTATCTTGAAATCGATGTAGTAGTGACACTATTTGAGTTGAATTCAAGATTATAACCTAAATAGTCTATGGTATAAGAATAAGGTTGGAAACCTCATTCTCGTAACACCATGGATGCGACCCACTTTGTAATTAGTACAAATGAGGTAATCCAACTCATTCATGTAGTTGGCATGCGAGTGGGGGCATCATGTATGAAGAGTTCATACAAGATCGATCGCAAATTATTAGTCTAACCAAAGATAACACCGCTAATGTGATAGGACTAGTAATTTATAGATGGTCATTAGTGACTTGACTCAAATCTGAACAAGTTAAGAACTCCACTTATAGGGGTTTGTCCTTAGACTAGTATGGGTGAAGTGGCACATGGCCACTCTCAATAAGCCTACCTTCTAAGGGATGACGAACCTCGTGAGTAGTGGGAACTTAAGCTGTGCAAGATGGAATTCACTCATTCCTCTCTTCGAGGAATTAGATAGGTTGTTCCCTTAGAACCGACTCGTGTCTTGAACAACGGGGCCCCCCCTCTATGAGGGTATGAGTCTAAGGTAGGACCTTAGACTTGTTGTTCATTAGAGGATTAATGGTGCTTAAGGAGCAAAGAGGTAATCACAGGGGGTAAAGCGGTAATTTGACCCACCGTGATTACTGAACAACCCGTGAAGGGTCGACTCATGGGTAATGACTATATCGGTGAACACAAAAATATCTACAAATGAGGAAAGTTCAGCTACAAGTCTATAGTGGAGTGATTTGTAGTTAATGAATATTGATTAAGCTGGATCAAAGAGTTTGATTAGTTAATCTCACATCATTGGAGCTCATGATCCAGTAGGTCCATTAGATCCTCCGTTGGCTCAACATGGTAATATTGAGGTATAAAGTTAGGAGATAAATTGAAGTGTTCAATTTCATACATGAGAAGTTATATCAATTATATATGATATAATTGATATAATATATAGTTTTAATGTGAATTAGATTCATATATAAACTATATACTAAAGAGAGATAAAAGGAGGGTGATGGTCATTTCCATCCTATTTCCCTATATATATGGTTGCATGAGATGCAACTAGGTTAAGTGATTTTGGAAATCATTCTAAGCTATTCCTAGCTTCCTTGTGTTGTTGGAAGAGTTCCAAAACACACATCTCTCACACAAAATACCTCACCACTCCTAAAGGGAACCCACCTTCCTCCTTCACCTAGAGAACAATGGAGAAGATTCGGTGGTAGTGGCTTCGCACATTGGAGTTCTTGTTGCTGAGATCGTGACCGTGGGAGAGAGGAGCACTCGAAGAAAGGTTCTTCAAAGGTAAATTCTTGTTGTCCATACTCTTATTTTATGCTTAATCTTTGTTATATGTTCTTGAATTAATCGTTGTATCTAAATCAAGAGCGCGCGATTCGCAATCGCTTCCACTGTGGGGAATTCCCTTCATTGTATGGATAAGATAAATATCTAGTTTCTGCATAACCAATTAGATCAAAATTGGATTGTTATAATAAAATAATCTCATATCAATTGTTCATCGGAGATAACGAAATACATGTTTAACTCCATTTCAGTGTCTTTTTGTGGGAGGAGAACTATATCTTGCCAATAAATTTACTGAAAATACAATATATGGTCTTGTATTATTAGAAAGATACATATGTGCACCAATTGCACTTAGATATATGGTACTTCAGGGCCAAGTACTTTTTCATTATCATCCCGAGGTCGAATATATTTTTCTTTACATCTAGTGAATGAACTTCCATTGGAATGTTCAATGGGCGTGTTTTGTCCATATATAACATTTTCAAAATCTTCTCTGTATAAGTTGATTGATGAACAAATATTCCATCAGTTAAATGTTCAATTTACAAATCAATGCAAAATTTTATTTTTCCAAAATCTTTCATCTCAAATTCTTTTTTAAGATATTCTATTGCCTTTGATAACTCTTCAGGAGTTCGTATTATATTTAAATCATCAACATATACAGTTATAATAGCAAATCTTGACTGCGATTTCTTTATAAAACACACAGACATTTTGGATTATTTTGATATCCTTCTTTCAACAAATATGTACTCAGGCGATTATACTACATTCGTCCTGGTTGTTTTAATCCATATAGCGATCTCTGTAACTTTATTAAATACAATTCCCGAGAATATGGTTCTGACATTTTAAATCCTTCCGAAATTTTCATATAAATGTCATTATCCAGAGATCCATATATATATGTCGTGACTACATCTATTAGATGTATGTCAAGCTTTTCATATACAGTCAAGCCAATTAGATATCTTAATGTTATTGCATCCACTACAAGAGAACATGTCTTATCATAATCAATATCAGACCTTTGCGAGAATCCTTGTGCAACAAGTCTTGCTTTATATCTTGTGACCTCATTCTTTTCATTTATTTTCCTTACAAATACTGATGTACCCTAAATGAGACTAAATGAGATAATTCTCCAAGAATCAATCAAGGATCTTTATTAGAATAAAAGTTGTGTAGAATACATGGGAGAAATTCTCTATTTATAAGGGATTAAAATACAAATGAGGGTAAAAAAGATTAACCTAGGGAATTACTTAAGTTTACCCTAATCCTACCTTCATCATTCTATCCCTAAAAAAAAAAAACTTGTCCTCGAGTTTTAAAATGAAAATGGAAACAGAAGAAAACAAACAAAATAGAAACAAGCTTCATTCGATGGTTGCCAAACACTCCAACTGAAAATTGCTTCATGAATTTATCAACTTGCCAACCCAGTTGGTCATTGCTTATCATCCTGAAAAATAATTCTTGAAATGCAAGTTCTGGCACAATTCCTCCAAATACACGAACTTGTTCACAAAAATAATTTGTAAAAGAGCAGACATGTGAAATTCGTGGAAGGTTTTCTTTAAACCCTCTCGATTTGTTGGCCAAACCAAAGAAAGAAGAAATTCTTGGTCCTTTAACTTCCTCTCCAATGATAGAACTTTTTCCAAAATGACTTTCGAGAATTTGAGGTTCCCAATTCAATAATTGCAACTAAAGCAAAATTTTCTCATGTAATAAGCCAACATTGGATGTTTGAGAGAATTTTCTTGTAAACCCTTTTGAAGTTTCCAATTCAACCATGTTGGATTTATTTGTAATTCTTCCAACGTTGACCTTGCGGGTTTCGACACAATTCTCTGCAAATTCAACTTCATGGATTTTGATTTCATAGTTCTCTACCTCTAAGGTGTCTTCCATGACAGTAAAAAGTTTATCCAAACAAAATAAAATTTCATCCTCACCGTCAAAATGTTCAATGAAATACAAAAGAAATTCATCATCTATTTCATTTGAACTCATCTGATTGTTGTGAGAAATTGGTTTGACTTCCTTCTCATTTTCCTTCTCAATTTCTTGTTCTGTTTGTACGTATTCTTGAAAGATTAAAGAACTATGCCCACTGAAGTCTTGCTCTTCAACTTCAAAGAACAATTGAGCCAAATAAAAAGAAGAGTCATCATCTGTCTTTATCAATTCTTTTTCAACTTCATCTTCCTCATCAAAATAATTTTCAAATTTTAGAAAACATTCATCTTCTTTGCTGGAAAAATCAAAATTGTTAACATCAAATCCATGAAAAAATTCTTCTTCTTTGTTGGAAAATTTAGAATTTGGAACCAAGAAACCTTCATTTTGGCATTCTTGGGGTTTATCATATTGATGAAAAGGGTTTCTAATAAATCTTGGAAGGTGGACTTTCTGTATTTGCAACATTTTTTCTTGATGATCTCCACGATTTTGGTATATATCTCCATGGTAGAAATCTTCTCTTTTCGAACATTCATCATCTTGATTCATGAATCTTGAAAATTGATGTTCAAGAAGTCTTCCCGCTATATTTTCTTGAATCTTTATCATATGATCCGTGAATTCTTCTTTGCGTTGAACTTGTCTTCCTTGAATTTTTTCCAAACGACGTCGAATTTTATCTATTCCCTTTTGAAATTCCTCCCAATTCATGGTTTGATCAGAATATTGATGTTTTCTTGAAAATGTTTCAGCCTCTGAATCACTTTCTAAATCATCCAAGTCTAAATTCTCACATCGATTTCTTGAAAAACTTATTTGATTAGATAGTAGAACTCTTTCTTGATAATGTCGGTTCGTTAGTTTGTCCCAAACTATATTGCAATCTTTGTCGGAATCGCTAGAATCACTAGAATCAAATTAATTTCAATGCGGATCTTGATTAATTCTTTGATAAAATCGAGCATGAGCAACGTTGTGATGTTGAAATTCCTCTTCCGAATCACTTGAATCAAAATTCCATTAATGATTTTGAGAGTATTTTTTACTTTCTTGCCCATACCAACTGTTGTATTTTTTCTTGGTCATCTTCTTTGAACGATAATTATTCATTCTGGAAAATTCTTGAAAAAATCTTCAAGTTTCTTGAATCTATAGGGTTCCCCCTAAATAAGGGTGCGTTGTTTGGCAACGAGCACAACTCACGAAGCTCCCTCTTGCGATCGACGTCACCAAGAGTTTTTCGGTCTTCTACCAGCGGCAGTCAACGTTGCCCCATGCGATTGCTCTGATACCAAATTGATGCAGCCTAAATGAGACTAAAGGAGATAATTCTCCAAGAATCAATCAAGGATCTTTATTAGAATGAAAGTTATGTAGAACACATGAGAGAGATTCTCTATTTATAAGGGATTAAAATATAAATGCTAGGGAATTTACTTAAGTTTACCCTAATCATACCTTCATCAAATACTCATCTGTATCCCACAGGTTTGACATCTTTTGGTGTCTGGTCTATTGGTCCAAAGACCTCATGTTTTGAAAGTGAGTTTAATTTTACATGGATTGTTTCTTTCCATTTAAGCCAATCTTTTCTATGTTGACATTCTTCTATGGATTTTGGATCAAAATCATCATCTTCATGAATAATATCATGAGCAACATTGTAAGCAAAGATGTTGTCAATAACTATATCATTTTGGTTCCATCTTTTTCCTGTCATAACAAGTTTATGGAAATTTCATTATTATCCTCAAGTATTGGACTTTCATCAATACTTTTATCAGTAGTAGTATTCTGGATTTCTTCTGAAACATCCAATTTCTTCATTGGATCATTTTGATTATCAACTACTTTTCTTTTTAGAGGATTTTTATCTTTGGAACCCATAGGTCTACCACGCTTCTGGCGTGCCCTAGACTCATTAGTGACAACTTGTTGTATTGGGATATCAATTTTTGATGGAGCATTTGTTGCTGGTATATATGATTTACTTACTCTTTTAGCATCTGTAAATGCATCAGGTAATTGATTTGTTATATTTTGTGAATGAATTATCTTTTGAACTTTAAGTTCACATTGATCTCTACGGGGATCTAAATGAGATAATAAAGATGCATTCCATGTAATTTATTTTTTCAACTTCTTAATTCCCCCTAATGTTGGAAAATTTGTCTCATTAAAATGACAATCAACAAATCATGTAATAAACACATCAACCGTCAGGGGTTCAAGATATTTAATAATTGATGAGGAATCAAATCCAACATATATTCCTAACCTCCTTTGAGGACTCATCTTAGTACATTGTGGTGGAGCCATTGGAACATAAAAAATTCTCAGATGAGATATATTTGGTTGTTGGCCATAAACCAATTGCATAGAGGAGTATTTATTGTAGGTTACTAGCCTAATGTGTGCCAATGACGCAGTATTCAAAATAACATGACCTCATATACATATTGAAAGCTTTGCTCTCATAAGCATTGGTCTAGTAATTAATTGTATACGTTTTAATAATTATGCTAAACTATTTTGTGTATAAACATGAGCTACAAGATGTTCAACATTTATCCTAATGGCCATACAATAATTATTGAATGCTTGGGATGTAAATTCACCAGCATTATCAAGACGAATGTTTTTAATTGTATAATCAGGAAACTGTGCTCTTAACTTTATAATTTGAGCAAGTAGCCTTGCAAATGCAAGATTTTAACTTGATAATAAACATACATGCGACCATCTGCTGGATGCGTCAATTAGTACCATGAAATATCTAAATGGTCCACACGGTGGGTTAATAGGTCCACATATATCACCATGAATTCGTTCAAAAAATGCAGGTGATTCAGTCCCCACTTTAGCTGGTGATGGTCTAATGATTAATTTTCCTTGAGAGCAAGCATCACAAGACAATTCATTAGATTGAAGAATCTTCGGTTCTTTAATGGATGTCCTTGTGAATTTTCAATAATTTTCCTCATCATTATTGACCCTGGATGACCCAATCGGTCATGCAAAACACTGAATACTTCTGGATTCATGAACTTCTGGTTCATTGTTACATAGATTTTAATTACTCGCATATGAGTATAATATAGTCCAGAAGAAAAAGCAGACAGTGTTTCTAATATACGTTTTTCATGTGAAACAATAGATGTAATATAAAGACATTCTATATTATTTTTACGATCAGTTTCAACATGATAACCATTGTCATGTATATCTCTAAAACTAATAAATTTCTTTTCGACTTGCTAGAGAACAAGACATTATTAATTATAAATTTTGTTCATCTAGGCAAGATAAAATTTATTTTTCCAAAACCTTCAATCATGTTTGCAGAACCTGATATAGTATTGGCATTTGCTTCAAGCATTATCGATTTGAAAAAGTATTTTCTATTTTTTAGTATGGTGTGTGTTGTTACACTATCTGCTAAGCATAAATTTTCATGATTCATCTTAGAGTCACTCAACATATGGAAATTGTCCATATCGCTTCATTAAACAAAAATAATTATAATAAGAGGAACATAATATAAAAATTCAAAGATAAGAGAACAGAAAAATAGAAGAAAAAAACATTAGTTATATATTCTCAAAATCAAAAGAAGCATTTGTTATTCTATCAATTATGGTGATCTTCTCTTCAGAAGATACAAATGAGTTTGTCACATCCCAATTTTCATACTGGATGGGTTGAATATATCATTATCTTGATAAACGAGATTTGCTTCTACATTTTTCCTTGTTCCTTCAAGGAAGTTTAATAGAGATCAACAGAGTGTTTGGACGTACAACAGGTACATGACTAATGCTTAGTCATTTCACTTTGAAAGCATTTATGTTCATCATCTCTTGAACTCTTATTTTGTGGAGCTTTTCCTTTATAATTATCATTTTGTGTGGTTCTGATCTTGACATTTCAATGATTATAATGACCACCATGATTGTTAAAATTCATAGCATTCACTTTAGGAAATAGCGTTGCTCCAGTTTGCCATATGAGTTCAGAATATTTTTAAACTATCGTTTTTGATATTGCTACTGCAGGAGCATATTCAAGACATAACCAATAATCTTTTCCATTATTGTCAAAAGATGTGAATTTTAATTGTGTAAGGTTTGTTATAGTAATATTTCACAAAACAAACATTGTATTGATATTAGAAATTTAATATATACCAAACATGAAAAATAACATCTAATTTATTATATAAAAAAATGGCATACCTGTAGGACCTACCTTCGGCGGGAGAAATGACAGAGCCTCGTACTGATAACGAGTTGTAAAAATTGGAGGTAAAATCGGGCACAAAAAACTTTACCAAATAATAATAATAATAATGATGGAAGATTTTGAATACTATCATCCACTCTGAGTTAAAGTATATAACCTCAATTAGAGAGGGGAGGTTCAAATTTCCCTACTCCACATGCTATTGAACTAAAACAAATTACTCTTCGAATTGCTAACGTAAGTATAATTTAACTAGTTAAGAGACATATATTTTCGATCAAAATATCAAATGTTCCAACCTACACTCTCACATGTTATTGAATTAAAAAAAAAAGAAAGAAAAAAAAAACTCAAGGTTATTGAAAAATCTTGTAACTCAAAGAAATGGATAGATGTAGGCCAGCAAATGCATAAGGAAATTTTATTATTAAGGTTTGTGAATTTTAAATTTTAAAACTTAAAATTTTTCCATAAATGATGAATTTTAAAACATATTTGATATTTTTTATATTTCTGCATTTCTATTTGTATGCACTTTTTTTTTTCTTTCTTATCATGTAATTTTTGTCTTCTTGCATTTTTCTGTATTTTTCTTGCATTTTCTCTAATTTCCATTTTAATATAATTTGTCCTTTTATATTTTTTTCTTACTATATATATGTATATATATTTATATATATATTTTCTTTGTATTTTTCTAATACTAAATATTTTCAACGGGTTTAGTTGCATTTCCAAGCTTGAGAATTTCAAATATTTATCTCTAAATTACTGAAAAAGAAAAACCAACTCTAAAATTGAAAAGTAACAAAATATTAGAAAATGAAAATGACCTAATCAATATAAACCAAACAAAATACGTGATATTACTTACAATCCTGCCAATAAATGGTACAAACTTCAACTAACAAAACACTCACAAGCATATTTAGAAAATACACAAACCCAAAAATCAAACATTCAAATCTTTTCCTAAACTTTGGAACAAAATGTGAACATCTGTTGATGCATAAATCTGGTCTAATTGAGTCTGTTTGATTCACATGTGCGCAACAGGATTTTTGAGTCTGTTTGATTCACATGTGCGCAACAGGATTTTCGAAAAGAGATGACCTATGAAACTAAAGAAATTGCACAGTGATGTAGTACTCACTGTCGCAACGTCATCGCGACGCGGAGCGGCCGATGTCCTCTCCCAAGGGTCTCTTTCGAGGTAAAGGTAAAGGTTTGGAGTCGCCACCAATCATCTAAGGTGTGATTGGTC
Source organism: Trichosanthes cucumerina (assembly GCA_036507285.1). Taxonomy (NCBI): domain Eukaryota; kingdom Viridiplantae; phylum Streptophyta; class Magnoliopsida; order Cucurbitales; family Cucurbitaceae; genus Trichosanthes; species Trichosanthes cucumerina. Next base: position 15,331,660 of record CM071838.1, read on the forward strand.
ACCCATTTTAGAGGAAAAGGTTGATCTTTCATTTTAGAGGAAAAGGTTGATTTGTATAACCAGAAATTAGGTTCGAGAGTTGATTGAGTGTAAGGAAGGTGTTAGACACCTGTTTTAGAAAAACGGTTACCACATTTTATTTTAAAATTATCTTTTTATTTATTGGTTAAAAGAAAAATATTTTTTCATTTTTATTTGATTGTCCCAAAATTTATCAATCCACATTTTAAAAAATAATATATGAATTAATAACTATGAGTGGCTCAATGCCATTCGAAAAATTTGGAACTTATTTTGACATTTCAAAGTAAACCCCTTATTTTTTAGAAAAACAAATTAAATAATTTTAAAAACTGAACATTCTTATTTCAGAAATCCATTTTTAAATGAAACAATTTATTTTATTTCAAATATCATTGCCAAAATGTAATTTTGAAAAATTGAAAGATTCTTATTTCAGAAATTCAATTTTAAAAGGGCAAATTTGTTTTATTTCAAAATTTTGATGCCAAAGTGCAATTTTAAAATATTGGAGGGTTCTTATTTCGGAAATCGAATTTTAAAGGGGGCAAATTTGTTTTATTTCAAGTTGTCGCGATGACGTTGCGACACAGAGCAACCGACGTCCTCTCTCAAGGGTCTCTTTCGAGGTAAATGTTTGGAGTCGCCATCAATCATCGTAGGGTGTGATAGGCCACCCATTTTAGAGGAAAAGGTTGATTTGTGTAACCAGAAATTAGGTTCAGGAGTCGATTGAGTGTAGGAAGATGCAACACCCATCTTAGAAAAACGGTTACCACATTTTATTTTAAAATTATCATTTTATTTATTGGTTCAAAGAAAAATATTTTTTGTATTTTATTTAAATGTCCCAAAATTTATTAATCCACATTTTAAAAGAAAAATATGAATTAATAACTCTGGGTGGCTTAAGGCCATTAGAAAAATTTGAAATTTATTTTGATATTTCAAAATAAACTCCTTATTGTTTTAAAAAACAAGTTATTTAATAAATTAATTTTAAAAACGGAACATTCTTATTTTAGAAATCCATTTTTAAAGGAGGCAATTTATTTTATTTCAAACATAATTGACAAAATGTAATTTTGAAAAAATTGAAAGATTCTTATTTCAGAAATTCAATTTTAAAAGGGAAAATTTGTTCTATTGCAAACTTTGATGTCAAAATTTCAATTTAAAAAAAATGGGGAGTTTTTAAAAAAATTCAATTATAAAAAGGGGCAAATTTGTTTTATTGCAAACTTTGATGCTAAAATTTAATTTTGACAAGTTGGAGGGTTCTTATTTCAGAAATCCAATTTTAAAAGTGAACAAAATTGTTTTATTTCAAACTTTAAGGCCAAAATGCAATTTTCAAAATTGGGAGGGTTCTTATTTCAGAAATCCAATTTTAAAAGTGGGCAAATTTGTTTTATTTCAAACTTTGATGTCACAATTCAATTTTCAAAATGAGAGAGTTCTTATTTCAGAAATCCAATTTTAAAAGTGGCAAATTTGTTTTATTTCAAACTTTGATGCCAAAATGTAATTTTTAAAAATTAGAGGGTTCTTATTTTAGTAATCTAATTTTGAAAGGGAGCAAATTTGTTTTATTTCAAACTTCATGGCCAAGATCTGAGTTTTTTTAAAAAGGGTCTTTATTTCAGAAATCTCATTTTTAAAAGGGCAAATTGTTTTATTTTCAAACTTTATTGCCAAAATTTAAAGTTGAGAAAGAGGATTCTTATTTCAGATATACTAATTTTAATGTCAAATTTATGCCAAACAGGCATATAGATATATGGGCCAAATCTGAACAATGGTTGAATTAAAATATGCAAACATTAAATACAGTGGCCAAATCTACCAAATTAGGCCAAATTAAAATACATTAAGATACACATTCAGATTTTCAATATATATATATATATACATTTTACGAAATATACACCATGGTCAAATATTATCATCTAAAAAATATTCAAATACGCAGAGGTAATTCGTGAAAATATGAAAATCAATACATTAATAAAAAAAATATGTAGCAATTCATGAAAATATAGAGATCAACAAACTGACCAATTTTCAACCAAAGAAATTTTAACACAGTGGCCAAATTACATACATGTATTAACCAAATAAGGTAGAGATCAAATCAAGCTAAATCAAAATACAGTGGTCAATGGTACATAAATTATTAGGCCAAATAACCAAATCAATAAAGGACTAAATCTAAGGTCAAACTAAACCTCAGTGATTCACCATTAAAATATTCACAAAAAGAAAAATTTTCTTAATCTAATTTTCAACATATGCATGGGCAATTCATGAAAACATGGAATCAAATCAAATGTCAAATTAAAATACAGTGGCTAAATTAAATCAATAAATCAATATACAATGGTCATTAAATATACAGAGACCAAATCAAATCATAATACTTCTGAAAAATTGGCCACATTCAGATACACCGAATTGACCAAATCTAAATACAGAAGGAATGAGAGGAAAATACAGGGGCTAAATTGCCCAAATCTAAATACACAAAAGAATGGAAGGAAAATACAGTAGCAAAATTGACCAAACTAAAACCTACATGATTTGTTATAAGAAAGAATGTAGACATACAGAGGCCAAATGACCAAATTTAAAAAAAAAACCATGAAGGCATATGAAACCAAGAAGCAGCTCCCTTTGAATCATCTAGCGCCCTCTCTTCAATCCTCTAGCCTTCTCAATCTTTTTATTTTTTTCTCCTCCATTTTTACTCCCCTCCCCAATCCATCGATCCTCCCCTCTTAATCCTCGGATTAAATCGATTAAAGGAAACAAAAAATAGATAGAGCTAAAAATCGTGAAAGAAAGAAAGTGGGAGAGAATCGTGAGAGTGGGGAGAATGTGAGAAAAATGAGGAGTAATTGAGAGTGGGTGGTTGAGTGATTTGAGATATTTAAAAAAAAAAACAAAACAAAAACAAATAAAAAATAAATTAAAATAAATAAACAAATTTCCTTTTTTTAGAAAACTTTTTTTTAAATAATAATAATAATAAGATTTAAAATACCAAACCTTTTTTTAAAAAAAAAAATTATTTACAAGAAAAAATTATGGAATAAAAATAAAAATTACCAGATATCTACACTCATCATACACAATCTGATACTTAAGTTCAAAAAAATGGGTGTAACAAGCTTACAGGTAGGAGAATGTGGACTACAACTACTTACCGGAGTCATAATGTTTTATTAATGTGTTGTTGATCTATAGTTTTTTATTAGACCATAAGATGTTGAATAAGACTCACAGAAGTTTTCTAAAGTTGCAAACGTGGCAAGGCTTGGTTGGCCATGGACCAACTAGGCTTCTTGTGCTTTCGACTCGTCCTGTGTTTCCTATGGCCTAATTGTAATCTGAACGTGGTCAGTTGGGCCATGGACCTATTAGAACCTAAATCTGTCTCCACTTTCAACCTCTTTGTTCTCTTCTCTCAGTCATTTGAGGATTTTGTTAGGTCTAGTTTTATCCACAACACCTTCAACTCAATTTCAAATTTTTTAATAATCATAAAATTAAAAGTTCTAAATTATATAAAAGAAAAAAAATTAAAAATTCTAAGTTAATATAATATTGATTCATTAAACAAAGTAGATGAAAAGGGAAAAAAGAACTTATTTTGGATGGTAACTTTCTTGCCATGGAGCTGAAAAATAATCCTTTATATGGCTGAAGAAAAGTATTATTTGGAGGTCGAGATCTTTTTCTAATTTCTAAAGGAATATATAGATGGAGGGGGTATTCGTACGGATAACCTATTTTCCATGTATTAATGGCATTTGACCTGACATTTCAAAATAATTTAGAAAGGGTAATATGAAGCGGTCTTTCTTGTTCACGCTCTCGCATGCTGTTCATGCTCTCGCTCCCGCTGTCTCGCTCTCGCTCTCGCTCAAATGAATGGAAAAAAATATAAAGAAAAAATGACAAAAAAAAGACAGAGAAGAGTTGGAGTAGCAGAGATAGAGCGAGAGCGAGCCAGCGAAAGCGAGTCAGCGGGAGCGTTACTACGAATAAGAGAGCGAGTCAACTATAGTGCGATTTTTGTTTTTTTTTTCTTTTCTTCAGAATTTTGACAACTAAATTATTATCATAAGCGAGAGCGAGAGCGAGAACGTGACTTGAGCGAGAGCGAGAGAGCTAGAATTAGAGTATGATGCCCTTACGGTAATTTGGATAGAATGCACACTACAAAAAGGGTCAAATGTCATTAATTTCAAAACATTGGTCAAATCACATTAATTCGTGTGAAAAAGAGTTTTCCATACAAATTTCTCTAGATGGAGGGTGGGCACAGTGTAAATATGGGCTTTACACCCTCCTCCTTTCGCTCTCGCTTGCGCCCCGATAAAAAAGATTCTTCTTCCGTCTCGCACTCTTGATGTAGAGGAAAAAGATAATATTGTCTTATTATTTTCATTAAATATTATTTAAAAAAAGAAAAATACAGGGACACCCGTGAACTAAAGACCACGAACTTTGTTGTTCGAATCTCTCCATTCCAATTATACAAAAAAAAAAAAAAAAAATGATACCCTTTTTACTTTACCCATTGAATAAAAAATCTACAAAATCACTAAACGAGATTTCTTATTTAGAAAAATTATTCCGGCTCGAATTATATGGCTTAGAGAATTTAATTATTCCGGCTCAAAGATTACTATTTATTACCGTTCTTGTAAATATACGGTTTACCACAAATCAACGCCGACCACGTGTCTCTCTATTATTGGATGAAGAATTCACATGAACCAAAATAACGATCACTGAACGGGACTGAATTCGCAAGTCGTTTCAACGAATCATCACCAGCCACGCGTCTTCCTTCTCTCTCACTACTTTTGCAAAAAAGAAAATTGAAAAAAAAAAAAAGTCTTCAAAGTTTTGCTTGAGTGTTAAGAATTTTTCAGTCCAATTTATCAAACCATATCATTATCTTAGATTCGCCATTGTTAAGGCCGCAAAAATGGGGAACGCACTCAGGTTTCTCTGCGGTCGCTTCTGCAGTTCTAGCGCCGCCGCTGCCGACGCCGATTCCCTCGGTCCTCATGGCGTCTCGCCAGCCACCGTCGGCGTCTCGGCTCTTGCTCACGATCTCTTCGATTTCGAGATCACATCGCAGGTACGCTCTCAATCTGAAGCTCAACTCGAGCTACATTTCTGATTTGTCCTGTTGTGAGAACCATTCTGAAATTTGAAAATTGGATCGGATTCTGTCTGGTGATCTTGTGAAATTTGTTAATCGAACGATCTATGAGTTGGCGTTGATGATTTTGATTTGGTGATTTTTTGAAAAGGTTCCGCAAGGACTTAGCAAGCACGTGGTTTCGTCGAAGAAGGCACAGGCGAATTGGTGAAGTATCTTTGATTATTTTGTTATTAGAGTGGAGAATTTATGAAAGTAATCGTAGTTACAGAGTGGTGAGATTCTGATTGTTTAAAATGATTTGTGTGTGTGAAGGTATAGAAAACTGGCTGAGGCTTGGAGGTCGGAGAAACCACCACCTAAAACGCCTGAAGAAGCATCTAGGCTTGTGATTCAGACACTCAAGAGACACCAGAAGAAAGATGTTGAGGTACAAATAAAACACAAAATTCTGTTTCTACCATTATTAGTATTAGTAACTCTCTTGCTTGTGTTGTTGGATTGTGAATCTGGGAATAATCTCTGCATTTGAAATAGCTCAATTGAAAGGGTCAAAATTCATTCTGTCAAATATGAGCAGCTCTAATGAACTGAGGAAATGCGTTTTTCTTTCCCTTTCAAATTCAAAATTTTAGGGGAGAGAATTTGGATCCATGGAAATAGCTAGATGGCTTTGTAGAACAGTCCAAAATCCAGTGGGGTTGGATCTGATGAACTGAAATGGAAAACAAATTACTTTTTGAAAAAAAGTGCTTTTTTAAGTACGTCTATGTTAGCCAAATGCTTCCTTTAATAAAGCATTTTAGTACTTCTTATTCATTTTTAAAATTTCTCAAAACCACTTTGGTTCTTGCAAAATTTATAAAATGCCTTTAACTAGAGCGACAAATAATAATTAAAAAAAAAAACAATTTTAGTCCTCTAAATGCACTCGTTACAAGCCATGTCAAATACACCGTTTGATAACTATTTGATTTTTGGTTTTTGAAAATTATGCTTGTTTTTTACAATTTCTCTTCAGCTTCTCAACAACGATTTCCATCTTTTTTTTTAGTAACCATTTGAGTTTCTAACTAAATTTCAAAAGCAAAAACAGGATTTTGAATACTATTTTTTTTCAGTTTTCAAAACTTAGCTTGGGTTTTGAAAACATAGGTAAGAAATAGATAAGAAAACATAAAAACTCATAGGTGAAAGTAATTTTTTTAGGCTTAATTTTCAAAAACCGAAATTCAAAAAACAAATGATTATCAAACGGTACTTAAGTTTCTATGTTTGATTTTTGTTGAACAACAGGGATTATTGGCTTTCTATGGTCTCCCTCTTCCTCATACTCTCGTCGAACATTCTACTCCGACCCCAGCCGCCCCATCGCTACCAGAAGGAGTCAAGTTTGAGCTGCAGACATTACCAGTAAGTGAGAAGGATACTTTTTCAGGGGAAATGACCAACTATTTTGATCATAAACAGGTGTGTTCTCATCTCTCAATGTGTTGAGTGTTTCATACCAGGTTGATGCAAAAGCTGTAGCAGATGGTGATACAGTGACAGTGTATGTGAGTACAGCACATCCCAGAGAGTCCTCTTGTATTCCAAAAGAGGTTAGAGACGCAGCCATTCAAAGATCACAAGCTAGAAACGTCAAGAACTATGCAAAGGCCGATGCACTTCACAAGACAATAACTGATGCTGGTTACAGGTAAATTATATTTCACATATATACAGTTGGACTTTCTTCAATAGATTACTGGGATTTGATGCCTGTTTCTTCTCCCTCAAAAGGGTGCTTACTTTTCAGAATGAGGAGATTCTCGCAAGAAAATACCGGATTCGTCTCAGGTAATTAAAATTAGCACTAATAAATAGTTTATGATATTTAAATTTTTGTACTTTCAGCCTTTTTCCATTTGGTTTATAAACTTTCAAAAACGTTTATTTTAATGTCTATACTTCAACTTTTGTCTATTTTGATCCATGTAATTTCAAAACGTTCATTCTAGTCTTTGTATTATTAAAAAGTAACTCTTTTGATTTTCTTTCTTATTTTTTTCATCACAATTTTGTGACAACACTACACTTAAAAATTTCTTGAAATATTCTCGTATAATTTTATATTAAATGATGTTCACTGTGCATAGAAATCAGGATTTGCAAAATAGACACTTGAGAGTCATTTTTCAAAAGTACAAAATCAAAATATGATTTAAACCTAAAGAAAAATAGTGAATGTGTTCCACATTTGAACGATTTGAAAACTCTATTTGAACTTGGTTATGCAGAGGAATAGATGCACCAGAAAGCGCAATGCCTTATGGGAAAGAGGCAAAAGAAGAGCTGAGAAAGCTTGTTGAAGGCAAGTGTTTGAGAGTACTTGTGTATGGAGAAGATCGGTATAACCGATGTGTGGGTGACTTGTACTGTAATGGAAAGTTTATTCAGGTAACACAAATTACACCATTTCCACTCTCCACAATTAATGGATAAGAATAAGTTTTTGGTTCTCTCTACAGGAAGCAATGCTTAAAAAGGGCTTTGCATGGCATTACACGGCCTATGACAAACGCGCAGAGCTGGCAAAGGTGAGTTACAGTTTGATTTCGTTCTTTAAACATTCAATTGAATTTAACATGGATATAATTTATAGATAATGAGGAACTTACAAATCAGAAAGAAAAGGCTAAAAAAGAAATTATAAGATCAAGTAACTAGTTTCAACTTGTCCAAATATGATTTTGAATTTTCAAATTTATCCTCGTCCTTTAATTTTCTATAAGACATAGGAAAAGATTGTTTAAAAATTAAAATACTATATGCCTCTCAGTTGCACTATTTTGCATCTGTATTTTTAAATATTCAAATTTAGTTCTAATACTTTCAATAAATTTTAAAGTAGTCTTAATTTATTGTGAACTTTTTCAAAATTTTGAAAATAAATCCACATTATATCGTTCCTTGAATGAAAATTATTGTTATTATTCTATTAAGTTCAATAAAAATTAACTTCAAACTAACTATGAGGACTAGGTTTTAAAATTGTAACTAAATTTAGACATTTTGAAAATATAGAAATTAAAATAAAAACATTTTTTTGAAACAAATTAGAGTACTTTTCAGACATATTTTCGCATCCAAGTTTACCAACAGTTCCAATAAAGGGAATGAGCTAGAGCTATACCTTACAAGAACCTCTTTGCTTAATTCTATTATACATTACAACAGTGGGAGAATGAAGCTCGAGCTAAAAGGATTGGGTTGTGGGCTTCTAAAAACCCTGAGCAGCCATGGGAATGGAGAAAGGGAAAGCGTGAAGGGAAATAATGGCTGCTACAATACAAAACCTCCTATAACTTATACACACCAAGTTCCATTTCAAGTATCTTCCAAGAAGAAGCAGAAGAGGACCCAAAACCAACCAAAACAAAGGTTCCTTCTGTCTTTTCTTATTTATCTCAATCAACCATCTTCAACATTGCTTGTAAATTTGTAACTGAAAAAAAAAATGACAAGAAATAGATTATTGTTATACTTGTAAAATTATATCATTCACTTTAAAACTTCACTCTGGTTTAATCAGTAGAAATCTGAAAACTGTTGGAAAATGATTAAATGCATTCACCATTCAAAATTTAGTTGACCAATAATACAGTGAACATGAGGAGGGTAGATTACAATGGGTAACCAACAGCTTTAGATGCCCATAGCGAGAAAAGACAACACCCCATTTTGACTGTGAACTTGGCAGTGCAAGGATTACTAACTGCAAAAATAAATAACAAAAATTAGGGAATGATAAAGAAATGTAAAGTGTGAATAATTTGATGAAAAATAGACTAAATTCTTCCCAAATTACGTTGTTGCTGAAGAAAATGCAGAATTGCCTAAATATTGCACTTAACTATCTTCTGATTGATCTCCTAATTAGAGTGGAAATGGTCCCTATTTACCGCCTTAAGATAAGTTACTAGTAATTTTCTTACAGAAACAAACACACGTGCTCAGGCATAGCCACCATATAACACAACTTACAGGCTCAATGTTTTATGTTTATAAATATTTTTTTAACACGGGTGGAACTCACATCATTTTTATAAGGATACTAACATGACATAGAAATGAAAGGAGTATCCATACTCCCACGTCATGGAATTATTCAGTCCCTAGTTACTAATACAGGCTCCACCCAATACTTGCCCTGGGCTGGTATCAATACTTGTTCATATGTAAGCACATTAATGCACATATCCAAAGTTACTCATCCATCTTATAAACTAGATGGCAAAATATCAAGTAGGACAAATGGTTATTTTGTACATACTAAAGCTATTTGGTTTTTGAAAGTTGTATTTGATAGCTATTTGGTTTTTGAACTAAAAAAAAGTAGTTTTCAAAATCTTGTTTTTGTTTTTTGAAAACATTAATAAAACAAAGAAACTTGTAAGTGAAGTAGTATTTATAAACTTAATTTTCAAAGACAAAAAATCAAATGGTTATCAAACTGAGTCTTAACCAAAGTAGAATAAATTTAAAAGTTTGAGGACTAATATCCATTCAACCAAAAAATGTTATATTCCTTCTAAAATCCAAACTATGCTTAAATAGGTAGATAATAAACCAACAACGAAAAATCCATAAACAAATGAAAGATAACTCTTATTCCTTTTTCTTTCTTATTACCATGTTGATGCTGAATTTCACAAAAGTGAATTAGAACCATATAAAGAGTTCAATTCTATTTTATAAAGGTTAGAATTCAGAACAACTTACTTAGATTAGTGAAGTACTGAAAAGGATTATCTGATATCATCTTGTTTTAGTCTCCTATCGCTTGACTCTGAATCAGTCCCCAAGTAACCTACAAAAAAAAAAAAAAAAAAAAAGTTAGGAAATAGGAACTTAGGAAGGAATGCCAAAAGCTTACTATTCCAACCGACCATGTAGAGGACTAGAATACCTGGATGTCTATCGCTTACTTTCCAAACTGATGCCTGATTTTTCGTAGCTCGATTGATCCAAGCAAGCCCCTAAATTCAGAAACCCGACATTTATTTAAACATTAGAATAAGATCATTTTTTCCTCGAGAGAAATTTATATATTCAAAAGGGATTTTGAAACTTAGGTTGCTATATGAAGTGTTGTGGAAAAAAAAACAAAAAGATAATCCACCACAAAAGAAGCTGTACATGAGAACCAAGCTAAAGAATTAAAAAAAAAAACAGACACTAGTTATTTTTTAGTTCAATAACACGAGGGGGTGAGAATTCAAACCTTCGACCCATAAGTAATCAATTGAATTATGCTTAGGCCGGTAAAAAACGACTCTAGTTATTAAGAATAAGAGGCAAAACAACCATAGGACCAATATTAACAACAATAGGACCAATATTAAGGACTCTCTAACTCCACCAAAAATTTGCTTACTTCCACTCTGAAAGTCCTCTAATTTCTCTCGAGCCAAATATTCTACATAGTAGCAAAGAACAATGCACACAAAAAGCCTCTCCCTATCTCGATTCGGTATGAGGGGCGAAGGAGAACCTCATTCATCATACACAACCTATAGAATAATCTCAGCGGCTGTAACCAATTGGATGGAATTCTTGAATGAACTTAATCCCAAAATTATCTACATTCTCTTAACCAACAGATGAACTTAAAAGTATTGAAACAATTGAACCTCTTTTTCTCATCACAAATCTCACAAACCTTCCTCTCTAATTCCCCAAATCCATCCATCCGCAAGAAATCGACACGAAAACTCGAAATGTAGAAAGAAAAAAAGAAACGCAAACCTTCTGAGTGTCCTTAGGAACTCCATAGCCGGAACAAAACATCTGCCCTACCAAGACCTGCATCGCCTTATCGCCGTCGTTGGCCTCCTTGAGCGTGTCCTGGAACCACCGCTTGACGCAGTCCGACACCACATCGGCCAACGGAATCCGATTCTTCTTCTCCATGATCTTCTTCGGCTTCGTCGGTTCCGAGACGACTCGGACGGTATCGGAGATCGGAGTTTCGGGCGGGGAAACTCGGATCTTGGACGGTATCGGAGATTGGGGCTTTTTGGAGGAGACGACAACCTTGGCGAATTGTTGGAGGCGAGTCGCTGATGGAAGCGATTTTGCCATCAAACAAAAGGGCTTTGAGCCGATGGGATTGGGAACTGCCAGTGCCAGTTTTGGCCTCTGCGAATTCAGGCCTGCTCTTGGATTTACAAAAAGATTTGATTGGGGAGGGAGATAATATTTCCATCTTCGTCATTTTTTTTTTTTTTTGCCTTTTATATATAGAGAGAGATTGAAAATATTTTTCATTTTTGTTTTTCCAAAAAAAATAATCATTTTGGTCTTCATATTTATTTTAAGGGTAAAATACACTTTTGATCCCTGAAGTTTGAAGTTGATGCCTAATTGGTCCCTGAAGTATCAAAATAAACACTTTAGTCCCTGAAGTTTGGAAAATAGTTCTGTCCCTGAAGTTAAGTTGGTGTTGACTAACGGAAAATGATGTGGCATGTTGAATTCACAATTTTTAGATGATGTGTTAAAATTAATATTATTTTAACATTGTGTGGTTATATTTTTTTTTTACATTTTGTGGTTATATTTATTATTTTTTTTTTTTACTTCCTCTATCTTCTTTTATTTTCCCTTCTTCCTCTATCTTTATTTCTTCTTGCTTGTCTATTTTTTATTCTATTTTTATTTCCTTGGCTCCAACACCAATATCGAAAATGATGATGACAAGAAAGACTTTTTCGTCGCTTTGATGTAGAGCCTTACTCAGTTCACCATTCTTAAACTTTAAAAATGTGTCTATGTCCACAACTTTGAAGTACCCATGTGTTAATTTTTCTTTAATTGATTCAATTTTTGTGATGAGTTTCTTTTTTTTTTTGTGGTTCTTTATTATGTAGAGTTGTGGTTTGATAAAAAAAAAACAAAATTCATAGGTAAGAAATGAATTACCGAAAAAAATGCACATCAGAAGTCCCAAAAGAAAATAAAAGAAATAATCTTAAATATAAATAAATAAAAAAAAAACTACATAATCTTAAATATAAATTTTGACACATCATTTTTCCGTTAGTCAACTAACGGTCAACTAACTCCAGGGACCATTTAGAACTATTTTCTAAACCTCAGGGACTAAAATGTTCATTTTAAAACTTTAGGGACCAAATCGACATCAACTTCAAACCTCAGGGACCAAAAGTGTATTTTGCCCTTATTTTAATTTTAACAAATTAATAACATAGTTTTGAGCTTATATATAACGTCCATTTAGTTTTTTTTTAAAGTAGGTCTATAAATACTACTTCTCTTTATATGTTTTCTTGGTATTTTATCTACTTTTTATCTATGTTTTCAAAAGTAAGTCAAATTTTGAAAATAGAAAGAGTAGTTTTTTTTGTTTTCGGAATTTAGTTAAGAATTCAAATCTTTTTATAAGAGAGATGAAATTCATGATAAAAAAATGATGAGAAAACAAGTACAATTTTTAAAAATAAAAAATAAAAATTAAATGGTTATCAACGGGACCTAAATGTGAATTTTTGGTGGAAAAAAACATAACGAGAACTAAAGTAGTTATTTTTTAAAAGTTTATGTACTAAAGTAGACATTATGAAAGTTTAAAAACCAAAATAGTTAATATTTATTTTTATCAAGGACTAAAATAGATATTTTAAAAATTAAGGGTTTGTTTGGTATGCAATCCAGATTCTATTTTATGTTTTCAGATATGTGTTTGGCAAATGTATTTTCGAAAACTGTTTTCAGATTCTGTGATCCAAATAGTAGAAATTCTGAAAACAACATTTTTATGTTTTCATTGTATCCAGATTCTGAATTCAAAATTTTAAAATGCAAAATTACATTAAACAAAGATAAAATTTTTAATAAATACAATATTAATGTTATAAACTCAATTTACTTTTGTTAAATTACAATATGTATAATATAATATAGTATAAATTATATAATATAATATTATAGAATGATAATTTTATAAAATTTAGAAAAAACATGTTCATAAATTAATTAATAATGACTTAAATTCAATCTAATAATTAGTTTTGCAACTACAACTAATTTCATGATCTACAAATATGTTATAAGACATACTTTAAACAACTGTTTAGATTAAATTTCTAAATCTGCTACCAAACACATATCTAAAAACATGAAATACAACTTTGTTTTCATTGAATCCCCTGTTTTCAAATTTATGTTTTCATATTGCTTACCAAACAGGTCCTAAGATACCAAAATGAAACAAACTTGAAAGTTGAGAGATGAAAATGGGATTTAAAAAAAATAAAGTGATAAAAAATGCCTAATTGGTTCCTTTACTTGAATAGAAATAGTGAATTTTCAAACATATTTATTTTTTAACTTTAGTATTTAACAATTTAATACTTGTAGTTAAAAATTTGTAATGATTTAGTTGTAGATTATAGGGTAGATTATAAAAAAAATACCCATGAACTACGTGTCTTATTTTAAAAAGTTAGAAAAATATCCCTGATGTTTAAAAAATGTTTTTTTTTAAAAAAACCCCACCGTTAGTAGACCACACAAAAACTGACGAAGGTGTTTGGCTCCCTGAGTTGAGTTGAATTGGTTTGGGTTTTAAACCCAACTCAACATTTGGCTCATGGATAAACTAACTAAACTCAACTCTGTCGACTTAGGATATTAACCCCATCAACTTGTACAATAACCATATTAACATATTTTATCATCGCTTCTCCAACAACTGACGACCACCATCGGTGATCGGTAACCACCTCCCGTGACCATCTCCGACAACCGACAACCATTTTTAGCGACCGCGCGACTGAAAACCTCTGATGACGACCATCTTCGACGATCGATGACCGTCTCCAGTGACTGAAAACTACCTCTGGTGACCATTTTCAACGATCGGTGACCATCTCCATCTCCAACGACCAACGACCGAAAACCTCCTCCGACGACCATCTTTGACGATCGAAAACTACCTACGACAACCATTTTTGGCGATCAATGACCATCTTCGACGATAAAAAACTACAACTGATGACCATTTTCAACGATCGGTGACCATCTCCAGCGAGCAAAAACTTCCTCTAAAACCAACAACCTTCTTTGGCAACCGATAACCACCTTTGATGACCTTTTCCAGCGATCGAAAACCACCTCTGACGATCATCTTTGACAATCGGTGACCATCTCTGACAACCAAAAACTACCTCCGACGACCATCTTTGTTGATCGATGATCATCTTCAGCGATTGACAATCATTTTCGACAACAAACAACCACCTCTGATGACTTCTCCAACGACCACTACCGAGTGAGGCACTATCAATGACCATATGCAACAATTGATGACCATTGTCTCACATTGTCTGACGATTTACAACAATCGTTGATGACCTTATCTTGCAACCAACAATATCTTCTCCTACGAGTATCACCAACAATAATTCTCAGCGACCAACAAGATTTTCATGGTTCAAAATAATATGAAACGCAAATGTACTTAGTTCGTTTTACTCTCTTCTCCAACAATCTTTCTTCGACATACAAACTCGACTCATTGTTGGTCATTACTTATATTTTGTTACCATAATTATGTTTGTGAATCATGTAAATAGGTCCTTGGTACCTTAATTATGTTTCGTGAATCATGTAAATAGGTCCTTGATACCATAATTATGTTTTGTGAATCATGTAAATAGGTTCTTGATAACCTACTAATATTTTGTGAATATACATTTCATTAATGTTGAAATATATCGTCGTTTTATTGTCATCTTCATATGATTTAACAAATGTAAACAAACAACATTTCTTTAAAAAAATGTAACAGTTATTGTATTTTAAAACAAACGACCCTATTAGTACTTAAAAAAAACATGATAAGTTCCTCATTTGTAAGTTTCAAAAAGGTTCAATATATGTTTTGACAATGAAACCTTAGATTTCTCTATTTTAATAGAAGTTTAATTTGTGTTTAAAGAAAAAAAAATACTGGTACATTGTCTTTTTTTTCATTCATCAATTGCTATTTGTTGTTATAAAGAATATAATGATTTCTATCCATTGAATTAAGTTCAATGTGTACTAAAAATATGTGATTTCTATAAATTAAAAGAAGTTTAATGTATATCAAAAAGAGGAAACAATGCTACATTGCCTATATTTTTTTAAAAAATCATTTTCTTAAAGAAAGAAAGAATCGTATTAAAAAAAAAAAGATCAATGTTGAAATATATTGTTTTTTGTTGTAGTAGACATCTGGATTTAGTGTTGCAGACACAAATTTCCTGACTCAACTCAACCCAACTCTGCCCTTCAAACACAGACTTCCTGAATTCACTGACAAAACAACTCTGCACAACTCAACTCAGCACAACTCAACTCTGCGATCCAAACACCCCCTAAATGTTAACACCAACCTATATGAGATGAAAAAAAAAAGGAAAAAAAGGGATGTTTGAGTGTAATAAAAATTCTAAAAAACTTATGTTCATGAATATAAAAGAGGAAAAAGAGGAAAAATGGGACAAAATCTATTGATAGTTGAAGGAGAAGGGAGTTCCCATATCCAAGGCCACCCATTCTCCTCATCAATTTCATAATCCCTTACACACCCTTTGGAAGTAGCCCCTTGGGGAGGCCGTGAGTGAAACACACGTTGTTAATCAACTTCAAAGGGGAGGCCGTGAGTGAAACACACGTTGTTAATCAACTTCAAATCTGCATTCTCATCCAGAGAATAAGGATCTACTATTGAAGGGGTGAAGTAGAGGAATGTGAATCAAAGGAAGAGCATGGAGAAAGCGAAAAATTAACATAGTGATTAATGAGGGGAAATTGAGAAATTTGAGTGGAAATGGAGATGGGTAGTGAAGAAATGGATGAATTAGTTGAATTAGGGTTTTAGATTAGTCATGTTGAGATCGAGAGGGATTGACAACGAAAATATAGAGAGGAGGAAGAAGAATATGAAATTCAATTATTGGCGATGAGTGAGAGAGACAAGGAATGAGGTATTTTTTAAACAATTCCAAAATCCTAAGCCACACCAGCCACATCTACCTGCCATCTAAGTTTCTTTTAAATTTTCCATGGTCTCACTACAAGAATTTTGGGCTATTCCGACGGTATTTTTCCCGACGCAAAGATATTTTTACTTGCCGACGCAACTTGCATCGGAAATATGCGAACAGTTAAAAAAAGAAAAACGAAATCGCAAACCTCATTGCCCTAAATATTGTCTCATTAAACCGATTGTGACCTCGCCATTCAACTGTTGTCGCCTTCAAGGTCGAGCCGTAAGAGAGGAATCAAGCTTCGTCTTCCTTCCTTTGCAGAATCGAGCTTCATCCCGAGCTGCCTTCGCGTTTCCTCTGCTTCATCTTCAATTTCTAAGGTATATTCCTACCTCAAGTCCTCTCTTTCAACTGATTTGTAGAGTTTCCTGTTTTTTAGAATCAAAATAAACCCATGAAGAAAAAGAATCTTCATGATTCTTTTATAGTAGGAAGCGAAGCCAAGGACGGGTCACAACTCACAACAAGCAACTCAACGACTCGCTCCCCTATCTTCTCCGTCGACGAAGCCGGGTTTTCATTTTCACATATTTTTAAGATACCTCCATCATCATAACTTCTCCATTCGAGCCAATCCTTGTCGCTTTTGGACCTACGCAATCAACCCCATTGACTCGATTCTGTTATGTAAGTCTCGGATTTCTCTCATCAAGGATCATTCTAGTTCGACTACTTGCTGATTGCTTTTTTCTTATGCTTTCTTTTCTTGGGATTCTTTAATTAAGTGATTTTTTTAATTATTCTTTGAATTTCACTTGTTTAACTGTCATTGAAGCTTTGGAGTTGTTGTCTGGTTCTGTTTATCGATTCATTTTTTTCGCTACATTTAATTAAATATCTCTAGGAGTTCACTGGAAATGTAGAGAATTTAGAATTTAGATGAGAAGAATTAGGAGTTTTGCACTGTTGGTAGGCTTGGCCTTCTTCTGTGAGTGCTGCACTTAAAATGGAGTTACATGATTTAAATGGAATTGGATACTAGATAGACTTTGTTTTAGGAGGGTCCAGTTTTGCATTGCAATTTGCAACTTGCCAACTTGCATGATAAATAATGCATCTTCATTCAAAGTTTCAAACTATTATATATGTCTAGAGAGAGATAAGATAGGCTCGAGTTCAACCGACCTAGCTCGAGTTTGCACTAGATCGAGTTATGTTTATTATTCAACCATAAACTCAACTTGTTAAATCATTAAATTACAATTTTGATTTTATGACTTGAACTTATTTTTTAACTTAGTTACTATAGTTTTAAAAGTTCTAATTTGATTTTCGTGGTTTGATTTTAATTTCAACATCTTGAATGCATTAAACGTTTTCTATTCTTATAGTAATAAATTTTTTATTTGTAAATCTATGCATAACTCGACCTAGTTATGACATATATTCATGACCAAAATATCATACGTTTGAACCCTTACTTCCATGAAATTCAACATAGTAGGTGTATTGACTTTTATAGTAAAGTTTGAATATCGTTGGATTGAGACATTCGACTTAGATAAATGTTGCACTCTTTATCTTAAAATTCATATTCAAGTTCATCTTCTTCATATTCAATTTTTCACAGAATCAACCTTGTGGGTTGATTATAAATGGTTTCTAATTGTTGGGACATTGGATTGTTTGAATTGCTCGATTTTTGGAAATCTTGAAGGTTATTTAACTATTCTAGGATCTTTGTTAGGTCCAATCATAATTGAACCACTTGTTGAAAAATTGTTGGATCTTTGTTATTCTTGAGTTGTTTCTTGAGGTTTTGTTTGTGGGATTGAGAGTGTGTGGATGAGTTTGTTTGATATGAAGTGAGATTGAGTGAGTTTAGTTATATTTTGTTACCAAGTAAGTTTTTATGAGTTTTTAGAGTGTGTTGTAAGTTTTAGACAATATTATTATGCATTTAGGTACTTTGAGTAAGTTTGTTAGATTTTAAACTGTGTTTAGGTCTGACCCTTTAGGTGTGAAGCTTCTTTAGGACACATTCACTTTGTTTTAGCCCTCCTTTGACACTTTTTGATCTCTTGTAGGCTAATTTAATGTTTTATAGGGGCGAGGTAAATTCTTTGGAGTCATTTGTAGCTCTGTTTGTTTCTCTAATGACACTTAGATACATTTTCCTCATTTGGCGTGGTTCAAGGGTGTAGTTTTTAGGTGTGAAGCTTGTCTAGGGCACACTGAACTTTGTTTTGGAACCTATAGCTAGGTCTTTTGATGAGGATTTTAGAATAGGAAATTTTAGGTCTTACTCAAAACTACTAATTATCCCTGAACTCCTAGGTTATTGTCAAACTATTTGATCCTAAGTAAGACGTGGATTAAAGTGCATTAAAGTCCCATTTTTAAGGTTCGAGTGGTTATCCTACAGTTATGGTAGCCACGTAGGTCATTATATACTCGTAGTTCTAAGGATGTTGAGTGGTTCCCCTGCCGTTGTAGTAGCCAATTAAGTCACAAGCCTACAAATTTAGAAACTTACAAACCTAAGTTTTAGTTCCTTTAATCATCCCAATATGCATTCTTAGCTCGTTTTATTTTCCTAAAAAGTATTCTTAGGTTTAGAGTAAAAGGTCATCTAACTTTTGTCCTAATTTCTACAGGATGATGTTTGTGTTCAATTCATACTAATTCAGAAAGTTCTTTGAAAAATATAATCGAGGATGAATAAGGATTGGATTAAGCTTAAAGATAGATTCTCGAGAGAGTATATTGAAGGAGTTGCACAATTTTTAGAAGTGGCAAAAGGTCATGTAAATGAGGCGGGAAAAACGAGATGTCCATGTAAAAATTGTCAGAACTCAATGTCACAATCATTGGATGGATTGGAACGACATTTATTTACATATGGAATATATCTCTTTCATACGATCAATGGATTTATCATGGAGAACCACCAAACTTAGCCCGATTTCAAAAAGACAGGACTTCTTCGGTAGATGATGGGTTAAGTAGAGAAGAAGTCCATGTTCATAATAATGATGATGAGACGTTCACTCTTCTAACTGATTTACAAGGACCAATGATAGACGGGGAAGGGGATGTAGATGATGGAGAAGACTTTAGGGATGAAATGTCTGCTAACGGTCAAGAAAAAGATACTTCAGACACTTTTGAAGAGTTGATGGCTGAGACACGCAACCAATTGTATCCTGGTTGTACAAAATTTTCGTCGTTGAACTTCTTGGTGAAATTGATGCATATCAAGGTGCTCAATAATTGGAGTAACAAGTCGTTTGACATGTTACTAGAATTATTGAAAGATGCATTTCCTTCTGGTGCATCTATACCTAGTTCATTCTATGAAGGTAAGAGGAAACTACGTGAATTAGGGCTAGGATATGAGCTCATCCATGCTTGCAAGTACGATTGTGTATTATTTTGGAAAGAATTTGTTGATTGCCAAAGTTGTTCAATTTGTGGCGAGTCTTGATATCAAATAAAAGATGGAAAGGGTAAGAAGATCCCACATAAGATATTACGTCATTTTCCTCTAATACCGAGGTTTAAACGATTGTTTTCCTCAAAACATATTGCTTCTGAAATGAGATGGCATAAGGATAAACAAGTTGAAACTGAAGGTGTGTTACGACACCCAGTTGATGCACTAGGGTGGAAACATTTTGACAGAGAGTTCTCTCATTTTGCTTCAGACCCAAGGAATGTCAGGTTAGTATTAGCTTCAGATGGGTTCAATCCATTCGGAAATATGAGTACTGCCTATAGAGTTTGAGTCTATTTTGATGTTTTCGAGGGGCGGGGTACATTCTTATTGGTGATTTCTAGCTTGATCTCAACCAACATGGCCACTTTTATATGTTTTGGACTCTTGCTTCGGTTCGGGGTGAGTTATTTGAGTTTGAAGCTCTTTTAGGACATGTTCATGTTTGTTTTGAGCCCCATTGGAAACTTTGACACTTTTTTTACTCTTTTAGGTCATTTCGATGCTTTCGAGGGATGCAGTAGTTGCATTGAATTGTTTTTTAGCTCAGTTCCCCCCTCATTGGACACTTTGACGCTTTTTGACACTTGGATAGGTTCAAGGAATTCCTTTTTTAGGCTTAAGGCTTGTCTAAGGCTCTTTCGAGTTTGTTTTTTTTTTCTCATTGGACACTTTGTCACTTTTATAGAGTTTGAGTCTATTTTGATGTTTTCGAGGGACGGAGGACATTCTTATTGGTGATTTCTAGCTTGATCTCAACCAACATAGCCACTTTCATATGTTTTGGACTCTTGCTTCGGTTCGTGGTGAGTTATTTGAGTTTGAAGCTCTTTTAGGACATGTTCATGTTTGTTTTGAGCCCCATTGGAAACTTTGACACTTTTTTTACTCTTTTAGGTCATTTTGATGCTTTCGAGGGATGGAGTAGTTGCATTGAATTATTTTTTAGCTCAGTTCCCCCCTCATTGGACACTTTGACGCTTTTTGACACTTGGATAGGTTCGAGGGATGCCTTTTTTAGGCTTAAGGCTTGTCTAAGGCTCTTTCGAGTTTTTTTTTTCTCTCATTGGACACTTTGTCACTTTTATACAGTTTGAGTCTATTTTGATGTTTTCGAGGGGCGGGGTACATTCTTATTGGTGATTTCTAGCTTGATCTCAACCAACATGGTCACTTTTATATGTTTTGGACTCTTGCTTCGGTTCGGGGTGAGTTATTTAAGTTTGAAGCTCTTCTAGGACATGTTCATGTTTGTTTTGAGCCCCATTGGAAACTTTGACACTTTTTTTACTCTTTTAGGCCATTTCGATGCTTTCGAGGGATGGAGTAGTTGCATTGAATTATTTTTTAGCTCAGTTCCCCTTCATTGGACACTTTGACGCTTTTTGACACTTGGATAGGTTCGAGAGATGCCTTTTTTAGTCTTGAGGCTTGTCTAAGGCTCTTTCGAGTTGTTTTTTTTTTCTCTCACTGGACATTTTGTCACTTTTATAGAGTTTAAGTCTATTTTGATGTTTTTGAGGGGTGGGGGTTGATAGCACACAAAATGTGCTATCCTTAGGCTTAATTATTGCTAGTTTTATGATGATTTCAGGGCTTTTACGTGGTTAATTTATTCAATTTCAGGTTAAGAGCTTAAACGGAGCTATTGGAGCACAATTTGGTAGAGTTTTGCCCTAAATTCGAAATACACCTTGTAAGAAGAGAGAAAAGAGTGATTTTGGGAGCCAAAGCATTCGTGGAGGTTCGAGATCGAAGACGGGGCTCTCGGAGACGAAGGACCCAAGCATCGACACCTAAGTTTATTTCTCTTTCTTTCAATTTGTAATAGCGTTCTAAGACGTTTTCTACTTGTTTAGTTTGTTTTTCATGTGATTTAGAGTAGCTAAACATTGTAGTAGGATTTGATTTACTTGTTATGACTTTCTTGTGATGTATTGAAGCATGTTATGTTGTTATTTTTGGCAATTCGTTCTTTACTTTTTAATTTGTTGATTTAAGTGGACTCGAGAGATAAAGCTTGAATTAGAGCAAAATTGTCAAAATCCTTGGAAGTCTGGCACGAGAGTGACCTAGAAATCTTAGGGAAACACATAAAGAAGTTGCTTAATGTCATGCATGTTATAGGTTCATATGGAGACTATGAGTTTATTGCATGTGTGAGGCTCACTAAGAATCGAGAGATTTTCTTGAGTATTTCACTTCTTGTTTATAATTTCATCTCATTGATTCAATGCATGTGCTAGTTAGGTCTTTAACTTGTAAAATCACTTCCTTTAATTCTATCAATTCGTGTCTCCACATGTTTGTTTGTTTGGTTGTCTTATTCGTCAAACACCTATCCATGTTTTGTTTCTTTAGCTAAAATTGAGAATTAGTACCTTAATAATTAATTAATCTAGAAACCCATTCCCGAGGACGATACTTGGAACTCTAAATCACTATACTAAAACTTGACCCGTACACTTGCGGTATTACAATATAATATTACGCAACAAGTTTTTGGCGCCGTTGCCGGGGAATGGCGATTATTTAGATTAATTAATATTAGGAGAAAATTTGAAATTTTAGACTAAAGCTTGTTTGTTTGTCTTTCCTTAATTGTTTTGTGTGATTGTTTGTTCCTTTATTTGTGTTATTTTAGTTTTGTGTGTTGTTGAGTCTTTGTCCCCTGTTTTTTGGTTGTGTTGCTATTGTGTAGAAGTCTTGTCTGAATTAGTGATTTTTCAAGCATGACTTTGCATGATTTTTCTCCATCATTCTATTACTCCTCTCAGGACCCTAGTTTTGTGCATCATGATTTTTCTGAATACCATGTGTCTAATTTTTACCATTTTGTACCTGACATATATGAAAATTCACATGAGGGTAGTTATTTAGGCACTTGGAACCATAGTTTTTCATACCTTAACCAACCCCTTGAAAAATCTTCTCTTGTGGACCAATTGATGGAATATACCTTAGAATTGAAAATTACAAATTTGGTTCATGATGAATTCGAAAGGATGGATAGATTAGAAGCTGAGGTGGTAAGACTTTGGGAAATAGTGCATGATAGATCCCAGTATCTTAATCAATTAGTAGTTTCCCTTAAGACCTTACAGAACAATTTATATTCCTTACCACTCGGAGATGCCACCTAGGAGGATTTGTTTAGATGTTAGTGAGGATAGTTTGGGGAGAGCGAGGCACACCATGATCAAAGTTAGTGAGGAGGACACCGGTGATACACTTAGTTCCACAGAGAGATCCAGTGATAGAGTTAGAGGTCGAGAAGTCTTCTTTCCCTTTATCCCCGAGAATTTCCTTGATTTTTGATAACCATTGGTCTTTCACTCACGAGTCTTGTTTTGATTTCATTTTTTCATTTTATTAAACAAAAATACCAAAAATAATTATGTCTCTGACGCCCATGAAAAGCAAGATAGCCTTTTAGACTTAGAGGCTACATTGATTCGAGCAAGAAGGGCCCAGAGAAGTATGAGCAATTTTATGTGCCCTGATAAGTCACCGTCTAGCTAAAGACGTTAAAGAAAGCGCTTCTTGGGAGGCAACCCAAGTTTTATGCTTTATGTCTTTATTTTCTATTTTATTTTTAGTTGTTTGTGCTTCTTTTTTTTTTATCTAATTTCTTTCTTTTGTTCCTCCAGTGTATGCCCAAGGAGAATCTGCAGACTTGCACCCTTTTGATCCCGAGATTGAAAGGACTTGTAGAGACTCTAAGGGAAGGAAGAGCGAGAACCTCGGAGATGGTCGATCGAGCTCATCAACAACCCTAAACCTATCAGGGAGTATTTCCAACCTGTGTTTAATTCTGAGCAGGCTGGAATAGTCCATGCCCCTATCAATGCTAATAATTTTGAACTTAAAACAGGGTTGATACAAATGGTTAGGGAAGGTGCTTTCAGAGGCCTAGCCACAGAAGATCCTAACTCTCATCTTCAAATTTTTTTGGAAATCTGTGGTACATTTAAAATGAATGGTATCTCTACTGATGGTATTCGCTTACATCTTTTTCCTTTTTCATTGCAGGGTAGAGCCAAAGAATGGCTAGGGTCCCTTCCCTCAGGGAGTATCACTTCTTAGGAGGAGTTGGCCCAAGCCTTCATGACCAAATTCTTTCCACCTTAAAAAGCCGCAGTTAAGGACCGAGATAGGAACATTCAAGCAGCAAGAGGGAGAGCAGTTATTTGAGGCTTGGAAAAGGTACAAGGACATGCTCGGAGATGCCCACAAAGATGGCTATCCAGCATCGCTCCAGTGCACTGCTTTATAATGGACCGGAAGGTAAGACCGTGACCATTCTCGATGCCACTTCTTTGGAGGGCTTTCATGGCGAAGATCGTGCGTGAAGCACGTGCCCTCCCGGAGGAAGTGTCAATCGCCACCCCACCGTGGCCTCACAGAAATGATGCGATCTAAGCCAAGATGTTTGGACTATATCAAGCTGGGACGAGGTAACCTCTCTTAGATCTCATATGGCGTCTCTCACTCATGCCTTGAATAATTTTGCGGGATCACCACAGATGTGGATATCCTCTCAATGCTCCCACCCAATGGAGAATCCAATATGGAGCAATTGCACTACTCGAACAATAATAAGCAACCACTATGGAGGAAATCAAACTCGTAATAACCTACCAACACATTACAATCCAGTGTTTGAGGTATCATGAGAATTTCTCTTATGCTAACAACAAGAATGTGTTGAATCCTCCTACTGGGGCATGCTTCTACATCGGAGAGGAAACCATCTCTGAAGACACATTGCACTCCTTCATCATACCTGAATCCGTAAATCGGTCCAACCAAATGGAGAATGCAATCACCAATTTATCCGTATAAAGTGACCACCATGGAGCCGCAATAAAGAATATAGAGACCAGATTGGCCAAATGAACACATCACTCCGAGCACTGCAAGCAAGAAAAGAAACACCTTGAGGAGTACAGTCTAGCTAAAGACGTTAAACAAAGCGCTTCTTGGGAGGCAACCTAAGTTTTACTTACTTTTTCCTGTCTTTAGCTTGCTTTAGTTGTTTTTTGTTGTTTTTCAATTCTTAGTTAGTTGTTGTTTTACTTCGTAGGTTGTGGAGATGCCCTTCTTCGTTGAAATCCATGCTCCCATTCGGAGGAACTCCAACACACATGCTTTGGCTATCCAAGGAACTCGAGAATATCTCCATCACCCAGATGATGATCGCTTCACTTCTACCCTTATACTTGCCACATGCTTATTTCTACAAACATTGGGGACAATGTTTAGGTTAAGTTGGGGGTGGGATTGTGTTTATCTCACGTGTGGATCATCCTGAGTATGTGCCGAATTGTTGGTTGATCTTTTACATAAGTATAGTATGATAGCCTAGGATGAGATATAATTGAAAATCTTTGTGATTCTCAATAAAACTCAAAAGCATGACATGAATTTGAGTTAATTTAAAAAAATTCTTAAGTTTTTCCCAGATTATATGCACATATCCTTTGTTCCTCGTAGTTTTGAAATGCTTAGAACAAAGTTATTAGGTTTAGAAGTTTGATGTCACCTCGATAGGTCCGAGAACTGATTTGAGAGTTAAATCTGCAGGATAGGGTGAATGACAATATGAAATGCATGATCTCAGATAATATGTGCATTATGTGAAAGGGTTGTCGCTCTGCTTTTTGTTGTTATGTTTGTTAAAGAAAAAATCGTGAGGACAAAAAGAGCTACTTTCACTCGTGTGATCGCTTAGGCTACTCATTGAGCGAGTGCTCGGGTAAGGGTCCTCGCAGTGGATGTGTGAAAGCTAGTGTCCTTGCACAAAAAAAAAAAAAAAGAAGAAAATAGAAAAAAGTGGCATCAAAAGAGTGATTAAGTCTTTGAGTAAAGTTGTTTATTTCTGAATGTGGAGAGGCTCAAAGATTAGTAACTAAGACCAGTGTAGGGGGAAGTCGAATGGAGAACCTAATAAAGTTGATCCGGGCTTAGTAAAAATGAAAGGAACATAGGCTAACCACACACACACGTAGGAACACTTAGGAAAAGTTTTAAATTACTTGTTGAAGTGTTATGTTTAAGTGTTTCCTGTAATTGCAAAATATTCTCTTAAATCTTTGAGGCTTGAATCACATGTATGTTTAAGAACAATTTAATGTTTAACTCTGTTTTTGCTTGGGACTAGCAAAAGTTTAAGTTTGGGGGTGTTTGATAGCACACAAAATGTGCTATCCTTAGGCTTAATTATTGCTAGTTTTATGATGATTTCAGGGCTTTTACGTGGTTAATTTATTCAATTTCAGGTTAAGAGCTTAAACGGAGCTATTGGAGCACAATTTGGTAGAGTTTTGCCCTAAATTCGAAATACACCTTGTAAGAAGAGAGAAAAGAGTGATTTTGGGAGCCAAAGCATTCGTGGAGGTTCGAGATCGAAGACGGGAGCTCGGAGACGAAGGACCGACATCGACACCTAAGTTTATTTCTCTTTCTTTCAATTTGTAATAGCGTTCTAAGACGTTTTCTACTTGTTTAGTTTGTTTTTCATGTGATTTAGAGTAGCTAAACATTGTAGTAGGATTTGATTTACTTGTTATGACTTTCTTGTGATGTATTGAAGCATGTTATGTCGTTATTTTTGGCAATTCGTTCTTTACTTTTTAATTTGTTGATTTAAGTGGACTCGAGAGATAAAGCTTGAATTAGAGCAAAATTGTCAAAACCCTTGGAAGTCTGGCACGAGAGTGACCTAGAAATCTTAGGGAAACACATAAAGAAGTTGCTTAATGCCATGCATGTTATAGGTTCATATGGAGACTATGAGTTTATTGCATGTGTGAGGCTCACTAAGAATCGAGAGATTTTCTTGAGTATTTCACTTCTTGTTTATAATTTCATCTCATTGATTCAATGCATGTGCTAGTTAGGTCTTTAACTTGTAAAATCACTTCCTTTAATTCTATCAATTCGTGTCTCCACATGTTTGTTTGTTTGGTTGTCTTATTCGTCAAACACCTATCCATGTTTTGTTTCTTTAGCTAAAATTGAGAATTAGTACCTTAATAATTAATTAATCTAGAAACCCATTCCCGAGGACGATACTTGGAACTCTAAATCACTATACTAAAACTTGACCCGTACACTTGCGGTATTGCAATATAATATTACGCAACAGGGGTACATTCTTATTGGTGATTTCTAGCTTGATCTCAACCAACATGGCCACTTAAATACATTTTAGATTCTTGATTCAGTTCGGGGTGAGTTATTTGAGTTTGAAGCTCTTTTAGGACATGTTCATGTTTGTTTTGAGCCCCATTGGAAACTTTGACACTTTTTTTACTCTTTTAGGTCATTTCGATGCTTTCGAGGGATGGAGTAATTGCATTGAATTATTTTTTAGCTCAGTTTTCCCTCTCATTGGACACATTGACACTTGGATAGGTTCGAGGTTGGCTTGTTTAGGCTTGAGGCTTGTCTAAGGCTCTTTCGAGTTTATTTTTTTTCTCTCATTGGACACTTTGTCACTTTTATAAAGTTTAAATCTATTTTGATGTTTTCGAGGGGCGGGGTACATTTTTATTGGTGATTTCTAGCTTGATTTCAATCAACATGGCCACTTTTAGGGTACAAAGATTTAGGTTGTTTACAAAATTCGTATCCACTCTAAATTATTTTTTATTTTCATAGAAGATTAATGAACATACACTTTGCCTATATTTTATTTTTCTTTCTGTTCATTTTTTCATTCAGGTTTGTAGCTGCAATGCATAATTTTCAAGCAACGACTTTTGAAGCATAGAAGAAGTAGTGTCATTTACTTTAGAAATGTCTATGTAATGAATTTAGTTTCTTTTGGACAAGTTAGTACTATATGTGGATTAATGTACTAAATTATTTTAGACATGTTGAAGTTTTTTTTTTTTTTTTGAAAAAGTATTGCACTTTTGGATTATGTATCAATTTCAATGATATTATGATTATGCGTCCATATCAATGATAATATTTTTTATTATTCAATTATGAATATTCAATTATTACAAGCTAGCAGGTGTAATTAAAAATAATAAATTTAAATTTAAAAAATAAATTTTAGTAGAAAAATAACAAAATTTTTATTTTAGTCAACTTTCTGCCGACGCAAAGAATGTCGGCAGATAGTTTAAGCTAGTGTTGATTTTCTTTCATATATTTTTCAACGCGAGACGCGTGGGGAGAGATCCCGACGCAATGTCAGGCGTCGACAGAAATGCCGACGCATAGTGGTACGCGTGGACAAAAGATATGCCGACAGTCTTATCGTGACGTATTATCCCGACGTAGCGATTTCGTCGGGATGGATTTATGCCGACGAAGAAAGTACTTTCGCCGACGCATTGTTGCATCGGTATACCGAAAACTATTGTAGTGTCTATGTCAGTTTTACTAATGGTGGGGGCATTTTGGAACATTTTTAAAAGGTTAAAGGGTATTTTTGAAACTTTCAAAGTTCAGGATAATGGAAGTAAACTATTCATCCTGCGACGGAAGCTTATGGTTAATTTCTAAAATGATTCTAGAAATCAATTTGGAATCACTTCATTTACTTAGGATTGAAGTATGAAAACAAGATTGAGCAATAATACCTTTGATGCATTTCCACAACGTCTTCCTTACTACGACTCGAATATGCGATCAAAGTTTATGGAAACACAGAGAATTTGGGTGAGAGAAATTTTTTTGGATGTTTTTTTTATGTAAAAAAGTGGGTAATTTTGGTTGAACCCTTCGGCTACATTAATAATGATCTAAGGTAAAAAACCCTTTTGTCAAATATAGATATTGTTGGAGTTTTATGCCCTAAACTCGTGTAGTTTGTAAATGTTCGATGAAATCAATAAAGAGTTATTTTTCATCACATCTTGTGTTCTCACATTTAAAACTTAAAATCCAATAAACTAACCTCCAGGGATATGGTTATGGTTATGAGAGCTTGAATAGTGTGTAGTAGATACATAGGTAGGATCGTGTTCAAGTATGTAACCCAAATGGTTTATAGTATATGGATAATGTTGAGAACCTCATCCTGGTTACACTATTGATGCGTAGAGATGTCCATTTTGCTGCCCCCGCAGGGACCCGCTCCGTATAAAATTTTTCTCGTTGGCTAAACGGGGACGGGACGGGGCCATTCCCCGTCCCCACCCTGATTAATTTATTTAATTTTAAATATATATATATATTTGTATACATCTAATAAACTATAAGTCTAAAGTTTTATTAAATATCATTTATTTTTCTAAGAAAATTGAAAAATGTCTCTTAACTAGAATTCTCTAAAGAATAATTAACCATTTAAATACAAAATTTCAAAAAAAAAAAATTAGTTAATAAAATTTAGAAAAATAAAATTATAAACGGGTAATTATTCCCCGCGGGAAACTCAATCCCTGCGAATTCCCCGCGGGAAATCTCCACAAAATTAAATGGAGAATTTCTCGGGGACGGGGACTACACTCCCTCGTGGGCATCTCTATGGATACGACCCACTTTGTATTTGATACAAACGAGACAATCCAACTCGTTCATGTAGTTGACATGCGAGTGGGGGCATCCTGTGCGATGAGTTCATATAAGACCGAACCGCGAATCATTAGCCTACTGATGTAACACCGTTAACAAATTAGGTCTAATAGTTTATAGATGACCATTAGTGACTCAACTTGAATCCTGAGCGGGTTACGAACTCCCGTCTGCGCAGGTTTATCCTTAGACTAGTATGGGTGAGAGCGGTCAGAGTTGCCGACTCAATAAGCCTACCTTCTCAAGAACAAAAACTCGTGGAGAGTTGGAAACTTAACTCCGCAAGATGAAATTCACTCGTTCCCGAGCTAGAAAAATTAGATCGGTTGTTCTTTTAAGGGTTGAATCCAGATCTTGAACAACAGGATTCCACCCTCTCACCTCTCACTGGCTCGAGAGAGACTTTGTTTATGGTAGGATCATAAACAAGTTATTCATTAGAGGATTAGTGGTACTTAAGGAGCAAGAGGTAATCACAGGGATAAAACGGTAATTTGACTGAGTTGTGATTACGAACAACCTGTGAAGGGTCAACTCACAGGCATTGGTTAAATCAATGGACACAACTTGTCCTACAATGAGGATAGTGCAACTACGAGTCTATAGTGGAGTGACTCGTAGTTAATGAATGTTGGTCAACTGGGTCAAAGAGTTTGATTGGTTCACCTCGCATCATTGGAGCTCATGAACTGTAGGTCCATTAGGTCCTTTTGTAGGCTCAACGTGGATATATCGAGGGTATAAAATTTTCGAGCGAACTTGAAGTGTTCAATTTCATAAATGGGAGTTATATCGATTATATGTGATATAATCGACATAGTATATAGTTTAATGTAAATATGATTCGTAATAAACTATATACTATATTTCGATTAATTTCCAAATATTATTTTAGTATGAAATTGTTTCATATTAAATACTAGAAGAAATAATGGAATTGAAAGACAAGCAAAATTGAATATGATTCAATTTATAAAGTCTATGATACTTTATAATGCAATTATACAAATATGATTTGCATAATAAGGTATGAGATACCTTATATTATACAATTATGCAAATGTGATTTGCATAATGCATAATTTGTACATTCAGTGGGATAATGAGTGGATGAAGTTATCTCCACCCTCACTCCCTGTATAAGAATGGATGTAAATGCATTTTGATGGATGATTGGCTCATTTTTGGAAATAGGATTTCCATAACTCAAAATTCTCTCAATTCTCCAATTCTCTCTCAAAAGGAAAAATTCTCCTAAGCCAAAAAGAACTCCCACAGTTCTCCCTCTCCTAGAGAACAATGGAGAAGACTTGTTGGAGGTGTTCGTGTTTGAAGGGATTTGGAATTCCCGCAGCGGAAGACGTTGTGAAATGTCGTTGTTTCGTTGTGTAATTCCTAACTTAAAAATGAACTAAACTACTTTAATTCTAGGTTAAACATGCATTTCTAGAGAAGAAAAACAGTAAGGATCATAATGCTACTTACTTGTTGAAGAACCCTTCTTCAACATTTTCCTCCTCCGGTCACGATCTCTCTCGAACGGACGAACTCCTTGAACACGAACCTCGATCCGAACAATAAGACACTTCCAAAACGTCTTCTCAATTGTTCTCGGGAGGTTGAGGGAGAGCAGGTGGGACTCCCTTTGGCTTTGGGTGAGGAGAAGTCTTAGATAATTGAGAGAGTTCTAGAGAGAATGTTTTGCTCTATTTGGATCAAAATCCAAAAAATGGCAAAAGCTTCATGAGATGCCTTTAAATACACCTATTTATAATGGTGTGTGGTGGAGTTAAAACCTCCACCAATTCACCATTTTACCACAACTATATGATATACAAATCATATTTGCATATCACATAATATAAGGTATTTCATACATTATTATACAAATCTCATTTGCATAAATGTGGAATTTTAAATTGAATCACATTCAATTTAATTTCTCTCAATTCAATTCCTCCAAACAACACTAATTAATCAATTAGGCTATACTATAGTTTATTATGAATCTCATTCACATCAAACTATATATTATGTCATTTATATCTCATATAAACACATAAATACCCAAATAATGAATTTGAACACTTCAAATTCACACCAAACTTTAAACCCTCAATTTGTCCAATTTGAGCCAACCGAGGGACCTAATGGACCTACACGTGACGAGCTCTAATGATCCGAGACTAACTTGTCAAACTCTTTGACCCGGTTATTCAACATTCATTAGCTACGGTAACACTCCACTAAAGCCCGTAGTTGCACTCTCATCACTGTAGGACAAGTTGTGTCCATCGATATAACCAATACCCGTGAGTCCACCCTTCATTGGTTGTTCGTAGACACTGCTGGGTCAAATTACCGTTTTACCCCTGTGTCTACCTCTTGCTCCTTAAGTCCCACTGCTCCTCTAATGAACAACTACGTTGCATGGTCCAACCATAAATAACAACCCTCTCAGGCCAATGAGAGAGTGGGGCCCAAGCAGTTAAAGCCCCGGAGACAACACTTAAGGAACAACCCTCTAGTTTCCCTAAGTCGGGAACGAGTGAATTCCTTCTTGCGTAGTCAAGTTTCCACCCCCCACGTGGTCCTGTCCCTGAGAAGATAGACATATTGGGCGAGCATCAGTGGCCACCCTCACCTGTACTAGTCAAAGGACAAACCCCCGCAGACAGAGTCCGTAACACGCTCAGGATTAAGGTCGAGTCACTAATGGTCATCTACGAAATTATTAGCCCTATATTGTTAACGGTGTTACATCAGTAAGTCTAATAATTCACGGTCCGGTCTTGTACAATCTCATTGCACAGGATGCCCCCACTCGCATGTCAACCACATGAACGAGTCAGATCACCTCGTTTGTATCTTAATACAAAGCGGGCCGCATCCACAGCGTATCCAGGATTAGGTCTCCAACCCTATCTATATACTGTAGACATTTCGGGTCAATAACTCGAACGTGATCCTCCATGTGTGTCCACTACACACCGTTCAAGTTCTAGTTCTCTCATTAATACAATGACCCTGGAGCTTAGTTTATTGGATTAAGTTTATGAAATATGTCGGACACAAAGTTCAAATAAATAACTCTTATTTATATCATAAGGCTCAAATAAATAACTCTTATTTATTTACAACTTGGAATATTACAAACTACACGAGATGAAGACATACATCCCAACAGTGTTGATCGTTGAGAACGAGGATCTAGTACGAGATTGGAGAAGGATTACAAGAAAAGGTCTCTTCAAAGGTAAAAACTCATCTTCTCCATTTATGTTTAACTTAGTTACTGTTTTGTGCATAAACGTAATTGCGGGCAAAAACGATTCCAATACTTCCGCTACGGGATACGATCCCTTCATCTGCAGCTGGTATCACAATGCACATTCCAGACGAAATCTCTTCCTACATCTGGTCTCAAAAGTACACATTCCAAAAAAAAAAATCCTTTCGAAAATCTAAAAAATGCAATTGCATTTTCTCTAGCATTCTGATCTTGTTATTCTTCTGCTCTTTTAGAATGAATGCAAGTAAGAATGTAATTGCATTTTTTCATTTTTTCTTTTTGCTTCATCCTACATAAAAAAAACAACAAAATTAGTTCAATTTCATTCCTTTTCTTACTATTCTCCATTTCTCACCATTCTTGGTAAGCTTTCAAGAATTTTACTCATTAATGCTATTTTTGGCTTGCTCGATAATCAATAAACATATAAAAATGACCAAAATAATCAAGTTCAAGATTAAATATAATTCTCATAAATGAGGATTATCATTCATACTAGCCACGACTCACTTGTCGAAAATCCTCGTCGGCGCCACCTCTATTCAAATCAAAGGTGTTTCGATAGGAGTTAGGGTGGACAGAAAGAAATGCCACGAGGCAGTTATAGAAAGCCTATTAATTACAGATAACGATGGAAAATCCTCTCGTGAATTGTTGGTTTCAAAATGTAAATCTCCCATTTTTTCAGGAAATTATCCTTGTTAATTTTCCTTTCATCTGCTCTTATTCAGTCGATCCTAATTGTCATCTCATTCCAAGAAGATCCCACCATTGACTTAAATATACCTTCCTTAAAAACCAGACCTATCCATTCACTACTACAAAATTGGTCTTTATTGTCAGCTAAAAACTATCAACATTCACTTAAGTTGACATTTTTTTACCGTAAATGAAACCAATGTCAATAAATCTAAGCGTCAACTTTAAGTTGATAGTTGGTGGTCGTTAAACGTCAATGATTATGTCTTTATTGATGAATTTTAACTGTCATGAATATGAATGTTGACACCTATTGGCCATCAACTATGACGTAAATCCGTCAACAAAAACCTCTTTATTGACACTAATGTATCGTCAACATAGGGTATAGTTGATGGTTCTTAGCCGTCAATATTTATGACAAAACGTCAACAATAACCACTTTATTGACATCTACGAGCCGTCAACATTATATATAGTTGATATTTTTTAACCGTCAACATTATTAGCGAATCGTCAATAATACCCCTTTTATTGACCCTTATTGTCTGTCAATATAAATGTTTCTTGAGGTATTTTACCTGTCATGTATAACTATATTTGATGTTTTGCGTTATTGAATATGACATATATGTTGACAGTTTTGAACCGTCAATAATATCGGTTTTAATGTCGTTTTTTAGCCGTCAACTAAAACTATGTATAAAACATAAAAAAAATTGGGTCTTGTTCACTCATCCTCTACCACCTACATCTGTATGAACAAATCTATCAAATTCACATTTTCTCCATTGAGGTAGCCATTATCAACATGTAATTCACATAAAACTAGGTAACAATCTAATTGAAAACTCAACGATTACCAAACTAAGTACAAATTTTATCAAAATAAAACATAATTGCAAATGGACTAAGTAAATTTCCATTAACTAACTAATAAGTTAAAATTACATATCATTCCAAGCAAATTGTTCAAAAATATAATGCTAACTCCTGAAAATCACATAACTTAAGTTTGATAACAAAGTTTTCATAAGTACCGAGATACAAATTCACATAACTCAATTCTCATCTCATCCAACTCATCTTGATTCTACTTACCTTTTTTAGTCACCTGCATGCAAACAAATAAGTACACATAATAGATTAAAAAATTGAATAAATCAAGAAATTTTAAAACACATAAAATAAGATCAAAGTATTACCCATACCCCTAATCACTCGACTTCTCTGTATTATTAATTATATCTCGAATGAATTTCATAAGTATAGTACCCACACACTCTTTATTCCCCAGTTGCTTAGCACACTATATAAATATACTACAAATTTTGCCTTTATTGACGCGTGGCTTATTCGAATAGTTGACATACGTTTGGATTAAAAAAATGTCAACAAAAGACTCAAATCCACTTTAAAGTTAACTATTAATTATGAAAAATATATATTAATGGTTATTGACCTTGAAGGTATATATTTAAGTTGACGCACTTAATCGTCAATAGTTGCAGCTTCATTGACGGTAATTATGAAAAATTTCGTAAAAAATGTGAAAATACCGTGTTTTGGTTTTGTTGACGACTAATAACCATCATTGTTTCTTGGTTTTATTGACGTGCAGAAATCAACTTTAGTTGACGGTTAGTGATCGTCAACATAAGAGACATATATTGACGGGTAACGACTGTCAATATATATGGTTTTGATTTTTTTCCTACCTCCAAACGGAGTCGTTTTAGCGTTATTATTATTATTATTAAAACAAGAAAAAAGTGGAACCCGAACCCTTTCGTTTTAGCGTTATTATTATTATTATTATTAAAAAATAAAAAAGTGGAACCCGAACCCAAAACTTTATCCTTTCGCATTTATTCGGTTACTCTCTTGGTTCTCTATTGTTCTCCCGTTGTCTGTGTGAGTCACCATCGCCCTCGCCCTCACCGTCCGTCTGAATCTCCATCGTCGTCCATCTGAGTCGCCATCACCGTCAAAGAATATCGTAGCATCTGTCGTCGTTCGATTCACCGTCATTGTCTAACTCAGCATCGACATCCGAGACCTCCATAGCTCTTGTCCTGCCGGCGTCTAGATCGTCGTCGCTGTCTGGTTCTGATTGCCATCCGAGAACGCCATAGCCCCTGTCGTCGTCCCTGTCTGCCGTAGTTGCACATTGCTGGTCTTCACAACCGATTACCCTTCGCTTTTAATCTCCACCGTTGGTCACCACACGATCTCCACTGCCGCCACAATCACCCACCATCGATCGCACCGTCGTAAGAAAATACCTCCACCATCGTAAGCCCTGATCTCCACCCCACACGATATCCACCGCCATAAGCAACCGTGAGCGCTGAATGAGGAAGCTACATATATCTTTGGTGATATTGTGATCCTACTCTTCATGGACTTCTATGAGCTTGTTGTTCTCAAGGCTACTGCCACATGTGAGTTTGGGGTGAGTTCGTGCTTTCCTTCTTCTATTTATCATTATTTGGATTTTTTTTTCATGAACTTTATAACATAAACATTTAGTAGTGTTTGACCTTAGTGTATGTTGTTTTCCATTATGCATTAAGTAGTCCACTTATTCCCTAGCAAGCTTTGAATTTTGACGATTTCATATATTATGGAATGTGATGACAACACCTTTATGTGGGAGGAAATTGTTTTAAAATAGATTAAAGGCATTGCATCCAAGAGGTCTCTATATACATGGGCAATTTCAACCTCTTGCATCACCAAATTAAATCTGTTGGTTATTTTGTGCTCTTATCCCAATCGGTGCTTGAGGTGTAATGGTTAATCTGCTAATTTTTCTAGCATAGCATTGTTGCTTCAAACTATAATTTGCAATTCACATAACTTCTCCTAAGTTAACACAAATGATGACTTTTTCTGATAGAAAGAACTCAGTATTATTATTTATCAACAAGTGATATGAGGATAGAGGGTAGGTTGATGATAGATTATTCATAAGTTTAGTTAAGTTAAAATTTGTTTAAGCTTAGATCAAGTTTATTTAAGTTGAGTAAATTTGGTTGAAACATGTTTTGTGCATAAAGTGTTAGTATACAATGGTTTGAACACGTCGCATTTTTCATTCTTTAAAGTTCTTGAAATGATTTTTGAAGTATGTCTGATCTAATTTTGAGTTAACACTCTCAAGTTTGGATAAGTTTAATTACAAGCTTTGAGTTTATTTAGTTTTGTTTGAGTTCATATACGTGATTGTTGAGTTTTATATGCTATGTTCATAAATTGTAGTTTCCTCCTTCAGCGCTCACGGTTTCTTATGGCGGTGGATATCGTGTGGGGTGGAGATCAAGGCTTATGACGGTGCGATCGAAGGTGGGCGATTGTGGCGACCAACGGTGGAGATTAAAAACAGTGGAGATTAAAAACGAAGGGTAATCGGTTGTGGAGACCAGCGATGCGTAACTACGACATACAGGGACAACGATAGGAGTTATGGCGTTCTCGGATGGCGATCGGAACCAAACAACGCCGATGACCTAGACGACGGTAGGACATTCCACAAATATGACTAACCTCACCTTGCCTTTTAATCTTTATGATACGGAAGCCTACCTATCTAGCCCATTGTTGCATAAATTGATAT
Organism: Trichosanthes cucumerina; assembly: GCA_036507285.1. Classification (NCBI taxonomy): domain Eukaryota; kingdom Viridiplantae; phylum Streptophyta; class Magnoliopsida; order Cucurbitales; family Cucurbitaceae; genus Trichosanthes; species Trichosanthes cucumerina. The sequence continues at coordinate 15,368,545 of CM071838.1, forward strand.
TGCAATATTGTAAGTATACGGGTTAAGTTTTAGTATAGTGATTTTAGAGTTCTAAGTATCGTCCTCAGCAATGAGTTTCTAGATTAATTAATTACTAAGATATTTATTCTCAAATTTAGCTAAAGTAACAAAACATGAATAGATGGTGAAAACAAAGATAAAAGATAGACAAACAAGTGGAGACACGAATATGATAGAATTAGAGGAGATTGACTTCACAAGTTAATAACTTAATTAACACATGCAATGAACTAACATGATGAATTTATAAACAAGAAGTAAGATACTCAAGAAAATCTCACGATTCTTAGTGAGCCTCGCACACACAATAAATTCTATAGTATCCGTATGAATCTACAAGTATGTACGATATTAAGCAACTTCTTTATGTGTTTCCCTTAGACTTCTAGGTCATTCTCATGCCAGACTTCTAAGAGTTTTGACAACTTTGCTCTAATTTAAGCTTTTTCTCTCGAGTCCACTTAAACCAACAAGATTAAAGAATTGAAAAACGAATTGCCAAAAATAAATATCAAAATATAGTTCAATACAATAGCAAATAAGTCCAAAACATGCGAATCAAATCCTAACTACAACGTTTAGCCACTCTAAATCACAATAAAACCAAGCTAAAGTTATAGAAAACGTCTCAGAACGATGTTACAATCTAAACGAAAGAGAAAATAAACTTATGTGTCGATGACGGTCCCTCGTCCCCGAGCTTCCGTCACGATCTCGAACCTCCACGAATGCTTTGACTCCCAAGGAATGCTCACTTTTCCCTTCTTACAGAGTGTATTTTGAAATCAGGGTGCAAAAACTATCAAATTCGACCCCCTTGAAAGAAGAGAAAGTGTTCTATTTATCAGAGTAATCGGCACAGTGTTGCAACGCTAGGGACAACGTTGAAACGTTGTGACCTAAATGCGTAGCAAATATGGAAATTATCGGCAGCGTTGCAACGCCGCTACCCTTACGCGCGCGTCCTTATTGATATGGCATTGCAACGCTAGTAAGCAGCGTTGCAACGCCCTCGCCACGACCTTTGTGCTTGGTCTTCTAATTGAGATAGCGTTGCGACGCTGCAAGGTAGCATTGCAACGCTATCAACATGAGTTCTCTATGCACAAAATCAGCAAGTACGGCGTTGCAACGCTCTGCATGGCATTACAACGCCATAACCTCAGGTCTACTAGCTTGGATTGGTCCTTCTACTTCCAATTTATATTATTTTAAGCTCCCAAAAGCCTCGATTTGATCCCGAGTGATCCAAAATGTCTCCAATTGTCATGTTTATGCTCTGTACCTGAATTTAAGTGATTTAAACACATCAAATCTCTGAAATTAACATAAAACTAGCAGTAATTAAGCCTAAGGATAACGCATTTTGTGTGCTATCACCCATCTTCAAAACTTTCAACCCAAGATTTTGGATTCCAACCACAACCTTTTGATCTTTCCATTTTTGGTAATGAGCCCGTAATTCATTCTATACGACCCATAGAAATCCTTCTCCCAACTCCATCAAACCTTAGTCCTATACAACTCGATCCCCTTGCCCAATTATGACCTCCATTGCCTATACCAAATCCGCCTAAGGCTTCCACCTCAATTAATCCTATTTTCTAGCCGTCGCGTTCAACACCAGCCTCTGTCCCTTTTGTCTTAAGAGATATTGTCGCTTTCCTTATTGAACATGGACTCTGTATTATAGTTATCTCACCTCTTTCCCCTAAGATTAAACCTAAAAAGACCATATTCACCATAGAAGGAAAAACAAAATGCAATGGGAACTGAAAAATTTAGAATCAATAGTTCACTATGATAAATTTGCCACATTATCGATTTTGGAGGGAGCTTCAGTTGATTTTATGAAATTAATGACGTGGAATGTGTGGAGTTTTGGTTCATAGAGAAAACAGGCTTTGATTAAAAAAATCTATCCTACAACACAACCCAGATATCGTGCTTTTGCAAGAAACTAAATTATCTTCCACGGATCTTCATCTGATTAAATCTATTTGGAGTTCCACAAATATTGGTTGGATAACCCTTGATTCTATTCACTTTGCTAGTGGTATTCTCGTTCTTTGGAGTGAACCAGATTTTTCGATCAAGAAGTCATATAAAGTTTGTATACTCTCTCAATTCATGCCTCTTTAACTGATGGTTTCTCTCTTTGGCTTACAACAGTTTATGGTTCCTATAATAATGATTATTGTGAGAATTAAATTAGATGATTTGACTGGTTTATGGGGAGATCACTAGATTATTGGGGGTGATTTCAACGCTAATCATTGGACTTGGAAGAAAATCTCACGACCATTGTATCAATAAAAGTATGAAGACTTCCAATTAGTAGATTTTAAATTATCGACTGTTGGGGTGCATGCCCTAATCTCGTGTAGTTTGTAATACATGTTGATTTAATGACTAAAGGTTATTTATTATTCAAACTTTGTATCTCACATTTTATAAACTTAATCCAATAAACTAAGCTCTAGGGTCATATTATTTGAGAGAACTTGAACGGTGTGTAATGGACACACAGGGAGGATCACGTTCGAGTTATTGACCCGAACGATCTACAGTATATGGATAGGGTTGGGAACCTCATCCTAGCAACACTGTGGATGCGACCCGCTTTGTATTAGATACAAACGAGGTGATCCAGCTCGTTCATGTGGTTGATATGAGAGTGGGGGCATCATGTACAATGAGATTGTACAAAACCAGGTCGTGAATTAGACCTACTGATGTAACACCGTTAACAGTATGTGGCATCCTGTGCAACGACGCTGTGCACTCCACGCCTGCCCTTGCGTCTCAACGCGCATGGCGTTGCAACGCTTTATCGCACGTTGCAACGCCGCGCTTGCAGCGTGCCAATCTCTACATGGGCGGTGTTGCAACTCTGTCGAACAGGGTTGCAACGCCGTCCTTGTCCAGAACTCCAAGTTCTTGATTTTCGCCCGGATGAAAGAGGTAGGTTTAGTTTGTGTTTTCTATTGAAAGGAATGAATTTTCCGCAGCGGAAGCGCGATGTGAATCGCGTTGTTTCATTGTTGTTATAATTTTCATAAAATTGAAAGTATCAACATACATTCTAGATTAAGCATGATTTTTTAGAAGAAAAAGAGAAAGGTAATCGAAAAATACCTCTTGAAGAACTCTTCTTTGCGGTTTTCTTCTCTGGTCACGATCTCACGATCCAACGATCTCTCCAACGAACGTACCACGAACCCGATCGATTGGACACCTCCACTTAATCTTCTCAGTTGTTCTCGAGAGGATGAGGGAGAGTTTGTGGGACTCCCTTTGGATTTGGGTTGGAGAAATGGTAGAGAGAGTTGAGAGAATTGTCTTGCTTTTTGGGATGGAATTTCAAAAAATTGCAAGGAATGTTACGAAGTGCTTCTCCAAGCACTTATTTATAATGATGTGTGGTGGAGTTAAAATCTCCACCAATTCACCATAATACCACAACTATATAATATGCAAATCATATTTGCATATTACATAATATAAGTTATCTCATACCTTATTATACAAATCACATTTGCATAATTGTGAAATTAAAAATTGAATCTCATTCAATTTAATTTCTCTCAATTCAATTTCTCCAATTAAGTCTTAATTAAATAATTAGACTATACTATAGTTTATTATGAATCCAATTCACATTAAACTATATATTATGTAAATCATATCACATTTAAATGACATAAATACCCTTTTAATGAATTTGAACACTTCAAATCCACTCCAAACTGTAAACCCTCATTTAGTCCAAGTTGAGCCTATCGAGGGACCTAATGGACCTACAGATCATGAGTTCCAATGATACGAGATTAACGGATCAAACTTTTTGACCCAGTTAATCAACATTCATTAACTACAGGGACACTCCACTATAGCCCATAGTTGCACTCTCCTCACTGTAGGACAAGTTGTGTCCATCGATATAACTAATGCTCGTGAGTCGACCCTTCACAAGTTGTTTGTAGTCACAATTGGGTCAAATTACCATTTTACCCCTGTGTCTACCTCTTGCTCCTTAAGTCCCACTGCCCTCTATTGAACAACTTTGTTGCATGGTCCAACCATAAACAACATTATCTCGGGCCAGTGAGAGGGTGGGGCCCCGTTGTTCAAGCCCTGAAGACAAAACTTAACCCCTCTAGTTTTTTTAGCTCGGGAACGAGTGGATTCCTTCTTGCGTAGTTAAGTTCCCAGCTCCCCACGTGGTTCTGTCTCCAAGAAGATATGCATATTAGGCGAGCAACTCAGGCCACCCTCACCCATACTAGTCAAAGGACAAACCCCCGCAGACAGGAGTCCGTAACACGCTCAGGATTAAGGACAAGTCACTAATGGGCATCTACGAATATATTAGTCCTATACTGTTAACGGTGTTACATCAGTAGGTCTAATATTTCACGGTCTGGTCTTGTACAATCTCATTGCACATGATGCCCCCACTCGCATGTCAACCACATGAACGAGCTGGATCACCTCGTTTGTATCTAATACAAAGCGGGCCGCATCCACAGTGTTGCCAGGATGAGATTCCCAACCCTATCTATATACTGTAGACCTTTCGGGTCAATAACTCGAACGTGATCCTCCCTATGTGTCCATTACACACGGTTAAAGTTCTCTCAAATAATATGACCCTGGAGCTTAGTTTATTGGATGAAGTTTATAAAATGCTAGATACAAAGTTTGAATAATAAATAACATTTATTCATTAAATCAACATGTAATACAAACTACACGAGATTAGTGATGGGGATCCGATCCCCTTGAGCAACGGAAACGTGATTAAAGGATCACTTTTGCTTGTTTGTTTTTGGTTAAACACAAATACCAATACATTGGTAAAATATAGAGATAAGCATAATCCTAATCTAATTAGATTAAACATTGAACTAAATAAGAAAACATATACATGCTGTAAAACAACTGAACTAAAAGGGAAATCGAAATAATACCTTTGTAGTTTCACAACAACAACTTTATGCACCAATTCGCACAACAATACAACAAACAAAGGTTCCTCTATTCTTTCAATAGGACACAACCACTGTGTAAACCTCCTATATCTCCGAGTACCACTTAGATCTCCCTTGGTGGGAAAGGGTTCCAACAATTTGGAAGGTAAGGGAATGAGAGAGAGAGAGAGAATGACAACAATTCAACAAATGCTTCAATTGCATCGATCAACAAAACCCCTCTGCCTAGAGAGGTTTATTGCGAGAGGAGTTCTTCCCCCCACTCCCTATCGATAGGGAGTTAGTGGGGAAGAAGGGAGCGTGTCCTCCTGACACGTTTCATTAATTAATTAATTAATTAAATCAAATTTAATTAATTATTTAATTAAATATCATATATTTAGTTAATCTTTAAATATCATATATTTAAATAAGATTAAATCACATTTAATATATTTCTCCTCTAAGCTATAGTTTTAATGCACATCTCATGCACATTAAATTTTAACCTATAGTTTTTAAATATGAATCACATTCACATTTAAATTAATATTTGAACTCTTTCAAATATTAAATTCTCTCATATAATTTAATATGAATCATATTCACATTAAATTTATAATATAAAGTTCCAAAACTTTATATTATAACGTATCTATATACATTAATGTTTATTCCCTAATTAATTTGAACATTTCAAATTCAAACGATCTAAGAACCCTTTACAAGCTAGAAGGTGGACCTAATGGACCTACAGATCAGAAGCTTTAACGATACGAGATTATTCGGTCAATCTCATTAACCTCCAAATCACCATTCGTTAACCGTGGGAACACTCCACTAAAGTCCCACAATTGCACTCTTCTCACTATAGATATATTTCTGTGTCCACGGATATTGCCAATGACGGCAAGTCAATCCTTCATGAATGTTCGTAACACCAGCTGGGTCAAATTACCGTTTTACCTCTGGGTTACATCTTGTACCTTAAGTACCAGTGCTATTCTAATGAACAATTTGTTTGTGGTTCTACGAACAAACAGAAGTCCCTCTCGGACTAATGAGAGGGTCGGGCCCTTTATTCAAGTCCCGGAGACACCACTTAAGGGAACATTCATCTACTTACCCTAGTAGTCGTGAAGGAGTGAATTCCATCTTGCTAGGCTAAGTTCCCAGCTGCTCACTCGATCTTGTCCCCAAGAAGGTAGGCATATTGAGTCGGTGAATCTGGCCACTCTCACCCATACTAGTCAAAGGACAATCCCTCACAAACAAGAGTTCGTAACCTGCTCAGGATTGAGATCAAGTTGCCTAGGTCATCCTAGTAAAATAGAAACCTAGCTAGTCAACGGAGTTACATCTAGTGGTTACTATTTCGCAGTCCGGTCTTATGTAATCTCATTACATAGGATATCCCCACTCACATGTTATCTACACGAACACGTTAGGATCACAGTTTTTGTATCAAATACAAAGTGGGCCACATCCATAGTATTACTAGGGTAAGGTACCCAAACCTTATCCCCTTATTATAAACCCTTTAGGTTGTATCTCGAACCAAGATCATTTTTATGTACACTACATTCAGTTTAATAGACATTTTACAACCTTGGATGTTTACTTTATTGGATTTATGGTTAAAACAAGGACAATATGGTAAATAACGAATAATAGCTCTTTATTGAAATAATAACACTTTATTACAATAATTAGAACAAAAATTACAAACTACGAGTTTTAGGGCATAAACCCCAACAAACTCCCACTTGAACTAAAACTCTAGTGGGTACATTACAATCTAAAACAGTGGTTACAAAGATACAAATACAATAAACTAGTGCATCCATATACCCATTACATATCTCCCACTTGCCTTAGATTAGCCTATGTACATATCTCGTAGACCTAGACTTTCTAGATTACCCTCGAACACTTTAGCTGTGAGAGTCTTTGTAAACGGATCAACAATGTTGTGCTCCGAAGCGATCTTCGTGACTGTCACATCTCCTCGTTGCACTATTTCTCGTATTAGGTGATACTTCCTCTCGATGTGCTTGCCTCGCTTATGGCTACAAGGTTCCTTTGAATTGGCTACGGCACCACTGTTGCTACAGTATAAGATGATGGGAAATTCCATATTTGGAACAACTTCCAAATCAATAAGGAATTTCCTTAACCAAACAACCTCTTTAACTGCTTAACAAGCAACGAGATACTCAACCTCCATTGTGGAGTCAGCGATGCATCCTTGCTTGATGCTTCACCATACTATAGCTCCCCCGTTAAGGGTGAAAACTGATCCCGATGTGAATTTCCTAGTATCCTTATCGGTCTGAAAGTCAGAATCAGTGTAGCCTGTAAGGATCAAATCCTTAGTCCCATACACATGCGTATAGTCTCTCGTTCTCCTAAGATACTTGAGGATATTTGTAACTACGACCAGTGGTCTAACCCTGGATTGGATTGGTACCTACTGACTATTCCCACTTCATAGCAAATGTCTGGCCTCGTGCACAACATAACATACATTAAGCTACCTATCTCAGAGGCATTAGGGAATACGTCTCATATCCTCAACCTCTTGAGGTGTCTTAGGACACTGTTCCTTAGACAGATGAACTCCATGCCTGAGGGTAATAAACCCCTCTTGGAATTCTACATCGAATATCGGACCAACATTTTGTTGATATAAGATGCTTTAGACAAAACTAGCATTCTGTTCTTGTGATTCCTAAAAAATTTGAATTCCAAGAACATACTGCGTCTCTCCCAAATCTTTCATTTGGAATTGGGTCACCAACCAATTCTTTATGTCAGTTAAGCAACCTACATCATTCCCAATGAGTAGGATATCATCTACATAAAGTACTAATAAAGCTACTTTGTCGTTTATGATCCTCTTGTAAACACAAGGTTCATCAACGTTTTGGTCAAAGCCATAAGACTTGATCGGAGTATCACATCTTATGTTCCAAGATCTGAATGCTTGTTTCAACCCATAAATAGATCGATTGAGCTTGCAAACTTTTTGCTCCTGACCTTGGGTTATGAACCCTTCGGGCTGAGACATATAGATGCTCTCGTCAAGATTACCATTCAAAAAAGCAGTCTTGACGTCCATTTGCCAAATCTCATAATCATAAAATGCGGCTATGGACAAGAGTATCCTAATAGACTTAAGTATAGCAACAGGAGAAAAAGTTTCCTTATAGTCAACTCCTTCCCTTTGGGTAAAACCTTTTGCTACAAGTCTAGCCTTAAAGGTCTGTACCTTTCCGGCTGCATTTCTCTTTCTCTTATAGATCCATTTACACCCTATGGGTCTTACCCCTTTAGGTTAGTCTACAAGTTCCCATACTGAATTGAAGTACATTAACTCCATTTAATGGTCCATGGCTTTGATCCATTGGTCCTTATCTACGTCATTCATTTCCTGTTTATAGAACAATGGATCCTCTACACCGTCATCAGGTATGACAACTTGAGTTTCAGCTAAACCCAAGTAGTGGTTAGGTTGTGAAACAACCCTCCCACTGCGTCGATGTTGGGGTTTGTGCCCTAAAATTCATAGTTTGTAATTTTTGTTCTAATTAATGTAATAAATTGTTATTACTTCAATAAAACGTTATTGTTCGCTATTTACTGTATTGCCATTGTTTTAACCCTAAATCCAATAAACTAAACATCTAAGGTTGTTAAATGTATCTTTAACTGAATGTAGTGTACATATAAAGGATCTCGGTTCGAGATACAACCTAAAGGGTCTATAGTAAGGAGATAAGGTTTTGGTACCTTACCCTGGTAAAACTATGGATGTGGCCCACTTTGTATATGATACAAACACTGTGATCCTAACGTGTTCGTGTAGATGACATGTGAGTGAAGATATCCTATGTAATGAGATTACATAAGACCGGACCACGAAATAGTAACCACTAGATGTAACTCCGTTGACTAGTTAGGTTTCTATTTCACTAGGATCACCTAGGCAACTTAATCTCAATCCTGAGCAGGTTACGAACTCCTGTTTGCGAGGGATTGTCCTTTGACTAGTATGGGTGAGAGTGGCCAGATTCGCCGACTCAATAAGCCTGCCTTCTTGGAGACAAGATCGAGTGAGCAGCTGGGGGCTTAGCCTAGCAAGATGGAGTTCACTCCTTCCCGCCTACTAGGGTAAGTAGAAGAATGTTCCCTTAAGTGGTGTCTCTGAGACTTGAATAAAGGACCCAACCCTCTCATTGGCTCGAGAGGGACTTTATTTGTTGGTAGAACCACAAACAAATTATTCATTAGAGGAGCACTGGTACTTAAGGTACAAGATGTAACCCAGGGGTAAAACGGTAATTTGACCCAGCTGGTGTTACGAACATTCGTGAAGGATTGACTTGCTGTTATTGGTCAATATCCGTGGACACAAAAATATATCTGCAGTGAGAAGAGTGCAGCTGCAGGACTTTAGTGGAATGTTCCCGTAGTTAACGAATGTTGATTTGGAGGTTAATGAGATTAACCGAGTAATCTCATATCGTTGGAGCTTCTGATCTGTAGGTCCATTAGGTCCACCTTCTAGCTCGTAAAGGGTTCTTAGATCGTTTGAATTTGAAATGTTCAAACTCATTAGGGAATAAATTTAATGTATATAGATACAATATAATATATAATTTTAGAACTATATATTATAAATTTAATGTGAATATGATTCATATTAAATCATATGAGAGAATTAAATATTTGAAAGAGTTCAAATGTTAAATTTAAATGTGAATGTGATTCATATTTGAAAACTATAGGTTATAATTTAATGTGCATAAGATGTACATTAAAACTATAGGTTAGAGGGATAAATGTGATTAAATATGATTTAATCTTAATTAAATATAAGATATTTAATTTGATTAATTAAATATGATTTAATTAATATAATTAATTAGATTAATTGATTTAATTTAATTTTAAATAAATGGGAACGTGTCAGGAGGACACGTTCTCCACTTCCCTCCAACTCCCTGTCGATAGGGAGTGGGGGAAGTGATCCCTCGTTTAATAATTCTCCAATGGAGAAGAATTGGTTAATCAATCAATGATTTTGAGTTTTGCTGCAAAGAAAAATTTCCTGTCTCTCAATTTCCCTTTCTCTCACATTCCAATTGTTGGATCCTTCCCACCAAGGAAGAGCTAAATAAAACTCAGAGGATAGAAGGTTTTCCAAGTGGTGTTGTCTTGTTGGAAAGAACAGAGGAGAAGAACGTTGCTGAGTTGCTGGGCAAAAGGAGCAAGGAGTTGCTGTCGGAAAAAACTACAAAGGTAATTCTAAATTCCCTTATAGTTTAGTTAATTTTCTAAAGCATGTTTGCATGATTAAATCCATGTCTAATTAGATTAGAAATGTATGCCTGTTCTGTTTTTACACCAATGTACTGATTTTTGTTTTTCAACCAAAACGAACTTGCAATTACGATTCCAAACACGTTTCCGCTGCTCAAGGGGATAAGATCTCCATCAGCCGAGGCATTCCCAACGATTGGGAAGGACGAGACTGACATGATGTGTTGGCTTCTTCATCAACTCTTGATGAAGGTCCAACTTGATGAACAACTCTTGTTGGCTTATCTGTAGCTTCATTTAGTACTAGTTTACTTCGTGGTTTATGGTTCCTCATGTGATCTTCCTCCAAGAAAGTCGTGTTTGTCGATACAATCACCTTGTTTTCTTGTGGGTTGTAGAAAATACCACCTCTCGTTTCTTTGGGATAGCCAACAAATTGACATAATCTTGAACGAGGTTCCAATTTCTTTGGGTTTGTCACCAGCACGTGTGTCGGACAACCCCAAATCCTGAAGTGTTGTAAACTAGGTTTACGCCCCTTCCATAATTCAAAAGGTGTTTCAAAAACACTCTTTGATGGAACAGTGTTCAAGGTTTTAACCGCAGTCTCTACTACGTAACCCCAAAACGAGGTAGGCAATTGAGCATAGCTCATCATAGACCGAATCATGTCTAACAAGGTTCTATTTCTCCTTTCTGACACACAATTCTACTATGGTGTATTAAGTGCTGAGAGTTGAGATTTAATTCCATGTTCAATCAAATAGTCCTAGAATCTCAAATCCATATACTCTCTACCTCTATCGGATCGAAGTGTTTTAATGGTTTTCCCTAATGCATTCTCTACTTTAGCCTTATACTTTTTAAACTTTTCAAGAGCCTCAGACTTATTATGCATTAGGTATAGATAACCATACCTCGAATAATCATCTATGAAAGAGATGAAATATTCGTACCCTCCACGAGCTTTAACATTCACCGGACCACAAAGATCCGAATGTATAAGCTCTAAGGGCTCTATGGCTCTATAACCTTTTCTAGTAAACGATCGCTTAGTCATTTTGCCTTCCAAGCATGATTCGCAAGGAGGTAAATAATCATCTTCTAACTTGTTTAGAAGTCCATTCTTGAATAGTCTCTCAATCCGGTTGAGATTTATATGACCAAGTCTAAGATGCCAAAGATAGGTATTATTATGAGAAATTCTTTGCCTTTTACTTTGAGTATTTGCAGTTTTAAACATCTCATGATTTAAAATTGCATTAGTTTGATTCGGTTTAAGCACATACAAGCCATTTTCTAACTTAGCAGAACAAATATTGACACATTTCTTTGAAATGAACGCTTCATTACTTGAAAAGGAAATACAATAATCAAGTTCAATTAAGCAAGAGATAGAAATCAAATTCCTCTTAATCTTAGGAACTATGTACAGATTTTTTAAATATAAAAATCTATCTCTAAAAAATAGCTTGACATCTCCCACTGCACGAGCTGAGACGACGTCTCCCATTCCGACCCTGAGCGTCATCTCACCCTCTTCGAGCTCCTTGAAGGAACTAGTTTCCTGTAAAGAAAAGCAAACGTGATTAGTGGCTCCTGAATAAAGTATCCAGGTAAAATCATCATTTTCCACTAAGCAAGTTTCAAGAATAAGTAAATCGAATTTACCTTTCTTCTCTTTGAGCTCAATAAGGTACTTTGGGCAGTTACGCTTCCAGTGCCCGTCCATGTTGCAGTAGAAATACTTTCCTTTGTCTATAACCTTGGCTTTTCCCTTACCCTTATCAGCAGCAGGTGCCTTCCCTTTCCCTCCTATCTTCTTCTTTTGGGTCTTCTTAAGCCTAGAAGATGGACCACAAGACTTAGTCCCAGAGGATGAACCCTTCTGGAATGGGCAAACAAATTTGCCTCTCCATCAGTCTGTCCCTTATTCTTCATAAGAGACTGGAAAGTCTGCAGTTCATTGAGAAGAGTAGTCAGGTTGTACTCTATTTTGTTCATCACCGCATTGTTGCGGAATTGCAGGAAACTCTTCGGAAGAGATTCCAGGATGAACAACACCTGACTTTGCTCGTCTATGATCGCGCTGCTCATTTCATTCGACCACATTGAATCGACCATCGGATCGAACGCGTTTCTCTCAACGCTGAGGAACGACGTCGCAATGCCAGGCTTCCCTATCGATAAGGAATCCCCGGGGGTCAGCAGCGTTGCAATGCTACCCCGATGCCAGGCGCGCGCGCGGATGAAATTAGCGCTGCAACACTCCTATCAGCATTGCAACGCTGTGATGCCAAAACTCTGCAGACCGGTCTGTGCGGTTCGATTATTTTTCGGTCCGGTTCGAGCGGTTTCAAGGTGTATTGGACCGGTTTTGTAATAAAATTAGAGTAATTTTATTATTTTTGCACTTTAGGGGCCAAATTATTCCGGTTTTACAACTTTTTTTTTATGAACGTCATTTAGAATTTTTTCCCACTTAGGATAAGCATGTTCATGCATTTTATTTGTATAATTGTTATAAAAATATGGTAGAAATGCATGATCTAATTTATTTTTCATAAGTATTTATTTACAATTGTTATAATTAGATAAATATGGAAAATAAATTGCATGGAGCATGAAATTACTTAGTTTAAAATAATTGTTATTTTATTTAAGTAATTTAATTATTCACTTAGTTGAATAATTTTATAATTTCAATTTGAAATTAATTGTTGGTTTTATAATATAGTTCCTTGTCATAGGTTAATTATTAAAATTTATAAGTGTTATAAATTAAAGGGGTTTTAGAAACCATAACCTATAACAAAGAATTGCATGCAAACATAGGAACTTGGGTAAAATTAAATTAGTTTTAAATTGTTTAAAATTAATTTAAACCTAAGTTTTAATTTCTAATAGGATTAGAAGTTTGTCTTACATAATATTTTAAATAGTTTAAAATATAGTAGGACATTAGAACTTTGGTTATAAGGGAACTCTACTAGTGAAGTTCTGTCTAAGGTTGGGGGTACTTAAACTGACGGTTAACGGAACACCTCCTACCTGGGAACTGACCTGGAGCTTGAGTTGAATTAACCTTAGTTCTATTTATATCTAGGTAATTAAAATGTTTATTCACCAAGACATAAGGTTAAAAGACCTAGTTATAAAAGTTATAATAGGCATAGACTTAGATAGATTCTTTTAGCTGGAATCTGACTAAGTTAAACCTACACCCTAACCTTAGGAGCTTCAGTGGGAGAAAACGAGATGTTCGCATCAAGTTTACTCTCACGTCCTCAAGAGTTCACACCGTGAGTTCCATGCTCGGCTACGTGGCGTCAATAGGGCGTCCCCCTATGGTAAGTGTTTGCATGGTTCAATACCAAGGTGAATGAGGGAAGTATCCATAGTAAATGGGAGCAGGACGCGTGTCAACGTATCCTACGGTCTCCTCCATTAGGTCGCACCGTGAAATTTCTATAGTCCGCCTGCTAGGTTGTCCTGGAACAGCCAAACCCTACGGAGGGCCTGACTATAGGGATCGGAACACGACGAACTCCAGAATTGTATGTCCTCATCTCGTGTAGTTTGTAATATTCCAAGTTGTAAATGAATAAGAGTTATTTATTTCAACATTGTGTAATAAATAAGAGTTATTTATTTAAACTTTGTGTCTCGCATATTTCATAAACTTAATCCGATAAACTAAGCTCCAGGGTCATTGTATTAATGAGAGACCTAGAACTTGAACGGTGTGTAGTGGACACACAGGGAGGATCACGTTCGAGTTAATGACCCGAACGGTCTACAGTATATGGATAGGGTTGGAGACCTAATCTCGGATACATCGTGGATGCGACCCGCTTTGTATTAGATACAAACGAGGTGATCGACTCGTTCATGTGGTTGACATGCGAGTGGGGGCATCCTGTGCAATGAGATTGTACAAGATCGACCGTGAATTATTAGACTTATCGATGTAACACCGCTAATGATATAGAGCTAATAATTTCGTAGATGACCATTAGTGACTCGACCTTAATCCCGAGCGTGTCACGGACTCGCCGTCTGCGAAGTCCGTCTTTTGACTAGTACGGGTGAGGGTGGCCACTGTTGCTCGCCCAATATGCCTATTTTCTCAAGGGCAGGACCACGTGGGGAGCTGGGAACTTGACTACGCAAGAAGAAATTCACTCGTTCCCGACTTAGGGAAACTAGAGAGGTTGTTCTCTTAAGTGCTGTCTCTAGGGCTTGAACAACGGAGCTCCACTCTCTCATTGGCCTGAGAGGGTTGTTGTTTACGGTTGGACCATGCAACGTAGTTGTTCATTAGAGGAGCAGTGGCACTTAAGGAGCAAGAGGTAGACATAGGAGTAAAACGGTAATTTGACCCAGTAGTGTCTACGAACAACCTGTGAAGGGTCGACTCACGGGTATTGGTTATATCGATGGACACAACTTGTTCTACATTGATGAGAGTGCAGCTACGGGCTTTAGTGGAGTGTTACCGTAGCTAATGAATGTTGAATAACCGGGTCAAAGAGTTTGACAGGTTAGCCTCGGATCATTGGAGCTCGTCACGTGTAGGTCCATTAGGTCCCTCGGTTGGCTCAAATTGGACAAATTGAGGGTTTACAGTTTGGTGTGAATTTGAAGTGTTCAAATTTATTATTTGGGTATTTATGTCGTTTATATGAGATATAGATGACATAATATATAGTTTGATGTGAATGAGATTCATAATAAACTAAAGTATAGCCTAATTGATTAATTAGTGCTATTTGGAGAAATTGAATTGAGAGAAATTAAATTGAATGTGATTCAATTTATAATTCCACATTTATGCAAATGAGATTTGTATAATAAGGTATGAGATACCTTATATTATATAATATGCAAATGTGATTTGTATATTATATGGTTGTGGTAAATTTGTGATTTGGTGGAGGTTTTAACTCCATCACACAATAGTATTTAAAGGCTTTGCAAGAAGCCTTTGGTATGCCATTTGACATTTTTTGGATTTCCATCCAAAGAGAGCAAGACAATTCTCTCTAGAATTCTCTCATCTCTCTAAGATTTCTCCTCACCCAAAACCAAAGGGAGTCCCATTCACTCTCCCTCAACCTCCCGAGAACAACCGAGAAGACCCTTTTGAGGTGTCTCCCTGTTCGGATCGAGGTTCGTGTTCGAGGAGTTCGTAGTTTCGAGAGAGATCGTGACCGGAGGAGAAGAGGATTGAAGAAGTGTTCTTCAACAAGTAAATACTGTTTTCCTTACTGTTTTCTTCTCCTTTTTTCATGTTTAGCCTAGGATCTATGAGATAGGTTCGATTTTAAGATAGAATTACACAACGGATCAACGACGTTTCACAACGTCTTCCTCTGCGGGAATTCAAAATCCCTTCATTAGGAACTATGTACAGATTTTTTAAAAATAAAAATCTATCTCTAAAAAATAGCTTGACATCTCCCACTGCACGAGCTGAGACGACGTCTCCCATTCCGACCCTGAGCGTCATCTCACCCTCTTCGAGCTCCTTGAAGGAACTAGTTTCCTGTAAAGAAAAGTAAACGTGATTAGTGGCTCTTGAATAAAGTATCCAGGTAAAATCATCATTTTCCACTAACCAAGTTTCAAGAACAAGTAAATCGAATTTACCTTTCTTCTCTTTGAGCTCGACAAGGTACTTTGGGCAGTTACGCTTCCAGTGCCCATCCATGTTGCAGTGGAAACACTTTCCTTTGTCTATAACCTTGGTTTTTCCCTTGCCCTTATCAGTAGCAGGTGCCTTCCCTTTCCCTCCCATCTTCTTCTTTTGGGTCTTCTTAAGCCAAGAAGATGAACCACAGGACTTAGTCCCATAAGATGAACCCTTCTGGAATGGGCAAACACATTTGCCTCTCCATCAGCCTGCCCCTTATTCTTCATAAGAGACTGGAAAGTCTGCAGTTCATTGAGGAGAGTAGTCAGGTTGTACTCTATTTTGTTCATCACCGCATTGTTGCGGAATTGCAGAAACTCTTCTAAGAGATTTTCTGATGAACGACACTCGACTTTGCTCGTCTGACCCGCGCTGTTCATTTCAAATGCACGTTGAAGTGGACCATCGTGTCGAGAACGTGTTCTCTCACCGATGACCCTCCTTCATACGGCATGCTTATAAACGCATTTGAGGGATTCATGTTGAAGTCGCCCGCAGACGGTTGTCCAAACATGTTCTGCAACGAACTCATGATCTCACGAGCTTAGACCATGCCCTCGTGCTTTTTGGCCAGAACTTCAGAAACACTAGCCAAAATGTAGACCTTGGCCTTATCATTGGCCTTGATCCAGCGGTCGTACGCATCCTTAACAGATTGAGGGGCGTTTCGAGCAGGGACCTGAGGACATTGCTCAGTTAGTACAAATCAAAGGTCGTCAACAACGAGAATCGTATTCAGGTTGGACTTCCACGTAGTATAATTTTTGCCAGTTAAACGTTTACCTTTGAGTAAGGCTATAATTGAGGACGACATGCTGAAATTTCAAAAATAGTTCTAATTAGTTATGCCTTTAACCCATTACAAACCAATAAATTTTAGCAAAATTATTAAAGGACCCTAGTGTTTAAATTAAACCTTTAATTTTGCAACGATACTTCAAGGGTTTAGAACAAAAGCCACTGTCGGGTGGTCAGTCACTCCTCCCCTGAATTGAGACTATCTCAGCTAATTCTTACTACCACAACATCTCATGTCTCAATGATTCTTAACTGCCGTTTGTTTGGTCAAGGACTTGTTAACTAGCTTAACTTATCCCGTAAATGTGACCCTACCATTTTTAGATCCAATAGGTTCGAGCCAACATGCTACTATTAAGAAAGACAACTGTTGACAAATTACCTAAGAGACCCTATCCATTTCTAGAGTTTGCAGAGTTTCGATCCCTATATTCAGACCCTTCGTAGGGATTGGCTGTTCCAGGACAACCTAGCAGGCAGACTATAGAAATCTCACGGTGCGACCTAATGGAGGAGACCATAGGATACGTTGACATGCGTTATGCTCTCATTTACTATGGATACTTCCCTCATTCACCTTGTTATTGAACCATGCAAACACTTACCGTAGGGGGACACCCTATTGACGCTACGTAGCCGAGCATGGAGCTCACGGTGTGAACTCTTGAGGGCGTGAGAGTAAACTCAATGCGAACATCTCGTTTTCTGCCTCTGAAGTTCCTAAGGTTAGGGTGTAGGTTTAACTTAGTTAGATTCTGGCTAAAAGAATCTATCTAAGTCTATGCCTATTATAACTATTATAACTAGGTCTTTTAACCTTATGTCTAGGTGAATAAGCATTTTAATTACCTAGATATAAAACAGAACTAAGATGGGAAAAATTCTTAGTTGTAAACATTTTAATTTTTCCCACCTTAGGATGAACATGCTTATCCTAAGGTGGGAAAGATTCTAAATGACATTCATAAAGAAAAATAGCTGTAAAACTGGAAAAATTTAGCCCCTAAAGTGCAAAAATAATAAAAATTATATTACTTTCATTACAAACCAATCCAAAACTCCTTGAACTGGGCTCAGACCGCTCGAACCGAACCAAAACTGACCCGAACCGCCCAAAACAGGTCTGATTCTTCAAGTTGGCGTCACGACGTTGCAACGCTGAGGGAAGCGTTGCAACGCCGGCTTATCTCGCGCGTGCGCCTGGCATCGGGGTAGTGTTGCAACGCTGCTGACCCCTTGGTCTTCTCACTGCAGATATATTTCTATGTCCACGGATATTGACCAATGACGGCAAGTCAATCCTTCACGAATGTTCGTAACACCACCTTGGTCAAATTACCGTTTTACCTCTGGGTTACATCTTGTACCTTAAGTACTAGTGCTCCTCTAATTAACAATTTGTTTGTGGTCCTACCAACAAACAGAAGTCCCTCTCGGGCAAATGAGAGGGTCGAACCCTTTGTTCATGTCCGGGAGACACCACTTAAGGGAACATTCATCTACTTACCCTAGTAGTCGAGAATGAGTGAATTCCATCTTGCTAGGCTAAGTTTCCCATTGCTCACTCGGTCTTGTCCCAAAGAAGGTAGGCATATTGAGTCGGCAAATCTGGCCACTCTCACCCATACTAGTCAAAGGACAATCTCTCGCAAACAGGAGTTCGTAACCTGCTCAAGATTGAGATCAAGTTGCCTAGGTCATCCTAGTGAAATAGAAACCTAGCTAGTCAACGGAGTTACATCTAGTGGTTACTATTTCGCAGTTCGGTCTTATGTAATCTCATTACATAGGATATCCCCACTCACATGTCATCTACACGAACACGTTAGGATCACAGTGTTTGTATCAAATACAAAGTGGGCCACATCCATAGTATTACAAGGGTAAGGTACCTGTTGCGTATAATTATGGATATGCAATACCGCAGTGTACAGGTCAAGTTTTAGTATAGTGATTTATGAGTCCAAGTATCGTCCTCGGGAATGAGTTTCTAGATTAATTAAGTACTAAGATACTAATTCTCAATTTTAGCTAAAGGAACATAACATGGATAGTTGATTGAAAGTAAAGACAAGCAAACAAACAAACATGTGGAATCACGAATTGATAGAATTGAGGGAAGTGATTATACAAGTTAATGACTCAATTAACACATGCAATGAACAAAAGAGATGATATTATAAACAAGAAGTAAAATACTCAAGAAAACCTATCGATTCTTAGTGAGCCTCACACATGCAATAAACTCCATAGTCTCCATATGAACCTATGACATGCATGACATTAAGCAACTTCTTTATGTGTTTCCCTAAGATTTCTAAGTCATTCTCATGCAAGATTTCTAAGGGTTTTGACAATTTTGCTCTCATTCAAGCTTTATCTCTCGAGTCCACTTAAACCAATAAATTAAGAAGTAAAGAACGAATTTCCAAAAATAAGAACAAAACATGCTTCAATTCATGGTAAGAAAGTCATAACAAGTAAATCAAATCCTAACTACAATGTCTATCTACTCTAAATCACACGAAAATCAAACTAAACAAGTAGAAAACGTCTTAGAACGCTATTACAAATTGAAAGATAGAGAAATTAAACTTATGTGTCGATGCCGGTCCTTCGTCTTCGACCTCCCGTCTTCGATCTCGAACCTCCACGGATGCTTTGGCTCCCAAAAACGTTATTTTCTCTCTTCTTACAAAGTGTATTTCGAAATTAGGGTGGATTTTCTATCAATTTCGGCTCCCCTTGTAATGAAATCATAAGGATATATTTATAGATGGAATCGGTGCAGCGTTGCAACGCTGTCGCTGCTACCCTAACGCGCGCGCCTCCTTATCGATCTGGCGTTGCGACGCTGCAAGGTAGCGTTGCAACGCCCTCTGTGCGGCTCCTCATATAAGCTTCCTTATCGAGATAGCGTTGCGACGCTGCAAGGCAACGTTGCAACGCTATCAGCAATGGTCTTCAACGCCTTTAAACAGCACGCTCGGCGTTGCAACGCTATAGACAGTGTTGCAACGCCATCACTTCGGGTCATCATGCTTGGATTGATCTTTTCTCTTCCAATTGGTTTTTAGCTCCAAATAGCCTCGTTTCGATCCCGAGTGATCCAAATTGTCTTCAAATGTCATGTTTAAGCTCCTAACCTGAAATTAAGTGATTTAAACATGTAAAAGCCCTAAAATCATTATAAAACTAGCAATTATTAAGCCTAAGGATATCACATTTTGTGTTCTATCAAACACCCTCAAACTTAAACTTTTGCTAGTCCCGAGCAAAAACAGAATTAAACATCAGATTGTTCTTAAACATACATTTGATTCAAGCCTCAAAGATTTAAGAGAAAATCTGGCAATCACAGGAAACATTCAAACATAACACTTTAGCAAGCAATTTAAAACTTTTCCTAAGTGTTCCTACGTGTTGTGTGATTAGCCTATGTTTCCTTTATTTTTACTAAGCCCGGATCAACTTTATTAGGTTGTCCATTCAACTTCCCCCTACACTGGTCTTAATTAATAATCTTTGAGTCTCCCCACATTCAAGAATTAAATAACTCTACTCAGTACTTACTCATTTTTTATTTTTATCAAATTTTATATTTTCTTCTTTTTTTGTGCAAGGACACTAGCTTTCACACATCCACTGCAGGGACCCTTACCCAGAGCACTCACTCAATGAGTGGCCTAACTGATCACAATGAAGGTAGCTCTTTTTGCCCTCACGAATTTTTTTCTTTAGCAAACAAACAACAAAAACCAACTAATTCATATACTATACAGGTCATGCACTTTATATTTTTATTCACCCTATCCTACAATTTAACTCTCAAATTAGTTCTTAGACCTATCGAGGTGACATCAAACTTCTGAACCTAATAACTTTGTTCTAAGCATTTCAAAACTACAGGAACACAGACTATGTGCATAATAGTGCAGGAAAAACTCAAGAAAATTTTTAAATTAACTCGAATTCATGTCATGCTCTCATGTTTCAGCAGAATCACAAAAATTTCCAATTAAATCTCATCCTAGGCTATCATGATCATACTTATGCATAAAATCAATCAACAATTCAACACATACTTAGGACAGCCACAACAGATAAACAACATCCCACCCCCAAACTTAAACTAAACATTGTCCCCAATGTGTTGGTAGGTTATTCTGAGTCTGATTTCCTCCATAGGTGTTGCTTCAGTTGTTCAGGTAGTGCAATTGCTCCATAGTGGATTCTCCATTGGGCTGGGAGCATTGAGAGGACATCCCTTTTTGTGGTGATCCTGCAAAATTATTCAGAGCATGAGTGAGAGATGCCATATGAGATTTAAGAGAGGTTACCTCATCCAGTTGATACAATCCAACTACTGGCTTAGATCTGTAATTGTCTGTAGGCCACTGATAGCTGGCAGTTGACACTTCCTCCAGGAGGGCACGTGCTTCTAGCACAATCTTCACCATGAAAGCCCCTCCAACAATGGCATCCAGAATGGTCCTGGTCTTACTTTCCAGTCCATCATAAAACAGTTGTACCTGGAGCCAATCTGGGTAGCCATGTTGTGGTCACCTCCTGAGCATGTCCTTGTACCGTTCCCAGGCCTTAAATAGTTGCTCTCCCTCCAGCTGCCTGAATGTTCCAATCTCAGTCCTTAACTTTGCGGCCTTCACAGGCGGAAAGAATTTGGTCATGAAGGCTTGGGCTAACTCCTCCCAGGAAGTGATACTACCTGAGGGAAGAGACCCTAGTCATTCTTTCGCTCTACCTGGCAAAGAGAAAGGAAAGAGACGTAAGCGAATACTATAAGCAGAGATACCATTCATTTTAAATGTACCACAGATTTCTAAAAATTTTTGAAGATGAGAGTTAGGATCTTCTGTGGCTAAGCCTCTGAAAGCACCTTCCCTAACCATTTGTATTAGCCCTGTCTTAAGTTCAAAATTATTAGCATTTATAGGGGCATGGACTATTCCAGCCTGCTCAGAATTAAACACAGGTTGGAAATACTCCCTGATAGGTTTAGGGTTATTGATGAGCTCCTGATCAGCCATTGCCTGAGGCTCTGCTTTTCCTTCCCTTAGGAGTCTCCTACAGGTCCTCTCGATTTCAGGATCAAAAGGGTGCAAGTCTGCAGCTCTCCCCTTGGGTATACACCTGAAGGTACAAAAAGAAAGAAATTAGATAAAAACAACAAAACTAGAAAATAAAATAGAACATAAAAGAAAGAAAAATACAAAAATAAAGACATGAAACATAAAACTGGGGTTGCCTCCCAAGAAGCGCTTTCTTTAACGTCTTTAGCTAGACGGTGACTTATCGGGCACATAAAACTGCTCATATTTCTTTGGGTCCTTGCTCGAATCAATATAGCCTTCTAAGTCTAAAAGGCTATCCTGTTTTTCTTGAGCCCCAGACAGAAAATTATTTTTGGTATTTTTGTTTAATAACACAAAAGAACAAAAATAAAAACAAGACTCGTGAGTGTAGGACAAATGGTTATAAAAAATAAAGGAATTTTCTGGGGATAAAAGGAAAGAAGACTTCTCAGCCTCTAACTTTATCACCTGGGATTCCTCTGTGGAAGTGACTATATCACCAATGTTTACCTCACTAACCTGGTTATGGTGTGCCTCAGTCTCCCCCAAACTATCCTCATTATCATAAGAACAAATCCTCCTAGGTGGCACCTCCTGAGTGGTAAGGATAAGAAATTGTTCCTGTAAGGCCTTATGGGAAATTACTAGCTGATTAAGATACTGGGCTCTATCCTGCACTGCTTCCCAAAGTCTTACCACCTCAGCTTCTAACCTATTCAACCTTTTGAATTCATTATGAACCAAATTTTTAATTTTCAATTCTAAGGTATATTCCATCAATTGGTCCACAAGAGAAGATTTTTCATTAGGTTGGTCAAGGTACGAAAAATTATGGTTCCAAGTGCCTAAATAACTACCATCATAAGCATTTTCATCAAATTTAGGTACAGAATGGTAAACATTAGACATATGGTAATTAGAGAAATCATGATGCACATACCTAGGGTCCTGAGAGGGACAATAGAATGGTGGAGAATCAAAATCATGCAAAGTCATAATTGAAACAATTAATAACTCAGATCAAGACTTCTACACAATTGCAACACAACCAAAACAGGGGACAAAGACTCAAACACAATACACAAAACTAAAAGTAAAATAAAACAAATAAGGAAACAAACAAACACAAAAAAAAATAAATAAGGAAAAACACACAAACAAGCTTTAGTCTAAAATCTCAAATTTTTTCCTAATATTAATTAATCTAAATAATCGCCATTCCCTAAACAACGACGCTTAAAAACTTGTTGCGTATAATTATGGATATGCAATCTGCAGCAGTGTGTGTCAAGTTTTAGTATAGTGATTTATGAGTCCAAGTATCGTTCTCGGGAATGGGTTTCTAGATTAATTAAGTACTAAGATACTAATTCTCAATTTTAGCTAAAGGAACATAACATGGATAGTTGATTGAAAGTAAAGACAAGCAAACAAACAAACATGTGGAGACATGAATTGATAGAATTGAGGGAAGTGATTATACAAGTTAATGACTCAATTAACACATGCAATGAACCAAAGAGATGAAATTATAAACAAGAAGTAAAATACTCAAGAAAACCTCTCGATTCTTAGTGAGCCTCACACATGCAATAAACTCCATAGTCTCCATATGAACCTACGACATGCATGGCATTAAGCAACTTCTTTATGTGTTTTCCTAAGATTTCTAGGTCATTCTCATGCCAGATTTCTAAGGGTTTTGACAATTTTTCTCTAATTCAAGCTTTATCTCTCGAGTCCACTTAAACCAACAAATTAAGAAGTAAAGAACGAATTGCCAAAAATAAGAACAAAACATGCTTCAATTCATGGTAAGAAAGTCATAACAAGCAAATCAAATCCTAACTACAATGTCTACCTACTCTAAATCACATGAAAATCAAAATAAACAAGTAGAAAACGTCTTAGAACGCTAATACAAATAGAAAGAAAGAGAAATTAAACTTATGTGTCGATGTCGGTCCTTCGTCTCTGAGCACCCGTCTTCGATCTCGAACCTCCACGGATGCTTTGGCTCCCAAAAAGGCTTTTTTCTCTCTTCTTACAAAGTGTATTTCGAAATTAGGGTGGATTGTCTATCAATTTTGGCTCTTCTTGTAATGAAATCATAAGGATATATTTATAGATGGAATTGGTGCAGCGTTACAACGCTAGGGACAACGTTGCAACGCTGTACCCTAGGCGGCTGGTAAATAAGGAAACAGTCGGCAACGTTGCAACGCTAGGGACAGCGTTGCAACGCTGCTACCCTAACGCGCGCGCCTCCTTATCGATCTGGCGTTGCGACGCTGCAAGGCGCCGCAGCGCCGCCTTCTCGCGACTCCTCATATAAGCTTCCTTATCGAGATAACGCTGCGACGCCGCAAGGCGTTGCAACGCTTATCGGCGATGGTCTTCAATGCCTTTAAACAAGACGCTCGGCGTTGCAACGCTTATAGAACGGCGTTAACGCGCCATCACTTCGGGTCATCATGCTTGGATTGATCTTTTCTCTTCCAATTGGTATTATTTTTAGCTCCAAATAACTTCGTTTCGATCCCGAGTGATCCAAATTGTCTTCAAATGTCCTGTTTAAGCTCCTAACCAAAATTGAGTGATTTAAACATGTAAAAGCCACAAATCATTATAAAACTAGCAATTATTAAGCCTAAGGATAGCACATTTTGTGTGCTATCAGTAGCCAAACCTTATCCCCTTACTATAGACCCTTTAGGCTGTATCTTGAACCGAGATCCTTTTTATGTACACTATATTCAGTTCAAAAGACATTTTACACCTTGGATGTTTAGTTTATTGGATTTAAGGTTAAAACAAGGGCAATATCATAAATAACGAACAATAACTCTTTATTGAAATAATAACACTTTAATACAATAATTAGAACAAAAATTACAAACTACGAGTTTTAGGGCATAAACCCCAATAATTAGGGCACACACCCTGGTATGAGCGAAAACGTTCAAGCGCACACGATTAAAGTAATATATAAAACTAGAGTATTCCAGAGAATCGAGTCGAAGGGAACAGAGAAATAAAACTGATCAGGAATGAACAAGATGTGGATGGATTGCAAAAGGTAACAAAAAATGTAATAAGTGATGTCGTGATTATATCTAAGATAAATGCAATAATAAAAAGAAGGGATTTAGAATGTTGAGTCCACTAAAGAAAGACAAGGCAACTCGAGGCAATTGCCTCGCATAACAGTTACACCTTACAGCGCGGGGCGACAATGGCACGACAGTCGGACATACTAGCTCATAAAGGCAAACAAGGCAATTGCCTTGCGCTGCCTTGCCTGATGACTGTTTTCTCCTACTACCGCAACACAATTGCCTTGAATTGCATCAGTTCTTGACTGCCAACAATGTAATTTGGTTAAACTCTCCAAGCAAGTAAACTAAGCCCTACTCCCATTTAACCTTATGTGAAGTATCATTAGGAGGTTGAGTGATTGCTCTATATGTCTATGGTCAATCTATCTAAGGTTTTTATAACCATGGCTCTATGGTCTTGAAGTCTTGCCCTATGTCTAAGGTCAACGTTCGGGTCTTATGTCTAAGCCCCATTACTCCATTACTTTTTGGAACTCCGCTTTAGTTCAACCCTTTCGGTGTCAAACTCAAGCTTAATAGGTCACCTTAGATGGCCAACTAAGGTTTCCCACAATAAAATCACCAAAAGTAAACTTACTTGGAGGTCTAACCAAATTGCTTTTTCTTTGGAGTTTTGTTGTCTTCCCTTAGGGCATTCACATTCCGAATCCCTAAGGGAAGTTAGCTCCTCATGGATAAAATAGTAAAGCTAAATGCAAACTGAGTAGAATAAGACAACATCTCAAGTCACCCTTTTCGATCTACCACTTTTAAGCATGAACCGAGAGGGTACCCGAGTGCAAAGGAAGAAGCTTTCACAATAGGAATGAAGCCGAATGACTAATCTTTTATGAAAGTAACAACAAGTTTGCGAAACAAGAACTACAGAACGGAATGAAATATATTACTGAACTGGAATAACAGAAGTTAAACAATCTAACAATGTTTACTGTACTACGGAATTGAAATAAACTTCGAATCTGAACTGAAACTAAGAATGGAACAAAACAGAAAGCTCCGAACTGGAACGTTTCAAAAACTGAATAACAACAATAAGAAAAACAACATAATGGACGGTGGTAAGCTGAAAAACGCAACAACAACTAATATGAAATTGAAGAAAAACCCAAAATAGAAAAGTGAAATCTCCTCCTAAGACGAGCTCTCCTTTTGACGGCTCTTTCCTCCAAAATATATAGGGTTTACATGCTAGGGTTTCCATCTTGGTGGATCAACTTGTCTTGCTGAAATTATGGAGGAAATCAAAATAAAATCACGAAAATCACGGAATTCCCGAACTGTCTGCGTTTTTTCTGCATTTTCTAGATCTGCATGCTAGGCAATTGCATCAGTTTGCCTAGTAGTTGCCTGCTGCTACGTGTTGTGTGACACAGTCGCACCTCTTAGAGAGTCTCGACACGACCGTGCGACACTTGCTCTCGCCCACGAGCAAGTCAGCCAACTTGAATTCGGATCGCCGGTGGCCCACAAGGCCTATCTTGCAACCTCCACCCCTGTTCTTGAGAAAATGGTTTTTAGAAAACGGGGTCAGAGAGAATTTGTGAAAATATTTTGGAAATCATTTGGAAGCATTTTAGAAAGTTAGTTATATAGCTGATAAGCAATTTCAATGAA
Source organism: Trichosanthes cucumerina (assembly GCA_036507285.1). Taxonomy (NCBI): domain Eukaryota; kingdom Viridiplantae; phylum Streptophyta; class Magnoliopsida; order Cucurbitales; family Cucurbitaceae; genus Trichosanthes; species Trichosanthes cucumerina. The sequence goes on from CM071838.1 coordinate 15,395,183, forward strand.
AGTCACGCTTAACTAGCATATAACTCTTGGTAGGGAGAATCAATGAATAGTCGCATCCCCCTATAGTACAAACTAAGAATTCTAGCCATGACCCCCTTGCACGTCATTTTGGCGAGGAGTCATACGGGAAGCAAAAATGCAAGGAAACAATCCTAACATGCAACAATGACAAAAGTAAAGTGAAAGCAAGGTAAAAGGGTGGGAATGGACATGCGGCCACGGGCAATAGACCCTGGACAAGCATGACCGTGACATTCTCCCCCACTTAAACGATTGACGTCCCTGACAACCAACTACACTCGATCGATTCTACAAGCAACTCTCTTAAGCTTCTGAGGCGGTCCCAGTGAACCTCTACATCCCGACTTCTCTTCCACGCTTCAAGAAACTCTTTCACCTCCCTACTCTGACAATCTTCTTCAGGTGTCATATCGGCTAACACCTCAAACACATTTTTCACAACCACTGGTGGAGTTGACTCCACATACCTTCTCGTCAAAAGGGGTCGTTTCTGCTTGACCCAATCCCTCGCACAACTCGGTGTCTCCACAGGCCTTCGAGTACATTCGAACTTTGGCCTAGTTATGGGGTTGGCTTCCCCAACCTTCCTTAGGCTCTCCCTTAGTTGAAGGGTCGACAATCGCTTCACACCACCTGGCTGTCTGAGTCTAATGTGCACAACACAGTTGGATTAGACCCTGTGACCACTAGACATTCCACCAATGGTATCGGTATGACCTTGTGTTTAAGGAGAAACTTCATTCCTAACACAACGTCGAAGTCATCCATCTTGACAACCACAAAATCTGTTTGTCCGGTCCAAGCACCCAACTGTATCGTCACTCTTCGCACCACACCCAACATCGGCAGGGCTGCAGAGTTGACGACTTTCACCTTTCCAACATCTCTAATCCAACTTAAATTCAATATTCGGGCTTCAATTTCAGTCATAAAGTTATGGGTTGCTCCTGAGTCAACCATAGTGCTCTTTGTGGGTTTCTGGTTAATAATCGTCTCCACATACATAAGGCCATATGTGGACTCCCTAGTCCCAACTTCTTCTTTCTGCAACACCGACAAAAATCTCAAGGCCCCAATGCGGGGTTTGTCCCCATCTCCTTCAATTGGGGTATCTTCCTCAGAATTTCCAACCTTGGTCCCCGAAGTACTTGTCAGTGAGGCTTGAAAATTTTGCAAGGCGACCTTATCTTGGCACTCTACCCAGCTGTGAGGTCCGTTACACAGGTAACAAGAAGCGAGCCTCCGACTCACTCCATATTGTTGGTTCGTCATTCGCCATGTACTTTCTTCCCCACTTCTTGCCTTATCCCCTCCTCCACTCTTGGGGATGTTAGGGTGACACCCTTTTTCACTCCCATCACTTTCCAAATCAAACAACCGTTCCGCGACGACATAAGCTTCTGACAGGGTCTGCACCCTTTGTTCATAGAGTTTGGACCTTGCCCATGGTTGCTACCCTTCAACAAATGAAAATACTTTGTCCTTCTCCGTCATGTCTCAAATGTCTAACATTACCGAAGAAAAATCCTCAACATACTCTCGAATAGTCTTATCATGTCTTAATTCGCGCAACCTGCACCTTGCCAAAATCTCCACATTTTTAGTGAAGAATTGCGAGCACAATTCTTGTTTCAATGTTTCCCACGTATCAATGGTATAACACCCTTCTTGTACGTCCATATAACGTGTTCTCGACCACAACTTGACGTCGTCTATCAGGTGCATTGTCGCCAAGGTAACTCTCTTTTCTTCCACCACTGTGTTTGTGGCCCTGCAATATTTCTCCATATCAAATATGAAGTTTTCGAGGGCTTTTGCATCACGAACCCCATAGAAGGGTTTCGGTCTAAGTACTTTGAGCTTGTCTGTTTGAGCTACACCCCCAGCTGGGGCTTGATTTTCCACCGCTCTTATGGTGACATTAACTCGGGTGTTCAAATCTGCCACCCCTTCCTTCAACTCTGCCACCTCTGCTCTCACAACTTCTATGGCAGCTCTAACTTCATTAGTTAAGTCTGCCATCATCTGAGCCATCAACTTTTGGGAGCTGTCTAAACCTTCAACACGCCCCTCCATGCGGGCAACAAGGCCCAACGAGCTTTCTCCACTCTCAAGATCACCATCTCGTATAGCTTTATCCTCGAGGGTCTCAACCCTTGTCATCAACTCTCGGACGGGCATTCCGTCTAGGCGGCCAACTACCACATCAATCTTATTTGCTTTGGTTGCAATCTCATCCAAACAAGATTCCAAAACCAACATCCTACCAGGGACTTCCATCAGGAAGGGCATTTGCCCCTCGATCTCGCTCACCCAGTTAACATGGGGCTCGCCAACTTTCTCTGTCACAGACATGGTTACTGTCTTCAGTTCTGTAAGCCAAAGTGGCTCTAATACCAACTAACATGGTCGCACCTCTTAGAGAGTCTCGACACGACCGTGCGACACTTGCTCTCGCCCACGAGCAAGTCAGCCAACTCGAATTCGGATCGTCGGTGGCCTACAAGGCCTATCTCGCAACCTCCACCCACGTTCTTGAGAAAACAGTTTTTAGAAAACGAGGTCAGAGAGAATTTGTGAAAACGTTTTAGAAATCATTTGGAAGCATTTTAGAAAGTTAGTTATACAACTGATAAGCAATTTCAATGAAAGCCACACTTAACTAGCATATAACTCTTCGTAGGGAGAATCGATGAATAGTCGGATCTCCCTATAGTACAAACTAAGAATTCTAGCCATGACCTCCTTGCACGTCATTGAGGAGTCATACGGAAGCAAAAATGCAAGGAAACTATCCTAACATGCAACAACGACAAAAGTAAAGTGAAAGCAAGGTAAAAGGTGGGAACGAGCATGCGACCACGGGCAACAGGCTCTGGACAAGCATGACCGTGACACTGTGCAATTGCGTTAGTTTGCCTTCCTGCATTCAAAACTAAAAAATATGAGATTTTTCTTTCATTTTTGCTTATTTTCTCTCATTCTCCTAGAATCTTTGACTCTTCCTTAATTATATGCATTTGACTCCACTTTATCCATTTTTACCTAAAGAAATGAAGAAAATATACAAGTATAACTAAGTTTAAAGGCTAAATAATTCTCATATAAATGAGAATTATCACACCCTCAAACTTGAGTTATTGCTTGTCCTCAAGCAATAATAAACACAAACCAAATCTGATTTTAAGAATAGTTCTTTTGAAAAATACGCCTTTCAGGAGAGGTCTCATGCTCATAACACTTTAACTTTACATGAATACTTCCACTACATGCAACTTAACAAAACAAAAAGCTTTGAACTGGAACGCTTCAAAAACTGAATAAAACAGTAAGAAAAACAGCAAAACGGACGACAGTAAGCTGAAAAATGCAATAACAATTAAAAAGAAATTGAAGAAAAACCCAAAATAGAAAAATGGAATCTCCTCCTAAGACGATCTCTCCTTTTGATGGCTCCCTCCTCCAAAATATATAGGTTTACATGCTAGGGTTTCCATCTTGGTGGGTCAACTTGTCTTGTTGAAATTATGGAGAAAATTAGAATAAAATCTCGAAAATCACGGAATTCCCGAACTGTCTGCGTTTTTTCTGCATTTTTCAAATCTGTGTGCTAGGAAATTGCGTCAGTTTGCCTAGCAGTTGCCTGCTACTGCGTGTTGTGAAATTGCGTCAGTTTGCCTAGCAGTTGCCTATTGCTGCGTGTTGTGCAATTGCGTCAGTTTGCCTTCCTGCGTTCAAAACTAAAAAATATGAGTTTTTTCTTTCATTTTTGCTTATTTTCTCTCCTTCTCCAAGAATCTTTGTCTCTTCCTTAATTATATGCAATTGACTGCACTTTATCCATTTTTACCTAAAGAAATGAAGAAAACATACAAGTATAACTAAGTTTAAAGGCTAAATAATTCTCATATAAATGAGAATTATCACACCCCTACATCGATTTCTTGACATCCCTTTACAGAATGGTCAATTTACTTAGTCTAGCTTTGACCATACTTAATACTTATCTCTTTTTAATATGTTTTTGCTCACATAAGGGTGTCTTAATAAGTATGGCCTAGCTAATCTCATACGTGTGGGCAAAATTACATCTAACTATTTTCCTTTACTTCTTAACTTTGGTAACATTCTATGGAGTCCTTGCCCATTTAGATTTAAAATTTTTTTGCTGCAGATTGTTTCAATCAGAGAAATTGTTGATAATTGGACACAAAATTCGATTATAGGGTGGTCAGAACACGAGTTGATGATAAAGCTAAAAGTCCTTAAAATTATTCTTAAAGAATGAAGTAAGCCTCATTAGTTTGAGTACATCAAAATTCCAGTCACTTGTCTCTAATCTACAATCTGAAAGATGTTGCTCCATTAAATACCCAACAGACTGATACACGTCGCTCGATTCGGGAATAAATTGAGAATTGAGGATTTGACAACGGAAGATCATATCTATTAGAAGCAAGGTGTAAACTATAGTGACTCAAATAGGGAGACGAAAATTAAAAAACAAAATCACAGAATTTTAGTTGCCAAAAAGAGGAAGAATTCGATTACTGAAATCCTTTCCAGAAAAGGTGTAAGTCTTTTAACAACGCCTAATATTGAAAGATGAATTTGTTGACTTCTATTCAAAGTTGTGCACCAAAGATGATAATCCAAAGTTTATTTATGTGAATGTTGATTGGAGTGTTGGGATTTTATGTCCTAAAATTATGTAGTTTGTAATTATTTGATGAGATCAATAAAGAATCATTTTTCATTGTTTATCGTGTTCTAACATTTAAAACTTAAAATCCAATAAAGTAAGCTCCAGGATTATGGTTATGAGAACTTGAACACTGTGTAGTAAACACATAGAAAGGATCGTGTTTAAGTTTGTAACCCAAATGGTCTATAGTATATGGATAAGTTTGGGAATCTCATCCTGGTAACACTATGAATACGACCCGCTTTGTATTTGATACAAACGAGGCGATCCAACTCGTTCATGTAGTTGACATGCGAGTGGGGGCATCCTATGCGATGAGATTGTACAAGACCGGACCACGAATTATTAGTCAACGATTGTAACATCGTTAACAGATTAGGTCTAATAAACTCATAGATGACCATTAGTGACTCGACCTGAATCTTAAGTGGGTTACGAACTCCTGTCTGCGGGGTTTGTCCTTAGACTAGTATGGGTGAGAGTGGCTAGAGTTTCCGATTTAATATGCCTACCTTCTCAGGGACGAAACCTCGTAGGGAGTTGGGAACTTAACTTCGCAAGAAGGAATTCACTCGTTCCTGAGCTAGGGAAAATAGATCAATTGTTCCCTTAAGGAACGAATCCAGGTCTTGAACAACGGGGCCCCACCCTCTCATTAGCCCGAGAGGGACATTGTTATGGTAGCACCATAAACTAGTTGTCATTAGAGGATCAGTGGTACTTAAGGAGCAAGAGGTAGTCACAGGGGTAAAACGGTAATTTGACCCAGCTGTAATTACGAATAACCGGTGAAGGGTCGACTTACGGGCATTGGTTAAATCAATGAACACAACTTGTCCTATAGTGAGAAAAGTGCAGCTACGAGTCTATAGTGGAGTGACTCGTAGTTAATGAATGTTGATTAATGAGATCAAAGAGTTTGATTAGTTAATCTCGTATCATTGGAGCTCATGATCTGTAGGTCCATTAGGTCCTTTCGTTGGCTCAACATGAAAATATCGAGGGTATAAAGTTTTGGAGCGAACTTGAAGTGTTCAATTTCGTAAATGAGAGTTATATTGATTATATGTGATATAATCGATATAATATATAGTTTAATGTGAATATGATTCATAATAAAGTATTACTATACTTGGATAAATTTTCAAATACGTTTTAGTATGAAATTGTTTCATATTAAATTCTAGAGGAAATAATTGAATATGATTCAATGATGCGATTATGCAAATATGATTTGCATAATAAGGTATTAGATACCTTATATTATGCATTATGCAAATCATATTATGCAATTATGCAAATATGATTTGCATAATGCATAATATATGCATTTAGTGGGATAATGTGCAGACAATTTATCTCCACCCTTACTCCCTATATAAAGATGTATTTAGATGCATTTGTTGGAGGTTTTTCATATTTTTTGGAAATAGGGATTTCCGATTCACAAAACTCTCTCTTACTTCACAAAACTCTCTCTTAATTCTCAAAACTCTCTTAAAGAAAAAATTCTCTCCCAAAAACTCAAAAAGGAATTCCACCATTCTCCCTCTCCAAGAGAATAAGGGAGAAGATCTTGTGGAAGTGTTCGAATTTGTGATCGAGGATTACAAGAAAGATATCTTCAAAGGTAAAATTCTTCCTCCATTATGCTTCTGTTTTTGTGCATTTTTTACAACATAATTGCGGGAAAAAGCGATTACAACGCTTCCGCTACGGGATTCAATCCCTTCATGGAGCCCTATTAATCTCGAACAAGCATCTAGTCTTAAAGTAGCTTTTACAGAGCAAGAGGTTTTAAGGTTTACAGAGCAAGGATCTAATAAATCACCAGGATCTAATAGTTATACTGCTAAGTTCTTCAAATTGTTTTGGGAATACTTAAATCTGATATCATGCCAATGATCTAGGATACTCTTTTAGGATTGTTAATATTTCGTTGAGTGAAACATATGTTTGTTTAATTCCAAAATGCCTTGTCACCAAATAAGTTTCTGATTATCGACTCATAAGTCTTATCCCATGTGCTTAAAAAATTCTTGCGTGAGTTTTATCTAATCGATTGAAGTCGATTGACTTGTAGAAAATCAACTAACTTTTGTTGATAACTAACAGATTCTTGATGCTTCACTAGTGGCTGATGAATTAATTGATGACTGGGTCTCAAGTAATCAGAAAGGTGTGGTTCCAAAGTTAGATATTGAAAAATCTTTCAACACAGATGACTAGGAATTCTTAGATGCAGTTCTACAAGCTAAAGGGTTTGACATTATTTGGAGGAGATGGAATTAGATAATGCATCAATAGTGCCAACTACTCAATTATTATAAATGGTAGACCTTGTGGGAAGATAATCTCTTCTCGTGGCGTTCGTCAAGGTGATCCTCAGTCCCTATTTCTCTTTATCTTGGTCTCTGATATTTTAATTCGCTTATTAACTCTCCGCAAAAATTTGGGATTGATTTCCACTCATCCTATTAGTTCTTCATTAAGTTTGAATTATTTGAAATTTGCAGATGATACTCTTTTATTCTCCACTTCTGGTAAGGATACATTGACTCACCTTTTTTAAGTGGTTAAAATTTTTTAGCATGCTTCTAGGTTGATGACCAATTTAAATATGAGTGAATTATTGAGAATCCATATTGATACCTCTGGATTGAGTATTGACTACCTTTGGATGCAAACAAAGGTGATTTGCAAAATACTTATCTTGATTTCTCCTCGTGTGGTAACCCTAAATCTTTATCCTTTTAGCAACCTGTTATTGAAAGAATGCAACAAAAATAAAATAATTGAAAATATGCATTTATTTCTAAAGGTGGTAGATACACCTTTAATTAGGCACTCTTTCTAGCATGCGAACTTATTATCTGTCACTATTTAAAATCCGTTCCAAAGTAGTTCAAATTTTGGATAAGACTATTAAAGACTTTTTTTTAGGAAGGTTCTCGTGGTGAAGGTGGAATGCATGACATAAATCGGAACACCACTCAACTTCCTAAATTAATGGACAACCTTGGAATTGGTAATTTTTAGCTTCAAAATTTGGTTTTATTGGCTAAATGGATTTGACATTTTGCTCATGAATCTTCCTCCCTTTGGAGGCATTCCATTACTTCAAAATACTATGGAATAGTAAATTAAATCTCCATGGCGTTTTATTAGTACTTTTCGAGATTTGATTTCCATTTGTTCCCATAGAAGGTTTGGCGATGGTCATTTAACGTTGTTTTGGACAGATTCTTGGCTAAATTGTGGTCTCATAGCTGATGTTTTCCCTACAAGCTTGCTTTGAGCCATGAACTTGTCGTGGTTGAGATGTGGAATGCTACTAATTCAGCTTAGAATTTACGTTTACAGCGTAATTTGAATGATCTGGAAACTAATGAATGGATTACCCTAACACATTTTTTGGATTCAATTCCATTGATAAACACTACTGATTCATGACATTGGCCTTTAGAGACTTCTGGTCGTTTCTCAATAAAATAGTGATTAAGTGAACTTTGGGTGAAGAAAAGTAAATAAATACATTCAACCCCAGTGCAAGTGCACATTATTGATGCAAGTAATAAAACAAGAGTATTCATGAGTATCAATCCCACAGGAAACGATGTTATAAATGATGGTTTAAAAAAACCTTATGCACAGCGAAAGCCAATTGGATCGATTAAATTCGTTTTTCATTTGGCATAAGAAAAATCAGTATTGGGATAAAGTATATCGATAAGCAATAAAGTATGGATTTAAAACTCAGAAGCATTTTCTAAACTAAAAGGGTAAGAATTTTACCTTTTTGGCTTCTGGAACTACACAACAATGAAATTGTTCTGCTGCAAACCAAAATCACCAACTTCTTGTGTTTAGCTAAAATAACATAACACTACCAAAGGGGAACCTCTTATTCTTTGAGTTCTTTTGATAGAGATTTTGTGGGAACTTTATCTCAAAAACTTTGGAAATTAGAGAGAAATTTTCTTTCCAAAAACAAAAAACTTATTTTCACGATTGTTCTTCAACTATCTCTCTCCCCAACCCCTATGTTTTATCGATAGAGGAAGGGGAGAGGATGTTGGCTTAGTGGGAGAATGGGAACGTGTGTAATGCACGTTCCCTTAATTTTAATTTAATAAAATTAAAATAATTCAATTAATTTAACAAACTTTAATCAAATTAATTAACATTTAAATCGTATTAAATGTATATCTATTATAACCTATAGTTTTAATTAATTTAATTAAATCAAATATAATTAAGTTAATTAAACATACAAAAATTAATTAATTCTCTAATTAACTAATTTATAAATTAAATATCATATTTTTAATTTAGGTTATTATGATTAAATCACATTTAATCATTATTCATTAACCTATAGTTTTAATGTACGTCTTATGTGCATTAACATTTAATCTATAATTTTTAACATGAATCCTACTCACATTAAAACAATACTTGAATTCTTTCAAATATTTAATTCTCTCCAACTTTAACTTTGAATCATATCTAAAATTAAATTTATATAATAAAGTTTAATCAAGATAAAAACTTTATATTATAATGTATCTTCATATATTAAATTAATTTCCAAAGTAAATTTGAACATTTCAAATTCTAATTAAGATCTAGCAACCTCAGAACTCTTTACGAGCTAAGAAGTGGACCTAATGGATCAACAGATCAGAAGCTCCAACGATACAAGATTAATTAGCTAATTTCATTAACCGCTTAATCGACATTCGTTAACTGTAGGTACACTCCACTAAAAACCCGCAACTAGACTCCTCACTGCAGATATTTTTCTGTGTCCATGGATAAAAAAATCAATAACAGCAAGTCAACCCTTCACGAGTGTCTGTAACACCAACTGGGTCAAATTACCGTTTTACCCCTGAGTTACATCTATGGTCTTAAGTACCAGTGCTCCTCTAATGAACAACATGTTTATGGTTCAATTAATAAACATAAATTCCTCCCAGGCCAATGAGAGGGTAGGACTCTTTGCTCAAGTCCTGGAGGCACCACTTAAGGGAACACTCATCTATTTACCCTAAGTTTGGGAATGACTGAATTCCATCTTGGTAGGTTAAGTCCCCAGCCGTCCACGTGGTTTTCTCCCCAAGAAGGTAAGCTTATTGAGTTGGCATCTCAGACCACTCTCACCCATACTAGTCAAAGAACAATTCTTCGCAAACAGGAGTTCGTAACCTGCTCACGATTAGATCAAGTTTCTTAGGTCATCCTATTGAAATATAAACCTAAGTAGTTAACAGAGTTACATCTATTCGCGGTCTGGTCTTATGTGAACTCATCACATAGGATATCCTCATTCGCATGTCACCTACACGAACGGGTTGGATCATTGTGCTTGTATCATATACAAAGTGGGTCGTATCCATAGTGTCATCAGGATAAGGCACTCAACCTCATCCCTATACTATAAACCCTTTAGACTGTTTCTTGAACCTTGATCCTCATATGTCTCTACACATAGTTCAAGACACACAATACAACCTAGGATGTTAGTTTATTGGATTTAAGGTTAATTTAAGGCAAACTATATGAAATTCCACAACATTTGAATAACAGTGATAATAACATTTTATTGAATAAATTGGAACAAATTACGAAATTATAAACTACGAGTTTTTTAGCATAAACCCCAACAATAAAAATATTGTAAAAACAAAACCGTAAGTAGAATTGCAACTTGAAAACTAAAAAGTGTAAAAATAGATTTTGGGTTGGTGTGACAGAACAATAAACATAAAAATCAAAATGTAAAAACCGATTGTAAAAACAGATTGCAGAATTGAAATTGAAAAATTGAATTAGCAAAGAAATAAATTGCAAAAGCAAAATTGCAAAAACAGATGGTAGAATTAGATTGCATAAACAAATTTGCAAAATGAAAATTACAAGAAATGTAAAATAGAACTAAATATGCAAGGAAAATTACTCAGTGAGGAAAGATGTGGCTCAAGAATGTCGTTGCCCTAAGTTATAAATTGCAAAACCAAGATTGCAACTACACCCTACTCTATACTCAATTGTAAACCAAGATTGTTATTCCTATTCACCTTGAAATTTAGATTTTTAGGAGACTAATTGAGTGACTTATATGTTTATTAGTCTATCTTGATGGGATTGAATCTCGCAGCGGAAGCGATGCAAATTGCATTGCCTCCGTTGTGTTACAAAATTTCTTAAAATTAAACTACATCACATGCATTCTAGGTTAAGAAAAAGGGAAAAAGAAAGGTTTACAACAACTACATACCTCTTGAAGAACCTTTCTTCTTGTTTTCCTTCTCCCGGAGTCACGATCTCCTTTACGATCCACGAATCGACACTCCCACCAAGTCTTCTTGGTTGTTCTCCGGTGGATGAAGGAGAATTGTGGGATTCCCTTTGGAGTTTAGGGTATGGAGAAGGTAGAGGGATTTGAGAGAGTTCTTTTGTTGGAAATCCAAAAAATGCAAGCATGATTCGCTAAGTGCTTCACAAAGCACCTTTAAATAGTGGAATATAATGTGGTGGGGACAAATTCTCCACCTCTTTACCACTTTACCACAACCATATAATATGCAAATCATATTTGCAAATCATAATATGCAAATCATATTTACATATTATATGGTATAAGGTATCACATATCTTATTATACAAATCTCATTTGCATAATGTGGAATTAAAATTGAATCACATTCAATTTTATTTCTCTCGAATCAATTTCTCCAATCTAAGCCTTAATTTGATAATTAAACTATACTATAGTTTAATATGAATCTTATTCACATTAAACCATATATTATATCAATTATATCTCATATAATTGACATAAATACCATTTATATGAATTTGAACACTTCAAATTCACTCCAAACTGTATACCCTCATTAAATCCATAATTGAGCCAACTAAGGGAGCTAATGGACCTACAGATCATGAGCTCAAATGATCCGAGATTAACTAACCAAACTCTTTGATCTCGTTAATCAACATTCATTAACTACGGGGTCACTCCACTATAGCCCTGTAGTTTCACTCTCCTCACTGTAGGACAAGTTGTGTCCATCGATATAACCAATACCCATGAGTCGACCCTTCATAGGTTGTTCGTACTCACAACTGGGTCAAATTATCGTTTTACCCTTGTGTCTACCTCTTGCTCCTTAAGTCTCACTGATCCTCTAATGAACAATTTTGTCTATGGTCCTACCATAAACAACGTCCCTTTCGGGCCAATGAGAGGGTGGGCCCGTTGTTCAAGCCCTAGAATCAACACTTAAGGGAACAACCCCTCTAGTTTTCCTAACTCGGGAACGAGTGAATTCCATCTTGTGTAGTCAAGTTCCCAACTACCCATGTGGTTCTGCCCTTGAAAAGGTAGGCATATTGAGTGAGCAACACATACCACTCTCACCCGTACTAGTCAAAGGACAACCTCCCGCAGACAGGAGTCTGTAACACGCTCAGGATTAAGATCGAGTCACTAATGGTCATCTTTGAATTTATTAGTCCTAAACTGTTAACGGTGTTACATCAGTTGGTCTAATAATTCATGGTCGGTCTTGTACAATCACATTGCATAGGATGCCCCCACTTGCATGTCAACTATATGAACGAGCTGGATCGCCTCATTTGTATCCAATACAAAAATGGGCGCATCCACAATGTTACCAGGATGAGATTCCCAACTCTATCCATATACGGAGACCATTCGGGTCAACTACTCGAACGTGATCCTACATGTGTGTCCACTACACACCATTCAAGATTTCATAAATAAGTATGGCCCTGGAGCTTAGTTTATTGGATTAAGTTTAAAATGCGAGATACAAGTTTTATTGAAAAATAACTTTTATTTATCAATACAACCATTGTTACAAATGATACGAGTTTAGGATATACACCCCAACACCTCTATCTTAGATAATTCAGCTCAACAATTTTATGGGTTTTAGAGTCTTTAATCCCTATGTCTAATGTAAAGATTGGCTTATGTCTAAGCTATTGTCTCCATTATTTGTGCAAAATTCGTTTATCACTAACTATGTCGGTATTAGATCCAAGCTTAAGTTGTTGTCCTAATTGATCAATCTATGATCTCAACGACATTTTATACAACACAAGTGACTCATTGGAATGTAGGTTTGGTTTTATTGTAATTTTGACTAAATTTATTTCTTAGGGAATTCACATCCTTGAACCCCTAAAAAGTTTCGCTTATAATTAACCTACAAAATTCGAAAGAAAACTTTGGATTAAATTCCAAACTAAGAAGAACTATCTAAAAGCTTAAATGAAATTAAAAGATAGAAAGGTGGAAGTTGGCTTGCTGTAACACTGGGAATTGAAGTTGAAGAAATGAATAAAATCAATTGCAAATCTTCATTAAAAAAAATGAAGCCTCTAGACAAAAACCCATGAAGAACAACAATTTTAGAAAATTGTCATTATTGCTTCAATAAACCACACTTAATTCAATTGTTTAATACAGTAGGTAAAGAAAAAAAAAAGAACTTACAACCCAAAATACTAGAAAAACATAAATCAAATTCAACCTAAACTAAGAACAAACTTGAATGAAGAAAACTTGAACAAAACTCATTGTTTTTCCTATATTTTTCCATCGATTAATCCCTCATTGTTTTTCCTATATTTTTTTCCATCGATTAACCTTTCTTTTTCAAGAGGGAATCAATCTTTACCACCCATACCTTCGTTAGATCGGATTTGAAGCTTAAGGAAGAACAACGTGTTGGAAAAAGAGAAGAAAAGAAGAAGAGAGAAAAAAAAAACTAAAAATACATAAAATGGATCATTTGGAAGTGGAATCCGCTCTCCTTTGTGTGTTTTCCTTCCATTTTATAGACCATGGCTACTAGGATTTATTTCTCCTTCCATTTGGCCAAAGAATCTGAGCTAAAATCATGAGTTTCCTTGTAAAAAATAAACAACAGATTCTTTGCTCTTTCCATATTTGTCACTTCCAGATTGCAATATCAAATTGCAATTTCGATTATGCAATCTTCTAATTTCCGACACAAAAAGAAACATTTTTTTAGTTTATCTTTTACTTTTTCCATGTTCTTTCTTTCAAGTGCAGTTCTCACAAAATATTGATGTTTTTCAAGCCTTTACCAACTTTCTCATATGATTTCTAAAGGAAAATAAATTTAAATTAAGGTTATAAGAGTTAAATAAGCTTCCATTCGAAGGCTTATCAAAGAGTTTGGCAAGTTTTGCGAATACTTTGATAAAAAAATCTTTATTCAGTAAATTTCTTTAATATTAAGGTCTTTGTTTAGGAACTTAGTCTGTGAGCTATTAATATTCGTGATTGTCTCCAAAGAAGAATGTCTTTATGACTTTTTCCTCATCAATATGCATTATGTGTGATTTGAATGCTGAAACTCTAGGACATTTGTTTGTGCATTATTCCTTTGCTTCTCTATATAGGTGGGGTATATAAAAGGCATCTGGTTGGTCAATGGCTCTTCCTCACAACATTTTCAGATGTTGTTTTATCCAATGCTTGTTTGTAGGTTAAATATTTACAGTTGTTTGGTCTTTATAACTTATCTTTCTTAATTATAAACTGGAGAGTTTTTATGTAATTCACCTACAAGTGCTCGAAATTTAACCTCCTTTATTTCATTTATCACTGAAATCGTTTCTTATATATAAAAAGGGAGCTTATGGAACTACAAATTATAAGCTCCAATGATAAATTTAATTAATTGAACTCATTAATCAATCATTTTCATTCACTAACTCTAGGTCACTTCATTATAGACCCAAAGTTGCACTTTTATGCACTATAGAACAAGTTGTGTCTATGGATATAACAATTTATGCAAGTAATTTACAACGGGTCAAAAGTCTATTTTTCCCCTGTAATTACATTTGTACCTTAAGTACCATTGGTCCTGTAATGAATAATCTGTTTATGATCCAACCATAACAAAGTCTCTCTCGGTGTCTCCATCGTCGAAGTCCCGAAATCAACACTTGGAACTACTAATCTGCCTTCCCTATCTAGGTAGAAATGAGTTCCATCTTGAAAAACTTATGTTCTCAAATTCCTATTTGATCAAAACTCCAAAATTATAGACTTATTGAATTGGCTACAAAGCCATTCTCACTCATGCAGTCAAGAGTTCATAACTCACTCAAGATTAAGATCAAGTTGCAGATAATCGTCATCCTGTGAAATATTAATCTTCTAAATTAATAGATTTATAGAGAGAGATTAAATATTTCATGATCCAATCTTATACAAATTCATTCTATATGATACCCCTACTCATATGTCTCCACATGAACGATTTGGATCAACTCATTTGTAGCTATTACAAAATGGGTCGTATCAATAGTGTTACCAAAATATGACACCCAACCTTACCCATATACACTTTTGCCTTAGATTATGATTTGAACATAATCCACATGTATGTCAGCTACATACCATTCAAAATTACATTAATAACCTAGGATGTTTATAAGATTTAGATAATGTTACACACACAATAAAGAAAAACAATAAATCAATTTATTCATAAGTTAGAGAATGTTATTACTAAAAGAAACTAGTAAACTTTAGGACATAAATTCTAATATAGAAGTATTTTAAAACAGAGATCTATAGCTCCGAGGTATTTTTTGTAATTCAAGCAAAAATATATCAATACAATGTGTTATGAGTTAAATTTGTGTCAGACAGAATGAGAAGCCCAATACGAAGTCAAAACGGGTCGAAATCGAACGGGGATCGAACCAAGGCGAAAAGAGACGAGAGGACATACTTAGGCTTCGACCCAAGCGTGTGGTCGACCTCGACATAGGCCGAGGCCGACCAGGGCAGAGCCCTCCCATTTAAGCTTTACCCTCGCCCAACACCCCAAGAAAGAAGTCTGGGCTTAGGTCGAAGCCCGATCCCGTGGTCGGCCTCGGACGAGGCCGAGGCTGACCAGATGCAAGGTCATATTTTGGGCCTTGCATCAATCCCATGCGACCCATATGCTTGTTTCCTGCCCTCTCCCGACCTTTCCTTTTCTCAATAGGCCACGAAAACCCACAAAGGACCCTAGAAGAAAGCTATTTAAACTCTACTAGGAGGAGTAGGGTAAGTTGATTCTAATCACTCAAACACTAAACTCCTCCCTAATTCTCTCTAAAACCCACTCTGACTTAAGCATCGGAGCTTCCGGTGTCCAGGTTTTCCTTATCTTGCATGTTGCGTTCTTCCTCCGAGAATTACAAATTTACCGTTATTGTCACATGGAGGTCAGGTGTGTTCTCCTGTCCAAAATTTGACAACAACAGTTGGCGACGTCTGTGGGGATCGACAAACACTTGCTTGAAGAACCTAATACTCGAGTCAATCTGTCAAGAGAGATGAAAAGAATGTAAAGAAAAACGTTTTGGAATGAGGAGCAACGCGATTCTGATCGAGATCATCATGTGCGGCGAACGCGAGGAGACATATCTCCTCGGCCTCATACCGAGGTCGAGGCCGACCATCACTAGAAAGTCGAGGTCGGCCAGACCGTTCAAGCTACATGGCAACACAAACAAGAAGGATCGCGTGAAGACCAAGTACTCCCTCATTTTCCTTAAAAGTACTCCCACATTTTCCTTAAAGTACTCCCTCATTTTCCTCTGGATCTCTATCTTTCGACGAAGTACTCCCTCATTTTCCTTAAAAGTACTCCCACATTTTCCTTAAAAAGTACTCCCACATTCAGGTGGACTGAAACATCTGCTGTTTCTTTCCTGTTCAATTTGCCCTATCTGTCTGTTAACTCTCAACGGCGGGCACGCTTGCTTTCTTGGTTGGATCTCGCCCTTGTGTAGTATACTTCGTTAACTCTGATAGGAACATGGAAGATCAACTGAATGCGGCTTTCCATCAAATGCAAACCTCTGGATCTCTATCTTTCGACGGGTTAAGAACTTTGACGGGTTAAGAACTTTGACGGGTTATGGCCTGATGATCTGATCAAACGGGTTGCCTAGCGGAAGTCCGAGAAGGTGCTGGAATTGCATCCTCGCTTTGGGCTATGAAATGGATCTCAAGCTTTTTATCATTTTATGTTGTCTTATTATATTTTATTAGAAAAAGTACTCCACCATTCCCAATTTTATACTCTCTTTTGATATATAAACTAAAGGACCTACGCTTGTTGGCCGAGGCCGACCACAAAAAGGTCGAGGCCGACCAACGCCAAAATGAAGTCAATGCCGACTTGTTTGTTTAAGCTATGTGGCAGTGCAGACCAGAAGGATTACAAGAGGAGACGATAAAGAAGATGATTGCCCAACCCTTCGCTCCCAGGGAGGATGAGACCGACCAAAGAGGGTAACCTGTCGAGGAATTAGAGTCTATCCCGCTCACATCGGAAGACAGACGAGTAAATATTGGAGCAAACCTAGGGGTTAAGCAGAAAGAAAAACTGATTAGTTTCTTTAGGAACAATGCAGATTTATTTGCATGGTCTCATGAGGATATGCCAGGGATGGATCTGTTGGGATTTGTACCCTAAACTTATGTAATTTTTAACAGATAAATAAAGAGTTATTTGTTTTGATAAAATTATATTCTTGCTTTATAAATCCAATAAACTAAGCTCCAAGGTTATAATGTATCTTGAACATTAGTATAGTAGACACTATTTGGATTGTGTTCAAGAGTATAACCTAAATGGTATATGGTATAAGAATAAGGTTGAAAACCTCATTTTGGTAACACCATGAATGCGACCCACTTTGTAATTAGTACAAATGAGGTAATCAACTCATTCATGTGGTTGACATGCGAGTGGGGGCATCCTGTATGAAGAGTTCATACAAGACCGGACTGCAAATTATTAGTCTAATCAGTGTAACACTGTTAACAGGATAAGACTGATAATTTATAGATGGTCATTAGTGACTCGACCTGAATCCTGAGTAAGTTAAGAACTTCTGCTTATAAGGGTTTGTCCTTAGACTAGTATGGGTGAGAGTGGCCTGTAGTCGACTCAATAAGCCTACCTTCTCAGGGACAGAACCTCGTAGGTAGTTGGGGATTTAACTATACAAGATGGAATTCACTCATTCCTACACTAAGGAATTAGATAGGTTGTTCCCTTAAGAACTGAGTCCAGGTCTTGAACAACGGGACTCCGCCCTCTAAACTGATTAAGAGGGTACGAGTCTATGGTAGGACCTTAGACTTGTTGTTCATTAGAGAATCAGTGGTGCTTAAGGAACAAAGAGGTAATCACAGGGGTAAAACGGTAATTTGATCCAGCTGTGATTACGAACAACCTGTGAAGGGTCGACTCATGGGTAATGATTATATCAATGGACACAATATAATCTATAGTGAGGAGAGTGCAGCTACAAGTTTATAGTGGAGTGACTTGTAGTTAATGAAAATTGATTAACTGGATCAAGGAGTTTGATCAGTTAATCTCACATCATTGGAGCTCATGAACTGTAGGTCCATTAGGTCCCTTCGTTGGCTCAACATGGTAATATTGAGGGTATAAAGTTAGAAATGAAATTGAAGTGTTCAATTTCATATATGAGGTGTTGTATCAGTTATATATGATATAATTGATATAATATATGATTTTAATGTGAATTAGATTCACATATAAACCATATACTAATGAGAGAATAAAGTAGGGATAGGATGGTAATTTCTATCCTATTTCCCTATATATAGTTGCATGAAATGCAATTTTGTAACTAATCTCTTTGAGAAACCCTAGAGCATTCTCTCATATTGTTGGAAAGAGTTCCAAGTACATTTTCACAAGATCATCTCACCTCACCCTAACAGGAACCCACCTTCCTCACTCACCTAGAGAACAACGGAGAAGATCCGGTGGTAGTGTCCATGATCGTTCGGGTTCGAGTTGTTGAGATCGTGATCGTGGGAGAAGGAGCACTTGAAGAAAGAGTTCTTCAAAGGTAAATTCTTGTTGTCCAATTTCTTAAAGCATGTTTAATCTTAGCCTTATTTGATTTTGATTGAAATCCATGTAACTAAATAAGAACACGCGATTAACAATCGCTTCTGCTGCGGGATCCGATCCCTTCAAGATCCTGATGTCATGATGCACCGGTTGAATGTAGACAGAGATTTAAATCCCGTGAAACATAAGCGACGCGCATCTAATCAGGAGCGAAACGAGATTATAGCCAGCCAGGTAGATGATTTGCTAAAAGCCAATTTCCTTAGGGAATTCCACTATCCCCAATGGCTATCTAATGTGGTTTTAGTAAAGAACCCTAATGGCAAATGGCGAATGTGTATCGACATCACTAATCTAAATAAGGCTTGTCCTAAGGACAGTTACTCTTTACCTATGATAGATCAGTTAGTAAATGCAACAACGAGCCATGAATTATTGAGTTTCATAGATGCTTACTCTAGATATAATCAAATCAAGATGTATGGACCTGATCAAGAGAATACCTCTTTTATCACTGACAGGGGGCATTACTGCTACAAGGTCATGTCATTTGGTCTCAAGAACGCAAGAGCGACCTACCAAAGAATGGTGAATCTAATGTTTGCTCCCTTGCTGGGGAAGAATATGGAGGTATATGTAGATGATATGCTAGTAAAAAGCATTAAAGCATATCAACATGAAACTGACCTCCATGAAGCTTTCCAGATACTTCGAAAATACAAGATGAAGTTGAACCCAAGTAAGTGTGCTTTTGGAGTAACATCAGGAAAATTCCTTGGATTCATGGTACATCAAAGAGGAATTGAAGCAAATCCAGACAAGATAAAGGCTATCTTAGAGATGTCTTCCCCAACCAACCTCAAGCAACTTCAGAGTCTCAATGGGAGCGTTGCAGCATTGAACAGGTTCGTTAGTAGAGCTACGGACAAGTGTCAACCATTCTTTAAAATTCTAAAGAAGGGTTTTTCATTTGAATGGTCTAAAGAGTGTGAACAAACTTTTCAAGAACTAAAGGTTTATATAAATTCAACTCCCCTCCTAGCCAAACCAGTTAAAGGAGATGAGTTACTACTTTATGTAGCAGCATCTAACACTGTTGTAAGTTATTCATTAATCAAACAAGAGAAATGTCATCAAAGACCAATCTACTACACCAGCAGAGCAATGGTAGGGGTCGAAACTAGATATCCTCAAGTAGAAAAACTTGCACTAGCTCTAGTTACCTTAGCCAGAAGATTATGTCCTTACTTCCAGGCGCATAAGGTAATCGTTTCTCTAAATTTCCTCTCAAGCAAGTGATGCGTAACCGTGCTTCGGGACGTCTTATGAGGTGGGCAGTAGAACTTAGTGAATACGATATTCACTACAAATGAGGACATCAATCAAAGGACAAGCATTGACGGATTTCGTAGCAGAACCCACCCCATCACAGTCTGAAGTCGACCGCGCAAAGGCTGAGGCCGACCACGTGGGCGCTAAGGCTGAGGTCGACCACGTGAGGGCTAAGGCCGAGGCCGACCACTTGGAAGCCGAGAGCGATCATAAGAGGGAAAGGGTCGACCATCTCTAATATGTAATGGAGATGGAGACATCTCATCTAGAAACTCCTAATTTGCCCTGGAAACTGTTTGTTGATAGGTGCTCTTGTTGGGATTTTTGTCCTAATCTCGTGTTTGTAAATTACTGTTTGAAATTAATAAGAGTTATTTATTTATTACTTTGTGTCTCGCAAATTTTACAAACTTTTCCAATAAACTAAGCTCTAGGGTCATTGAATTTATGAGAGAACCAGAACTTTAACGGTGTGTAGTGGACACACAGGGAGGATCACGTTCTAGTTAATGACCGAACGGTCTACAGATATATGGATAGGGTTGGAGACCTAATCTCGGATACACTCGCGTGGATGCGGCCGCTTTGTATTAGATACAAACGAGATGATCCGACTCGTTCATGTGGTTGACATGCGAGTGGGGGCATCTTGTGCAATGAGATTGTACAAGACCGGGATCGTGAATTATTAGACCTATCGATGTAACATCGCTGTGAAAGAAGAACTAATAAATTCGTAGATGACCATTAGTGACTCGACCTGAATCCTGAACGTGTTACGGACTCCTATCTGCGGGGGTCTGTCCTATGACTAGTACGGGTGAGGGTGGTCACAGTTATTCGCCCAATATGTCTATCTTCTCAGGGACAAGACCAAGTAGGGAGCTGAGAACTTAACTACGCGAGATGGAATTCACTGCGTTCCGCCTTTAGGAAACTAGAGGGTTGTTCCCTTAAGTGTTGTCTCCGTGGCTTGAACAACGGGCGCCCACCTTCTCACTGGCCCGAGAAGGGTGTTGTGTATGGTTGGACCATCAAAATATGTTGTTCATTAGAGGAGTAGTGGGGACTTAAGGAACAAGAAGTAGACACATGGGTAAAACGGTATTTTGACCCAGCCGTGTCTACGAACAACCTGTGAAGGGTCGACTCATGGTTATTGGTTATATCAGTGGACACGTAATATTCTGCACTGACGGGAGTGCAGCTACGGGCTATAGTGGAGTGTTACCGAGCTAATGAATGTTGATTAACCGGGTCAAAGAGTTTGATAGGTTAATCTCGGATCATTGGAGCCCATCACTGTAGGTCCCTCGGTTGGCTCAATCTGGGTTAAAAGAAGGGTTAATGTTTTGGTATGAAATTAAAGTGTTTAATTTTACTTAGAGGCATTTATGTCATTTATATGAGATATGAATGATATAATATATAGTTTAATGTGAATGAGATTTATAATAAACTATAGGGTTAGCCTAGGGCTAATTGGAGAAATTAATTGAAAGGAATTAAATTGGATGTGATTCAATTTAATCCACAATTATGCAAATGTGATTTGTATAATGAGATATGAGATATCTTATATTATATGGTTATGCAAATATGATTTGCATAATCTATAGTTGTGGTAAAGTGGTAATAATGTGGAGATTTTAACTCCATGTTCTTTCACTATTTAAACCTCTTGCCAGAAGGGTTTCTCATTTCCATTCTCTTATTTTTGGAAATTTGACCAAAAGAAGAGAATTCTCTCTCAAATTTTCTCTCAACTCTCCTCACTCTCCAAAACCAAGAAGTTCCCACAAACTTCCTTCTTTTCAAAGGAAGAACAACCGAGATTCCAAGTGGTTGTGACTGGATCTTGTTCGTGAGTTCGAGTTCGTTGAGATCGAGAAGCACGAAGTGTTCGTGATCATTGGAAGAAACCTTGAAGAGAGTCTTCAACAAGTAAGTAAATTTCTTCTTGCTGGTTTTTCTTCCATAGAATTTCATGTTTAGCCTAAATTTAAGTGTTAAATCGTTTTAATGAAATTCAGTTGCATAATGTTCACCACGACCATTACATCGTCTTCCGCTGCATGGGACTTTTATTCCCTTCAATTGGTATCAGAGCCAAATCGTTGCTTCGATTTTGTGCACTGTTTTTCATTAAAATTAGGTGGGTATATTGCCTTATTTCATGAGATGAATGTTGGTTTGCAAAATGGATAATTTTGGGTTTTGGCACTAGTTTAGATTTACAATTATGTTGATAAGATCAATGTAAAGGCTCGTTGTTTTTGGGCATTTTGTTGTAAATTGAGTCTGTAAGTCTGAGTCGTTAGTAGCAAGAGTTGCTGTGAAGAAATCGGAGCGGAAACGGGCAGAATTCGAAGCAAAACAACAAATGTGTTTGCTGTACAAGCGACGGCGTTGAGACGTTGTTCATTGGTGTCTCAACGATGTGCCCGCGGGAGCAAGGCACGCTGCAGGACAGCATTGCAACGCCACGGCGTGGAGCACGCGGGGCGTGACGCTGGACGCAGCAGCGTTGCAACACTGCCCACGGCGTTGCAACGCCACACGCGTTAGTGGGCAGTTCGCGAGAAGCTTTCGCAAGACGTGGGTGTTGATGCATTTCCTGATCGTGGGGCAGTTAGAAATTCGTTTTTTATTTATTTATTAAATGTAAAATGTAATTTTAATTATTTATTTAATTATTTTATTAAATAGTATTAATATAATAGTTATATTAATGTTATTTAATTAAATAATTGCCCCTAGGTGCCAAAAATCGGTCCATTTTTGCAATTTAATTATTTTATGCATATGATGTATGATTTAATTAAATTCTATGTGCATAATGTATGTTATATTGATTTAAAATCTCATCTTAGGTTAAACATATTCATGCATCATTTATATTATAAGAGTTATAATATATAGTTTGCATGATAGGTTCTATTATAAGTGTTATAATATAATTAAATGGATGTTTTAATTTAATTAATATAAGTTGTATATTTTTTAGATTAAAAGTATGCTCATGCATTTATAATTCATGTGATGAATTAATTTTGTTATAGTATATAGTTATTCATGTGATTAATGATCAAGCACTATAACATAGAAATGCATGTAACCTAAGTTAATTATTTGTTTTAAAGAGTTTAGAACTTGAATAATTAGACTTAGGTTTTCTAGTTCTAATAAGATTAGAATTAGCAAATTAAAGTATAGTGTTTGAATGGTGACTGATTAGTAACTCTGTCTAAGGAAGGTTTTATCTAAGGTTGGGGTATTTAAGTTGACGCTTGTGGAACACCCCTACCTGGAAACCGACCTGGGAGTGAATTCGGTCCGGAGATTCTTAGATTATACTTATCGTGAGTGCCGTTAATTAAAAGTGTTTTAATTTACTCACATAGACCTAACTAATAATGTGATTATAAAGTTAGCTTAATACCATATAAGAGTTATATTGGTAGACTTAGGTAAATTTTAGCCGATTTATCTAGGTCAATCCCTAATAAAATAAAGTGCTGAGTGGGAGAAAATGTAGTGTATAAGATACATTTAATTTTCGACCACAAATCTCCGTTAAGTCCGCACCGTGAGATCTATACTCGGCCTCGTGGCGCAAATGGGAGTGTTCCCCTTCGGGTGGCATTTGTATAGGTCAATATCATCGTGGATGGAGAGAGTACATATAGTGAGTGGGAGCGGGACCTGTGAAAACGGGACCCACGGTCTCTTCTTTCGATTCACACCGTGAGACGCCTATGATCCGCCTGCTAGTTTGGTGTTGCGTAATATTTATGATATTGCAATACCACAGTGTACGGGTCAAGTTTTAGTATAGTGATTTATGAGTTCAAGTATCGTCCTCGGGAATGGGTTTCTAGATTAATTAATTACTAAGATACTTATCTTTAATTTTAGCTAAAGAAACAGAATATGGATAAGTGATTGAAAGTAAAGACAAACAAACAAACAAACATATGGAGACACGAATTGATAGATGTGAGGAAAGTGATTTTACAAGTTAATAACCTAACACATGCATTGAACCAATGAGATGAATTTATAAACAAGAAGTAATATACTCAAGAAAACCTCTCGATTCATAGTGAACCTCACACATGCAATAAACTTCATAGTCTCCATATGAACCTACGACATGCATGACATTAAACAACTTCTTTATGTGTTTCCCTAAGATTTCTAGGTCATTCTCATGCCAGATTTCTAAAGGTTTTGACAATTTTGCTCTAATTCAAGCTATATCTCTCGAGTCCACTTAAACCAACAAATCAAGAGTTAAGAACGAATTGCCAAAAATAAGAACAAATCATGCTTCAATTCATGGTAAGAAAGTCTTAACAAGTAAATCAAATCCTAACTACAATGTCTAGCTACTCTAAATCACATGAAAATCAAACTAAACATGTAGAAAACATCTTAGCACGTTATTACAAATTGAAGAAAAGGAAATTAAACTTATGTGTCGATGTCGGTCCTTCGTCTCTGAGCTCCCGTCTTTGATCTCGAACCTCCACGGATGTTTTTGGCTCCCAAAAATGCTCTTTTCTCTCTTCTTTCAAAGTGTATTTCAAAATTAGGGTGGAAAATCTACCAAGTTCGGCTCCCTTTGCAAGAAGAATTAAGGTTGTATTTATAGGCATCAACGGTACAGCGTTGCAACGCTAGGGACAACGTTGCAACGTTGTACCCTAGGCGGCTGGTAAATAAGAAAACAGTCGGCAGCGTTGCAACGCCCTCTGTGCGGCTCCTCGTGCATGCCTTCTTATCGAGATAGCGTTGCGACGCTGCAAGGCAGCGTTGCAACGCTATCGACAGTGGTCTTCAACGCCTTTAAACAGCAATCACGGCGTTGCAACGGTCTGCTTGGCGTTGCAACGTTATCACCTCGGGTCTACTAGCTTGGATTGATTTTTCTACTTCCAATTGATGTTATTCTTAGCTCCAAAAAGCCTCGTTTCTATCTCGAGTGATCCAAAATGTCTCCAAATGTCCTGTTTAAGCTCTTAACCTAAAATTGAGTGATTCAACCAAATAAAAGCTCTGAAATTATCATAAAACTAACAATTATTAAGAATAGGGATAGCACATTTTGTGTGCTATCAAACACCCCCAAACTTACACTTTTGCTAGTCCCGAGCAAAAACAGAATTAAACATCAGATTGTTCTTCAACATACATTTGATTCAAGCCTCAAAGATTTAAGAGAAAATCTAGTAACCACAGGAAACACTCAAACATAACACTTCAGCAAGCAATTTAAAACTTTTCTTAAGTGTTCCTACGTGTGTGTGTGTGATTAGCCTATGTTCCCTTCATTTTTACTAAGCCCAGATCAACTTTATTAGGCTCTCCATTCAACTTCCCTCTACACTGGTCGTAATTACTAATCTTTGAGTCTACCCACATTCAAAAATTAAATAACTCTACTCAGCACTTAATCATTTTTTTTTCTATTTTCTTTTTTTTTTTTTTTTTGCAAGGACACTAGCTTTCACACATCCATTGCAGGGACCCTTACCCAGAGCACTCGCTCAATGAGTGGCCTAACTGATCACTGTGAAGGTAGCTCTTTTTGCCCTCACGATTTTTTTCTTCTTTAACTAACAAACAACAAAAACAAACGACAACTCTTTCACATAATGCACATATTATACAGAGCATGCACTTCATATTGTCATTCATCCTATCCTGCAGTTTAACTCTCAAATCAGTTCTCAGACCTATCGTGGTGACATCAAACTTCTAAACCTAATAACTTTGTTCTAAGCATTTCAAAACTACAGGAACACATGCTATGTGCATAATAGTTCATGAAAAACTCAAGAAAATTTTTAAATTAACTCAAATTCATGTCATGCTCTCAAGTTTTAGCAGAATCACAAGAATTTCCAATTAAATCTCATCCTAGGCTATCATGATCATGCTTATGCAAAAGATCAATCACCAATTCATATCATACTCAGGACAGTTACAAAGAATAAACATCATCACACCCCCAAACTTAAACTAAGCATTATCCTCAATGTTTGCAGAAATAAGCATAAATTAAGTATAAGGGTAAGAGTGAACAATACTGTAGTGGGTGATGGAGATCTTTCTGAGTTCCTTGGATAGCCAAAGCATGTGTGCTGGAGTTCCTCAGAACGGGAGCATGGATTTCAACGAAGAAAGACATCGTCACAACCTACAAAGCAAAACAACAACTAGTAAATAAACTAAGAACTGAAAAACAACTAAAACAAACTAAAGAAAGCTAAAGACAGAAAAACAAAGGTAAGTAAAGCTTGGGTTGCCTTCCAAGAAACGCTTTGTTTAACGTCTTTAGCTAGACTGTACTCCCTCAAGGTGTTTCTTTCCTTGCTTTCAGTGCTTGGAGTGATGTGTTCATTTGGCCAATCTGGGTCTCTATATTCTTTATTGTAGCTCCATGACTCGTCATTATACCAGATAAACTGGTGACTGCATTCTCCAGCTAGTTGGACCGACTTCTGGATTCAGCTATGAAGGAGTGCAATGTCTCTTCCAGAGATGGTTTCCTCTCTGATGTAGAAGCATGCCCTGTAGGAGGATTCAACAAATTTTTTGTTGTTAGCATAAGAAAAATTCTCATGATACCTCAAACCTAGAAAATAATGTGTTGGGAGGTTATTCTGAGTCTGGCTTCCTCCATAGTTGTTGCTTCTTTTGTTCAGGTAGTGTAATTGCTCCATAGGGGATTCTCCATTGGGCTTGGAGCATTGAGAGGACATCCCTATTTATGGTGATCCTGCAAAATTATTCAGAGCATGAGTGAAAGATTCCATATGAGATCTAAGAGAGGTTACCTCATCAAGTTGATCTGATCCAACTCATCGCTTAGATCTGTCATTGTCACAGGCCACCGTAGTAGGGCGATTGACACTTCCTCCAAGAGGGCACGTGCTTCTGGCACAGTCTTCGCCATGAAAGCCCCTCCAGCAGTGGCATCCAGAATGGTTCTGGTCTTAGCTTCCAGTCCATTGTAAAACAATTGTACCTGGAGGCAATCTGGGTAGCCATGTTGTGGGCACCTCCTAAGCATGTCCTTGTACCTTTCTCATGCCTCAAATAGTTGCTCTCCCTCCTGCTGCCTGAATGTTCCTATCTCAGTCTTTAACTTTACAGGTTTCACAGGTGGAAAGAATTTGGTCATGAAGACTTGGGCCAACTCCTCCCAGGAAGTGATACTTCCTGAGGGAAGGGACCCTAGCCATTTTTTAGCTCTGCCCTGCAAAGAAAAGGGAAAAAGACGTAACCGAATATTATCAGCAGAGATACCATTCATTTTAAATGTACCACAAATTTCTAAGAAATTTTGAAAGTGTGAGTTTGGATCTTCTGTGGCTAAGCCTCTGAAGGCACCTTCCCTAACCATCTGTATAAACTCTGTCTTAAGTTCAATTGTTAGCATTTATAGGGGCATGGACTATTCCAGCCTGCTCAGAATTAAACACAGGTTGGAAATACTCCCTGATAGGTTTAGGGTTATTGATGAGCTCCTGATCATCCATAGTATGAGTTTCTGCTTTTCCTTCCCTTAGGAGTCTCCTACAGGTCCTCTCGATCTCAGGATCAAGAGTGTGCTAGTCTGCAGCTCTCCCTTTGGGCATACACCTGGAGGTACAAAAAGAAATAAATTAGTCAAAAACACAAAAACTAGGAAAAGAAGAAAAATACAAAAATGAAGACATGAAACAGAAAACTTGGGTTGCCTCCCAAGAAGCGCTTTCTTTAACGTCTTTAGCTAGACGGTGACTTATCAGGGCACATAAAATTGCTCATATTTCTTTGGGTCCTTTTTGCTTGTATCAATATATCCTTCTAAGTCTAAAAGGCTATCCTGCTTTTCTTGAGCCCCAGACAGAAAATATTTTTGGTATTTTTGTTTAATAACACAAAAGAACAAAGATCAAAACAAGACTCCTGAGTGTAAGATAATTGGTTATAAAAAATAAAGTAATTTTCTGGAAATAGAAGGAAAGAAGACTTCTCAGCCTCTAACTCTATCACCTGGAGTTCCTTTGTGGAAGTGATTATATCACCAATGTCTACCTCACTAACCTGATTATGGTGTGCCTCAGTCTCCTCCAAACTATCCTCACTATCATATGAACAAATCCTCCTAGGTGGCACCCCCTCAGTGGTAAGGATAATAAATTGTTCCTGTAAGGCCTTAAAGGAAATTACTAGCTGATTAAGATATTGAGTTCTATCCTGTACTATTTCCCAAAATTCTACCACTTTAGCTTCTAACCTATTCAACTTTTCGAATTCATTATGAACCAAATTTTTAATTTTTAACTCTAAGGTGTATTCCATTAATTGGTCCACAAGAGAAGATTTTTCTAATGGTTGGTTAGGGTATGAAAAATTATGGTTCCAAGTGTCTAAATAACTACCCTCATGTGAATTTTCATAAATGTCAGGTACAGAATAGTAAAAATTAGACACATGGTATTTAGAGAAATCATGATGCACAAACCTAGGGTCCTGAGAGGGACAATAGAATGGTGGAAACTCAAAATCATGCAAAGTTATACTTGAAAAATCAATAATTCAAATCAAGACTTTTACACAATAGCAACACAACCAAAAACAGGGGACAAATATTCAAAAACAACACAGAACTGAAATAAAACAAATAAGGAAACAAACAACACACAAAACAAATAAGGAACAACACATAAACACACTTTAGTCTAAAATTTCAAATTTTCTCCTAATATTAATTAATCTAAATAATCGTCATTTCCCGGCAACGCCGCCAAAAACTTGTTGCGTAATACTTATGATATTGCAATGCCGCAGTGTACGGGTCAAGTTTTAGTATAGTGATTTATGAGTCCAAGTATCGTTCTCGGGAATGGGTTTCTAGATTAATTAATTACTAAGATACTTATCTTTAATTTTAGCTAAAGAAACAGAACATAGATAGGTGATTGAAAGTAAAGACAAACAAACAAACAAACATGTGGAGACACGAATTGATAGATATGAGGAAAGTGATTTTACAAGTTAATAACCTAACTAACACATGCATTGAACCAATGAGATAAATTTATAAACAAGAAGTAAAATACTCAAGAAAACCTCTCGATTCATAGTGAGTCTTACACATGAAATAAACTCCATAGTCTCCATATGAACCTACGACATGCATGACATTAAGCAACTTGTTTATGTGTTTCCCTAAGATTTCTAGGTCATTCTCATGCCAGATTTCTAAAGGTTTTGACAATTTTGCTCTAATTCAAGCTACATCTCTCGAGTCCACTTAAACCAACAAATCAAGAGTTAAGAACGAATTGTCAAAAATTAGAACAAATCATGCTTCAATTCATGGTAAGAAAGTCTTAACAAGTAAATCAAATCCTAACTATAATGGCTAGCTACTCTAAATCACATGAAAATCAAACTAAACATGTAGAAAACGTCTTAGCACGCTATTACAAATTGAAGAAAAGAAAATTAAACTTATGTGTCGATGTCGGTCCTTCGTCTCCGAGCTCTCGTCTTCGATCTCGAACCTCCACGGATGCTTTGGCTCCCAAAAACGCTTTTTTCTCTCTTCTTTCAAAGTTTATTTTGAAATTAGGGTGAAAAATCTACCAAGTTTGACTCCCTTTACAAGAAGAATTAAGGTTGTATTTATAAGTATCAACGATGCAGTTGCAGTAACGCTAGGGCAGCGTTACCTGTAACGCTGCACTTAAAGCGCTGGTAAATAAGGAAGCGATCGGCGCGTTACGCAACGCTAGGGACAGTGTTGCAACGTTGCACCCTAGGCGGCTGGTAAATAAGGAAACAGTCAGTAGCGTTGCAACGCTGCTACCCTAACGCGCGTGCCCCCTTATCGATCTGGCGTTGCGACGCTGCAAGGCAGCGTTGCAACGCTATCGGCAGTGGTTTTCAACGCCTTTAAACAAAAATCACGGCGTTGCAACGCTCTGCTTGGCGTTGCAACGCCATCACCTTGGGTCTACTAGCTTGGATTGATCTTTCTACTTCTAATTGATGATATTTTTAGCTCCAAAAAGCCTTGTTTGGATCCCGAGTGATCCAAAATGTCTCCAAATGTCCTGTTTAAGCTCTTAACCTGAAATTGAGTGATTAAACCAAATAAAAGCTCTGAAATTATCATAAAACTATCAATTATTAAGCCTAAGGATAACACATTTTGTGTGCTATCATTTGGCCTGGACCAGAAAATCCCTTCGGAGGGCCTGATCATGGGAGTTGGAACACCGTGAATTTCCGAAAGGGATACAGTTTCCTAGTTGGTTTTCCTTCTTGGTTCACCCTTCGGTGGCTATTGTTTGGACGGATACTTGGAAACTTAAAGATTGAGGGTGACACTCACAAATTCGTTAACAGTTAATGAATTCGACCGAACATGGTAATTAGACGCCTAATGGAATAAGAGTTATTCTGGGATTAGGGTCTCATCGAGAAAGTCTCGTCCTAGAGGAGGAGTGTTCTGTTCACCCTTCGGTGGCTGTCATTCTAAACCTTTAAGATATCATTGCAAATTTTTAATGACCTAGGGATCATAAAACAATTTTTGCTAAAACGTGATTGAATTTCAAAATTTTTTTGCGAGACTAACACAAAGTTTCTTGATTTTTCAGCTAAAATGTTTAGCTCAATCATAGCTTTACTCGCGTCTTACAAACTAGTGGGAGATAGTTACCAAACTTTGAAAAACAACTTAAACACAATTTTGGTAACTGACGACATAAAGTTCGTGCTCTCTGAGGAGTGTCCTCAGATGTCGGGCTCGACTACATCGCGAAGTGTTCGTGATGCATACGATCGATGGATCAGGGCCAATGAAAAGGCCAAGGTTTATATCATTGCCAGCATGTCTGATGTTTTGGCAAAGAAGCATGAGCTGATGGTCACCGCTAAGGAGATCATGGAGTCCTTGCAAGAAATGTTTGGACAACAGTCCTTTCAAGTCCGGCATGACTCGCTCAAATACGTCTTCAACGCATGGATGAAAGGGGGTCATCTGTCCGTGAACATGTTCTAGACATGATGACCCATTTTAATCTAGCGGAGATGAACGGGGCTTCGATCGACGAGTCGAGCCAGGTCAGTTTTATCTTGGAGACTCTTCCGAAGAGTTTCCTTCAGTTTTGTAGCAATGCTGTTATGAACAAAATTAGCTACACTCTGACTACCCTCCTTAATGAGCTACAGAATTTCCAGTCCTTGATGAGGATCAAGGCACTGGATTCTGAGGCAAATGTTGCCTACAGGTCTTATCACAGGGGTTCGACCTTTGGGA
Organism: Trichosanthes cucumerina; assembly: GCA_036507285.1. Taxonomy (NCBI): domain Eukaryota; kingdom Viridiplantae; phylum Streptophyta; class Magnoliopsida; order Cucurbitales; family Cucurbitaceae; genus Trichosanthes; species Trichosanthes cucumerina. The sequence goes on from CM071838.1 coordinate 15,426,546, forward strand.
CTAAACCTGTTGCTCCTTCACGCTCGAAAGGGAAGAAGAAGATGAAGAGCAGTAAAACTGACCGAGCTGCCGCCCAAAAGGGCAAGAAGGTCAAGAAAGTTGCATAGAAAGGAAAGTGTTTCCACTGCAATGGTGGCGGACACTAGAAGAGGAACTATCCCAAATTCCTAGCCGAGAGGAAAAATCAAGGTAAATCTGATTTACTTGTGACAGAAACCTGTTTAGTGGAGAGTAGTGACTCTGCTTGGATATTGGATTCGGGCGCCACTAACCATGTTTGTTCTTCTTTTCAAGGGATTGATTCTGGCGGCAATTTGCGAGAGGTGAGAGTGACTCTACGGGTTGGATCCGGGGAGCTTGTCTCTGCTGCAGCGGTCGGCACGGTGAACCTACATTTGGGCAGGAATTACATTTTGTTAGACAACATGTATATAGTTCAAGGATTTACTAGAAACCTAGTTTCTATTTCCTGCCTATTAGAACAGTGTATTTCCGTTTCTTTCCAAGGCAATAAAGCGTTTATTTTCTGAAATGGAAACTTAATCTGTTCTGCTTCACTTGAGAATAATTTGTATGTTTTAAAGCCAAATTCAGTCAAAAGCGTTTTGAACACTTAGTTATTTAAAACTGCAGAAACACGAACTAAAAGGGTGAAAATTTCTCCTAAGGAAAATGCCCATCTTTGGCATCTAAGGTTAGGCCACATAAATCTCAATAGGATTGAGAGACTAGTGAAGAGTGGACTTCTAAACGAGTTGGAAGAAAACTCTTTATCGGTGTGTGAGTCATGCCTTGAGGGCAAAATGACCAAACGTCCTTTTAGTGGAAAAGGATATAGAGCCAAAGAGCCCCTTGAACTGGTACATTCTGACCTCAGTGGTCCGATGAATGTTAAAGCTCGAGGTGGTTATGAATACTTCTTGTCTTTCATAGACGATTACTCGAGGTATGGGTATATTTACCTAATGCATAAGAAGTCTAAAACTCTTGAAAAGTTCAAGGAGTACAAGATTGAGGTTGAGAACCTGTTAGGTAAACCGCTTAAAACACTTCGATCGGATCGAGGTGGAGAGTATATGGACACTAGATTCCAGGACTATAGGATAGAACATGGAATCACGTCCCAACTCTCAGCACCTAGTATGCCACAACAGAATGGTGTATCGGAGAGGAGAAACAGAACCTTGTTGGACATGGTTCGGTCGTTGATGAGCTATGCTCGTCTCCCTGATTCTTTTTGGGTTACACAGTAGAGACTGCGGTCTATATTTTGAACAACGTTCCATCGAAGAGTGTTTGTGAAACACCTTTCGAAGTTTGGAGTTGACGTAAAGGCAGTTTACATCACTTCAGAATTTAGGGATGGCCGGCCCACGTATTGATGTCAAACCCAAAAAAGTTGGAACCTCGTTCGAAATTGTGCCTATTCGTAGGTTACCCTAAAGAGACTAGGGGTGATCTATTTTATAATCTTAAGGAAAATAGGGTGCTTGTATCGACAAACGCCACTTTCCTAGAGGAAGACCACGTAAGTGATCATTTACCAAGGAGTAAAATTGTGTTAAACGAAATGCAGTACGTCAGCAAGAGTTGTTGATGGGGCTAGTACATCAACAAGTGTTGTTGATCCTAGCACGTCTAGTCAAATCCGTCCCCAAGAGTTGGGAATGCCTCGACGTAGTGGGAGGGTTGTGAGACAGCCTGATCGTTACATGGGTTTAGCTGAAACCTCAGTCGTCATTCCTAATGATGACTGCGAGGATCCATTGTCCTATGATCAGGCAATGGTTGATGTTGACAAAGATGAATGGATTAAAGCTATGGACCAGGAAATGGAGTCTATTTACTTCAATTTCGTCTGGGAGCTTGTGGATCAACCGGATGGGGTAAAACCTATTGGTTGCAAATGGATCTACAAGCATAAACGTGGCGTAGATGGGAAGATGCAAACCTTCAAAGCTCGACTAGTGGCAAAGGGTTTTACCCAGGTCGATGGGGTTGACTATGAGGAAACCTTTTCACCTGTTGCCATGGTAAAGTCGATCAGGATCCTTCTGGCCATTGCCGCATATTATGACTACGAGGTATGGCAGATGGACATCAAGACAGCCTTTCTAAATGGCAAACTTGATGAGACCATATACATGGACCAACCCAAAGGGTTCATTGCCCAAGGCCAAGAGCAAAAGGTTTTTCGGCTTCATAGGTCAATTTATAGACTGAAACAAGCTTCGAGGTCTTGGAATATAAGGTTTTGATGAGACAATCAAATCTTATGGCTTTGATCAAAATGTCGACGAGCCTTGTGTTTACAAGAAAATCGTTGACAAAACTGTCGCATTTTTGGTGTTGTATGTGGATGATATTCTTCTCATTGGGAATGAGGTAGAATTTCTTACTGACGTTAAGAATTCGCAATTCCAAATGAAAGATTTGGGAGAACCTCAGTATGTTCTAGGTATCCAGATAGTCCGGAATTGGAAGAATAGAACGCTAGCCTTGTCTCAGGCGTCTTATATTAATAAGATGTTGTCTAGATATAAGATGCAGAACTTCAAGAAGGGCTTGTTTCCTTTCAGGCATGAGGTTCACTTGTCTAAGGATCAGTGTCCTAAGACTCCTCAAGAGGTTGAGGATATGAGACGGATCCCATATGCTTCAAATTGTAGGAAGCTTTGATGTATGCCATGTTGTGTAATAGGCCCGACATCCATTATGCTAAGTAGGATTGTCGGTGAGGTATCAATCCAATCCGAGATTAAATCACTGGACAGTTGTAAAGGCAATCCTCAAGTATCTTAGGAGAACGAGGAACTACAGCTTAGTGTATGGCAGTGTGGATTTGATCCTTACAAGATACACAGATTCTGACTTTCAGACCGATAAGGATTCTAGGAAATCCACTTCGGGGTCAACCTTCATTCTGAATGGAGGAGCTGTAGTATGGCGAATCATCAAGCAGGGATGCATCGCCGATTCCACTATGGAAGCGGAGTACGTTGCGGCTTGTGAAGCTGCAAAGGAAGTTGTTTGGATTAAGAAGTTCATGACAGATTTGGCAGTTGTTCCAAATATGAACTTGTCGATCACGCTGTTCTGTGAAAACAGTGGTGCAGTAGCCAACTCCAGAGAGCCTCGAAGCCATAAGAGAGGCAAACACATAGAGCGGAAGTATCATCTGATACAGGAGATTGTGCACCGCGGTGACGTGACAGTCACGCAGATATCGTCGGAGCACAACGTAGCCGATCCATTTACGAATCCCCTTACGGCTAAGGTGTTTGAGGGTCACCTAGAGAGTCTAGGTCTTCAAGTGCTTCCTGACGAGGGCAAGTGGGGCATATGTAAACGGGTATTTAATGCCCTAGTTTATTGTATTACTTCGTTGTAATTTATGTACATTTCAGAAATGTATTTTCTCCACTAGCTTAGTGCAAGTGAGAGTTTGTTGGGATTTTTGTCCTAATCTCGTGTTTGTAAATTATTGTTTGAAATTAATAAGAGTTATTTATTTCATTACTTTGTGTCTCGCAAATTTTACAAACTTTTCCAATAAACTAAGCTCCAGGGTCATTGAATTTATGAGAGAACTAGAACTTGAACGGTGTGTAGTGGACACACAGGGAGGATCATGTTCGAGTTAATGACCCGAAAGGTCTACAGTATATGGATAGGGTTGGAGACCTAATCCTGGATACACTGTAGATGCGGCCCGTTTTGTATTAGATACAAACAAGGTGATCTGACTCGTTCATGTGGTTGACATGCGAGTCGGGGCATACTGTGCAATGAAATTGTACAAGACCGGGCCGTGAATTATTAGACCTACTGATGTAACACCGTTGACAGTAAAAACTAATAAATTCGTAGATGACCATTAGTGACTTGACCTGAATCCTGAGCGTGTTACGGACTCCACATGCATGGTCCGCATCCTTTGACTAGTACAGGTGAGGGTGGTCACGATTACTCGCCCAATATGCCTATCTTCTCGGGGGACGAGGACCAAGTAGGGAGCTGGAACTTAACTACGCAAGATGGAATTCACTCGCTCCCGCTTTAGAGGCAACTAGAGGGGTTGTTCCCTTAAGTCTTTGTCTCTCCCGTGGCTTGGACAACGGACGCTCACCTTCTCACCGGCCGAGAAGGGTGTTGTGTATGGTTGGACCATCACAATATGTTGTTCATTAGAGGACCAGTGGGGACTTAAGGAACAAGAAGTAGACACAGGGAAGTATTTTGACCCAGTGCGTGTCTCACGAACAACCCGTGAAGGGTCGACTCATGGTTATTGGTTATATCATCGGACACGTAATATTCTCGCGACCGACGGAGTGCGACTACGAACTATAGTGGAGTGTTACCGAGCTAATGAATGTTGATTAACCGGGTCAAAGAGTTTGATAGGTTAATCTCAGATCATTGGAGCCCGTCACTGTAGGTCCATTAGGTCGCTCGGTTGACTCAATTTGGGTTAAAAAAAGGATTAATGTTTTGGTATGAAATTAAAGTGTTTAATTTCACTTAGAGGCATTTATGTCATTTATATGAGATATGAATGATATAATATATAGTTTAATGTGAATGAGATTCATAATAAACTATAGGTTAGCCTAATTGTTGAATTAGGGCTAATTGGAGAAATTAATTGAGAGAAATTAAATTGGATGTGATTCAATTTAATCCATATTATATGAGATATCTTATATTATATGGTTATGCAAATATGATTTGCATAATCTATAGTTGTGGTAAAGTGGTAATAATGTGGAGATTTTAACTCCATGTTCTTTCACTATTTAAACCCTTTGCAAGAAGGGTTTCTCATTTCCATTCTCTCATTTTTGGAAATTTGACCAAAAGAAGAGAATTCTCTCTCAACTTTTCTCTCAACTCTCCTCCCTCTCCAAAACCAAGAAGTTCCCACAAACTTCCTTCTTTCCAAAGGAAGAACAATCGAGATTCCAAGTGGTTGTGATCGGATCTTGTTCGTGAGTTCGAGTTCGTTCAAGTTTAGGACGTCAAATAATGAGGCAGAATATGGAGCGCTTGTAGCAGGATTGAGGATCGCCAAGGAGATAGGAATCTCTAATATATTAGTTTTGAGTGATTCTCACCTAATAGTAAAACAAGTAACCAATAAATATCAAGGTAAAGAACAGAGAATGACAAAATATTTGTCAAAGGTCAAGGAACTACTTGCCTCGTTCTCCAAACACGAGTTCAAGGAAATCCCAAGATCACAAAATGCCAACACTGATTCTTTAGCTCGATTAGCAGCAACTTATGAAACTGAACTGAGTCGAATAGTGCAAACTAAATTGGCCTTTTGCACAATGGGGAATAGATCTTATTGGACCTCTTCCCCTAGGTAAAGGGCAAACTAAATTTGCAGTGGTGGCGGTAGACTACTTCACAAAGTGGGCAAAAGCAGAAGCATTGACAACAATCACAGAAAAGAAGATAACTAACTTTGTTTGGAGAAATATAGTATGTTGTTTTGGAATTCCTAATGTCATTATTTCAGACAATGGAAAACAATTCGATAATGCAACCTTTAGAAAATTTTGTGAAGATCTCAACATTGATCATCGATGTTCATCTCCAGCACACCCTCAAGCCAATGGGCAAATGGAAGCAGTGAACAAGATTATCAAATTAAATCTCAAGACAAAGTTGGAAAATCTGAAGGGAGCATGGGCAAAAGAGTTGCATAATGTGTTATGGGCATATAGGACCACTGCAAGATCTACCACATACGAGACTCCTTTCTCACTTACTTATGGTGTTGAGGCAGTCATCCCTGTTGAGATTGGTTTACCCTCGCTAAGAGTAAAAGAATTTTACCCTCAACAGAATGAGGAGTCAATGAGACTAAGCTTAGACCTCCTAGAGGAACACAGAGAAAAAGCTCACCTTCGAGCAACAAAATACAAAACTAGAATTACAGGGTACTACAACACAACAGTCAAGAAATGAAGTTTCAAAGAAGGAGATCTCGTGCTAAGAAGAGTCATGCAAAATACCAAAGATCCGTCATTTGGTGCGCTAGGTCCAACGTGGGAAGAACCATACCAAATTGCTAGAATTGTCAGGCCTGACACGTACACTCTAATTGATCATAGGGGAAAAGTTCTTTCCCACCCTTGGAATGCAGAACACCTTAGAATCTATTATCAATAGATTATTTTGTTTTATTCTCCTTTTCAGTTAGGGCAGTTATTGTCAGTATTTAGAATATCATGTATGATTGAAATCTTATTATGAATGAACCATCTTTCTCAATCATAATTTTCAGAACTAAAACTCTTACTTGAGTAAGGGGGCTACTAAGGGGATATGCTTCCCTATCGAACAAAAAGCAGAAGCTACGCGAAACATAACCAAAAAGATAAATTCCACAGAATAAGCCGAAAACGACCAGAATAAGTCGAGGTCGAGGACGACCAGAATAAGCCGAGGTCGAGGACGACCCAGAATAAACCGAGGACAACCAGAATAAGTCGAGGCCGAGGACGACCAGAATAAGCTGAGGCCGAGGCAGACCTAGTCGAGGCCGAGGTGGACCTAGCCGAGGCCAAGGTCAACTTGGCCGAGGTCGAGCCGACCCCAACCTCTCACTTCAATTCTTCAATTCCTATTTTCTTCTCTCATGGTCTGAGGCTAGCTCGATGTAAAGCTACAAGGAACCTAGATGACTGGAAAAATTCTCTTGTAAGAAGACATGAAGCAACACAGCTGTTGGACGACAAAATTTCCTCCTACGAGGGGACGAGAAGTCCAAAATAATCCTCATAGGGATTAACGACAATTCCACTTAAACTTGAGGACAACCTCAAGTATGTATAATCACTGGAGAACGACACATGTCGAAATTTAGATGAGAGCATAAACCCCAAGAGAAGCAATCTTGGGATGATCCAAGGGGAAAGGGAACATTCGAAATGCAGAATAAACATGACGGTTGGCCTAGAATCCCATTGGATAATGGAGAAATTGACCCCCTAGTAGACTGAATATCCTCATAAGGATGGACAGCAGAAACTGGGAAAAATTCGAGGCAACCCTCGAAATGTTTGCAATGACTCCAAAGAAATTTGACTAAGGAACCAAGCAAATCGAAACGCAGATTAAGCGTGACGAGAACCTGAAATTCTAAATTGGATAACGGGAAAATTGACATTCTAGAAGATTGAATATAAAGTTCATTAGGCTACTCCCAAGTCAGGCTCCATGCGATTAATTCACGAGCTCCCAATCTCAAATCCTAACTAGGGAGTGGGGGCTAATGTTATGGGTTAAATTAGACCAACGAGAATGGACTGGTCAAATGACTAAGGCAAAGGGTCAGACAAATTAAGAAGCCCAATACGAAGTCAAAACGAGTTAAAATCGAATGAGGACCGAACCAAGGCGAAAAGAGACGAGGAGGACGTACTTGGGCTTCGACCCAAGCGTGTGGTCGGCCTCGGCATAGGTCGAGGCCGACCAAGGTAGAGCCCTCTTATTTAAGTTCTACCCTTGCCCAACACCCCAAGAAATGAGTCTGGGCTTGGGTCAAAGTCATCCCGTGGCCGGCCTCGGACGAGGCCGAGGCCGACCAGATGCAAGGTCATATTTTGGGCCCTGCATCAATCCCATGCAACCCATAGACTTGTTTCCAGCCCTCTCCCGACCTTTCCTTTTCTCAATAGGCCACGAAAATCCACAGAGGACCCTAGAAGAAAGCTATTTAAGCTCTCACAGGAGTGGAGAGCAGGGTAAGTTGATTCTAATCACTCAAACACTAAATCCTCCCTAATTCTCTCTAAAACCCACTCTGACTTAAGCATCGGAGCTTGTGTGGTCTACACCACACCGGTGTCCAGGTTTTCCTTGTTTTGTAGGCTACGTTCTTCCTCCAAGAATTACAAATTTATCGTTGTTGTCACGTGGTGGTCAGGTGTGTTCTCTTGTCCAAAATTTGGCAACAACACAATGTGATGTAGATGAACAAGTCACTTAGGGACCAAGTTCATTATTACAATACATGTATTAAATAAAATTTCTAAGGTTGGTAAGGTTTTTTGTGATAAGCATTAAATCATAATAAATTTTAAACTATAAGGATTAAGGACTATATCAATGTATATCAAATTGGGGAAAAAAACATTTTTGACCCTTGAATTTTGCATGTTGTATCAATTTTAACCCTAAACTCTTAATTTAATCAATTTAAACCTTAAACTTGACAGTTTGTATCAATTTTAACCATAAAATTTCAATTTTATCATTTAAGCCTCAATCTTGATTAAGTGTATCAATTTACACTCTCGGTTAAGTTTCTATTTCCATCACCGTTAGAAAGGTTCTCCACACATGTCCAAAGTCACTTGTTGCTTAATGATATATATTTGTTTGTTATTTTTTAAAAAAATTACATAAAAATTTATTAAATCATTCCATATTGGATTGCCACTATCATGAAAATACGAACTCGACTCTAGAAAGTAGGACACACACAAAACACAAATGGACTCTTGTGTTACTCTAACATTTGGTATTGATACCAACGATGGTGCGAATGTGAAGAAAAATCAGGTGGCGACGTCATTGAAGGCAATAATGGCCATAATGATTTCGTTGACTTCGGTGGTGAGGGTTTTACCTTGACTAAAATGCAGAAGAGAACAAGAAAGGCAATGGTGAATAAAGTGACACCCATGAACACGATGAACTGGTTATAGTCGACCTTGTTAATCTCATCAATAGTTTTATGAAGTGATTAAAGTGACATCGATGCTTGAGAGGAAGGAAACAAAGATTCTAACAGTGTGATTTCGAAATGTTTACTTCTATTGTGGCAGATGAAGGAACAATCAAGCTCAAGACTGACGAGAAATTAAAAAAAAAAATCAATATTCGACCGATTCAAGAATGAGTGTACTCCATTGAGAAGAAAATATGGTGCAAATAAGTTCTAATCGAGGATGTAAATCGATACACTTATTCAAGATTGAGGTTTAAATGATGAAATTGAAAGCTTATGGTTAAAATTGATTAAATTGAAAGTTCAGGGTTAAAATTGATACAATCTACTAAGTTTGAGGTTTAAATTGATGAAATTAAAAATTTAGGGTTAAAATTGATACAACCTGTAAAGTTCAGGGGTCAAAAATGTTTTTTCTATAAAATTTTATGTACTAAATCAATCCTTTTATGAAAGTATAAAGATGAAATGTATTTTTTTCAACAACAAAATTTTAAAGTTTTCTTTTAATGGAATAAAAGTAATGAAAAGGATTTGAATCTACGATCTACATTCAATGGTTATTAATCTGCTTAAAAAACACACATTTACTTTTTGTACTTTCTTAGAAGTATCAATTTAATCCCTAAATTAAATTAAGTAATGATTTAGGCCCCGTTTGATAACTATTTAGTTTTATGTTTTTGGTTTTTAAAAAATGTGCTTGTTTTCTTATCATTTATCTACCATTCTCTACAATGACTTTCATCTTTTTTAAGAGAACATTTAGGGCCTATTTGGTATGCAATTCAGATTCTATTTTATGTTTTTGGATTCAGTGAATATGTGTTTGGCAGATGTGTTTTCGAAAACTGTTTTCGGATTCTGGGATCCAAATAGTATAAATTTTAAAAACAATACTTTTATGTTTTCATTACATCCAGATTCTGAATTTAAAATTTTAAAATGAAAAATTATATTAAACAAAGATAAAAATCTTAATAAATACTATATTTCATATTATGAACTCAATTTAATTTTGTTAATTAAAATATGTATAATATAATATATTATAAATTATATTATATAATATTATAAAATGATAATTCTATAAAATTTATAAAATCATTTCATAAATTAATTAATAATGACTTATATTCAATCTAATAATTAGTTTTGAAATTACAACTAATTTCATGATCTATAAATATGTTGTAGGATACACTTTAAACAACTGTTTAGAATGAAATCAAATTTCTAAATCTGCTACCAAATACATATTTGAAAACATGAAATACAACTTTGTTTTCATTGGATCCATTGTTTTCAAATTTTTGTTTTCAGATTGCTTACCAAACAGACCCTTAAATTCCTGGCCAAATTTCAAAAATAAAAAAAGTTTTTGAAAACATAGGTAAAAAGTTGATAACAAAATAAGGAAACTCTAATATAGATGTAGTATTGATAGACATAATTTAAAAAATTAAACATCAAAGGATTATCAAACGATATCTTAATTTGTATAGTTTAAAATGTATAACAACTCATAAACTCTAGTACATAATAATTTAATACTTCTATAATCTAACATTTGCAATCATCTAGTCTTGCAAATCTCATTAAGGTGTAGTGTGTCCCGCTAACCACCGGCGGATTTACCACGTGTCCAAGTCCCCTCAAGTTTTAGAAATTCAATATTATATATAAATTAGATAAGTCGAAATTAGAAAAGAAAAAAAAATCTTCTCATTTAAAAGTATAAAAACTAAAATGAAATATTTCTTAAAATACATGAACCAAAATGGTATTTTAATCTTAAAAATATGAATACTAAAAATTATAGCATTATGTATTTTATATATAATGAACTTCTTTTTTAAGAACATCTGGAGATGAGAATTCAAACATCTGATTTCTTGATCGATGATATATGTTATATTTATTAATTGACTGAGTTATGTTATATATGTTATATGTTATATTATTAATCATCTGACTTATTGTCTACCTTACCAATATCTTTTTAAAAATGATGTGAGATTATTAACATTAAAAAAGATTTATAAAGTAAAAATAATAGTGTGAACAAAGAGGCATAATACTAGAAATTTATACATCTAAATTCCACTAGCCATCATTTCTCTTAGCCACACATGGCGTTTACTTTTGTACGGAGAGGATAACATAAGTTATTATAACGTGTACTCCAAACAGACTCTAAGAGTAATGCCCACAACAAACACAGGCACTCCAGAGAAAAAGAGCACACCAACAGTCTGGCCACTCCCAACGCACCAAGAACCTATTAGACTATTTTGAATAAGCCAAATATATTCGTGTATAATACAATGATAATTTGGAGGCATGTGCCCCCACCCCTCGGCAGATCCACCCCGACGAAATTTTAACTTTTAAAACTATATAGACTAAATTCTAATTTTCTCAAAATCATAAGACAGACTTTGTAATTTAACCATGAAAATATCACTAAAAATATCAACAGGCCAAAAGAATAAAACTTTGCAACAATTTGGTTCAAATTGTAATAAAACATTTGCAACCAACAATTTCATTTTTCAAGATAAGAATTCGTCACTAAAGAGCCAAGGCAATTGTTCAATTTGATTTTCTGCAGTTCTCTCTCTGATCTATATTATTCCCAAATACTTCTCTTTTTTGCTTATCCAAATAAAAGAAATATACATAAACAAACCACTTGAATCTCAGGACAGCAAAATGAACAAATTAATTCCAACTCGGACCTAACAAATAAAATACAAACAGTAACATCACAAAATTTACATATCAAATAAGTATAATCTTATAAAAATGTAAACTCAGTAAAACATCATATTATTCATTCATCCTACAATACTTCAGAGACTTTCTTTGTTTACTATTCTTTTAGACTTTAAATTCTTTACTTTTAAGTTCTTAACAAATAAGAACAAATTATATATTACTTGAACATAAATATTTTTTTCCCCGTTTTGGTTTTGTACGGAAGAACATGACAGAAAGTAACATTCCAAAATAACAAACACACTCACAGGCTCACAGCTTCAAGGATGGATACTTTATTCATTAAAACCCAAACCAAGTCATTCCAATAATTAGTAGACACAGTCAGTTGCCAAAAAAACTGGACATAGAACACACACACTCATAAAAAATAATCTAAAACAAGATAAGAAAAAAAATATATATATCAGTATACGATTTTAGGTAAGATCATCCTCTTCGAGCTCTTTCGCTTTCAGCTTTTCCTTAACCCTTAAAAGAAGGGTTGTCTTCAATGGATCCTGTCAATAGTTTAGGCACATAAATCTTTGGAAATTTGTACCATTAAAAACGAAACAATATATCAGACTATTAAGACACCCTTCAGTCGTTGCGAAACGATCGAACTTAAAAGCTTCAGGAAGCAACTTTGCAGTTTGCATTCCGATATCATGTTACTTTATACAGTTCCTAAGAAACAATAATAATAAAGTTAACTAATTAAGTATAATCTTACCAGTGTGGTCATGCTATCAAATTCCTTGACAACATCAGTAAATTTTGCAACATCTTCCTCGTCAATTGCAGAAGCAATGTCCTGAGGTAAATATCAGACAGATAAAAAAAGGCACATGAAAAAGAGGAAGATGAAAGGTTCCCGGGTCAAGAAGCACTATAATTTTATGCAAGATGTTGGAAAAATAAGCCAATATATGATAATGTCTTCTATCAATAAGCAAGCCAGAAAAGAAATGGGTACGAACAATGAAACTTCTTGTTCAAATTATATTCGCTTAAACCTTTGGATATAGCAATAGATTTAACATGGAAATGTGATATTAGGAGTTCTTGTGTTCAAATCCTTGCAATGTTGTTGCCTTACCTAATATGTTTGGCCGTGTGAATCAAATTAATATCAAATCTATCATCTTAAGCTTTTGAGTCTAAAGGTGATTAAACACTTCTTATTCTGCTATGTGTATAACTTTATCAAATATGCAGAGGAAAGAATAATAGATTAGAATCTAGAGAAAGGGTGAGTGTTATGCACCGCTAAAAGCTTGTATTCACGTGTCCCCGAAAAAGTAGGATCCAGTTCCTGCAAAAGGGAAGTAATACATCAAACTATATTTCCTGCCTGAGGTCATGACAAAAGTGGCTAGGAGATATGAGAGTCGAGTCGAGTCGAGTAAAGACCTGATAATTATCCAATGCTTTTGTAATAGCAACGATATCGCCTTTGCAAAGCTGGCAAATTCCAGCATTAAGAAGATGTCCTTTCACTCCATACTTGAGCAAGTTATTCTTGAGAGAATACTTTGCTATCTCTTCATAAATATCAATTGCTTTCTGATATCTAGAAATTATAATAGAATTTTAAATTATATTACCATATGGAAGGTTAATACAAGAAAATTATACCTACACTGAGCTATAACAAGAATGTAAAGGCTATTACATTTCGTAATGACCTACAGACATTAAAGTCCACACACAAGCCATCATTAAAGATGTTTCTACAATAATATATTTTTGTAGATTATAAAAGTAAATGGACCATATGAAACCATAGAAAACCATCAAAGTAGAAGAAAACTTGAAAATGGTTTAATTGTGCCAATTATAAGGATGCAACACACAATTCATCTACAACATACTTTCTTATCTTATCAAATATAAATAGATTGATGGCAGTGCCAGTAGTAGCATCAACAACATTGACAACTCAAAAGGAAAAAAAAAGGTAGCAATAGCATACTAACTAAATATATTAAAGCATCTTACTGTTCCAACTGTGCAGCAAATTGTGCAACTTTCTGCTTGCATTGGTTTGCTGAAGTTGTCACTTCCTCATTTTGGAAAAGGTCAGCAGCCTTTTCAAAGTAATCGATTGCCTGCTCCATATCCTGTTCGGACTCGTACAATTCCGCAATTTCCTGCAATCATGACATGAGAAGGTAAATCCAAGTCATGAATTGGACATGAGGTATTTGTTTAATTCTCTGGCAATCATATGTTAAAAAAACTCTGCATAAGTAATTGCCAAAATTTTATGACCAGAACCAGCCTAAAAGAACCTAATGTATAATACCTTATAGCAATTTCTAATCAAGAATGAATAGCCACAAAACGTAGGACCCAACAGAAAAGGAAAAACAAATGCAGAACATATTCTCGCAAAGTAACCGAACATTTTAGGTGATCAAAGAAATCAAACAATAAGCATTTCATGTACCAGAATAAGATTTTCTACCTTGTAATATCTTGCAGCCATATTGAGTCTTCCAATGTCGCAAAACAAATTCACTGCTTGCTCTATGCAAGATATGGCCTCTGCATCAATAACAATAGGAAATAAGGAATTTACCCAACAATAACATCAGACATAGAATTAATTATTTCACTAATACAATTCCTGTTAAAGTACCGGACATCCCCAAATGAACTTCACACTAAAATATCTGAGCTTCATATACCTCAAATCCACAATGTAATAATGGTCAGGGAAAACTAAAGATATACAGCACCAGTACTACCTTTAACAGATGTTTTCTTATAGCAATTGCCCGCATCAATATAAGCTTGCGCTGCTTCGTGTTTGCTTTCCATCTTTATTAAAAAGAACAACGCATTTTCCAGTAAAAAAAGTATAAATAAAAGAAGATGAAGCCTTTGATCTCACAAACACGAAGCACCAACCTTCAGATGACAATTTGCCAGCTTTATATACGTTGATCCAGCTTTATCCCCTGAAAAACCACATACATAGAGATTAGAAACCAATGGATGATGAGCAACTGCTGCGATTACCAATGATTACTAATGATTGAAGCGTATCATTTTTTGTACATAAAATAGGTAACAATATACACAAACAAGAATAAAACTGATGTGACAAGGAGATGGCCAATTGGGACAGTGGCCACAATACTTGGGGCGGAAAGTGGGCTAATGACCCCTCTTTGTGCTAGATTAAAAAATTCTACAAAAACGTTAAAACTTTAAGGTTTCTCTTCAATTTATTCCTCTTCAATTTATTCCTATAATCATTTGATTTTTTGTTTTTGAAAATTAAGCTTATAAACAATACCCTACCAATGTTTTTCTTTGTTTTGTTATCTCCTCCTCACAAATGTTTTCAAAATCCTAGCCAAGTTTTGAAAACTAAAAAAAAAAAAAGTAGTTGCTTTTGTTTCTTGATTTTGGCTAAGAATTTAAATGTTTCCTTGAGATGATCTTATCACATTGTAAAGAAATAGTGAAAAAACAAGCCCAATTTTCAAAAACTAAAAACAAAAAATCAAATAGTAACCGAAGAGGACCTAAATTTCAATGTTCAAAGAATATATAAGAACATAAAACTGCCCCCTTATTCTGAAAATTTCGCATGTAACAATGCCGATCATTCAAAAGTTCAAACCTCCGAGCTCTTGGTTTCCAAGTAAAAACTCTCACATTACCCAAAAGAAAAAAAAAACAAACAAACAAATGAGGAAATCATATCACAAAAGAACCAAAAAGCAACAAAACACAAAGCCAGTCACAGTTAAATTATTCATCAAAATGGTCAAACAAACAAAGAAAAAAAATCCACACGATAAGAGCATCCTTCTCCCAATATGCAGCATCTTTTCTTTAACGAAAAGAACAGAACAGTTAAAATAATGATCAAACAGGGGCAAAAAGAGAATCAGAAGGTGGAAAAAGCGATTAGGAGTACATGATTTCGAAAGCTTGTAAGAATTGGCGGCTTTATCGAAGAGATCTGCGGCATCATCGTACTTGGAGCCGAACAATCCCCAACCACTGAGCTTTTTTTCTGCTTTGCCTTCGAAATCCTCTGCTCTGGCCAAATGATCCGCCATGGACGAATGTGAATCGAAGAATGGGAGAAAAAAAAAAAGAATTGAGATTAAGAAATGAGTTCTGGTTCTTCTTGCATTGATGGGTTTTTTTTTTTCCCCAAAGAGATAAAACTTTTCTGAAACTGATTTTGTTTGATCAATCGGTGAGGATTGTTTGTTCGTCCTCGCGCTTTCGCGGTGGCTGCTTCTGAAGTTGGCAGAAGGAACTTTTTTTTTTTGTTTGGGCCTGAATGTGAAATCTTGAAAACTGCCCAACTCAATTTTAGGGACAATAAATGGGTTGGCTCCTTTGTACCAATTTTTTAATTACATTATCTATTTTATCTATGTATAATCATAAATTATAATTATATTTTAATTATATAAGTTCAAATTACATGTGCAAAAATGTATGATTTAATTCGCATATGATAGAGATGTCCATTTTTCTCATGGATCCGCACTTAAAAAAGTCTATAAGTAACCTGCAGAATCTGACTAACTCTGAGTACCCAACCCAAACCGTAAGAGTTGGGTAGGGTTAGATTTTTTTTCGGTTTGGGTTGAGTTAGAAGTTTGGAGAACCGAAAAATTCGGGTCGGTTCTCGGGTTGGACCTTTTAGGCTCGGGTTGACCCAACCCAAAGTTTATATTTTTTAATTTAATTTTAATTAAATATATACTTATAAATGAATTATTTGTCAATTTCTTATGTTTTCTTCTAGACTTCTAACAAAATGTTAAGATATTATGGATTTTGAAGTTTGATATTTGAATTTTATGTGATTTTAGTTATTAATTGAAGAAAAAAATATTTTAAATAATTAAAAAAATAATTAAAAAGCTAACCCAGTGACCCAACCCAAAAATATTGGGTTGCTCTCATGAATAGGGTTGGTTGGGTTGAATGAATAACTAACCCGAATTTTTGGGTTGGTCCAAAAATCTCCCTCAACCCAACCCAACCCGGCTATGTACGCCCCTACCTGCCCCGAATGGGGGAGGAGCGAGGACAAAATTTTCTCCGTTGGCTAAATGGGGACGGGGCCCCGACCCCAAACCCGTTCCCGCCCCGATTAATTTATTTAATTTTAAATATATATATTTTTATACATTTAATAAACTATAAGTCTAAAATTTTATTAAATATAAATTTATTTTTCTAAGAAAATTAAAAAAATGTCTTTTAACTAGAAATCTCTAAAGAATAATTAACCATTTAAATACAAATTTTCAAAAAAAAAAATAGTTAATACAATTTTAAAAAATAAAATTATAAACGAGGAATTATTCCCACTTGGAACCCGTCCCCGAATTCATGAGGAATCTCCACCCTGTTCACTTAAAAATTAAATGGAAAATTTCGCGGGGACGAAAAATGAAATGGGGAGTGGGGACGGAGACGGGGACGGGGACGGGGAGCCATTTCTCGACCCCACCCTGCCCCGTGGACATCTCTAGTTAATGACCACGAAGCGTTTGAATTCCCAAACCCTAGTGTAGGAAAAAAAAATCAAACTACAAGTTAGCCACTAAACTTTTATGAGTCTATTTGGTCCATAAATTCTAAAAGTGCCCGAAAGTTTTTGAATTTCTAATTTTGTGTCTAAAGTTTAAATAGTATTTATTAAGTCTTTAAACTTTCAATTTTATGTCAGGTAAGTTTTTGAATATTCAATTTAATCTTTTGAGCATTGTGCATAGTGTCTAAATATTTCTTGAACTTTAAAAAAATATATATTTCAACCGTCAATTTTGTAATAATAGGTCTCTAAAGTTTAAAAATGTTGGTTTATGATAACTATTTATTTCTTATTTTTTGTTTTTGAAAATTAAGTTTAGAAATTTATAAACACTACTTCTATTTCTTAGTGTAGATTCTTTGTTTTCTTATCTACTTTTACAAATATTTTCAAAATCTAAGTCGAGTTGTGAAAATTAAGACCGGTTTGATGACCATTAGGTTTTTATTTTTTAAAATTAAGCCTATAAGTACTACTTTCATCTATGGGTTTCCTTATTTGGTTCGAAAACCAATCCAGGTTTTAAAATCTAAAAAAAAAATTGTAGTTTTTAAAAATTTATTTTTGGAATTCGTTTTCCTAAGAAATATGAAACTTATTGTAGACAAATGTTGAGAAAACAAACCTAATTTTCAAAAATTAAAAAACAAATAGTTATTGAACATAGCCTAAAAAAAGTTTTTTTTTTTGTTTTTGAAATTTTTTTAAGAATTCTAATGTTTCTAAACAAAGATGAAAACCATGTAAAGAAATTGTGAGAAAACAAATACAATTTTCAAAAACTAAAAAGCAAATGATTACCAAACGGGGACTAAAAAAAGTACGCCATCAAATTAAACACATAGTTAGGGGTTCTTTGTTTTGAGTGTTGGGCTTAGGGTGGGTTAGCTTTCCTAAGCCCAACCCTTGTTTGGGACAAGGGTTTAGGAAATCTTGGTTTTCTACCAAGATTTTCTAAACTCAAACCCATTCGATTAAATAGTAAATGAATCTTTTTAATTTTAATTGGTAAAAATAATTTTATTTTTTAAAATATCATTTATCTATCTTCCTCTTTTTCATTTAGTTTTTGAATTATCATAATTGTTACTATTTTATCTTTTTAAATATTTTTCTCTTTTCTTTTTTTTTTTCTTTTTTCCTACATCCATCTCTAATCTGTCTTTTCATCTTCACCAATATTAACAACTCTCTCGATAACTTCAAATGTGTTGTCTGTAACTTTGAAATTTTTTTCGTTAGTCAATTTAACTTAAGGACTTATTAGAATAATTTTTTAAAACTTAGATGACTAAAATGCTATTTTTGAAATCTAAAACGCCAAATAAAAATTAAAATAAAACTTTAGGATTAAAAGTGTAATTTTCTAAAAAAAACACACATATAATGACATTTTTTAAATTAAATGGATCTTCCTTCTTTTAGGTTTACTTTTCGTGAACACCAACAGGAGAGAAAAGAGTGTGTTTGCTGAAGAAAAACATACAAAGAGTAAAAAGGGGTTGCCGGAAAAACGAAAAACACGAGAAAAAAAGTAAGGAGAGTCGCACTCATCACAGTAGAGAGATAGAGAGAAACGAAAGAAAAAGAAAAGGGTTGCTTCACGTTTTCTTTTTCGGCGACTGGTGCATTGTAGTTTGTCGTGGGTTTTTTGTTTCGGGTCTCAAGAAACGTGGGTCTTCGATTCCAGTGTGGGTCAGCCTTTTTCGGGGTTGTATCGACAAACGTCGGTGATTGATCTTCGGTTAGAGGTCACTTCAGTCGTGGGCACTTATTTAAGATTAGTGTTGATTCAGGTCCGTGTGTTCGGTGTGGTTCAGTTCACTACGCGTTTTGGGTCTCGGTGTAGAGTCCAGTTATCAGCGTGAGTATTCTTTCTCTGGCAATATCGAAGGCTGTCAAGACAGTGGTATTCAATTGGAGCTCAGATCGGTATAAGGATTTGAGGTATTGATCGTTTTTGTTGGGATTTTTGTCCTAATCTCGTGTTTGTAATATATTGTTTGAAATTAATAAGAGTTATTCATTTCATCACTTTGGGTCTCGCAATATTTATAAACTTTTCCAATAAACTAAGCTCCGTGTCATTGAATTTATGAGAGAACTAGAACTTGAACGCAGTGTGTAGTGGACACGGGGAGGATCACGTTCGAGTTAATGACACGAACGGTCTACGATATATGGATAGGGTTGGAGACCTAATCCTAGATACACTGTGGATGCGGCCCACTTTGTATTAGATACAAACGAGGTGATCTGACTCGTTCATGTGGTAGACATGCGAGTGGGGGCATCCTGTGCAATGAGATTGTACAAGACCGGACCGTGAATTATTAGACCCTCACGATGTAACACCATTGTGATGAAGAACTAATAACCGTAGATGACCATTAGTGACTCGACACGAATCTGAGCGTGTTCTGAGACTCCTACCGCGGGTCCATCCTTTGACTAGTACGGGTGAGGTGGTCACGATTACTCGCCCAATATGCCTATCTTCTTAGGGACGACCAAGTAGGGAGCTGGGAACTTAACTACGCGAGATGAAATTCACTCGTTCCGCTTTTAAGGAAACTAGAGGGTTGTTCCCTTAAGTCTTTGTCTCTGGAGGGGCTTGGACAACGGCGCCCACCTTCTCACTAGCTCGAGAAGGTGTTGTGTATGGTTGGACCATCACAATATGTTGTTCATTAGAGGAGCGGTGGGGACTTAAGGAACAAGAGGTAGACACGAGGGTAAAACGGTAATTTGACCCACTCGTGTCTACGAACAACTGTGAAGGGTCGACTCATGGGTATTGGTTATATCGGTGGACACGTAATATTCTCAGTGACCGACGGAAGTGCGGCTACGGGCTATAGTGGAGTGTTACCGTAGCTAATGAATGTTGGTTAACCAAGGTCAAAGAGTTTGACAGTTAATCTCGGATCATTGGGCCCGCCATTTGTAGGTCCATTAGGTCCCTCGGTTGGCTCCACAGGTTAAAAGAAGGGTTAATGTTTTGGTATGAAATTGAAGTGTTCAATTTCACTTTAAGGGTATTTATGTCATTTATATGAGATATGAATGATATAATATATAGTTTAATGTGAATGAGATTCATAATAAACTATAGATTAGCCTAGTTGTTGAATTAGGGCTAATTGGAGAATTTGATTGAGAGAAATTAAATTGGATGTGATTCAATTTAATTAATCCACAATTATTGCAAATGAGATTTGCAATATGAGATATGAGATATCTTATATTATGTGGTTATGCAAATGAAATTTGCATAACCTATGGTTAATAATAAAGTGGTAATAATGTGGAGATATTAACTCCCTCATTCCACTATTTAAACCCTTTGCAAGAAGGGTTTGGTGAAGCTAACTTCTCATTTTTTTGATTTTGATCAAAGAGAAGAAACTAGAATTCTCTCTACTCTCTCTTTTCTCCTCCCTCACCAAAACACAAATAAGTTCCCACCAACTTCCCTTCTCCAAAAGAGAACAACCGAGAAAACCATTTGGTGGTGTTCGGGATCCATTTGTGGGAAGATTTCGTTGAGATCGAGTAGCATGAAGAGTTCGTGATCCGAGGAAGAAATTGTTGTGTTTGTCTACAACAAGTAAGTAAAATCTCTACTTGTTGTAAATTTCTTCTTCTTTAAGCATGTTTAGCCTAGGTCTAAGCGTTAGATCGATTTTAACAAATACAAGTTGCATAATGATACTTCGACGATTCAATCGTCTTCCGCTGCGCGGAGATTCTCATTCCCTTCAGTTTTAACGATCCGATTTCAATCTATAAGTCCTTTGGATTGGTTTATGCCTTTGTAATAGTAATCTGTGACTTATTGTTGCTTAATAAAATCCTTTTAAGCTGGTTCTCAAAGTGGATGTAGACCGAAACGTTAAACCACTACATATCTTGGTGTCTATTTATCTCCATTTCTTGATTATTTGCTTACTAGAATTTGCGTTCTGTTTTGGGCACATCTGAGTTAGGCGTAATTTTACAACAAGCGGTATCAGAGCTCCATTCGATCCAAAGTTTGGAGGGGTTTCATGGTCTTGTGCTTTGTTGGTTCTCTTTGTTCAGGATATTCTTGTTGGGATGTATGCCCTAATCTCGTATTTGTTTGTAATATTACCTATTGAAATAAATAAGAGTTATTTCTTTCATCACTTTGTGTCTCACATATTTACAAACTTTGTCCAATAAACTAAGCTCCAAGGTCATTGAATTTATGAGAGAACTAGAACTTAAACGGTGTGTAGTGAACACACAGGGAGGATCACGTTCGAGTTAATGACACGAACGGTCTACAGGATACTGATAGGATTGGAGACCTAATTTTGGATACGTTGTGGATGTGACCCGCTTTGTATTAGATACAAACGAGGTGATCTGACTCGTTCATGTGGTTGACATGCGAGTGGGGGCATCCTGTGCAATGAGATTGTACAAGACCGGACCATGAATTATTAGACTTACTGATGTAACACCGTTGACAGTAGGACTAATAACTTCGTAGATAACCAATAGTGACTTGACCTTAATCCTGAGCGTGTTACGAACTCCTGTTTGCGGGGATCTGTCCTTAGACTAGCACGGGTGAGAGTGGTCACAGTTACTCGTCCAATATGCCTATCTTCTCCGGGACAGGACCACGTGGGGAGCTGGGAACTTAACTACGCGAGATGGAATTCACTCGTTTCCGACTTTAGGGAAACTATAGGGGGCTGTTCCCTTAAGTGTTGTCTCCAGGGCTTGGACAACGAGCACCCACCCTCTCACTGGCTCGAGAGGGGTGTTGTTTATGGTTGGACCATACAACGTTGTTGTTCATTAGAGGAGCAATGGGGACTTAAGGAGCAAGAGGTAGACACAAGGGTAAAACGGTAATTTGACCCAGCAGTGTCTACGAACAACCTGTGAAGGGTCGACTCACGGGCATTGGTTATATCAGTGGACACAATTTGTCCTACAGTGATGCGAGTGCAACTACGGGCTTTAGTAGAGTGTTACCGTAGCTAATGAATGTTGATTAACCGGGTCAAAGAGTTTGACAGGTTAGTCT
Organism: Trichosanthes cucumerina; assembly: GCA_036507285.1. Classification (NCBI taxonomy): domain Eukaryota; kingdom Viridiplantae; phylum Streptophyta; class Magnoliopsida; order Cucurbitales; family Cucurbitaceae; genus Trichosanthes; species Trichosanthes cucumerina. The sequence continues at coordinate 15,448,707 of CM071838.1, forward strand.
CGGATCATTGGAGCTCGTCACCTGTAGTCCATTAGGTCCCTTGGTTGGCTCAAACTGGATACATAAAGGGTTTACAGTTTGGTGTGGATTTGAAGTGTTCAAATTCATTAAAAGGGTATTTATGTCATTTATATGAGATATGATTGACATATTATATAGTTTAATGTGAATGAGATTCATAATAAACTATAGGTTAGCCTAATTGCTTAATTAGGGCTAATTTGGAGAAATTTGATTGAGAGAAATTAAATTTAATTTGATTCAATTTAAAATCCACAATTATACAAATGTGATTTGTATAATGAGATATGAGATATCTTATTATATGTGGTTATGCAAATATGATTTCATAACCTATGGTTGTGGTAAAATTGTAAATATGTGAAGATTTCAACTCCACCTATCACCATTATATAAACCCTTTGCAAGAAGAATTTCTTAAGCAATAGTGTCATTTTTTGGATTTCTCACCAAAGACATCTCTCTTTTTCTCTCAACTTTCCTCTCTCAAATCCTCTCCTCCCTTTCACCAAAGGAGTCCCACAACTCTCCTTCTACCTAAGGAGAACAACCGAGAAGGCTTTTCGGAAGTGTCCGGGTCGTTCATTTGTTCGAGGAGATCGTTTTTTCGCTGCGGGATTTTCATTCCCTTCAATTGGTATCAGAGCCAAACGTTGATTCGTTGTGCAAATGTTTTTCTTAAAATTAGGTGGGTTGTACTTCAATTTCATGTAATGAATTGTGGTTTGCATAATTAGATGTTTTCGGTTTTGGCATTTTTCTTTAGATTTATTTTCGTTGATTAGATCAATGTAAAGACCCGTGTTTTTTAGGCAATTAGAAAATAAATCGAGTCTGTAAGTCCGGGTCTTTGTCGGCAAGAGTTGTTGTGAAGAAATCGGAGCGAAAACAGGCGAAAATTTGAAGAAAACAACAAAGGTGTTTACTGCCCAATAGATGGCATTGAAATGTTGTTCTTCGGCGTCTCAACGTCGTCCGCGCGGGCGATGACTGATCTGTAGTGCAACGTTGCAACGCTAGGAGAAGCGTTGCAGCGTCGAGGCGTGGAGCACGCGAGGTGCAACGTTGGGCGCTGCAACGTTGCAACGCATGCCACGACGTTGCAACGCTGCGTGCGTAGTGGGCGGTTCCAGTAGCAGTTTCACGCGAACATGGCTTGAGGAGAAGCTTTCAAATCGTGGGGCATTATTATTTTTTGTTTTATTATTTAATTTATTTGTAAAATGTATTTTTGTATTTTATTAAATTTAATTAATTAATTAATATTAATATAAAGGTTATATTAATGTTAATTAGTAATTTAATGTCCCTAAGTGCCAAAATCGGTCTAATTTTTTATATTAATTTATTTTATGCATGAGGTATGAAATTAATTATTCTATGTGCATAATGTATGTCGTATAGATTTAAAATCACACTTTAGGTTAAACATTTCATGCATCATATTTATATTATATGAGTTATAATATATAGTATACATGATAGGTTTATATTATAAGAGTTATAATATAAAGTTTGCATGTTTTAATTTATTTAATATAAGTGTTATATTTCTTAGATTAAAAGCATGCTCATGCATTTAATTCATGTGATGAATGTATGTTATAGTATAATATTATTCATGTGATGAATGATCAAGCACTATAACATAGAAATGCATGTAACCTAAGTTAATTATTAGTTTTAAAATGTTTAGAACTTGAATAATTAGACTTAGGTTTTCTAGTTCTAATAAGATTAGAATTAGGAAATCAAATATGACCTTTAAATGGTGACTGATAAGTAGCTCTATCTAAGGAAGGTTCTGTCTAAGACTGGGTATTTAAGCTGACACTTTGCGGAACACCCCTACCTGGGAACCGACCTGGGAGTGAATTTGGTCCGGAGATTCTTAGGTTATATTATCGTGAGTGTCGTTAATTAAAAGTTGATTAATTTACTCACATAGACCTAAGTTAATAATGTGATTATAAACTTAGGTTAAATCAATATAAAAGTTATATTGGTAGACTTAGGTAAATATTAGCCGATTTATCTAGGTCAATCTCGATTAATATAAAGTGTTGAGTGGGAGGAAATAAAGTGAATAAGATACATTTGATTTTCCGATCACAAATCTCCATAAAGTTCACACCGTGAGATCCATACTCGGCCTCGTGGCGCAAATGGGAGCGTCCCCCTTCGGATGGTATTTGTACGGGTCAATATCAACGTGGATGGAGAGAGTACTTATAGTGAGTGGGAGCGGGACCTGTGAAAACGGGACCCACGGTCTCTTCTTTCGATTCACACCGTGAGACCCCTATGATCCGCCTGCTAGTTTGGCCTGGACCAGGCAATCCCTTCGGAGGGCCTTGATCATAGGAGTCGGAACACCGTGAATTTTCGAAAGGGATACAGTTTCCTTGTTGGTTTTCCTTCTTGGTTCACCCTTCGGTGGCTATTGTTTGGACGGATACTTGGAAACTTAAACATTGAGGGTGACACTCACGGGATTCATTAAGAGTTAATGGATTCATACCAAAAAATGGTAACTAGACGCCTAATGGAATAAGAGTTATTCTGGTATTAGGGTCTGGTCGAGATAGTCTCGTCCAAGAGGAGGAGTGTTTCTGTTCACCCTTCGATGGCAGTCATTCTAAACCTTTGGGATATCATTGCAAATTTTTAAAGACTTAGGGATCATAGGATAAATTTTTTGCTACAACTTGATTGGATTTCAAAAAAATTTTTGCGAGACTAACACAAAGTTTTACTAGTTTTTCAACAAAATGTCTAGCTCAATAATAGATTTACTCGCTTCCGACAAATTAGTGGGAGAAAATTTTCAAACATGGAAAAACAATATAAACACGATTCTAGTAACTGACGACCTAAAGTTCGTACTCACTAAGGAGTGTCCTCAGGTGCCGGGCTCAACCGCGTCACGAAGTATTCGTGATACGTACGATCGATAGATCAGGGCCAATGAAAAGGCCAAGGTCTATATAACTGCCAGCTTGTTTGAAGTGTTGGCAAAGAAGCATGAGTTGATGATCACCACCAAAGAGATCATGGAATCCTTGCAGAAAATGTTTGGACAACAGTTCTTTCAGGTCCGACATGATTCACTCAAACACGTCTTCAACGCACGGATGAAAGAAGAGACGTCTGTCTGTGAACATGTTTTGGACATGATGGCCATCTGGCGGAGATGAACGAGGCTTTGATCGATGAGTCAAGCTAGGTCAGTTTTATTCTGGCGACTCTTCCGAAGAGTTTCTTTCAGTTTCGTTGCAATACTGTTATGAACAAAATTAGCTACACTCTGACAACTCTTTTTAATGAACTACAGAACTTCCAGTCCTTGATGAGGATTAGGACACCGGAAGCTGAGGCAAATATTGCCTTCAGGTCCTTTCATAGGGGTTCGACCTCTGGGACAAAATTTGTGGCTCCTCCTCACCCGAAAGGGAAGAAGAAGAAGATGAAGAAAGGCAAAGCTGACCGTGCTGCCGCCCAAAAGGGAAAAAAGGTCAAGGAAGTTGCAGAGAAAGAAAAATGTTTCCACTGCAATGGGGACGACCACTGGAAGCGTAATTGTCCCAAGTTCCTTACCGACAGGAAGAATCAAGGTAAATGGGATTTACTGGTTATAAAAACCTGTTTAGTGGAGAGTAATGACTATGCCTGGATATTGGATTCAGGCGCCACTAACCATGTTTGTTCTTCTTTTCAGGGAATTAGTTCCTGGCAGCAGCTGCGAGAGGGTGAGATAACGCTACGGGTTGGATCCGGTGAGGTTGTCTCTACTGCAGTGGTCGGTATGGTGAAGCTATATTTTGGTAGGAACTACATTTTATTAGATAATTTGTATATAGTTCTAGGGTTTACTAGAAACCTAGTTTTTATTTCTTGCCTACTTGAACATTCTATTTCTATAAATTTTTCCAGTAAAAAGCGTTTATTTCTAGAAATGGAAATTTATCGTGTTCTGCTTCACTTGAGTCTAATCTATACGTTTTGAAACCTAATTCGGTCAAAAGTGTTTTGATACTGAATTATTTAAAACGGAAGAAACACGAACTAAGAGAGTGAAAGTTTCTCATAAAGAAAATGCCCATCTTTGGCATCTATGGTTAGGCCATATCAATCTCAATAGGATTGAGAGACTAGTGAAGAGTGGACTTCTAAGCGAGTTGGAAGAAAACTATTTACCGGTGTGTGAGTCATGCCTTGAAGGCAAAATGACCAAACGTCCTTTTAGTGGAAAAGGATATAGAGCCAAAGAGCCCTTTGAGCTTATACATTCTGACCTCTGTGGTCCGATGAGTGTTAAATCACGAGGTGGTTACAAATACTTTGTATCTTTTATAGATGACCATTCAAGGTATGAGTATATTTATCTAATGCATAGGAAGTCTGAAACTCTTGAAAAGTTCAAAGAGTACAAGACTGAGGTTGAGAACCTGTTAGGTAAAACTATAAAAACACTTCGATTGGATCGAGGTGGAGAGTATATGGACACTGAATTCTAGGACTATATGATAAAACATGGAATTACGTCTCAACTCTCAGCACTTGGTATGCCACAACAGAATGGTGTATCGAAGAGGAGAAACAGAACCCTGTTGGACATGGTTCGGTCGATGATGAGCTATGCTCGTCTCCCTAATTCTTTTTGGGGTTACGAAGTGGAGACTGCGGTGTATATTTTGAACAACGTTCCGTCGAAGAGTGTTTGTGAAACACCTTTCGAACTCTGAAATGGATGTAAAGGCAGTTTACACCATTTCAGAATTTGGGGATGACCGACCCATGTGTAGGTGTCAAACCCGAAAAAGCTGAAACTCCGTTCAAAATTGTGCCTATTTGTAGGTTACCCAAAAGAGACTAGGGGTGGTCTATCGGTCATAAGGAAAATAGGGTGCTTGTGTCGACAAACGCCACTTTCCTTGAGGAAGACAACATCAACGATCATTTACCTAGAAGAAAATCATGCTAAACGAAATGGGCAGTACATCAGCAAGAGTTTCTGATGGGGCTAGTACATCAACAAGTGTTGTTGATCCTAACATGTCTAGTCAAGTCCGTTCTCAAGAGTTAAGAATGCCTCGACGTAGTGGGAGGGTTGTGAGACAGCCTGGACGTTACATGGGTTTAGCTGAAACCCAAGTCGTCACCCCTGATGATGACTGCGAGGATCCATTGACCTATGATCAGGCAATGACAGACGTTGACAAAGACGAATGGATTGAAGCTATGGACCAGGAAATGGAGTCGATGTACGTCAATTCTGTCTGAGAGCTTGTGGATCAACCGGATGGGGTAAAACCTATAGGCTGCAAATGGATCGACAAGCGTAAACGTGGTGTAGATGAGAAGGTGCAAACCTTCAAAGCACGATTAGTGGCAAAGGGTTTTACCCAGGTTGAAGGGGTTGACTATGAGGAAACCTTTTCACCTGTTACCATGGTAAAGTCGATCCGAATCCTTCTGGCCATTGTCGCATATTATGACTATGAGGTATGGCAAATGGACGTCAAGACAACCTTTCTGAATGACAATCTTGACGAGACCATCTACATGGACCAACCCAAGGGGTTCAATACCCAAGGCCAAGAGCAAAAGGTTTGCCGGCTTCATAGGTCTATTTAATGACTGAAACAAGTCTCGAGGTCTTGGAATATAAGGTTTGATGAGGCGATCAAATCTTATGGCTTTGATTAGAATGTTGACGAGCCTTGTGTCTACAAGAAAATCGTCAACAACACTGTCGCATTTCTGATATTGTACGTGGATGATATCCTTCTCATTGGGAATGAGGTAGGATTTCTTACTGACGTTAAGAAATGATTGGCTTCGCAATTCGAAATGAAAGATTTGGGAGAAACACAATAAGTTCTAGGTATCCAGATAGTCTGGAACTGGAAGAACAGAACGTTGGCCATGTCTCAGGTGTCTTATATTGACAAGATGTTGTCTAGATATAAGATGCAGAACTCCAAGAAGGGCTTGCAGCCTTTCAGGCATGGGGTTCACTTGTTTAAGGATCAACGTCCTAAGACTCCTCAAGAGGTTGAGGATATGAGACGAATCCCTTATGCTTCAGCTGTTGAGAGCCTTATGTATGCCATGTTGTGTACTAGGCCCGAGCACATCCATTATGCGATTGGGATTATCGGTGAGGTATCAATCCAATCCAGATTAGATCAACTTTGACGGTAGTAAAGGCAATCTTCAAGTATCTTAGGAGAACGAGGAACTACAACCTTGTGTATGAGAGTGGGGATTTGATCCTTACGGGATACACAGATTCTGACTTTCAAACCAATAAGGATTCTAGGAAATCCACTTCGGGGTCAACCTTCATTCTGAATGTAGGAGTTGTAGTGTGGCGAAACATCAAGTAGGGATGAATCGCTGATTCCACTATGGAAGTTGAGTATGTTGCGGCTTGTGAAGCTGCAAAGGAAGCTGTTTGGCTTTGGAAGTTCATGACAGATTTAGAAGTTGTTCCAAATATGAACTTGTCGATCACGCTGTGTTTGTGACAACAATGGTGTTGTGGCCAACTCGAGAGAGCCTCAGAGTCATAAGAGGGGCAAGCACATTCAGCGAAAGTATCATCTGATGCAGGAGATTGTGCACCGCGGAGACGTGACTGTCACGCAGATAGCATCGGAGCACAATGTTGCTGATCAATTTACAAAGGCCTCACGGCTAAGGTGTTTGAGGGTCACCTAGAGAGTTTAGGTCTTCGAGTGCTTCCTGACTAGGGCAAGTGAGAATATTGTAAAGGGTATTCAATGCCCTAGTTTATTGTAATTTATTGTACATTTGAGAAATGTATATTGTACTCCACTTGCTTAGTCCAAGTGTGAGTTTGTTGGGATGTATGTCCTAATCTCTATTTGTTTGTATTATTACCTATTAAAATAAATAAGAGTTATTTCTTTCATCATTTTGTGTCTCACATATTTACAAACTTTGTCCAATAAACTAAGCTCCAGGGTCATTGAATTTATGAGAGAACTAGAACTTGAACGGCGTGTAGTGGACACACAGGGAGGATCACGTTCGAGTTAATGACCCGAACGGTCTACAGTATACGGATAGGGTTGGAGACCTAATCCTGGATACGTTGTGGATGCAACCCGCTTTGTATTAGATACACACTAGGTGATCTGACTCATTCATGTGGTTTACATGCGAGTGAGAGCATCCTGTGCAATGAGATTATACAAGACCGGACCGTGAATTATTAGACTTACTGATGTAACACCGTTGACAGTAGGACTAATAACTTTGTAGATGACCAATAGTGACTTGACCTTAATCCTGAGCGTGTTACGTGTTGGGATTTTTGTCCTAATCTCATTCAATTTGTAAATTACTATTTGAAATTAATAAAGGTTATTTATTTCATCTTTTGTGTTTCGCATTTTATACAAACTGTGACCAATAAACTAAGCTCTAGGGTCATTGAATATATGAGAGAACTAGAACTTGAACGGTGTGTAGTGGACACACGGGGAGGATCACGTTCGAGTAAATGACCGGAACGGTCTACAATATATGGATGGGGTTGGAGACCTAATCCTGGATACACTGTGGATGCGGCCCGCTTTGTATTAAGATACAAACGAGGTAATCTGACTCGTTCATGTGGTTGACATGCGAGTGGGGGCATCTTGTACAATGAGATTGTATAAGACCGGACCGTGAATTATTAGACCTGCTGATGTAACACCGCTGATGCAGATGGGACTAATAACTTCGTGAGATGACCATTAGTGACTCGACACGAATCTCGAGCGTGTTACGGACTCCACATCTGCGCGATCATGTCCTTTGACTAATACGGGTGAGGGTGGTCACGATTACTTCCCAATATGCCTATCTTCTCAGGGACAGGACCAAGTAGGGAGCTGGGAACTTAACTACGCGAGATGGAATTCACTCGTTCCCGCCTTAAGGGAAACTAGAAGGGTTGTTCCCTTAAGTGTTGTCTTCAGGGCTTGGACAACAGGCGCCCACCCTCTCACTAGCACGAGAGGGTTGTTGTGTATGGTTGGATCATTACAACGTTGTTGTTCATTAGAGGAGTAGTGGGGACTTAAGGAGAAAGAAGTAGACACAGGGGTAAAACGGTACTTTGACCCACCAGTGTCTACGAACAACCTGTGAAGGGTCGACTCATGGGTATTGGTTATATCAGTGGACACGTAATATCTTACACTGACGGGAGTGCAGCTACGGGCTTTAGTGGAGTGTTACTGTAGCTAATGAAGGTTGATTAACCGGGTCAAGGAGTTTGATAGGTTAATCTTGGATCATTGGAGCTCGTCACTGTAGGTCCATTAGGTCACTTGGTTGGCTCAAACTGGATTAAAAGAAGGTTTACTATTTTGGTGTGAATTGAAGTGTTCAAGTTCACTAAAGGGCATTTATGTCATTTACATGAGATATAAATGATATAATATGTAGTTTAATGTGAATGAGATTCATAATAAACTATAGGTTAGCCTAATTGTTGAATTAGGGCTAATTTGGAGAAATTAGGATGAGAGATATTAAATTGGATGTGATTCAATTTAATAAATGCACAATATAGCAAATGTGATTTGTAAAATGAGATATGAGATATCTTAGAATATGTGGTTATGCAAATATGATTTGCATAACCTATAGTTGTGGTAAAATGGTAAATAGGAGAAGATTTCAACTCCACCTATCTCCATTATTTAAACCCCTTTTGCAAGAAGAGTTGTAAGGGTGGTTGCTCATTTTTTGGTTTTCTCACCAAAGCAACTAAACAATTCTCTCTCAACTCAAGCTCTCTCTCTCAATCTCTCCTCCCTACCAAAAGGAAAGATCCCACCATCTTCCTTCTTCCAAAAGAAGAACAACCGAGAAATCGAGTGGTTGTGTTCGGTCGGTGATTGTGAGAAGGGTTCGAGATCGTTGAGTTCGAGGAAGCCACGAAGAGTTCGTGATCGTGAACGGAAAGGAAATTTCGAAGAACGTCTTCAACAAGTAAGTACTTGCTGTTTTCATTCCTAAATATGCATGTTTAGCCTTAATCTAAATGTTAGATAGTTTTAATGAAATTTAGTTCACCACGACGATTCAGTCGTCTTCCACTGCACGGGGAGTTTCATTCCCTTCAATTGGTATTAGAGTCATACGTTGGTTCTTGTTGTGCACTGTTTTTCGTTAAAATTAGGTGGGTATTGCCTTTAATTCATGAGATGAATGTTGGTTTGCAAGATGGATGTTTTCGGTTTTTGCATTAGTTTAGATTTACATTTTATGTTGATGTGATAAATGTAAGGGCCCGTGTTTTTTGGCATTTTAATGTAAATCGAGTCTGTAAGTCCGAGTCGTTCGTGGCAAGAGTTGTTGTGAAGAAATCGGAGCGGAAACGGGCGAGAATCGATGAAGAATAGCAAGAGGAGCTTGTTGTTCTGTCGACAGCGTTGAGACGCTGTTCATCGGCGTCTCAACGCTGCGCATGCGGTCGGAGGCCTAGCTGCAGAGCAGCGTTGCAACGCCGAGACGTGGAGCATGCGGGGCGTGACGCTGGATGCTGCAACGTTGCAATGTTGCCTACGACGTTGCAACGCTATAGCGTAGTGGGCAGTTGGGCGAGGCGCGCGCGTAAGATTGTGGGGTTGTGCTCTTAGTGGGCAGTTTTACAACGTGAATTTTCTTTTATTTTTATTTATGAAATGTATTTATATATTTATATAATTTATTTTATTAAATACTATTAATATAATAGTTATATTAATGTTATTTAATTAAATAAATGCCCCTAGGTGCCAAAACTAGTCCATTTTTTGCTATTTAATTATTTTATGCATGAGATGTATGATTTAATTAATTTCTATGTGCATAATGTATGCCATATAGATTTAAAATCCTACCTTAGGTTAAACATTTCATGCATCATTTATATTATAAGTGTTAATATATAGTTTGCATGATAGGTTACATTATAAGAGTTATAATATAATAAATGCATGTTTTAATTTATCTAATATAAGTGTTATATTTTTTAAGTTAATGTATGCTCATGCATTTTAATTTCATGTGGTGAATTATTATGTTATTGTATATAGTTATTCATGTGATGAATGATCAAGCACTATAACATAGAAATGCATGTAACCTAAGTTAATTATTAGTTTTAAAATGTTTAGAATTTGAATAATTAGACTTAGGTTTTCTAGTTCTAATAAGATTAGAATTAAGAAATCAAAATGTAATTTTTGAATGGTGACTGATTAGTAACTCTGTCTAAGGAAGGTTTTGTCTAAGGTTGGAGTATTTAAGTTGATGCTTGGGAAACATCCCTACCTGGAAACCAACCTGGGAGTGAATTCGGTCCGGAGATTCTTAGATTATATTTTTCGTGACTGCTGTTAATTAAAAGTTGATTAATTTACTCACATAGACCTAAGGAATAATGTGATTATAAACTTAGGCTAAGTACCATATAAGAGTTATATTAGTAGACTTAGGTAAATTTTAGCCGGTTTATCTAGGTCAATCCCGAATAACATAAAGTGTTGAGCGGGAGGAAATAAAGTGTATAAGATACATTTAATTTTTCGACCACAAATCTCCGTTAAGTCCGCACTGTGAGATCCATACTCGGCCTCGTGGTGCAAATGGGAGCGCCCCCCTTCGGATGGTCTTTGTATGGATCAATATCAACGTGGATGGAGAGAGTACTTATAGTGAGTGGGAGCGAGACCAATGAAAACGGGACCCACGGTCTCTTCTTTCGATTCACACTGTGAGACCCCTATGATCCGCCTGCTAGTTTGGCTTGGACCAGACAATCCCTTCGGAAAGCCTTGATCATGGGAGTCGGAACACCGTGAATTCTCGAAAGGGATGCAGTTTCCTTGTTGGTTTTCCTTCGTGGTTCACCCTTCGATGGCTATTGTTTGGACGGATACTTGGAAACTTAAAGATTGAGGGTGAAACTCTTTGAATTCGTTAAGTGTTAATGAATTCGACCAAATAATGGTAACTGGACGCCTAATGGAATAAGAGTTATTCTAGGGTTAGGGTCTGGTCGAGAAAGTCTCGTCCTAGAGGAGGAGTGTTTCTGTTCACCCTTCGGTGGCGGTTATTCTAAACCTTTAGGATATCATTGCAAATTTTAAATGACCTAGGGATCATAGGATTAAATTTTGCTAAAACTTGATTGGTTTTCAAAAGTTTGTGCGAGACTGACACAAAATTATTTGATTTTTCAGCTAAAATATCTCTAGCTCAATAATCGCTTTACTCGCTTCCGACAAATTAATGGGAGATAACTTCCAAACGTGGAAGAATAACATAAACACGATTCTAGTAACTGACGACCTGAAGTTCGTGCTTCTCGAGGAGTGTCCTCGATTCTTGAAGCTCGACTACATCACGAAGTGTTCGTGATGCATACGATCGATGGATCAGGGCGAATGAAAAGACCAAGGTCTATATCATTGCCAGCTTATCTGAAGTATTGGAAAAGAAGCACAAGTTGATGATCACCGCTAAGGAGATCATGGAGTCGTTGCAGGACATGTTTGGACAACAGTCCTTTCAGGTCAGGCACGATTTGCTCAAACATGTCTTCAACGCACGGATGAAAGAAGGGACGTCTGTCCGTGAACATGTTCTGGACATGATGACCCACTTTAATCTAGCGGAGATGAACGGGGCTTCGATCGACGAGTCGAGCCAGGTCAGCTTTATTTTGGAGACTCTTCCGAAGAGTTTCCTTCAGTTTCGTAGCAATGCTGTTATGAACAAAATTAGTTACACTCTGACCACCCTTCCGAACGAGCAGGCTATAGAACTTCCAAATCCTTGATGAAGATCGGGCACCTAAGCCGAGAGGCAAATGTTGCCTACAGGTCTTATCACAGGGGTTCGACCTCTGGGACTAAACCTGTTGCTCCTTCTCACCCGAAAGGGAGGAAGAAGAAAATGAAGAAGGGTAAAGCTGATCGAGCTGCCGCCCAAAAGGGCAAGAAGGCCAAGGAAGTTGTAGAGAAAGGAAAGTGTTTCCAATGCAATGGGGATGGTCACTGGAAGAGAAACTGTCCCAAGTTCCTTACCGAGAGGAAGAATCAAGGTAAATATGATTTACTGGTAACTAAAACTTGTTTAGTGGAGAGTAGTGACTCTGCCTGGATTTTGGATTCGGGCGCCACTAACCATGTTTGTTCTTCTTTTCAGGGAATTGATTCCTGGCAGCAACTGCGAGAGGGTGAGGTGACTCTACGGGTTGGATCCGGAGTGATAGTGTCTGCTGCAGCTATCGACAAAGTGAAGCTTTTCTTTGGCAGGAATTACATTTTGTTAGACAACATGTATATAGTTCCAGGAATTACTAGAAACCTCGTTTCTATTTTCTGTTTCTTTTCATAATAATAAAACGTTTATTTCCAGAAATGATAATCTTATTTGTTCTGCTTCACTTAAGTCAAATTTGAATGTTTTAAAGCCTAATTCGGTCAAAAGCGTTTTGAACACTGAGTTATTTAAAACTGCAGAAACACGAACTAAGAGAGTTAAAGTTTCTCCAAAAGAAAATGCCCATCTTTGGCATCTAAGGTTAGGCCACATTAATCTCAATCGGATTGAGAGACTAGTGAAGAGTGGACTTCTAAGTCAGTTGGAAAAAAACTCTTTACCGGTGTGTGAGTCATGCTTCGAAGGCAAAATGACCAAACGTCCTTTTAGTGGAAAGGATATAGAGCCAAGGAGCCCCTTGAGCTTATACATTCTGACCTCTGTGGTCCGATGAGTGTTAAAGCACGAGGTGGTTACGAATACTTCGTTTCTTTCATTGATGATTATTCGAGGTATGGGTACATTTACCTAATGCATAAGAAGTCTTAAACTCTTGAAAAGTTCAAGGAGTATAAGACTGAGGTTGAAAACCTGTTAGGTAAAACCATAAAAACACTTCGATCGAATCGAGGTGGAGAGTATATGGACACTGAATTCCAAGACTATATAATAGAAAACGAAATTACATCCCAACTCTCAGCACCTGGTATGCTACAATAGAATGGTGTATCGGAGAGGAGAAACATAACCCTGTTGGACATGGTTCGGTCGATGATGAGCTATGCTCGTCTCCTAATTCCTTTTGGGGTTACGCAGTAGAGACTACAGTGTATATTTTGAACAACGTTCCGTCGAAGAGTGTTTGTGAAACACCTTTCGAACTCTGGAATGGTCGTAAAGGTAGTTTACACCATTTCAGAATTTGGAGATGCCCGACCCACGTGTTGGTGTCAAACTCGAAGAAATTGGAACTTCGTTCCAAATTGTGCCTATTCGTAGGTTACCAAAAAGAGACTAGGGGTGGTCTATTTTTCGATCCTAAGGAAAATAGGGTGCTTGTGTCGACAAACGCCACTTTCCTTGAGGAAGACCACATCAGGGATCATTTGCCTAGGAGAAAAATCGTGTTGAATGAAATGAACAATACATCAACAAGAGTTGCTGATGGGGCTAGTACGTCAACAAGTGTTATTGATCCTAGCACGTCAAGTCAAGTCCGTTCCCAAGTGTTGGGAATGCCTCGACGTAGTGGGAGAATTGTTAGACAACCTGAACGTTACATGGGTTTGGCTGAAACCCAAGTCGTCAATCCTGATGATGACTGTGAGGATCCATTGACATATGATCAGGCAATGGCTGATGTTGACAAGTACGAATGGATTAAAGCTATGGACCAGGAAATGGAGTCGATGTACTTCAATTCTGTCTGGGAGCTTGTGGACCAACCGGATGGGGTAAAACCTATAGGTTGCAAATGAATCTACAAGCGTAAACGTGGCGTAGATGGGAAGGTGCAGACCTTCAAAGCACGACTAGTGGCAAAGGGTTTTACCCAGGTCGAAGGGGTTGACTATGAGGAAAGCTTTTCACCTGTTGCCATGGTAAAGTCGATCAGGATCGTTATGGCCATTGCCGCGTATTATGACTACGAGGTATGGGAGATGGATGTCAAGACCGCCTTTCTGAATGGCAACCTTGATGAAACCATCTACATGGACCAGCCCAAAGGGTTCATAACCCAAGGCCAAAAGCAAAAGGTTTGCCGGCTTCATAGGTCTATTTATGGCCTGAAACAAGCCTCGAGGTCTTGGAATATAAAGTTTGATGAGGCAATCAAATCTTATGGCTTTGATCAGAATGTTGACGAGCCTTGTGTCTACAAGAAAATCGTCGACAAAACGCTCGCATTTCTGATATTATACGTGGATGGTATTCTTCTCATTGGGAATGAGGTAGAATTTATTACTAACGTAAACAAATGGCTAGCTTCGCAATTCCAAATGAAAGATTTGGGAGAAGCTTAGTATGTTCTAGGTATCCAGATAGTTCGGAACTAGAAGAACAGAATGCTGGCCATGTCTCAAGCGTCTTATATGGACAAGATGTTGTCTAGATATAAGATGTAGAACTCCAAGAAGGGCTTGCTGCCTTTCAGGCATGGGGTTCACTTGTCTAAGTATCAGTATCCTAAGACTCCTCAAGAGGTTGGGGATATGAGACGAATCCCCTATGCTTCAGTTGTAGGGAGCCTTATGTAGGCCATGCTGTGTACTAGGCCCGACATCTGTTATCAGTAGGTATCAATCCAATCCAGGATTAGATCACTTGACAGTCGTAAAGGCAATCCTCAAGTATCTTAGGAGAACGAGGAACTATAACTTAGTGTATGGCAGTGAGGATTTGATCTTTACCGGATAGACAGATTCTGATTTTCAGACCGATAAGGATTCTAGGAAATCCACTACGGGGTCAACCTTCATTCTGAATGGAGGAGTTGTCGTATGGCGAAGCATCAAGCAGAGATGCATCGCTGATTCCACTATGGAAGCGAAGTACGTTGTGACTTGTGAAGCTGCAAAGGAAGCTGTTTGGCTTAAGAAGTTCATGAAGGATTTGGAAGTTGTTCCAAATATGAACTTGCCGATCACACTGTTTTGTGACAGCAGTGGTGCAGTAGCCAACTCCAGAGACCCTCAGAGCCATAAGAGAGACAAACACATTGAGCGGAAGTATCACCTTATACGGGAGATTGTCACCACAGCGACGTGACAGTCACGCAGGTAGCGTCGGAGCACAACGTAGCTGATCCATTTACAAAGCCCCTCACGGCTAAGGTGTTTGAGGATCACCTAGAGAGTCTAGGTCTTCGAGTACTTCCTGACTAGGGCAAGTGGGAGATATGTAAATGGGTATTCAATGTTTTTGCTACATTTCAGAAATGTTTTTGCTCCACTAGCTTAGTCCAAGTGAGAGTTTGTTGGGATTTTTGTCCTAATCTCGTTCAATTTGTAAATTACGATTTAAAATTAATAAAGGTTATTTATTTGATCTTTTGTGTCTCCATTTTATACAAACTTTGACCAATAAACTAAGCTCCAGGGTCATTGAATATATGAGAGAACTAGAACTTGAACGGTGTGTAGTGGACACACAGGGAGGATCACGTTCGAGTAAATGACCCGAACGGTCTACAGTATATGGATGGGGTTGGAGACCTAATCCTGGATACACTGTGGATGTGGCCCGTATTAAAATACAAACGAGGTGATCTAACTCGTTCATGTGGTTGACATGCGAGTGAGGGCATCCTGTACAATTAGATTGTACAAGACCGGACCGTGAATTATTAGACGTGTTGATGTAACACCGTTGACAATAAGGACTAATAACTTCGTAGATGACCATTAGTGACTCGACCTGAATCCTGAGCGTGTTACGGACTCCTGTCTGCGGGGGTCTGTCCTTTGACTAGTACGGTGAGGGTGACCACAGTTACTCGCCCAATATGCCTATCTTCTCACAGACAGGACCAAGTAGGTAGCTGGAAACTTAACTACACGAGATAGAATTCACTCGTTCCCGCCTTTAGGGAAACTATAGGGGTTGTTCCCTTAAGTGTTGTCTCCAGGGCTTGGACAATGGGTGTCCACCCTCTCACTAGCACGAGAGGGTTGTTGTGTATGGTTGGACCATTACAACGTTGTTGTTCATTAGAGGAACAGTGGGGACTTAAGGAGCAAGAAGTAGACACAGGGGTAAAACGATAATTTGACCCAATAGTGTCTACGAACAACCTGTGAAGGGTCGACTCATGGGTATTGGTTATATCAGTGTACACGTAATATCTTACACTGACGAGAGTGGACTACGAGCTTTAGTGGAGTGTTATCGTAGCGAATGAAGGTTAATTAACTGGATAGGTTAATCTCGGATCATTGGAGCTCGTCACTGTAGGTCCATTAGGTCCCTCGGTTGGCTCAAACTGGATTAAAAGAAAGTTTACTATTTTGGTGTGAATTGAAGTGTTCAAGTTCACTAAAGGGCATTTATGTCATTTATATGAGATATAAATGATATAATATATAGTTTAATGTGAATGAGATTCATAATAAACTATAGGATAGCATAATTGTTGAATTAGGGCTAATTTGGAGAAATTAGGATGAGAGATATTAAATTGGATGTGATTCAATTTAATAAATCCACAATATTGAAAATGTGATTTGTAAAATGATCAATGAGATATCTTATAATATGTGGTTATGCAAATATGATTTGCATAACCTATAGTTGTGGTAAAATGGTAAATAGGTGGAGATTTCAACTCCACTTATCTCCATTATTTAAACCCTTTTTGCAAGAAGGGTTGTAAGGGTGGTTGCTCATTTTTTTGTTTTCTCGCCAAAACAACTAAACAATTCTCTCTCAAATCAAGCTCTCTCTCTCAATCTCTCCTCCCTACCAAAAGGAAAGATCCCACCATCTTCCTTCTTCCAATAGAAGACCAACCGAGAAATCGAGTGGTTGTGTTCGATCGGTGATCGTGAGAAGGGTTCGAGATCGTTGAGTTCGAGGAAGCCACGAAGAGTTCGTGATCGTGAACGGAAAGGAAAATTCGAAGAACGTCTTCAACAAGTAAGTACTTGTTGTTTCCTTTCCTAAATATGCATGTTTAGCCTTAATCTAAATGTTAGATAGTTTTAATGAAATTTAGTTGCACAACTTCACCACGACGATTCGATCGTCTTCCGCTGCACGGAGAGTTTCATTCCCTTCAATTGATATCAGAGTCATACGTTGGTTCTTGTTGTGCATTGTTTTTCGTTAAAATTAGGTGGGTATTGCCTTTAATTCATGAGATGAATGTTGGTTTGCAAGATGGATGTTTTCGGTTTTGACATTAGTTTAGATTTACATTTTATGTTGATGTGATCAATGTAAGGGCCCGTGTTTTTGGGCATTTTAATGTAAATCGAGTCTGTAAGTCCGAGTGGTTCGTGGCAAGAGTTGCTGTGAAGAAATCGGAGCGAAAACGGGCGAGAATCGACAAAGAATAGCAAGAGGAGCTTGTTGTTACGTCGGCGGCGTTGAGCCGCTCATTCGCCGGCGTCTCGGTAGCTGCGCGCGCATGCGGTTGGAGGCCTAGCTGCAGAGCAGCGTTGCAACGCTAGGTGTAGCGTTGCAATGCCGAGGCGTGGAGCACGCGGGGCGTGACGCTGGATGCTGCATGTTTAGCCTAGTTTCTATAGGATAGAAACAATTTTGAGAAAACGTTTTTCACAACGAATCCACGACGATTCAATCATTTTTCCGCTGCGGGATTTTCATTCCGTTCAATTCTTTGTGAGGTTAATGTCTTCAATGTCGACTCGATTTAAGGTTGCTCGATTTGATGGGAATGGTGATTTCGGGTTATGGAGAAAGAAGATTAAAGGTCTTTTGGTTCAGCAAAGGGTAGCAAAAATCTTGTGTGACGAAAAGGACCTTCTGGCTACACTCACAGAAGATGAATGAAAGGAAATGGATGAAATTACCTATTCGATAATTTTACTCTATCTTTCAAATGGTGTACTTAGGCAAGTGGATGAGGCAACTACCACGATAGAATTATGGAAGAAATTAAAGAGTCTTTATCTGACCAAGTCTTTGTCAAATAAATTATATCTAAAGGAGAAATTTTTTGGATATAAGATGGATCAGATTAAAGGCTTAGAAGAGAACTTGGATGATTTTCGAAAGATTGTGGTCGGTCTCAATAACATGGATGAGAAGATGTCAGATGAGAATCAAGCAGTCATTCTTTTGAATTCTTTGTCGGATACATTTCGAGAAGTTAAAGCAACCATAAAATATGAAAGAGATTCTCTGACCAAGGATATTGTGGTGGATGCTTTGAAAACGAGAAATCTTGAAATTAAGAAAGAACGCAGGGAATGAGTGTTACTTATGGTCAAGGGGACAACTGAAAAGAAGAATTGGAAAGGAAAAGAGTCTAGAAGCAGGTCTAATTCCAAGGGAAAAGGCCAGAAGTGTTACTTATATCGTAAGGAGGGACATTTTAAGAAAGATTGTCCTTTAAACAAGAACAAATAAACTTCTAATGATAAGAAGAGTGAATTGAGTGCAGCTAATACAACAGATGGGTATGTTTCAGCAGAGGTCTTGATGGTGTCCAGTAGAGACTTTCAAGAGGAATGGATCATGGATTCTGGTTGCACATTTCACATGACTTCCAGGTGGGACTATCTGATCGATTTTCAGGAAGTCAATGAGGGAAAAGTTTTACTGGGTGATAATGACATCTGTAATGTGAGAGGAACATGGTCAATTCGGCTTGCAACACATGATGGTTTGATCGGAGTTCTTACAAATGTAAGGTATGTTCCAGAACTCAAACGAAATCTAGCTTCATTAGGTGAATTAGATAGATCAGGTTATTCATATAAATCTGTGAAGGGAGTTCTGAAAGTTTCCAAAGGATCCTTGGTTAAATTGAAAGGAACCTTGAGGAATGGTCTATATGTGTTGGAAGGTTCTACGATTACAAAAAACGTTGCAGTTACATCTAGTAAAGGAACAGATATGGCAATGTTATGGCATAGAAGGTTGGCTCACGTGAGTGAAAGAGGGCTATAGTCTCGCATATTTTATAAACTTAATCCAATAAACTAAGCTCCAGGGTCATTGTATTATGAGAGAACTAGAACTTGAACGGTGTGTAGTGGACACACAGGGAGGATCACGTTTGAGTTAATTACCCAAACGGTCTACAGTATACGGATGAGGTTGGAGACCTAATCCTGGATACGTTGTGGATGCAACCCGCTTTGTATTAGATACAAACGAGGTGATCCAGCTCGTTCATGTGGTTGACATGTGAGTGGGGGCAACCTGTGCAATGATATTGTACAAGACCGAACCGTGAATTATTAGACTTATTGATGTAACACCGTTAATAGTATAGGACTAATAAATTCGTAGATGACCATTAGCGACTCGACCTTAATCCTAAGCGTGTTACAGACTTCTGTCTGCCGGGGTCTGTCCTTTGACTAGTACGGGTGTGGGTGGCCATAGTTGCTCGCCCAATATGCCTATCTTCTCAGGGACAGGACCACGTGGGGAGCTGGGAACTTGGCTACGCGAGATGCAATTCACTCGTTCTCGAATTAGGGAAACTAGAGGGTTGTTCCCTTAAGTGTTGTCTCCAGGGCTTGAACAATGGGGCACCATCCTCTCACTGGCCCGAGAGGGTTGTTGTTTGTGGTTGGACCATACAACGTAGTTGTTCATTAGAGGAGTAGTGAGACTTAAGGAGCAAGAGGTAGAGACAGGGGTAAAACGATAATTTGACCCAGCTGTGGCTATGAACAATCTGTGAAGGGTCGACTCATGGGCATTGGTTATATCGATGGACACACTTGTCCTACAGTGATGGGAGTGCACCTACTGGCTTTAGTGGAGTGTTACCGTAGCTAATAAATGTTGAATAACCGGGTCAAAGAGTTTGACAGGTTAATTTCGGATCATTGGAGCTCTTCATCTGTAGGTCTATTAGGTCTCTTGGTTGGCTTAAATTGGATAAATTGAGGGTTTATAGTTTGGAGTGCATTTGAAGCGTTCAAATTCATTATTTGGGTATTTATGTCATTTATATGTGATATAGATGACATAATGTATAGTTTGATGTGAATGAGATTCATAATAAACTATAGTATAGCCTAATTGATTAATTAGTGCTAATTGGAGAAATTGAATTGAGAGAAATTAAATTGATGTGATTCAATTTAAAATTCCACATTACGCAAATGAGATTTGTATAGTAAGGTATGAGATACCTTATATTATGTGATATGCAAATATGATTTGCATATCATATGGTTGTGGTAAAATGGTGATTTGGTGGAGATTTTAACTCCACCACACACCGATATATAAAGGGCTTGCAAGAAGCCTTTGTAGAGACTTATGCCATTTTTTGGATTTTCATCCAAAGAGAGCAAGTCTAATTCTCTAAAAAATTCTCTCTCAATTCTCTAGATTTCTCTCCTCACCCAAAACCAAAATGAGTCCCACAACTCTCCCTCAACCTCCCGAGAACAACCGAGAAGACCCTTTAGAAGTGTATTGTTGTTCGATTCGAGGATCGAGTCCGTGGAGATCGTTGGTTTGAGAGGGATCGAGATCGAGAAGGAGAAAACGTTGAAGAAGAGTTCCTCAAGAGGTTAATACGTTTACCTACTGTTTTCTTCTAAATATTTTGCATGTTTAGCCTAGAATTTATGTGATAAGTTCAATTTTAAGAAAGGAATTGCACAACGAAACAACGACGTTTCACAACGTCTTCCGCTGCGTGAATTCAAATCCCTTCAATTGGTATGAGAGGCAATCATTGCTCTTCATTAAGTATTATGTAATTTCTTAAAATTAGGTGGGTAGCATTAATTTTTCATGAGATGAATGTTAATGTTTGCATGTTTTGATGTTTTCGGTTTTTGGCACTTAGATAGGTTTACATTAAAGTTGATGAGATCAATGTAAGGGCCCGTTGTTTTGGACATTTTTTAATGTAAATCGAGTCTGTAAGTTCGTGTCGTTCGTGGCAAGGGTTGCTGTAAAGAAAACGGAGCGAAAACGGGCAATTTTAGTGAAAAATAACAAAGGATGTTTGCTGGAATTTCATCAGCGTCGCGACACTGTTCTTTGGCGTTGCAACGCCATCCATGCTGTTGGAGAAGCTGCTGCAGTGCAGCATTGCGATGCAAGGGGTTGCGTTGCAATGCCGCAACGTTGAGAACGCTAGGCTTGACGCTGGAGTTGCAGCGTTGCAACGCTAGCCACAGCGTTGCAATACCATCGCGTAGTGGGCAGCAGTTCGCGAGAAAATCCAGCGTAGTGGCAAAGTGGCTGTTCAAAGGGACTCAGAGGTCGGCGGTTCGAGGCCAGCTGACAACCGTTTTTTATTTTTAATTTATTTTTTTTGTAAAATGAATTTTAATTAATTTAATTTTAATATTAATATAATTGTTATATTAATGTTAATTAATTAAATTAATGTCCCTATAGTGCCAAAAATCGGTCCAATTATGTTATTTATTAAATTATGCAATTGTTGTATGATTTATATATTCTATGTGTATTATGTATGTCATATAGATTAAAATCCCACCTTAGGTTAAACATTTCATGCATCATTTAATTATAAGAGTTATAATATATAGTATACATGATAGGATTATATTATAAGTGTTATAATATAATGTATGTATTTTAATTTAATTAATATAGGAGTTATATTTCTTAGATTAAAAGCATTGATATGCATGAGATGTATGTATGTTATATAGTTTAATTATTCATGAAATGAATGATCAAGCATAATAACATAGAAATGCATGTAACCTAAGTTAATTATTAGTTTTAAATTGTTTAGAACTTGAATAATTAGACTTAGGTTTTCTAGTTCTAATAAGATTAGAATTAGGAAATCAATATGACTTATGAATGGTGACTAATTAATAACTCTATCTAAGAAAGGTTTTGTCTAAGGCTGGGGTATTTAAGCTGACGCTTTGCGGAACACCCCTACCTGTGAACCGACCTGGGAGTGAATTTGGTCCGGTGATTCATAGGTTATATTCTCGTGAGTGACGTTAATTAAGAGTTAATTAATTTACTCACATAGACCTAAGTTAATAATGTGATTATAGACTTAGACTAATCCAATATAAGTGTTATATTTGTAGACTTTGGTAAAATATAGTCGATTTATCTAGGTCAATCTCGATTATTTTAAAGTGCTGAGTGGGAGGAAATAAATTGTATGAGATACATTTAATTTTCATCCACAAATCTCCGTTAAGTTCACACCGTGAGATCCATACTCGACCTCGTAGCGCAAATGGGAGCATCCCCCTACGGGTGGTATTTGTATGGGTCAAAATTCAACGTGAATGGAGAGAGTACTTATAGTGAGTGGGAGCGGGACCTGTGAAAACGGGACCCACGGTCTCTTCTTTCGATTCACACCATGATACACCTATGATCCGCCTGCTAGTTTGGCTTAGACCAGACAATCCCTACGGAGGGCATTGATCATGGGAGTCGGAACACCGTGAATTCACGAAAGGGATACGATTTCCTTGTTGGTTTTCGTTCGTAGTCCTCCCTACGACGGCTATTGTTTGGACGGATACTTGGAAATTTAAAGATAGAGGGTGACACTCAAAGAATTCTTTAAGAGTTAATGGATTCAGACTGCTAAATGGTAACTTGATACCTAATGGAATAAGGGTTATTCTGGTATTAGGGTCTGGTCGAGAAAGTCTCGTCCCAGAGGAGGAGTGGTTTTGTCTACCCTACGGTGGTGGTCATTCTAAACCTGTGGGGTATCATTGTAAATTTTGATGACCTTGGAATCATAGGATAAAAATTTGCTAAAACCTGATTGGATTTTCAAAGTTTTTGCGAGACTAATACAAAGTTTTTCATTTTTTCAGCAACAAAATATCAAACGCTTTTAATCCTCTTTTAGCTTCCGATAAGTTAGTCGGTGATATATTTCAAACGTGGAAAGACAATATTGACACGATTTTGGTAAATGACGACCTAAAGTTCGCGCTCACTGAGGAGTGCTCTCAGGTGCCCGGTCCAACAATCATATTCAACAAACTATAAACCTTCCAGCCCTTGGTGCAAATCAAGGGACAAGAAGCTGAGGCAAGTATTGCCTTTAGATCTTTTCACAGGGGTTCGACCTCTGATATAAAGTTTGTAGATTCTTCAGGCCCGAAAGGGAAGAAGAAGAAGTTGAAGGAGGTTAAGGTTGACCGCGTTGCCGCCCAAAAGGGCAAAGAGATCAAGGAAGTTGCAAGAAAGTGTTTCTACTACAACAAGGACGATCACATGAAAAAGAGTTATCCAAAGTTCCTTAACGAAAAGAAGAAGGCAGGTAAATGTGATTTACTTGTTACAAAAACTTGTTTAGTGGAGAGTAATGACTCTGTCTAGATATTGGATTCAGGCGCCATTAACCATGTTTGCTCTTCTTTTCAAGGATTAAGTTCTTGCCAGCGGCTGCAAGAGGGTGAGATAACGCTCAGGGTTGGATCCGGAGAAGTTGTCTCAGCTGCAGCGATCGACACAGTGAAGCTATTTTTTGGCGGAAGTACTTATTATTAGATAATATGTACATAGTTCCAGGGTATACTAGAAACCTAGTTTCTATTTCCTGCCTATTAGAACAAAGTATTTCCGTTTCTTTCATGAGTAATAAAGCGTTTATTTCTCAAAATGGAAATTTGTTATGTTCTGCTTCACTTGAGAGTAATTTGTATGTTTTAAAGCCTAATTCGGTCAAAAGTGTTTTGAATATTGAATTGTTTTAAACACCAGAAATGATAACTAAGAGATTAAAAGTTTCTCCAAAACAAAGTGCCCATCTTTGGCATCTAAGGTTAGGCCACATAAATCTCAATAGGATTGAGAGACTAGTGAAGAGCGGACTTCTAAGCGAGTTGAAAAAAAACTCTTTCCCAATTTGAGAGTCATGCCTTGAAAGCAAAATGACCAAACGTCCTTTTAGTGGAAAATGATATAGAGCCAAAGAGCCTCTTGAGCTTATACATTCTGACATTTGTGGTCCGATGAATGTTAAAGCACGAGGAGGTTACTACTTTGTATCTTTCATAGATTATTATTCGAGGTATGGGTACATTTACCTAATGCATAAGAAGTCTGAAACTCTTGAAAAGTTCAAGACTGAGGTTGAAAACCTGTTCGGCAAAACGATTAGAACACTTCGATCAGATCGAGGTAGAGAGTACATGGACACTCAATTTCAGGACTATATGATAAAACATGGAATTACGTCCCAACTCTCAGCACCTGGTATGCCACAGCAAAATGGTGTATTGGAGAAGAGAAATAGAACCTTGTTGGACATGGTTCGGTCGATGATGAGCTATGCTCGTCTCTCTAATTCCTTTTGGGGTTATGCAGTGGAGACTGCGATATACATTTTGAACACAGTTCCGTCGAAGAGTGTTTGTGAAACACCTTTCGAACTCTGGCATGGTCGTA
This sequence comes from Trichosanthes cucumerina, assembly GCA_036507285.1. Lineage (NCBI taxonomy): Eukaryota > Viridiplantae > Streptophyta > Magnoliopsida > Cucurbitales > Cucurbitaceae > Trichosanthes > Trichosanthes cucumerina. The sequence continues at coordinate 15,473,148 of CM071838.1, forward strand.
AAACCAGTTTGCGACATTTCAGAATTTGGGGATGTCCGACCCATGTGTTGGTGTCAAACCCGAAGAAGTTGGAACCCCGTTCAAAATTTTTCCTCTTTGTAGGTTACTCAAAAGAGACTAGGGGTGCTTTGTTTTACGATCGTAAGGATAATAGGGTGCTTGTGTCGACAAACGTCACTTTCCTTGAGGAAGACCACATCAGGGATCACTTACCAAGGAGTAAGATTATGTTAAACGAAATGGACAGTTCATCAACAAGAGTTGTTGATGTGGCTAGTACGTCAACAAGTGTTGTTGATCCTAGCTCGTCTAGTCAAGTCCGTTGTCAAGAGTTGAGAATGCCTCGACGTAGTGGGGGGACTGTGAGACAGCCTTAACGTTACATGGGTTTAGCTGAAACCCAAGTCGTCACCCCTGATGATGACTGTGAGGATCCATTGACCTATGATTGGGCAATGACAGACGTTAACAAAGACGAATGGATTAAAGCTATGGATCAGGAAATGGACTCGATGTACTTCAATTCCGTCTGGGAGCTTGTGAACCAACTGGATGGGGTTAAACCTATTGGTTGCAAGTGGATCTACAAGCGTAAACGTGGCATAGATGGAAAGGTGCATACCTTCAAAGCCAGACTAGTGGCAAAGGGTTTTACCCAGGTTGAAGGGGTTGACTATGAGGAAACCTTTTCTCTTGTTGCCATGGTAAAGTCTATTAGGATCCTTATGGCCATTGCCGCATATTATGACTATGAGGTATGGCAGATGGATGTCAAGACGACCTTTCTGAATGGTAATCTTGACGAGATCATCTACATGGACCAGCCCAAGGGGTTCATTACCCAAGGCCAAGAACAAAAGATTTGCCGACTTAAAAAGTCTATTTATGGACTGAATCAAGCCTCGAGGTCTTGGAATATAAGGTTTGATGAGGTGATCAAATCTTATGGTTTTAATCAGAATGTTGATGAGCCTTGTGTTTACAAGAAAATCATCAACAACACTGTCACATTTCTGATATTGTATGTGGATGATATCCTGCTCATTGGGAATGAGGTAGGATTTCTTACTAACATTAAAAAATGGTTGGCTTCACAATTCCAAATGAAAGATTTGGGAGAGGCTTAGTATGTTCTAAGTATCCAGATAGTCTGGAACCGGAAGAACAGAACACTAGTTATGTCTCAGGCATCTTACATTGACAAGATGTTATCTAGGTATAAGATGCAGAACTCCAAGAAGGGCTTGTTGCCTTTCAGGCATGAGGTTCACCTGTCTAACGATCAATGTCCTAAGACGCCTCAAGAAGTTGAGGATATGAGACGAATCCCCTATGATTCAGCTTTAGGGAGCCTCATGTATGCCATGTTGTGTACTAGGCCTAACATCTGTTATGTTGTTGGGATTGTCAGTAGGTATCAATAAAATCCAGGATTAGATCACTGGACAACCGTAAATGCAATCCTCAAGTATCTTAGGAGAACGAGGAACTACAAACTTGTGTATAGAAGTGGGGATTTGATCCTTACGAGATACACAGACTCTGACTTTCAGACCGAACAGTATTCTAGGAAATCCACTTCGGGGTCAGTGTTCATTCTGAACGGAGGAGCTGTAGTATGGCGAAACATCAAGCAGGGATGCATCATTGATTCCACGATGGAAGCCGAGTATGTTGCGGCTTGTGAAGCTGCAAAGGAAGCTGTTTGGCTTAGGAAGTTCATGCTAGATTTGGAAGTTGTTCCAAATATGAACTTGCGAGTGATCCTATTTTGTGACAACAGTAGTGCAGTAGCCAACTCGAGAGAACCTCGGAGTCATAAGAGAGGCAAACATATTGAGCATAAGTATCACCTGATACGGGAGATTGTGCACCGCGGAGACATGGCAGTCACGCAGATAGCATCGGAGCAAAACGTTGTTGATCCATTTACAAAGACCCTCACGACTAAGGTGTTTGAGGGTCACCTAGAGAGTCTAGGTCTTCGAGTGCTTCCTAACGAGGGCAAGTGGGAGTGTTATAAAAGGGTATTCAATGCCCTAGTTTATTGTAGTATTACTTTATTGTATTACTGTACATTTGAGAAATGTATTTTGTACTCCACTAGCATAGTCCAAGTGGGAGTTTGTTAGGATGTATGTCCTAATCGCGTGTAAGTTTGTAATATTCCAATTTGAAATAAATAAGAGTTATTTTTTCAATGTTTTGTGTCTCACATATTTTATAAACTTAATCCAATAAATTAAGCTCCAAGGTCATTATATTATGAGAGAACTAGAACTTGAACGGTGTGTAGTGGACACACGGGGAGGATCACGTTCGAGTTAATGACCTGAACGGTCTACAGTATACAGATAGGGTTGGAGACCTAATCCTGGATACGTTGTGGATGCGACCCGCTTTGTATTAGATACAAACGAAGTGATCCAGCTCGTTCATGTGGTTGACATGCGAGTGGGGGTATCCTGTGCAATGAGATTGTACAAGACCGGACTGTGAATTATTAGACTTACTGATGTAACACCGTTAACAGTATAGGACTAATAAATTCGTAGATGGCAATTAGCGACTCGACCTTAATCCTGAGCGTGTTACGGACTCCTGTCTGCGGAGGCCTGTCCTTTGACTAGTACGGGTGAGGGTGGCCACAGTTGCTCGCCTAATATGCCTATCTTCTCAGGGACAGGACCACGTGGGGAGCTGGGAACTTGACTACGCGAGATGGAATTCACTCGTTCCCGAATTAGGGAAACTAGAGGGTTGTTCCCTTAAGTGTTGTCTCCAGGGCTTGAACAACGGGGCCTCATCCTATCATTGGCCCGAGAGGGTTGTTGCTTATGGTTGGACCATACAACGTAGTTGTTCATTAGAGGAGCAGTGGGACTTAAGGAGCAAGAGGTAGACACAGGGGTAAAACGGTAATTTGACCCAGCCGTGGCTATGAAGAACCTGTGAAGGGTCGACTCATGCACATTGGTTATATCGATGGACACAACTTGTCCTACAGTGATGTGAATGCAGCTACAGGCTTTAGTGGAGTGTTACCGTAGCTAATGAATGTTGAATAACTGGGTCAAAGAGTTTGACAGGTTAATCTCGGATCATTGGAGCTCGTCATCTGTAGGTCCATTAGGTCTCCGATTGGCTCAAATTAGACAAATTGAGGGTTTATAGTTTCGTGTGAATTTGAAGTGTTCAAATTCATTATTTGGGTATTTATGTCATTTATATGTGATATAGATGACATAATGTATAGTTTGATGTGAATGAGATTCATAATAAACTATAGTATAGCCTAATTGATTAATTAGTGCTAATTGGAGAAATTGAATTGAGAGAAATAAAATTGAATGTGATTCAATTTAAAATTCCACAATTATGCAAATGAGATTTGTATAATAAGGTATGAGATACCTTATATTATGTGATATGCAAATATGATTTGCATATGATATGGTTGTGGTAAAATGATAATTTAGTGGAGATTTTAACTCCACCACACACGAATATATAAAGGGCTTGCAAGAAGCCTTTGTAGAGACTTATGCCATTTTTTGGATTTTCATCCAAAGAGAGCAACTCTAATTCTCTCAAAAGTTCTCTCTCAATTCCTCTAAGATTTCTCTCGTCACCCAAAACCAAAGGGAGTCCCACAACTCTCCCTCAACTTCCCAAGAATAACCGAGAAGATCGTTTGGAAGTGTCTTGTTGTTTGGTTCGAGGATCGAGTTTGTAGAGATCGTTGGTTCGAGAGGGATCGAGATCGAGAAGGAGAAAACGTTGAAGACGAGTTCTTCAAGAGGTTAGTACGTTTACCAATTGTTTTCTTCTAAATATTTTGCATGTTTAGCCTAGAATTTATGTGATAAGTTCAATTTTAAGAAAGGAATTGCACAACGAAACAACGACGTTTCACAACATCTTCCGCTTCGGAAATTCAAATCCTTCACCACAAACGCTTTGGCTCCCAAGGAATGGTCTTCTTTCTCCTCTTAGAGAGTGTATTTCAAAATTAGGGTACAAATTCTATCAATTTCGGTTTCCTTTGCAATGAACAAAACATGTAATATTTATAGGAATTTTCGACACAATGTTGCAACGTTGTGCCCTTGGCAGTATCAAATATCGAGATAGTGTTGTGGCGCTGCAAAGCAGCGTGCAACGTTACCTACACGGTTCGCCTAAGCATAAAAACAACACGAACGACGTTGCAACGCCCTGCAGGGCGTTGCAACGTCTTTCTCTCGGGTCAACTAGCTTGATATGCTCATTCTTCTTCTATTTGATGTTCTTTTAAGCTCCAAAAAGCCTTGATTTGAACCCGAGTGATCCATAATATCTCCAAATGACCTGTTTAAGTTCTTACCCTGAAATTCAATGATTAAAACACATAAAAGCTATGAAATTAACATGAAAACTAGCAAATTATAAGTCTAAAGATAGGACATTTTGTGTGTTATCAACATGCTTTTGCTTTATCCATTCCCTGCATGTCGGCGTGCCTCATTTAAGCTCTTTTGGGGTCGAAGACCCCTCCCTTGTCGTCAGAACAATTGGGCCTTTTTCTTTTAATGGCTTTTCCATCCTCATTTCGTACTCCCAGCGGTCGTTGGCCAGTTTTTGAAGTTGCTCCTTCCATTCTTCCGAACCCGGCTTGAGAGAAGAGATCTTTCTCTATGGATTCCTCCTTCTCTGATCTGGGCGGCGTAGCCCTAGGAGGTAGATTGGATAGTTGCATGAGGGTTTCCGACGCCTCATCCGTCGGAGCGCCCTTCGTTCGACGGCTGTGGGTTTTCATCGGAGTGTTCTTGCTTGCGGTTTGAACCTTGGAGTGTTCGAGAGAGAAGGTTTGGTCTTTCGAATGAGAGGGAAAATATTTAGGGGAAAATGGGGTCAATTCCTTAAAAGGGTCAAATTAAAGAGGAATCCTTGCCCTTAAAAATGTTGTTGCAAAATTGCTAGCATTTTTTATTTTGCCTAAACCTGCAAATTCCAAACGCCACAAAATGTTGTCGCAAAGTTGTTGGCATTTTTAACCTGCAAAATTCAAATGCCACAAAAATGATGTTGCAAAGTTGCCAACATTTTTAGGTCTTTCCCACCTGTAGATCAGTCGTATTTGTACCTTGCCCCTGTCATTCTTCTCCTGCATTGCTGCACTTAAAGTAGATCATCAGAAAGTTCACCTGCTCAATCTTTTTTTAAAATTTTTTATTTGCCTTATTTCTTTCGAATTTTCGAAGTTCTTAAGCAATTTTCCAGGTAGATCCCCAGGTAAAGGTGTTCCCTAAACCGTCATCTTAAGTACCTCAACCTAAATAGGATTCATCCTTAGACAGAAATTACTCAATCATTTCTCAATTGATAGAAATAAAGGGTTTTTTTTTAAGTTGATCTCTCTCAAAGAAAAAGATATCTTATCCTCATTCCTGCTCTCTCCCCAATAAGGCTTTACCCTTTGGCCATTCACCTTAAAGATGTTGTCCTTCCCATCTCTTAGATCTACTGCACCGTGCGGGTATATCTTTTCAATGATGAAAGGTCATGACCATCTTGATTTGAGCTCCCTGGGAAGAGCTTCAACCTTGAGTTGAACAATAAAACCTGTTGACCATCCTGTAAATTTTTCTCACGGATTTTCTGATCATGCCATCTTTTTATCTTCTCCTTGTATAGTCTTGCATTTTCATAGGAAGATAGTCTCAATTCCTCAAATTCATTCAATTGGAGTTTTCATTTAGTTCATGCCATTGTCATATCCATGTTCAATCTTTTGATTGCGCAATATGCCTTGTGTTCAAGCTTCAGTGGCAAATGACATGCCTTTCCGAATAGCAACCTGTATGGGGGCATTCCTAATTGTGTCTTGAATGTTGTCCTATGTGCCCATAGTGCTTCATCCAGTCGTAAGGACCAATCCTTTCTAGAAGGATCCACTATCTTCTCCAAGATTGTTTTTATTTTTCTATTGGAGGCTTCTGCTTGTCCGTTTGTCTGTGGATGGTAAGCTATTGCAATTATGTGTTTGACATTATACTTTGCTAGGAGACTTGTCATTGCCCTGTTTACAAAATAAGTTCTTGAAGGGAATGGATTTCCCGCAGCGGAATAACAATATGAATCGTCGTTGTTTCGTTGTTGTTCTATTTTTCTTAAAATTGAAAGAAACAACTTTCTATCTAGATTAAGCATGCTAAACAAGAAGAAAACAGAAAATAAAGGTTCGAGAACCAACCTCTTGAAGAACTATTCTTCGTGTTTCCTCCTCGGTCACAATCTCACGATCCAACGATCTCTCGAACACGAACCACGAACAGATCAAGTCAGACATTTCCACTTGATCTTCTCGATTGTTCTCGGAAGGTAGAGGGAGAGTTGTAGGACTCCCTTTAGATTTTCGGTTGGAGAGAATGTTTTGAGATTGAGATAATTGAGAGAGAATTTCCTTTCTCTTTGGATGGAATTCAAAAAAAATGAGAGAATGGCCTATGAAATGTCTCACATTCCACTTATTTGTAATGGTGTGTGGTGGAGTTAAAATCTCCACAAATTCACCAAAATACCACAACCATATGATATGCAAATCATATTTGCATATCATATAATATAAGGTATCTGATACCTTATTATATAAATCACATTTGCATAATTGTAGAATTTTAAATTGAATCATATTCAATTTAATTTCTCTCAATCCAATTTCTCCAAATTAACCCTAATTAATTAATTAGGCTACACTATAGTTTATTATGAATTTCATTCACATTAAACTATATATTATGTCAATCATATCACATGTAAAAGACATAAATACCCTTTTAATGAATTTGAATACTTCAAATCCACTCCAAACTATAAACCCTCATTTAGTCCAATTTGAGCCAATCGATAGACCTAATGGACCTACAGATGACGAGCTCCAATGATACGAGATTAATCGATCAAACTCTTTGACTCGGTTAATCAACATTCATTAACTACGGTAACACTCCACTAAAGCCCGTAGCTGCACTCTCCTCATTGTAGGACAAGTTGTGTCCATCACTATAACCAATGCTCGTGAGTCACCCTTCACGGTTGTTCGTAGTCACAGCTAGGTCAAATTACCGTTTTACCCATGTGTCTACCTCTTGCTCCTTAAGTGTCACTGCTCCTCTAATGAACAACTTTGTTGCATGGTCCAACAATAAACAACATCCTTCTCGGGCCAGTGAGAGGGTGGGCGCCCGTTGTCCAAGCCCTGGAGACAACACTTAAGGGAACAACCACTATAGTTTTCCTAGCTCGGGAACGAGTGAATTCCTTCTTGTGTAGTTAAGTTCCCAGCTGCCCACGTGGTCCTGTCCCCAAGAAGATAGGCATATTGGGCGAGCGACTCAGACCACCCTCACCCGTACTAGTCAAAGAACAGACTCATGCAGACAGGAGTCTGTAACACTCTCAGGATTAAGGACGAGTCACTAATGGTCATCTACGAAGTTATTAGTCCTATACTGTTAATGGTGTTACATTAATAGGTATAATAATTCACGGTCCGGTCTTATACAATCTCATTGCAGAGGATGCCCTCACTCGCATGTCAACCACATGAACGAGTTGGATCACCTCGTTTATATCTAATACAAAGCGGGTCACATCTACAGTGTTACCAGGATGAGGACCCTATCCGTATACTGTAGACCGTTCGAGTCATTAACTCGAACGTGATCCTCCCCGTGTGTCTACTACACACCGTTCAAGTTCTAGTTCTCTCAAATAATATGACCTTAGAGCTTAGTTTATTGGATTAAGTTTATAAAATACGAGATACAAGGTTGATAAATAAACAACCTTTATTTATTAAAACAACTGTATTACAAACTACACGAGATTAGGGCATGCACCCCAACAGTTCCTTCGTCGCTTATCAACACTCTCGGGGTTCCGTACCTTGAAAATATATTTTTTAGTAGGAATTTCTTTACCATCTTTGCATCATTGGTGGTGGTAGCCACGACCTCTATCCATTTAGACACGTAATCTACTGCCAATAAAATATAGACATTTTCGAAGGATGGGAGAAATGGACCCATGAAGTTGATCCCCCATACATCAAAAATTTCTACTTCCAATATGTAATTCATCGACATTTCATTCCTAGCTGATAGGTTCCCTGTTCGTTGGCAACGATCACAATGTTTCACATATTCCTGTGCATCTTTGAACAATGTGGGCCAATAGTATCCACTTTTGTAGTACTTTTGCTGTTGTTTTTGTACCTGCAAAGTGTCCTTCATAGGGAGTTGTATGGCAAGCTTCTAGCCCCTGTATCGTATCCTCTTATGCTACACATCTTCTCCAAATTTGATCAGGTCCTAGTTTGTATAGGTATGACTCATCCCAATAGTAGTAACACATGTCATGTAAGAATCTTTTTAGTTTTTGTGGGGTTGCCCCAGGTGGGGTTAATCAACTCACTATGTAATTGGCTATATCTGCATACCATGGGATTGAGCTCATTCCTATTGCCAGCAACATTTCATCTGTGAACTTGTCATGAATTTCCTCCAATTTTGCCTGTCTAGCTTCCTCTCCTAATCTGGACATATGATCGACTACTTGATTCTCCGTCCTTTTTCTGTCCTGGATCTCTAGGTCAAATTCTTGGAGCAGTAGGATCCACCTGATCAATCTTGGCTTTTCATCTTTGTTTGACAATAAGTATTTGAGAGTCGAATGGTCAGTATGGACTACGATCTTTGCTCCCCCTAAATAGGATATGAATTTCTCGAAGGCAAAAACAACTGCCAAAAGCTCTTTCTCAGTAGTAGTGTAGTTGACTTGTGCCTCATTCAAGGTCTTGTTGGCATAATAGATGGGATGGATGACTTTCTCTCGTTTTTGTGCCAGCATTGCTCCCACTGCAAAGTTGCTAGCATCGCACATGAGTTTAAAAGGCTTTGTCCAGTTCGAATCAACCATGATAGGTGCTGAGCTGAGCACCTTTTTCAATAATTCAAAAGCAGCGCTTCATTGTTCATTTAACACAAATTTCCTGTCCTTTTCAAGTAAAGTACACGAGGGTTGGAGATCTGGGAGAAATTCCTGATGAAGCGCCGATAGAAACCTGCATGCCCTAAGAAACTTCGAATCTCCTTCATTGATTTTGGTGGTGGAAGTTTTGAGATTACTTCCACCTTTGCCTTGTCTACTTCGATTCCATTCTTGGAGATCCGATGCCTAAGCACTATTCCTTCGTGCACCATGAAATGACACTTTTCCCAATTCAGGACCAGATTTGTTTCCTCGCACCTGCATAACACTTGTTCAAGATTGTCAAGGCAATCCTGGTATGACTCCCCAAATACTAAGAAGTCATCCATGAAAATTTCGATTGTTCTTTCCACCGTATTGGAAAAGATTGCCATCATGCATCTTTGGAATGTTGTTGGTGTGTTGCATAGTTCGAATGGCATTCTTCGAAATGCAAATGTCCCGTATGGACAGGTGAATGTTGTCTTGTCTTGATCCTTTGGTGCAATTTTGTAATCTGATTGTACCCTGAGTAGCCATCTAACAAAGAGTAATATTCCTTTCCTGCCAATCGATCCAACATTTAATCGATAAATGGAAGAGCAAAATGATCCTTCCTGGTTGCCTTGTTCAACTTGCGGTAGTCCATGCAAATTCTCCATCCAGTCACTACCCGTGTCGGGATGAGTTCATTCTTCTCGTTTATGGACAATGGTCATTCCTCCTTTTTTAGGTGCACACTGCACTGGACTTACCTAATTGTTGTCTGCAATTGGGTAAATGATTCTTGCATTGATCCATTTTATTATTTCTTTCCGGACAACCTCCTTCATAACATGGTTCAACCGTCTCTGTCCTTCAACTGAGTTCTTTGCTCCTTCTTCAAGATTAATCTTGTACATACATAAAGAGGGTATGATTCCTTGAATGTCTGTGATTGTCCATCCTATTGCCTTTTTATGTCATGCAAGGACCTGCAAAAGAGAAATTTCATCTTGATTAGTGAGTGTCAAAGAGATGATCACTGGTAACTTCTCGCCTTCTTCTAAAAAGTTGTATTTCAAATGGGGTGGTAAAGGTTTTAGCTCCAAGTTAGGCAGTTCCACTATCGATGGCTCGATCTGAGTTATCTTTTCTTCTGGGTCCCTTAATGGACTGATGTATGCAAGTTCTTTTGATTCATCCTGGCTCATTATATCTTCATGGTCGAGTTCTTCTGTTTCGTTGTCTTTTTCTTTTAAATTTTCCTGGAACTCGTGCATCTATAAAGAATCTACTATTTCTATCCTTGAACAATCTTCCAACTCCCTTAGATATCTCAATGCATTGAGAACATTGAAGGTAATTTGTTGATCATTCACTCGCATAGTGAGTTCTCCTTTTTGCACATCAATCAATGTTCTACCAGTTGCTAGGAATGGTCTGCCCAAAATGATCGAGACTTCTCTGTCTACTTCACAATCCAGGATGATGAAATCTGCAGGAAAAATAAATTTGTCTACTTTCACCAACACATCTTCAATCTTCCCTGTTGGTCGAGCTATTGACCTATCTGCAAGCTGCAAAGTTACTGTCGTAGGTTTAGCTTCTCCAATTCCTAGTCTTTTAAAAACTGACAGTGGCATGAGATTTATGCTTGCTCCTAGATCGCAAAGTGCTCTTCCCACATCTGTGCTCCCAATCATGCAAGGTATTGTAAAGCTTCCTAGATCCTGCAGTTTCGGTGGTATTTTGCTGGTTATGAGTGCACTGCAGTTTTCCATTAATGCTACTGTTTCAAATTCTCCTAGCATGCGTTTCTTGGTCAAGATATCTTTTAGGAACTTAACATGGTTAGGCATCTGCTCAAGTGCCTCCACCAATGGGATATTGATGTGGAGTTGCTTGAGTATGTCTAAGAACTTGTTAAATTGTGCATCCTGAGTTGCTTTCTTGAATCGTTTGGAGAAATGGAGGAGGTGGTATGTATTCCTTGGTTGATGTAGGCTCTTTTGTTGTTGCATTTTTCTTCTCTTGATCTTGGTACTTAGTGATTCTTTCTTTTGTCGCTTCACCTGCATTATTCTTGCTTTGCTATTTCTCTTTTTCTTCTGCGCCATCCTTTCTTCCTTCTTCATTTTTCTCAATTGCCTTTGAACCTTCTTGTTCCTTGGGCATCTCTGGACCTGCATAATTTGTTCCACTCTTCAAGGTTATTGCCTTACAATGTTCATTTCCTTCTCGTTGTGGGCTTTCGATGGTGTTGGGTAACATTCTTTGCGGTCTGTTTTCATCTCATTTGCTCGTTGTCCCACCTGGATTTCCAAATTATGCAAAGATGTCCCTTGACTTTGGATAACTGTGTCGCTTTTCGCCATGAATTCTTTCATTAAGTTCTCCAACGATGAACTTTGTCCTCCTAATTGCTGCTACATTGGGGCTGCATTCTTCTGTATATCATGTTGTTGCTGCTGATTGCTGAACCCTGGTGACATTCCCTGTTTTGGATATTGATTATGATTGGAAGTTTCTGCACCCTGCCCGCTCCATGTGAAAGTTGGATGTTGTCGACATCCTGGATTGTATGTGTTGGAGTAAGAATTCGACCTGTTTTGCCATACATAATACACAAAAATAGGGTTGTAAGGACAATTTTTGAAGAGATGGTTATCATTGAGATAACACACAAGTGGGACTAGGATTAGAGGTGGATTGTATAGCAGCAATTGTGACCTAAAACTTATATAGGAAGTAGACACGACCGAACAAGCGTGATAGTGATCTAGTCATAATGAGAATTTGAGAGAAAAATACCAAGGTAAATTAAGTTAGTAATGGAATTTATTATCAAAGTTTGTTTGATTGATTGAGGACAAGCAATGGCTCAAGTTTGGGGGTGTGATAATCCTCATTTATGTGGATTATCTATCGTTAAACTTAGTCATTTTTTGTCTAATTTATTCAATTTTTCATGATATGGCAAGCTAAAATTATCATTTGAGAGTAAAATTTCTTAAGCTTGCTAAATTGTGGGAAAAATAAGAATTGGGAGAAAAATGAGTGAAAACAAACTAATTCGAGGTGTTTTTGTAGGAAAAGAAGAATAGAAAAAAATGTCAGGAAAATTGCAGTTGCATTTTCACCAGCAAAGTTGAACAAGCCAAAAAAATGCCAGACAAAATGTTGGATAGAATGCTAGCAAAAATCCAGATGAAGAAACACGCCTCAATTTTCGAGATTGCTATATTTTTGGGAGATTCTCACTCACTTTTGGAAAGAATATGGCCTAAAGTTATACCCAATTAATTACCCACGAATTAAGGATGGATTCTTGGAGAAAACCCCTACTTGCATAATCTATAAAATGCTACAAATTTAGGGTTTAAAATGAGGCAAAGAAGAGACTCAAGCTCGGATTCTCTCCAAGTTTTCCAGTTTTTCTCTGTTGTTTTTCTTCCAGTTTGTGTACCCTTTTACAGTAGCTAGTTTCGATTATTTTCCAGCAGCCTTGTAATCCTTTTTATTAGTTGTAAGAATCCTAAGTTAATCCCTCCTTGCGAAAGTATTGGAGGTTAAGATTTCTAACCCAAGTGTGGGTAGAATCGATTAACAAAGGGGTTAGAGTTGTTGTTTATTTTTTATTTTCTTTCCTTACTGTTACGCACTTTAAATTTTCAATAAAGTTTCTGTTATCCCTTTTTAATCTTGTAGCTTTTGTACTCAATTTAAAAACTCATTTCTTGGAATAAAAGCAAAGGGAAAATCGAGAACTTCACTTAGTTTAAGTTACTGTTTTTTCTTTCTTTTGTTTTTGTTCTTCTCTTTTCTGTCTTCCCCTTCATTCGATTTAATATAGCAGCTCAATTTCCTTGCTTTTTCATGAATAAAGAGGAATAAAACCAAGAGCCCTTGCATGCCTTTTCTTCTTTTTGGTTTCATCTATTTTCAATTATTTTTGTTTCTGTTTTTCTTTTGCACTACAGAAACTAAAATGATGTTTTCTTTAGTTTTAATCATGAGCTAATCTCCTCTTCAGGGGTTCAAGTGTGAATATCCTAGAAGAGAGATGCTTAGCTTAAAGTAGCAAAGTAGTTGTGTTGGCAACCGAATCAAAGTTTGTTTTTAGTGAATTAATTTGGACAACCTTAGCTAACCGCAAGGTAATGTTCAACAAGCTCAAACTTGATACCTAAAGGGTCAAGGAACCATGGATCTCCTAAAAACAACGGAGGAAAGGACTTAGACATAAGATCCGAAACTTCGACCCTAGATAAGGGTGAGACTCCGAAATCGAGAGGGTTGTGTGCAAAAACCATCTAAGCTCAATTAGCCACAAACATGTAGGTTTAATTGCTTAGTTTCCTAAAGGATTTGGGAGCAAAATCGAATAGGAATTGAACCCGATTTACTTAGATTGGGATTTGCTGACATAATTGTTGCAGCATTTTCTCCGTAGGGGCAAAAATACTTGAATTCCCTTCTTTTTAATTCATTGATTTTCCTTGCACTTTTAGTAGCATAAATAACCTTCGAAACATTTTTACACACTCGGTTACCCTACTTGCATTTTCACTAGCATTTCTTTATTTTCCGATTTGACTTGTAAACATGTTCCTTGTGGGTTCGATACTCTAGAATACTCCAGTTTCTATTACTTCCACGTGCACTTGCGTGTCTACGCCGATCAGAGTGAAAGATATTGAACTTCCATTTTGTGATCATTGCATAATGGGGAAGTCTACCAGAGGTGAAGTTTGGAAAAAGGAAGCATACAACTAAAGGCATTATGGATTATATACACTCAGATTTGTGGGGTCCTACTAAAGTACCTAGTATGGGAGGTTCAAGGTACTTCATGTCTATTATTGATGATTTTTCAAGGAAATTGTGGATTTATCTACTGAAACAAAAGGATGAAACTTTTGAGAAATTTCTTGAATGGAAGAAGCAGACTGAGAACCAAACAGGAAGAAAGGTAAAATTGAGGACTGACAATGGTAATTTAAAGTTTGTGAATCACAAGTTCGACAAACTTTGTAAATCTGAGGGGATCACGAGACATTTTACTGTTACACACTCCACAATAGAATGGTTTAGCTAAGAGGTTCAACAGAACAATAATGGAGAGTACTAGATGTCTCTTGTCTAATGTTTCATTACCTTTGAAGTTTTGGGGGGAAGCTACCCAAACTGCCTGTTATCTGATTAACAGGGTTCCGTCTTCTGCTATAGACTTTAAGACTCCTCATAAAGTATGGAAAGGAGAAGCTCCAAGTCTTGATCATCTCAGGATATTTGGTTGTTCAGCTTATGCTCATGTAAAGGAAAGAAAGTTGAATAACAGGGTATTGAAGTGTATGTTTTTGGGTTATCCTCCAGGTGTCAACGGATATAAATTTTAGTGCTTGGAAGAGGGTAGGAATAAATGTATTATCAGCAGAAATGCAACTTTTAATAAAGAAGAGATGTTGTTTTGTACTAAGAGCCAGCCAGAACATAAGTCAGTTGAGAATGTTGAAATAGAAGTCAGGATTGATTCTGAAACACGACCATCAGGTACTTTAGATGATTCTAGTGATGAGTCTCCTCTGGTTCCGCAAGCAGAGTCTTCACAGAGGTCTGAATTTGATGGGGAACAGTCTCAACAGGAGAGGACTTTGATTGATGAGGGAGCTTTCACTGAGGAAAGTTCAGGTAACCATGACTTACAGGACTATCAACTCGCACGTGACAGATCTCAGAGAGTGAGACAAGCACCTATCAAGTATGGTTTTGCAGACCTAGTAGCTTTTTCTTTTAACTGTGCATCTGATAGTATTGAGGTAGAGCTTATTACATACGAATAGGCTATTGCATCTGATTTGAAGGAACAATGGAAAGCTGCAATGGAAGAAGAATTGTTCACTTTGAGTAAGAATCAGACGTGGCCACTGATTCCAAAGCCTTCTAAACAGAAACTCATTCAATAAAAGTAGATTTATAAAATCAAGTCAGGTTCAGGTGGTAGGTATAAAGCTAGGCTAGTGGCCAAAGGGCTTCACTTAGAAGGGGGGAGTTGATTTTCATGAGATTTTCTCTCCGGTGGTGAGGCATTCATCCAATAGATTAATTTTACTTATTGTTGTTCATTTTGATATGTTTCTTAAACATATGGATGCTACCACAACATTCCTTCATGAGAAATTGGAGGAGGCAATTTACATGGCTCAACCTAAGGGCTATGAAGTGAAGGGAAAATAAGATATGGTTTGTCGCCTTCACAAGTCCATTTATGGACTGAAACAATCACCAAGACAGTGGTATATTCGGTTTGATACTTTCATCTTGAAGCAGGGGTTTCACAGGAGCTCATATGATGCATGCGTGCATTGGAAACTATCTCGAAAAAGGTATTTATATTTGTCTACTGCTATATGTAGATGATATGATATTAGTGTCAAAGGATTATGTTGAAATCTATGAACTCAAGAGACAGTTGAGTGGTGAATTTGAAATGAAAGATTTAGGTGCATTGAAAAGAATCTTAGGCATGTATGTTAAGAGAGATAAGGAGAACGTTTTGTTACCCATTTCGCAGGAGATCTATGTGCATAAACTGCTTGATAGGTACAACATGCCTGATTATAAGGCAGTTTCGATACCCTTAGCATCTCATTTTAGACTTTCTTCATCTCAGTGTCCTACTACTGATAATTTAGCAAACTTTAGAAATTTCACTTCAAAAGCTAATTTAAACTTGCTAAAACATGAAAATTTGAATAAATTAGACAAAAAAATGACCGTAAAGAGCTAGATAATCCACATAAATGAGGATTATCAATTGGCAAATATCAACACAAATTAGATAGAATTTTGCAGAAAATTCACAAGCTCTTTGTTTTCGAGTTCTACCTCTTATTCTTTCAAATTCTCTCAATCAAGAATCCCACAATCCGTTCCAAGGCCTGGAGATAGTAGCGAAGACTCTAAGGGTGGTCCACAAAGTGTTTGTGATCAGAAATTGACCATGGATTAGGAGAATTATGAGCTACAAAGATATGTAATGTTCTTATCCAAAGGCGGATTTAGCTCAGAGCCCCTCCCCCTTCCATTTCTTGATATAGATATTCGATTGATTTTTAGGCCATGAAGAACGAGAGAGGGGAACAAGGGGTCAAAGTGACGAGACACCGGGATCGCGTCGCCTTACGAAGGATCGATTGGACAACTTTGTGATGATCGCCAGCGCGAAACTGTCTCGAGGTCATGAGATCGCGCTCCTCCTCCTCCCTTTTCTTTCTTGTTTTTCGAGTGCATCCCAAAGAAGGTCCTTGGGGAGATTTGATTCATTCCGAATTAAAGAATCCGGAATGAAAGGGTTCGCTTTCACTGTTAAGAGTAGGTAACTCCTGCCCCTCGTCAACTCGGTCAAGCTGCTTCGCTCCCAATTTTGCAAATCAAATACACCATTCCAGACCTTTTTCTCATGTCGCTACCAGCTACAGATCAGATATGACTGGTTGAAGAAAGAAGAAAAGATCGATGAACGATTAAGCGAGACTTTGCCTTAGAGACCAATGAAATGGAAGACCGGGGCAAAACACTCTGTTCATCACAGAAACGAACCGAAACGAAAGAAGAGACGTTTCTCGCTCGGTGGCATATGCCAAACGTGAATACCACCGAAAGCCACTGGCAGAACACCTGGTAAAGAGACCCAATCTTGAGTGAAATAAATACCGCGACTTCGATCTTTTTCAATAAAATCATCACGTAGTAAATCAACAAAGCCTAAAGTGATGTCTCTTTCCCCTTCGATTATGCCCGTTTTAGCCCTACCGTCCATCCTTAACTTAAGGGGGCATGCCTGGGCTCAGAAAGGCTTTCGATGTTTTGATCCTTCTTCTTGTTCTCGCCGTCCCGGCATGGTCAATCCCTCCCCTACGACACCAAAAAAAATCGGGCCGAACTTCTAACAGCCCGAAAGCGATCCTCAGCTGCCGAAAGAAGCCTTGTTCGATCTCCGTGGAGTACTTTGGAAAAGGGAGAATGGGATCTACTTAGTTCTCGGGGAATAGAGAATTTTGTATCTAACTGTATAAAAGCAGGGGCGGATCTATGAATAGGAGATGTTGTGCGAGTATCTACAGGACCAAAATTATCAATAGGTCCCCTCCCCCCACCCCCAAATTTTTTACTTTATGTAATATGTATAGGAAAAATCAAATTAAAACACAAAAAAGTCTTTCGACTTAGTGGTTAGTATGTCTCTAGCCCCCTTCAAGTCTTAGGTTTAATCTCAAGCATGGATAACTTTAAATATTTTTTTGAATTTTATATTTAAGCCCCCTCCATAAAAATTTTGGATCTGCCACTGTTCTTATTTTCTGTTTTTTCAGTTTTGAGCATGCTTTTTTAATGATAAAATTGACCAAATTAGAGTGTTAAAGATCTAAAATTGCTTCGCTTTCTTAATATTAACTCTTTCACAATGGAGATAGAAATTATATATGATTGTAAAATTGTAAGGAATGGGATTTCGATTGATGAGCTTGAAGAGGATTGTTTCGACAACGACAACGACAACACGTATCTGCAACGACTCATACGATGATGAACTGAGTGGTGACAACGGACAAAGATAGCGCGATATCAGAGATGACGTGTCTTAAAATATTTTCTATATTTTTTTTAGTTATTTTGTTTTCTCCTTCTTTATCGTGAACCATTAAATAGTGTGGATAGAGAAATTCCTACGTACTAATATTTTATTCACGTGATTTGTCAAAATATGCCAAACAAAAGAAAAATATTACTAAAAAGCAAATCAGCTACTAATTATTTTCTTCACGCGGTTTGTCAAACATGATTTCAAAAGAAATCCTTAGTTCCCATGATAAGTAAAAAAAATTCAATGAAGTCTCAAAAGCTTTTCAAAATAAGACAGATTATGAGCCCGTAGTGTTTACATTTCATAACTTGTCTAAACTTATTCAAATTCTCATCTTATTCACCATATAAATTATTGGACAATTTTGGGTGCTGCTTGGGCAGTACCTAAGTCTGTACACCAAAGGGGTTGCACCATATTTGCAACTCCCAAGTATTTTTCTAAATTATTATCCTTTTGAAATTTCCTTTTTGAGTGTTAATTTAATTTATTTATTTTTTTGTTCGATTCATACTTTACTAAAATTCTTTTAGAATATATGAGTAGTTGTTTTTAAGTATTTTGATGACATAGATACTACATCAATTTTTATCCAACTAATTATGTTCGAGAAATATATTTGAAAATTTCTTATCATCCTTTAAGTTTTTTTTTTTTGAAATAAATAGATTCATAAATGAGACTAACCACCAGCAATAACTCCCTCGAAAAGCAGAGGGGAAATCCAGAGAGGGTAGTTACCCTCCCAAAAACCGGCAACTGTGTCAATTGCATGCAAGGAACTTGAAAGTTCTAGACCAAAAAAAGAAGAAGAGGAAGAAGGAGAAGAATACGCCACTCGAGCCAGGAAGTGAGCAACTCCGTTACTAGATCGATAGCAAGTCGAAAATGACACCACCCCCAACCAACAGGCCAGGGCCAGAGCTTCTCCGCCGAAGCTTTTCGAAGTCGAACGGTCGCTGTTCGGATTATTGAGAGCTCCAATAGCTTCCACCGAATCGGACTCAATGGTGATCGACGAGTAGGGCGCTTGAAATTCCGTGAGTAAACTTCTCAGGCTCTCAACTATAGCTTTCAATTCCATTGTTTTAATGTTTATGCTTTGTAACCTAACCCGAATTATGCAATTCCTTTGCAGTCGCGAATGGCCCAACCCAACCCTCCTTTGCCCAAATCTTGATTCCACGAGGCATCAGTGTTAAGTTTCCAGCCAGAAATCGGGGGAGCCACACACCTTGGTTATCCTCAAGCATCAAGGCTGGAATGGAATGGGAGGGTAAGTACTGAATCTAGCTTCCACTAAACATTCAACTTGTTTAATAATGGTGCTTGAGTTGTTATTGGTGTGATTTTTCCATGGTATAGAAGGTTTGTGCAAGACCAAATGCTCCATATGATTGTTACACTGATTTTCAGCTCCTCCTCCTTAAGATTCTGTGTCAACCAAATCCAGCAGTCTCCACATAATTTAATATAAAATTCAATGATCCAGCAGTCTCCACTTAAGATTCAAATGCTCCATATGATTGTTACACTAATCTTTAAGTTATTGAGATAAAAATTAGGTGCATCATTCTCCTTCCATATGATCTACATTTTTACTTCTTTTTTTTTATTAGTTATTTAAAACCTATCATGTCAACACATAATTTAATATAAAATTCAATGAGAGATTCATTTTTGGACATTAAATTTTTTAACAGGAGTAATTATTTAATCTGTTTAACATCACTTTAAGCTTTCTTTTTTAATGATTTGCATTTAGACATGAATTTGATTTCATCAACAATGACATGATTAAAAAATGACATTAAGAGTTTTACTATTTGACAAAATAATTGTCCTCATCCAAACTTTAGCGTTCATTCAAATATTACTAATTTCTATCTCCATTTCTTTGATAAAAATATCTCATTTAAATCTTTCAATACTGATAGGGTATTTGTGGCATCAAGAATTAAAAAACTTTTTGAGAGTGAATAACCATAGATGTTGTCAAGGGACTATTTTACTAGATTTTCAAACTACATCATTCTCGCAAGAAATATTTTCGTCCAAAGTCATAGATGTCAAATAATTGGTAAACGAGTCATGTTTCTTACCTTAAAAATTTTAACAATAAAGATTGAATCTAAAACTCAAATTAAATCTTTTTAAATTTTAGATACAGTAAACTACTCTATTTTTATTTTTGTTTACTAAAACTACTTTAATTAAGTTTGGTTAAATGTACTAAATGGTCCTTATTCTTTTAGATAATTCAAAATTTAATCCTTAATCTTTTAATATTTTCAATACTATCTTTAATGTATTAATAAAAATCTCAACCAAGCCAAATATTAAAAAAAGGAAAGAAAATTTGTCAACATGAACTTGACAATTAATTAAAATTTTATCTTATTGTCATATTTGGACGCTAAGCAAGCTAGAATCCAAATATTTTAATAAAATAATAACATAATTTATACAAAATTATTTGTTAATACAACGTAACGAATCTATTATGAAACAACATAATTGCAATTTTAAGTTTTTTATTTTTAAAATCGAAAATTTTAAAAGATTAAAGACGAAATTAAAAATAATCTAGATGCTATTGTAATGTTTATTACCATCTTAAATCTAATCATTAAGAGGGTGTTTGATTCCCTAAGTTGAGTTGAGTTTTAAACCCAAGTTAGTGTTTGTCTCATGGATAAATTAACTCAACTCAACTCTGCCCACTTAGGATATTAACTCCACTAACTTGTACAATAACCCTATTAACATATTTTATCATCGGTTCTCCAACAACTGACGACCGCCACCGGTGATCGGTAACCACCTTCGGCAACCATCTCTGACGACCGAAAACCTCCTCCAATGACCATCAATGATGATTAAAAACTACCATTGACGATCATTTTCGGTGATCGGTGATCATCTTCGATGACCAGCGACCAAAAACTTCCCCCGACGACCATTTTCGTCGATCGGTGACCATCTCTAGTGATCGAAAATCACCTCCGACGACCATTTTCGGCGATCAGTGACCATCTCCAACAATCGAAAACCACCTCCAACGACCATTTTTTGTAATCGATGAGCATCTCCAACTAGCAAAGTTCTCGTCTAGAACCGACAACCTTCTTTGGCAACCGAGAACCACCTCTGATTACCTCCTCCAGCGACCAAAAAACTACATCCGATGATCATCTCTAGCGATCGGTGACCATCTCTGACAACCAAAAACTACCTTCGACGACCATCTTTGGCGATCGGTGACCATCTCTAGCGTTTGACAACAGACAACCACCTATGATGACCTTTCTAACGACCACTACCAGACGACCTTCACTATCGACGACCATATGCGACAATTGACAACCACTGTCGACTACCTTGTATGACGATTTACAACAATCGTCGATGACCTTATTTTGCAACCAACATTATCTTCTCCAACGAGTATCACCAACAATAATTCCCAACGACCAACGAGATTTCCATGGTTCAAAATAATATGAAATGCACATGTACTTGGTTGGTTTTACTCTCTTCTCCAACAATCTTTCTTCGACATACAAACTCGATCCATTGTTGGTCATTACTTATATTTTGTGAACCATAATTATGTTTGTGAATCATGTAAATAGGTTCTTGATAACTTGCTAATATTTTGTGAATATTTCACCTTTACATGACATTAATGTTGAAATATATCATCATTTTATTGTCATTTTCACGTAATTTAACAAATGTAAACAAACAATGTTTCTTTAAAAAAAAACGTAACTATCATTGTATTTTAAAACAAACGACCCTATTAGTACTTAAAAAATGTCATGATAAGTTTCTCATTTGCAAGTTTCAAAGAAGTTTAATATGGTTAGACAATAAAATCTTAGATTTCTCTATTTTAATAAAAGTTTAGATTTCTCTATTTTAATAGAAGTTTAAAGAAAAAATACTGCTACATTGTCTTTTTTCCATTCATCAATTATTATTTGTTGTTATAAAGAATACAACATTTGATTTCTAATTCAATGTGTACTAAAAATATGTGATTTTTATAAATTGAAAGAAGTTTAATGTATATCAAAAAAAGGAAACAATGCTACATTGCCTATATTTTGAAAAAAAAATCAATTTCTAAAAGAAAGAAAGAATGATATTTTTTTTTTTTAAAAAAGATCAATGTTGAAATATATTATTATTATTTTTTTGTTGTAGACATCTGAATTCAGTGTTGCACATATGAAAAGAAAAAAAATGTTTCTTGATGAATTTTATTTGAAAAGAAAAATTGATATTAATCCCAATATCCATTATTTTTGTAAATATCTCTAACATATATTTTGAAAAATGGTAATAAATATTGTAATTTTGTAATTGATCTCATAATTGAGTTTTGAAATTGTAAACAAATGTGTTTGAAATTGATTTGTTGGAAAAAAGAAATAAGAAAATAAAAATCACAAAAAAATAAAACTTATACAAGTTACAAAAAAAACTGCACCAAATAATCATGACATAACTCAATTCTCCACCCCTACACAAACTTTCTAACTCACTTGACTCTCTAATCCAAACCCCTTTTAAGAAAAAAGAATCTCAATCACAATTATTGATGAATTTGAAAGCCAAATGGGCAAAGTCATCTTACCCAACAACTCGACCACATACATTCCTCGCTTCTTTTTTGTTGTACTACTTATAGAAAAATGGATGCGAATACAAATTTCTCCTCCAATCATTACTTGCCACTTGTCATTAGGCTGACTCACAAATACTAAACTTAAATTTCTCATCTCGTCTCTCCTTGCCTTTCCTTTGAATGGCTCTCACATCACATTACAGATATTCATTTTTCTTACCGAACCTACCCCGTTCCATTTAGGCACAAGGGAGTAGTTGACTCTCCAAATTTTTTTAATTTAATATCGTATGTATTATTTTTGGTGGATGTGGCCGTGGAAAAATGAACCTTTCTAATCACGGCTTCACTAATGACTTAGATGTTAATGTTTGGAGGGTTGCATATGTGAATAAATATAATAAAAAAATTATCTAAAAGATCAGTTTGAACACACCCGACATTATATTGACCTAAAAAAAATTATTGATGATAAAAATAGATATGTATACCGAAAACTTCCTAACTAAGTTTTATAATATTTTATCAAATAAAAAAACAAATTAAATGACGAGTTTAGCCTATGGACTTTTAAATTCTAGTCTATTAGAACTCTAAACTTTAAAAAAAGTACATAATTCAATCTAAACTTTAAAAAGTAGATAATTCAATCTAGTATCTAATAAATTTTTAAACTTTAAATATATCCAATAGGTCCGATATTATGTTGACCTAAAAAAAATTATTGGTGATAAGAATGAGAGGCGGATTTACCATAGGCACAGGAGCCCCCCTCAAATTTTTTACCTTTAATAATATGTATAGAAAATGTTAGATTAAATATCAAAAGAGCCTTCTAGCATAGTGGTATGTCGTTAGCCCCCAGGTCCCAAGTCCAAGCTCTCTTACATATAAAATGAAATAAATATATAAAAAAATATGAAAAAACAAAATAGCAACAATGTATTAAAAGAAAAAAAGTTACATATAAAATGAAATAAATATATGAAAATATATGAAAAAACAGATAGCAGCAATGTATTAAAAGAAAAAAGAGGAAAAAATATAAAAGAAGTAAACAGCAAAGTAAAAGAAAAAACATTATAAGTGCGTTCGCCAGTATCGTGGCAATATATATATTATATATTATTATTTTTAAAAAATAGTACATAAGATATTAAATTCAAAAATTTTGGAGGGCCGCCCCCTTGTTCCATGTAGGTCCGCTCCTGCTGATGGATTTATTCTGAGAAACACCCTTCCCCTGTTGGGGTATTTTGGTAAATCTTACTTCCAACATGATTCACATTGTGTTTATAAACACTTTCTTCTTCTCCTTTCTGAATTCATCATTTTACTCACCATCAGAATGTCGCCGGCGCCGGAGCAGGTACCTCTCTTGCCGGAGAGTAAGCCAGCCGTGAAGACTGCGTCGGTCTCCGGCGCCGTGTTCAATGTATCGACGAGCATAATCGGCGCCGGAATCATGTCGATTCCATTCACTCTTAAGGTTCTTGGCATAATCCCAGCCGTCTCCCTGATCGTGCTTGTCGCTTTCATGACCAACTTATCAGTGGAGCTTTTGCTAAGATTCACCAACGCCGGCGAGTCGACAACTTACGCCGGCGTGATGAAGGAGTCATTCGGCTCGGTTGGTTCGGTTGCTACGCAAGTTTGTGTCATGATTACCAATCTCGGATGCTTGATCATGTACCTGATTATAATCGGTAAGTTAATTTCCAGACTAATTCATAGTTCATTTAATTCACAGATAACTTAGGGTTGGAGATTGTGCGTTGATCAGGAAATATATTGTGGAATCACAAATTGATATCGATTAGGACTTCGATTAAGATTTTCCGTAATCGATTTGGAACAAATTTCATAGACCGCTTGAATCAAGATTACTTTGCAGTAAAATTACGGAGTTCGATTCGAAAATTCATCTCTGGTTTTTCTGTTTGCGTTTGTTCGATTTGTGAAATTTTTAGGGGACGTGTTCTCCGGAAACAAAGGCGGAGAAGAAATACATTTAGGAGTATTGCAACAATGGTTTGGTATTCACTGGTGGAATTCGCGAGAGTTTTCGATTCTTTTCACCGTCGTCTTCATTCTGCTTCCTCTGGTTCTTTATCAACGCGTCGGTCAGTAATCGGAAACTGGAGAATTAGTTCAACTGTGATTTCTTCGTTTCTTTCTTTAATGGCGGCCGATTTGGATTCTGCGATTTGTTTTTCAGATTCTCTGAGATTCAGTTCGTTTGTTTCTGTTGTTCTGGCCGTCGTTTTCGTTGGGATAAGCTCTGTAATGGCGATCATGGCGATCGTTCAAGGCAAAACGAAGAGCACCAGATTGGTACCGGAGCTGAACGATCAAACCTCCTTCTTCGAACTGTTCACGGCCGTACCAGTTCTTGTCACAGCTTTCACTTTTCATTTCAATGGTAAGTAAAGACAAACAACACCGGTCCCCGTAATAAGAAATAATGATTATTCATGACAGTTTTTAAAAAAATAGAAAGAAAACCATTACTTGAAAAAGTAAAGGTTAAAAAGATTTTATATTATACTAAAATACCTCGAACTCAACTTATTTTGGAAAGTTTTATTTTTATCTTTGTTTAAAGTTTGAACTTTGAAATGATTTAAAAAAAATATCTTTACAATGTCTCGCTGGTCAAGCTTTTTGCTGCTATAAGCTGTTGCAGCGACGAACATTTCTTGGAATATGGTCATCATTTGTCCTTCAGAACAACCATCGATATTCCAAGTGATGACGAATTTTCACAAATCTCGGGATTACGGTTTATAATCATCCCATCCTAAATCAGGAGGAGAGGGTTTGGAGTAATGATTCTTCATATCAGTGTTGTATGTTCTGATAGGAAGGATTTTTGAAGTAGAAGAATCGTCGATTCCTCTAATCATATTGATGCTACCAGTTGGTTTTTGGGAACTCCAAAACTGATACTTTTCTTTGATGTCTCTAGCACATCCTTTTGATCTGCAGAGATATTCATCTTGGACATCTTCCTGTTTATTTCAGAGAGAAGATCTTCTGTGTCTACTTTTCCTATCTTAAGGTCATAGACATTGGGTTGGACTATCAGCCTGTTGGGGTCGATCTTTGGTAATCCAGCACGATCTGGTCGGATGATATTCTTGACAGTTTTTTCAGTCTTAATTTCTTCGACTGTTTTTGATGAGGTGGTAAGGACCTTATTTGAATAGTTGAGTTGCTGTTGGATATTTTTTATTTCTCTGACTCCAACAGTCTTGGTCTTCTCTTCATCGATAGTTTTGTATGGTGAAGAGATTATTGTAGAAGTAGGTACCAATGGATGAGAGAAGCTGGCTTCTTCTTCAGGAGGATAGTCGGAAGATACTTCTTTTCCACTGGAAGTGACCCATGTAATGGGTTTCTTTAGAACATTTAGTTCTTCTTGATGCTTTCTTGGCCTCATTAGGGAAAGAAATTCTTCTTTCATTAGGAATCTGGGTCGGTTCGCCCAATCTTCTTGGTGAATATAAGTGTTGATGTAATCATCATACATTTTTTCACCCAATTCGTCGTCTATAGATATTTCATCTATATCTGTAGAGAGAACGTTGATTTGATTATATATGTATCTTGATTTCCTCTCCATGTCAGTTTGAGTTGGAGAAATGGAACCCTCGGATTTTTCATATTGAATGTCTGGGACTGGTTGGTCAAAGTCTACAGACGTTCGCATGGATTTAGACCTGCTAATTGGTCTTCCTTTAGTAGTTGTTCTAGTGTCTGAACATAGACTAGGGCGACTACTCATTATTTCTTGAATACGGGGGCGTCTTGGTTCATCTTCTTGAAATTGAACCTCGACATGTCCATCATCATATTCAGTTATATGGGCAGTAGTGCTCTGCCTATTTTTTGAGAGAGTGACATGCTCAATACTCCAGATAGGATCAGCAATAAGATCACTCCACTTGAGCTTCCTAGGGACAGTCATCGATGATTTTTCGAGATTGACCTCCATGAGCATGGTATAATTTTTTGGTGATACACCCAAAGCTTTTGGAGAAAAGTTGGTGTGCATCAATTTATAATATAATCTAAAGATGATTGCAAAGGGAAACGATCCATCTTTTAGACGTAATCCTTTTCCTCGAACATCCAGACTTAGCACGTCAAAGATATTCTTGTCTTGAAGAGCAATGGTAAAACCAGGTTTGCAAGAAAAGAAAACTGGTCCATTCTCAAGATTTGACTGAACAATCCCTAATAATGAGTCTGAGAAGTTCAGATGCCTTTTATCTCTTAGAGCGATATAGATGGGAACATCTAATCCCGTTCTAAAAAGAGGTTTTATGGCTACTTGAATACATCCAATATGTAGATATTTAAAGTATCTTCGATACATATCAATGTCTTCATTGAGTAAAAGACGGTATTCAGTAAAGTCGTCTTCCATTGGAATATTATCTTCAGAAATTCTGATTACATCAGTTTCTGAGAAATTAAATGGACTTATCTTGTAGATAATATTGGCTTCAAGTTTGGGAATAGACCAATTTTGTAGTCTATTCTCAATTTGAGATATTTGAGATTCTATCATCTTGTGTTTTGATAGAATTTTGTCTAAATTCTCGTGATCGAGTGAGAACTTTTGAGGAAGTTGAAGTTGTATCATCAATTATCGTTGGGCCAAAAGAGAGTTTTTCATTATCTTGAAAGCATGGGGAAAGAGGAATGGAAAGATGAACTTAAGACTTATAACAAGCTTCTTTTCTATAAAGCTTTTATTGGCTCTTAGTCTTGATTTAATCATTTCTTTAATCAATAAATTCATAAGTTAGCATCAATCGATCTAAATCTATAAATTCTTCTAAGAAATTGAAATAATCTTACTCAGGCATGAAGGTTAACCACGCCTGTATCATGCTGCTTAAGAAAAATTATTTCTTTATTATAAAAGAGTTTATAGATTAGAGAGATAATAACAGATGAACATTTCTGAAAGAATTGATTAAGAACTCGACTAAGAAGCAAGAAAAGAATTATAGAAACAAGTTATTACTTATCTTAAGCTCATAGAAGATATCTACTCCATAAAGAGAGAGAGAATTCTTAGAGAGAAGTTTGAGCTTATGGCTCTGATACCATTGAAGGTCGTGGCCAATGCCCTTCTTATAACATCAGTATAAGGGAGGCATCAACCAGGACAATAATTTACAAGATAAGAATTGATTCCAAGAGTGGCCGACAGGACAGGGCCCCTACTTTGCCCATTTTATCTCTTTGGAATCTTTTCTTTTTGAAAAGTAAAAATTACAAAGATTGATTCCAAGAGTGGCCGATAGGGCAGGGCCCCTGCTTTGCCCATTTTATCTCTTTGGAATCTTTTCTTTTTGAAAAGTAAAAATTACAAAAGGTTGGTGGGACAGGACCCCCACTTTACCTTTTCTAAAAGCAAAAGAAAAAGAAAAGAAAAGCACGTATGACAAGAAATAAAGAAAAAGCAATAAAGATAAAGATAAGGATAGATGTCTGCTCATAATAATTGTCGGTCGTCTCTTTCTCTTCTTTGGACGGATCTGGTGATGACACCCAGCTGTTATTGAATGACCTGCATCGGACTTCATCTGTATCACTTTGAGTAATTTCTTAGGAAAAAGTAAACGAGTTCTGCGATCCGAGACTTACTTCGGCTACCCCGCCATGCTGCCCTTGCGACTCCCCTAATTCCTTTGAAATGACTTTAAGAGATTAGATTTAGTCCTCTAACGAATATCTAAGTGGATAGATATAGGCACATGGGTTGGTTAATTCCACTTCAAAAACTGCTATCTTCATCACCTCCCCCGTTAATCGGAGATTAATCTGATCGACGATTATATTGTGCAAACATATAATATTTACATATAATATTTGCTTTTTTTTTTATAAAATACTATTCATCCCAGTTGGGAATCATAGTATGGGTTTAGAATATCGAAATTTAAATATGGATCGTATTCAAATTCGATATCGTTGACGGAAGATTCCGAAATAATATCATCATTGTCGGGAATTCTTTCTTGAATTGGAGCATTGTCATCTTCTCTTTGAGATGCTCCTTGTATGACTGTCTATAGCTCAGAGGTAGTGGATACTCCGGCTAAAGATGAAATAAGTGAGCTTCTTTGAAGAAGAAGTTGTTCTTCTTCTGCTCTTGAATGGTGTGGATTAGCTTTAAGGAATTTGTTAATCCTTTCTTCGGAAAGATGAGATACATCAAATTTTTCCCACCATTTGATTTTTAAAACTTTATTTAAAGTTTTAAATTGTCCTCTTGGAGCCAGTTGGTGAGTCCAACAAAAAATCCAAGGTAATTGAAAAAATAAAGAGAATCTAAACGTCATCGACGAATGGACACTATTTGAAAATAGGTGAAATGATTTTTGGATTTCTACAGGAAAAATTTCTTGTGAAATTCCAAAATAACTCCACCACTTTTGGAACCAATTTGGGAAGTTATGTTTGTATGATTTTTTACAAAACGTAACAAACCAAGAATGGTTGTATGATTCATACCAAAACACATTGTACCATGCTTTCATGTAATCATGGTAGCTATATGTTTGGGGTTTAAAATTCCTAGAAAATTTTCTTGGGGTGACATCCCACGAGGCGGTGGGATGGAGTCAAGACCCTAAAAATTTTAATTTGAAAAGATTATTCTTACTTAGGATCATTTCATCCCATGTACATGAGTAATCTCTGCTGATTTTGTATCAACTAGAATGAACTCGTAGAACTTTCTAGTTTTTAAGATATCTTCGGGCACAAATTGGAAGCCTCGAGGATATAATTGTCCACATGCTTCTTGTGGAGTGGGGTCAGTCAAATGCAGTTCAATAACGGCTTCTTCCAAAGAAGTTTTAGTATGGTAACCCGTTATTTGAGGCCTTGCACGAAAAATAGCGAGTTTCACTTTGTTCTCGCATCGATTGAGTCCTTTTTGGATTCGACCGGATCTTTGTGGAAGGCGATGAAGGCACATGTTGTGGAAGGCGATGAACTCCTCTTCCCATACCTCAAACAGCCTTCATCGCCTTCCACAAAGATCCGGTTCGAATCCAAAAAGGACTCAATCGTATGCGAGAATAATGAAACTCGCTATTTTTCGTGCAAAGCTAGGCCTCAAATAACGGGTTACCATACTAAAACTTCTTTGGAAGAAGCCATTATTGAACCGTAATTTGACGCCCCACTCCACAAGAAGCATGTGGACAATTATATCCTCGAGGCTTTCAATTTGTGCCCGAAGATATCTTAAAAACTAGAAAGTTCTACGAGTTCATTCTAGTTGATACAAAATCGCAGAGAGATTACTCATGTACCGAGCAGAAAATGATCCTAAGAAGAATAATCTTTTCAAATTAAAAGTTTTTAGGTCTTGACTCCATCCCACCGGCCTCGTGGGATGTCACCCCAAGAAAATTTTCTAGAAATTTAAACCCCAAACATATAGCTACCATGATTACATGAAAGCATGGTACAATGTGTTTTGGTATGAATCATACAACCATTCTTGGTTTGTTACGTTTTGTAAAAATCATACAAACATAACTTCCCAAATTGGTTCCAAAAGTGGTGGAGTTATTTTGGAATTTCACAAGAAATTTTTCCCCCTGTGAGAAATCCAAAAATCATTTCACCTATTTTCAAATAGTGTCCATTCGCACCGCTTATATGACGTTTGATTCTCTTTTTATTTTTTCAATTACCTTGGATTTTTATTGACTCTCACCAACTGCTCTCAAAGAGGACAATTTAAAACTTTAAATAAAGTTTTAAAAATCAAATGGTGGGAAAAATTTGATGTATCCCATCTTTCAAGAAAGGATTAGCAAAATTTCTCAAAGCTAATCCACACCATTCAAGAGCAGAAGAAGAACAACTTCTTCTTCAAAGAAGCTCACTTATTTCATCTTTAGCCGGAGTATCCACTACCTCTGAGCTACAGACAGTCATACAAGGAGCATCTCAAAGAGAAGATGACAATGCTCCAATTCAAGAAGGAATTGCCGACAATGATGATATTATTTCGAAATCTTCCGTCAACGATATCGAATTTGAATACGATCCATATTTAAATTTCGATATTCTAGACCCATACTATGATTCCCAACCGAGATGAATAGTATTTTATAAAAAAAAAAAAAGTAAATATTATATGTTTGCACAATATAATCGTCGATCAGATTAATCTCCGATTAACGGGGGAGGTGATGAAGATAGCAGTTTTTGAAGTGGAATTAACCAACCCACAGGCCTATATCTATCCACTTAGGATATTCGGTTAGAGGACTAAATCTAATCTCTTAAAGTCATTTAAAAGGAATTAGGGGAGTCGCAAGGGCAGCATGGCGGGGTAGCCGAAGTAAGTCCCGGATTGCAGAACTCGTTTACTTTTTCCTAAGAAATTACTCAAAGTGATACAGATGAAGTCCGATGCAGGCCATTCAATAACAGCTGGGTGTCATCACCAGATCCGTCCAAAGAAGAGAAAGAGACGACCGACAATTATTATGAGCAGACATCTATCCTTATCTTTATCTTTATTGCTTTTTCTTTATTTCTTATCACACGTGCTTTTCTTTTCTTTTTCTTTTAGAAAAGGTAAAGTGGGGGTCCTGTCCCACCAACCTTTTGTAATTTTTACTTTTCAAAAAGAAAAGATTCCAAAGAGATAAAATGGGCAAAGTAGGGGCCCTGTCCTGTCGGCCACTCTTGGAATCAATTCTTATCTTGTAAATTATTGTCCTGGTTGATGTCTCCCTTATACTGATGTTATAATATATATATATATATATATTATTTAAAATCGATCATCGACCTCGGTTTGCGATTTCCGTTGGTCGAGTCAGTTTTCAATCTTTTTTTTTGCTCACGGCTATTTATTTCAACTCAAAAGTTATCTTTAACTTTAAAAATACCACTTTGATTCATCTAAAACTTATTTTATTTTAGTTTCTATAATTTTAAACATCTAAATCTTAAAATTAATCTCACCATTAGTTTGAGGTTAATTTTTATTTTACTTGACAAAAAAACCATAAGTTCTATTCGAGAAAAGACTCGTGTAAGTTTACCTAATTGTTCAAGAGAAAGGGCATTGACTCATTTAGCAAAAGTTTTTTTTTAAGTACATCAACATTTGGGGTAGGGGGATTTGAACCCATGACCTTTTGGTTATAAATCTTACTTGATGACAGTTGAGCTATGTTTTTATTAGTCATTTAGCAAAAGTTAACCCTACACTAATGGTGAAGACTAATTTAAGGTTTATGGAAGGTTCATGATTAAATTTAAATATTTGAAAATACGTAGACTAAAATAAACCAATCTCTAAGTACAAATATCAAAATGATATTTTAGCCAAAAATAAATTTTTATCTTGAGCTTTACCTTTCATAAAATTGATTGCACTTCAAACTTGCTCTGGTATTATAATATTCATCTTCTCTCACACACATATTCAAGTATGTTCAATGATTTATAAAATATATATTTAGTATAAAGTTGATAGGATTTTAAAGAAAAATGACAATAAAGTTAATATTGCAACACTTAATTAAGTATATAGAGTTTAATTTCATAAAATAGAAAGTTTAAGATCACAATTGAAATACCCTATATTTAGGGTAAATATTAATTATTTTCGCTAATGTTTCTCCACACTTTACTAATAGTTCATTCTAGAAATATTTCTTTTGTTAGATTATAAAAGTATGATTTTTCTTACCATAATTATAAATCAGGATTGATTTAGACTTTTAGTTGATATATTAATACATCATTTAATTTGACTGGATTTAAATGATAGATTGATTGATTTATCTATTATAAATCAAATGTTTATTTGTTTTTGTTATGAGTTAAATTGGACCAACGAGAATAGGTTTGACAAATGAATAAAGCAAAGGTCCAAATGGAATAAGAAGCCCATTATGAAGTCAAAACAGGCCAAAATCGAATGGAGGTCAAACCAAGACGAAAAGAACAAGAGGGTGCGCTTGGGCTTCGGCCCAAGCGCATGGTCGGCCTCGGCTTAAGCCGAGGCTAACCAGGGTAGAGCCCTCCCATTTGGGCTCTACCCTCGCCCATCACCTCGAGAAAGGAGTCTGGGCGTGGGCTTGGTCGTGGCCGGCCTCGGCTGGCCGAGGCCGACCAGATGTAAGGCCATTTTCAAGGCCTTGCATCGATCCCACACAACCCATAAACTGGTTTCCAACCCTCTCCGACCATTCCTCTTCCCAATGAGCCACAAAAACCCACAAAAGACCCTAGAAAAAAGTTATTTAAGCTCTCCCAGAAGGGGAGAGCAGGGTAAGTCGATTCTAGTCACTTAAACACTAAACTCTTCCATATTTTCTCTCAAGAAATCACTTTGACTTAAGCATCGGAGCTTGTGTGGTCTATACTACACCGGTGTCCAGGTTTTCCTTGTTTTACAAGTCGCGTTCTTCCCCCAAGAATTACAAATTTACTTTCATTGTCACGTGGAGGTCAGGTGTTTTCTCTTGTCCAAATTTTGGCAACAACAGTGGACGTCGTCTGTGGGTTCGACAACGCTTACTTGGAAAGCTAAAAGTTTAAGTCAAGTAGCCAGAGAAGTATGAGTCGATTCTTAGGGAACGGGAATCAGAGTGAAGACGGAGAAGATTCCAACCACAACCGTCAACCCCATCGATTCAGAGCAGCCTCCCCTCATCGGCCTCATACTGACACGAGTCGACCACATGAGGGGATGACCGAATTGAAAGAGAAGGTCGACAAGATGGATGAATGTTTATGGAAGATCTTGGAGAAGCTTGACCAACAAGAAAACAGTCAAAGAAAGGGTGAGCCATCACTCACGTCGGACCAACGTAAAGGAAAAGCGAAGGTCGCTGAAGGGATAGGAGAATCAAAATCTCCAACCCTTAAGCGCACTGATAAGCTGATCCTTGGAGGCAAGAGCAAGACAAGTAGAACGAACAAATTAAAATTTGTTGTACAAGTGAGTTCATGCACCAATCGCAAAGGTCGACCAGGCAACTTAGAAACGGCAGTTGGGAAGAACTCCGGAGCGACATCGGACTTGCGAGAGCTAATTAATTAGAAGTAGAAAGCACAGGTTGAGGCCGAGCAGAGCGGAATCGAGTCCAAAGACCCAAAGTCGAAGCTTCGTGAGAGAACTTCAACCCCCCTTGGAAGGCAGACATCTGCAAAAAACAGAAGGAATTCGTAGATCTCCAAGGAAACTTCTTGAAAGTTCGAGAAGTTGAAAGATGAGACCTTGAAGTCCTCATTGAGTAGGTCGATCCTCCCTTCACTGATAAGATCATGAGAAGGTTCCTGAGAAGTTCAAGGTACCAACCATCACCCCATACGATGGAAGCTCATACCCCGTGGAACATTTGGACACCTATAGGTCGCGCATGGAGTTGCATGGAGCATCAGAGGTACTCAAAAGCAGAGTTTTCTCTTCCACATTGACAGGACCAATACAAGATTGATACAGAAAACTGAAGAGAAAGTCCATTAGTTCTTTCAGAGAGCTTGTCAGGGCATTCGTGTCACAGTTTCTAGGAGGTCAAGACGAATGTAAGCCTCAGATGCATTTGCTCACCATAAAGCAAGGACTAAAGGAAAGCTTACGCGACTATGTCTCTCGTTTCAATAAAGAGACCCTACAGGTCGAATGCCTCACAGATACTACGACATTAATTGCCATTGTCGCAGGATTGCAAGACAAGGGTTTGCTGAGATTGATTGGCAAGAAAGAACCAACCTCTTACGTCAAGTTTATAGCAAGAACACAGAAGTACATGAGCGCTGAAGACTTGTTACGGTCAAAGGAGGTACCTAATCGCGAGAAAACAACAAAAATATAGACCAAGATAGAGTGCGAGACAACCCTTCGTCAAGCTCCAAAAGAAGAAGAGTCGAGGAAAATGACTGAGACCGACCAGAGGAACACTGAGGTCAACCAGACCAGCGGGTGACCCTTAACCAACCATTCGAGAGGTACACACCCACAACTTTTCCACCCGAGAAGATCTTAATGGAGATTCCGCCATTTGAATGTGGTAAAGTTTCCTGAAAAGATGAGAGCCCCACCTGGAAGGAAAGACCCAACCAAGTAATGTTTGTTCCACAGGGATCATGGGCATGCAACTTCCAATTGTTATCGACTCTGAGACGAGATTGAAACCCTTATTAGAGAGGGATACTTGAAAGAGTATGTTCAAGGCGAAACTCTGCCAACGTCAGCCAGAGGTAGCCGAAGCCGACTAGACTCAAGTCGAGGCCGACCAAATGATGGTCGAGGCCGAGCCGAGGACGAGCAACCTCGACAGATCAGAATAATTTTCAGAGGGCCAACAAGGGGTGAATCTAGTAGGAAGGGGAAAATAATTGCTCGTGAAGCCAACCAAGATCCCTACTGTCCAGGTATTTTCTCATTTCACCAAGGAATTGAGAATCAAGCCCTAGAGTTCACAAAGGCCGAAACCAGAACAATCCATCAACCTCATAACGATACCTTGGTCGTAACTCTTGCTATAGCCAATGTGAAGGTCCACATGATACTTATAGATAGAGGGAGCTCGACCGATGTCCTATCTCTGGCGGCTTTCAACGCCATGAGATTGGCCAGGGGGCTCCTAAAAGAAAATCTAACCCCCTTGTAGGATTTGGAGGAGAAAGAGTTACCCTTGAAGGAAGTATAGAGCTCCCAATCTCATTTGGTGAAGGATCAAATGCAGTTACATAAACGATCAACTTCTTGGTAATGAAGTGCACGCCGCATACAATGCAATCCTCGGAAGGCCCACACTCTACCAATTAAAGGTAGTTGCTTCCACATACCACCAGTTATTGAAGTTCCCAACCACAAATGGTGTTGGGATCGCTAGAGGGCAACAAAAATCATCTAGAGAAATTTACTTCACTGCGTTAAAAGAAACAAGGAAACAAAGCCTCGAAAGAGACCTTGGCCTTGGCTACCCCGAGGTCGAGCACGAGATGGTTGAGGTCGACGTCACTTAGGCTGAGGTCGAGGTTGACTCAACAAAGGGATGAGGGTGTCATCCCATCTCTATCCAGTAGATAGGTTTATTTTCATGTTAGAATTTTTCCATATATGTAAAGAGGGGCAATATATGACTCAAGTACAACTATCAAACTGAAACTCCTATGTGGGGGCTACACTAGAGATATGCCTCCTACATTCTATTCTTTATCTCTAAAAGCTACAAAGGAGAACCAGAAATCTAGGTCAAAGCTGAGGTCGATCAGTAAAAGGCCGAGGCTGACCACACACGATCCCAAAATCGAGGCT
This sequence comes from Trichosanthes cucumerina, assembly GCA_036507285.1. Classification (NCBI taxonomy): domain Eukaryota; kingdom Viridiplantae; phylum Streptophyta; class Magnoliopsida; order Cucurbitales; family Cucurbitaceae; genus Trichosanthes; species Trichosanthes cucumerina. The sequence continues at coordinate 15,508,758 of CM071838.1, forward strand.
AGAGTTTCTCCCAACTGCGTAATGTGTTCGATTTATTTTATCTAAGTTTGATGAGGACAAGTAACTTTATTCGTTTAAGCTTATCTCTAGGAATGAAGAAATTTTTCCATATATGTAAAGAGGGGCAATGACAATGAATAAAAAACATGTTTTCATTGATAAAAAAAACAACATTACATCAAATTTAGAAGAAATAAAAAGGGAATACATAAAACTAAGATTCATCTACTCCAGCTCAACCACTACTGTTCGAGTCATCAGATTCAGGAAAACACTAGGATATTCTTGAAGGTGGTGCAGTCCTCTTCAATGATCCCAAAGTCTATATCCTTAAATCGCCTGGAAGCACGCCTTGTAGCCCAACTACACCCCCCTCCCCTTCAAAGATGTTGTTTTGGAGGGCAGTGAATTCTTCTGTTTTCTTGAATCCTTCAACCAAATATTCAGCATTGGTCAGATGGGTCTGCGCTTCACTCAGTTGGTTGCGAACAGTTTGAAGCTCAATCCTAGTAGAGTTAAGTTCAACCTGGCTCTTAGCAAGGAGACGATTGGCTTAGCTCAGGTTGACTTGAGCTTGGATTAACTCAACTCTGGGAACAGAAGTATGTTGGAGATTGTTAATGGTCTCCACCATAGCTATTGCAGACATGCTAATGCGACCAAAGCTCTAAAAAAAAAACAACGAAACAGTCAGTTACCATGAAATAAGAAAGTAAAGAAAACACACAAACGAAGAAAACTTACATTACGGAGTTCAATAATCCCTTCATTAAAGCCCCCCATAGGGTCATTGGCTACAAAACCAGTAGGGTGTTCTTGGCTACAAATCCAGTAGGGTGTTCTTGGCTTACCCCTCTCCAAAGCTCAAAGCTCTGCCCCAGAAGTTCAACTTCGATGGATGGCGAGGTGTAACTCTCATGCAGAGTAAAAGCCCTAGGAGGTGGAGGGTTTTCCCCTTTTGAAGAGGAAGGAATGTTCCTCCGAGTACGACGTGTGTTGACTCCAACAGGATGGGGTGGAAGATTTTGAGGTTCAGAGGGTGGAACCTCGCCTCTCGATGGACTAGAATCTTCAACCCTCGAAGGTCCAGCCTCGCTGCGAGTTTTCTTTTTCTTCCTCTATTCCATAATCTCATACAAGGAAGCACTTCACAGAGGCATTTCTTAGAAAACAAAACGACATGTTAGTTAATCAAAATGCAATAAACAAAAGCCAAAAAAGAGGAGCAAGCTAAGGAAATCAAAGGCCGAGGTCGACTAGCACGACCGAGGCTAACCATAATGACCGAGGCCGACTAACATTTATCATGGCAAAGTTAAAAGAAATCCAACCTTCAGAAAGTGGAAGAGGTACAAAACCAACTTTTTCAAGATTCTCCTGACTCACCAGAACGGGTCTAGAACGAGAAGGAGCCTCCAAACTTTTTACAACCCTTACAAAGGCTCGAACCGCGGCAGGAAGAAGAAATTCCAAAGGAGCTAAAGGAAAAAGGGAAATGCAACATGGTTAGGCAGAACATATGGATGCAATTTCCAAAAAGAAAGGGAATAAAAAAGAGAGTGACTCACCATAATTCCCAAACTTAGTGGAAACTGCATAAGTGAGATTTTGGGACGCCCGAGCCAACCAATTTCTACTTACTAAAAACTATTTATTTTTTCAATTATGGACAAAACTCAGACTATTGATCAGTTTTCCACAAGAAGAACTCAAGTAATAAAAGAAGCGACCAAATGATGGGTTACGACTTAAAATATAAAAAGACATAAAAACATGTGGACTGAGTGGACTACCGTCGCCATATGTTGTCCATAATACATAACAGTCAATGATATGACTCCAGCTGTTTGGGACAATTTGGGCGGCGCCAATCCAACCAACACTAAAAAACTTTGTAAAAATAAGGGGAAGAGGAAAATGAAAACCAAATTTGAACGTTGCGGAATAAAGAGCAATTTCACTAAGAGGAGGGTCATCAATCCGATCATCAGGCCTAAGGACCCTTAATTGCACGTCTAAAGGAATATCATACTTGTACGGTAATCACCCAAGTTGAGCTTCGGTCACCAAGGATGATATAACCTCATGGCATGCAGGGGACCCCTCGAAAGAATGATCAGAAGGTAACGAAGCCTCATAACAACTTGTGTCATAAGACTCCTCACCAAAAGAAGACTCATCAACCTCAGGGGATGTAGTGGACCACTCACCCACCATTAAAGGCAAAATAAAAAAAAAAAAGAGAGACTTAGAAGCACAACAAGGAAAACTAAACCATCTTAGAGAAGGGAAGAAGAATGGTGTGAGAAATGAAGAAGGAGAAAACCCTATTTATAGGAGAAGTGGAGGACGAATTGGAGGGAAATCTAAAAATTTTGATTTGAAATTCAAATTATAAAAAAAAAGCAAAAAGGTGGTGGGAAGAGTCGGCCTCGGCCGACTCGTGATGTACTAGCGGCAGGCGCGCCAGCGGGCAGGTGTTGCATATAATTTATGATAATGCGCAATACCGCAAGTGTACGAGACAAGTTTTAGTATAGTGATTTAAGAGTCCAAGTATCGTCCTCGGGAATGGGTTTCTAGATTAATTAACTACCAAGATACTAATTCTCAATTTTAGCTAAAGTAACATAACATGGATAGGTGGTGAAACAAGAATTAAAGACAGACAAACACGTGGAGACACGAATTGATAGATTAGAAGGAAATTGGCTTCACAAGTTAATAACTTAATTAACACATGCAATCAACTAATGTGATGAATTTATAAACAAGAAGTAAAATACTCAAGAAAATCTCTCGATTCTTAGTGAGCCTCGCACACACAACAAATTCTAAGTCTCCTTAAGAAATCTAAAGCATGCACGACATTAAACAACTTCTTTATGTGTTTTCCTTAGACTTCTAGGTCATTCTCATGCCAGACTTCTAAGAGTTTTGACAACTTTGTTCTAATCTAAGTTTTATCTCTCGAGTCCACTTAAACCAACAAGATCAAGAGTTAAAGAACGAATTGTCAAAAATAAAGAACAAAACATGCTTCAATATATAGAAAATAAGTCTTAACAAGCAAATCAAATCCTAACTACAACATTTAGCTACTCTAAATCACAAGAAAACCAAGCTAAATGTGTAGAAAACGTCTTAAAACGGTATTACAATCTGAAAGAAAAGGAAATTAAACTTATGTGTCGATGTCGGTCCTTCGTCTCCGAGCTCCCGTCTTCGATCTCGAACCTCCACGAATGCTTTTGCTCCCAAGAATGCTCTCTTTTCTCTTCTTACAGAGGGTATTTCGAAATTAGGGTCAAAAGTCTATAAAATTCGGCTCCCTTTGCAAGAATGCATAGTGTTCTATTTATAATGATCTTCAGTACAACGTTACAACGCTAGGGACAACGTTACAACGTTGTACCCTACCGCGTATCAAATATGGAAAGCATCGGTAGCGTTGCAACGCTGCTACCTTAACAAGCGCGTTCTTATCGATCCGGCGTTGCGACACTGTAAGGCAGCATTGCAACGCTATCGACAGGGGTCTTCAACGCCTTAAAGCTGCAATCACAGAGTTGCAACGCTCTGCATGGCGTTGCAACGCCATCACCTCGGGTCTACTAGCTTGAATTGGTTCTTCTACTTCCAGCTGATGTTATTTTTAGCTCCAAATAGCCTCGTTTCGATCCCAAGTGATCCAAAATGTCTCAACTTGTCCTATTTAAGCTCTTAACCTGAAATTGAGTGATTTAAACACGTAAAAGCCCTGAAATCATCATAAAACTAGCAATAGTTAAGCCTAAGAATAGCACATTTTGTGTGCTATCAAGCAGTTCTCACAAGCGCCAACTCATCGGGCGCGTGCCTCGGCCTTAGCGCTGGCCCCATTGAGGTTTACTAGACCGATTCAATGAATCGATCCGACAGGCTAAAAGACAACCATTTACTAGGTTTTCTTCTTCATGTTTCCTCTTATTTCCATCATAATGGTTATTCGATCTTCACCTCCTTCTGTCAGATTCAACATTCGATCCTTGGAAGTTTTAAAAGCGACGCGGCTGTCAGGTGACAACCCCCAATAAGTACACTCTATCCAAGAGAATAACATGAGTCGTGGATCAGGATTAGAGTCTAAACCTTGAGAAACACAATCTTGGGATGATCCAAGGGACACCTTGGAGCCCTAAACTCTCGTTTGAGGGATGGTCTAAGACACGTGGTAACCACATTAAAATAAAATTCGAGGGGAAAGAGAACATACGAAATGCGAAACAAGCATGACAGTGGCTCGAAAGCCCATTGAAAAACGGAGAAATTGACTCCTAGTGGACTGAATATCCTCATAAGGATAGAAAACGGAAACTAGGGAGAATTCGAGGCAACCCTCAAAAGGTCTAAAATGACTCCGAAGAAATTTAATCAGGAGAATCGAAATGCAAGGTAAGCACGATGAGATCCTGAAGTTTTTATTAAATACCGGAGAAATTGACACTCTAGATAGCTGAATACCCTTATAAGGGCGAACAACAATAACTAGGAAAAATTCGAGGCAACCTTCGAAATGTTTGAAATGACTCCGAAGAAATTTGATTAAGGAACCAGGCGAATCGAAACGCAGGATAAGCGTGACGAGAACCTGAAATTCCAATTGAATAAAGGGAAAATTGACATTCTGCGAGACTAAGTATCCTCATAAGGATGAACAGTAATATCCATAAAGAATTCGAGGCAACCCTCGAGATGTCTAAAATAACCCCAAAAAGTTCAGTAGGTTAATCCCAAGTCAGGCTCCCTGCAATTAATTCACAAGCACTTAACCTCGAATCCTAACTAGGGAGTGGGGGCTAATGTTATGGGTTAAATTGGACCAACGAGAATAGGTTGGACAATGAATAAGACAAAGGGTCAGAAGGAATAAGAAGCCCATTACGAAGTCAAAACAAGCCAAAATCGAATGAGGCACCAAACCAAGGCGAAAAAAGACAAGAGGACGTGTTTGGGTTTCGACCCAAGTGCGTTGTCGGCCTCGGCCGACCAAGGTAGAGCCCTCCCATTTGGGCTCTATCCTCGCCCAACACCTCGAGAAAGAAGTTTGGGATTGAGCCGAACCCCAAGCTCGTGGTCGGCCTTGGCCGACCGAGACCGACCAGATGCAAGGCCATCTTCTAGGCCTTGCATCGATCCCACACAACCCATAAACTGGTTTCCAGCCCTCTGCCGACCTTTCCTCTTCCCAATGAGTCACAGAAACTCAGAAGAAAGCTATTTAAGCTCTCCCAGGAGGGGAGAGCAGGGTAAGTCAATTCTAGTCATTCAAAAATTACAAATTTACCGTCGTTGTCACGTGGAGGTCAGTTGTGTTCTTCTATCCAAAATTTAACAACATCAGTTTTTTTTTAAAAAATGTTTAGTTAATTTATTAGTATTTCCAATGGCAATCGAATTTCAAATGTACTATTTTTCAATTTCCTAATAGATCTTTTAATTGGACATGGTAATGTTTAAAATAAATATTTTTTTTTTGTTGGTAAGGGAATTGGACATGTTTTGTTAATAAAGTCAATACTTTCTATTAATTTCTTATAGAAAAAAAAATCCTTTATTAATTGATTCTCTTTTATTAAGAGGAAAATGTCGGTGTTAAATGGCTAAATGGAAAACTAATATTTGATTAAAGTAAAAGTGGTGTGGATTGTGGACAACCATCTTGTAACTTATTTGGATTCTAAAATAACTTTTAGCTAAATTATAAAAGATGCTTTATTTCAAAAGTACTTCCCAACGTTTAGAAGTTTCATTAATACCTTTAATTTTCAAAAAAAAGTTAAAAAATATCTTTATTATTAATTTTTATTAGAAGCTATTAGTACTTTGTTTTAAAAATATTCCTAAACTTTCAAGTGTTTCATTAATACCCTTAAACTTTAAAAAAAAAATTAAAAATATTATTCTCATTAATATATGGACAAAATCTGTTAGTACCTTGTTTTAAAATACCTTTAAACCTTCACATTAATACCCTTAACCTTAAAAAATAAAATTTTAAAAAATGCACTTATCATTAGTATATGTGAGGGGAAAGAGAACATACGAAGTGCGAAACAAGCATGACGGAGGCCTGAAAGCCCATTGGAAAATGGAGAAATTGACTCCTAGTGGACTGAATATTCTCACAAGGATGGACAACGAAAACTAGGGAGAATTCGAGGCAACCCTCGAAAAGTCTAAAATGACTCCGAAGAAATTTAATCAGGAGAATCGAAATGCAAGGTAAGCACGATGAGATCCTGAAGTTTGTATTAAATACCAGAAAAATTGACACTCTAGAAGGTTGAATACCCTTATAAGGGCGAACAACAATAACTAGGGACAATTCTAGACAACCCTCGAAATGTTTGAAATGACTCCGAAGAAATTTGATTAAGGAATCAGGCGAATCAAAACGCAGGATAAGCATGACGAGAACCTGAAATTCCAATTGAATAAAGGAAAAATTTGAAGGGAATGAAAATCCCCGCGTAGCGGAAGACGATCGAATCGTCAAGGTATCGTTACGCTACTTGAAATTTGTTAAAACGATCTAACACTTAGATCTAAGTTAAACATGCATAAGAAGGAAGAAATTACAGTGAGAAGAAATCTACTTACTTGTTGTAGACAATTCTTCAAGATTCCTTCCTTGGTCACAAACACTTCATGCTACTGGATCTCAACGAACGCTTCTCTCGAACGAAACCCGAACACCACCAACGGCCTTCTCGGTTGTTCTTCCTTTGGAAGAAGGAAAGTGGTGGGATTTTAGTTTTGGAGAGGGATGAGAGTTGAGAGAAAATGTTGATAGAGTTCTCTTCCTTTTGGGTGAAAATCCAAAAAATGAGAGATTGAATGATACAATCCTTCTTGCAAGAAGAGTTTAAATAGTGTAATAATCATGGAGTTAAAACCTCCACATATCACCATTTTACCACAACTATAGGTTATGTAAATCATATTTGCATAACCATATAATATAAGATATCTCATATCTCATATCTCATATTGCAAATCACATTTGCAATAATTGTGGATTAATTAAATTGAATCACATCCAATTTATTTTCTCTCAATTAATTTCTCCAATTAGCCTTAATTCAACAATTAGGTTAACCTATAGCTTATTATGAATCTCATTCATATTAAACTATATATTATATCATTCATATCTCATATAAATGACATAAATGCCCTTTAAGTGAAATTGAACACTTCAATCTCATGCCAAAACTCTAACCCTTCTTTTAACCCAGATGGAGCCAACCGAGGACCTAATGGACCTCTACGATGCAGGCTCCAATGATCCGAGATTAACCTATCAAACTCTTTGACCCGGTTAATCAACCTTCATTAGCTACGGTAACACTCCACTAAAGTCCGTAGCTGCATTCCCGTCAGTGCAGAATATTACGTGTCCACTGATATAACCAATGCCCATGAGTCGACACTTCACAGGTTGTTCGTAGACACGACTGGGTCAAATTACCGTTTTACCCCTGTGTCTACCTCTTGTTCCTTAAGTCCCCACTGCTCCTCTAATGAACAACATATCGTGGTTGTCCAACCATACACAACACCCTTCTCGAGCCAGTGAGAAGGTGGGCGCCCGTTGTCCAAGCCCTGGAGACAACACTTAAGGGAACAACCCCTCTAGTTTCCCTAAAGGCGAGAACGAGTGAATTTCATCTCGCGTAGTTAAGTTCCCAGCTCCCTACTTGGTCCTGCCCCTGAGAAAATAGGCATATTGGGCGAGTAACTGTGACCACCCTTATCCGTACTAGTCAAAGGATAGACCCCCGCAGACAGGAGTCCGTAACACGCTCAGGATTCAGGTCGAGTCACTAATGGTCATCTACGAAATTATTAGTCTTTACTGTCAACGGTGTTACATCAGTAGGTTTAATAATTCACGGTCTGGTCTTGTACAATCTCATTGCACAGGATGCCCCCACTCGCATGTCAACCACATGAACGAGTCAGATCACTTCATTTGTATCTAATACAAAGCGGGTCGCATCCACAGCGTATCCAGGATTAGGTCTCCAACCCTATCCATATACTGTAGATCGTTCGGGTCATTAATTCGAACGTGATCCTCCGTGTGTGTCCACTACACACCGTTCAAGTTTTAGTTCTCTCATAAAATCAATGACCCTGGAGCTTAGTTTATTGGAAAAGTTGTAAATGTTGCGAGACACAAAGTAATGAAATGAATAACTCTTATTAATTTCAAATAGTAATTTACAAACACGAGATTAGGACAAAAATCCCAACAAAATTGACATTCTGCGAGACTAAGTATCCTCATAAGGATGAACAGTAATATCCATAAAGAATTCGTGGCAACCCTCGAGATGTCTAAAATAACCCTAAAAAGTTCAGTAGGCTACTCCCAAGTCAGTCTCCCTGCAATCAATTCACAAGCACTTAATCTCGAATCCTAACTAGGGAGTGGGGGCTAATGTTATGGGTTAAATTGGACCAACGAGAATAGGCTGGACAATGAATAAGACAAAGGGTCAGACGGAATAAGAAGCCCATTACGAAGTCAAAACAAGCCAAAATTGAATGGGACACCAAACCAAGGCAAAAATAGACAAGTGGACGCATTTGGGCTTCGATCCAAGTGCGTGGTCAGCCTCGGCCTAGGCCTCGACCGACCAGGGTAGAGCCCTCCCATTTGGACTCTATCCTCGCCCAACACCCTGAGAAAGGAGTTTGGGCTTGAGCCGAAGTCCAAGCCCGTAGCCAGCCTCGGCCGAGGCCGAGACCGACCAGATGCAAGGCCATCTTCTAGGCCTTGCATCGATCCCACACAACCCATAAACTGGTTTTTAGCCCTCTGTCGGCCTTTCCTCTTCCCAATGAGCCAGGGAAACCCACAAAGGACCATAGAAGAAAGCATTCTGACTTAAGCACCAGAGCTTGTATGGTCTACACCACACCTATGTTTAGGTTTGTCTTGTCTCGCAGGCCGCGTTCTTCCCCAAGAATTACAAATTTACCGTCGTTGTCACGTGGAGGTCAGGTGTGTTCTCCTGCCTAAAATTTAACAACATCAAAATTTTTTAAATGTTTAGTTTATTTATTGGTATTTCCAATGGCAATCAAATTTCAAATGTACTATTTTTTAATTTCCTAATAGATCTTTAAATTGGACATGGTAATGTTTTAAAAAAAAAATTGATTTTTTTTGTTGGTAAGGGAATTGGACATGTTTTGTTAATAAAGTTAATACTTTCTATTAATTTCTTATAGAAAAAAAATCCTTTATTAATTGATTCTTTTTTATTAAGATTGGACTGTTAAATGGCTAAATGGAAAACCAATATTTGATTAAAGTAAAAGTGGTGTGGACTGTGGACAACCATCTTGTAACTTATTTGGATTCTAAAATAACTTTTAAGCTAAATTATAAAAGATGTTTTATTTCAAAAGTATTTCCCAACGTTTAGAAGTTTCATTAATACCTTTAATTTAAAAAAAAAAGTTAAAAAATATCTTTATTATTAATTTTTATTAGAAGCTATTAGTACTTTGTTTTAAAAATATTCCTAAACTTTCCAGTGTTTCATTAATACCCTTAAACTTTAAAAAAAAATAAAAATATTCTTCTCATTAATATATGGACAAAATCTGTTAGTACCTTGTTTTAAAATACCTCTGAACCTTCACATTAATATCCTTAACCTTAAAAAAATGCTTTAATACTAATGTGAAGGGAATTGAATCCCGTGCGAAAGCGAATGATTGTCTTTGCTCTCAATTGTGTGACATAGAAATACTCAAAAACATAAAATCTAAGCTAAACATGCATCTTGAAAGCATAAAAAGATTAGTAGGTTACCTTTGAAGACCAATTCTTAAAGTAGTTGCTCGTCGTCTACGAACTCCTCTTCTGTACGATCAAATCTTCGAATACCGCCAAAAGACCTTCTCGATTGTTCTCTTGAAGAGGGAGAGAGGTGGGATCTCCTTTTGGATTAGGGATGTTTTGGAGAGAGATTTGGAGAGAACTCTTGTGTTTGCTAAAGATGCAAAACTACACAAATGGTTCAAGTGTCACAAAACGCATCCAAAGAGATGCATTTATAGGCAATGTGGGTGGAGACAAATTCTCCACTCATTTTGCCACTAACTCCACATATTATGCATAAATGCATAATATAAGGTGCCAAACACCTTATTATATGAATCATTTAATTAAATTCAATTTCATCTCTCCCAAAATTCTACCATATTTTATGTCCTAATTCCATAATTTGGCACAATTAAGTTCAATATGAATCATATTCACATTGAACTATATGTTATATCAATCATATCATATATAATTGATATAATCCCTAAATTGAACTTGAACATTTCAAATTCATTCCAAAATTTTATACCCTCTATTAATTCCATGTTGAGCCAACCGAGGGACCTAATGGACCTAAAGAACATGAGCTCCAATGATACAAGATTGACTAATCAAACTCATTGATCCCGTCAATCAACATTTGTTAACTACGAGTCACTCCATTAAAGACTCGTAGCTGCACTCTCTGTAGGACAAGTTGTGTCCATTGATTTAACCAATGCCCGTAAATCAACCCTTCACAGGTTGTTCGTAGTCACAGATGGGTCAAATTACCGTTTTACCCCTGTGACTACTTCTTGCACCTTAAGCACAACTGATCCTCTAATGAACGACAAGTTTATGGTCCGACCATAAACATTATCCCTCTTGGGCCAGCAAGCGGGAGGGTCCCCGTTATTCAAGACCTAGATTTAGCTCTAAAGGGAACAAGGTATCTAGTTACCCTAGTTCGAGAACGAGTGAATTCCTTCTTGCGAAGTTGAGTCCCCTACTCCATACGAGGTTTCATCCCTGAGAAGGTAGGCATATTGAGTCGGCGACTTTAGCCACTCTCATTCGTACAATTAAAAGATAATCCCCCGCCGACAGGAGTTCGCAACTCGCTCAGGATTCAGGTTGAGTCACTATTGGTCATCGTTTGAATTATTAGCCTAATCTATCAACGGTGTTACTAAATCGGTCTAACAATTCTTGGTCCAGTCTTATACAAACTCATTGCACAGGATGCCCCCACTCGCATGTCAACTACATGAACGAGCTAGATCACCTCGTTTATATCAAATACAAAGTGGGTCGCATCCATCGTTTTAGCAGGATGAAGTTCCCAACCTAATCCATCTACTATAGACCATTCGTGTCACAAGCTTTAACTTGATCCTAGATATGTGTCAACTACACACAATTCAAAGTTGTCTAAATGTGACCCTGGAGGTTAGTTTATTGGATTTAAGTTTGTAATTGCGAGAATACAAGTTTGAAGGAAAAAATAACAACTTTATTCATTTCCTCAAATAATTACAAATACACGAGTTTAGGGCATAAATCTCAACAATATGGACTAAAACCATTTATATACACTTGATTGCCTCCTTCTTCTATTTCCTTATTATCGTGATTTGCTTCAATTTATGGTCTAACACTTCTATGTTTTTCCTCTATTTTTCCTTTGGTTTTCAATAACCTCTTACTCTTTTCTTCCATTTTTCAATCTGTAAAACTTCCCTCATTTCTCCCATCTTCTCAAATATTAGACTTTAAATAGACACTAAAAGCTTCTACTCATTTCTAATCATGTCCAAACATAAATATAAGAAATTTCAACACCCAAATAGTCATTGTCTTTAAAGTTATTTTGAGTTGGAAAAGAACCAACTAGAAAATAACTCATATAAAGATCCTCATTTTTTTTCATATATATACTCAAAATTTTCCCCCACTTGTCAAATTATCAATCATGGGAAACCTTCTTAATTGTTCACAAAAAATAAACTAATTTAAATTGCAAAAAAGATTAATGAAACCTTTCTCCATTACAAATTTGGTATTGCAAATGTTTTCTTTCTTTTACCTCACACTAGATGTCCTCAAAATTATTGCCCAAATTTCCAACATGCCTCTCTCTTTGTATTAAACCCAAAGTATTAACTCAAATTACTAACATATAATCATGTTAAAGTATTTAAATCCTAAGGTCTCTTGGTGGTTCAATTATTCTTCTTTCTTCTTGTTATAGTCTATATTCCTTGATTGATGAGGTAATTTTGGAGATTAGAAATTAGAAGAAGAGAGTAAAGAGGGTATTGAAAAAGAATGGAAAAAAAGAGCAAAAATAAAGAGTGTTAGACCATAAATTGAAGCAATCAAGAGAGAAGATTTGGAAGAATGAGGTAATGGAGTGTAGATAAATGTTTTTCATCTATATACTAACAGTAAGACATTTTTTGAATTTTTTCAGGGTTAAGGATATTAATACAACTTTTAAAAGTTCAAGAGTATTTTAAAACGAGACAATAATAATTTCTGTCCATATACTGATGTTAAGGGTACTTTGAACTTTTTTTCAAAGTTTAAAGATATTAATAAAACTTTTGAGGGGGTGTTTGGCCCATGGTTTTGGGTTGGGATGGTTTTGAGTTCCAAAACTATTTTTGGTACAAGGTGTTTTAAAACCTTTGGTTTTGAAACACAATCTCATGGGTTACTACAGTACAACTCCATGGGGTTTGTACCATGTTTTCCTCTCCCATTTGTTGTTTTTCATTTCCGTCGATTATTTCGATAACAACTCTGATGACAACTCCGACAACCACCAACAATAACAACTCCGACAACTATACCGACGAACTGACCAACTTCGACGATTATTCTGACGACCACCAACAACGATAACTTCGACGACTACACCGACGACTCGACCAACTCCGATGATAACTCCGACGACCACCCAACGACTATCGAAATCGATAACTTCGACGACTACACCGACGAGCTGACCACTGCGACGATTACCTCCAGTGACCACTACGATGAAAACTCTATAGATTAGTTTGACAACCACTCCTGCGACTCGACCACCCATTAACTTGATACTTTGATGCCACAACCATCGAAACCCGACTTGTCCGAACCACCAACAATGACCATCTGACAACCACTTCAACTACCCAACCACTCACAACCATAGTTGACGACTCGACAACCATAGTTGACAATCATCCCGAACTTCGACTACCTAGCAACCACTGTCGATAACCACCTAGTGACCACTCCGATGACCCAACCACCCTAGCAACCACTATCGATGACCACCTAGTGACCACTCCGATGACCCAACCACTCTAGCAACCCGATCACCTCGATGATTACTTCGACGATCACCTCAACTTGATAACCCAACTACCAAAAACCATTGTTGACGGCCACTTGGTGACCACTCTAATGACACCCAACAACCCGACCACATCGATGATTATATATTTGAAATAGGTTCCAAAATACTATGCAAAATATAGTTCCTAATAATTTAATTTCTAAAATAGAATTCAAATTTTATAACTTATTTATCCTTGAAATGTGTTTTATGGTACACAATTTTATTTAAATTCCATAATTTATTAAATAAATCTCCAATATTTTAATTTGAAAAATAGAGTTCCAAAAATAAGTTTATGAATAATTTGTGAAATAGAATTTTAAATTAGACTTCAAAATTTTTAATTTTTAAAATAAATTTCCAAAAATAGATTTTAAATACTTTATGAAATAGAGTTTTAGATTTTCTAATTTATTAAATAGACTTCGATTTTTTTAATTTCTAAATGAGAGTTCCTAAAATAGTTTTCTTAATATTTTTAAATAGAGTATTAATTATTTAAATTATTTGTCCTTACTAATGTAATTTAATTTTACATTGTAATGAATGAAGTGAATTAGATATTAATATACTTATACAAACTACACATTCATATTTAACTATTGTTTAAATAATTGAACCACATAGTTGGTTAAAATATTGATATGCAATTCAACAAACAATTAGTAAAAAACAAAAAATATATAAAAAAAAACATCTTAAAAAATTGTTATAAAAATGTTATAAAGAAACTTAAGCCAACCCAACCATGCACCTCAAACACTGATTTCGGCAAACCAACCCACCACAACCCTGCACCCCAAACACAGGAATCATAAATTCCAGAGTTTTTTATTCCAACTAAGAAATCTCAGGGTTTTAGAATCCCAAGGTTTATGATTCCAAAACAGTGTGTCAAACAACCCCTGAAAGGTTAGAGGTATTTTTGAAACAAAATACTAATGGTTTCCATCCAAAACTAACGGTAAGAGTATGTTTGAACTTTTTTTTTTAAACTTCAAGGGTGTTAATGAAAATTTTATAAGTTCATGGATATTTTTGAAACAAAGTATAAAGTTAGGGTTATTTTCTATAATTTAGTCTAACTTTTACCAAACAGAATTTAAAAATGGCTATATATATTGTAACGACCCTAAAACTTGAGATGAACCTTCTCTAGGGAAGTTACTCCACTACACCGTTCGCGCCGAAATTTCGGCATCATAACGGCATAGCTAGGAGAAAACCAAAATTTTTCTAGAACCTAATACACAAAAGACACTTCGTAAAACTCAGATAATGCCCAACCTCCACCAAACTTCATCCAGGAAATAGGTTGGGCTCCAACTAGAATTCTAACAAGCACGACTATTTGAACAAGCTTACATCAGAGTTCACAAAGACAACAAATAAACCTAACAAGCTATGAAACAACCATAGAAAGAGAAACTTAACTGACGAGAAACCTAGTGGAACGATCACTAACAAGGACAAACCCAAAAAGGAAAACTGAGTCTAAAGACAAGAGAAAGGAAGGGTCCATAACCTCGTCAGGTCGTCGTCGTCGTCAACTGCCTCAGGGTTTCTTACCTGCAACCAAAAACATCAAAGTAGACGGGTGAGTATAAAATACTCAGTCAGTAGCCCACTTACGTCCGAACCTATCTCAACAAAAACAACAGGACTCGGCTTCTAAACTCGCTCAACCCCAAACAGGTCTCACACTTGGCACACTTCACCCTGAGCGTAATTGATGCAATGAGAGAAAGCAACTCTTACGCCACTACACGCTGGCATAGAGCAGAGCAGGTACGTATCCTACACGCCCTATGGGGAATCGCCTCTAAGCCAACACAGGATAATGGAAAGCAATCACTCCCTGACGGGGGCGTACACCAGGCTCTCTTAACATAACACGCTAGTATGGTGCAGTGAGGTACGTAACCAACACGCCCATTGGGGAATCGCCCCTAAGCTAGTACAGGATAATGGAAAGCAACCACTCCCGATCTCAACGGGGATGCACCCCAATCTCACGAGCCTATCATATATCGTCAACCTAGAGGTTCTGACCTACTCAGGTGCAACTCAGGATTTTGTGAGTGTCGGTTCTTGGGTTTTATTCATGTGGTGATTAGGCGTCCTATCTAGGCATTCCTAACGTCCTCGACCTATTCCAAGGGTCCTAATTCCAACTAGGTTCTCACACTAACCAAGTTTTAACTCAAACCATCCGCTTATTAGGAATGCTAGACACAACCTGAACAATCGACACCCACCTCACAAAACCACACATAATCAGATACATAGCCCAAGTAAACATGACACAAACAAGGTCAAAACATGATTCACAACCTCGAGGTAATATTCATACAATCATGTCAAGATAAACTCATAAAGGCATGCTATAAGTTCCAAAACCTCTGGATAACTAAACTAAGGTTCAACAATAATAATAATATCTCGAGAACACACAACAAGTAATATCGTACACTTTATTCCCTTCGCTTAGGAGCTCGACGTTTCTCCAAATGACTACTTACCTCGGGTCGGAGTCCCACCAACTCAACCCTTAATGATAAATGAAATTACATGGCGTAATCAAAATATTCCAATAAAAAAAAACTTCTTATATGACACAAAAGTAACTTTTTATATCACAAAAAATACAATGAGACTGTTATGTGCGTGAAAAGCAAAGGTCATGCTACCCACAAACCCATGTCATGGAAAACCGAAGCTCACCCAACCAATCGAGCAATCAATCAAAAGAAAAGGGGTGCCCACCCTGATGCCTCAAGATGTCCTTACATGACCAAAACACCCTTTGAATTCAAGTAGACTTCAATAGTCATTACTACAATGGTCGAGGTATCGAGTCTCACTTGGACCCGAAGCCTTAAGCCCCTAATCCCATAGTGATTACTTAGTCCAATTCTGATTCGAATAATGTCGAGACTAACCCAAAGGCAACCCAGTGCAACATAACATTGATTCAAGCAATAATGCATAAATAATCAATTTCCATTCTTTAATCAATCGTTCAATAAATTTAAGAGGGGCTTAAACCAATAACTACTTACCCTGATAATGGAGGTTCGAAAAACTGCTCTCGAGTTCCACGCACTTCCATAACCATTTAAGCCCTTAATCGAAATAAACAAAGAACCTTATCAATCACGTTCCAAACACTTTAATTGAACTAGATCGACTTAAATAACTAAACAAACACGTGGAAGGTTAAAACGAGATCGAGAAAATAGAAGCAATCGGCTGTACCTAATTGGCGGCGGCAACTTCCGGCGAGTGGCGGAGCGTGGAGCACAACTCCGGGATGCCCGTGACCCGATCTATTCAAAACCAAACTCCATCTTATGAGAACCAGACTAAAAAGAAACGAACCAAGCGAACCAAACCAACGGATTTTTTTTTTTTTTTAGAAACTTACCGGCGTTGGGTCGAATGAAGGAGGCAGACGTCAATGACCTCGCTGGCGGTGAGAAGGAGAAGAACAAGATCGACAGAAGGAGATGCGACGAAAGACCAAAGCGACGAAGATGAAGACGCGACATAGATGTCGCTTGTTGACGCGAGGGAGGAGACCACTGGAACGAGAGAGGTCGGCAGTTGAGTAGGGCTCTGGCCGGACCGAAACGATGGTGGCCAGTGAAGCCGTCGACGTCGAAGCTACGTGGTCGACGGCTGATTGAAGAACGCGAAGGATGTCGGCGGCGGAGCGAAGGAGACGAAGAAGAAGAAGAAACTCAGGGGGGTTGGCGCCTTTCTAAAAGAAAAAACCTTCTTTTTAATTTTTTTTTAACTGAATTTATAAATAAGAATAAAAGTTTTTCCTTATTTAAAATAATTTTCTTTTTTTATTTTCTTTATTTTTTTTCCAAAACTTGCTTCTTTAATTAATACAAACTCATTTCCAAAATTACAAAACAAGCCCATACTTAAATCCTGAGAATTTAGAAACTACACAAAAATTACTTGACGTTATATATATATATATATATATATATATATATATATATATATATATATATATATATTAATGCATTCTCTATTATTTAACAATTTTGAGTTTAATTTTACATATTAATATTTTCAATTTAATCTCTAACTTTGGTGGACATTAAAATTGATTGATCATAAAATCACATAACATAATAGTCAAGAAATTGTTGAAGATTTAGAGGAAAAAATGACATGTATGAAAAAAAAGACTTGAAATTCGTACAATTTCTTTAACATTTGGAGGAACATTTAAAAACTTCCTACTTAGATAACTTTTCTCCTTTATATATAAATTTATTAATCGCCAATTTCAATATTCATCCCTTAGAAGAGATTAAATTAAAAAAATCTAAAACATAAGAGATTAAATTGAAAAGAAAAATATAAAACACTAAACCTATGGAAACATATATTTAGTTTGTTAACGAGAACATAATTCAACTAGTCGTCATATACCCTCAACTAAGAGGTAAGAAGTTTGAATCCTTTGAGGCCGATCTTGAATAAAAAAAAACATATATTTAGTCTTCAAAAATCAATACAACATAGATCATTACGAGGTTCATAACAAGTATTTCTCTTTTTCTTCTCCTTTACAGTTCATCCAATAAGTTCAGAGCTCCGAAACTCATCAGACATGGCCACAGCAGTTCGACTTGCGCTCCTTCTCTGCGCCATCATCTACTTCGCCATCGGCATTTTCGGGTACCTTCTCTTTGGGGACTCATTAATGTCAGACATTTTAACAAACTTTGATCAAAGTTCTGGTTCAGCAACAGGGGCTTTGTTGAATGATATAGTGAGATTAAGCTATGCTGTTCATTTGATGCTGGTTTACCCTTTGCTCAACTTCTCATTGAGGTTCAATATTAATGAATTGCTGTTCCCTAAGAAGCCTCCTTTGGGGACAAATAGAAGTAGAACAAGGTTTTTGGCCATTACAATGGCTTTGCTAGCCTTCACCTACTTGGCTGCCATTGTTTTCCCAAATATTTGGTCTATTTTTCAGTTCATGGGCTCTACTTCTGCTGCCTGCCTCGCCTTCATCTTCCCGGGCGCTATCGCCCTCAGGTATGTCGCTCGCCCCGAATGCTTATATTAAAATGGTTAAATTACAAGTTTAGTCTCTAAATATTTTAGTTTGTGTCCTAAAAGGTTTATGAACTTTAAAAAGTGTTTAACTGGGCGATGAACTTTAAAAATGTCTAGTATTCATATTTTTAATTTTGTGTATAACAAGTCCTTGACATATTTAAAAATTTTAACAATGAATTCATGTATTAGATAAAAAATGATTTTTTTTTGTGTAAGAGGATTCTAAACTTTCAACTTTGTGTCTTTTAAGTCCGTTAATTTTAAAAATGTCACATAGATCAAGGACCTATTAAACATAAAGTTAAAATTTTAAGGACCTATCAGTCACTTTTTAAAGTTTATAGGCCAAATAGATATAAACCTAAAAGTTTAGAGACCTATTAGATATTTTTAAAGTTCAGGGACTAACTAGACACAAATCTAAAAGTTTAGAGACCTATTGAACATTTTTTAAAGTTTAGAGACTAAATAGACACAAATCTAAAAGATTAGGAACCTAATTAGACACTTTTTGAAGAACCAAATAGACACAAACCTACGTAGTTGTTTGGCGCGCTGGTTTGGAATCAGAAACTCTAGGGTTTCTTGGCTGGAGTCAAAAACCCTAGAGTTATGGGTGGATCTACATAGGACAAGCCCCCAAAATTTGAATTTAGTACCTTATAATATATGAGGGTTATCTTAAAAAAAACTAAGAATATATACTAATATTATTAAATAATACATTTGAATTAATCAAATAATGTTTTGTCTGAGTGGTAACATACTTGCCACTATGAGTTTATTAAAGGTGTTATTTTTCTTAAAAATAATTTATTCTATTGCAGAATATTTACCATTTCACAAATATTAGTGTGAGATTATATTGAAAATATTATATTTATCATAGTTATTTATTTGGTCGTGTAGGGATGTGAATAAAATATCAACAAAGAGAGATAAGGTGGTTGGTTCAGTAATGGTAACTTTGGCAGCAGCGACCAGCATTATTGCAATTGCCACAAACATAAACAAGGCACTCAGAAACAATTCTTAATTATGTTTTGGATGTTTCATTTTTTGTTCTTGGAGCTGAATATAAAATAATGTTGGTTTTATAGTTTGTAAACACTCTCTTTTAGATCCAATTAATGGACTTTTTTTCTGAAGTTACTAAGGATGTGTTTGATTGGTGATTTAAACATTGAAATTTGAAAAAAAAAATTAATCGAAATCAAAGTTGTATTTCATGTTTTTAGTGTGTTTGTATCCGTGTTGGGTGGAAGATTTAGAAGTTGGATCCAAGTTGGATCCAATTTAATAATTGTTTAAAATGTGCTCGATGATATATTTATAAACTATAAAAATAGTTCTAGTTATCAACTAAATATTAGATTTAATCTCAACTATTATTAATTAATTTATGAACATGTTTTATGTTATCAATTTTGTATAACAATTATTTTACAATATTATTTAATTTATAATATATTATATTATATCGATTTTAATTTAACAAAAATGAAATGATTTTATGACATGAAATACTATATTTATCAAATATTTTACCTTTTTCAAATGTAATTCTTCATATAATAAACATAAAACTGTGTTTGGTAGAAGATTTAGAAGTTGGATCTTAATTTAATAATAGATCAAAATGTGTTTGATTATATATTTATAAACTATAAAAATAGTTCTAATTACAATCTCAACTATTATTAATTAATTTATGAACAAGTTTTATGTTATCATTTTTGTATAACAACTATTTTACCATATGATTTAATCTATAATATATTATATTAAACATATTTTAATTTTAAAAAAATGAAATGATTTTATGATATAAAATATATTTTTATCAAAGTTTTACTTTTTCTTTTTTTTAATGTAATTCTACCTTTAAATTTAAAATTAGGATACCATGTAAATATAAAAATGTTGTTTACAGAATTTCTACTATTATTTAACACAGAATCCAAAAGCAATTGTCAGGTAAATTTAAAAACATAAAAACATAATTTATATTGCTTATCAAACCGCCTAATTTATTGGTAAAATTTTGGTAATATCGTATATGAAGGTAGTTGTTTGCTTGCACATAGAAATTTCTAAATTTTTTATTCATTGTATACACTTAGAGAATATGATTTTACTTCTTAAAATATGTAATATATTATAAATGCATGAAATAGATGCCAATTTTCTCATCTATCCATGTGTCATGTCCCCTTTTATCCATGTGTCTTCTGTGTGTTATAAGCCTACTCATGTTTGGTGTCCAAAACAACCCACTTGCTTCATGCCAAATAGCCTATAACCTATAAATAGTGGTTTTTGGTGGATAATACAAAATATAATTGGATAGATTATTCTCCATTCTTGGTTCTTCTCTCCCACTTTCTCTCTAATTTATTCTTTATTTAATTTTGCCATATAGTTTCACTATCTTTTATTATTTTATTATTATTTATTTTGGTAAAATTTTGGTGCTCGTTTTTGCCTTCCATTTTTACAACACGTTAGCAGCACGAATCTCTATCATTTTTTCCGTTGAAGGTAAGTTCTAAAAGTAACCTTTTTTTTTTTTGTATAATTAAATGTTATTTTGTATATTCGGTTTATATTAAATTTCTAATATAAATATAATGCCTTTTGATAGTGGTACAATGACCAATATTACAAAACTAGAATTCACCACCCTTCACATTAATGATAATAATTATTTGTCATGGGTGCTTGATGCCGAGATACATTTGGATGCTATGAACCTCGGAGAGACCATTAAAGAAGAAAATGCAACATCCAGTCAAGAAAAGACGAAAGCCATGATTTTCATTCGTCATCATCTCCATGAGGGATTGAAAATGGTATATCTAACAAATAAAGGATCCTTACGTTTTGTGGAAGAACTTGAAAGAAAGATATGATCATCGAAAAACTGTTATTCTTCCAAAAGCTCGTTATGATTAGATGCTCCTGAGATTGCAAAATTTTAAATTAGTAAGAGAATATAATTCCACATTATTCAAAATTGGTTCAAAATTGAAATTATGTGGAGAAAACATTACTGATGTGGATATGCTAGAGAAGACATTTTCTACTTTTCATGTCTCGAATATGCTCCTGCAACAACAATATCGAGAAAAAAAAGTCTTACAAAATATTTTGAACTTATTTCACGTCTTCTTGTAGTTGAACAAAATAGTGAGCTATTAATGAAAAATCATGAATCTCGACCAACTGGAGCAACACCATTCCCTGAAGTGAATGTGGTGAATTTTAACAATCGTGGTCGAGTTCGTGACGGCGGTAGAGGAAGAAATAATTATTTTCGTGGTGGGCATTATAATTATCTAAATTTCACGAAATCCACACGAAATGTTGATCATAAAGGAAAAGCTCCACAAAATAAGAATTCAAGAGGTGATGAAAATAAATATTTTTGATGTGGAATAACTGGACATTAGTCACGTATTTGTCTTATATCCAAACACTTAGTTGATCTCTATCAAGCTTCTCTGAAGGAAAAAGTTGGAAAAAATGTGGAAACAAATCTTGGTTATGAAGATAATGATATATTCGAGCCATCTAATATGAGAAATTTAGATGTAGCTGACTTTTTTGTTTCTCCTGAACAGAAGATTGACACAATTGATGGATTAGCAAGTATTTCTTTTGATTTTGAAAATGTTCAGGACTAATGTTTGTTTAAATCCATCTTTATGTTTCTTTTTAGCTTTGAATTTTTGTATTTTAAGTTATGTATCTCTTATTGTAATTATTTTTGTTTAATGAAGAAATATGAACAACTCTCATATGTTGGGTGACTAAAAAATGAGCAATGAAGATTTATGTCTAGCAGATTGTCCAACTACGCATACAATACTTACTAATAAAAAATATTTTTCTAAATTGACAATGTTGGAAGTAAAAGTCAATACTATATCTGGTTCTGCAAACCTGATAGAAGGTTTTGGAAAATAAAGTTTTATCTTGCCTAAAGGAACAAAATTTTCAATTAATAATGCTTTGTTCTCTAGCAAATTAAAGAGAAGTTTATTAAATTTCAAAGATATACGCGACAATGGTTATCATGTTGAAACTGATCGTAAAAATAATATAGAGTATCTATATATCATATCCATTATTTCACATGAAAAACGTATATTAGAAACATTACCTGTTTTTTCTTCTAGATTATACTATACTCATATACGAGTGATTGAAATCTATGCAACAATGAACCAGAAGTTCATGAATCCAAAAATATTCAGTGTTTGGCATGATCGATTGGATCATCAAGGATCTATAATGATGAGAAAAAAATATTGAAAATTCACATGGACATCCATTAAAGAACCAGGAGATTCTTCAATCTAATGAATTGTTGTGATGCTCGCTCTCAAGGCAAGTTAATCATTAGATCATCACCAACCAAAGTAGAATTGAATTACCTACATTTTTTGAACGAATTCATGGTGATATATGTGGGCCTATTAATCCACCAAGTGGACCATTTAGATATTTTATGGTACTGATTGACGCATCCAACAGATGGTCACATGTATGTTTATTATCAAGTTGAAATCTTGTATTTGCAAGGTTACTTGCCCAATTAATAAAATTGAGAGTACAATTTTCTGATTATAAAATTAAAACCATTTGTCTTGATAATACTGTTTTTTACATCTCAGGTATTCAATAATTATTGTATGGCCATTGGAATAAATGTTGAACATCTTGTAGCTCATGTTCATGCATAAAATGGTTTAACAAAATCATTTATAAAATGTTTGCAATTAATTGCTAGACCAATACTTATGAGAGCAAAGCTTCCAATATCTATATGGGGGCATGCTATTTTGCATGCTGCATCACTAGTACGCATTAGGCCAGTAGCTTATAATAAGTACTCCCCAATGCAATTGGTTTATGGCCAACAACCAAATATTACCCATCTACGAATTTTTGGATGTGCAGTATATATTCCAATTGCTCCATCACAACGTACTAAGATGGGACCTCAAATGAGGTTAGGAATCTATGTTGGATTTAATTCCCCATCAATTATTAAATATCTTGAACCCCTGACGGGAGATGTATTTACTGCACGATTTGTTGATTGTCATTTTAATGAGAAGAATTTTTCAACATTAGGGGGAGGAATTATGAAGTTGGAAAAAGAAATTACATGGGATGGATCATTATCGTCTCATTTAGATCCCCATACATATATCAATGTGAAATTGAAGTTCAAAAGATAATTCATTTGCAAAATATAGCAAATCAATTACTAGATGCATTTACAGATGCTAAGAAAGTAACGAAATCATATATACCAGCTGCAAATGCCCCATCGAAAATTGATATCCCAATACAACAAGTTGTCACTAATGAGTCTGGGGCACACCAGAAGCGTGACAGACCTATGGGTTCCAAAGATAAAAATCCTCGTAAAAGAAAAGTAGTCAATGATCAAAATGATCCAGTAAAAGATATGGATGTTCCAGAAGAAATACAGAATTCAACTACTAATAAAAGTATTGATGAAAGTCAAATACTTGAGAATAATAATGAAATTTATATAAATTATGTTATATTAGAAAAAAGATGGAGCCGAAATGATATAGTTGTTGACAACATTTTTGCTTATAATGTTGCTCATGATATTATTTATGAAGATGATGATCCAAAATCTATCGAAAAATGTCGACATAGAAATGGCTGGCTTAAATGGAAAGAAACAATCCAAACAGAATTAAACTCACTTTCAAAATGTGAGGTTTTTGGACCAGTAGTTCTAACACCAGAAGGTGTAAAACCTGTGGGATATAAATGAGTATTTGTAAGGAAAAGAAATGAAAAGAATGAGGTCACAAGAATAAAGCGAGACTTATTGCACAAGGATTCTCACAAAGGTCTGATATTGATTATGAGGAGACATATTCTCCTGTGGTGGATGCAATAACATTAAGATATCTAATTCGTCTGACTGTATATGAAAAGCTTGACATTCATCTAATGGATGTAGTCACGACATATTTATATGGATATCTTGATAATGACATTTATATGAGAATCCCATAAGGATTTAAAATTCTAGAAACATATAAATCAAGTTCTCGAGAACTATATTCTATAAAATTACAGAGATCACTATATGTCTTAAAACAATCAGGACGAATATGGTATAATCGCTTGAGTACATATTTGTTGAAAGAAGGATATCAAAATAATTCAATATGCTCATGTGTTTTTATAAAGAAATCACAGTCAGGATTTGCTATTATAACTGTATATGTTGATGACTTAAATATAATTGGAACTCTTGAAGAGTTATCAAAGACAATAGAATACCTTAAGAAAGAATTTGAGATGAGAGATCTTGGAAAAACAAAATTTTGTCTTGACTTACAAATTGAACACTTAGCAGATGATATATTTGTTCATCAGTCAACTTATACAGAAAAAATCTTGAAAAGGTTATATATGGACAAAGCACATCCATTAAACATTCTAATAAAAGTTCGATCACTAGATGTAAGGAAAGATATATTTCGACCTCGAGATGATAATAAAGAATTACTTGGTCCTAAAGTACCATATCTTAGTGCAATTGGTGAACTTATGTATCTTGCTAATAATACAAGATCAGATATTGCATTTTCAGTAAATTTATTAGCAAAATATAGTTATTGTCCAACAAAAAGACACTGTAATGGAATTAAACATATACTTCGTTATCTCCGAGAAACGATTGATATGGGGTTGTTTTATTCTAACAAATCCAATTTTGATTTAGTTGGTTATGCAGTTTCTGGATATTTATCTGATCCACACAAAACTAGATCTCAAACAAGTTATCTATTCACATGTGGAGGTACTGCTATATCATGACGATCAATGAAACAAACCATCACGACCAATTCTTCGAATCATATTGGAATCCTCGCAATTCACGAGGCAAATAAAAAATGTGTATGGCTAAGATCAATGACTCAACACATTCGTGACACACATGTGACATGTCTTCTAGTAAACATCTTCCGACAATATTATACGAAGACAACACAACATGTATAACTCAAATCAAATGAGGATATATCAAAGGAGATAGGACAAAACAGATCTCACTGAAACTTTTCTACACTCATGATCTTAAAAAAAATGGTGACATCAGTGTACAACAAATTTGTTCAAAAGATAACCTGACAGACTTATTTACAAAAAGTATTACCAATTGCAACCTTTGAAAAATTGGTGCACAACATTGGAATGCAGCGACTTAGAGATCTCAAGTGATGTTTCCATGAGGGAGAGTAAATATATTGTATTCTTTATATAAAATATGTGTACTCTTTTTCCTTCACTAAAATTTTTTTCCCATTGAGTTTTTTCCTAGTAAGGTACGAGACATATATTATATAAAATAGACATATAAGGGGTGGTATTATAAATGCATGAAATAGATGTTCATTTTCTCATCTACCCATGTGTCATGCCCCCTTTTGGTCATGTGCCTGTAAGCCTACTCATGCTTGGTGTCCAAAATAGTCCACTTGCTTCATGCCAAATAGCCTATAAATAATAGCTTTTGGTGGATAATGAAAAATATAATTGGATGGACTATTCTCCAATCTTGTTTTTCTCTCCCACTTTCTCTCTAATTTATTCTTTATTTAATTTTGCCATATAATTCTACTATCTTTTATTATTATTATTTTAATTATTATAATTATATAGAATGATAGAAAAAATTAACAAGTGGTGCTATACTATCAACTTTTGATTACTATTTTGATTCCACTTGTGGGGGGATTCGAACCCATGACCTCTTGGTCATGAGTCATATTTGGTGTCAGTTGAGTTATGCTCTTTTTGGCTATTTATCTACTCTTTTAAGAAAGTTGGTAAGATTTTTTTTTTTAAAAATTTCATTGTTGAATGAAAATTTTTTAATTACAAATTGTCATGTCATTATTCTTAATTTAATGACAAAATAATACATTATTAAACTTGAGACCAACTGTAAATTGACATTCGTCCCAAATTAAATTTGAATACAAAAAAATGACAAATCTCAAATAATATCATGTGTCTTCACTATAGTCATTTGATCAAGTAAGTCTAGTCTGGTCAAATTAGATCATATAGCAATTGGGTTTAAGATCAATAAACCCAAAAAGGACAATTAGGCCCGAAATTCAAATACAAATAGTTGGGCTCAATAGTCAACAAAGCCCAAACCTAGAATATACCTATGGAAAGGTCTAAGTAGAGTTATCCTTCATTTTTAGGGTTCAAGAAATTCATACTAAACTCCCAAAAAAATTGAATAAAAACTTTTATGAATCAAGTCGTGAATATAAAAAATCTCTTTAATAGACTTTTCAAGAAGTTGAAGATCGATCTCGAGAAAAACCTGCAAAATTTTCGAGATAAATTCACATTCGAAAATAAACTGCAAAACCATCCAGATAAATTTATATTGGAGAGCAAGTTGCAAAATCGTTGAGACAAATTCACATTCGTGAATAAGTTTCAAAACTCTCATCAGATAAATTTTCATTTGAGAGAGAAATAACTAGAGGATAAATATTAGAATTCTATAAATCTCAAATTTAATAATATATATATATATTTTTTATTTTATTCTATGAATTAATTTTTTTTTTGTTGAAATATTGTGCGAACATTCATATTTTTATTAGAGTTTGCTCTTAAAACCATTAAGAGGAATGTAACCCAGTATAATCTTAAATTGAGGGAAGAATTGAGTTTATTCTTGCTTTCGAAAAACTAAAGTTGTAGTGATTAAACTCTGAGGCGTGAAAGAGAAGTTTGCGGAATGAAGTAGATTGAGTTTGACCAAACCACTATAAATTTTTATTGTGAATTTTTCTGTTCCTCTCCAATTTTAATTTTGCAATTATTTATTTATTTTTTTGCTATAATCTATTACTTAAAATTAATGGCTAGAGGTTGCTTTTTAATATTAATTGCTAATTTTAAGTAGAGTTTAACCTTGCTTATCTATTTCCAATCATTATTTTTAGAATTAAACGGATGCTTGACATTTTTACGGCTGATTTCTTGTTCAAATTAAAGAGAAATCTTATATGAAATTTGCATGAATTTATTTATAAATCAATTATTTGTAAAAGGTTTCTTAATTCTTAAGAAAATTTTTATTAAGTTTAAATAAGTTGGGTTGTTATATCGATCAACCAACCAACAACAACATAAAAATTCACCATTGAAATGTTTTAAATTCTTCTAAAAGGTTATAAGTTCAAATCCTCACTCCCAATCCAACTATAATATAACATTTTAAGTAAATTCCTGTTATTTTTCTAAAAATGAAAAAGAAAAATACCATGGCAAAATATGTATAGGCGCTATTTAAAATTTTTAAAAAATTAAATTACAATTTTATACCTTAAGCTTTTTTTAGGTATGTATTTATTTGATCCCTAAATTTTTAAAAGTATCAATAGATTCTTATACTTTCAATTTTGTATTTAATAGGTCTCTAAATTTTCAATATATGTCTAATATGTCTCTAACAAATTCAAAATTCTTTAAAAATTAATTATAGGTATAAATTTAAATTTTATGTTTAATTGAATCTTAATATTTTAATTTTGTATGAGTGGTCTCGCAAATTAAAATTTTAAAAAAATAACAAATTTATAAACTAAATTTATAATTTAAAAAATTTATAGACTAAATTTATAATTCAATAGTTAAAAAATGAACAAATAAGAATCTCAATACAAAAATAAACTTCAACCAAGTCAAAACTCGGTGAAACTTAACTTTTTTATCTTTTTGTAATATCTTAAGAGAAGAGAACAAATCAGTTCATAACTTAATAACTTTGACATCCTTTTCGAGGTGGTCTTGGGTTGGTGCTTTTTTGTTTTGGTTTAAAAAAAAATAAATAAGGAGTCTAATTTCGTGTTTGGCTAACACTTTACAAAGGGAAAGAGAACAACATGTCCTTTTTCTTTTATTATGAATTTTTAATTATCATCATGAATGCGTGTATGATCCCCCAACCCAATCCAACATTTTTTATTATATAATCCTTTTCTTTTCTTTTTTAACGTATTTCATAATGTTTATCCACATCCACATCCACGTCATACAAAGAAAAATGGTCTAGTCTTTTGCCACGTGGTATAGTTGATCCTTTCAAGTATCTTGAAAAAAAAGAACAAAATTTATTTTCTTGCTTGTTAAATAGGAATCTTCCACTACTACTAATTATTTATCCAGCCAATAAGAGTATAACTCAACTGATATTAAGTATGACTCATGACTAAGAAATCATGTGTTCGAATCCCAGATCCCCAATTGTTGATATACTAAAAAAACTATTTATCCTTTTGAAAAGGAAAATAGGATAGAATATACCTTTTTGTCAGGTAACTCTTTCTCTTGTAAAACATTCCGAATGGAAATAAGATACATAGGAATAAGATTGATGGAAATCATTGATAGTTGGATTTAGTTGTACACCTAAAAATGCTCATTTTTACAATAATAAATTATAGATTTTTTAATCTTTTTTAGGAGATAATTTTTATAAATTTTAATATAATTATAATGATTTAATTAATGAGTTCTTCAACAAATAGATGTAAATTAATTGATCATAATGAATATATAATTTTAATTTAATAAATAGTTGTAAAAAATTATAATTTTTAACTAAATTATCTCAATTAACTAAATATATCAAATAGATTACTAATTTATTAAAGTTTCAATAATAAATACGCAATTACATTAATTTAGTTTACTTTTGTAAAAGAAAAAATTAATTTTACTCGTAAATATGTCGCCGTGTATCAATTTTCACTATAAACTTTTACTTTTTTTACAGGTAAACTAATGAATAATTTTACCAAAACTTACAATTTTTAACAAAATGTAGTTTTACCACTGTTTTTCTTTAAATCTAATCAATTTTATACCATACCTATGTTGGAATTTATAGAAATAAAAAAGTGAAAGAAAGGATTGATTTGAAACATCAAAATCAATTGATGTTGGTGTTATTTAACTTTAAATTCAAAAGTTTCAAAATGATTTGAAACATCTAAATGTGTTGATGTTTCTTATACAAATTTAACTTAAAAAGTTAAATTTGTGAGTTTTGTTTGAATTTTAACAAGTAACTACACAATTGAGTTATTTTTTATGTATGTTTTATATTCTTCATATTAATATGATTTTAGAGAGTTACTAAGTTGCTAGCCTATAAATAGCAACTTGTTTCTTCATTTGGAGCATCTCATTCCATTTTGGAGTATCTCATTCTAATTGAAAAGTTTCCCTCTTTTCTTTTTTCTCTTTGATCTTGAGTCAAGTTGAGAGCAAGTGTCCAAGAGTTCTGCCATATCCAAGTAGTTTGAGGTTGCTATTCTATTGGAGCTAGTCGTTGTATCTTGCTGAGACGATTGATATAGTCTGTTTGCAACCCGTACAGAGCGAATAATTGTCTCAGGACAACGCTTAGTAAGCGTGCCTCGACTATTTACAATCCTTTGTTCTTGAGTTTTGAGTTGTTGTTATATACAATATTTGTACAATTACTTACAATTATAATAGTTTGTAGCCAGTTAAGTTGTAATCTATTTGCTAGTGTTACTCAGTTTTATACACAACAAAACAATATTTTCCAACATTCTGCAGACAATTAACAAAATGGTTGCAAGCTCCTCCACTAATGGTGTTGCTCCTACAATGGTGGGATCGACCATCCTCAAAACTCATGCTGAAAAACTAGAGAAATTCAAGGGATACAACTTCAAGAGATGACAACAAAAGACGATTTTCTACCTTACAACGTTGAACCTTGCTCACATCGTGAAGGAAGTGAAGGGAATCGAAGTCCCGCAGCGGAAGCGATTGTGAATCGCGCGCTCTTGATTTAGTTACAACGATTTAATTCATGAACGTAAACAACTAGATTAAGCATAAAACAGAATGGACAACAAGAAATATTACCTTTGAAGAACCTTTCTTCAAGTGCTCCTCTCTCCCACGATCACGATCTCAGCTACTGGAACACGAACGGACGAAGACACGACCAATGGATCTTCTCCGTTGTTCTCTAGATGAGGGAGGAATGTGGGTTCCCTTTAAGAGAGGTGAGGTATTTTGTGAGAGAGATGTGTGTTTTCGAACCCTTCCAACAACACAACATAAGCTTGAAAAAACACTTAACCTAGTTGCTTGTCATGCAACCATATATATAGGAAAATATGATGAAAATGACCATCCTACCCCTCCTTTAATCTCTCTTTAGTATATAGTTTATATGTGAATCTAATTCACATTAAAACTATATATTATATTAATTATATCGTATATAATTGATATAACACCTCATGTATGAAATTGAACACTTCAATTTCATTCCTAACTTTATACCCTCATTATTACCATGTTGAGCCAACGGAGGGACCTAATGGACCTACAGTTCATGAGCTCCAATGATATGAGATTAACCGATCAAACTCTTTGATCCAGTTAATCAATATTCATTAACTACAAGTCACTCCACTATAAACTTGTAGTTGCACTCTCCTCACTCAGAGATAATATTGTGTCCACTTGATATAGTCATTACCCATGAGTCGACCCTTCACGGGTTGTTCGTAATCACGGTACCGGTCAAATTACCGTTTTACCCGTGATTACCTCTTTGCTCCTTAAGCACCACCGATCATCTAATGAACAACAAGTCTAAGGTCCTACCTTAGACTCATACCTCATAGAGGCGGGGCCCCGTTGTTCAAGACACGAGTCGATTCTTGAAGGGAACAACCTATCTAATTCCTTAGTGTAGGAATGAGTGAATTCCATCTTACACAGCTTAAGTTCCCGGCTACCTACGAGGTTACTCATCACCGAGAAGGTAGGCTTATTGAGTCGGCTCACGTGCCACTCTCACCCATACTAGTCTAAGGACAAACCCCCTATAGAGAGGAGTTCTTAACTTGTTCAGATTCAGTCGAGTCACTAATGACCATCTATAAATTACTAGTCTTATCCTCATTAGCGGTTATTACTTTGGTTAGACTAATAATTTCATGATCCGGTCTTGTATGAACTCTTCATATACGATGCCTCCACTCGCATGTCAACTACATGAATGAGTTGGATTACCTCATTTGTACTAATTACAAAGTGGGTCGCATCCATGGTGTTACCAGAATGAGGTTTCCAACCTTATTCTTATACCATAGACCATTTAGGTTATATTCTTGAACACAATCCAAATAGTGTCCACTACACTGATGTTCAAGATATATGTTATAACCTTGGAGCTTAGTTTATTGGATTTATAAAACAAGACTGTAATTCTACCCAAACAAATAACCCTTTATTTAATTGATCAAAATTACACAAGTTTATGGCATAAATCCCAACAATCTCCCACTTGACCTAAAGCTTGTGGAGTACTAATACATTACAGTAATGTAAATACAATAAACTAGAGCATTTAAACCCCTTTGTGCAAAATACTCCCACTTGCCCTAGTTGGGGAAGACTTGTAAACCTAGACCTTCTAGGTGACTCTCAAATACTTTAGCCGTGAGAGCATTTGTAAAAGGATCAACAACGTTGTGCTCTGAGGCTATCTTCGTGACAATCACGTCTCCTCTATGTACGATCTCCCGGATGAGATGATACTTCCGCTCTATGTGCTTTCCCCTCTTGTGACTTCGGGGTTCCCTCGAGTTTGCCACTTCACCACTGTTATCACAGTACAACGTGATGGGCAAAGTTATATTTGGAACAACTTCCAAATTTAGCATGAATTTCCTTAACCAAACGACCTCCTTAGCTGTTTCACAAGCTGTTACATATTCGGCCTCCATGGTGGAATCAACGATGCATCATTGCTTGACGCTTCGCCATACTACAACTCCTCCGTTAAGAGTGAATACTGACCCTGATGTAGATTTCCGAGAATCTTTATCGATCGAAAAGTCGAAATCAGTATATCCCGTAAGGATCGATCCTTAGCCCCATACACAAACATGTAGTTCCTTGTTCTCCAAGATACTTAAGGATTGTTTTAACTTGCATTGTCCATGTTCAAGTCCTTGATTGGATTGATACCTACTGACCATTCTAACTGCAAAATAGGTGTCAGGCCTAGTACACAACATGGTGTACATCAGGCTCCCAACAGCTGATGCATAAGGAATCCTTCTCATATCCTCAACTCTTTGAGGTGTCTTAGGACATTGTTTCTTAGACAAATGAGTTCCATGTCTAAAAGGAAACAAGCCCTTTTTGGAATCTTGCATCTTAAACCTTGACAACACTTTGTCTATGTAAGATGCTTGAGACAAGGCTAGTGTTTTATTCTTGCGGTTCCGGACAATGCGATCCCAAGAACAAATCACAAGCATCACCCAAATCTTTCATTTGGAACTGCGTAGCTAGCCATTTCTTGATGTCAGTAAGATAACCTACATCATTCCCAATGAGTAGGATATCATCCACATAGAGAATCAAGAATGCGACAAAACTATTGATGATTTTCTTGTAGACACAAGGTTCATCATCATTCTGGTCAAAACCATAAGATCTGATTGCCTCATCAAATCTTATATTCCGGGACCTAGAAGCTTGTTTGATCCATAAATAGACCTTTTAAGCTGCAAACCTTTTGCTCTTGTCCTGGTTCAATGAACCCTTTGGGTTGGTCCATGTAGATGTTTTCCTCAAGATTGCCATTCAAAAAGGCTGTCTTAACATCCATTTGCCATACCTCATAGTCATAATATGCGGCAATGGCAAGAAGGATACGGATAGACTTTACCATAGCAACAGGTGAAAAGGTCTCCTCATAGTCAACCCCTTCAACTTGGGTATAACCCTTTGCTACTAGTCTAGCTTTGAAGGTTTGCACCTTCCCATCTACACCACACTTTCTCTTGTAGATCCACTTACAACCTATAGGTTTTACCCCATCAGGCTTATCTACAAGATCCCAAATGCAATGGAGTACATAGACTCCATTTCTTGATCCATGGCTATGACCCATTTGTCTTTGTCTTTGTCAACCATTGCTTGATTATAAGTCAATGGATCCTCGCAGTTGTCATCTGGTATGACAACTTGGGTTTCAGCTAAACCCATGTAACGGCCAGACTGTATCACAACCCTTCCACTACGTCGAGGCATACTCAACTCTTGAGATGGACTCTCTTGACTAGACAAACTAGTATCAACAACTCTTGCTGATGTTTTGTCCATTTCATTCAACACGATTTTGCTTCTAGGCAAATGATCCCTAACGTTGTCTTCCTCTAGGAAAGTGGCATTTGTCGACACAATCACCATATTTTCCTTAGAATCGAAAAAAAGACCACCCTTAGTCTCTTTTGGGTAACCTACGAATAGACACAATTTTGAACGGGGTTCCAACTTCTTCAGGTTTGACACCAACATGTGGGTCGGGTATCCCCAAATTCTGAAATGGTGTAAACTGCCTTTACGCCCATTCCAGAGTTCGAAAGGTGTTTCACAAACACTCTTCGACGGAACGTTGTTCAAAATATATACCGCAGTCTCTACTGCGTAACCCCAAAAAGAATCAGGGAGACGAGCATAACTCATCATCGACCGAACCATGTCCAATAGGGTTCTGTTTCTCCTCTCCGATACACCATTCTGCTCTGGCATACCAGGTGCTGAGAGTTGGGACGTAATTCCGAGTTCTATCATATAGTCCTGAAATTTTGTGTCCATATACTCTCCACCTCGATCCGATCGAAGTGTTTTTATAGTTTTACCTAATAGGTTCTCAACCTCAGTCTTGTACTCCTTGAACTTTTCAAGAGTTTCAGACTTCCTATGCATTAGGTAAATATACTCATACCTCGAATAGTCATCTATAAAAGATACAAAGTATTCGTAACCTACTCGTGCTTTAACACTCATTAGACCACAGAGGTCAGAATGTATAAGCTCAAGGGGCTTTTTGGCTCTATATCCTTTTCCACTAAAAGGACATTTGGTCATTTTGCCTTCGAGGCATGACTCACACACCGGTAAAGAGTTCTTTTCCAACTCACTTAGAAGTCCACTCTTCACTAGTCTCTCAATCCTATTGAGATTAATGTGGCCTAATCGTAGATGCCAAAGATGGGCATTTTCTTTAGGAGAAACTTTTACTCTTTTAGTTCCTGTTTCTGTTGTTTTAAATAATTCAGTATTCAAAACGCTTTTGACTGAATTTGTTTTCAAAATATACAGATTAGACTCAAGTGAAGCAGAACAAATGAAATTGCCTTGGAAAGAAATAAACGCTTTATTATGTTCAAAGGAAATTGAAATACATTGTTCAATAAGGCAAGAAATAGAAACAAGGTTTCTAGTAAACCCTAGCACTATATACAAATTATCTAATAAAATGTAATTCATGCCGAAAAAGAGCTTCACTTTGCCGATTGCTGCAGTAGAGACAATCTCTCCAGATCCAACCCGTAGAGTCATCTGACCCTCTCGCAGCTGCTGCCAGGAACTAATTCCCTGAAAAGAAGAACAAACGTGGTTAGTGGCGCCCGAATCCAATATCAAGGCAGAGTCATTACTCTCCACTCAACAAGTTTCAATTTCTAGTAAATCACATTTATCTTGATTCTTCCTCTCGGCAAGGAACTTGGGATAATTTCGCTTCCAGTGGCCGTCCCTATTGCAGTAGAAACACTTTCCTTTCTTTGCAACTTCCTTGACCTTTTTGCCCTTTTGGGCGGCAGCACGGTCAGCTTTACCCTTCTTCATCTTCTTCTTCTTCCCTTTCGGGTGAGAAAGAGTTATAGGTTTTGTCCTAGAGGTCAAACCCCTATGATAGGACTTGAAGGCAACATTTGCCTCAACTTCCGGTGTCCTGATCCTCATCAAGGACTGGAAGTTCTGTAACTCATTCAGAAGGGTGGTCATTGTGTAGCTAATTTTGTTCATAACAGCATTGTTAAGAAACTGAAGGAAACTCTTCGGAAGAGTCTCCAAGATAAAGCTCACTTGGGTCGACTCATCGATCGAAGCCCCGTTCATCTCCGTCAGATTAAAGTGGGGCATCATGTCTAGAACGTGTTCTCGGACAGACGTCCCTTCTTTCATCCAGACGTTGAAGACGTGTTTGAGTGAGTCATGCCGGACTTGAAAGGACTGTTGTCCAAACATATCCTGCAATGACTCCATGATCTCCTTAGCGGTGACCATCAACTCATGCTTTTTTGCCAAGACTTCAGATAAGCTGGCAATTATGTAGACCTTGGCCTTTTCATTGTCCCTGATCCACCGATCGTATGCATCACGAACACTTCATGACACAGTCGAGCTCGACAACTGAGGACACTCCTCAATAACCACGAACTTAAGGTCGTCGGTTACTAGTATCGTGTTTATATTATTTTTCCATGTTTGAAAATTATCTCCCACTAGTTTGTCGGATGCTAGTAACGCTATGATTGAACTAGACATTTTTGCTGAAAAATCAAATAAAATTTTTGTGTCAGTCTCGCAAAAAACTTTTTGAATCCAATCAAGTTTTAGCAAAAATTTTATCCTATGATCCCTAGGTCATTTTAAAAATTCCAATGATATCCCAAAGGTTTAGAATGACCGCCATCGAAGGGTGAACAGAAACACTTCTCCTCTAGGACAAGACTTTCTCGACCAGACCCTAATCCCAAAATAACTCTTATTCCATTAGGCGTCCAGTTACCATTTTTCGGTCGAATCCATTAACTCTTAATGAATCCCGTGAGTGTCACTCTCAATCTTTAAGTTTCCAAGTATCCGTCCAAACAATAGCCACCGAAGGGTGAACCAAAAAGGAAAACAAACAAGGAAACTATATCCCTTTCGAGAATTCACGGTGTTTCGACTCCCATGATCAAGGCCCTCCGAATGGATTGTCTGGTCCAGGCCAAACTAGCAGGCGGATCATAGGGGTCTCACGGTGTGAATCGAAAGAAGAGACCGTGGGTCCCGTTTTCACAGGTCCTGCTCCCACTCAGTATAAGTACTCTCTCTATCCATTATGATATTGATCCATACAAATACCATCTGAAGGAGGACACTCCCATTTGCGCCACGAGCCTGAGTATGGATCTCACGGTGCAGACTTTAACGGAGATTTTTGGTCGAAAATTCAAATGTATTTTATACACTTTATTTCCTCCCACTCAACACTTTATATTATTCGAGATTGACCTAGATAAACCGGTTAAAATTTACCTAAGTCTACCAATATAACTCTTATATTGATTTAACCTAAGTTTATAATCACATTATTAACTTAGGTCTATGTGAGTAAATTAATCAACTTTTAATTAACGCCACTCACGATAATATAACCTAAGAATCTCCGGACCGAATTCACTCCCAGGTCGGTTTTCAAGTAGGGGTGTTCCACAATTGTCAACTTAAATATCCCAGCCTTAGACAAAACATTCCTTAGACAAAGTTACTTATCAGTCACCATTCAAAAGGTCATATTTTGATTTCCTAATTCTAATCTTATTAGAACTAGAAAACCTAAGTCTAATTATTCAAGTTCTAAACATTTTAAAACTAATAATTAACTTAGGTTACATGCATTTCTATATTATAGTGCTTGATCATTAATCACATGAATAACTATATACTATAACAAATATTCATCACATGAATAAAATTCATGAGCATACTTTTAATCTAAGAAATATAACTCTTATATTAAATAAATTAAAACATGCTTTAATTATATTATAACACTTATAATATAACCTATCATGCATACTATATATTATAACACTTATAATATAAAAATGATGCATGAAATATTTAAACTAAGGTGGGATTTTAAATCTATATGACATACATTATGCACATAGAATAAAAATATTTCATACATCTCATGCATAAAATAATTAAATAGTAAAAATCAGACCGATTTTCGCACTTAGAGGAATTAAATAAATTAATTAACATTAATATAACATTTATATTAATATTAATTAATTAATTAAATTAAATAAAAATAAATTCAATTTACATTTGAAATTAAATAAAAAAATATGTAAAACCGCCCACGAATTAAAGAAACTTCAACTACCCACGTACGCGCGCTTCTGCCTCGCGAATTGCCCCTCAACGCACGCAGCGTTGCAACGCCGTGGACAACGTTGCAACGCGGCATCACTCAGCGTCGCACGTCGCGTGCTCCACGCCAGGGCGTTGCAACGCTACGCCTAGCGTTGAAACGCTAATCTGCAGGCAGGCCATCTTCCGCGTGGACAACGTTGAGATGCCGAAAAACAACGTCTCAACGTCGTCGACAGAACAACAAGCT
Source organism: Trichosanthes cucumerina (assembly GCA_036507285.1). Classification (NCBI taxonomy): domain Eukaryota; kingdom Viridiplantae; phylum Streptophyta; class Magnoliopsida; order Cucurbitales; family Cucurbitaceae; genus Trichosanthes; species Trichosanthes cucumerina. The sequence goes on from CM071838.1 coordinate 15,546,474, forward strand.
ACTCTTGCTGCTTTTTGTCGTTTCTCGACCGTTTCTGCTCCGATTTCTTCACAGCAACTCTTGCCGCCAAAGACCCAGACTTACAGACTCGATTTATTTTCTAATTTGCCCAAAAACATGGGCCTTTACAAATTGATTTCATCAAACAGAAAATAAACCTAAACTAGTGCCAAAACCGAAACATCCAATCATGCAAACCATAATTCATCACACAAATTGAAGCAATTACCCACCTAATTTTAAGAAAACAGATGCACAACGAGAAACCCAACGATTGGCTCTAATACCAATTGAAGAGAATGAAATCCCGCGTAACGAAAGGGCGATCGAATCGTCGTGGTATCGTTGCAAAATCCATTTTCTTAAAACAGTTTTTATCTCATAAAAACAAGGCTAAACATGCAAATTAAGAAGAAAAACTAGTAATAACACTTACTTGTTGAAGAACGCCTTCAAGTTTTCCTTCTCCTGTTCACGAACCCTTCGTGATCACGATCTCAACGTCCTCGATCTTCTCGAACAGTGAGTAACCGGACATTTCCACACCGTTTCTCGGTTGTTCTTCCTTTGGTAGAATGAGAGTGGTGGAACTTCTTTTTGGTGAGGGAATGAGAGATTGAGAAAGGATTTTGAGAGAGTTTTGTAATGCTCTTTTGGTGAAAAAACAAAAAAAAATGAGCAATTAGCATAAGAAATCCTTATTGCAAAGGGTTTATATAATGGTGATAGGTGGAGTTGAAATCTACACCTATTTACCATTTTACCACAACCATAGGTTATGCAAATCATATTTGCATAACCACATATAATAAGATATCTCATATCTCATTATACAAATCACATTTGTATAATTGTGTATTTTTAAATTGAATCACATTCAATCTAATTTCTCTCAATCCAATTTCTCCAAATTAACCCTAATTCGACAATTAGGCTAACTTATAGTTTATTATGAATCTTATTCACATTAAACTATATAATATATCATTCATATCTCATATAAATGACATAATTACCGTTTAGTGAACTTGAACACTTCAAATTCACACCAAAATTGTATACCCTCTATTAATCCAGTTTGAGCCAACTGAGGGACCTAATGGACCTACAGTGACGAGCTTCAATGATCTAAGACTAACATGTCAAACTCTTTGACCCGGTTAATCAACATTCATTAGCTACGGTAACACTCCACTAAAACCCGTAGCTGCACTCCCGTTAGTGTAAGACAAGTTGTGTCCACTGATATAACCAATGCCCATGAGTCGACCCTTCACAGGTTGTTCGTAGACACTGTTGGGTCAAATTACCGTTTTACCCCTGTGTCTACTTCTTGTTCCTTAAGTCCTTACTGCTCCTCTAATGAACAACAACGTTGTAATGGTCCAACCATACACAACACCCCTCTTGGGTCAGTGAGAGGGTGGGCGCCCGTTGTGCAAGCCCTGGAGACAGCACTTAAGGGAACAACCCCTCTAGTTTTCCTAAAGGCGAGAACGAGTGGATTCCATCTCGCGTAGTTAAGTTCCCAACTCCACACGTGGTACTGTCCCTGAGAAAATATGCATATTGGGCGAGTAACTGTGACCACCCTCACCCGTACTAGTCAAAGGATAGACCCCTGCAGACAGGAGTCCGTAACACGCTCAGGATTCAGGTCGAGCCACTAATGGTCATCTACGAAGTTATTAGTCCCATACTGTTAACTGTGTTACATCAGTAGGTCTAATAATTTATGGCCCGGTCTTGTACAATTTCATTGCACAGGATGCCCCCACTCGCATGTCAACCACATGAACGAGTCAGATCACCTCGTTTGTATCTAATACAAAGCGGGTCGCATCCACAGCGTATCCAGGATTAGGTCTCCAACTCTAACCATATACTGTAGACCGTTCGGGTCATTAACTCGAACGTGATCCTCCCTGTGTGTCCACTACACACCGTTCAAGTTATAATTCTCTCATAAATTCAATGACCTTGAAGCTTAGTTTATTGGACAAAGTTTGTAAAATTTTAGAGACACAAAGTGATGAAATAAATAACTCTTATTAATTTCAAATGGTAATATTACAAACAAAACGAGATTAGGACATACATCCCAACAGAAAGATCATGCTGAAATAGACTTCTGGAAAGATACTTACGCTCAATGATGTGTGGCATGTGTTAAAGATTCGAAAGAATCTAGTGTCAGGAACTTTACTTAATAAGAATGGGTTCAAGCTTGTATTTGAGTCAGATAAATTTATTCTGACAAAGGGGGGTATGTATGTCGGAAAAGGCTATTTGAATGATGGCGTGTTAAAACTGAATGTATTGACACAAATGCCCAAAAATAATAATAATAGCAACTCTTCTGCTTATATCGTTGAGTTGTGTGATGTATGAGATTCTAGGCTGGGGCATGTCAATTATCATTCTTTAATGAAAATGATACATTTAGGACTATTGCCTAGTTTTAACATTGATAATAGACACAAATGCGAAGTTTGTGTTGAATTAAAGTTTTCTAGAGAGTCATTTTCCTCTGTGGAAAGAAGTAATGAGGTTTTATTTTAATCCACAGTGATGTATGTGACGTGAAAAATACCCCTACAAGAGGCGGTAAGAAGTATTTTGTCACATTTATTGATGATTGTAGCAAATATTGCTATGCATATTTATTACATAGTAAAGATGAAACCTTAGATGTTTTTAAAGCATATAAGGCAGAAGTTGAAAATCAACTTTAGAAGAAAGTAAAGGTGTTTAGATCATATAGAGGTGGTAATATGAATTATCACCACTTTATGAATTATGTGAAGTTAATGGTATAATCCATCAAACTACAATACCTTACACACCACAAAAAAATGATGTAGCTGAAACAAAGAACAGAACTTTAAAGGACATGGTTAATTGCATGTTAAATAGTTCAGGTTTACCCCAGGCTTTGCTTACAGAAAATTTTATCATAAATAAAATTCCACATAAGAAGACTAATAAGTCACCTTATGAAGTGTGGAATAGAAAATTACCCTCATATAAAATGTTGAAAGTGTGGGGGTGTTTGGCAAAGGTACAAGTTCCTCTACCAAAAAGGACCAAATTGGGACCTAAGACAATCGATTGTGTTTTTATAGGCTATGCAATGCATAGTGCTACTTATAGATTCCTAGTAGTTAAATCAGAAATATCTGATATTAATAATAATACTATCATGGAATCTATTGAAGCCGAATTCTTCGATGATATATTTCCTTTGAAAGAGGAAAGATACACAAGTAGTGGTATCAAAAGGAATTATGAGGCTAGCTCCTCGAAAGGTCAAGACGATCAGAAAATTGAGTCTGAACCTAAAAGAAGCAAAAGAGCTAAGAAAGCTAATTCTTGTGGACCTGATTTCATAACTTATATGATTGAAGGTGAGCCTCAAACTTTTCAAGAAGCTGTGTCATCTCTGGATGCACCTTATTGGTGAAGGGATCGAATCTCACAGCGGAAGCGATTTGAATCGTGATTGCTCTCGGTTACGTTACAAGAATTAACTCAAACATGCAACTCTAGGTTAAACAATTAAAGAGGAAAAAATATTATCTTTGAAGAACCAATTTCTTCTTGTAGATCTCTCTTTGATCTCACATTCTCAACGATCTCTACGAAACCAAATGCTCGAACCAGACACCCCAAAAAAAGCCTTCTCGGTTGTTCTCTAGGTGAGGGAGGTTTGTGGGAACCTTTTTGGGAAAGGGAAATCTAGAGAGAAATCTTGAGAGAAATGAGAGATCTTTGGATTGTCAAATCCAAAAATGAGATAACATAAAAATCATTTGCTTCACAAAGCACTTATTTATAGTTGGTGAGGATGGAGAGAAAATCCCCACCTATTTTTCCACTAATCGCACCAATTATTTAATATGCAAATCATATTTGCATAATGACATAATATAAGGTATCAAATAACTTATTATACAAATCATGTTTGCATAATGTGAAATTAAATTGAATCACATTCATTTTATACATCTCTCATAATTAATTTTTCTAATTATGTCATAATTCCATAATTAGGCAATAGTATAGTTTATTATGAATCACATTCACATCAAACTATATATCATATCAATTATATCACATATAATTGACATAATGTCCCTTTGACTAAATTTGAACACTTCAAATTAATTCCAAAACTTTATACCCTCATTAATTCCATATTGTGCCAACCGAGGGACCTTGGATCTACAGATCATGAGCTCCAATGATACGAGATTAACTGATCTGATCCCGTTAATCAACATTCATTAGTTGTGAGTCACACCACTATAGACTCGTAGCTGCACTCTCCTCACTGTAGGACAAGTTGTGTCCACCGATATAACCAATGCCCGTGAGTCAACCCTTTATAGGTCGTTCGTAGTCACAGTTGGGTCAAATTACTGTTTTACCCTTATGACTACTTCTTGTACCTTAAGTACCACTGATCCTTTAATGAAAAACATGTTTATGGTCCTACCATAAACAATGTTCCTCTCGACCCAGTGAGAGGGTGGGGCCCCGTTGTTCAAGATCAGGATTCAATCCTTAAGAGAGTAACCTATCTAAATTTCCTAGCTTGGGAACGAGTGAATTTCTTCTTGTTGAGTTAAGTTCCTAGCTACCTACGAGGTTCTGTCCCTCAGAAGGTAAGCATATTAAGTCGGCAACTCTGGCCACTCTCACCCGTACTAGTCTAAGGACAAACTCCTATAGACAGAAGTCCGTAACTCGCTCAGGATTAAGGTTAAGTCACTAATGGTCATCTACGAATTATTAGTTCTATTCGGTCAACAGTGTTACTACAGTAGTCTAATAATTCACGGTCCGGTCTTGTAAAATCTCATTGCACAGGATGCCCCCACTCGCATGTCAACTACATGAACGAGCTGGATCTCTTCGTTTGTGTCAAACACAAAATAGGTCGTATTCATAGTGTTACTAGGATGAGGTTCCCAACCTTATCCATGTACTATATACTATTTGGATCACTTACTTGAATGTGATCCTACCTGTGTGTCCACTACACGCCGTTCAAGATCTCACATACATGACCCTAGAACTTAGTTGATTGGATTTAAGTTTTAAATGCGAGAATACAAAATTTGATAAAAAAAATAACACTTTATTTATAAACATCAAATGATTACAAACTACACGAGTCTAGCATATTCAACATTCTCCGCACAAGCTTAGGGCAGCTCTCCCCACAAGATCACATCTAAGCACGAAGAGATAACAACCATAGCACGAAAGGATAACAACCATAACACATGAACATACATTTGACCTATCAGATATTTCATCGCATTCACAACAAACAGGGACAGACAACTTAGGACCAAGTACCACTGTGTCTACCACAACCTAGCATGCTACTACAAGTCCAGTACGCTACACATTCTAAAACGTTCAATTCTGAAATAATATAGCATGCAATGATGCCCCTAAGCCCTACACTTTGGGTGATTTAGTCCAAACAAGTACTTACAGGAAATTCGAACACAACGAGGACTTGGGTTATGCGGCGTACTCCAAGGTACCTCTATTTCCAAATCGTCCCTAACGAAGAACATGCACAATATTAGAAAACCGAAACACAATGAACCTAACACAACGAATCTAATTAAGAGGGGTAAAACTCACCCAACGGAGTGCCAAACGAGTTAAGGAACGAGCGCGAGGCGACCGGACGGAAGGAGACAACCGGCGACACTGCAGGCGGCGACGCGTGGGATCACCGGCGACTGCGCAAGTACCAGATCTGGACTCCTCATAGCCCGATCTACACGAAACCGGCCTCTGTTCGTCAAAAACCAACCTAAAACGGCCTGAACCGGACAGAACAACGCGTGGGTTTTGCGGATCTGAGCACGGCGGCGACTCCGATTGTGAAATTGATGCAGTGGCAGCGTCGACGGCTGCCTGAGACGAGAGAGAGGACGACGGCGTTTTGAGAAGGAGAGAGAGAGAGAGAGAGAGAGAGAGAGATGCGAGAGAGAGAGGGACACGAGAGAGACTGAGACAGAGAGGAGAGCGGGAGAGGGAAGAAGAGGAGGGGGAGATGAGGCGTGGGCTGCCGGCCGAAACGACCGGCAGCCGCTTTTCTTGCGGCGTGAAAAGAAGGGGGGAGGGCGAAGCCCTCCCCGATTTTCGTTTCTGTAAACACCTCATATATAATTGATATAACTGAAATTGATATAACACCTCATATATGAAATTGAACACTTATATCTCATTCCTAACTTTATACCTCAATATTACCATGTTGAACCAACGGAGGGACCTAATGGACCTACAGTTCATGAGCTCCAATGATGTGAGATTAACTTATCAAACTCTTTGATCCCGTTAATCAATATTCATTAACTACAAGTCACTCCACTATAGACTTGTAGTTGCACTCTCCTCACTGTAGATTATATTATGTCCATTGATATAATCATTACCCATGAGTCGACCCTTCACAGGTTGTTCATAATCACAGTTAGGTCAAATTACCGGTTTACCCCTGTGATTACCTCTTTGTTCCTTAAGCACCACTGATCCTCTAATGAACAACAAGTCTATGGCCCTACCATAAACTCATACCCTTTTAAGCTAGTTTAGAGGGAGAAAGACCTGGACTCAGGTTTTAAGGGAACAACCTATCTAATTCTTTAGTGTAGGAATGAGTGAATTCCATCTTGTATAGTTAAGTCCCCAGCTACCTACGAGGTTCTGTCCCTAAGAAGGTAGGCTTATTGAGTCGGCTATATGCCACTCTCACCCATACTAGTCTAAGGACAAACCCCTATAAGCAGGAGTTCTTAACTTGGTCAGGATTCAGGTCGAGTTACTGATGACCATCCATAAATTATTAGTCTTATCTTGTCAACGTCGTTATACTGGTCAGACTAATAATTTGCAGTCCGGTCTTGTATGAACTATTTATACAGGATGCCCGCACTCGCATGTCATCCACATGAATGAGTTGGATTACCTCATTTGTGCTAATTACAAAGTGGGTCGCATTCATGGTGTTACCAGAATAAGGTTTCCAACCTTATTCTTATACCATAGACCATTTAAGTTATACTCTTCAACACAATCCAAATAGTGTCTACTACACTGATGTTCAAGATATATTATAACCTTGGAGCTTAGTTTATTGGATTGATAAAGCGAGAATATAATTTTACTAAAACAAATAACTCTTTATTTATTTGATCAAAATTACATAAGTTTAGGACACAAATCCCAACAAGGAGTCCGTAACACGCTCAGGATTAAGGACGAGTCACTAATGGTAATCTACGAAGTTATTAGTCTTATACTGTTAATGGTGTTACATCAGTAGGTCTAATAATTCACGGTTCGGTCTTGTACAATCTCATTACACATGATGCCTCCACTCGCATGTCAACCACATGAACGAGCTGGATTACCTCGTTTGTATCTAATACAAAGCGGGTCGCATCTACAGTGTCACCAGGATAAGGTTTCCAACTTTATCTGTATACTGTAGACCGTTCGGGTCATTAACTTGAACGTGATCCTTCTCGTGTGTCAACTACACGTCGTTCATGTTTTAATTCTCTCAAAGAATCTGACCCTAGAGCTTAGTTTATTTGATTAAGTTTATAAAAATGTGAGACACAAAGTTTGAATAATAAACAACCTTTATTTATTAAAACAATGAACATTACAAACTTCACGAGATTAGGGCATACACCCCAACATCACGAACTGGACCCAGTAACACATTGCCACAAACGTCGACGTCATTTTCCACGAAGGCTAATATTAGATATAGGCCTACAACGAGGTTCCACTAGGGGTGTACATAAGTCGAGTTGGGAGAGTTTTTTGGACCAACTCAAAAATTCGGGTTGGTCATTTCTTCAACCCAACCAACTTTATTCATGAGAGTAACCCAACTCAATATTTTTGGGTTGGGTTGGGTCGGGTCGTCGAGTTAATTTTTTTATTTTTATAATTTTTTTAATTATTTAAAATATTTTTTTCTTGAATTAATAACTAAAATCACATAAAATTCAAATATCAAACTTCAAAATTCATAACATTTTAACATTTGTTAGAAATCTAGAAGAAAAACATAAAAAATTGACCAGTAATTCATTTATAAGTATATATGTAATTAAAATAAAATTAAAAATATATAAATTTTGGGTTGGGTTGGGTTGGATTGGGTCAACCCGAGCCTAAAATGCCCAACCCGAGAACCGACTCGAACTTTTGGGTTCTCCAAACTTCTATCCCAACCCAAGCAAAAAAAAAAAAAAACTTAACCCAACCCAACCAAACCAAAACAGGGTCCCAACTCATCACGAAGGCCAAAAGTCCCAAAGCTAGACCTACGCGGGTTCAATATAAGGGTTGGGCTTCACAGGACTAGGCTAACCACCTTATGTTATATCAATTATATCTCATATAATTAATATGTTATATCAATTATATCTCATATAATTAATATACATGTATGTTCCCTAGATAATTTTAACATTTCAAATTTCTTCCAAATATATGATTCTTGTTTAACCCATGGTGAGATAGCATAGGGACCTAATAGACTTACAGATTATAAACTCCAATGATACGAGATTAATCGATCAAACTGTTTGACCAAATTAACAAACATTCATTAACTACGAGCCACTCCTCTAAAGACTCGTAGTTGCACTCTTCTCACTATAGGACAAGTTGTATCCATCGATATAACTAATACCTATAAGTCAACTCTTCACAAGTTGTTCGTAATCATGGCTAGGTCAAATTACCGTTTGACCCCTGTGATTACCTCTTACTCCTTAAGTATCATTGATTCTTTAATGAACAACCTATTTATGGTCCAACCATAAACAAAATCTCTCTCGGGCCAGTGGAGGGTGAGGCTCCGTTGTTCAAGACTGGGACTTAAGAGAACATCTCCTCTACTTTCCTTAAAACTGGGAATGAGTGAATTCCATCTCACGGAGTTAAGTTCCCAACTCCCCACTCAATTTTGTCCCCAGGAAAGTAGGCACATTGAGTTAGCGACTCGGACCACTCTCACCTACACTAGTCAAAAGACAACCACTCACAGACAAAAGTTTGTAACCTACTCAGGATTTAGGTCGAGTTACTAATGGTCATTGATAGCACACAAAATGTGTTATCCTTAGGCTTAATTATTGCTAGTTTTATGATAATTTCAGGGTTTTAATGTGTTTAAATCACTCAATTTTAGGTTAAGAGCTTAAACAGGACAATTGGAGACCTATTGGATCACTCGGGATCGAAAAGAGGCTTTTTGGAGCTAAACAATAATACCAATTGGAAGTAGAAGGACCAGTCCGAGCTAAAGGACCCAAGTGATGGCGTTGCAACGCCATGCAGAGCGTTGCAACGCCCAGCTTGCTGTTTTAATGCATAGAGAAACAATGTCGATAGATTTACAGCGTCGCAACGCCAAATCGATAGCAACGCGCGCGTTAGGGTAGTGGCGTTGCAACGGTGTCCTTAGCGTTGCAATGCCATCGACACATTCCTTATTTACCACGCGGTTAGGATACAGCGTTGCAACGCTGTGCCGTTGATGCTTATAAATACAACCTTATTTCTTATTGCAAAGGAGCTGAATTTAATAGAGATTTCACCCTAATTTCGAAATACCCTCTGTAAGAAGAGAAAAGTGAGAAATTCTTGGGAGCCAAAGCATTCGTGAAGGTTCGAGATCGAGACGGGCACTCGGAGACCGGTTCAGCGTAACGCTGTATTATCCACAAACATCTCAGTCAAAGCGGTCGGTTCGATGGCGGTTCGGTCCGGTTCGAGCGGTTTGAGCCCGGTTCAACGAGTTTTGGATCGGTTTTGTAATAAAATTAGTGTAATTTTATTATTTTTGCACTTTAGGGGCCAAATTTTTCCAGTTTTACAGCTATTTTTCTTTATGAATGTCATTTAGAATTTTTTCCACTTTAGGATAAGCATGTTCATGCATTTTTTATTTGTATAAATGTTATATAAATATGGTTTAAATGCATGATTAATTTATTTTTCATGGGTAATTAATTATAAATGTTATAATTAGATTATATGGAAAATAAATTGCATGGAGCATGAAATTACTTAGTTTAAAATAAATGTTATTTTATTTAAGTATTTTTAGTTATTCAATTAGTTGAATATTTTTTATAATTCCAATATTGGTTTTATAATATAGTTTCTTTTGATAGGTTAATTATTAAATTTATAAAAGTTAGAAATTAAGGGGTTTTAGAAACCATAACCTATAACAAAGAATTGCATGCAAACATGGAAACATGGGTTAAAATTAAAATTAGTTTTAAATTGTTTAAAATTAATTTAGACCTAAGTTTTAATTTCTAATAGGATTAGAAATTAGTCTTACATAGTATTTTAAATAGTTTAAAATATAGTAGGACATTAGAACTTTGGTTATAAGGGAACTCTAAAGGTGAAGTTATATCTAAGGTTGGGGGTACTTAAGCTGACGGTTAACGGAACACCTCCTACCTAGAAACTGACCCGGAGCTTGAGTTGAATTAACCTTAGTTCTATTTTATATCTAGATAATTAAAATGTTTATTCACCTAGACATAAGGTTAAAAGACCTAGTTGTAACAGTTATAATAGGCATAGACTTAGATAGATTCTTTTAGCCAGAATCCGACTAAGTTAAACCTATACCCTAACCTTAGGAGCTTCAGTGGGAGAAAACGAGATGTTCGCATCGAGTTTACTCTCACGTCCTCAAGAGTTCACACCGTGAGTTTCATGCTCGGTTACGTGGCGTCAATAGGGCGTCCCCCTACGGTAAGTGTTTGCATGGTTCAATACCAAGGTGAATGAGGGAAGTATCCATAGTAAATGGGAGCAGAACGCGTGTCAATGTATCCTACAGTCTCCTCCATTAGGTCAAAACCATGAGATTTCTATAGTCCGTCTGCTAGGTTGTCCTGGAACAACCAAACCCTACGGAGAGCCTGACTATAGGGATCGGAACACCGCGAACTCCAGAAATGAATAGGGTCTCTTATGTAATTTGCCAACAGTTGTCTTTCTTAATAGTAGCCTGTTGGCTCGGACCTATTGGATCTGAAAATGGTAGGGTCACATTTACGGGATGAGTTAAGCTAGTTAACAAGTCCTTGACCAAACAAACGGTAGCTAAAGACCATTGAGACATGAGATGTTCTAGTAGTGGGAATTGGCTGAGAAAGTCTCAATTCGAGGGAGGAATGACTGAGCGCCCGACAGAGGCTTTTGTTCTAAACCCTTGAAATATCGTTGCAAAATTAAAGGTTTAATTTAAACACTGGGTTTAGTTTAAACACTAGGGTTCTATAATAATTTTGCTAAATTTGATTGGTTTTTAATGGGTTAAAAGGCATAACTAATTAGAACTATTTTGGATTTTCAGCATGTCGTCCTCAATTATAGCCTTATTAAAAAGCGATCGTTTAACTAGTGAGAACTTTACTACGTGGAAGTCCAACTTGAATACGATTCTTGTTGTTGACGACCTTCGGTTTGTACTGACTGAGGAATGTCCTCAGGTCCCTGCTCGAAACGCTCCTCAATCTGTTAAGGAGGCATACGACCGCTGGATCAAGGCCAATGATAAGGCAAGGTCTACATTTTGGCTAGTGTTTCTGAAGTTCTAGCCAAAAAGGACGAGGGCATGGTCTCAGCTCGTGAAATCGTTGCAGGATATGTTTGGACAACCATCTGGACAACTTCGTTGCAGGATACTCTTGTATGAAGGAGGGGTCATCGGTAAGAGAACACGTTCTCGATCTGATGGTCCACTTCAACGTGAATGAGATGAACGAAACAGTCATTGACGAGGAAAGTTAGGTCTCGTTCATCCTGGAATCTCTTTCGAAGAGTTTCCTGCAATTCCGAAGCAATGCGGTGATGAACAAGATAGAGTATAACCTGACTACTCTCCTTAATGAACTACAAACTTTCCAGTCTCTTATGAAGAATAAGGGACAGGCTGATGGAGAGGCAAATTTGTTGCCCATTCCAGAAGGTTCCATAAGGGTTCATCCTCTTGGACTAGGTCCTGTGGTTCATCTTCTGGGCTTAAGAAGACCCAAAAGAAGAAGATAGAAAGGAAAGGGAAGGCACCTCCTGCTGATAAACGCAAGGGAAAAACCAAGGTTGCAGACAAAGAAAAGTGTTTCCACTGCAACGTGGATGGGCACTGGAAGCGAAACTGCCCAAAATACCTTGCTGAGTTCAAAGAGAAGAAAGGTAAATTAGATTTACTTGTTCTTGAAACTTGCTTAGTAGAAAATGATGATTTTACTTGGATACTTGATTCAGGAGCCACTAATCTCGTTTTCTCTACGTTTCAGGAAACTAGTTCCTTCAAGGAGCTCGAACAGGGTGAGATGACGTTCAGGGTCGGAACGGGAGACGTCGTCTCAGCTCGTGCAGTGGGAGATGCCAAGCTGTTTTTTAGAGATAGATTTTTATTCTTAAAAAATCTATATATAGTTCCTAAAATTAAGAGGAACTTAATTTCTATCTCTTGTTTATTAATTGAACTTGGCTATTGTATTACCTTTTCATTTAATGAAGCGTTCATTTCAAAGAAAGGTGTAAATATTTGTTGAGCTAAGTTAGAAGACGGCTTGTATGTACTTAAACCAAATCAAGCTAAAGCAATTTTAAATCATGAGATGTTTAAAACTGCTAATACTCAAAGTAAAAGGCAAAGAATTTCTCAAAATAATACCTATCTATGGCATCTTAGACTTGGTCATATAAATCTCAACCGGATTGAGAGACTCTCTAAGAATGGACTTTTAAACAAGTTAGAAGATGATTTTTTACCTCCTTGCGAATCATGCTTGGAAGGTAAAATGACTAAGCAACCTTTTACTGGAAAAGGTTACAGAGCCATAAAGCCCTTAGAACTTATACATTCGGATCTTTGTGGTCCGGTGAATGTTAAAGCTCGAGGAGGGTACGAATATTTCATCTCTTTCATAGATGATTATTCGAGGTATGGTTATCTATACCTAATGCATCACAAGTCTGAGGCTCTTGAAAAGTTTAAAGTGTATAAGGTTGAAGTAGAGAATGCATTAGAAAAAACCATTAAAACACTTCGATCCGATCGAGGTGGAGAGTATATGGATTTGAGATTCCAGGACTATATGATAGAACATGAAATTAAATCTCAACTCTCAGCATCTAATACACCACAGCAAAATGGTGTGTCAGAAAGGAAAAATAGAACCTTGTTGGACATGGTTTATTCTATGATGAGTTATGCTCAATTGCCTGCCTCGTTTTGGGGATACACAGTAGAGACTGCAGTACAAATCTTGAATACTGTTCCATCAAAAAATATTTTAGAAACACCTTTTGAATTGTGGAAGGGACGTAAACCTAGTTTACAACACTTCAGGATTTGGGGTTGTCCGACGCATGTGCTAGTGACAAACCCAAAGAAACTGGAACCACGTTCAAGATTATGCCAATTTGTTGGCTATCCCAAAGAAACGAGAGGTGGTCTTTTCTACGACCCACAAGAAAACAAGGTGATTGTATCGACAAACGCCACGTTCTTGGAGGAAGATCACATGAGGAACCATAAACCGCGTAGTAAATTAGTGCTAAATGAAGCTACATATGAACCAACAAGAGTTGTTGATCAAGCTGGACTTTCATCAAGAGTTGATGGAGAAGCCAACACCTCAAGTCAGTCTCGTCCTTCTCAATCGTTGGGAATGCCTCGACGCAGTGGGAGAGTTGTTTCTCAACCTGACCGCTACTTGGGTTTAGCTGAAACTCAAGTCGTCATACCTGATGACGGTGTAGAAGATCCATTGTCTTATAAACAGGAAATGAATGACGTAGACAAGAACCAATGGATCAAAGCCATGGACCTTGAAATGGAGTCAATGGACTTCAATTTAGTATGGGAACTTGTAGACCAACCTAAAGGGGTAAGACCCATAGGGTGTAAATGGATCTATAAGATAAAGAGAGATGCAGTCGGAAAGGTACATACCTTTGAGCCTAGACTTGTAGCAAAGGGTTTTACCCAAAAAGAAGGAGTTGATTATGAAGAAACTTTTTCCCCTGTTGCTATGCTGAAGTCTATCAGGATACTCATGTCCATAGTCGCTTTTTATGATTATGAAATTTGGAAAATTGACGTCAAGACTGCCTTTTTGAATGGTAATCTTGACGAGAGCAACTATATGTCGCAGCTCGAAGGGTTCATAACCCAAGGTCAGGAGCAAAAAGTTTGCAAGCTCAATTGATCTATTTATGGGTTGAAACAAGCATCCAGATCTTGGAATATAAGATTTGATACTGCGATCAAGTCTTATGGTTTTGACCAAAACGTTGATGAGTCTTGCGTTTACAAGAGGATCATCAACGACAAAGTAACTTTCTTAGTGCTTTATGTGGATGATATCCTACTCATTGGGAATGATGTAGGATACCTAACTGACATAAAGAATTGGTTGGCGACCCAATTCCAAATGAAAGATTTGGGAGAGGCGCAGTATGTTCTTGGGATTCAGATCTTCAGGAATCGCAAGAACAAATCGTAGCTCTGTCTCAAGCATCTTATATCGACAAAATGTTGTCCAGTTATTCGATGCAGAATTCCAAGAGGGGCTTATTACCCTTCAGGCATGGAATTCATCTGTCTAAGGAACAGTGTCCTAAGACACCTCAAGAAGTTGAGGATATGAGACGTATTCCCTATGCCTCTGCAGTAGGTAGCTTAATGTATGCTATGATGTGCACGAGGCCAGACATTTGTTATGAATTGGGAATGGTCAGTAGGTACCAATCCAATCCAGGGTTAGACCACTGGACAACAGTTAAAAATATCCTCAAGTATCTTAGGAGAATGAGGGACTATACGCTTGTGTATGGGACTAAGGATTTGATCCTTACTGGATACACTGATTCTGATTTTCAGACCGATAAGGATTCTAGGAAATCCACATTGGGATCAGTTTTCACCCTTAACGGGGGAGCTATAGTATGGCGAAGCATCAAGCAAGGATGCATCGCTGACTCCACGATGGAGGTTGGGTATGTTGCTGCTTGTGAAGCAGCTAAAGAGGTTGTTTGGTTAAGGAAATTCCTTACTGATTTGGAAGTTGTTCCAAATATGAAATTTCCCATCACCTTATATTGCGACAACAGTGGTGCGGTAGCCAATTCGAAGGAAACTCACAACCATAAGCGAGGCAAGCACATCGAGAGGAAGTATCACCTGATACGAGAAATAGTGCAACAAGGAGATGTGACAGTCACGAAGATCGCTTCGGAACATAATATTGTTGATCCGTTTACAAAGACTCTCACGGCTAAAGTGTTCAAGGGTCATCTGGAAAGTCTAGGTCTACGAGATATGTACATAGGCTAATCTAGGGCAAGTGGGAGATATGTAATGGGGTATATGGATGCCCTAGTTTATTGTATTTCTATCTTTGTAACCACTGTTTTAGATTATGATGTACCCCACTAGAGTTTTTAGTTCAAGTGGGAGTTTGTTGGGGGTTTGTGCCATAAAACTCGTAGTTTGTAATTATGTTCTAATTATTGTAATAAAGTGTGATTATTTCAATAAATAGTTATTGTTCGTTATTTATGATATTGCCATTGTTTTAACCCTAAATCCAATAAACTAAACATCCAAGGTTGTAGAATGTATCGTTAACTGAATGTAGTGTACATATAAAGGATCTTAGTTCGAGATACAACCTAAAAGGTCTATAGTAAGGGGATAAGGTTTGGGTACCTTGCCCTGGTAAAACTATGGACGTGGCCCACTTTGTATAAGATACAAACACTGTGATCCTAAGGTGTTCGTGTAGATGACATGTGAGTGGAGATATCCTATGTAATGAGATTACATAAGACTGGACCGCGCAATAGTAACCACTAGATGTAACTCCATTGACAAGTTAGGTTTCTATTTCACTAGGATGACTTAGGCAACTTGATCTCAATCCTGAGCAGGTTACGAACTCCAGTTCGCGAGGGGTTGTCCTTTGACTAGTATGGGTGAGAGTGGCCAGATTCGCCGACTTAATATGCCTACCTTCTTCGGGACAAGACCGAGTGAGTGGCTGGGAACTTAACTTAGGAAGATGAAATTCACTCCTTCCCTACTAGGGTAAGTAGATGAATGTTCCCTTAAGTGGTGTCTCCGAAACTTGAACAAAGGGTCCGACCCTCTCATTGGCCCGAGAGGAACTCTGTTTGTTGGTAGGACCACAAACAAATTGTTCCCGCTGGTGTTACGAACATTCGTGAAGGATTGACTTGCTGTTATTGGTCAGTATCCGTGGACATAGAAATATATCTGCAGTGAGAAAAGTGCAGCTGGGGGAGTTTAGTGGAGTGTTCCCGCAGTAAACGAATGTTGATTAGGAGGTTAATGAGATTAACCGAGTAATCTCGTATCGTTGGAGGTTCTGATCTGTAGGTCCATTAGGTCCACCTTATAGCTCGTAAAGGGTTCTTAGTGAAGGGAATCAAAGTCCCGCAGCGGAAGCGATTGTGAATCGCGGGCTCTTGATTTAGTTACAACGATTTAATTCATGAACGTAAACAATTAGATTAAGCATAAAACAGAATGGACAACAAGAAATATTACCTTTGAAGAACCTTTCTTCAAGTGCTTCTTTCTCCCACGATCACGATCTCAGCTACTAGAACACGAACGGACGAAGACACGACCATTGGATCTTCTCTGTTGTTCTCTAGGTGATGGAGAAATGTGGGTTCCCTTTAGGAGAGGTGAGGTATTTTGTGAGAGAGATGTGTGTTTTGGAACCCTTCCAACAACACAACAAAAGCTTGAAAAAACACTTAACCTAGTTGCATCTCATGCAACCATATATATAGAGAAATAGGATGGAAATGACCATCCTACCCCTCCTTTAATCTCTGTTTAGTATATAGTTTATATGTGAATCTAATTCACATTAAAACTATATATTATATTAATTATATCGTATATAATTGATATAACACCTCATGTATGAAATTGAACACTTTAATTTCATTCCTAACTTCATACCCTCAATATTACCATGTTGCGCCAACGGAGGGACCTAATGGACCTACAGTTCATGAGCTCCAGTGATATGAGATTAACTGATCAAACTCTTTGATCCAGTTAATCAATATTCATTAACTACAAGTCACTCCACAATAGACTTGTAGTTGTACTCTCCTCACTGTAGATAATATTGTGTCCACTAATATAGACATTACCCATGAGTCGACCCTTCACAGGTTGTTCGCAATCACGGCTGGGTCAAATTATCGTTTTACCCCTGTGATTACCTCTTTGCTCCTTAAGCACCACCGATCCTCTAATGAACAACAAGTCTAAGGTTCTACCTTAGACTCATACCCTCATAGAGGGCGGGGCCCCGTTGTTCAAGACCTGGAATCAGTTCTTAAGGGAACAACCTATCTAATTCCTTAGTGTAGGAATGAGTGAATTCCATCTTGCACAATTAAGTTCCCAGCTACCTACGAGGTTCTGTCCCTGAGAAGGTAGGCTTATTGAGTCGACTACAAGCCACTCTCACCCATACTAGTCTAAGGACAACCCCCTATAAGTAGGAGTTCTTAACTTGCTTAGGATTCAGGTCGAGTCACTAATGACCATCTATAAATTACTAGTCTTATCTTGTTTCAGTGTTACATTTGTTAGACTAATAATTTGCGATCCGGTCTTGTATGAACTTTTCATACAGGATGCCCCCACTCGCATGTCAACTACATGAATGAGTTGGATTACCTCATTTGTACTAATTACAAAGTGGGTCGCATCCATGGTGTTACCAGAATGAGGTTTCCAACCTTATTCTTATACCATAGACCATTTAGGTTATATTCTTGAACACAATCCAAATAGTGTCCACTACACTGATGTTCAAGATATATGTTGTAACCTTGGAGCTTAGTTTATTGAATTTATAAAGCAAGACTGTAATTCTATCAAAACAAATAACCCTTTATTTAATTGATCAAAATTACACAAGTTTAGGGCATAAATCCCAACAATCTCCCACTTGACCTAAAGCTTGTGGAGTACTTATACATTACAATAATGTAAATACAATAAACTAGGGCATTTAAACCCATGTGTACAAAATACTCCCACTTGCCCTAGTTGGGGAAAACTTGTAAACCTAGACCTTCTAGGTGACTCTCAAATACTTTAGCCGTGAGAGCCTTTGTAAAAGGATCAGCAACGTTGTGCTCTTAGGCTATCTTCGTGACAATCACGTCTCCTCTATGCACGATCTCCCGGATGAGATGATACTTCTGCTCGATGTGCTTTCCCCTCTTGTGACTTCGGGGTTCCCTCGAATTTGCCACTGCACCACTGTTATCACAATACAACGTGGTGGGAAAGTCAGATTTGGAACAACTTCCAAATTTAGCATGAATTTTCTTAACCAAACGGCCTCCTTAGTTGCTTCACAAGCTGTTACATATTCGGCCTCCATGGTGGAATCAGCGATGCATCCTTGCTTGACGTTTCGCCATACTATAGCTCCTCCATTAAGAGTGAATACTGACCCTGATGTAGATTTCCGAGAATCTTTATCAGTCTGAAAGTCAGAATCCGTGTATCCTGTAAGGATCAGATCCTTAGCCCCATACACAAACATGTAGTTCCTTGTTCTCCGAAGATGCTTAAGGATTGTTTTAACCGCTGACCAGTGTTCAAGTCCTGGATTGGATTGATACCTACTGACCATTCCAACTGCAAAACAGATGTTAGGCCTAGTACACAACATGGCGTACATTAGGCTCCCAACAGCTGATGCATAAGGAATCCGTCTCATAGCATCAACTCCTTGAGGTGTCTTAGGACAATGTTCCTCAGACAAATGGATTCCATGTCTAAAAGACAACAAACCCTTTTTGGAATCTTGCATCTTAAACCTTGACAACAATTTGTCTTTGTAAGATGCTTGAGACAAGGCTAGTGTTTTATTCTTGCGGTTCGGACAATGGGATCCCAAGAACAAATCGCGCATCACCCAAATCTTTCATTTGGAACTGCGTAGCTAGCCATTCCTTGATGTTAGTAAGATAACCTACATCATTCCCAATGAGTAGGATATCATCCACATAGAGAATAAGGAATGCGACAGAACTATTGATGATTTTCTTGTAGACACAAGGTTCATCATCATTCTGGTCAAAACCATAAGATTTGATTGCCTCATCAAATCTTATATTCCAGGACCTAGAAGCTTGTTTTAGTCCATAAATAGACCTTTTAAGCCTGCAAACCTTTTGCTCTTGTCCTGGTTCAATGAACCCTTTGGGTTGGTCCATGTAGATGTTTTCCTCAAGATTGCGATTCAAAAAGGTTGTCTTGACATCCATTTGCCATACCTCATAGTCATAATATGCAGCAATGGCAAGAAGGATACAAATAGAATTTACCATAGCAACAGGTGAAAAGGTCTCCTCATAGTTAACCCCTTCAACCTGGGTATAACCCTTTGCTACTAGTTTAGCTTTTAAGGTTTGCACCTTCCCATCTCCACCACGCTTTCTCTTGTAGATCCACTTACAACCTATAGGTTTTACCCCATCAGGCTTATCTACAAGATCCCAAACAGAATTGAAGTACATAGACTCCATTTCTTGGTCCATGGATATGACCCATTTGTCTTTGTCTTTGTCAACCATTGCTTGATTATAAGTCAATGGATCCTTGCAGTTGTCATCTGGTATAACAACTTGGGTTTCAGCTAAACCCATGTAACGGTCAGGCTGTATCACAACCCTCCCACTACGTCGAGGCATACTCAACTCTTGAGATGGACTCTCTTGACTAGACAAACTAGTATCAACAACTCTTGTTGACGTACTATTGTTCTTATTAGCAACCTTTGCAATTGTTCCGTCTAACTCACTCAACACTACTTTACCTTTTGGTTTGTGGTCCCTTATGTGGTCCTCCTCTAAGAAAATGGCATTTGTCGACACAAAAACCTTATCTTCCTTAGGATCATAGAATAAACCATCTCTTGTTTCTTTTGGGTATCCTACGAATAGGCATAACTTTGAACGTGAATCCAACTTCTTTGGATTTGTCACAAAGCATGTCTTTGGGCATGTACCCCATATTCTGAAGTGACATAAACTACCTTTACGTCCTTTCTAGAGTTCAAAAGGTGTTTCAGAAACACTTTTGGAGGGCACATTATTCAAAATGTATACTGTAGTCTTCACTGTGTAACCTCAAAAGGAACTAGGGAGATGAGCATAACTCATCATTGATCGAACCATGTCCAACAAGGTTCTATTTCTCCTTTCCGATACACCGTTTTGTTGTGGTGGGCAAGGAGCTGAGAGTTGGGATATAATTCCATGTTCTATCATATAGTTCTGGAATTTTAAATCCATGTACTCTCCACCTCGATCCAATCGAAGCGTTTTAATAGTTTTACCTAATTGATTTTCAACCTAAGTCTTGAATTCCTTGAACTTTTCAAGTGTTTCAGACTTGTGGTGCATTGGGTAAGTATGCCCAAATCTAGAATAATCATTTATAAAAGAGATGAAATATTCACATCCTCCCCTGGCTTTAACATTCATCGGACCACAAAGGTCTGAATGTATAAGCTCAAGAGGTCTTTGGCTCTATAACCTTTTCCACTAAAAGGTCTTTTAGTCCTTTTGCCTTCTAGGCAGGATTCACATACTGGCTAAGAGTTTTCTTCTAACTCGTTTAGAAGTCCGTTCTTTACCAATCTCTCAATCCTATTGAGATTAATGTGACCCAATCTTAGATGCCAAAGATGAGCATTTTCTTTAGGAGAAATTTTACGTATCTTAGTTTGTGCGTTTGTAGTTTTAAATAATTCAGTGTTCAAAACCATTTTGACTGAATTAGGCCTTAAAACATACAACCCATTTTCTAATGAAGCTGAACATATTTCTATACCTTTCTTAAAAAAAACACTTTATTCATAGAGAAGGAAACAAAAATACATTGTTCTATAAGGCAAGAAATGGAAATAAGGTTTCTAGTAAACCCTGGTATCACTAATATATTGTCTAACAATACATATTTCTTGCCAAAATAAAGCTTCATCGTGCCTACTGCTACAGCTGAGATGACTTCTCCATTTCCAATCCGGAGCGTTATCTCTCCTTTCTGTAGCTGCTGCAAGGAATCAATTCCCTGAAAAGAAGAGCAAACATGATTAGTGGCGTCTGAATCAAGTATCCAAGCAGTTTTATCATTATCCACTAAACAAGCTTCTAGGCAAAGTAAATCATATTTATCTTCCTTCTTCGCTTTCGCAATGTACTTCGGACGATTCCGTTTCCAATGCCCGTCTTCGTTCTTTGTGGAAACACTTTCTTTGTCAAAGAACGTCTTTGACTTTCTTGCCCTTACGGCGCAGCTTTGTCGACTGTTTCCCTTTACCAACCTTCTTCATGTTCTTCTTCTTCCGTTTCAGGTTAGAAGAAGATGAAGCCACTATTTTTGTCCCAGAGGTCGAACCTCTGTGATAACTCCTACTAGCAACATTTGCCTCACCTTTCGATCCCTGAATTTTCATCAAAGATTGAAAGGTCTGGAGTTCATTCAGAAGGGAGGTAAGGATAAAAGTAAGCTTGTTCATAACAACATTACTTCTAAATCGCAGAAAAACTATCTCGGAAAGGTTTCGAATGAAGTCGACTTTGACTCGACTCATCGATTGAAGCACCATTCGACTCCGCGATTTTAATGTGCACCATCATATCCAGGACATGATCCCGAACAGATGTACCCTCTGGCATCCTTGAGTTAAATATGTACTTTAGGGCATTATGTCGGGCCTGTGTGGACTGTTGTCTAAACATACCCTGCATAGAATCCATGATTTCCTTGGCGGTAATCATGCCTCATGCTTCTTGGCTAATATGTCGATACATACTTGCCAAAGCATGTAGACCTTTGGCCTTATCATTGGCCTTGATCCATCGATCATATGCATCACGAACATTTCGTGACGCATTCGAACACGCACACAGGGACACTCCTCGGTTAGCACAAACTTGGATCATCCACTACCAATATAGTGTTGAGTTTGTTTTTCCATGTCATCATATTCTCTCCTGGTTAACTTTTCCGCACTTTTGATAAGGAAATTATAGAGCTAGACATTTTTGTTGAAAATTTACAAACAAACTTGTATGAGTTTCTTGTTATAACTCTAATCCAATCATGTTTTAGCTAATTATCAAATGATTCCTAAGACATTTATAATTTGCAATGATACTCAAAAGGTTTAGAATGTATGACACCGAAGGGTAATCAAAAACACTCCTCCTCTGGATCAAGACACTCTTGACCAAAACCTAATACCAGAATAACTCTTATTCCTATAGGTTTTAGTTACCATTTTTCGGTCAGGATACATACACAACTTATGTATCCCGTGAGTGTAACCCTCTGTCTTTAGATCCCAGAGTCTCTATCCAATAAAATCTGCCGAAGGGAGGACTAGATTGAAAAATAGTCTAAGGAAATCTTTATCCCTTTCGGGTGTCTACTGTGTTCGATCCCCTATGATCAAGCCCTCCGAAGGGATTGTCTGGTCCAGGCCAAACTAGCAGGCTGACCATAGTGGTCTGACGGTGTAAACCGACAAAAGAGACCGTAGGTTTTGTTTTCAATAAACCTGCTCCCACTCACTATAAGTACCCTCTCCCACTCACTATAAGTACCCTCTTCATTTACCTTGATATTAACTCATACAAACACCATCCGAAGGGAGACGCTCCCGTTTGCGCCACGAGGCCAAGTATGAGTCTCACGGTGTGAACTTCCCGGAGATAGCGTAGGTGGAAAAATATGTATCTCATACACTTTTCCTCCCACTGAATACTTTAAAATTATAGGAATCTTACTTAGGCTAAAACCCGGCTAATGGTTTTACCTAACTCTATCAATATAACTCTTATATTGATTTTATCCTAAGTTTGTTAATATAACTCCTTATATTAAACCTAGGATTTCTAGTTTATTAACCCCTTAATAAACCCGCTGACGCTACTGTAATTTATAAACTCTCTGATTAAATTTCACTCTAAGGTGAGTTCCCAGGTAGGGGTGTTCCATTTCCGTCAGCTTAAATACCCCATCCTAGACAAAACTTTCCTTAGACAGAGTTCCTCTTTTTAATCATAGCTTATAAATTACTTGGTTCCTAATTCTAATATAATTAGAACTAGATAACCTAAGGTCTATTATTTCCAAGTTCTAAACACTTTAAAACTAATAATTAACCTTAGGTGACATGCAAACTATGTTATAGTGTTTGATCATTCATCACATGAATAATAAGACATTCATAGCATAATCATCTCATGATATATAATGCATGTCAATGATGTCCATAAATTAATATAACAACTTTATATTAATTAATCATGCAAACTATATAATATAACTCCTTATATTATAAATGATGCATGAAAATGTTTAACCTAAGGTGAGATTTCTAAAATAAAAGCATACATTATGCATGCAATAATTACACAACAATTGCATAATTTAAATAGAAAAATTAGACCAATTTTGGCACCGTAAAATTAATTTCAAATAATATAATCTAATTATATTAATTAAAATTAATTAATTAAATATAAAACATTTTTATATTTAATATATAATTAAAAAAACGTTTTCCGTCCGTTTGAAGCTGCTGAGAAACGCCTCCAGCGTTGCAACGCCAATGGCAGTGTTGCAATGTTGCGCCTTGTCCGTTTCTGCTCGTTGGAGCGCGTTGCAAAACGCCATCGGCGTTAACGTCAAGGCCGAAAGCATTTACAACGTCGAAGGCTATATTGCAACGCCAAGGTCGCATTGCGCGCCGCTGCCTCCTGTGCGCGCCTCCTCCCGCAAGCGCAGCGTTGGAACGCTGCACACAGACAACATATGGAATCACCTATTCAAAGCTCGTTTTTGCTCCTATCTTCTCAGCAACCACCTTGCTTAGATCGACACGGACTTACAGACTCGATTTACATAATAAAATGCCCAAAACAATAGGCCCTTACATTGAACAATTCATCGAAATTATGTAACAGTAACCACCTCGTTCTTGAAAAATCCAGAACGTAAATCAAGAATTCAATTGGGCACTGATACCAATTGAAGGGAATCGAAGTCCCGCAGTGGAAGCGATTGTGAATCGCGGGCTCTTGATTTAGTTACAACGATTTAATTTATGAACGTAAACAACTAGATTAAGCATAAAAAAGAATGGACAACAAGAAATATTACCTTTGAAGAACCTTTCTTCAAGTGCTCCTCTCTCCCACGATCACGATCTCAGCTACTGGAACACGAACGGACGAAGACACGACCACTGGATCTTCTCCGTTGTTCTCTAGGTGAGGGAGGAATGTGAGTTCCCTTTAGGAGAGGTGAGGTATTTTATGAGAGAGATGTGTGTTTTGGAACCCTTCCAACAAGCTTGAAAAAATACTTAACCTAGTTGCATCTCATGCAACCATATATATAGGGAAATAGGATAGAAATGACAATCCTACCCCTCCTTTAATCTCTGTTTAGTATATAGTTTATATGTGAATCTAATTCACATTAAAACTATATATTATATTAATTATATCGTATATAATTGATATAACACCTCATGTATGAATGAGGTTTCCAACCTTATTCTTATACCATAGACCATTTAGGTTATATTCTTGAACACAATCCAAATAGTGTCCACTACACTGATGTTCAAGATATATGTTATAACCTTGGAGCTTAGTTTATTGGATTTATAAAACAAGACTGTAATTTTATCAAAACAAATAACTCCTTATTTAATTGATCAAAATTACACAAATTTAGGGCATAAATCCCAACACTTAGATCGTTTGAATTTGAAATGTTCAAATTCATAAGCGAATAAATTTAATATATATAGATACGATATAATATATAGTTTTGGAACTATATATTATAAATTTAATGTGAATATGATTTATATTAAATTGTATGAGAGAATTAAATATTTGAAAGAGTTCAAATATTATTTCAAATGTGAATGTTATTCATATTTGAAAACTATAGGTTAAAATTTAATGTGCATTAGATGTACATTAAAACTATAGGTTAGAGGATAAAAGGATTAAATATGATTTGATCTTAATGATTAATTAAATATATGATATTTAATTAATTGATTAATTAAATTTAATTTAATTAAACATACATTAATTAATTTTATTAATTAATGGGAACGTGTCAGGAGGACACGTTCCCATCTTCCTCACCAACTCCCCATCGATAGGGAGTGGGAGGAAGAACTCCTTTGCATACTCTTCTCGAGGAAGAAAAATCAACTAATCGATCATTCTCTAGTTTGGGTGTTCAGTAGAATTCTCTCACTCTCTCATTCTCAAAATACTCCAATTGTTGGATCCTTCCCACCTAAGGAAGATCTAAGTAGAAACTTAGAGTCATAGGAGGTTTTCTTACCGGTTGAGTCCTATTGGAGAAAACAGAGACGTTCTTTTGTGTTCCTGTGCTGATGTACATCTTGGAAGCAAGGAATTGCTGTTTTGGGAAAACTACAAAGGTAGTCTTTCTTCTTTTTTAGTTTAATTGTTAAACACAACATGTTTGCATGTAAATTTCCATGCCTAATTAAAGATTAGAAGTATATGCTTGCTCTGTATTTTTACCAATATATGGGTATTTGATTTTCAACTAAAACAAACTAGCAAAATTACCATTTCTATCACGTTTCCGCTGCTCAAGGGGATCAGATCCCCATCAACACTGCCCACACTTATTCTGAACCCAAGCTTGTTGCACTTGTATTTAATTAGTCCAATCCTATTCGAAAGTCTAGGGTTGTAACATCTTGATTCTTCATAAACAAGATAGAATCGGATTAGATTGAGAAAAGGTTAGGGTTTTCCACTCCATGTCCTCATGACTTATAATCATTTTCAAATAGTTTTTCCCTATAATTTGATTCCTAGTTGAGTCTATTCAGATTTATTTCTTTTTGATAGGCTGAAGTTTATTTCTTACTCTCATTCTTACTGAAGTATTTTGAAGACTATTAGTCAATGGTCTTTTGGTTTTGTTACAACAAGTGTATTTTCTGTCAAGTTTGTTGTTCATCTTCTTTATAAACAATTTGGTATTTCATTCATCACAATTTAATATGAAATTTATTTTATTTGAAGTTTTTTCTTTTTTCCTTTAATTATTGGTTAAACCTATCTTTGAAATTCAAAAGATGTGAATGCTCTTAAAAAAGGAAGCAAAGCCTAATATAAGAAAAGCAATTTTGCTCAATACTATAACATTATTTGCTTTTATTGATTTAATTTCTCATCGTGAGTCTAGATTGATTATCTAGATTGGCATACAAAGATCTAATCTAATACTGAAAATGTTAGAGAGATAAGATTTAGTTTTCATTAAAACAATTTAGGAAAAGGGCTTAAAAATAAGATTTTGGTTTTTTTACTATTAGTTAGTAAAGTGGTTAGTTGTTTATTTTAATTAGTTGTAAGCAAACTACTTATGTTGTCAACAAATGTATGTATAGGTGTCATCACCTCTTTGAGAAATATAAGAAAATATTCTCTCAATTTCGTCTGTTTCTCTTAATATGGTATCAGTTGGTAAATAGTTACCGAATCCATTGCTCCTCTTGAGTTTTTTTTCCTGCCCTTGTTTGGCTTTCATCACCATGAATCCCACTCAGTCTTCATCTTCAACTTCCCAAATCCCGACTGAAGCCTATCTTAATCCCTATTTCTTACACCACAATGACAACACCAGTCTCGTGCTTGTTTCTGACTCTCTCACCAAAGATAATTACGTCTCCTGGAGTCGAGCGATGATCATCGCCTTGTCTGTACGCAACAAGCTCGGCTTTTCGTTGATGGAACTCTTCCTCGCCCCTCCGATGATCTTCTTCCGGCGTGGAATCACAACAATAATGTGGTAATTGCATGAATTTTAAATTTTGTATCCAAGCCCATTTCTACGAGTATTTTGTTTGTCAATACGTCGCGAGAGATTTGGTTGGAATTAAAGGAGTGTTTTCAACGCAAAATGCTCCTCGTATTTTCCAAATTAAAAGGGATCTGGCCACTTTGTTGCAAAATCAAGCGTCTGTGAGTATGTACTTCACCAAGATCAAGACTATGTTCAATGAGTTCAACTTCTATTGGTCAGGATGTACCTGTGGTTCTTGTACCTGTGGAGGTGTTCGTGAACTAGCCGATTTCATGCAAGTTGAGTATCTTATGGATTTTCTGATGGGACTCAACGAATCGTTTTCTCAAGCTCGTGCCCAATTGCTTCTGATGGAGCCCTTGCCTTCTGTCAATAAGGTCTTCTCGCTCCTTCTTCACCAAGAACAATAGTGTTCCATTGGTGTTCTTGCACAATCGAGTTCTTCCCCTACCATGGCTATGGTTGTTACTCATAGCTCGACCAAGAATGTCTCTAATCGCCAGCGCAAAGATAGACCAGTCTGCACGTACTGTGGCATTCAAGGCGATATAGTAGACAAATGCTACAAGATTCATGGTTATCCCCCAGGTTATCGTATTCGACAACAACGATCAACCCCATAAAACTCAAGTCCTGCACAAGTAAATGCCAATTCAGTGAATACTCTAGTTGTTGGCAACCCTGCCTTGAATCATAATGCCTTGCTTCAGTGTCAAAACATTTTAGGTCAACTTCAGGCACAACTTACACTCAGTTCTGCAAGCAGCCCCACAGAGCAGTCACCCTCACACATCGCAGGTACACATCTTATTACTCAATGGATTGTAGATTCTGGTGCCACTGCTAATATTTGTTGCTCTCGGAGTTTATTCACTCAGTTAGAAACATGTTCAACCACTGTTGCCTTACCAGATAATAATTCTTTTTCTGTTGAATTTGTTGCCATTGTTCATATTTCTGATGTATTGGTTCTTAACAAAGTGCTCTTTATCTCGGAGTTCAAGTTTAATCTTCTGTCTGTGAGCACAATAACAAGGAACTTGTCTATTTTGGTTCAATTCCTTGCTAATAAATGCATCATCCAGGACAAGTTCACTTTGAAGAAGATTGGCAGTGCTAGTTTGATTCGAGAACTATATTTGCTTGATAGCTTGGAATTTGCGAATTGCCCTCTTGTGGCTTGCAATGTAGTGGCCAACAAAGGATCTACCTGGCACAAACGTCTTGTATATCTATCTGGAAATCGATTAAATGCCTTGAAGTCTATTTTGAATTTAGATTCTCTAGGTACCTCTGTTTTTCCATGTACTGTTTGCCTTTTGGCAAAACAAAAGAAGTTGTTTTTTCAGTCTAATAACAAGTTGCCTCCCAACCCTTTCGATCTAATACATGTCGATATTTGGGGACACTTTTCAACTCTCTCTCACTCTGGACAATCCTATTTTTTTAACTCTTGTGGATGACTCGACCAAATTTACATGGCTTTTCATGCTCAAACATAAGTCAGACGTTTGTACCATTATTCCACAATTTTTTAGCCTAGTTGAAACACAGTTTGGGAAACAAATAAAGCAATTCAGGTCAGACAATGGGCGTGAGCTTCTTCTTGAATCTTTTTTAAACAACAAGGTGTTGTCCATCAGTTTGCCTGCGTTGGATGTCCACAACAGAACGTTGTTGTTGAAAGGAAGCACCAACACATACTTAACGTTCTTAGAGCACTCTATTTTCAATCCCGGGTATCTTTATCCTTTTGGAATGAATGTGTCCTTACTGTTGTCTTTATCATTAATCGCACATTGTCTCCCTTATTAAAGTGGAAGTCCCTGTTTCATCTCCTCTATGGTGTGTTACCTGATTATAATATGATGAAAGTTTTTTGTTGTATGTGCTTTGCTTCCACGTTGTCTCAGGGCATGACCAAATTTCAGCCTCGAGCTGTTGCTTCTGTGTTTCTTGGATACCCTACAGGGATGAAGGCATATCATCTTTATGACATTGCCCAACGCAAAATCTTCGTATCTAGTGATGTTGTCTTTCATGAGGAGTTTTTTCCCTTTCACTCTATCTCTACGGAGGCACAACATTCAAATTTCCTACCTTGCTTTGTAATACCAAGAGTGTTTGAATCTGAAGTTTGTCCAACACCTGAGCTTAATCACGTGTCACTCCCTGGAGACACTTCACAAACGATTGAAACTATTGAATCAAGGGCCCTAGAAGTCGTTGATAGAAACCTCCTACCTGTGGGTCCTGATCCTTGTGTCTTACGAAGGTCTGCACTATAGCTGAAACAACCTTCATATCTACAGTCCTATCATTGTGCCTTGCTACGTGCCATGCCCATGTTAGAGGGTTCCACTCGACATTCGATCAATAAACATCTTTCATATAGCAAGCTATCTCCATCTTATAGACATCTCCTCCTGCATATCTCTGCTCATACTGAATCCTCTTATTACCATGAAGTTGTTCCTTTTGAGCATTGGTGTCAAGCAATGAGGGCAGAACTAGATGTTATGGAACTTAAAAAAACTTGGACGATTGTTTCTCTACCACCTGGTAAGAATACAGTAGGTTGTCGATTAATCTACAAGATCAAACATAAAGCAAATGGCTCCATACAAAGACACAAGGCGTGACTGGTTGCCAAAGTATATACTCAACAAGAAGGATTGGACTATTTTGAGACCTTTCACCCGTCGCTAAGCTAGTCAACGTTAAAGCCCGTCTAACCATTGTTGTTGCAAAGTAGTGGCCACTGGTCATATTAGATGTCAACACTGCGTTTCTCCATGGAGAGCTATTCAAAGAAGTTTATATGGAGCTTCCATTGGGTTATAAACCTCGAGTCACCAACAAGGGAACAAAGCTTGTTTGTCGCCTCAACAAGGCTATCTATGGCCTTAAACGAGCTTCCAGACAGTGGTTTGCAAAATTTTCAACCTTCCTATTCTCCTTAGGTTTTAAACAATCTAAAGCTGACTACTCCTTATTTACTAAAGGCATAGGGCATGATATTGTTGCGCTTCTTGTCTATGTCGATTATATAATCGTGACAGGAGGTAATTCATCACTCATTCAGTAGCTCAAAGTCGTTTTGTTGCGTAATATTTTGATAATGCAATACCGCAGTGTACGGGTCAAGTTTTAGTATAGTAATTTAAGAGTTCAAGTATCGTCCTCTGGAATGGGTTTCTAGATTAATTAATTACTAAGATACTAATTGTCAATTTTAGCTAAAGAAACATAACATGGATAGGTGATTGAAAATAAAAACTAACAACAGACTAACATATGGAGACATGAATTGATAGATCCGAGGAAAGTGATTTTACAAGTTAATGACTTAACTAACACATGCAATGAACCAATGAGATGAATTTATAAACAAGAAGTAGAATACTCAAGAAAACGTCTCGATTCTTAGTGAGCCTCGCACATGCAATAAACTCCATAATCTCCATATGAACCTACGACATGCACGACATTAAGCAACTTTTTTATGTGTTTCCCTTAGATTTCTAAGTCATTCTCATGCCAGACTCCTAACAGTTTTGACAACTTTTCTCTAATTCAAGTTTTATCTCTCGAGTCCACTTAAACCAACAAATTTAAGAGTTAAAGAACGAATTGCCAAAAATAAGAACAAAACATGCTTCAATACATAGCAATTGAGTCTTAACAAGCAACATAAATCCTAACTACAACATTTAGCTACTCTAAATCACATGAAAACCAAGCTAAACA
This sequence comes from Trichosanthes cucumerina, assembly GCA_036507285.1. Taxonomy (NCBI): domain Eukaryota; kingdom Viridiplantae; phylum Streptophyta; class Magnoliopsida; order Cucurbitales; family Cucurbitaceae; genus Trichosanthes; species Trichosanthes cucumerina. Next base: position 15,577,285 of record CM071838.1, read on the forward strand.
TGTAGGAAACATCTTAAAACAGTATTACAGTCTGAAAGAAAAGGAAATTAAACTTATGTGTCGATGCCGGTCATTCGTCTCCGAGCTTCCGTCTTCGATCTCGAACCTCCATGGATGCTTTGGCTCCCCAAAACACTCTTTTCTCTCTTCTTACAAAGTGTATTTCGAAAATAGGGTCAAAAGTCTACCAAATTCGGCTCCCCTATAATGAAACCATAAGGTTCTATTTATAGTGTCTTTCGGTACAGCGTTGCAATGCTAGGGACAGCGTTGCAACGTTGTACCCTACGCGGCTGGCATATATAGAATGTCTCGATGGTGTTGTAATGCTAAGGACAGCGTTGCAACGCCGCTGCCCTAACGTGCGCGCCTCTCTATCGAAGTGGCGTTGCGACGCTGCAAGGCAGCGTTGCAACGCCCTCTGTGCGGTTCTTCATGTGTGCCTTCTTATCAAGATAGCGTTGTGACGCTGCAAAACAGCGTTGCAACGCTATCGATAGTGTTTGTCCATGCTTCAAGGATGCACGTTCGACGTTGCAACGCTCTGCATGGCGTGCAACACCATCACCTCGGGTCTTTAAGCTTCGTTTGGTCCTTTCATTTCCACTTGATGTTATTTTAAGCTCCAAATAGCCTCGTTTCGATCCCGAGTGATCCAAAATGTCTCCAATTGTCTTGTTTGTGCTCTTAACCTGAAATTGAGTAATTTAAACACGTAAAAGCTCTGAAATCATTACAAAACTAGCAATAATTAAGCCTAAGGATAACACATTTTGTGTGCTATCAAACACTCCCAAACTTAACCTTTTGCTAGTCCCGAGCAAAAACAGAATTAAACATCGGATTGTTCTTATACATACATTTGATTCAAGCCTCAAAGATTTAAGAGAAAATCTGGCAATCACAGGAAACACTCAAACATAACACTTCAACAAGTAATTTAAAACTTTTTCTAAATGTTCCTACGTGTGTGTGTGTGATTAGCCAATGTTCCGTTCATTTTTACTAAGCCCGAATCAACTTTATTAGGCTCTCCATTCAAATTCCCCCTACACTGGTCATAATTACTAATCTTTGAGTCTCCCCACATTTAAGAATTAAATAACTCTACTCAACACTTACTCACTTTTTATTACTTTTTCTATTTTCTTCTTTTTTGTGCAAGGACACTAGTCTTCACACATCTACTGCAGGGACCCTTACCCAGAGCACTTGATCAATGAGTGACCTAACTGATCATAGTGAAGGTAGCTCTTTTTGCTGTTACGATTTTTTTTTAGCAAATAAACAACAAAAACCAACTGTTTCACATACTATACAGGTCATGCACTTCATATTGTCATTCACTCTATCCTGCAGTTTAACTCTCAAATCAGTTATTAGACCTATCGAGGTGACATCAAACTTTTAAGCCTAATAACTTTGTTCTAAGCATTTCAAAACTACAGGAACACATGCTATGTGCATAATAGTGCAGGAAAAACTCAAGAAATTTTTTTAAATTAACTCAAATTCATATCATGCTTTCAGGTTTCAGCAGAATCACAAAGATTTCCAATTATATCTCATCCTAGGCTATCATATTCATACTTATGCAAAAGATCAATCAGCAATTCAGCATATACTCCGGACAATCACAACAAATAAACGACATCCCACCCCCAAACTTAAACTAAACATTGTCTCCAATGTTTGCAGAATTAGGCACAAATTAAGTATAAGGGTAAGAGTGAACAATACTGTCCTAGGTGATGGAGATCTTTCTGAGTTCATTGGATAGCCAAAACATGTATATTGGAGTTCCTCAGAACGGGAGCATGAATTTCAACGAAGGAGGACATCATCACAACCTACAAAGAAAAACAAACAAACTAGTAAATAAGCTAAGAACTGAAAAACAACTAAAGCAAGAAAACAACAAAACTATAAAGCTTGGGTTGCCTCTCAAGAAGCGCTTTATTTAAAGTCTTTAGCTAGACTGTAGTCCCTCAAGGTGTTTCTTTCCTTTCTTGCAGCGCTCGGAGTGATGTGTTCATTTGGCCAATCTGGGTCTCAATATTCTTTATTGCAGCTCAATGACTAGTCACTATACCAGATAGACTGGTGACTGCATTCTCCATCTGGTTGGATCGACTTCTGGATTCAGCTATGAAGGAGTGTAATGTCTCTTCCAGAGATGGTTTCCTCTCTGATGTAGAAGCATACCCTGTAGGCGGATTCAACACATTCTTATTGTTAGCATAGGAGAAATTTTTATGATACCTCAAACCTGGATTGTAATGTGTTGGGAGGTTATTCTGAGTCTGGCTTCCTCCATAGTTGTTGCTTCTGTTATTCAGGTAGTGTAATTGCTCCATAGTGGATTCTCCATTGGGCTGGGAGCATTGAGAGGACATCCCTGTTTGTGGTGATCCTGCAAAATTATTCAGAGCATGAGTGAGAGATGCCATATGAGATCTAAGAGACGTTACCTCATCCAGTTGATACAATCCAGCTACTGGCTTAGATCTGTCATTGTCTATAGGCCACTGGTAACTGGCAGTGGACACTTCCTCGAGGAGGGCACGTGCTTCCTCACGTCGCTCTTCGCTCATGAAAGCCTCTCCAAAGCGGGGCATCTAGAATGGTGCAGTCTTACCTTCCCACCCATTATAGAATAGTTGTACATGGAGCCAATCTGGGTAGCCATGCTGTGGGCACCTCCTGAGCATGTCCTTGTACCTTTCCCAGGCCTCAAATAGTTGCTCTCCTTCCTGCTGCCCGAATGTTCCTATCTCCGTCCTTAACTTTGCAGCATTCATAGGTGGAAAGAATTTGGTCATGAAGGCTTGGGCTAACTCCTCCCAAGAAGTGATACTACCTGAGGAAAGGGACTCTAGCCATTCCTTAGCTCTACCCTACAAAGAGAAAGGAAAGAGACGTAAGCAAATATTATCAGCAGAGATACCATTCATTTTAACTGTACCACAGATTTCTAAGAAATTCTGTAAGTGTGAGTTTGGATCTTTTGTGGCTAATCCTCTAAAAGCACCTTCCCTAACCATCTATATAAGCCCTGTCTTAAGTTCAATATTTGTTAGCATTTATAGGGGCATAGACTATTCCAGCCTGCTCAGAATTAAACAGAGGTTGGAAATACTCCCTGATGGGTTTAGGGTTATTGATGAGTTCCTGATCAGCCATTGCCTGAGGCTCTGCTCTTCCTTCCCTTAGGAGTCTCCTACAGGTCCTCTCGATCTCAGGATCAAAAGGGTGAAAGTCTGCAGCTTTCCCCTTGGGCATACACCTGGAGGTACAAAAATAAAGAAATTAGATAAAAACAACAAAACTAGAAAATGAAATAAAACATAAAAAGAAGAAAAATACAAAAAGACATGAAACATAAAACTTGGGTTGCCTCCCAAGAAGCGCTTTCTTTAACGTCTTTAGCTAGACGATGACTTATCAGGGCACATAAAACTGCTCATATTGTTTTGGGCCCTTATTGCTTGCATCGATATAGCCTTCTAAGTCTAAAAGGCTATCCTGATTCTCCTGGGCACCAGACAGATAACTATTTTTTATATTTTTGTTTAATGAAATGAAATAACAAAAATCAAAGCAAGACTCATGAGTGTAAGACAATTGGTTATGAATATTAAGGGAAATTTCTGGAGGCAAAAGGGGAAAGGACTTCTCAACCTCTATCACCTGAACCTCCCCTGTAGGAATAATTGTATCAACAATGTCTACCTCACTATCCTATTTATGGTGTGTCTCAGTCTCCCCCAAACTATCCCCACTATCGTATGAATAAGTTCTCCTAGGGTGCACATTCTCAGTGGTAAGGATAAGAAATTGCTCCTGTAAGGCCTTAAGGGAAATTACTAGCTGATTAAGATATTTAGCTCTATCCTGTACAATTTCCCAAAGCCCTACCACCTCAGCTTCTAACCTATTCAACATTTCTAATTCATTATGAACCAAATTTTTAATTTTCAATTCTAAGGTATATTCATTAATTGGTTCACAAGAGAAGATTTTTCATCAGGTTGGTCAAGGCACGAAAAATTATGGTTCCAATTGCCTAAGTAACTACCATCACATGAATTTTTTATCAGTTTCAGGTATAGAATGGTAAAAATTAGACAAATAGAATTCAGAGAAATCATGATACACATACCTAGGGTCCTGAGAGGGACAATAGAAAGATGGAGAAAAATCATGCAAAATCATACTTGAAAAATTAATAATTCATATCAATACTTTTACACAATAGCAACACAACAAAAAATAGGGGATAAGAACTCAAAAACACACAAAACTTAAAACGAAAAAAAAGAAACCAACAAACAATGAAATAAAATACACAAACACACTTTAGTCTAAAATTTTAAATTTTCTCCTAATATTAATTAATTTAAATAATCGTCATTCCCCGGCAACGGTGCCAAAAACTTGTTGCGTAATATTTTGATAATGCAATACTGCAGTACGGGTCAAGTTTTAGTATAGTGATTTAAGAGTCCAAGTATCATTCTCGAGAATGGGTTTCTAGATTAATTAATTACTAAGATACTAATTCTCAATTTTAGCTAAAGAAACATAACATGGATAGGTGATTAAAAATAAAAACTAACAACAGATTAACATATGGAGACACGAATTAACAGATTCGAGGAAAGTGATTTTACAAGTTAATGACTTAACTAACACATGCAATGAACCAATGAGATGAATTTATAAACAAGAAGTAGAATACTCAAGAAAACCTCTCGATTCTTAGTGAGCCTCGCACATGTAATAAACTTCATAGTCTCCATATGAACCTACGACATGCACGACATTAAGCAACTTTTTTATGTGTTTCCCTTAGATTTCTAAGTCATTCGCATGCTAGACCCCAAAGGGTTTTGACAACTTTGCTCTAATTCAAGTTTTATATCTCGAGTCCACTTAAACCAACAAATTTAAGAGTTAAAGAACGAATTGCCAAAAATAAGAACAAAACATGCTTCAATACATAGCAATTGAGTCTTAACAAGCAACACAAATTCTAACTACAACATTTAGCTACTCTAAATCACATGAAAACCAAGCTAAACATGTAGGAAACGCATTAAAACGATATTACAGTCTGAAAGAAAAGGAAATTAAACTTATGTGTCGATGTCGGTCCTTCGTCTCCGAGCTCCCATCTTCGATCTCGAACCTCCACGGATACTTTGGCTCACAAAAATACTCTCTTCGCTTTTCTTACAAAGTGTATTTCGAAAATAGGGTCAAAAGTCTACCAAATTCGACTCCCATGTAATGAAACCATAAGGTTCTATTTGTAGTGTCTTTCGGTATAACGTTGCAACGCTAGGGACAACGTTGCAACGTTGTACCCCAGGCGGCTGGCATATATGGAATGTCTCGATGGCGTTGCAACGCTGAGGTTGCAATGCCGCTACCCTAACGCGCGCGCCTCTTTATCGAAGTGGCGTTGCGACGCTGCAAGGCAGCGTTGCAACGCCCTCTGTGCGGTCCTTCATGTGTGCCTTCTTGCAACACTGCTATCGGCAGTGTTCGTCCATGCTTCAAGGTTGCACGTTCGACATTGTAACGCTCTGCATGGCGTTGCAACGCCATCACCTCTGGTCTTCAAGCTTGGTTTGGTTCTTTCACTTCCACTTGATGTTATTTTAAGCTTCAAATTGCCTCATTTCGATCCCGAGTGATCCAAAATGTCTCCAATTGTCTTGTTTGTGCTCTTAACCTCAAATTGAGTAATTCAAACACGTAAAAGCCCTGAAATCATTACAAAACTTGCAATAATTAAGCCTAAGAATAGCACATTTTGTGTGCTATTAGGTTTTAAATGATACATTTCGGCTCAAGGACTTAGGATCCTTAAAATACTTCCTTGGACTTGAAATTGCTAGGTCTTCCTCAGGCTTATATTTGTCCCAACGGCACTATGCTCTACATTTGCTTGAAGATTCCGGATTATTTGCGGCCAAGCCTGTTTCTTTACCAATGGATCCTCTACTCAAACTATGTTCTTCCACTGATGATGAGTTGTCAGATCCTTCAGCATATCGGCGGTTGATTGGGCGCCTGTTATACCTTACCATCTCCTGCCCTGATATAACCTTTGTTGTACACAAACTAAGCCAATACATGGCTAATCCGAGTCAGAAGCACCTTGCAGTTGCTCATCATTTACAAAAGTACATTAAAGGAACGCCAGGACAGGAACTCTTTATTCCCAAAGTACAGAACTTTCAAATTCGAGCCTTTGTCGATGCTGACTGGGGAGCTTGCTTAGACACACGCAGGTCAGTGATTGGTGTATGCGTCTTCATCGGCGATTCTATGGTTTCTTGGAAATAAAAAAAATAGTAGACTGTATTGTGATGCCCGATAATTTCAGGTAATTTATTAGTTCTTTTCAAAGTTAATTTCGGGCTTATGTCTTAGTTCTAAAAGTTTTGGGCTAATAAGTTAATTATTGGATCTTGTAGGGACCCAAGTAATTTCTAAATCTCGCTTTAAATTGGGTTGGCAACCTTGAGCTTCTCATCGAACGTTTTTGGAGAAGGAAAACAAGGTAATTTTGGACCTTCCTTCTTCTTTTTCTGTTTTTAGGTTTTGGTGTAAAAAAAAAAAAAGAAAGGGAAATCGTGCAGCCACCCCCATTCCCTTCGTCTTCTCTTCTTCTCAGGGAGCAACCAGCTACCAGAGAAGCCGACCCGCGACGCCGTATGTTGGGATTTATGCCCTAAACTTATGTAATTTTTATCAAATAAATAAATAAACTAAGCTCCAAGGTTATAATATATCTTGAACATCAGTGTAGTGGACACTATTTGAATTGTGTTCAAGAATATAACCTAAATGGTCTATGGTATAAGAATAAGGTTGGAAACCTTATTCTGGTAACACCATGGATGCGACCCACTTTGTAATTAGTACAAATGAGGTAATCCAACTCATTCATGTGGTTGACATGCGAGTGGTGGCATCCTGTATGAAGAGTTCATACAAGACTGGATTGCAAATTATTAATCTAACCAGTGTAACACTGTTAACAGGATAAGACTGATAATTTATAGATGCTCATCAGTGACTCGACCTGAATCCTAAGCAAGTTAAGAACTCATTTTTATAGGGGTTTGTCCTTAGACTAGTATGGGTGAGAGTGGCCTGTAGCCGACTCAATAAGCCTACCTTCTCAGGGACAGAATCTCGTAGGTAGCTGGGAACTTAACTGTGCAATATGGAATTCACTCATTCCTACACTAAGGAATTAGATAAGTTGTTCCCTTAAGAACTGTCTCCAGGTCTTGAACAACTAGGTCCCGCCATCTATGAGGGTATGAGTCTATGGTAGGACCTTAGACTTGTTGTTCATTAGAGCATCAGTGGTGCTTAAGGAACAAAGAGGTAATCACAGGGGTAAGACGGTAAATTGACCCAATCGTGATTACGAACAACCTGTGAAGGGTCGACTCATGGGTAATGATTATATGAGTGGACACAATATAATCTACAGTGAGGAGAGTGCAGCTACAAGTCTATAGTGGAGTGACTTGTAGTTAATGAATATTGATTAACTGGATCAAAGAGTTTGATCAGTTAATCTCACATCATTGGAGCTCATGAACTGTAGGTCCATTAGGTCCCTCCGTTGGCTCAACATGGTTATATTGAGGGTATAAAATTAGGAATGAAATTGAAGTGTTCAATTTCATATATGAGATGTTATATCAGTTATATGTGATATAGTTGATATAATATATAGTTTTGATGTGAATTAGATTCACATATTAACTATATACTAAAAAGAGAATGAAAGAGGGATAGGATGGTAATTTTCATCCCTATCTCCTCCTATATATATAGTTTCATAAGATGCAATTAGGTTGAGCCAATCTCAAGATTAACAAACCTAAGCCTTTGTTGTGTTGTTGGAAAAGTTCCAAAACACAAACTCTCTCACAACATCTCATCACACCTAAAGGGAACCCACATTCCTCCCTCACCCAGAGAACAACAGAGAAGATCTGGTGGTTGTGTTGGTGAACATTCGGGTTCGTGTTGCTGAGATAGTGGACGTGGGAGAAGGAGCACTTGAAGAAAGAGTTCTACAAAGGTAATATCTCGCTGTCCATATTGTTATTATATGCTTAATCTAGGTAGAATTGTTCTTGAATGTAATTTTTGTAACGAAATCAAGAACGCGTGATTCCCTATCGCTTCCACTGCGGGATTCGATTCCCATCAATTGGTATCCGAGCCCAATTGCGTTCTTGATTTACGTTCGGGATTTTTCAAGAACGAGGTGGGATTTACTGTTTTGCATGAGATGTATGAACGGTTTGCAATTTAGACGTTTTCAATTTTGGCACTTAGATTTACAATTTTCATTGAATTGTTCAATGTAAGGGCCCGATGTTTTGGGCAATTTTAATTGTAAATCGAGTCTGTAAGTCCGTATCGATCGAGGCAAGGTGGTTGTTGAGAAGATCAGAGCAAAAACGAGCCAAAACAGTGGAGACTATTTTCTAATCACGTAATGCGGCGTTACGCCAACGCCAATGAGCGGATTTCAGTCGCAGGAGGAGACGCGGCGTTAACGCCTCCCAAATCCGTCTTAACTTGGACGATGAGGCGATAGCGTTGCAACGCCAACACGAGCGTCATGATAGCACAAAAAATGTGCTATCCTTAGGCTTAATTATTGTTAGTTTTATGATGATTTCAGGGCTTTTACGTGTTTAAATTACTCAATTTCAGGTTAAGAGCGTAAACATAACAATTGGAGACATTTTGGATCACTCGGGATTGAAACGAGGCTATTTGGAGCTTAAAATAACATCAAGTGGAAGTGAAAGGACCAAACCAAGCTTTAAGACCCGAGGTGATGGCGTTGCAGCACCGAACGTGCAACCATGAAGCCTTGAAGTACACTGCCGATAGCATTGCAACGCTGCTTTGCAGCGTCACAACGCTATCTCGATAAGGGAACGAGTATGAAGGACCGCACAACGGGCGTTGCAACGCTTCCTTGCAGCGTCGCAACACCATTTCGATAAGCGGCGTTGCAACGCTGCCCTCAGCGTTGCAACACCATCGAGGCATTCCTTATTTACCAGCTGCCTAGGGTACAGCGTTGCAACGCTGCACCGATTAAGCCTATAAATAGAACCTTATGTTTTCATTACAAGGGGGGCCGAATTTGGTAGATTTTCCACCCTAATTTCGAAATACACTTTGTAAGAAGAGAGAAAAGAGCGTTCTTGGGAGCCAAAGCATTTGTGGAGGTTCAAGATCGAAGACGGGAGCTCGGAGACGAAGGACCGACATCGGCACATAAGTTTAATTTTCTTTTCTTTCAGATTGTAGTAGCGTTCTAAGACGTTTTCTACATGTTTAGCTTGATTTTCATGTGATTTAGAGTAGCTAAATGTTGTAGTTAGGATTTGATTTACTTGTTAAGACTTTCTTACCATGAATTGAAGCATGTTTTGTTATTATTTTTGGCAATTCGTCTTTACTTTTTAATTTGTTGATTTAAGTGGACTCGAGAGATAAAGCTTGAATTAGAGCAAAATTGTCAAAACCCTTTAAAAACTGGCATGAGAATGACCTAGAAATCTTAGGGAAACACATAAAGAAGTTGTTTAATGCCATGCATGTCGTAGGTTCATATTGAGACTATGGAGTTTATTGCATGTGTGAGGCTCACTAAGAATCGAGAGATTTTCTTGAGTGTTTTACTTCTTGTTTATAACTTCATCTCTTGATTCAATGCATGTGTTAGTTAGGTTATTAACTTGTAAAATCACTTTCCTCAAATCTATCACTTTGTGTCTCCACACGTCAGTCTGTTGTTTGTTTTTACTTTCAATCACCTATCCATGTTATGTTTCTTTAGCTAAAATTGAGAATTAGTATCTTAGTAATTAATTAATCTATAAACCCATTCCCGAGGACGATACTTGGACTCATAAATCACTATACTAAAACTTGACCCGTACACTGCGTTATTGCATATTCAATATAATTAAACGCAATAACAAGGCTGAAGGCAAGAGGCGTTTCGCAGCTCGCTCCAACGGGCAGAAACCGACAAGGCGTAACGTTGCAACGCTGCCATCAGCGTTGCAATGTCGAAGGCGTTTCACGCGAAGGAGCAACGGGCAAAAAACATTTTTTTATTATATATTAAATATAAAAATTGTTTTATATTTAATTTATATTTAAATTAATTAATTTTAATTAATATAATTAGATTATATTAATTAAAATTGAATTTATGGTGCCAAAATTGGTCTAATATTGTTATTTAAATTATGCAATTGTTGTGTAATTATTGTCATGCATAATGTATGCTTTTAATTTAGATATCCCACCTTAGGTTAAGCATTTTCATGCATCATTTATAATATAAAGAGTTATATTATATAATTTGCATGATTAATTAATATAAAGTGTTATATTAATTTATGGATAGCATTGACATGCATTATATATCATGAGATGACTATGCTATGTATGTCTTATTATTCATGAGATGAATGATCAAGCACTATAGCATAGTATGCATGCCACCTAAGGTTAATTACTAGTTTTAAAATGTTTAGAACTTGGAAATAATATACCTTAGGTTATCTAGTTCTAATTAGATTAGAATTATGAACTAAGTGATTTATAAACAATGATTAAAAGAGGAACTCTGTCTAAGGAAAGTTCTGTCTCAGGTTGGGTATTTAAGTCGATGTGAAGCGGAACACCCTACACTGGAACCGACTTGGGAGTGAAATTTAATCGAGAAGTTTATAAATCACAAGAAGCGTCGCCCAGTTTTATTAAGGGTTAATAAACTAGAAATCCTAGGCTTAATATAAAAGTTATATTAGCAAACTTAGGATAAAATCAATATAAGAGTTATATTGATTATCGATATAAGAGTTATATTGATACCTTTAGGTAAAACCATTAGTCGGGTTTAGCCTAAGTAAGATTCCTATAGATTTAAAGTATCCAGTGGGAGGAAAAGTGTATATGATACATATTTTTCCACCTACGTATCTCCGGGAAGTTCACACCGTGAAACTCATACTTGGCCTCGTGGCGCAAACGGGAGCGTCCCCCTTCTGATGGTGTTTGTATGAGTCAATATCAAGGTGAATGGAGAGGACACTTATAGTGAGTGGGAGTAGGTTTAGTGAAAACAAAACCTATGGTCTCTTCAGTCGGTTTACACCGTAAGATCACTATGATCAACCTGCTAGTTTGGCCTGGACCAGACAATCCCTTCGGAGGGCTTGATCATAGGGGATCGAACACAGTAGACACCCGAAAGGGATAAAGATTTCCTTAGTCTGTTTTTCAATCTAGTTCTCTATTCGGCGGATTTTATTGGATGGGGACTCTGGGGTCTAAAAACAGAGGGTTACACTCATAAGGTACATAAGATGTGTATGTATCCTGGTCGAAAAATGGTAACTAAAGCCTATAGGAATAAGAGTTATTCTGGCATTAGGTTTTGGTCAAGAGTGTCTTGATTCAGAGGAGGAGTGTTTTTTATTACCCTTCGGTGTCATACATTCTAAACCTTTGGAGTATCATTACAAATTATAAATGACTTAGGAAACATTTGATAATTAGTTAAAAGATGATTGGATTAGACAATTATAGCAAGAAACTCATACAAGTTTGTTTGTAAATTTTCAGCAAAAATGTCTAGCTTTATTATTTCCTTATTGGGTGCGAAAAAGTTAATCGGAGAGAATATGATGACATGAGAAAACAAACTCAACACTATATTGGTAATGGATGATCTGAAGTTTGTGCTAACTGAGGAGTGTCCTCAAGTGTCAGGCTCGAATGCGTCACGAAACATTCGTGATGCATATGATCGATGGATCAAGGCCAATGATAAGGCCAAGGTCTACATGCTGGCAAGTATGTTTGACATATTAGCCAAGAAGCATGAGGGCATGATAACAACCAAGGAAATCATAGATTCTGTGCAAGGTATGTTTGGACAACAGTCCACACTGGCCCGACACAATATCCTAAAGTACATATTTAACTCAAGGATGCCAGAGGGTACATCTGTTCAGGATCATGTCCTGGATATGATGGTGCACTTTAACATCACGGAGTCGAATGGTGCTTCCATCGATGAATCGAGTCAGGTCAGCTTTATTCTGGAAACCCTTTTAGATAGTTTCCTACAGTTTAGAAGTAATGTTGTTATGAACAAGCTTACTTTTAATCTTACCTCCCTTCTGAATGAACTCCAAACCTTTCAATGTTTGATAAAAATTCAGGGATCGAAAGGTGAAGCAAATGTTGCCAGTAGGAGTTATCACAGAGGTTCGACCTCTAGGACAAAAACAGTGGCTTCATCTTCTTCTAACCTGAAACGGAAAAAGAAGAACATGAAGAAGGTTGGTAAAGGGAAATGAGCTGACCAAGTTGCCGCCCAGAAGGGCAAAAAAGTCAAAGAAGTTGTTGACAAAGGAAAGTGTTTCCACTACAACGAAGACGGGCATTGGAAACGGAACTGTCTGAAGTACATTGCAGAAAAGAAGAAGTTAAATATGATTTACTTTACCTAGAAGTTTGTTTAGTGGATAATGATAAAACTGCTTGGATACTTGATTCAGGCGCCACTAATCATGTTTGCTCTTCTTTTCAAGGAATTGATTCCTCGCAGCAGCTATAGAAAGGAGAGATAACGCTCCGGGTTGGAAATGGAGAAGTCGTCTCAGCTGTAGCAGTAGGCACAATGAAGCTTTACTTTGGCAAGAAATATATGTTGTTGGACAATATATTAGTGATACCAAGGTTTACTAGAAACCTTATTTCAATTTCTTTCCTTATAAAACAAAGTATTTCTGTTTCTTTCTTAATGAATAAAGTGTTTATTTTAAAGAATGGTATGGAAATATGTTCAGCTTCATTAGAAAATGGGTTGTATGTTTTAAGGCTTAATTCAGTCAAAATGGTTTTGAACACTGAATTATTTAAAACTGCAAACGCACAAACTAAGAAACGTAAAATTTCTCCTAAAGAAAATGCTCATCTTTGACATCTTAGATTGGGTCACATTAATCTCAATAGGATTGAGAGATTGGTAAAGAATGGACTTCTAAATGAGTTAGAAGAAAATACTTTACCTGTATGTGAATCCTGCCTATAAGGCATAGTGGAAAAGGTTATAGAGCCAAAAAACCTCTTGAGCTTATACATTCAGACCTTTGTGGTCCGATGAGTGTTAAAGCAAGAGGAGGTTATGAATATTTCATCTCTTTTATAGATGATTATTCCAGATTTGGACATAATTATCAATACAACATAAGTCTGAATCACTTGAAAAGTTCAAGGAATTCAAGACTGAGGTTGAAAATCAATTGGGTAAAAAAATTAAAACGCTTCGATCAGCTCGAGGTGGAGAGTACATGGATTTAAAATTCCAGAACTATATGATAGAACTGAAGGGAATCAAAGTCCCCGCAGCGGAAGCGATTGTGAATCGCGCGCTCTTGATTTAGTTACAACGGAAAATGCAAGAACGTAAAACATAGATTAAGCATAAAATACAGAAATGGACAACAAGTATATTACCTTTGAAGAACCTTTCTTCAAGTGCTCCCCTCCCACGGTCACGATCTCAGCAATAAGAACTCGTACGAACACCGACACCACCACCGGATCTTCTCTGTTGTTCTCTAGGTGAGGGAGGAAGGTGGGTTCCCTTTAGGAGTGGTGAGGTATTTTGTGAGAGAGATTTGTGTTTTGGAACACTTCCAACAACACAACAAGGAGGCTTGTAAAAATTTTCTCAAAGTCTTGACCAAAGTCTTAACCTAGTTGCATATCATGCAACTATATATAGGGGAATGGTATGGAAATGACCATTCTACCCCTACTTTAATCTCTCTTTAGTATATAGTTTATATATGAATCTAATTCACATTAAAACTATATATTATATCAATTACATCATATATAATTGATATAACTCCTCATGTATGAAATTGAACACTTCAATTTCACTCCTAACTTTATACCCTCAATATTACCATGTTGAGCCAACGGAGCGATCTAATGGACCTACAGATCATGAGCTCCAATGATGTGAGATTAACTGATCAAACTCTTTGATCCAGTTAATCAATATTCATTAACTACAAGTCACATTACTATAGACTTGTAGCTGCACTCTCCTCACTGTAGATATTATTGTGTCCACTGATATAGTCATTACCCATGAATCGACCCTTCACAGGTTATTCGTAATCACAACTGGGTCAAATTACCATTTTACCCCAGTGATTACCTCTTTGCTCCTTAAGCACCACCGATCCTCTAATGAACAACAAGTCTAAGGTCCTACTTTAGACTCATACCTCATAGAGGGCGGGGCCCCGTTGTTCAAGACCTGGAGTCAGTTCTTAAGGGAACAACCTATCTGATTCCTCAGTAGGGGAATGAGTTAATTCCATCTTGCACAGTTAAGTTCCCATCTACCTACGAGGTTTTGTCCCTGAGAAGGTAGGCTTATTGAGTCGGCTACAGCCACTCTCACCCATACTAGTCTAAGGACAAACCCCTATAAGCGGGAGTTCTTAACTTGCTCGGATTCGAGTAAAGTCACTAATGACCATCTATAAATTACTAGTCTTATCCTCATTAACGGTGTTATCTTTGGTTAGACTAATAATTTCGCGATCCATCTTGTATGAACTCTTCGTGCATGGATGCCCCCACTCGCATGTCAACTACATGAATGAGTTGGATTACCTCATTTGTACTAATTACAAAGTGGGTCGCATCCATGGTGTTACCGAGAATGAGGTTTCCAACCTTATTCTTATACCATAGACTGCTTAGGTTATAATCTTGAAGTCAACCCAAATAGTGTCCACTACTGCTCGATTTCAAGATAAACGTTATAACCTTGGAGCTTAGTTTATTGGATTTATAAAGCGATCAGTAATCTTATCAAAACAAATAACACTTTATTTAATTGATCAAAATTACACAAGTATAGGGGCATAAATCCCAACAATCTCCCACTTGACCTAAAGCTTGTGAGTACTAAACATTACAATCTGTAAATACAATAAACTAGGGCATTTAAACCCCTTTGTACAAAATACTCCCACTTGCCCTAGTTGGGAAAGACTTGTAAACCTAGACCTTTTAGGTGACTCTCAAATACTTTAGCCGTGAGAGCCTTTGTAAAAGGATTAGCAATGTTGTGCTCTGAGGTTATCTTCGTGACAATCACGTCTCTTCTATGCATGATCTCCCGGATGAGATGCTTTCCCCTCTTGTGACTTCAGGGTTCCTTCGAATTTGCCATTTGCACCACCAAGTATTATATGCAATCTGACGTGATGGGCAAAGTCATATTTGGAACAACTTTCAAATTTAGCATAAATTTCCTTAACCAAACGACCTCCTTAGCTGTTTCACAAGCTGCTACATATTCGACCTCCATGGTGGAATCAGCGATGCATCCTTGCTTGACGTTTCGCCATACTACCGCTCCTCCGTTAAGAGTGAAAACTGACCCTGATGTTGATTTCCAAGAATCTTTATCAGTCTGAAAGTCAGAATCCGTGTATCCTGTAAGGATCAAATCCTTAGCCCCATACACTAGCATGTAGTTCCTTGTTCTCCAAGATACTTAGGGATCGTTTTAACCATTATCCGTTGTTCAAGTCTTGGATTGGATTGATACCTCACGACCATCCCAACCGCAAAGCAGATGTCGGGCCTAGTACACAACATGGCGTACATCGGGCTCCCAACGGTGATGCGTAAGGAATCCGTCTCATATCCTCAACTCCTTGAGGTGTCTTAGGACACTGTTCCTTAGACAAATGGATTCCATGTCTAAAAGGCAACAAACCCTTTTTGGAATCTTGCATCTTAAACCTTGACAACACTTTGTCTATGTATGATGCTTGAGACAAGGCTAGTGTTCTATTCTTGCGGTTCCGACAATTCTGGATCCCAAGAACAAATCATGCATCACCCAAATCTTTCATTTGGAATTGCGTTGCTAGCCATTCCTTGATGTCAGTAAGATAACCTACATCATTCCCAATGTGTAGGATATCATCCACATAGAGAATTAGGAAAGCGACAGAACTATTGATGATTTTCTTGTAGACACAAGGTTCATCATCATTCTGGTCAAAACCATAAGATCTGATAGCCTCATCAAATCTTATATTCCAGGACCTAGAGGCTTGTTTGACCCATAAATCAACCTTTTAAGCTGCGCAAACCTTTTGCTCTTGTCCTGGTTCAATGAACCCTTTGGGTTGGTCCATGTAGATGGTTTCCTCAAGATTGTCATTCAAAAAGGTTGTCTTGACATCCAGTTTCCATACCTCATAGTCATAATATGTGGCAATGGCAAGAAGGATACGGATAGACTTTACCATAACAACAGGTGAAAAGGTTTCCTCAAAGTCAACCCCTTCAACCTGGGTATAACCCTTTGCTACTAGTCTAGCTTTAAAGGTTTGCACCTTCCCATCTACACCACATTTTCTCTTGTAGATCCACTTACAACCTATAGGTTTTACCCCAACGGGCTTATCTACAAGATCCCAAACAGAATTGAAGTGCATAGACTCCATTTCTTGGTCCATGGCTATGACCCATTTGTCTTTGTCAATGTCAACCATTGCTTGATTATAAGTCAATGGATCCTCACAGTTGTCATCTGGTATAACAACTTGGGTTTCAGCTAAACTTATGTAACGGTCAGGCTGTATCACAACCCTCCCACTACATCGAGGCATACTCAACTCTTGAGATGGACCCTCTTGACAAACAAACTAGTATCAACAACTCTTGTTGATGTACTAGTGTTCTTATTAGCAACATTTGCTACTGTTCCATCTAACTCACTCAACACTACTTTACTTTTTGGTTTGTGGTCCTTTATGTGGTCCTCCTCCAAGAAAGTGGCATTTGTCGACACAAAGACCTTATCTTCCTTAGGATTATAGAATAAATCACCTATTGTTTCTTTTGGGTATCCTACGAATAGGCACTACTTTGAACGTGAATCCAACTTCTTTGGATTTGTCACAAGCACATGTGCTGGGAAGCCCCATATTCTGAAGTGGCATAAACTACCTTTACGTCCTTTCCAGAGTTCAAAAGGTGTTTCAGAAACACTTTTGGAGGGTACACTATTCAAAATGTATACTGCAGTCTCCACTGCATAACCCCAAAAGGAACTAGGAGATGAGCATAACTCATCATTGATCGAACCATGTCCAACAAGGTTCTATTTCTCCTTTCCGATACAATCGTTTTGTTTGTAGTAACTGGGGAGTGAGAGTTGAGATGTAATTTCATGTTCTATCATATAGTTCTGGAATTTTAAATCCATGTACTCTCCATCTCGATCCGATCGAAGTGTTTTAACTCTTTTACCTAATTGATTTTCAACCTCAGCCTTGAATTCCTTGAACTTTTCAAGTGCTTGGACTTGTGGTGGTGCATTAGGTAAATATGCCCATATCTGGAATAATCATCTATAAAAGAGATGAAATATTCATATCCTCCTCTCGACTTTAACATTCATCGGACCACAAAGGTCCGAATGTATAAGCTCTAGAGGATCTTTGGCTCTATAACCTTTTCCACTAAAAGGTCTTTTAGTCATCTTGCTTTCTAGGCAGGATTCACATACTGGTAAGGAATTTTCTTCTAACTCGTTTAGAAGTCCGTTCTTTACCAATCTCTCAATCCTCTTGAGATTATGTGACCCAATCTTAAATGCCAAAGATGAGCATTTTAGGAGAAATTAGTTCGCGTACTTGCAATTTTGTAAAATTCACTTATTAAAACTATTTTAACTGAATTAAACCATTTGCAAATAATTCTCAAGAAGAGCAACACATAGTACAATACTTTTCCAATGAAATAAACACTTTATTTAATTGAAAAGTAAAAGAAGTAGAATGTTCTTTAAGGCAAGAAATGAGGTTTCTAATAAACCCTTAAGCTACATGTTATCAAATATGCTTTTTTCTTTCTTAGAGACAGTTGCTCTTTTATCTGCTCCTTTTCCTCTTCTTACAGATCTTCTTAAGTCCGAAAGCATGGTTCATGATTTTAGTCTCAGATGATGAATCCTCCTGAGAACTTTTGGAATGAGCAAACAAATTTGCCTCTCCATTTCGTTGTCTCTTATCATTCATAAGAGACTGATAATTTTGCAGCTCATGTAGCAGAAAAGTCAGATCATACTCTATGTTGTTCATCATTTGCATTGCTACTTAATCATTGAAAACTCTTCGGAAGAGATTCTAGGATGAACAAAATCTGACATTTCTCATCTATGACCGCTCCGTTTAATTCTGCTATATTGAAGTGGGCAATCAAATTGAGAACATGTTCTCTCACGGATATTCCTTCCTTCATACGTGCGTTATAAACGAACTTTAGGGCTTCATGCCGAATTTGTTTGGACGGTTGTCTAGACAAATTTAGCACAAAATCCATGATCTCTCGAGCTGAGACCTTGCCCTCCAGCCTCCTGGCTAAAACATCAGGTATGCTAGCCGGGATATAGGCTTTCGCCTTTTCGTTGGCATTAATCCAGCGGTCATACGCATCCTCAACAGCTTGAGATGCATTTTGAGCAGGAAATTGAGGACACTCCTCATTGAAAACGAACTTAAGATCATGTGTAACCAAAATTATGTTGAGTCCATCCCTCCATGTCACTATGTTCTCTCCGGTTAACTTTTTCGCACCCAATAAGGAAATCATAGAGCTAGACATTTTTGCTAAAATTTTACAAACGAACTTTTATGAGTTTCTTGCTATAACTCTGATCCAATCATGTTTTAGCTAATTATCAAATGATTCCTTGGCATTTATAATTTGCAATGATACTCCAGAGGTTTAGAATGTATGACACCGAAGGGTAATCAAAAACACTCCTCCTCTGGATCAAGACATTCTTGACCAAAACCTAACACCATAATAACTCTTATTCCTATAGGTTTTAGTTACCATTTTTCGGTCTGAATACATACACCACTTATGTATCCCGTGAGTGTAACCCTTTGTCTTTAGATCCCAGAGTCTCGATCCAATAAAATTCGACGAAGGGAGGACTAGATTGGAAAATAGTCTAAGGAAATCTTTATCCCTTTCGAGTGTCTACTATGTTAGATCCCCTATGATCAAGCCCTCCGAAGGGATTGTCTGGTCCAGGCCAAACTAGCAGGCTGACCATAGTGGTCCAACGGTGTAAACCGACAAAAGAGACCGTAGGTTTTGTTTTCACTAAACCTGCTCCCACTCACTATAAGTACCCTCTCCATTCACCTTGGTATTGACTCATACAAACACCATCCGAAGGGGGACGCTCCTGTTTGCGCCACGAGGCCAAGTATGAGTCTCACGGTGTGAACTTCCCAGAGATAGCGTAGGTGGAAAAATATGTATCTCATACATTTTTCCTCCCACTGAATACTTTAAGTCTATAGGAATCTTTCTTAGGCTAAAACCCGGCTAATGGTTTTACCTATATCTATCAACATAACTCTTATATTGATAATCAATATAACTCTTATATTGATTTTATCCTAAGTTTGTTAATATAACTCCTTATATTAAACCTAGGATTTCTAGTTTATTAACCCCTTAATAAACCATTGTACGCCATCAGTAATTCATAAGACTCTCTCGATTAAATTTCACTCCCGTGTCGGTTTCCTGTAGGGGTGTTCCGTTTAAAAACAGCGTAAATACCCCAGCCTAGACAGAACTTTCCTTAGACAGAGTTCCTCTTTTAATCATAGCTTATAAATTACTTGGTTCCTAATTCTAATCTAATTAGAACTAGATAACCTAAGGTCTATTATTTCCAAGTTCTAAACACTTTAAAACTAATAATTAACCTTAGGTGACATGCATACTATGTTATAGTGCTTGATCATTCATCACATGAATAATAAAACATACATAGCATATTCATCTCATGAAATATAATGCATGTCAATGCTTTCCAAAAATTAATATAACAACCTTATATTAATTAATCATGCAAACTATATAATATAACTCCTTATATTATAAATGATGCATGAAAATGCTTAACCTAAGGTGGGATTTCTAAAATACAAGCATACACTATGCATGTCAATAATTACACAACAATTGCATAATTAAAATAGCAAAAATTAGACCAATTTTGGCACCCTATAATTAATTTTAAATAATATAATCTAATTATATTAATTAAAATTAATTAAATAAATATAAATTAAATACAAAACATTTTTATATTTAATATATATTAAAAACAACGTTTCGCCCGTCGTTGCCTTGGTGAAACGTCTTGGCGTTACCAGCGCTGATAAGCGACATTACATTTGCCGCTTTGTCGTTTTCTGCCGAGCGTTGCAATGCTACCTCCTACGCGCGTCTTCTCCCACAAGCGCGGCGTTGCAACGCCGATGAACAGCGTTGCAATGCTGCACACAGACAACAATGTGAATCCACTATTCTTTGCTCGTTTTTGTTCCGTTCTTCTCAGCAACCGCCTTGCCTCGATCGACACGGACTTACAGACTCGATTTACAATAAAATTTGTCCAAAACACCGGGCCCTTACATTGATCATTTCAATGAAAAATTGTAAATCTATGTGCCAAAATCGAAAACATCTAATTTCGCAAAAATCGTTTATACATCTCATGCACAAAACACTAAATCCCACCTTGTTCTTGAAAAATCCAGAATATAAATCAAGAACGCAATTAGGCTCTGATACCAATTGAAGGGAATCGAAGTCCTCTGCGCAATGAAAGCGATTAGAATCGCGCGTTCTTGATTTAGTTACAACGGAAAATGCAAGAACGTAAAACATAGATTAAGCATAAAATACAGAAATGGACAGCAAGTATATTACCTTTGAAGAACCGTTCTTCAAGTGCTCCCCTCTCCACGGTCACGATCTCAACAATAAGAACTCGTACGAACACCGACACCACCACCGGATCTTCTCCGTTGTTCTCTAGGTGAGGGAGGAAGGTGGGTTCCCTTTAGGAGTGGTGAGGTATTTTGTGAGAGAGATTTGTGTTTTGGAACACTTCCAACAACACAACAAGGAGGCTTGTAAAAACTTTCTCAAAGTCTTGACCAAAGTCTTAACCTAGTTGCATCTCATGCAACTATATATAGGGGAATGGTATGGAAATGACCATTCTACCCCTCCTTTAATCTCTCTTTAGTATATAGTTTATATATGAATCTAATTCACATTAAAACTATATATTATATCAATTACATCATATATAATTGATATAACTCCTCATGTATGAAATTGAACACTTCAATTTCACTCCTAACTTTATACCCTCAATATTACCATGTTGAGCCAACAGAGGGATCTAATGGACCTACAGATCATGAGCTTCAATGATGTGAGATTAACTAATCAAACTCTTTGATCCAGTTAATCAATATTCATTAACTACAAATCACTCCACTATAGACTTGTAGTTGCACTCTCCTCATCAGTATATTATTGTGTCCACCGATATAGTCATTACCCATGAGTCGACCCTTCACAGGTTGTTCGTAATCACAGCTGGGTCAAATTACCGTTTTACCCCTATGATTACCTCTTTGCTCCTAAAGCACCATTGATCCTCTAATGAACAACAAGTCTAAGGTCCTACCTTAGACTCATACCCTCATAGAGGGCGGGGCCCCGTTGTTCAAGACACGAGTCGATTCTTAAGGGAATAACCTATCTCGATTCCTCGGTGAGGAATGAGTGAATTCCATCTTGCACAGTTAAGTTCCCACTACCTACGAGGTTACGTCACCGAGAAGGTAGGCTTATTGAGTCTTCTCCAGTGCCACTCTCACGCATACTAGTCTAAGGACAAACCCCTATATAGCGGGAGTTCTTAACTTTCTAAGGATTCGGTAAAGTCACTAATGACCATCTATAAATTACTAGTCTTATCCTCATTAACGGTGTTATCTTTGGTTAGACTAATAATTTCACGATCCATCTTATATGAACTCTTCATACAGATGCCCCCACTCGCATGTCAACTACATGAATGAGTTGGATTATCTCATTTGTACTAATTACAAAGTGGGTCGCATCCATGGTGTTACTGCAGAATGAGGTTTCCAACCTTATTCTTATACCATAGACTGTTTAGGTTATAATCTTGAAGTCAATTCAAATAGTGTCCACTACACTGATTTCAAGATAAACGTTATAACCTTGGAGCTTAGTTTATTGGATTTATAAAAGCAAGACTGTAATCTTATCAAAATAAATAACACTTTATTTAATTGATCAAAATTACACAAGTATAGGGCATAAATCCCAACAAGAACATGGAATTACATCCCAACTCTTAGCTCCCGGTACACCACAACAAAACGGTGTATCGGAAAGGAGAAATAGAACCTTGTTGGACATTGTTCGATCAATGATGAGTTATGCTCATCTCCCTAGTTCATTTTGGGGTTACGCAGTAGAGAGTGCGTTATAGATTTTGAATAATGTGCCCTCAAAAAGTGTTTCTGAAACACTTTTTGAACTCTGGAAAGAACGTTAAGGTAGTTTATGTCATTTTAGAATTTGGGGTTGCCCAACACATGTGCTTGTGACAAATCCAAAGAAGTTGGATTCACGTTCGCCTATTTGTAGGATAACCAAAAGAAACAAGAGGTGGTTTATTCTATGATCCTAAGAAATATAAGGTTTTTTTGTCGAAAAATGCCACTTTCTTAGAGGAGGACCACATAAGGGACCACAAACCAAGAAGTAAAATTGTGTTGAGTGAGTTAGATGGAACAATAGCAAAGGTTGCTAATAAAACTAGTACGTCAACAAGAGTTGTTGATACCAGCTTGTCTAGTCAAGAGAGTCCATCTCAAGAGTTGAGTATGCCTCGACGTAGTGGGAGGGTTATAACACAACCTGACCGTTACATGGGTGTATCTGAAACCCAAGTTGTTATACCAGATGATAACTGCGAGGATCCATTGACTTATAATCAAGCGATGGTTGACAAAGACAAAGACAAATGGGTCATAGCCATGGACCAAGAAATGGAGTTTAGGTACTTCAATTCTGTTTGGGATCTTGTAGATAAGCCTGATGGGGTAAAACCTATAGGTTGTAAGTGGATCTACAAGGGAAAGCGTGGTGTAGATGGGAAGGTGCAAAGCTTTAAAGCTAGACTAGTAGCAAAGGGTTATACCCAGGTTGAAGGGGTTGACTATGAGGAAACCTTTTCACCTGTTGCTATGGTAAAGTCTATCCGTATCTTACTTGCCATTGTCGCATATTATGACTATGAGGTATGGCAAATGGATGTCAAGACAACCTTTTTGAATGACAATCTTGAGGAAAACATCTACATGGACCAACCCAAAGGGTTCATTGAACCAGGACAAGAGCAAAGGTTAACAGGCTTAAAAGGTCAATTTATGGACTGAAACAAGCCTCTAGGTCCTGGAATATAAGATTTGATGAGGCAATCAAATCTTATGGTTTTGACGAGAATGATGATGAACCTTGTGTCTACAAGAAAATCATCAATAGTTCTGTCGCATTCCTAGTTCTATATGTGGATGATATCCTACTCATTGGGAATAATGTAGGATATCTTACTGACATTAAAAATTGGCTAGCTGCAATTCCAAATGAAATATTTTGGTGATGCACAGTTTGTTCTTGGGATCCAGATTGTCCTGAACCGCAAGAATAAAACACTAGCCTTGTCTCAAACATCTTACATAGACAAAGTGTTGTCAAGGTTTAAGATGCAAGACTCCAAAAAGGGCTTATTGCCTTTTAGACATGGAGTCCATTTGTCTAAGGAACAGTGTCCTAAGACACCTCAAGGAGTTGAGGATATGAGACGGATTCCTTATGCATCAGCTGTTGGGAGCCTAATGTACGCCATGTTGTGTACTAGGCCTGACATCTGTTTTGCAGTTGGGATGGTCAGTAGGTATTAATCCAATCCAGGACTTGAACACTGGACAACGGTTAAAACAATCCTTAAGTATCTACGGAGAACAAGGAACTACATGCTAGTGTATGGGGATAAGGAATTGATCCTTACAGAATACACTGATTCTGACTTTCAGACTAATAAAGATTCTCGTAAATCTACATCAGGGTCAGTATTTACTCTTAACAGAGGAGTTGTAGTATGGTGAAGCGTCAAGCAAGGATGCATCGCTGATTCCACCATGGAGGTCGAATATGTAGCAACTTGTGAAGCAGCTAAAGAGGTCGTTTGGTTAAGGAAATTCTTGCTAAATTTGGAAGTTGTTCCAAATATGACTTTGTCCATCACGTTGTATTGCGATAACAGTGGTGTAGTGGCAAATTCGAGGGAACCCCGAAGTCACAAGAGGGGAAATCACATTGAGCGGAAATATCATCTCATCCGAGAGATCGTGCATAGAGTAGACGTGATTGTCACGAAGATAGCCTCAGAGGACAACGTTGTTGATCCTTTTACAAAAGCTCTCACGGCTAAAGTATTTGAGAGTCACCTAGAAGGTCTAGGTTTACAAGTCTTCCCCAACTAGGGCAAGTGGGAGTATTTTGTACAAAAGGTTTAAATGCCCTAGTTTATTGTATTTACATTACTGTAATGTTTTTAGTACTCCACAAGCTTTAGGTCAAGTGGGAGATTGTTGGGATTTATGCTCTAAACTTGTGTAATTTTGATCAAATAAATAAAGGGTTATTTGTTTTGATAAAATTATATTCTTGCTTTATAAATCCAATAAACTAAGCTCCAAGGTTATAATATATCTTGAACATCAGTGTAGTGGACACTATTTGGATTGTGTTCAAGAATATAACCTAAATGGTTTATGGTATAAGAATAAGGTTGGAAACCTTATTCTGGTAACACCATGGATGCGACCCACTTTGTAATTAGTACAAATAAGGTAATCCAACTCATTCATGTGGTTGACATGCGAGTGGGGGCATCCTGTATGAAGAGTTCATACAAGACCGGACTGCAAATTATTAGTCTAACCTGTGTAACACCGTTACAGGATAAGATTGATAATTTATAGATGGTCATTAGTGACTCGACCTGAACCCTGAGCAAGTTAAGAACTCCTTTTTATAGGGGGTTTTCCTTAGACTAGTATGGGTGAGATTGGCATGTAGCCGACTTAATAAGCTTACCTTCTCAGGGACAGAATCTCGTAGGTAGCTGGGAACTTAACTATGCAAGATGGAATTCACTCATTCCTACATTAAGGAATTAGATAGGTTGTTCCCTTAAGAACTGACTCCAGGTCTTGAACAACGAGGTCCGACCCTCTATAAGGGTATGAGTCTATGGTAGGACCTTAGACTTGTTGTTCATTAGAGGATCAGTGGTGCTTAAGGAACAAAGAGGTAATCACAGGGGTAAAACGGTAATTTGACCCAACCGTGATCACGAACAACCTGTGAAGAATCGACTCATGGGTAATGATTATATCAGTGGACACAATATAATCTACAGTGAGGAGAGTGAAGCTACAAGTCTATAGTGGAGTGACTTGTAGTTAATGAATATTGATTAACTAGATCAAAGAGTTTGATTAGTTAATCTCACATCATTGGAGCTCATGAACTGTAGGTCCATTAGGTCCCTCCGTTGGCTCAACATGGTTATATTGAGGGTATAAAGTTAGGAATGAAATTGAAGTGTTCAATTTCATATATGAGATGTTATATCAGTTATATGTGATATAATTGATATAATATATAGTTTTAATGTGAATTAGATTCACATATTAACTATATACTAAAGAGAGAATAAAAGAGGGATAGGATGGTAATTTCCATCCCTATCTCCTCCTATATATATAGTTGCATAAGATGCAATTAGCTTAAGCCAATCTCAAGATTAACAAACCTAAGCCTTTGTTGTGTTGTTGGAAAAGTTCCAAAACACAAACTCTCTCACAACATCTCATCATACCTAAAGGGAACCCACATTCCTCGCTCACCTTGAGAACAACGGAGAAGATCCGGTGGCAGTGTCGGTGAACATTCGGGTTCGTGTTGCTGAGATCGTGAACGTGGGAGAAGGAGCACTTGAAGAAAGAGTTCTACAAAGGTCATATCTCGATGTCCATATTGTTATCATATGCTTAATCTAGGTAGAATTGTTCTTGAATGTAATTTTTGTAACGAAATCAAGAACGCGTTATTCATTATCTCTTCCGCTGCGGGATTCGATTCCCATCACCGTCCTCCCAGTCCACTCGTCGTCCGTCGGCTCTCCTCGCCGATTCCTCCCTCTTCGCCGCCTCGCTCTCTCCCTCTCTGTATCGTCTCCCTCTCGATTCGTCGTCTCTTTCTCTCTCTCCCCGTCTGTCTTTCTCTCTCTCGATCTGTCTCTCTCCCTCTTTTATCAGTTTCCCTCTCCCTCGGATCCGAACCGAACTGCCCCTAATCGAATCGTTCTCTCTCAGTGATTTTGTTGGTTTTGGTGGACAGGAACAAATTCGTTGGCGAAGAAGTAGGTCTGTGGAGTGATCTCGAGGCTAAGAACGAGCAGAGGATTGATTCAGCTTGTAATCTTGGGTAAGACTCACTCTCGAATCTTTTTGGTTCTGAATTTAAGCTTAGAATTTGTTGGTTTGACTGTGAATTCCTGTTGGATTATCAAAAGGTGCTTCTCTTGGCTTGGTTAGGTTCGTTTTTGTATTTTGCCTCAAGGGTTGAGCCACAAGGTTGGTTCCCAACTGATCTTGTGCTTCGTTTGTGGTGTTCTGTAGGTGCAGTAGGCTACTAGCAAGAGTAAAGACCTTCCATTGCACATTAATCTGAGGTAAGTAGTCGTTTGGTTTAAGCATCAAGCTCTGAAGCGATATAGTTTGTGCGTAGGATCGTTTATGGTGTGCTTGGTAACTTGTTGTGTGGATTGTTGTTTTACTGCTTGGTTCATGAGATCCTGATTATCCTTTTCTGGCTATGTTTATCTTGTGTTGCTTATGACTTGTGGTTGGTTGCTGAGTGAGACTCGAGCCTGTGTGGTAGTGCGCGTTGTGTGTCTGACCCTGGAACCGAACAGGTTAAGCCGTGTGGTGGTTTAGGCCAGGGATGATTGGTTAGCTTTGTGGTTGGGCCAAAAGTTGTTTGGCGGGCTGCGTGGTTGGCTAGTTGGGCTGATGGTTAGGGACTCGGTGTCTAAGATGACCATGGAAGGGTTTAGGGTAAAATCTAGAAGAGGCAAGAGAGTCTGACCTTCTAGGCTAGCATCACCAAATCCATTGAGTGACCCCGAGCGAGACAGAACCTCTAGGCTGGCATCTCTGTGTGGGCATTAGGGTCGAGCGCGCCCTTTTGTGAGTTGTGTGGACATAGGGTCGAGTGCCCTTTGTGATCTCCGTGTGGGACTTTGGGTCGAGCGCGCCCTTTTGCGAGTTGTGTGGGCATTAAGGTCGAGCGCACCCTTTTGCTAGCTGTGTGGGCACTTGGGTGGGTCGCCCTTGTGTGATCTGTGTGGGCTTTAGAGTCGAGGCTCTATTGCATTTCTGTGTGGGCGTTAGAGTGATCACTCTTTCGCGTTGGGGTGCATCCCCGTCTGTGGTCGCCTAGGTTTCTAGATTGTCGGTGAGTCTCGGGGTGAGGTATGCACGAGGGTGCCTAGTCATGAGCCCCTAAGATGCTTTTGGTTGCAAACTTGACTTATCTCTGTGTGAGCAGTTGTGCAATTGTAGCTTGGACATGAGTGGGCTACTTACTGAGTATTCTTATACTTACCCATCTACTTTAATGTCATTGGTTGCAGGTAACGGCAAGCAGTGAGCTAGAGAGCGACGATGGCGACCTGACGAGACTATGAGACCACTTTCTTGTTTTAAAGGAACTTTCTTTTTGGACTTATCAGTTTTTTGTAACTATGAGTTGAATTGTGACTTCTGTTTGTTACTCGTTGGATTTCGGTACTCGTTGTGTTGCTGAGCATGTTACTTATTCATATTAGTTTTCTAGCTTAGCATGCTCGTTTAACTGTTATGTGTGGTGCATATGTTTCTATGGTTGTATGTTGTTCTGCTGGAGCCCGACCCTGTTATGTTGTAGTTTGGAGGAGGTCGGGCATTGGGAGAATCCTTAGAAGTGTTTCTTGCTTAAATCAGGTTAAGTAAATTTTTGGTTTTGTCCAGATAGCGTCATTATGCTACCGAAATTTCGGCTCATAGGGGGCTATCTAGTGACGTCCCTAGTTGGAATTGGGTTGGAAACTAGGGTTGTTACAAGTATCCAGGTCCTCTGCTGAAGTCGAATATAGAGCCTTAGTTGTTGTGTCTTGTGGAATTGTTTGGCTACAATATCTTCTTTGTGACCTGCAAATCCACTATCTAGCACCAGCCCTGTTGTTCTGTGATAACAAGGTTGCAATTCATATTGCAACTAATCCTATGTTTCACGAAAGAACTAAACACATTGAACTTGACTGCCATTTTGTACGAGATCTAGTTGCTGATGGAACCATCAAGTTATTACCAGTGAATTCTTTCGAGCAGCTAGCTGATGTGTTTACAAAACCCCTCGCTACTCCTCTGTTTTTTCATCTATTGGGCAAGATGGGTGTTTAAAATTTGTTGTCTCCATCTTGAGGGTGTTTAAAATTTGTTGTCTCCATCTTGAGGGGGGAGTATTAGTTAGTATAATAAAGTGGTTAGTTGTTTATTTTAATTAGTTGTAAGCAAACTACTTATGTTGTCAACAAATGTATATATAGGTGTCATCACCTCTTTGAGAAATATAAGAAGATATTCTCTCAATTTCATCTGCTTCTCTTAATATTTACACTAGACATAAGCCAAAACTTCTAAGACCAAAGGGATTGTACTTTAAGATCACATAGAAATTGAATCTAGTTTACTTTGTTTTGGCGTTGAATCAAGACTGTAATTGCATATTATGCCCAATTCCATTCACTGGGCAAAAAAAAAACATGTTTGCATCCCTCTTTTTCCATTATTATTTCATCTTTTCAAAAACAATCATCCCAACTTTTGTTTTACACGGTTTACACCTAGGTTGAGAAAATCTTTACTTCACATTGAATTTTGCTACATTTGTTCCCTTGAGATCTAATACTTAGAATATTTCCACTTTATAACTAATTTGACACTGTGTACTTGAGTAGGCCAAGAACTTTTTACAATTAAAGATTTTCATGGCTTTCAATTAAAGCATGCACGTTTCCATAAGAGTTAATAAGTTTGTGGGGACCAAAATAAATTGAAAAAATCTTAGACCAAACAAGGAGTGGAGTGAATTCCACCCAACTCTGCACCCTAAAACATCCTTGTAGGGTATTAATCTTAATTCAACTATTTGGATACACATAAATAAATAAACACCTAAAATGACTAACAACTCTCCTACTTTAAAAAAAGTTTAAACAAATAATCCAAAAAAAACTAGAACATATTTAAGGGTTTGTTTGGATTACGTTCTAATTTAAACACTTTTGAAAAGAATATTGTAACACCCCGTAATTTGCACACTTCCTACTCGGGGCATTACTTCCAAGGTGCACCACCACACTAAAATCCAACATAATAATCGCACAACTGGACAAACCAAAAATTTTACAATAAACTGAACCTGGACAGAACACTTCAAAAAAGGCTCACAAGGGTGCCCAGCCTCCTCCAAACTACACAGAAAACATTAGGCTGGGCTCCAGTCCCTCGGATTTAACAGAATTCCACAAGACAACAAAAGCATGCTTTGAATAAGAAAGAAACACATCAGAACATGCTTTGATTCAAACGAATAAAGAACGAGATAAACTAAAGTTTAAAACATGAACGAAAGAAGCAGAACGCAACAGAAGAAAAGGAATGAAAGCAACAACTCCTAAACTAAAACTCCTAAGTCCTACAAGCCTTTCATAGCCTCGCAAGGGTCTCTCCGTCGGTGGTCATCTCACTGGTTTGCCTTACCTGCAACAAAGAAGAAACAAAAGAAGGATGAGTATAAAAATACTCAGTAAGCAGCCCACTTCGTCCAAGAAATAAAAAAAACATAAGGAACGACCTTAGACTTAGCTAAACACGACACCTAGCCCGCCAAACAACCTCAACAAGCATCTTGGCCCTAATTCTTACTCAGGTTTCTTAGTTCTGTCCTACCCTTAGCTCCTGGACTGGGTTGGCAGCACTTGGCCACGAGACTCATCCCCAGGCCTACACTAGGACGAAGGACTTTATCCAACCCCTCTGACTCTAAGGATCACATCCCGAGTCGCACAACTGGATGGGGACGGACCACCACATCCCGCAAAGCATCAAAGCAATACTACCGCGCAAAATCAACCACGGGCTCATTCCCGGGCCTGCACTAGGGCGAAGGACTCTATCCAACCCCTCTGACTCCAAGGATCATACCCCGAGTCGCAACTAGATGGAGGGCGTACCATCACATCCCACAACATCATCGTCATCTCGCCAACCTCGAGTCTCAGCCTACTAAGGGTTACACAGATACCTAAGACTTGGGCTTGCACTAGGGCTAGTTGTGCTAACTACAATCCTAAGGCTCAACGACACTTCCCGAGTCACTTCAAAACTAAGCACGAGACTAACAGGCTCGGGACAAACAAACGTGTAACTCTAGTATATTCATCATTCTCAGTACAACATGTAACTCTAGCATATTCATCATTCTCAGCACAACATGTAACTCTAGCATATTCATCATTCTCAGCACAAGCTTAGGTCAGCTCTCCTAACAAGATCACATCTAAGCATGAAGAGATAACAACCATAGCACGAAAGGATAACAATCATAGCACATGAACATACATTCGACCCATCAGATATTTCATCATATTCACAACAAACAGGGACAGGCAACTTAGAACCAAGTACTGTCTACCACAACCTAGCATGCTACTACAAGTCCAGTACGCTACACATTCTAAAACATTCAGTTCCGAAATAGTATAACATGCAATGACGCCCCTAAGCCCTACACTTAGGGGTGATTCAGTCCAAATGACTACTTACAGGGAATCCGAACACAATGAGGACTTGGGTTATGCGGCGTGCTCCAAGGTTCCTCTACTTCCAAATCGTCCCTAACGAAGAACACGCACAAGGTTAGTAAACCGAAACGTAAAAGTGACCTTAAAAGCTTTCAATGAGTAAAACTCACCCAACGAAGTGCCAAACGAGTTAAGGAACGAACCAAGGCGACCGGACAGAAGGAAACAACTGACAGCTCTGCAGGGGGCGGCGGCGTATGGTACGGCGGGCGGCGGCGGTGGCGGCGTGTGGGTAGCAGATCTGGAATCCTCGCGACCCGATCTATCCAGAACCAGTCTCGAATTGTCGAAAACCGATCGAAAAGAGCTTGAACCGGCTGAACCGAATGATGGGTTTCACGGATCTAGGCACGGCGGCTCCGGCTGCGAGGTTCTGGAGGCATTCTGAGGGTTGAGAGAGAGAGAGAGAGAGAGAGCTACAGTGAGCGAGAGACAGAGAAAAGAGAGAGACGGTGAGGGCGGGAGACAGAGAGGGAGAGAGGTCGCGTGAGAGAGAAAGAGAGAGAGAGGGGAGAGACTGAGAGAGGGGAGAGGGGAGAGGGGAGAAAAAAACGAGAGGGAGAGGGGGCGTGGGCCGCCGGCGCACGAAGAGGAGGGGGAGGGCAAAGCCCTCCCCGATTTTCGTTTCTGTAAAAGTTTTTGTTTTTTTTTTAATAAATTAAAAATCGACTGTTACAGTCTACCCACCTTAAGAACTTTCGTCCTTTAAAGTAGCTAGCTCTCGAACAGCTCTGGATAGCTTGCTCGCATCTCCTCCTCGCGCTCCCAAGTGGCTTCCTTGAGATGATGGTTCTGCCAAAGGACCTTCACAAAACGGATTTCCCTGTTCCTCAGGACTTTACTATCACGAGCAAGAATTTGCATAGGCTTTTCCTCATAACTCAGATCCTTGTCTAACTTCAACGGCTCAAAGTCGATAATGTGCGAGGCATCTGGCACATAGGCTCGCAACATAGACACATGGAACACGTTATGGACCGACGCAAGGGATGGCGGTAGGGCCAACCGATAAGCCACTGGCCCTAAGCGCTCCAGGATCTCGAAAGGACCAACGAACCTAGGGCTCAACTTCCCTTTCTTACCAAACCTCAGGACACTCTTCATAGGTGCAACTTTCAAGAATACCAAGTCTCCAACGGTAAATTCCAACTCTCGGCGCCTGACATTAGCATAACTCTTATGCCTACTCTGTGTCGTCAACATTCTTGCCCTAATCTTCTGTATGGCCTCATTTGTCACTTGGACCAATTCGGGTCCCAACAATTTTCGTTCGCCCACCTCTCCCCAACACACCGGGTCCTGCACCTTCTCCCATGAGAGCTTCGAAAGGGCCATATCAATAGTCGTCGATAACTAATGTTATAAGCAAACTCCATCGGTGTGGCGTGCGTGAGTCCCAACTACACCGTGTGAAGTCTAACGCCAAGCCCGAAGCATATCCTCCGAATCGATTCACCCCACCGTGCGGCCATCGGTGCATGCGGTGAAACGTTGTACTAAAGTTACTCTGCGTGCCCCCAGGGCTCTCTGAAAACTCACCCAAAAGTTCGAGGTGAACCGTGGGTCTCTGTCAGACACGATCTTGACTGGGACTCCATGCAACCTTACCATCTCTTCCATGAACAAATGTGCCCACTTCTCAACTGTATAGGTAGGCTTACCAGACAGAAAGTGAGCGGACTTGGTTAGTCTATCCACAATCACCCAGATCATTGTGAATCCTTTTCATTGCTTCCGGCAATCCCGAAATAAAGTCCATGGAGATCTCCTCCCACTTCCACTGGGGTACTTCCAGCGGTTGCAACAATCTTGCTGGTTTCTGTCTCGGTGCTTTAACTTGCTGGCACACTAAACACCTACTGACAAACTCTATCATATCTCTTTTCATTCCACGCCACCAATAGAACGATTTCAAATCCTGATACATCTTAGTGCTTCCTGGATGCACTGAAAAATGAGAGTTGTGAGCATCAGACAAAATCTCTTCCTTGAGACCACTCTCAGCAGGAACACACAACCCTCCCCTGAAAAGTAGTCCATCGTCTGCTGTCACCGAGAAGTCGCTTTCTTCACCACTTCTTGCCTGACGCCAACAATCCTCAAGACTCAAGTCTCCCTGCTGAGCCTCAATGACTCGCTGCCTCAAGATCGGTCATCTGCGAGAAGCGTTCGGCCGATTGTGTTGTGACTGACTCACCACAACTATTATTTACGCACGCCCATTTACGAGCGCAAAGGGACTTGCCTCGTGACCAGCGCTGAGGTGTGAGCCACCTTTCTGTTAAGGGCATCAGTGACAACATTCGCTTTGCCTGGATGGTACAATATCTTAACCTCATAGTCCTTTACTAACTCTAGCCATCTGCGCTGTCTCATGTTTAACTCTTTCTGGGTAAAAAGATACTTGAGGCTCTTGTGGTCCGTGTACATCTGAATCTTTTCCCCATACAAGTAATGTCGCCATATCTTCAGAGCGAAGACCACGACAGCCAACTCCAAATCATGGGTTGGGTAATTTCGCTCATAATCCTTCAACTGACGCGAGGCATAGGCTATCACCTTTCCATTCTGCATCAATACACAACCCAAACCTTTCTTGGAGGCATCACTGTAGACCACAAAACTTCCTGAGCCATCAGGTACTGCAAGCACAGGTGCAGAGACTAACCTATGCTTGAGGTCCTGGAAACTCGCTTCACAAGCTTCACACCACACGAACGGATTTCCCTTCCGGGTTAACTGAGTCAAGGGTGTGGTTATCTTGGAGAAATCCTTGACGAACCTCCTGTAATAGCTTTGCCGCGGACCCAAAAGCTTCGCGCGGGAGCCCTCTTAGGGCGGGGCCAATCATCACACCGCCTCAATCTTGGCGGGGTCCATCATTACACCTTCTTTAGACACCACGTGTCCTAGGAAGGCTACTCGCTGCAATTAGAACTCACACTTGGAGAACTTTGCATACAACTGGTTGGTCCTCAAAGCTGTCAACACTTCCCTCAAATGGACTTCATGCTCCTCCTCTGACTTGGAGTACACCAAAATATCGTCGATGAAGACGATCACAAAGGTGTCTAAGAACTCCTTGAATACCCTGTTCATTAACTCCATAAATGATGTTGGGGCATTCGTCAAGCCAAAGGACATCACCGTGAACTCATAGTGCGTGCACGACGGACTGAAGCGCGTCTTTGGAATGTCCTCATCCTTGATTCTAAGCTGATTGTACCCTGACCGCAAGTCGATCTTAGAAAACACTGTCGCTCCTTGCAGTTGGTCAAACAAATCATCGATCCTGGGTAAAGGGTATTTGTTCTTCACTGTTACCTTATTCAGCTCTCGATAGTCAATGCATAAACGCATCGACCCATCCTTCTTCTTCACAAACAACACGGGTGCACCCCAAGGTGAAACACTT
Organism: Trichosanthes cucumerina; assembly: GCA_036507285.1. Lineage (NCBI taxonomy): Eukaryota > Viridiplantae > Streptophyta > Magnoliopsida > Cucurbitales > Cucurbitaceae > Trichosanthes > Trichosanthes cucumerina. Next base: position 15,611,808 of record CM071838.1, read on the forward strand.
GGACGGATGAACCCCTTATCTAGAACTTCCTGCAACTGAGTCTGAAGCTCCTTCAATTCTGTTGGTGCCATTCGGTAGGGAGCTTTAGACAACGTAGTCGTCCCGGGCTCCAGCTCAATACTGAAGTCTACCTCACGGATCGGGGGTAGACCAGGCAACTCTTCAGGGAACACATCTGCAAATCCTCGAACGACAGGAACCGAACTCAACTCTGGTCCCTTGTTTCTTGTATCAACAACACTAGCCAAGAGGGCCCAAGCCCTTCACTTATCGATTCTTTGCCTTGAGAGTCGAAATCATCTTGAAATTTCTCGGTCCTCGATTCCTTGAACTTGAAATCGGACTCTGCCGAGGTCGAAACACCACCTCTCTAAGAATGATGACGATCGATGTTGGCATGGTTCGCAGACAATCAATCCATGCCCGTGGATTACATCGAAGTCGCTCATATCCAACACAACCAACGTCACATCTAGCACGCGACTGCTTACCACTACGACCGGACTTAACTTTTTCCGAGCTACTAACTCTCTACCCACGGGGTAGCTACGCGCGTGTCAACATCTAAAGGCTCTACCTCTAACCGAGCTTGTCTCACAAAAATAGCATAAATAAAAGAATGTGAGGAACCAGAATCAAACAGTACAAGAGCCAAGTGGCCAAGAACGGGTATTGTACCTGTCACCACAGCACCGGAACCTCCTGCGTTCCTGTTCGCACTCGCATAGACTCCACCCTTCTGGCGGTTTTCGGACTCGTCCTTCTTTCTTTGTCAGACAGCTTTGGCAGTGCCCAGCTTCCCACGATTATAACGAGACTCGTTGATCCCTAGCCCCCTGCTTGCACACAGAAGACAGATGACCCAACTTCCCACAATTATTACAGATCTTGCTAATTGCATGGCAGGCCCCGCTGTGCTGAACTCCACATTTATAACATGAACCCCTGCTTGGAGCCTGTTGGGGCTGATGTCCCTGAGTTCCATATCTGTTTGGCCTAGCAAAGGCCTGCTCAAACTTTCTCTTCTGGCTGGTCCCAGAACTCTGACCTGCCCCTGGACTCTGGCTGACAACGAACCCATGTAGCCTCAGGTCCGTATCAATCAGGCATGTCACTCGAACTGCTGCGGCATAAGTCTTGGGATCGTGAGCAACTGTCAACCCACGTACACCTCCTCGCAAACCTGTGAGGAAGCACTCCACCTTCTTCTTCTCTGTATCCACCATGTCAGGGGCGAACCGAGACAGAGCAGTAAACTCATGCTCGTACTCCTCAACCGTCTGGTTTGGCCCTTGCTTTAGCTGTACGAACTCAGCTTTCTTCTAGATTCTGAGCACAGCCGGATAATATTTCTCGTAGAACACCTCTTGAAACTGCGTCCAAGTTATCGGTCCCGCCATCGACATCGATGGACCGTCTGACTGACTTCGCCACCATAGGAGAGCACTTCCCCTTAACGCATAGACTGCGCACTGAACTTTCTGGTGCTCGGGCAATCCATTGGACTCAGAATATCATCCACTGCCGCAAACCATGCTTCGGCAGCTACATGGTCTACCGGCCCATCAAAGAAAGGCGGGTTATACTTCTTGAAATCCTTCAGATATCCCGTTTCTTCGGTCGCTGCCCCAAAAGTATGGCCAGTGCGACCGCTTTGGTTCTGCACAGGAGCTGGTTCCTGATTCCGGGCTACCAGGGCCTCCATGGCCTGAGTAAACATAGTTGTCTGGTTAGCCTGACTCGCTATATTCGCCTGGATCAGTTGTTGAATGCCTGCCATTGGTTCAGCAACTGGCGACGGTCCTTGCACGTTCGGTACTTGGACATTTGCCCTCTCCTGGGCTCCTACATTTTGCCCAGCTGATTCCTCGACCACTAGGACATCCTGGTTGAGCACATATCGATGCTCGAAGTGCTCAACCTCTGGTGCATCGACGGTCAGTTCCAGGTCTCGGGCCCTTCGACCTCGACCCCTACGACCACCCCGACCTCGACCGCCAGCAGCTACTCTTGCACGACCTCTACCACGTGCCATAATCTATAAGCACAAGAAACATAGCACATCAACAACAATTCAAGAAGTAAATCACAGAAGAAAACACATCAACCTCAACAACGAACCTCCTACCACTTACCAAATAAAAGGAAACCTGTTGATGACCCGGCGAGTTCCTTGTGAGAGGCTATGGAGGACTAAACACCTACGATGTAGGCAGTATACAAGATCTAAAACTACGCTCTGATACCTACTGTAACACCCCGTAATTTGCACACTTCCTACTCGGGGCATTACTTCCAAGGTGCACCGCTCGCGCCGAAAATTCGGCAGCATAACGGCACAACCTAGACAAACCAAAAATTTTACAAGAAACTGAACCTGGACAGAACACTTCAAAAAAGGCTCACAAGGGTACCCAGCCTCCTCCAAACTACACAGAAAATATTAGGCTGGGCTCCAGTCCCTCGGAGTTAACAGAATTCCACAAGACAACAAAAGCATGCTTTGAATAAGAAAGAAACACATCAGAACATGCTTTGATTCAAACGAATAAAGAACGAGATAAACTAAAGTTTAAAACATGAACGAAAAGAAGCGAGCAACGCAAATGTAAGAAAAGGAATGAAAGCAACAACTCCTAAACTAAAACTCCTAAGTCCTACAAGCCTTCGATAGCCTCGCAGGGGTCTCGCCATCGGTGGTCATCTCACTGGTTTGCCTTACCTGCAACAAAGAAGAAACAAACGAAGGATGAGTATAAAAATACTCAGTAAGCAGCCCACTTCGTCCAAGAAATAAAAAAAAAACATAAGGGACGACCTTAGACTTAGCTAAACACGACACATAGCCCGCCAAACAACCTCAACAAGCATCCTGGCCCTAATTCTTACTCTGATTTCTTAGTTATGTCCTACCCTTAGCTCCTGGACTGGATTTGCAGCATCTGGCCACGAGACTCATCCCTAGGCCTACACTAGGGCGAAGGACTCTATCCAACCCCTCTGACTCTAAGGATCACATCCCGAGTCGCACAACTGGATGGGGGTGGACCACCACATCCCGTAAAGTATCAAAGCGGTACTACCGCACACAATCGACCACGGCTCATTCCCGGACCTGCACTAGGGCGAAGGACTCTATCCAACCCCTCTGACTCCAAGGATCATACCCCGAGTCGCAACTGGATGGAAGGTGGACCATCACATCCCACAACATCATCGTCATCTCGCAAACCTCGAGTCTCAACCTACTAAGGGTTACACAGATACCTAGGACTTGGGTCTGCACTAGGGCTAGTTGTGCTAACTACAATCCTAAGGCTCAACGGCACTTCCCGAGTCACTTCAAAACTAAGCATGAGACTAACAGGCTCGGGACAGACAAACGTGTAACCCTAGCATATTCATCATTCTCAGCACAACATGTAACTCTAGCATATTCATCATTCTCAGCACAACATGTAACTCTAGCATATTCATCATTCTCAGCACAAGCTTAGGTCAGCTCTCCTAACAAGATCACATCTAAGCACGAAGAGATAAGAACCATAGCACGAAAGGATAACAACAATAGCACATGAACATACATTCGACCCATCAGATATTTCATCACATTCACAACAAACAGGGACAGGCAACTTAAAACCAAGTACTGTCTACCACAATCTAGCATGCTACTACAAGTCCAGTACGCTACACATTCTAAAACATTCAGTTCTGAAATAGTATAGCATGCAATGACGCCCCTAAGCCCTACACTTAGGGGTGATTCAGTCCAAATGACTACTTACAGGGAATCCGAACACAACGAGGACTTGGATTATGCGGCGTGCTCCAAGGTTCCTCTACTTCCAAATCATCCCTAACGAAGAACACGCACAAGGTTAGTAAACCGAAACGTAAAAGCGACCTTAAAAGCTTTCAATAAGTAAAACTCACCCAACGAAGTGCCAAACGAGTTAAGGAACGAACCAAGGCGACCAGACGGAAGGAAACAACTGGCGACTCTGCAGGCGGCGGTGCTTGTCGCCAGCGGGCGGCGACGCGTGGACCGGCGGGCGGTGGCGGCGGCGGCGACATGTGGGTAGCAGATCTAGAATCCTCGCGACCCGATCTATCCGAACAGATCTCGGATCGTGAAATCGATCGAAAAAGCTTGAACCGATCGAACCAAATGATGGGTTTCACGGATCTAGGCACGACGGCAGCTCATTGCGAGGTTCTAGCGGCGCCTCGAGGGGAGAGAGAGAGAGAGAGAGAGCTACAGTGAGCGAGAGACAGAGAAAAGAGAGAGACGGAGAGTGAGAGAGACGGTGAGGGCGGGAGACAAAGAGGCAGAGAGGTCGCGTGAGAGAGGGAGAGAGAGAAAGAGGGGGGGAGACTAAAAGAGGGGAGAGGGGAGAGGGAGAAAAACAAAGAGGGAGAGGGGCGTGGGCGCGCCGCAACGCTTCGCGCAAGCAAGACGAAGAGAGGGAGGGCGAAGCCCTCCCCGATTTTCGTTTTTGTAAAAGTTTTTTTTTTTTAATAAATTAAAAACCGACTGTTACAAATATTTTAAATAAAAATATTATTATATCATACCTTTTTCAAAATTATTTTAAATAGAAAATTTGTTTGATTGTTCTGTATTCAAAAGTGGTTTTATTAATCATAAATTTATTTTTTTATTAAGTCACTTTTGGGTAATCTGTCGTTTAAAAAAAAAAAAAAAGTTTTTAAATTAATCCATCTCTTTGGAAACACTTTTAATTTTAATTTTAAGATTCTTTTAAAAACTACATTGGATGACATAAAACCACTCAATAAGTTATAGACACATTTTAAATTATTAATTTTTCAAAAAGTATTTCTAGAAAAATAATTTTTAATGGGTAATGCAGTTTTATTGCAACCAACAAAAATAAATTATTCACTTTTACTCCCATGAGTGAGGGTGGCAAAATTCAGCTCTATAGTTAGATGATTCATTCATTACAAAGAAAAGGATATGAGAGTTGTAATTGAGAGTCTGTAAAATACCTTTGAAAGTTGTAATTAAATTTTCCTTCCCCTCTTTGCTGCGATTGAACCACTTAATTGGGCATGTGTATTACACTAACAAATTTGTTTAAAAAGCATTTTTTTTTTTCACAAACACGCATGATAAATATCCAAATCGAGTTCATCATCAAACAAGAGTCATTTTAAGTTGAAAAAAAGGTATGTTTACAAAATTAAAACTCGAACAACTAAATTTGGATAAGAAAAACATGTCATATAGATGATGGATCTTCAACCGACAATTTCACCATCATATTTCCCATCCTACTAAAAGTCAATACAATAAAACAAAACAGACTGTCAATCACGAGGAACACTTCCTGTCTCTCCCATATCTGTTCACACACACCCTCAACCAACAAACCTCCAAAAAGAATCAAGATCTTGGTCAAATAAAATAGCTAATCCAATTCAAGCTCGCTGAGTCAATTAATCTTATCTTAAACTTTTAGGGTGACATATCTAAAATCACTTTCTGTTAAGGATAATGGACCTTCACAATAGACATAAGGCTCATTACTTTTTGTTCTACTTTAAGGATTTGTTCGGCACACAGCTAGGTTTTATCATGGCTCTGATACCAATTGTTAAATAACGAACCTCCACATATCTCCACAATAGTATAATATTGTCCACTTTAGGCATCAACCCTCATGGCTTTGTTTTTTGTTCTCCCAAAACGTCTCATACCAATGAAGATAATTATTCTCACTTATATACCCATGATCAATCTATTCTCTAGCTAATGTGGGACTTTTGTTTGCATCCTAACACTTTCCTACTAAAAATGTGATGTTTGACAATATTAAGTAAGTAATTTTGGAAGAATCTAAAATCACTTGAAGTGATTCCCGGTCAATCATTAGGGGGTGATTTCCAAGTGATTTTTATCAAGTGATTGTGATTTAAAATGACTATTATTTCATTTTTAAGAAAAACCTACTTTTGGTAATGGGTAAAAACCGTCATTTTTTGTAAAAATTCATAAATTTTCATCAAAAAGTGAATTTTGTCAAAACCGTCACCATTGAATTCATCTATCATTATTTACAAAATGATAATATTTCTCTCTCTAAAGTTTTTATAATATGTATCTCTTATTTTATTATATATATATTTTGCAAGGTATCAGAAAATATATTTACAAATTTTTATTTGAATTTAAATAAAAAAATGAGAAAAAAATAAATTCAATATAGGATTGATGGTAAATCACATTATTGATTTAGATACGGAAGGATAAAATCAAAAGTTCGTTAGTAAATATGTTGATTTTTAGGTAAGCAAATTTCAAAAGCTATATTTGTAAACCGGATAATTTTGTAAAATCAAATAGAGTGAAGAAGAGATTCTATTTAAATTATTATACAATTAGTCTTACGATAATATGTTTGAAAGTTATTTAAAATAACCAAAAATCACTTTTAACATACTCGAAATTACTTCTATTTTAAAATTGTAATGCTCAATAATAGTGAATATATAATTTTAAAATTCGAGTGATTATCCCTAACTTTATTTTCTTTTTAAATTTTTTATTTATTTTTCCCCTTTTCTCTCTCAATGGTTTTTAACTCTTTCAAACTATTTTTATCTCTAACTTTTTCTCTCTCTCTCATTTTTAAACTTTTTTCTCTGTGGTTCCTTAAATCTCTTTCTCTAACTTTTTGATTTTGAATGATTTTGTCCGTCACAATTATTTTTTTCCCCCTCGTTAAAGTTTTTCTCCTTAAAACTTTCTTCATCCTCTCCGAAATTTTTTATATCTCTCTAATTTTATTTCTGTATCTTTTTTCGCGGTAAAATTTTTTTGTCTCCCTAACACTTCTCTTTGAAAGTTTTTTCTACCTTTTCTATTTTTTCTCTCTTAAATTTTTATTTCTCTCTATAATTTTTTCTACCACGTTCTATTTTTATTTAATCTAAAAAATATTATTCTTTTTAGTAATGTGATGATTCTAAAACAAACATTAATCATTTTAACAATTAAATTGAAATCATTTTTAAAGTATGGAACCAAATATTAAAATAATTTATAACTAAACACTTTTACAAAACTAATTATAATTAAATCACTTGGCTTAAAACACTTATTCTAATTAAAGTCACTCTCAAGCATGCCTTTAGTTATTGGAAATCACTATTAAAAGTGTAAAACCAAACATTAAGATCTCGTTTGATAACCATTTGGGTTTTTAAAATTAAGTCTATAAATACCTACTATCACCAAAGGATTTATTTGTTTTGTTACCTACTTTTTATCTATGTTTTCAAAACCAAGTCATGTTTTGAAAACCAAAAAAGTAGACCCCTAACCATTTGATTTTTTATTTTTGGTTTTTGAAAATTATGCTTATTTTTTTTTTTTTACAATTTCTCTTCATCTTCTCTACAATTAGTTCCACATTTCTTGAGGTATCATTTAAGTTTGTAGCCAAATCTCAAAAACAAAAACAAGTTTTTGAAAACTGTTTTTTTAGTTTTCAAAACTAAGCTTAGTTTTTGAAATCATAGGTACAAAGTACAGAAGAAAACAAATGGTTATCAAACGGGATTGTAGTTTTCAAAATTTTGTTTTTGTTTTTAGAATTTAACTAAGAATCCAAATACTATATGAAAATCATTGTAGAGAAATTGAGAGAAAACAAACTTAATTTTTTAAAACTGAAAACTAAAAACCAAATGATTATCAAATGTGCCTAACATTTTTTTGTTAATGTTTTTTCCTCACACAAGTGAGCAAGATGGTCAAGTTGAGAGAAAACTTGAACACACATAGTTGAAATAAGTCTTATTCTCCTAGCTAATGCCTCAATGTCATTTTAAATAAATCAATTATAGATCAAATTGTGCTAAAATCACTATTTCTAATATCATTCTCAAACATGTCTCAAAAAAGTTAAAATTACTTCATAATCACTTTAAAAGCAGTGTCACACCCCCTCCCAAACTAGATGTTAACTTAGCCCGACAGACGGCGTGAAGCCAACAGACATCGTTTACCTTTCTAACGATACTTGTTGACCCTGTTTTACCTGATAAGCATACTATACTTGAATATGAAATACTTTAGATATAACACAGCGGAACATTGACAATTAGTATACATACATAAGGAGCAACTCTACTTAAGTCTCTCTTGGAAACTCAAACGGGTAAGAGCAACACGACCAAAAACAATTCCAACCATGGTTTACACAACCACAACCTCTAAGCACACACACATAACTACAATACATATGGACTTGCTATACAACCCCACCCATGTACAAAATACTAAGTTTGTGGAGCTTCCAACAGACTATGGCAGGATATCAGGCACCGGGAGCTCGATCTCTACCTGAAAAGTTGGAAAACACTGAAAGAATGAGTTATGAAGCTCAGTGAGTGACTGAGTTTGAAAACTATTAACTCGTAAATCATATCACCTGACAATTTATGAGTATATACATCTGTAATCAAGCGTTAAATATAAACATGTAATCCTAAAAACTTTTTCAGAAAACCAGCAAGTATGTCATTAAAATTTCGTAAGGCATATCAATAATATTAACCCCTATAAAACATATGAATATCAGCAAGTATGTCATTAACAAATAAAAATAATACAATTTCTCTCATAAAAGATGAAATTAAAATAATTGAATGTCATAAATTAATCATGTAAAAAAATTAAATTTAAAAATTTTATAGGTTATAGAAGTTTTAATAATAATAATAATAATAATAATAATAATAAAGTAAAAACATAATTTTGCTTAGCTAAATGGTATATGTGTATGTGTGCGTCCTCTGTTATGACTGTTTGCAATCATTGAACAAATGTATTGCGTGTCCATATCACTAAACCATCTTCTCTTGCCACTTCTCATGTAAGAATGTGACCTATGGTATTTTAATGACAATTTATGAAGGTAAAATGCCCAGTAGCACTACCTCTTTCATGAGTCAGTAACAATTTATCATCTTCAAACTCTCTTTTTTATATATCGCCATTTTTTCTAAAATTACAATGTGTCTTCGTTACATCAAAAGAAAAACTAAAAATGAAGTTTACATTAAGCAATCCAATAAAAATCATAACGACAAACAAAATAATAAATAATGAATAAAAACAAACTTAGGAGGAAGAGAAGCTCAAATATTTTTAAAAGAAAAAATAGAAGATAACTCTGTATATTATCGACGAGAGATAAAAAGAAAATAAACTTTTAAAATTTTATCTTGAATTATAAAAAATAAAAATAAAAAAAGATAGCTCTTTATAAACCCATGCATTCGTAGGAATGTTTTGATTTTATGAAATAAAGAGACAAAACTTTCATATTCTAACTCTCCATATTTTATTCTTCAAATAGGAAAAAACGCTCTATATTTTAAACTTTGAAGTTTTATCAATATTTTGATAAACTTATCCGTTTGTAGTATTAATTTATAAAAATAAAGGGACAAAATTTTTCATATTATTTTGTAACTTCCCACTTATTAAATAATATTTTTAAGTTAGTGTATAACAAGTTTTTGTTACTTTTACACGTTAACAAATGTACAAAAGTTTTTATAATCAAAACTTTCTTATTCTAACTTTTCATATTATTTTCTTAAAAGAAAACTCTCCATATGTTAACTTTTCTTCGGATCAAATAATCTTTTTAAATAAAGTTACTATATAGTACATAATTAAGTACTCAACTTTTTTTAAAAGAAAGGTGCTACATACAGTGGCAAAATATTTAACATTATACAAACAAAAGCTTGAACTCACGATTTGAAGGGGGGCTAATGACATATTTACCACTATGCCAAAAAAATTTTTTATTATTTGATCTAACTTTTTCTATACATATTATTAAAGGTAAAAAATTTGAAGGGGGCATGAACCCCTGGGCCTATGGTAAATCCGCCCTGACTATATAAAGTTTAAATAATAATTATATTTTATATTTTTATTTTTAGTACAATTTTTTATTTTGGTTAAATAATTAGAAATGCAACATTTCAAATATATAGGCATAAACATATAAGTTATATGGTTGAAAGATATAAAAAGAATTTAAGTCATTAGTATTTTTAATTAAATTATAGTATATGCTACATCTTAAATATTTATATAGATATATGTTTCATAAAGGTGAGAATGTGAAAAAGACGTTGAGTAATTAATGTTCATTTTATTTTACATTTTAATTAAATTATTTTTTTAAAAAAGAAAGAAACTAACATGGATGTGTGTGTGAACGTACTTCTCAATTAAAAGAAAATAATTTAATAAAATAATTAAATATATAACTTATTAATTATTGATAGTTAATTATAAGTGACTCTATTGTAAATTTAAAACTTGAGATATAGAAGAAATAGTTCAAAAATGTTTTTCAAGAATGATAGTTTTTTTAGTACAAATTTTTTAAGTTTCAATTAAACTATAATAAATATCACATTCAAATATTTGTATAGGTATAACCATATAAGTTAAATGGTGGGAGAATATGAAAAAAAAAATTTACGTTATTAGTATTTGTACCTAAATTACAATAAACGACATGTCTCAAATATTTATATCTATATCTATACTATATTAAAAAGCAACGATTCTAAAAAACTTTTTTAGTATCTGTTTTACCCTCTTAACTTTTAATGAATTTCAAATATACCATTTGTTTAAAATCATCCTACCTTACCTCTTCTCGTGTGAATTACAAACAACCAAGTTTATTGGTTTTAAAATTGTTAATAACTGAAAATTTTGAGATTAATATTTTTTTAAAAATGGTCATAATTGACATTGTGTTAAATACATAACCGTTATCAATTTAGTTATTTATATTCTAATCACTTTTATGATGAAACTCATGCCTTTTAAAATTGTACATGGGATTTATAAATACAAAATATTATAATCAAACTCTTCGAAATCTTAAAAGAAGTTGTTGGAGAAGAGTGCATGTGAGAGAGATCAGTAGGGAGAACTGATTTTGAACAACACACGACAGATCAATAAAGTAAGGAAGATATCAAGTAGTTAAGAGAATGAAAATCTGAGAGAATGGTTAGGGGTTTGTAGACATCAACCTTAATTACAAGTTTACCATTGCAATTTATTTATTTAATACGAACTAAAAATAATAATAGGGAGAATTTTAAGAAAGTAGAGATGAAGAGAAGGAGAAAAATGGAGTTTTTCACCAAAATTATGTGTTTTTCATTTTCCATTCAAGGCCTCTATTTATAGGAAACTTGGCAAGCATGAAGTGGTACAATTGGACACCAAGCAATGGTATATGTTGGACACATGGAAGCCACATGGGTCATAGGAGGGATGACACTTGGTGAAGGAGAAAATGGGCATCTATTTTTACTAGGTTTATAATACTCCCCCCTTAGATACTCATTTTATATAAAATAGGTCTCATTATTAGGGAAACCCCAGTGGGAAAAACCCCCTAGTGAAGGAAAAATAGTACATATTTTATATAGTTTACTATAATACATTCACTCCCCCTCATGGAGACATCACATGACATCTCTGAGACGCTGATTCCCAATGTTATGTACTAATTTTTCAAAGGTTGCAGTTGGTAATGTCTTTGTAAATAAATTTGTCAGATTATCCTTTGAACAAATTTTGTGTACAGTGATGTCGTCATTTTCTTCAAGATCATGAGTGTACAAAAGCTTTTGTTAGATATGTTTTGTTCTATCTGCATTGATATACCCTCATTTGATTTGGGCTATACAGGTTGTGTTGTCTTCGTATAATATTGTTGGAAGATGTTTACTATAAGACAAACCACATGTTTCACGAATGTGTTGAGTTATCGATCTTAGCCATACACATTCTCGACTTTCTTTGTTAATTGTAAGGATTTCAGCATGATTTGAAGAAGTGGGTTATTATTGTTTGTTTCACTTAACGCCATGATATAGCGGTACCTCCACATGTGAATAGATAACCTGTTTGAGATCTAGCTTTGTGTGGATCAGATAAATATCTAGAATCTGCATAACTAACTAGATCAAAATTGGATTTGTTATAATAAAATAATCACATCAATCGTTCCTCGGAGATAACGAAGTACATGTTTAACTCCATTCCAGTGTCTTTTTGTGGGAAAAGAACTATATCTTGCCAATAAATTTACTGAAAATGCAATGTTTGGTCTTGTATTATTAGAAAGATACATAAGTGCACCAATTGCACTTAGATATGGTACTTCAGGACCAAGTAGTTTTTCATTATCATCTCGAGGTCGAAATATATCTTTTTTTACATCTAGTGAACGAACTTCCATTGGAATGTTCAATGGATGTGCTTTGTCCATATAGAACCTTTTTAAGATTTTCTCTGTATAAGTTGACTAATGAACAAATATTCCATCAACTAAATGTTCAATTTGCAAACCAAGGCAAAATTTTATTTTTCCAAAATATTTCATCTCGAATTCTTTCTTAAGATATTCTATTGTCTCTGATAACTCTTCGGGAGTTCCAATTATATTTAAGTCATCAGCATATACAGTTATAATAGTGAATCCTGATTGACATTTCTTTATAAAAACACATGGGCATATTGAATTATTTTGATAACCTTCTTTCAACAAATATCCACTCAGGCGATTATACCACATTCGTCCTGATTGTTTTAATCCATATAATCATCTATGTAACTTTATTGAATACAATTCTCGAGAATATGTTTCTGGCATTTAAAATCCTTCAGGGATTCTCATATAGATGTCATTATCCAGAGATCTATATAAATATGTCGTGACTACATCCATCAGATGCATGTCAAGCTTTTCATATACAATCAGGAAAATTAGATATCTCAATTTTGTTGCATCCATCATAGGAGAATATGTCTCCTCATAATCAATACTGGGTCTTTGCAAGAAACATTATGCAACAAGTCTCGTTTTATATCTTGTGACCTCATTCTTTTCATTTCTCTTCCTTACAAATACCCATTTGTATCCAACAGGTTTGACACTTTTTGGTGTCTGGACTACTAATCCAAAAACCTCACGTTTTGAAATTGAGTTTAATTCTACCTGGATTCCTTTTTTCCATTTAAGTCAATTCTTTCTATGTTGACATTCTTCTATGGATTTTGGATCAGAATTATCATCTTCATGAATAATATCATGAGCAACATTGTAAGCAAAAATGTTGTCAAACAACTATATCATTTCGGTTCCATCTTTTTCCTGTTATATCATAGTTTATGGAATTTTCATTATTATACTCAAGTATTGGACTTCCATCAATACTTTTATCAGTAGTAGTATTCTGGATTTCTTCTGGAACATCCATATCCTTCATTGGATTAATTTGATTATCAACTACTTTTCTTTTTCGAGGATTTTTATCATTGGAACCCATAGGTCTACCACGCTTCTGGCGTGTCCTAGACTCATTAGTGACAACTTGTTGTATTGGGATATCAATTTTTGATGGGGCATTTGCAGGTGGTATACATGATTTAGTTACTCTCTTAGCATCTGCAAATGCATATGGTAATTGATTTGTTATATTGTGCAAATGAATTATCTTTTGGACTTCAAGTTCACATTGATCTGTACGGAGGTCTAAATGAGATAATGACGATGCATCCCATGTAATCTCTTTTTCCAACTTCTTAATTCCTCTCCCTAATGTTGGAAAATTTGTCTCATTAAAGTGACAATCAGCAAATCATGCAGTAAATACATCACTCGTCAAGGGTTGAAGATATTTAATAATGGATAGGGAATCAAATCCAACATATATTCCTAACCTCCTTTGAGGGCCCATCTTAATACGTTGTGGTGGAGCAATTGGAACATATACTGCACATCCAACAATTCTTAGATGAGATATATTTCGTTGTTGGTCATAAGTCAATTGCATAGTGGAGTATTTATTATAGGCTATTGGCCTAATGCGTGTCAATGACGCAGCATGCAAAATAGCATGACCCCATACAGATATTAGAAGCTTTGCTCTCATAAGCATTGGTCTAGCAATTAATTGCATACGTTTTATAAATGATTCTGTTAAACCATTTTGTATATGAACATGAGCTACAGGATGTTCAACATTTATCCAATGGTCATACAATAATTATTGAATGCTTGGGATGTAAATTCACCAGCATTATCAAGACGAATGGTTTTAATCGTATAATTAGGAAATTGTGTTCTTAACTTAATTATTTGAGCAAATACTCTTGCAAATGCAAGGTTTCAACTTGATAATAAACATACATGTAACCATCTGCTTGATGCGTTAATCAGTACAATGAAATATCTAAATGATCCACTTGGTGGGTTAATAGGTCCACATATATAACCATGAATTCGTTCAAAAAATGCAAGTGATCCAACCCCCACTTTAGCTGGTGTTGGTCTAATGATTACTTTGCCTTGAGAGCAAGCATCAAACAACAATTCATTAGATTGAAGAATCTTCTAGTTCTTTAATGGATGTTCATGTGAATTCTCGACAATTTTCCTTATCATTATTGACCCTGGATGACCCAGTCGATCATGCCAAACACTAAATATTTCTAGATTTATGAACTTCTGGTTCATTGTTGCATAGATTTCAATTACTCACATATGAGTATAATATAATCCATAAGAAAAAGCAGGCTTTGTTTCTAATATACGTTTTTCTTGTGAAACAATATATGTAATATAGAGACATTCTATATTATTTTTACGATCAATTTCAACATGATAATCATTGTCACGTATATCTCTAAAACTCAATAAGTTTCTTTTTGACTTGCTAGAGAACTAAGTAGTATTAATTGTAAATTTTATTCCTCTAGGCAAGATAAAATTTTATTTTCCAAAACCTTCATCACGTTTGCAAAACCTGATATAGTATTGACATTTGCTTTAAGCATTATCAATTTGGAAAATTATTTTCTATTTTTGAGTATGGTGTGTGTTGTTACACTATCTTCTAAGCATAAATCTTCATGATTCATCTTTGAGTCACTCAACATATGGAAATTGTTCATACCTCTTCATTAAACAAAAATAAATATAATAAGAGAAACATAACTCATAATATAAAAATTCAAAATTAAAAGAACAGAAAAATAGAAAAAAAAAACATTAGTTATATATTCTCAAAAACAAAAGAAACATTTGTTATTCCATCAATTATGGTGATCTTCTATTCAGGAGATACAAATGAGTCTGCCACATCCCAATTTTCATACTGAATGGGTTGAAGATCATTATCTTAATAAAAAAGATTTGTTTCTACATTTTTTCCTTGTTCCTTCAAGGAAGTTTAATAGAGATCAACAGAGTGTTTGGACGTACAACAGGTATGTGACTAATGCTTAGTCATTTCACTTTGGAAGCATTTATGTTCATCATCTCGTGAACTCTTATTTTGTGGAGCTTTTCCTTTATAATTATTATTGTGTGTGGTTCTCTTGACTTTCAATGATTATAATGACCACCACGATTGTTAAAATTCATAGCATTCACTTCATGGAATAGTGTCGCTCCAGTTTGTCAAGATTTATGAGTTCATAATATTTTTAAACCATCTCTTTCGATATTGCTACTGCATGAGCATATTCGAGACATAACCAATAATCTTTATCATCATTGTAAAGAGATGTGAGTTCTAATTTTGTAAGATTTGTCATAGTAATATTTCACAAAACAAACATTGTCTTGATATTAGAAATTTAAAATATACCGAAAATGTCAAATACCATTTAATTTATTATAAAAAAATGGCATACCTGTAGGACCTACCTTCGACGGGAGAAATGGCAGAGCCTCGTGCTGATAACGTGTTATGAAATTGAGAGGCCAAATCGAGCACCAAAATTTTTACCAAATCATATAATAATAATAATAATTATTATTATTATTATTATTATTATTATTATTATTATTATTATTATTATTATAATTATAATGATGATAATAATAAAAGAAAATTATAATTAATAAGGATATTAGGATATATATATATATATATATATATATATATATATATATATATATAAAACAATGCTATAATACAAACTAAAAATAATAAAAGGAAAACATAAAGTAAGTGGAGATGAAGAGAGAAGGAGAAAAGGGAAGATTTTCACCAAAATGATGTGTTTTTCATTTTTCATTCAAGGCCTCTTTTTATAGGCAACTTGACAAACCTGAAGTGATACAATTGGACACCAATTGGACACCAAACAATGATGTATGTTAGACACATGGAAGCCACATGGGTCATAGGAGGGATAACACTTAGTGAAGGGGAAAATGAGCATCTATTTTTACTAGGTTTATAATAAATTATAAATAGTTGATCGATTATCAAAAATGATATAGAGAATGCAAAAGATTTTTTCTACTATTTAAGGATTTCTTTTTCATCCCATTATAATTTATTATACAAAATTTCAAAAGTTTTACAATACCAAAAGCACCAACACTTTCACCAAATATTTTTTTTTTTAGGATTGTACTTTCTAATTTATTTTTTTCTCTTAATTCATTGTTCTCAAATGCATATCTAATGGATGAAGGGTTAGCTGGATAGAAGCTCTACCCATTTGTGAAACTTTCCAAAAAGTTTTAAATACAACATTTATTTAAGTTTTTTTAAGCTAAGGATTTAAATGAATGTAACGATCCTAATTTTTAGACTCTCTTTCTAAGGGTCATTGCTAAACATGCATGCATTTGAGGCCATAAAACAACATCCACTAGGTGAAATCCGTTGAAAATTTAAAACTACCTAGGTTTTGGGATCCCATAAAGAAAAATCATTTAAAATAATAAGATTTAAAGGTTAAGACCTCTAGTTTAAAACAAATAAATTGTTGTGTCAAACATTGAAAAATGAGATTAACTTTAATATAATTTTTTCTAAGCTACTGAAGTAATTGTGGAAGACATGACTTTCTATCCCTCATGGCCATAGTAGCTCGATTCTCAGTCATTCGCCTTGCATGCATGTCTTTACCTGAAAACATTCTTAAAAACAAAAGAAGGGATGAATATTATAAAATAATACCCAGTAAGCAACCCCACTACTAGGGTTGGGATATGCATTCACGTACAATTATGACTTTAGACATACTTTAAATGTGACCTAAACTTCGCTTCAAAAAATAGTAAACATGGCTTTTCTCTTCGTCTTATGGTGGACAATTAAATCATCCTAATGCATTTCCTTTCATTTACATGGTTTCTCATATGACCTTTTCAGGTCCCTTTTCACGTATGACATTTTCAAGTCCATTTTCTTTCATGGCATAATTCAATTAGGAGATTAATTGTCACAGCCTTCGTATACGTTTTTCATGTATCATACAAGTATGCATGAGTTCCCAGGTTTTCATTCATTTAATGATGAAAGCAATCACAGAGATCATGAAATCATGTATCATCGCTTATAATGCATAAATTCATAAGGCTTTAAATCGTGCTAAGATACGCATGTTAAAATACACATAACCTCTAACGCAAAAAATTTCATAAATAAAATTCTCGAAAACATGATTTTTATCCCATTTTAAAAATAGGTGTGAGATCTCTTACCTCAAACTTTTAGATCTTAAACTTTCCCTTTTTACTTAATCCTTTGGAGGTCGATCTTCTTTGAACCTTGTCTTAACTCTTTAGTGAATCGAGCTTGAATATTCTCGCGACCCCAATTGTTTCAATTTCCTAATAACAAGGAAAACTTCTCAATTAAAGTGTCCATACATGACTTTCTTGAATTATCTTGCAATAACTAATCAAATTTACCACTACGAAGGCTTAAACGAACTCAGGAAAACGAAACTGGTCGGATTGGCCAACTCCGGCGAGCGGCGGCGCACCTTGGTGCGTTCTCTTCAGATCTGGGATGCTCGGCACCCGATCTATCCAAAACTGGTCAGTTCACGGCGAAAACCGGTTGAAAGCACAGCTATTCGCGGCAACCCAACGACGGTCGATGCAACTGCTCCTATAGTGATTTAGGACGCACATCGGTGGTTCCACGGCATCTCTGAGTTCGATGTTCCTATCCATTGGCGTCGCTCATCGCGTCGCGTGGATCTCGCGGCGGCGAACGATTCGTGCGGCTCTCTGTTGTGATCATCGACAGAACAACAAACTCTTTGCTGTTCTTCCACCGATTTCCGCCTGTTTTCGCTCCGAATTATTCACAGCAACTCTTGCCACGAACGACCCAGACTTACAGACTCGATTTACAACAAAATTCCCAAAAACAACGGGCCCTTACATTGTCTCATCAACATAAATTGTAAATCTAAACTAGTGCCAAAAACCGAAAACATCCATTATGCAAACCAAACATTCATCTCATGAAAATTAGGCAATTTACCCACCTAATTTTAACAAAAACAGTGCATAAATGAAGAACCATCGAAATGTCTCTGATACCAATTGAAGGGAATGAAAATCCTCAAGACAAATGAAAGACGATCGAATCGTCGTGGTATCATTATGCAACTCGGATTTGTTAAAACCGATCTAACACTTAGACCTAGGCTAAACATGCAAAGTAAGGAAGACATTTTACAGCAAAAAAGAATTTACTTACTTGTTGTAGACAACCTTCAAGAATTTCTTCCTCGGATCACGAACTCTTCGTGTTTCTCAACGATCGCTTTTTTCGTACAAAACGAACACCACCAACGGCCTTCTTGGTTGTTCTTCCTTAGGAAGAAGGAAAGTGGTGGGACTTTAGTTTTGGAAAGGGAGGAGAAATGAGAGAAAGGGTTGAGAGAATTCTTCTTCTCTTCTTTGATGAAAATCAAAAAATGAGAGAATAAAATACATTCCTTCTTGCAAGAAGGGTTTATATAGTGGAATTGATGGAGTTAAATCTCCACATAATTACCACTTTACCACAACCATAGGTTATGCAAATCCCATTTGCATAACCACATAATATAAGATATCTCATATCTCATATTGCAAATCTCATTTGCAATAATTGTGGATTAATTAAATTGAATCACATCCAATTTAATTTCTCTCAATTAATTTCTCCAATTAGGTTAATTCAACAATTAGGTTAACCTATAGTTTATTATGAATCTCATTCATATTAAACTATATATTATATCATTCATATCTCATATAAATGACATAAATGTCCTTAAAGTGAAATTGAACACTTCAATTTCATACCAAAACATTGACTTTTCTTTTAACCCAGATTGAGCCAACCGAGGGACCTAATGGACCTACAGTGACGGGCTCCAATGATCTGAGATTAACCTGTCAAACTCTTTGACCGGTTAATCAACATTCATTAGCTACGACAATACTCCACTATAGCCCGTGTTTGCACTCCCGTCGCTGCGAGTATATTACGTGTCCACCGATATAACCAATGCCCATGAGTCGACCCTTCACAGGTTGTTCGTAGACACGGCTGGGTCAAATTACCGTTTTACTCCTGTGTCTACCTCTTGTTCCTTAAGTCCCCACTGCTCCTCTAATGAACAACATATTGTGATGGTCAAATGATACATAACACCCTTCTCGGGCGGTGAGAAGGTGGGCGCCTTTGTCCAAGCCACGGAGAGACAAGACACTTAGGGAACAACCTCTCTAGTTTCCTAAAGGCGGGAACGAGTGAATTCCATCTCGCGTAGTTAAGTTCCCGCCTCCTACTTGGTCCCCGCCCGAGATGATAGGCATATTGAGTGAGTAATCGTGACCACCCTCACCCGTACTAGTCAAAGGACGGACCCGTGTAGACGAAGCGAGTCCGTAACACGCTCGAATTGTGTCGAGTCACTAATGGTCATCTCACGGTTATTAGTCCTTCATCACAACGGTGTTACATCGATGAGGTCTAATAATTCACGGTTCTCGGTCTTGTACAATCTCATTGCACAGATGCCCCCACTCGCATGTCAACTACATGAATGAGTCAGATCACCTCGTTTGTATCTAATATAAAACGGGTCGCATCCACAGTGTATCCAAGATTAGGTCTCCAACCCTATCCATATACTGTAGACCATTCGGGTCATTAACTCGAACATGATCCTCCCTGTGTGTCCACTACACACCGTTCATGTTCTAGTTCTCTCATAAATTCAATGACCCTGGAGCTTAGTTTATTGGAAAAGTTTATAAATATTGCGAGATACAAAGTGATGACATGAATAACTCTTATTAATTTCAAACAATATATTACAAACACGAGATTAGGACAAAAATCCCAACAATAGGTTGTCGCAAGGTCGACGGTGACCCTGACGTCGAAAGGAGATTGATCGAGGAAGCGAAGAAAAAGAAGGTATTGAGGGTGGACGGAGCTCACAAGCAGTATCGATGGCGGTGAATGGTTGACCCACCGACTGGAACGACTCATGGGGAAGAGGACTCGGCTGGCAACTAGACTGATCGACGATGAGAGGCGTTGAGCGGCAACAACATACTTGTTCACCGGTTGAAAACACAGTCATGGGAAGGAGGTTGGGATTTTCGTACGGATGACCCCTTCTCTATTTAAAAAATGGTGTTTGACCTCTAGTATTGGAATAATGAAAATTATCCTTTTACTGATGTCATAAAGTCGTGCTCGCGTGTAGACACTAAAACCTGAACACGAGTTGGTGTCCATCGCGATGAATGACGTCTTGGTGATGTCATCGCGATGAAAGTAATTGTGGTCGCGTGTAATGAACATAAACGTGAAGAATGACTCAACGCGAGGAAACCCGCCTCGTGCTCGCGCATGCCTCAATGCGAGGAAACCCTCATCGTGCAGAAGTTTCTAATATAATCAATGGTGTTGATAAACAAGTTGACAATGGTGGACATCTATAAATCTAACTCGTTCTTCCATTTAAAGAACTAGTTGAGATAGGTTGGTTGCACGTTGTTCTATTATGTCCACTGTTCCCACATCGACCACATCTTCAAGATGGATGGTGTTCACCTACAAATGGAATCCTTTGTACCCGACGCCGACCTACTCGAGGCACTCTTATTAGTGGGAGGATGGCCATCTCCGTATATCCTTGTGGTCTCCTCTATTCTGAAATGTGACCTACCGGATTCAATGGCTCAACATACGCAACTATCAAGGATTCGACGGTGTAGTAACGCTTGCAAAGAGTATATGGATTAATGTTCCTATGTCTGGCAACAACAATAGCATGTGAACATGGAATCTCTATAGCTTGAAACTCATTGCATGTGCATTCACATGTGTTTAGGTCAACAATACCATCTAACCGACCATCTCATACATTAAAATGGTAACCGTCGATGGGGTCGACTTGATATCGTCTGGCCCTATCACAGTCCGTGGTCATCTTCCTTAACACGTAATCTGAGTATATTGCATCCATCGATGACCATTTGTTTCGCCTATCATGAAACCATTGTTGCAAATAGTTCATTACGAACTCAAGTAAGGATGTGATAGGCAAGAGTATAGCATCTTTTGTTAAAGAATTAAAAGACTTGGTCGTGTTGTTGGTCATATTGTCGTACCGTCGCTGTGTTTGATGGGATCTCACCCATCTTTCGAATCCAACCTACTCCAAATATTGTATCACTGCTCCATTGCGAAAGAGATGCAGTTGTTCCCAATAAAAATTAAATCCTACCACCCTAAATGCTCGGGTTGCATTATCAAACAAATTTAGTACTGCTTCGTTACTTTTGAAGTTGGTGATTAAATTTTTTCGAAGGTGGTAGACACAGATTCCATGGAATGTCGTTGGAAACACGACATTAATTGCATTTACAATGGAAATGTGGCAATCAGAAATAATGACGAGACTCGACTCAGCGCGAATGATACGATTCTTCAATATTACCATGAACCACGGCTGCGACTCATCTGTCTCATTGTCAACAATTGCATGGGAAAAATGGTACAACTGGTCGTTACCATCCATCGCTACAGCAACCAACATGCAACCTTTGCACTTTCCTTTCAAGTGGGCCCCGTCCACAACTATGACACTACGACAATGTGTGAACCCTCTTATACAAGGTCCCAGTGCCATGACAACGTACTTGAAATGAATTGAATCCTCAAGTTTAATTTCAAATATCGTTCCTAGATTCACAATTTTTAACGTTTCTCCGTATGCATGCAACCTTGCATATGATTCCTCTGGAGTCCCCATGGCAATAGTGTACGCCGTTTCTCGTGAACACCACGCCTTGTCGTAGCTTATATTTACACCACAATCTTTTCTTGTGTCCTTGATTATGTGTATTGGCTTGTACGTGCGACTCACACCAGTAAACTTATCATTTATTATGTTTCCAATAACGCTCGCTGATGCGTGTCTGTGATCGTGGTTTAAAACCTTAATCGTGCACGTGTGAAGTAACATACTTCGTTATTATGAATATATTACAACCCTGCAAGCGCATTGCACGAAGCCTCCACGTACATGTTTCTTCGATGCATCGTACAATGTATAAGTCTTTGGATGACTTTTTAACCCTAAATTCAAAAAAAAAAATTGATTGCGAACAACGACAGCTGGTGTTTCAAATCTTCCTTGCATAAGAAGATTTGACCCTCTTCAATTGGAACAGGTCCTTGTATTGTGATGCTTCCCATGTTCACAGACAGACCAACTGATGTTAAAGCGATATTACCTATTGACATGGAGGTTGAAAACGGAATATTTACAGTAGGTAGTGGTGTATCTTCAAAAACAGATTCTGATGGTTGTGTATATACAGTTGATGTTCCATCCATTTGGTATTCATGGAAAGCATCGTTCAAATCCCAATCTCTCTGATCACCACATTGATGTCCAGACGTGATCCATGGATCATTGTCATCATTCTCTAAGGACACAATGGGCAGGATGTCGATTGTTGGAATCAGTTCATCACACATTAACATTGTTTCATTACCAATTACAACGTCCACATGTCTACCTTGAGATGGTACTGTCTGCACGTAAATTGGCAATTGTGATAGCTCGGGTTGTTGCAGGAGGAACTGAATGTCATCGTGATCCTCGATGTAAATGAGAGGTAATCCTCCCGTTAAACTATATTGTATCCCAAGTATAAGATTGAACGCGGATTGACTAACTTTAACGACGTTGTATGATCGTTCTTTCAATTGGTGTAAAGTTATGGAGCTCAGCGCCATAATTCCTTTCATTCTACCACCTTCGTAATGTCTCTCTTCGATATCTCATGAACCTTCGTAATGAATGAAAATTGATTTCTGCAAAAGAAAGTTAACTACATTAATCTACATTGTCATTCTTACAATATATTAGCAATAACTTACCGTATTCATGGTATGCAATGTGTATTTAGCAAGAGTAAGAGAGGGTCAGTTGCATGCAACAAGTATGAGTGTTTGCTGAAGAACAAGATTGCGTTTACAAACTTCAACTTCAAACAACAAATTGACATCCACAGGACTATATCGTTATTGTGGAACCGTGTTAGTTAGTTAGTTGAACCATCATATTAAAGTTGAGGGACGTGATTTTATTATCTTGATCAGTTTGAGTTGATGCACAATCAAGTTTGACAGACAAAATCTTTTACAACGATCACGATTTAAGGAATGAAATCCCAATTTGGTTGTGTCAATAATGATGTGTGTCAGCCCGATAATTAATACTTATCATTGGATATCTAACTACATGGAAACTCACGAACAATTCCAAACCCACGTGATTGCGCTCGTGTTAACTAGAATAACGCGAGTACGATCCCATTAATTCACAATGGGATTATGTGTATTCAGTCAATCCCAAACACTTGCGCTCGCGTTAACATCGTAATGAATGCGATCGCAATTACATTTATCCAAGAACGCGATATATCAAAACAATACTTATCATCACCATCGAGTGTTGTAACTGTGAATAGGGTTTTTGCATATCCTTGGTTATTCTTCCATATATTTGATTTAGGGTTAGTCTTATAATCATATGCACTTTAATGCATGGTTAGTACTTGATCGTTATACTCTAGACACGCAAATGCACGTGATCGAAGTAGTAAAAATTGGAGTATTCCAGAGTATCGAACCCACAGGGAACGGGTTTACAAGTCAAATCGGAAAACAAAAGAATGCTAGTGAAATTGCAAGTAAGGTAAGCAAAGATATAAAATGTTGAATTTGAGGTTTTTGAGTTGTTGAAAATGAAAGGAAAAATAAATGGAAGAAAATAAGAGAATTCAAGTGTTTTTGCCCCTTCGGAGAGAATGTTGCTGAAAATGTTGCCAGCAAATCCAAATCCAAGTAAATAGAGTTCAATTCCTATTCGGTTTTGCTCTCAATTCCTTTAGAAAACTAAGCAATTAAACCTACATGTATGTGGCTAATTGAGCTTAGATGGTTTTGCACACAACCCGCTCGATTTCGGAGTCTCGTTTTATGTCTAGGGTCGAAGTTTCAAATATTATGTCTAAGTCCTTTCCTCCGTTGTTTTTAGGATATCTATTGTTCCTTGACCCTCTCGGTATGAAGTTCGAGTCTTGTTGAACATGACCTCACCATAGCTAAGGACTGCCAATTTAATTCCCTAAAAACAAACTCGAATTTGGTTGCAAACACAACTACCTTGTTACTTTTAGCTAGGCATCTCTCTTCTAGGGCATTCACACTTGAACCCCTAAAGTGGAAATTAGCTCATAATTAAATTTGAAGGAAACATGGTTTAAGTTTCTGAAAAATAAAAAAGAACTTAAACGAAAATAAAAAGAAAGAACACGTGAAACTTGAAAGAAATAAAGAGAAAACAAGGATTTAAGTTATTGGAAAATAAGTGTAGACCGAAAAGAAAATAAAGGAAAAGAAAACGTGAAAACCAAAAGGAAGAAAAATAAGGGCTCGAGTTCATCATTGACCACGAGCACGAGTCTGTTCGCCTTCCTTCAGTTAATTCGTTTATCGTTATCCTTTCAATTTACTCGTGCTCGCGTTACTCAAATATACCACGATCCCGATTCATCATTGACTATACGAGCCCTTCATTAATTCATTTATCGTTATACTTCCAATTTAATAGTGCTTGCGGTATATGAATATACGCGATCACGATTCTGTATTCACAACGAGCTCGAGCATTTTTTACTTTCTTCATTGTATCATTATCAATGTTCTCGTGATTGTTGATAGGGCGAAGACGTGCAAGCGCACGCGATCGAAGTAATAAGAAACTGGAAGTATTCTAGAGTATCGTACTCAAGGGAATGGTTTTAATAAAACTTATTGAGATGACACAAATTGTTGACAAACTACAATTGAAAGGTAACCAAAAGTAACACAAATGATTTTTGAGTGATTTTTAACTAAACTTAAAAAGGAATGAAAACAATGGAAAAGTGAGGGATTCAAGAATTGATTGTGCCACTAAATTGGAAAGACAACGCAACCCGATGCAATTGTCTTGCATTGCAGTTACATCACCGTTGTGTAGTTTGGTTGCGCATCACACTTACTGAGAACGCACTTGCAACGCATTTGCGTCATGCTGCCACCACGATGCATTTGCGTAGCACTGCCGCGACAATACAGTTGCTTAGCGTTGCGCCACAACGCACTGGTATTGCACTGCAATTGCATAACACTGCCATTGCAACACAATTGTTTGGTGCGACAAAGGCAATATTTCTGCAAGTACAATGTGATTCGAACTAACCTTCAAATGATGTAAACTGAGTTCTACTCCTATTCGACCATCTTTGAAGTATCTTTAGGAGACTAAGTGATTAATCCTATATTTCTATGGTTAATCTATTCCAGATATTTGTGCACTCAACTCTAAGGTCTTGGAGTCTTGCCCTATGCCTAGGGTCAAAATTCAGGTCTTATGTCTAAGCCCTTTTACTCCATTACTTTTGGGAAATCCACTTTAGTTCAACCCTTTCGGTGCCAAGCTAAAGCTTGATGGGTAACTATAGATGGTCGGCTAAGGCTACCCGCAAAAAACTCACCAAAAGTAAACTCCTTTAGAGATTAGTCGAATTGCTCTTGCTTTGGAGTTTTATTGTCTTTCCTTAGAGCATTCACATATTAATCGTAACTGAAAGAGCGATAGATTCTTATTAAAATTAATACAACAACTGCTTGCAAAACAAAGGTTAACAGAACTGAAGTTACTACAGAATATTAGAAAATAAATCTATAGCTAAACAGTAAAGTTTAGAAATTCAAAATCAGAATTCAAATAACAGTACAACAAGGCTATGATGTAGCAAAACGTGAAAGTGAGAATTAACAAGATGACGATAGTGGACTAAAACTTGCAGTGTTCTCCCTTTTCGACCCCCTTTCTCGGCCGCTTGCTCCTCTATTTATAGAGTTGTTTGCCTCTAGGGTTTCCATCCGACAAGCTTCCCTTGATTCACGGCTCGACTTCTGCGATTTAGTCTTTTCCATACAATTCCTGCGAATAGGCAGAAGGTCCTACTTGTCTTAGGCAATTGCGTCAATTTGCGTTCCTGCAGTAAAATGATAACACATAAGTTCTTCCTTTTTTATTTTAGGAAATATTGTCATTCCTGTATAAACTTCTTATACTTTTTCCTAATTAATACTCAATCATCAGTGATAAATCATCAATAATGGGCTAAATAACTCTCATATGTGAGAGTTATCAATTGCGTTATTCAGAACTACCACGATCACGATTCATCATCGATCACGAGCACGAGTTTGATCAATTTCAATATTATTGAAGCCATTTAATGTTTTGCTTTTTAAAAATTACATGTATGTGATCGCGTTAATTATCTTACATCGACTAATATGAATATCACAATGTACATAACAATTACTAACAATGTACATAAATATTATGAAATTTTAAAAAAAAAATGTTCATTACCAAAAAAATTGTTCTGCCCATAATTGTACAACATATTGTCTTTTAATGTAAGGCATATTTTGTTGGGTGAGTGTGTCTAAACTAACATCGGTTACATGATGCTCTAAAAATTTGGCAACATAATAACCAGAATCAAGACCAAAAGTTTGTCGATTACTTTTAGTTGGTCTTGATACCACCTAGAGCTTGTCACTTAAGGTTGGATGTTGATCAAGCAAATGGCATGCAGTCAACAATGACTTCAACCCTCCGACAGAATGGCGCCATTAACTGATGCAGTTCAACATCACTGACGTACTTCAGCATCGAGTCGTACACAATAACCTTACACTTCGTCAGGTCAATTACAGTCAACATCCAATGCTGCTTAATGTTGATAGGCTCGTACACACATTTGCATCCAGCCCATGGATCGTATCCTTTGTGGCTTCAGAACACGTAGTCTAGAAAATACTGATTTGATCCGAACCACCATTCAGCTTGCACACTTGGGTCACTAGATGCTCCTTCCTTACTCTGGTCGCTAGGAGACATAAGGAATTCCTTCGAACAAACAAACAAGATTTCATACTTACATTATCAAAGATAAAAAATGAAAAAACTAGGAAAAAAAATAGTAGGCATACCATGAATGCACTACCGACGATCGTAAAAGCGTGCTTGCACAAGCTCGATCTTGATTGCATCTTCCATTTAACAAATATTAGAATCAAGTCCATATCCTACAATGTCAACCAAATTATGAATCAGTATACAATGAATGCACTACCGACAACAAATAAATGTTAGAGGACTTACAGGAGCATGCAACCATTCTTGTATTCTGAAGCATTTGAAAAAGTCTTTGTCCCATGACATATACTCAACATTGTGAGACTGATTGTCGGTCGAGGGATCACTAATCCATTCATCGAATGATCTCGCTAT
This sequence comes from Trichosanthes cucumerina, assembly GCA_036507285.1. Classification (NCBI taxonomy): domain Eukaryota; kingdom Viridiplantae; phylum Streptophyta; class Magnoliopsida; order Cucurbitales; family Cucurbitaceae; genus Trichosanthes; species Trichosanthes cucumerina. Next base: position 15,639,607 of record CM071838.1, read on the forward strand.
TGAGTCTGGTATGTTGAACAGTAGATTGTACACCTCACTCTGGATCGATTGGCTTGTCGTTTCCGGAGGCGTATCCACTGTCTGGTGCGTGTCTGCTTTCCCTTTTTTGGTGGGTTGGCTCAGTGTATACTTATCTACCAGCTGCTTAATCCGCTTGGTTCGAGGTGGGACTGGAATATCGCCCATAATTTGACTACCACCATGTGTCACCTCGAGGGTCTCATCACCTTGATCTACAGGGACTTCACCACCTAGCACCGCATCATTAACCATGGGTTCAGGGACATCAACAGGCACTCCATCAGTACCATCAGTGAGTACTTTATCCGTCGGTATTGTGGAACCCTACTAAATTAATAAAGAATGAATCGACCAAAACTACGATGATCACAAATGAATTAAACAACCAAAACACGTACCTCTATATAAGAAAGTAACATAGACTTTATAGTTGACAACTCTAACTTCACACCAACCAACTTGATTTTCACCTCACATAATTTCGTCTTCAAGTTGTCAATCTAAGACTTCAGTCTCATGATTTCAGCGTCTGACGACACTTGTGGTGCAACATCAACCGTCTCTAGCCGATGTATCATCATGAGTTGAACGCATAGGGTGATTGCCAACATTCATGTATCCCTCGGGATGCATTTGTGCAAATTCATCCTAAGACTCCCCATGAGTAGTTGGGCGAGCACGAGATGCATCAAGATCACCAACAATATTATATACAGGTCGTTGGTCAACTGACTCTCCCAAAATTATTTCTCGGTGTCTGACTCTTGCAGCGCAGAGATCACAATGATTTGTACGCAACAACATATATTAGTGTTTGAACCAATGTATTCAGTGGATGATTTAAACACATGTTGAACTAGTATGTACCTCAGATAAGTTAAACACATGTTGAACTAATGTATTCAACGAGACTGATCGAGATGATGTCCACCTCAGTATGCGTGGCACTGCATCCAAGTCCAGTCTTGTTGTTGCTACACCCTCTAGTGAAGGTATAGTCTCAAATATCCGTACCTGCACAACAAAATCATAATGATTAGAAATGAATTCATGCAACAAATAATAATAATGCATTTCTTAACATCGTACCATAAAGGCAAAAGAAAATCCAGCCAAACTGTATTTCACTTTGAAGCCTTTACTCGAAGCAGCTTGCTTCTTGTACAAGGCAAATTTATCTTTTATCTCATTCTGTAGACTCTTCAACGTCCTTTGAAATATGATCTTCCTCCATTCAATGTTGTTTAGGTAGTCCAAGTCCTTCACATCTTTGAACAGTGAGATGTCAACTATAGTATTCACCCATCCTTCCTCATCATTACAATCTCCATGTAGTAGACAAGGGTCATCATCACTGCGTCAATATCATTTTCAAAATCCACCTTCAGGTAGTCATCTTCTAAGTCTGTTGGACGCATCCGCTCTATGCCCTTGAAATACTTCCTTAGGAGACTTCTTTAAGCATATTTTCCATGTTTCTTGCATCTGACAATACCACTAGGGGAAGGTCACAATCCAGTAGTCAATAGAAATGAATCCAGGGTAAATGAAGCAACATTCCCTCCGATGACAAAGCTCATTACATCCGGCCTCTCACCACAACCTCCAACCCAAGAATGTAATGAACCAGTGGACTGTTGAAGGCAAGTTCAACGTCGACATATTTTCGAAATATGGTTTTCTTGAACTGCTCAAGTTGTGTGGCAGAAAGTTTGCTTTTCACAATAGAGTTTGCCTGCTTCAGGTGCGACAAACAAGAGATTTGGGCAGAGAATGTCTTAGTATACTTACATTATATTTCCTGAAAACAAATACAATTTGTAAGTCTAATATACTCGTGCTTGCGTTCGAATTTATACTAACGCGATCGCGAATTCTAAAACGTGATCGCGAATTGGAAAACGTGATTATAATTCCAAAACTGACAGTTGAATCCTAACGCGATCGATGCCAAACAGTGAATATTCACACCCAGATGGTGTTGGGATTTTTGTCCTAATCTTGTGTTTGTAAATTATTGTTTGAAATTAATAAAGTGTTATTTATTTCATTACTTTGTGTCTCGCAAATTTTACAAACTTTTCCAATAAACTAGGCTCCAGGGTCATTTAATTTATGAGAGAACTAGAACTTGAACGGTGTGTAGTGGATACACAGGGAGGATCACATTCGAGTTAATGACTCGAACGGTCTACAGTATATAGATAGGGTTGGAGACCTAATCCTGGATACGTTGTGGATGTGATCCACTTTGTATTAGATACAAACGAGGTGATCTGACTCGTTCATGTGATTGACATGCGAGTAGGGGCATCCTGTGCAATGAGATTGTACAAGACCAGACCGTGAATTATTAGACCTACTAATGTAACACCGCTGATGTAGACTAATAACTTCATAGATGACCATTAGTGACTCGACCGAATCTCGAACGTGTTACGGACTCCTCATCCTGCAGGGTGCGTCCTTTGACTAGTACGGGTGAGGGTGGTCACAGTTACTCGCCCAATATGCCTATCTTCTCAGGGACAGGACCAAGTAGGGAGTTGGGAACTTAACTACGCGAGATGGAATTCACTCGTTCTCGCCTTTAGGAAAACTAGAGGGCCTGTTCCCTTAAGTGTTATCTCCAAGGCTTGGTCAACGGGCGCCCACCTTCTCACTGGCCCGAGAAGGGTGTTGTGTATGGTTAGACCATCACAATATGTTATTCATTAGAGGAGCAGTGGGGACTTAAGGAACAAGAAGTAGACACACGGGGTAAAAGCGGTAATTTGACCCGATCGTGTCTCACGAACAACTTTAATGAAGGGTCGACTCATCGGCATTGGTTATATCAGTGGACACGTAATATTCTGCACTGACGGAAGTGCAGCTACAGGCTTTAGTAGAGTGTTACTGTAGCTAATGAAGGTTGATTAATCGGGTTAAAGAGTTTGATAGGTTAATCTCGGATCATTCGAGCTCGTCACTATAGGTCTATTAGGTCCCTCGGTTGGCTCAATCTGGGTTAAAAGAAGGGTTAACGTTTTGGTGTGAATTGAAGTGTTCAATTTCACTTAAAGGGTATTTATGTCATTTATATGAGATATGAATGATATAATATATAGTTTAATGTGAATGAGATTCATAATAAACTATAGGTTAGCCTAATTGTTGAATTAGAGCTAATTGAAGAAATTAATTGAGAGAAATTAAATTGAATGTGATTCAATTTAATAAATCCACATTATTGCAAATATGATTTGTAATATGAGATATGAGATATCTTATAATATATTGTTATGCAAATGTGATTTGCATAATCTATAGTTGTGGTAAAGTGGTAATAATGTGGAGATTTTAACTCCATCCATTTTCACTATTTAAACCCTTTGCAAGAAGGATTTCTCAAGTCATTCTCTCATTTTTTGGATTCTCACCAAAAAGAAGAGAACTTTCTCTCTAAACTCTCTTTACTCTCCTCCCTTCTCCAAAACACAAAAAAGTCCCACCACTTCCTTCTTTCCAAAAGAAGAACAACCGAGATTCTGAGTGGTTGTGTTGTGTTCTTGTTCGTGGGATAAGTTCGGGATTGAAGAGATTGAGAGAACACGAAGAGTTCGTGACTTCGTTGGGAATGAATTGTGAAGAAAGTCTTCAACATGTAAGTTTACTTAACTTTACTGTTCTTTCCTTTCCATTTTGTATGTTTAGCCTAGATTTAAGTATTAAATCGTTTCAAAGAAACTCTAGTTGCACAATTTCACCACGACGATTCAATCGTCTTCCGCTGCGTGGGATTCTCATTCCCTTCAGATGGCTACCACATGCATAATGATGGCTAAACCCTAAACCCTTTCCTAAAAACGCTAAACCTTAAACCTGAAACCTTTAAATCTGACAAAATCTATAAACAAAACCTGTACACATACCTTAGAGATACGAATAGTGAATGGGTTGAGTAGTTGAGTTGGTAGATCGGAAGCAAAGTGAAGTCGGTCGGAAGTAGGAAGTGTGTTGAGTACGAGAGTCTCTGGTCTGAAGCCAAGAATAATGCCGAATGATTTTATAAAACGAACCTCAAACAAGTGAAATGACGTTTCATTTAAAAATATTTCATGGATATCTATTCGTCTCTCACGTTCAACGTCTCAGTTTATTGTAATCGCGATCGTGTTATTATTATTCTATCGCTCGCGCTCGGTATCAAATAATGAGCCCGAGCGCGAATATAAACATTCTCGCGTTAGTGCTCGAAACTCTCGCGCTCGATCGCGTTACTTAACAAGTACACTTCTGACGTCAGCAAAAGGATAGACGTCAAAAATTTTAATCCTGAGGTCAATCCTCATTTTACCATTATTATTGGGGTCTCTGAGCGCAAATTCCTCAAGGAGGTTGTCGTGCGGCTGAGGGGAGAAGGAGGAGGAAGAAGAATACCACCTCGATCCTTGTGCCTCAAAAGAAACCCTAAATCCCTTATTTTTTTAAAAAAAATCAAAACGCCCCTCTTCTTTTATTAAACTACAAACATACCCTTAACCATATTTAAATAATCTAACTTAACTCATGTATAGCTATACCCACATATAATCTCTTAAATTTGCCAAAACTTAAACTAAAATAAGAAACTGTAAGGCCTGATTAATCTAATTTCCATTAAATTAATTCAAAACACAAATTAAATGATAAATGGAGTTCTGGCACGTTACAATGAATTACTAAAATTCAAAAATAAATGTGAACTTTTACTTTTCCATATAGGTAATTTCTACCAAATTTAAATACATGCATATATTTGTTTTTCTTTTCTTTTTTTTATTTTCTGTGATACTTTTTTCCCGAGAACAAAATATATATACACATCTAACTTTGAAAAATTGAGAATCAGAATCAAGACAAAAAGAGGTAATTCTATATAGGGCAAAATGTATTTTTGGTCCCCCAGGTTTGAGGTCGATGTCTACTTGATCCCTGAGGTTTCAAAAGATACATTTTAGTCTCTTACGTTTGTAAAACCATTCTAAATGGCCTCTGACTTAACCTTAACTTAACAGAATGCTGACTAGACCGTTATGTGATGATGTGGATAGGATGATAAGTCTATATTTGTTGACGTGGATGGAATGACAATTTATTTTATTTGATTACTTAGCAAATACATTTGTGGGTTTTGGTAAAGTTTCGCTAAGCCTGCTTGAAACATTCAAAAAATTTCACTCTTAGACATTTGTAATACACATTGTTTTTCTTATCATCTTCTTCAGCGGCAATATTTGTATTTGTATTACTCGCTTCATATACCTCCTTCCTTAGCTCCATTTTCAAATCCTCAACAAACACAGTCGATTCCACTTGTAAAATATTAAGAGTTTTCCTTTGCTTCAAAATCAGATCATTTTCCATGTGAGATGCATGTTCCTCTAGCTTTTCAGTGCTAATTTCTTCCACTTCATATTGTTGATCCACAAAACAATTTTTAAAAAAAGTGAAAAAAATATATCACTCATGTTTGTTTTGGAAAAGCTTGTAAGAGGGTTTCAGTAGCCGACTCCACCCAAACGACAGACGGCTTCCTTCACAGACTCAAAGGGTGTCGACGTGTCGGTTTCGGCTCTCACATTAGATTATGTCTCTATTTTCACCATTTTCGATCTTTGGCAGCTCTGTACCAGGTCCTACAAACCTATTCACTCCATAAACAACTTGTCATTCATCCATGGAGCTTTCAACGACCAATTTCTTCGGGAAAGCGACAACGTCAAGTAGCTGAAACTCGACAAGAAAACTTGTTAACTTTATGGTTCAATGTTTTTCGCAAGTAGTTTGTGGAGTAGAAAAATGCAATGGACAAGCGAGAAAAGTGAGTGAGACAAAGGACTAAAACTTAAGAAAAAAGAAGTCGAAGACTAAAATTTTATAAGAAAACTTTAGGGGTTTAAGGAGGAGAAAGTTGCAGTAAGTTTTTAAAATTAAAATAGGGAAGAAGAAAAATCGATAAAATAGAGTAATTGAAATATTCTAAATATTTTAAAATTAACTTACCAATTTAATATTTTTAATTAATTTACAAAGTAATGATTAAATGAAATAAAATTTCCATTTCATCCACACCAACAAAAATAAACTTGTCTTCTATATGTTATACAAAAATAAATACAAACTTGAAAAAAAATATGTTTTGCGTTTGTCGGGAGTCGAACCCGGATCTACCTTATACTGACCTTGTTTTGGAAAGGCTTGTAAGAGGGTTTCAGTAGCCGACTCCACCCAAACGACAGACGGCTTCCTTCACAGATTCAAAGGGTGTCGACGTGTCGGTTTCAGCTCTCACATTAGATTATGTCTCTATTTTCACCATTTTCGATCTTTGGCAGCTCTGTACCAGGTCCTACAAACCTATTCACTCCATAAACAACTTGTCATTCATCCATGGAGCTTTCAACGACCGATTTTTTCGGGAAAACGACAACGTCAAGTAGCTGAAACTCGACAAGAAAACTTGTTAACTTTATGGTTCAATGTTTTTCGCAAGTAGTTTGTGGAGTAGAAAAATGCAATGGACAAGCGAGAAAAATGAGTGAGACAAAGGACTAAAACTTAAGAAAAAAGAGTCGAAGACTAAAATTTTATAAGAAAACTTTAGGGGTTTAAGGAGGAGAAAGTTGCAGTAAGTTTTTAAAATTAAAATAGGGAAGAAGAAAAATCGATAAAATAGGGTAATTGAAAGTTTAATTCCCACGTTAATTACTATATTTATGATGCAGTATCTTTCATAAATAAGAAATTAACAAAACTGCAACATTAGATTAATATAAATAATATGGAACTTTGGAATATATATATATAGGAAAGTTTTTTTTTTCCCTTCCATCTTATTATCCTTATCGGGTTAATTAAGTTTTTTATCCTTTCAATTTGAGAACTAACTATTTTAATAACTAATTTGTTCCTAATTTTTTCTTTTAAATTCAACTAAATAAGAGGATATAGAATTTAAACTTAGAAGGTAGGCCTCAACCATTTTTTTAAGACAACATATATCTTTTGTGAGTTGCTCTCGAGAAAACTTCGAATTCTCTCTAGTTATTGTTATTCATCGTTATAAGGATATTCAGTCTACTAGAGAGTTAATTTCTCTAGTATTTAATTGGAATTTCAGATTCTCGTCACGCTTACCTTGCGTTTCGATTCACCTGATTCCTCAATCAAATTGCTCGAAGTCATTTCAAACATTTCGAGAGTTGCCTCGAATTCTATATAATATAATTATTAATTATTGATAATTAATTATAAATAAAAAATTAATTAATTAATAGTTAATTATCTATAAATGTATAGTTGGAATGTAAAAAAATTTTCTACCACTTTAAATATTTTTTCTTTAATCTATAATCTATATAATTTATATCTATATTTATATCTATACTATTTCTTTTTTTTAGTTCAACAACATTTTGGGGTGGGAATTTGAACTCATGACATTTTTGTCATAAGTCTACACTTATGCCAGTTAAGCTATATTTATATCTATACTATATTAAAAAGCAATAATCTCAAATATATATATATATATATATATAACCGTTTCACTCTTTTAGTAAATTACAAATATGCTTCTACTTCAATTTCTAATTTACAAACATGTCGTTTGTCATTGATTATTAATGATGAATGAATTATTTCTATAATTGTTTTTTTAAGTTCTCTACCATTATATTTAAATTTCATAATTGATATGATCAACTAAATATATTGTTTTATAAATAAACTAGATTTTATTTTCTCTAAAAAAATTAATTAAATTTAAGTGGATAAATTTAGTTTTCTTTGGTTGATTTTTAATAATTTAATTAATTGTATATTTGTAGTAAAAGTGTTGTTTAATTTTATGAAAAAAATATTATTTAATAATTTGAAATATTTAAAAAGTCAAAACCATCCTTCTTAATTTTACTAGTTAAAAAAAAATGTCAAATTAATTACAAATGGTAAATTATTTTTTTTATCAAATAAGGTAGAGTAGTATTTTTAATACTTGTTTATAGTCATGATGCATGGATATGAGAAATTAAACAACAAATTTTCTAAAAGTCGAATTAAAATTATTGGAAAGTGTTTAAAATTTAAAAAAATAATAAATATTAATTATATAAAATAACTTTATAACATCTCTACAAAAAATTGATACCTATATTTGAGAGCATTTTGTTGAAACATTTTTATCTCCCATCCATGCTTAGCACTACTATGTATTCATACAATCTTGTCCATTTTTTCCCGTGAATGCATGGAACAGGCGAGAGAGCGGGGACTAATTTTTCTATGTTGGCGGGACGGGATTCCTCGTCCCTGCCCCGATTTATTTATTCATTTTTAAATATATATTTGTATATATATAATAAGTCATAATTCTAAATTTTTATTAAATATCATTTTATTTTTCTAAGAAAATTGAAAAAATGACTCTTAACTAGAAATCTATAATGAAAAATTAACCATTTAAATAAAAAATTTCAAAAAAATAGTTAATACAATTTAGAAAAATAAAATAATAAACGGAGAATTATTCCACGGGAGGAACCCAATACCCGCGAATTCTCTGTAGAATCTCCACCCCGTTGCCTGCAAAATTAAATGGAGAATTTCGTGGGGATAGGGATGGGATGGAAAAGCGATTCTCTGGCCCCGTCCCACCCGTGGACATCTCTAATACAAATAGAAACTTTGGGAGAATGAATTGAGAGAGAAAACAAACTTAGAAGAAGAGACCAAAGATTTTGTAGAAAATGAGTAGAGAATTTCTCTTTATATAGTTTTTTTAGGAGTTGTGGAAAGTTACAAAACTCTTAAAATTCAATTGTTATATATAATTAAATGTAAAAAATCATTAATTTTAGAATTGATTTACATGATTTATAAATGTTATATCTCAAATATTTATATAGGTTTATGTTACTTAAGGTGAATGTGAAAAAATGTTAAGAAATTCATGTTGATTTTATTTTACATTATAATTCAACTATATATTAAAAAGAAAAAAATACTAAGGTGGGTGTTTAAAAGAAGATGTGCTTTTCTTAATTAGAAAAAGATAATGTAATAAAAATAATTAAATATATAAATTAATAATGGTTGGTAATTAATTATAGGGGACATATATTATAAATTTAAATTTTATAAATGGACAAAATAGTTTAAATTTTTTTTAAAAAAATAGCAGCTTTTTAACATATTATATATATAGATATAGATGCACATAATTTTAACAAATCAAAATGCACAGAGATCATATTGCAGTTAATTAATTCTTGAGATGATGATCTAATCTTTGAAACTCACTCATTTTCAGTAAAATCTTAGAGATGAAATCAAATTTTAATCCAAAATTTAGAAAGGATCATAAATGTAAATTTACATGATTTTCAACTTAAAAATAAAAAATGGAAGACCCAACAAAAGTGGTGTTAGAGTGAGTTGGGTTGTTTTTCTTAGAATATAAAATTACAAATATAAATTTATAAGTATAAAAATTTCATCCTTCAGATCTATGGAAGAATTTGATATTTTGGTAATTAAGATAAAGTTGTTGCGGAAAAAGGATAGAAACCGAGAATTTTACCAATATTTAAATAGTATAATAATATATTTATAATAATAATAATAATAATAATTCAAGTGTTTTGAAAATAGAATATATATAATATAAACAAAAGATAGTGGGAATTTATGGAAAATTAAATAAAGACTAAATTAAAGAGAAAGTGGAAAAGAATGGAGAGAATTGGAGAAGGATTTCACCAATTGTGTGTATTTGATAAACCATCATAAGCCACTATTTATAGGCTAAATGGGAAGAAGGATGTGGTACAATTGGACACTAAGCATTGGTGAGAAATGGACACATGTAGGACACTATGGCTAAGGATAATTTGCCACATGGCATGGGTGTTAAATGGCATGTGGAAATGGGCATTTACATCATAATGTTTATAATACTCCTCCTTAAATGCCCATTTATATAAAGTATGTCTCGTTAAAACCTTACTAGGGAAAAACCCTATGAGATAAAAACCCTCGTGAAGGAAAAAGAGTACATATTTTATATAATACATTTACTCCTGCTTATGACGACATCACTTGAGATCTCTGAGTCTTCGCATCCCAATACTGTGAACCAATTTCTCAAATTTTGTAGTTGGTAATGCTTTTATAAATATGTCTGCCAAGTTATCTCTCGAACAAATCTGTTGTACTGAGATGTCTTTTTCTTCAAGGTCATGAGTGTAGAAAAGCTTTGGAGAGATATGCTTCGTTCTATCTCCTTTGATATATCCTCCTTTGATTTGAGTTATACATGTTGTGTTGTCTTCGTATAATATTGTTGGAGGATGTTTACTAGAAGACCATCCACATGTCTCACGAATGTGTTGTGTCATCGATCTTAGCCATACACATTCTCGACTTGCCTCGTGAATTGCGAGGATTTCAGCATGATTCGAAGAAGTGGTCGTGATGGTCTGTTTCACTGATCGCCATGATATAGCAGCTCCTCCACATGTAAATAGATAACCTGTCTAAGATCTAGGTTTGTGTGGATCAGATAAATAACCAGAATCTGCATAATTAACTAGATCAAAATTGGATTTGTTAGAATAAAATAAACTCATATCAATCGTCCCTTGAAGATATCGGAGTACATGTTTAACTCCGTTTCAATGTCTTTTTGTAGGACATGAAATATATCTAGCTAATAAATTTACTGAAAATGCAATATCTGGTATTGTGTTATTAACTAGATACATAAGTGCACCAATTGCTAAGATATGGTACTTCAGGACCAAGTAGTTCTTCATTATCATCTCGAGGTCGAAATATATCTTTCTTTACATCCAGTGAACGAACCTCCATTGGAATGTTCAATGGATGTGCTTTATCCATATAGAATCTTTTTAAGATTTTCTCTGTATAAGTTGATTGATGAACAAATATCTCATCTGTTAAATGTTCAATTTGCAAACCAAGACAAAATTTTGTTTTTCCAAGATCTTTCATCTCGAATTCTTTCTTAAGATATTCTATTGCCTTGGATAACTCTTCAGGACTTCCAGTTATATTTAAGTCATCAACATATACAATTATAATAGCAAATCCTGACTGAGATTTCTTTATAAAAACACACGGACATATTGGATTATTTTGATATCCTTCTTTCAACAAATATTCACTTAGGCGATTATACCATATTCGTCCTGATTGTTTTAATCCATATAATGATCTATGTAACTTTATTGAATACAATTCCCGAGAACTTGATTCATATGTTTCTGGTATTTTAAATCCTTCCGGGATTTACATATAAATGTCATTATCCAGAGATCCATATAAATACGTCGTGACTACATCCATTAGATGCATATCAAGTTTTTCATATACAGTCAGGCCAATCAAATATCTTAACGTTATTGCATCCACCACAGGAGAATATGTCTCCTCATAATCTATACCAGGCCTTTGCGAGAATCCTTGTGCAACAAGTCTCGCTTTATATTTTGTGCCTTCATTCTTTTCATTTCTTTTCCTTACAAATACCCATTTGTATCCCACAGGTTTGACACCTTCTGGTGTTTGGACTACTGGTCCAAAAACCTCACGTTTTGAAAGTGAGCTCAACTCTGCTTGGATTGCTTCTTTCCACTTCAACCAATCCTTTCTATGTTGACATTCTTCGATAGATTTTGGATCAAAATCGTCACTTTCATGAATAATATCGTGAGCAATATTATAAGCAAAAATGTTGTCAACAATGATATCATTTCGGTTCCATCTCTTTCCTGTTGTAACATAGTTTATAGAAATTTCATTATTATCCTCAAGCGTTTGATTTTCATCAATACTCTCTTGAGTAGTTGTATCTTGGATTTCTTCTGGAACATCCATACCTTTTATCGAATCATTTTGATTCTCAACTACTTTTCTTTTTCGAGGATTTTTATCTTTGGAACCCATAGGTCTACCACGCTTCTGGCGTGCTCCACACTCATTATTGACAACTTGTTCCTTTGGGATATCAATTTTTTATGGAGCATTTGTTGTTGGTATATATGATTTAGTCACCCTTTTAGCATCTGTGAATGCATCTGGTAATTGATTTTCTATATTTTGCAAATTAATTATCTTTTGAACTTCAAGTTCACATTGATCTCTACGAGAATCTAAATGAGATAATAATGATGCATTTGAAGGGAATACGAGTCCCGCAGCGGAAGCGATTGTGAATCGCGCGCTCTTGATTCAGTTACAACGATTTTATTCAAGAACATATACAACAAGATTAAGCATGTAAATATAATGGACAACAAGGAAAATTACCTTTGAAGAACCTTTCTTCAAGTGCTCCTCCTCTCTCACGATCAAGATCTCAGGAACACGAACTCGAATGAACACCGACACTACCACCGGATCTTCTCCGTTGTTCTCTAGGTGAGGGAGGAAAGTGGGTTCCCTTTAGGAGAGGTGAGGTGTTTTGTGAGAGAGATGTTTGTGTCTTGGAACATTTCTAACAACACAACAAAAGCTTGGAACCACTTTACCTAATTGCATCTCATGCAACCATATATATAGGGAAATAGGATTGAATTGACCATCCTACCCCTCCTTTATTTTCTCTTTAGTATATGGTTTATATGTGAATCTAATTCACATTAAAACTATATATTATATTACTTATATCATATATAATTGATATAACACCTCATGTATGAAATTGAACACTTCAATTTCATTCCTAACTTTATACCCTCAATATTACCATGTTGAGCTAACGGAGGGACCAAATGGACCTACAGTTCATGAGTCCAATGATGTGAGATTAACTGATCAAACTCTTTGATCCAGTTAATCAATATGCATTAACTACAAGTCACTCCACTATAGACTTGCAGCTGCACTCTCCTCACTGTAGATAATATTGTGTCCACTGATATAGCCATTACCCATGAGTCGACCCTTCACAGGTTGTTCGTAATTACAGCTGGATCAAATTACCGTTTTACCCATGTGATTACCTCTTTGTTCCTTAAGCCTCATTGATCCTCTAATGAACAACAAGTCTAAGGTCCTACCTCAGACTCATACCCTCATAGAAGGCGGGGCCCCGTTGTTCAAGACACGAGTCGGCTTCTTAAGGGAACAACCTATCTAATTCCTTAGTGTAGGAATGAGTGAATTCCATCTTACACGCTTAAGTTCCCACTACCCTTACGAGGTTCTCGTCCCCCGAGAAAGTAGGCTTATTGAGCCTGGCCATGTGCCACTCTCACCATACTAGTCTAACGACAAACCCCTATAAGCAGGAGTTCTTAACTTACTCAGGATTCAGGTCGAGTCACTAATGGCAATCTATAAATTACTAGTCTTATCCTGTTAACGGTGTTACACTGGTTAGACTAATAATTTGCGATCCGGTCTTGTATGAACTCTTCATACAGGATGCCCCCACTCGCATGTCAACTACATGAATGAGTTGGATTACCTCATTTGTACTAATTACAAAGTGGGTCGCATCCATGGTGTTACCAGAATGAGGTTTCCAACCTTATTTTTATACCATAAACCATTTAGGTTATATTCTTGAACTCAACCCAAATAGTGTCCACTACACTGATGTTCAAGATAAATGTTATAACCTTGGAGCTTAGTTTATTAGATTTATAAAGCAAGACTGTAATTCTATCAAAACAAATAACTCTTTATTTAATTGATCAAAATTACAGAAGTTTAGCATAAATCCCAACAATCTCTCACTTGACCTAAAGCTTGTGGAGTACAAAAACATTACAGTAATGTAAATACAATAAACTAGGGCATTTAAACCCCTTTGTACAAAATACTCCCACTTGCCCTAGTTGGGGAAGACTTGTAAACCTAGACCTTCTAGGTGACTCACAAAAACTTTAGCCGTGAGAGCCTTTGTAAAAGGATCAACAATATTGTGCTCTGAGGCTATCTTCGTGACAATCACGTCTCCTCTATGCACGATCTCTCAGATGAGATGATACTTCCGCTTTATGTGCTTTCCCCTCTTGTGACTTCGGGGTTCTCTCGAATTTGCCACTGCACCACTGTTATCGCAATACAGCGTGATGGGCAAAGTCAAATTTGGAACAACTTCCAAATTTAGCATGAATTTCCTTAACCAAACGGCCTCCTTAGCTGCTTTACAAGCTGCTACATATTCGGCCTCCATGGTGGAATCAGGTATGCATCCTTGCTTGACGGTTCGCCATACTACAGCTCCTCCGTTAAGAGTAGGGGTGTACATAAGTCGGGTTGGTCATTCCTTCAACCCAACCAACCCTATTCATGAGAGTAACCCAACCCAACCCAACCCAATATTTTCGAGTTGGGTTGGGTTGGGTCACCGGGTTAACTTTTTTATTTTTAATTATTTTTTAAATTATTTAAAATATTTTTTTCTTGAATTAATAACTAAAATCACATAAAATTCAAATATCAAACTTCAAAATCCATAACATCTTAACATTTTGTTAGAAGTCTAGAAGAAAACATAAGAAATTGACAAATAATTCATTTATAAGTATATATTTAATTAAAATTAAATTAAAAAAATATAAAATTTGAATTGGGTTGGGTTGGGTTGAGTCAACCCGAGCCTAAAAGGCCCAACCCGAGAACCGACCCAAACTTTTCGGTTCTCCAAACTTCTAACCCAACCCAAACTGAAAAAAAATATAACCCTACCCAACCCTTACGATTTGGGTTGGGTAGTCCGGGTTTGTCGGGTTACCGTGTTACTTGTACACCCCTAGTTAAGAGTGAATCTCGACCTCGATGTAGATTTCCAAAATCTTTATCACCGAAAGTCGAAATCCGTGTATCTCGTAAGATCAAATCCTTAGCCCCATACACAAGCATGTAGTTCCTTGTTCTCCAAGATACTTAAGGATTGTTTTAACCGTTGTCCAAAGTTCAAGTCCTGGATTAGATTGATACCTCACCACCATTCCAACTACAAAAACAGGATGTCGGGCCTAGTACACAACATGGCGTACATCGGGCTCCCAACAAATGATGCATAAGGAATCCGTCTCATATCCTCAACTCCTTGAGGTGTCTTAGGGAACTGTTCCTTAGACAAATGAATTTCATGTCTAAAAGGCAACAAGCCCCTTTTGGAATCTTGCATCTTAAACCTTGACAACACTTTGTCTATGTAAGATGCTTGAGACAAGGCTAGTGTTTTATTCTTGCAGTTCCGGACAATCTGGATCCCAAGAACAAATCGTATCACCCAAATCTTTCATTTGGAATCACAGAGCTAGCCATTCCTTGATGTCGATGAAGATAACCTACATCATTCCCAATGAGTAGGATATCATCCACATAGAGAATTAGGAATGCGACAGAACTATTGATGATTTTCTTGTAGACACAAGGTTCATCATCATTCTGGTAAAAATCATAAGATTTGATTGCCTCATCAAATCTTATATTCCAGGACCTAGAAGCTTGTTTCAGTCCATAAATTGACCTTTTAAGCATGCAAACCTTTTGCTCTTGTCCTGGTGCAATGAACCCTTTGGGTTGGTCCATGTAGATGTTTTCCTCAAGATTGCCATTCAAAAAGGTTGTCTTGACATCCATTTGCAATACCTCATAGTCATAATATGCGGCAATGGCTAGAAGGATTCGGATAGACTTTACCATAGCAACAAGTGAAAAGGTCTCCTCATAGTCGACCCCTTCAACCTGCGTATAACCCTTTGCTACTAGTCTAGCTTTAAAGGTTTGCATCTTCCCATCTACACCACGCTTCCTCTTGTAGATCCACTAACAACCTATAGGTTTTACCCCATCAGGCTTATCGACAAGATCTCAAACAGAATTGAAGTACATAGACTCCATTTCTTGGTCCATGGCTATGACCCATTTGTCTTTGTCTTTGTCAACCATTGCTTGATTATAAGTCAATGGATCCTCGCAGCTTGTCATCCGATATAACAACTTGGGTTTCATTAAAACCATGTAACAGTCAAGTCAGACATAACTCTCCCACTACGTCGAGGCATACTCAACTCTTGAGATGGACTCTCTTGACTAGACAAAATAGTATCAACAACTCTTGTTGACGTACTAGTGTTCTTATTAGCAACCTTTGCTATTGTTCCGTCTAACTCACTCAACACAACTTTACTTTTTGGTTTGTGGTCCCTTATGTGGTCCTCCTCTAAGAAAATGGCATTTGTCGACACAAAAACCTTGTTTTCCTTAGGATCATAGAATAAACCACCTTTTGTTTCTTTTGGGTATCCTACGAATAGGCATAATTTTGAACGTGAATCCAACTTCTTTGGATTTGTCACAAGCACATGTGATGGACAGCCTCATATTCTAAAGTGACATAAACTACCTTTACGTCCTTTCCAGAGTTCAAATGGTGTTTTAGACACACTTTTCGAGGGCACATTATTCAAAATGTATACTGCAGTCTCCACTGCGTAACCCCAAAAGGAACTAGGGAGATGAGCATAACTCATCATTGATCGAACCATGTCCAACAAGGTTCTATTTCTCCTTCCGATACACCGCTTTCTTTGTGGTGTGCCGGAGTCGAGAGTTGGGATGTAATTCCATGTTCTATCATATAGTTCTAGAATTTTAAATCCATGTACTCTCCACCTCGATCAGATCGAAGTGTTTTAATAGTTTTACCTAATTGATTTTCAACCTCAATCTTGAATTCCTTGAACTTTTCAAGTGCTTCAGACTTGTGGTGCATTAGGTAAATATGCCCAAATCTGGAATAATCATCTATAAAAGAGATGAAATATTCATATCCTCCCCTGGCTTTAACATTCATCGGACCACAAAGGTCTGAATGTATAAGCTCAAGAGTTTCTTTGGCTCTATAACCTTTTCCACTAAAAGATCTTTTAGTCATTTTGCCTTCTAGGCAGGATTCACATACTGGCAAAGAATTTTCTTCTAATGAGATTAATGTGACCTAATCTTAGATGCCAAAGATGAGCATTTTCTTTAGGAGAAATTTTACGTTTCTTAGTTTGTGCATTTGCAGTTTTAAATAATTCAGTGTTCAAAACCATTTTGACTAAATTAGGCCTTAAAACATATAATCCATTTTCTAATGAAGCTGAACATATTTCTAAACCTTTCTTCAAAATAAACACTTTCTTAATAGAAAAGAAAGAAGAAATACATTGTTCTATAAGGAAAGAAATGGAAATAAGGTTTCTAGTAAACCCTGGTATCACTAATATATTGTCCAACAATACATATTTCTTGCCAAAATAAAACTTCATTGTGCCTCTCACTCACAAATGAGACGACTTCTCCATTTCCAACTCGGAGTGTTATCTCTCCTTGTCAGATTCTTCTTTGCTAGAATCAATTCCTCAAAAGAAGAGCAAACATGATTAGTGGCGCCTGAATCAAGTATCCAAGCAGTTTTATCGTTATCCACTAAACAAGCTTCTAGGTAAAGTAAATCATATTTACCTTTCTTCTTCTTTTCTGCAATGTACTTCAGACAGTCCGTTTCCAATACCCGCCTTCGTTGCGGTGGAAACACTTTCCTTTGTCAAAGAACGTCTTTGACTTTCTTGCCCTTATGGGCGCAACTTTGTCACTGTTTCCTTTACCAACCTTTCTTCATTCATGTTCTTCTTCTTCCCTTCAAAGTTAGAAGAAGATGAAGCCACTATTTTTGTCTCGGCAGGTCGAACCTCCGTGATAACTCCTACTGGAAACATTTGCCTTACCTTTCGATCCCTGAATTTTCATCAAAGATTGAAAGGTCTGGAGTTCATTCAGAAGGGAGGTAAGGTTAAAAGTAAGCTTGTTCATAACAACATTACTTCTAAATCTGCGCAGAAAATTATCCGGAAGGGTTTCGAAATGAAGTCGACTTTTTCGACTCATCGATGGAAGCACCATTCGACTCGCGATGTTAAAGTGCACCATCATATCTAGGACATGATCCCAAATGGATGTACCCTCCGCATCCTCGAGTTGAATATGGACTTTAAGAATTATGTCGGGCTTGTGTGGACCGTTGTCCAAACATACCCTACATGTAATCCATGATTTCCTTGGCGGTAATCATGCCCTCATGCTTCTTGGCTAATATGTCGGACATACTTGCCAAAGCATGTAGACCTTGGCCTTATCATTGGCCTTGATCTATCGATCATATGCATCACGAACATTTCGTGACGCATTCGAGTCTGGCACCTAAGAACACTCCTCAGTTAGCACAAACTTCAGATCATCCACTACAAATATAGTGTTGAGTTTGTTTTTCCATGTCATCATATTCTCTCCAGTTAACTTTTCCGCACCCAATAAGGAAATTATAGAGCTAGACATTTTGCTGAAAAATTACAAACAAACTTGTATGAGTTTCTTGCTATAACTCTAATCCAATCATGTTTCAGCTAATTATCAAATGATTCCTAGGACATTTATAATTTGCAATGATACTCCAAAGGTTTAGAATGTATGACACCGAAGGGTAATCAAAAACACTCCTCCTCTGGATCAAGACACTCTTGACCAAAACCTAATGTCAGAATAACTCTTATTCCTATAGGTTTTAGTTACCATTTTTCGGTCTTGATACATACACAACTTATGTACCCCGTAAGTGTAACCCTTTGTCTTTAGATCCCAGAGTCTCCATCTAATAAAATTCACCGAAGGGAGGACTAGATTGAAAAATAGTCTAAGGAAATCTTTATCCCTTTCGGGTGTCTACTGTGTTCGATCCCCTATGATCAAACCCTCCGAAGGGATTGTCTTGTCCAGGCCAAACTAGCATGCTGACCATAGTGGTCTAACGGTGTAAACCAACAAAAGAGACCGTAGGTTTTGTTTTCACTAAACCTGCTCTCACTCACTATAAGTACCCTCTCCATTCACCTTGATATTGACTCATACAAACACCATCCAAAGGGGGATGCTCCCGTTTGCGCCACGAGGCCAAGTATGAGTCTCACGGTGTGAACTTCCCGGAGATAGCGCAGGTGGAAAAATATGTATCTCATACACTTTTCCTCCCATTGAATACTTTAAAGTTTATAGGAATCTTACTTAGGCTAAAAACCTGGCTAATGGTTTTACCTAACTCTATCAATATAACTCTTATATCGATAATCAATATAACTCTTATATTGATTTTATCCTAAGTGTGTTAATATAACTCCTTATATTAAACCTACGATTTCTAGTTTATTAACCTCTTAATAAACCCGCTGACGCTACTGTAATTTATAAACTCTCTGATTAAATTTCACTCCCGTGCCGGTTCCTCCTAGGGTGTTCCGCTTCCGCACCTTTAAATATCCCAGCCTAGACAGAACTTTCCTTAGACAGAGTTCCTCTTTTAATCATAGTTTATAAATTACTTGGTTCCTAATTCTAATCTAATTAGAACTAGATAACCTAAGGTCTATTATTTCCACGTTCTAAACATTTTAAAACTAATAATTAACCTTAGGTGACATGCATACTATGTTATAGTGATTGATCATTCATCACATGAATAATAAGACATACATAGCATATTCATCTCATGATATATAATGCATGTCAATGTTGTCCATAAATTAATATAACAACTTTATATTAATTAATCATGCAAACTATATAATATAACTCTTTATATTATAAATGTTGCATGAAAATGCTTAACCTAAGGTGGGATTTCTAAAATAAGAGCATACATTATGCATGGCAATAATTACACAACAATTGCAAAATTTAAATAGCAAAATTAGACCAATTTTGGCACCCTAAAATTAATTTTAAATAATATAATCTAATTATATTAATTAAAATTAATTAATTAAATATAAATTAAATATAAAATATTTTTATATTTAATATATAATAAAAAAAACGTTTTTCGTCCGTTTGAAGTTGCTGAGAAACGCCTCCAGCGTTGCAACGCTACGCCTTGTCCGTTTCGCCGTTGAGCGCGCGTTGCGGCACGCCTTTGGCGTTAACGCTTCCCTCCTATGCGTGCCTCCTCCCGCAAGCGCAGCGTTGCAACGTCAATAAACAGTGTTGCAACGCTACACACAGCGACAAAGATATGGAATCACCTATTCCAAGCTCGTTTTTTTGCTCCGATCTTTTCAGCAACTACCTTGCCTCAATCGACACGGACTTACAGACTCGATTTACATAATAAAATGCCCAAAACAATAGGCCCTTACATTGAACGATTCAATAAAAAATGTAAATCTAAGTGCCAAAATTGAAACCATCTAATTTGCAAAATCGTTCATACATCTCATGCAAAAACAGTAAATCTCACCTCGTTCTTGAAAAATCCAGAACATAAATCAAGAACGCAATTGAGCTCTGATACCAATTGAAGGGAATACGAGTCCCGCAGTGGAAGCGATTGTGAATCGCGCGCTCTTGATTCAGTTACAACGATTTTATTCAAGAACATATACAACAGGATTAAGCATGTAAATATAATGGACAACAAGGAAAATTACCTTTGAAGAACCTTTCTTCAAGTGCTCCTCCTCTCTCACGATCAAGATCTCAGCAACACGAACTCGAATGAATACCGACACTACCACCGGATCTTCTCCGTTGTTCTCTAGGTGAGGGAGGAAGGTGGGTTCCCTTTAGGAGACGTGAGGTGTTTTGTGAGAGAGATGTTTGTGTCTTGGAACCTTTCCAATAACACAACAAAAGTTTGGAATCACTTTGCCTAGTTGCATCTCATGCAACCATATATATAGGAAAATAGGATGAAATTGATTATCCTACCCCTCCTTTATTCTCTCTTTAGTATATGGTTTATATGTGAATCTAATTCACATTAAAACTATATATTATATTAATTATATCATATATAATTAATATAACACCTCATGTATGAAATTGAACACTTCAATTTCATTCCTAACTTTATACCCTCAATATTACCATGTTGAGCCAACGGAGGGACCTAATGGACCTACAGTTCATGAGCTCCAATGATGTGAGATTAACTGATCAAACTCTTTGATCCAGTTAATCAATATTCATTAACTACAAGTCACTCCACTATAGACTTGCAGCTGCACTCTCCTCACTGTAGATAATATTGTGTCCACTGATATAGTCATTACCCATGAGTCGATCCTTCACAGGTTGTTCGTAATTACAGCTGGGTCAAATTACCATTTTACCCATGTGATTACCTCTTTGTTCCTTAAGCACCACTGATCCTCTAATGAACAACAAGTCTAAGGTCCTACCTCAGACTCATACCCTCATAGAAGGCGGGGCCCCGTTGTTCAAGACACGAGTCGCTTCTTGAGGGAACAACCTATCTAATTCCTTAGTGTAGGAATGAGTGAATTCCATCTTACACAGTTAAGTTCCCAGCTACCTACGAGGTTCTGTCCCTGAGAAAGTAGGCTTATTGAGTCGGCTACAGGCCACTCTCACCCATACTAGTCTAACGACAAACCCCTATAAGCAGGAGTTTTTAACTTGCTCAGGATTCAGGTCGAGTCACTAATGACCATCTATAAATTACTAGTCTTATCCTCACAATCTGGTTACACTACACTAGTTAGACTAATAATTTGCGATCAGGTCTTGTATGAACTCTTCATACAGGATGCCCCCACTCGCATGTCAACTACATGAATGAGTTGGATTACCTCATTTGTACTAATTACAAAGTGGGTCGCATCCATGGTGTTACCAAAATGAGGTTTCCAACCTTATTCTTATACCATATACCATTTAGGTTATATTCTTGAACTCAACCCAAATAGTGTCTACTACACTGATGTTCAAGATAAATGTTATAACCTTGGAGCTTAGTTTATTGGATTTATAAAGCAAGACTGTAATTCTATCAAAATAAATAACTCTTTATTTAATTGATCAAAATTACACAAGTTTAGGGCATAAATCCCAACAGCATTCCATGTAATTTCTTTTTCCAACTTCTTAATTTCTCCCCCTAATGTTGGAAAATTTGTCTCATTAAAATGACAATCAGCAAATCATGCAATAAATACATCACCCGTCAGGGGTTCAAGATATTTAATAATTGATGGGAAATCATATCCAACATATATTCCTAACCTCCTTTGAGGACTCATCTTAGTACGTTGTGGTGGAGCAATTGGAACATATACTGCACATCCAAAAGTTCTCAGATGGGATATATTTGGTTGTTGGCCATAAGCTAATTGCATGGGGGAATATTTATTATAGGTTACTGGCCTAATACGTAATAATGATGCGGCGTGTAAAATAGCATGACCCCAGACCGATGTAGGGAGTTTAGCTCTCATAAGCAATGGTCTTGCAATTAATTGTAGACGTTTTATAAATGATTCTGCTAGACCATTTTGTGTATGAACATGAGTTACAGGATGTTCAACACTTATCTCAATTGACATACAATAATTATTAAAAGTTTGGGATGTAAATTCACCAGCATTATCAAGTCGAATCGTCTTAATTGTATAATCAGGAAATTGTGCTCTTAACTTAATTATTTGAGCAAGTAATCTTGCAAATGTAAGATTTCGACTTGATAATAAGCATACATGTGACCATCTACTGGATGCGTCAATTAATATCATAAAATATCTAAATGGACCACTTGGTGGGTTAATAGGTCCACAAATATCACATTGAATTCGCTCTAAAAATGCAGGTGATTAAATGCCCACTTTAGCTGGTGATGGTCTAATAATTAATTTTCCTAGAGAGCAAGCATCACATGACAACTCATTGGATTGAAGAATCTTCTGGTTCTTTAAAGGATGTCCATGTGAATTCTCAATAATTTTCCTCATCATTATCGATCCTGGATGACCCAGTCGATCATGTCAAACACTGAATATTTCTGGATTCATGAACTTCTGGTTCATTGTTGCATAACTTTCGATTACTCGTATATGAGTATAATATAATCCAGAAGAAAAAGCTGGCAGTGTTTCCAATATACGTTTTTCATGTGAAACAATAGATGTGATATAGAGATACTCTATATTATTTTTACGATCAGTTTCAACATGATAACCATTATTACGTATATCTTTGAAACTCAATAAATTTCTCTTTGATTTGCTAGAGAACAAAACATTATTAATTGAAAATTTTGTTCCTCTAGGCAAGATAAAACTTGTTTTTCCAAAACCTTCAATCAGGTCTGCAGAACCTGATATAGTATTGATTTTTGCTTCCAGCATTGTCAATTTAGAAAAATATTTTCTGTTTATGAGTATCGTGTGTATAGTTGCACAATCTGCCAGACATAAATCCTCATTGCTCATTTTCGGATTACTCAACATATTGAAATTGTTCATATTTCTTCATTGATAAGAAAAGAAAAGCGATTACAAAAAGTCCTAAATATATATACAAAAACAAGAAAAACATATTATAATTACAAGCAGTATTTAATTATATATCTTCATAAAACATCTTTACTTGTTTGATTGCATCAATTTTCTCTCCAGGAGATTCAAAATAATCAGCCACATCAAGATGCGCCATATTAGAGGGGCCAAATACATCATCTTCTTGAATGGCAAGATTCACCTCCACATTCTTCCCTTTTCCTTTTTCCTTCAGGGAAGCTTGATAGAGATCAACAAGGTGTTTTGACGTCTTTACAGTGCGTGACTGGTGCCAGTCATTCCATGCGGAAACATTTATGTTCATCATCTTTTGAACTCTTATCTTGTGGAGTCTTGTCTTTACGATCATCATTTCGTGTGGGTTTCTTAAAATTATAATGCCCACCACGAAAATAGGTATTTATTCCTCTACCGCGGTCCTGACCTCGACCACGATTATTGAAATTCACAACATTCACTTGTGGAATGGTGTTGCTCAGATTAGTCGAGATTCATGATTTTTCATTAATAGCTCGTTATTTTGTTCAGCCACGAGAAGACATGAAATTAGTTATGAATATTTTTTAAAGCCTTTATCTCGATATTGCTGCTGCAAGAGCATATTCGAGACATGAAAAGTGGAGAATGTCTTCTCTAACATATCAACATCAGTAATCCTTTCTCCGCATAATTTTAATTTTGAACTAATTCTGAATAGTGTGGAATTATATTCACTTACTGATTTGAAGTCATGCAACCTCAGGTGCATCAATTCATAACGAGCTTTTGGAAGAATAACTGTTTTTTTATGATCGTACCTTTCTTTCAAACCTTGCCATAGAATGTAGGGATCTTTTATTGTAAGATACTTCATTTTCAATCCCTCGTGAAGATGATGGCGAAGAAAGATCATGGCTTTGGCTTTTTCTTGATTTGATGCATCATTTCCTTCTTTAATTGTTTCTTCAAGATTCATGGAATCTAAATGAATCTCAGCACCAAGGACCCATGACAAGTAGTTATTTCCATTAATATCCAAGGCCGCAAATTCTAATTTTGCAAGATTTGTCATAGTAATACTATATAAAAAGAAATTGTATTTACATTAGGAAATCAATTAAATATGCAAAATAACATTTTATTATTAAAAAGAAATGACTTACCCGGAGGACCTACCTTCAGTGAAAATAGGATGAAAATCGGGTAGAAAAATCGGTAGAGCTTCGTGCTGATAACGTGTTGTGGAAAAAGGATGGAAACCGGGTATAATTTTACCAATATTTAAATAGTATAATAATATATTTATAATAATAATAATAATAATTCAAGTGTTTTGAAAATGGAATATATATATATATATATATATATATATATATATATATATATATATAATATAAACAAAAGAGAGTGGGAATTTATGGAAAATTAAATAAAGACTAAATTAAAGAGAAAGTGGAAGAGAATGGAGAGAATTGGAGAAGGATTTCACCAATTGTGTGTATTTGATAAACCACCATAAGCCACTATTTATAAGCTAAATGGCAAGAAGGATGTGGTACAATTGGACACTAAACATTGGTGAGAAATGGACACATGGAGGACACTATGGCTAAGGATAATTTGTCACATAGCATGAGTGTTAAACGACATGTGGAAATGGGCATTTACCTCCTAATGTTTATTAGTAAATTTAATATTGAGTCAATTTTGTTGTTATTAAATCAAGAGACCCAATCATCAAATTTAAAAAAGAGAACCCACCATTATTACTTTCCACTAGCCAAATGGACAAAAGCATCTGCCCATCATTTTGGCCTCGTACATTCCTCTTTTTTTAGAGAGAGAAAAAAAACAAAATTCATTTGGTTTAAATATTATATATATTCTTATTTAATTCTTTTAACTTTTTAATATATATTTTAATCTTTTAAAAAATTATTAATCATATAAGAAATTGGTTTTTTTTATACGTTAAATAACTTCGATTGAAATCTAGATTTCAGAAAGAAAAACTTCTATTTTGATTAATAATATAAAACAAGCTTCCATAATGAACATCAGAATTATGAATTACATCCCAATAAAAAAAAAAAAAATAAGTCTTCATTTCATAACCATTTGATTTTTAGTTTTTAAAAATTAAACCTATAAATACTATTCTCATCTAAGGATTTACTTGTTTTGTTATCTACTTTTTACCTATATTTTTAAAAACCATGTCATGTTTTAAAAACTAAAAAAAAATAGTTTTCAAAAACTTATTTTTGTTTTTAGAATTTGACTAAGAATCCAAATATTTTCTTGAGGGAGACAAAAACCATGATAGAGAAATTGAAAACTTCCAATTAATAGTATGATCCGTTGAACAGATCGATATAGGCTCATTGACCCTAGGTGATCGTGGAAACCCTTAGAATTAACTTATAAATATACAGGCTTTAATGGTCTTGAACACATCATGCTTCTTGAGTAATCTCCTATTCAGTGGCGGATCCATAATTTGTATCGAGGGGGACTTGAACCTGAGACTTGAGAGGAGGCTGATGAAGTATTTACAATTATGCCAGAAGGTTTTTTTGTTATTTGATCTGACTTTTTCTATACATATTATTAAAAGTAAAAAATTTGAGGGGGGCTCGAGCCCCCCTAGGCCTATGGGGAATCTGCCCCTGCTCCTATTCCTCATCTTATAGTACGGATTGTCCATCTTTAGTCTAAGTTACCTAATTAAAAAAAAAAAAAAAAAAAAAAAAAAAAAAAAAAAAAACTCAAACCATGCATATTTTATCATAGAAAGGTGTGATAATTCCACCTTATCAATTCTAGTAATTTAGGCTTTGTTTGATAATTATTTAGGTCTCGTTTGATAACCCTTTTTTTTTAGTTTTTAGTTTTTTAAATTTAAACCTAAAAATACTACTACCAATGAGTTTATATGTCTTATTATCTACTTTGTACCTATCTTTTCAAACCAAACTAACTTTTGAAAACTAAAAAAATAATTTTAAAAAACTTGACTTTGTTTTTAGAATTTGGCTAATAGTTCAAATGTTTAGTTAAGGGAGATGATCTCTCTATTGTAGAGAAATTAGGTGAAAATAAGCTTAACTTTCAAAAACTAAAAACAAAAAATAAAATGGTTATCAAACGGAGCCTTAGTTTTTTATTTTTGAAAAGTGTGCTTGTTTTCTCACAATTTCTCTACAATAATTTTCATCTTCTCTACCATGATTTTCATCTTCATTTGAGAAAACATTTGAATTCTTAGCCAAATTCCAAAAACAAAAACAAATTTTTGAAAACTATTTTTTTTAGATTTCAAATTTTGGCTTAATTTTTGAAAACACGTCTAAAAAGTAGATAAGAAAACATGAAAAGTTGGTAGTGAAAGTAGTATTTATAAGTTTGATTTTAAAAAACCAAATAGTTATCAAACGGACAATACTTGATATATCTATTTAATTTTGAGTAATTACTCTCATAAATAGATCCTATGAAATTGATCAAGTTTTTAAAGTTTGTTTTTCTAACCATCTCTCCCAATATCTGTTCACACACCAGCCACAACCCAACAAACCTCCAAAAGAAGGGAATGAGAAAAGGCAACAATTTTATATCTCTACCAAATGCCTCCAAAAGGAGGAAAATGAAGAGATCTTGGTCAAATAAATACGACTTGAAGCTAATCCAATGCTTTCAGATTGGGTTTAGTCGACCTTTTATATTAAATTTATTTATAATTTACGGAACTTTTAGTTCATAGCCTTTTTAGAGAGAAAATTGTACGGAAGACTCCTTTTCATGTGAATTGATGTGATTTGACTCATGTTCTGAAATTAATGACATATAACCTCTTTTGTACTGTGCAAATTACCGTAAAGGCATCGTATTCTGACTGTAGCTCTCTCGCTCATGATAGTAATAAAGTTGTCAAAATTCTGGAGAAAATAAAAAAAAAAACAAAAATCGCATTATAGTTGACTCGCTCTCGCTCTACCTCTGCTACTCCAACTCTTTTCTGACATTTTTCCTTATCATTTTTTCTTTATATTTTTGGCCACTCATTTGAGCGAGAGCGAGAGCGAGACAACGAGAGCGAGCATGTTTCTGCGTACGAGAGCGTGAACAAGAAAAACCGCTTCATATTACCCTTATGAGTAATTTTGTGTGCATTGCCACGTCAGAATGGGTCATATTTCATTATTTTGAAATGTCAGGTCAAATGTCATTAATGCGCGGGAAAACGAGTTATCCGTACGAAAACCCCCTGTTTGGAATAGTTTTTGGAAAAAGTATATAATTTTTTAAAACACAATTAATTTTTCTACCTCAATTAATAATTTAAAGCAAGTTTAGTATACTTCTCGAATGATTTTAGATGATCAAAAGTAATTTTTAGAAAAAATAAAGATTCCTTTAGTTTAACTTTCCAAGTATTTAATTTTGGAAAAAAAATCATTTTAATAATAAAAATTATAGTGTTTGGTAACCACTCAAAATGAGTTTTTATAAAATGAATTTAGAAATAAGTTATTTTGGGCAAAACAGTTGAAATCAATAAAGTAAATTAAATTATAGTGTTTAGCTCATACTTTGGAGGGTGTGCATTGCCTCTTTTAAGCAATTTGGGCCTTTTGAATTCCTTGTGGGTCGTGTTTGTGAGTGATACGGATTTTTTATGTGCAACAAATTTAAAAATTATTTTTGAAGAAACTTTTGAGAGATAGATTATAAAAAAAATGACTTTGAAGTGCTTAGTCGAAAATCTTCAAAAATATGTATTAATGAAAAAAAATATATATTTGTAATTAATATAACCACTTTTTTGATATAGTACAACAAACAAGTTTTATTATTTAAAATATGTTTTAAGAAAAGGTAAGATATAAAAATATTTTTATTGAAAATATTTTTTTAAAAATAGTAAGTATTCCAAACAAATTTCTAGACTTGATTAAGTAGGGTAATTTTGAGCTCGTACCATTATACATAAAATCAAAATATAGCTAACCAATATATGAGGAATCATTAAATACAACTTTTAAGACTTGTCAATTTCAATAAAACTCTAGAGACTCTATAGTGTTGTCTTTCTTTGAATTCCATTAATATTGTATATGGGGTTTGGTATGAAATTCAATAAACACATGAAAATGTTATTTCATAATTCTTCAAATGGGACTATACTAAAAAAATAAAAAAGATTATTATAAGTATAAAATTTAATTTAATAAAATAAAAAGCTTAGGATTAAAATTGAAAGACGCATCGATAAATTTTCAATTTTCTCTATATTAAATATGAATATGATGAGTCAAAAAGAGTGGGGAGATGAGAAAAGGGAAGGAAGATTGGGGAAGAGAGATATAATAGAGAGGAGGTCCACGTGCACCTACTATATATATAAATACATTTATTTATTAATTCAATATCACTTCAATCGTTTTCATTGTGCTTTTATATAATGAGAGAGATCCAAAAGGCTCTTTACTAGTATTTTCTTTGGATGATCATACATAACTATATATGGCAGGTTTTTATACATAGATATGTATTTATGATGCAAAGTTATTTAATTTGAGTTATAATAGTCTTTATTTGGAGTGCATAGTATTTCATAAACTATTATATAATACATGTGTATTATAACATGCACCCTAAATCAGTACTATTTTATTATGAAGTCATTTATTTTCTATTAAAATAACTAATGACCATTTGTTACCATTTAAACTTTCTAGATTTAGAATTTTAATCCAAAGTTTAAATAAAATCATAGGTGAGAAAATAAAAATCCTAATAAGATTAGCACTATAATTATATAATTTTTAGAGAATATGACATAAACATTTTACATTACAACTATGAATATGGAGATTTTTTAATCCTTAATTAAGAGAAGTTGTCAATATTGTAATTAGCTTAGTTATATTAAGTATTGGATAAATTTTGTTGTTAGTGAAGGTGAACCTTTTCCAATCATTGAATTTAAAAGAGAGAATCTACCATTATTACCTTCCACTAGCCAAATGGACAAAAGCATCTACCCATCATCTTGGCCTCATACATTCCTCATTTTTCTAAAAAAAGAATTAATTTGGTTTAAATATTATGTCTATTCTTATTTAATTTTTTAACTCTTAAATATATTTTTTAATCTTTTAAAAAATTATTAATCATACTTGCAATTGGTTTTGTATATGTTAATAACTTTGTTTTGAATCTAGACCAGTTACAAAATGTAACATCCATCAAAATTTACGTTTAAATACCCTTTCAAAAAAAAAAGTTTAAATTCTTATATATAAAAGTAAGTGAACAAGAAAACACATTTTTCGATTATGATTTTTTTCGCTCTCTATAATTATACTCGTTACTTCGTAGAGTCTTATCGGTGAGTTGTTTTGAACTAACTTTGAAACTGGAAATAGATTTTCTCTCAATCTAACCATGTACAACTGTCAAATTACAATGAGCCTCCTAAAATTTATCTAGTAGATTTATGTCGTTAAATGTATGAGAGAAAAACTACAAAAATATTTTGAATTATATTCAAGATAACAAAGTATTAAATTTATGATATCAATATAAGAGGCGAATCAACATTTATATTATATCATAGAAAAAATAAAAATAAAATAGAACATAAAATTAATAAAAACTTATTTAAAAATGATAAAATTTTTGTTGATTGAAATATTTTTTAAAATTTTTATTTATAATATTTTATGGATATTTTTATCAACATTTTTATAAAATCGAGATATCACATTTTCACGATATTCACAATCATTAAGCAAAAGTCACGTTGCATTTTATTGAATAATTTTATTAGTATTGGCATTGAATAATCTCATCTCCAGGCATGATCCCCAATGACATATATAATATAATAATAGCCAACGGCACACCATACGCCGCGTTAGAGACGATTTTACATCTTTGTCCTCCCCTTCTTCTTCTTCTTCTTCTTCTCCTTCTTCTTCATCTTCTTCAGCGTTTCTCTCTCCAGTTTATCATCGACTCGTCGCCGGGATGTCACCGGCGCCGGAACTCGTACCTCTACTGCCGGCGCCGAAGCCGGCACCGAGGACTGCCTCGGTCTCTGGCGCCGTGTTCAACATCTCCACCAGCATCATTGGCGCTGGAATCATGTCCATTCCCTTCGCTCTTAAGGTCCTCGGCATAATCCCCGCCCTCGTCCTCATCGTGCTCGTCGCTTTCATGACTGATATTTCTGTCGAGATTTTGCTCAGATTCACTCATTCCGGCGACTCCACCACCTACGCCGGCCTGATGAAGGAGTCATTTGGCCCGATTGGTTCCATTGCTACGCAAGTTTGTGTCATGATTACCAATCTCGGTTGCTTGATTATGTACCAGATTATAATAGGTAGGTTTTTTCGGACTTTGGAGATCTCATCAATCGCTTGTTGATTTTACTTCTTTTTTTATTTTTTTATAGTTTGATAGGTAGAAATTAGGGCTGGAATTGGCAATTCTTCATTATCTGATTGGCGTGGCGGCCATGGATTTTAGGGAGATGATTCGTGAAATCGCTAATTGTTTTCGATTCTCTTGTATTTCTCTGA
The DNA here is from genome assembly GCA_036507285.1 of Trichosanthes cucumerina. Taxonomy (NCBI): domain Eukaryota; kingdom Viridiplantae; phylum Streptophyta; class Magnoliopsida; order Cucurbitales; family Cucurbitaceae; genus Trichosanthes; species Trichosanthes cucumerina. The sequence goes on from CM071838.1 coordinate 15,670,616, forward strand.
GTTTGAGATGAATTTTTCCGATTGATTCTCGTAATCGATGCTGTACGGTTAATCTCTGGTTTTTCTCTGTGTTTGTTTGATCTGTGGAATTTCCAGGGGACGTGTTCTCGGGAAATAAGGAAGGGGAAAAAGTGCATTTGGGAGTTTTACAAGAATGGTTTGGGGATCACTGGTGGAACGCCAGAGAGTTGTCCATCCTTTTCACTGCCGTCTTCATTCTGCTTCCTCTGGTTCTTTTCCGACGAGTCGGTCAGTAACCGTAAACTACGGAATCACAACTGATGACTTTTTTTTCTTTGTTCTTGTTAAATTTAATAGCGATCGTTTTGGATTCTACGATGCGTTTCAGATTCTCTGAGATTCAGTTCGTTTGTATCGGTTGTTCTGGCCGTCGTTTTCGTTGGGATAAGCTCTGTAATGGCGATCATGGCGATCGTTCAAGGAAAAACGAAGAGCACCAGATTGATACCGAAGCTGGACAAGGACACCTCCTTCTTCGACCTTTTCACAGCTGTACCAGTTCTTGTCACAGCCTTCACTTTCCATTTCAATGGTACGCAAGAACATACCAAACCTTATCCTTTAAAAGAAACTGGTTGGTCAGTTCCGTTTGGTTCGGTTCGGCTCTCTATTGAACCGAACCAACAGAAAATTAAGTGTTGTGTTGTTATTATCATAATATTAAAATTCGATCAACATGTCAGACATTCACACGGGTTCGTGATTTAACATCGACATAGGAGATAATGGACGATTTCATTATAACATACAAAATCAATGAAATATTAAAAAAATAGCAACAAAATAGAACTTAAAGGTGACTATTTAAAAATAGTAAAATGTTTATTTATTAAATTATTGAATTTTTTATTTTAAATTCTTTTTAAAAGTATCCATCCATATCGACATTTCCATAAAACTGAAACTTCGATATTTTCGTTGACAAAGTATCAGAACTCAAACATGGTGTGGGATAGCAGGATCATGGAGTGAAGTTTCCTTTGCATGTGGAGTATGAAGTGATAATGAGCATACACTCACAAAGATGAGAATATTGACATCGACATTAATATAGATATCAAGATTTTACTAATCTTATTATTAGTATTTTTATTTATATTAAGATTAATAGATGATATTTTTTATGTTTTATAAGTAATTATAAAAGATATCGATTAACGGATATTTTAGATATATCGACTAACTTTAATCCTTTATGCGGAAGGATTTAGATGATTATTGATTAATACTTTTGGTTGGTTTGGTTTACTATTCGGTTTTAATACTCTAACTTAAAATGGACCGATTTTGATCGGTTTTTACAATATAATAAACCAAAATGGACTGTTCGTGGGTCGAACTGACCGGTCGGTTTTCATTTTGGGTTAGTTTCATTGGTTTTTGCCGTTTTTAATTTGCTACCCTATTTGAAAGAAATAGTGAGAATTGTTTCATTGTTTTTCATTTTTATGTTTTATGCTTTTTTAGAAGAAAAGTAGAATGATTTTCTTTTCTGCTCCATTGTATGGGAAGCATTGATACTTCTCTACATTACATTTATTGCGACAATTATTTTATTTGAAACATGTTTCCTGTCCTTTATTAATTGAGCCCCGCCCCTTTTTCGTTTATTTTTTATTTTTAGTTTTTGAAAATTAAGCCTAACATTACTACTTTTATCATTGGTTTTCTTTATTTTCTTATCTATTTTTACCTATGTTTTCAAAAACAAAACTATGTTTTGAAAATTAAAAAAAGTAGTTTTGAAAAACTTGTTTTTGTTTTTAAAATTTGGTTAGAAACTTAAATGGTAGCTCAACAAATATGGAAATGATTGTAGAGAATGAAGAGAAATTGTGGAAAAACAAGTATAATTTTCAAAAATTAAAAACCAAAAGTCAAATAGTTATCGAGTCTTAATTTCTATGTTTCGTTTCTTTCCGCTTTCTTGAGCTCCATATCCATATCCATTTAGATTTAATATGTTCTAGACATTCATTAGTCAACATATAGACAATCATTTCGGTTCTACAATAATGTCAATACTAAACACAATTTCAGAAAAACAAAAACTTCATTCTGATTGACTCATTTTTATTCAATAAACTGATCTTTCTTTTCTCTTGACAATCATACAGTTCATCCAATAAGTTCTGAGCTCCCAAAGCCATCAAACATGATCACCGCAGTTCGGATCGCGCTACTTCTCTGCGCCGTTATCTACTTCGTGATCGGAATTTTTGGATACTTACTGTTTGGGGACTCATTAATGTCAGATATTTTGATGAACTTTGATGAGAGCCCTGATACAACAGGTGCTCTGTTGAATGATGTGGTGAGATTAAGCTATGCAATTCATCTGATGCTGGTTTTCCCTGTACAAAACTTCCCACTGAGGTCCAATATAAATGAATTACTGTTCCCAAAGAAGGCTCCTTTGGGCACAGATAGAACAAGGTTTCTGGCCATTACAATGGCTTTGCTGGTCTTCTCCTACTTGGCTGCAATAGCATTCCCAAACATATGGTACATCTTTCAATTCATGGGCTCGACTTCAGCTGCTTGCCTCGCCTTCATCTTCCCCGGCGCCATTGCTCTCAGGTACTTCGCTACTGAAAATATTAACTTAATCCTCTCTTACCTATTAGCTTAAGCTTTTTCTATAGACAAATGATTTGCCATGATCTTAACATAAAACATTCTTAGTTCAAATCCCTGCCATGTTAATTCATTTTCATTCTAGTTACCAGGTTCATGTGTAGGGTCTGGTGTTGACATAACTTACAAATGAGTATTGAGAACATTTTAAAAAATTCAAGTTTAGGCATTTAAACCTATTAGCTAAGAGCCTGTTTGGTAGACAATCCGAAAACAGAAATTTGAAAATAAGGGATTCAATGAAAACATGGTTGTGTTTCATGTTTTCAGATATGTGTTTGGTAACAGATTTAGAAATTTAATTTCATTTTAAATAGTAATTTAAACTGTGTCCTATAATATATTTATAAATCATAAAATTTGTTGTAGTTTCAAAGCTAAATGTCAGGTCGAATATAAGACATTATTAATTGATTTTATGAACATGTATTTTTTTAATAAATTTTATATAATAATTATTTTATAATATAATATTTTTATATTTTATAATATATTATATTATACATATTTTAATTTAACAAAAGTAAATTAAGTTTATAAACATGAAATACTATATTTATTAAGATTTTATCTTTGTTTAATACAATTCTGCATTTTAGAATTTCAAATTCAGAATCTTGATACAATGAAAACATAAAAATGTTGTTTTCAGAATTTCTACTATTTGGATCACAGATTCCGAAAACAGTTTTCAAAAACACGTCTGCCAAACACGTATTCACTGAATTCAATGAATTCGAAAACATAAAACAGAATCTGGATTGCCTACCAAACAGGCCTTAAGTTTTTAGGTCTATTAAGTTCTAGGTATCGAGTTCACGTGTAGGTTTTTATTTTATTTTTTGAGAGTTCAACAACATGGTTGGAGATTCAGACTTTTAACCTCTTGGTCAACTATATATATCTTTAACTTGAATTATGCTTAAGTTAGTTTTTTTTCATTTTTTTAAAAATTAGTTTAGTTGATTAGTTTTTAAAAGGCTAAAAATCATTTTTCTTCTCTAAACTTTCATGAAAGTAACAATTTAGTTCCTAAACTTTGGTTTGTAACGATTTAGTCCGTATACTTTCAAATTTACGATAATTTAATCTCTAAACTTTGGTCTGTAACCATTTAGTCCATGTACTTTGAATTTTGTAACAATTTAGTTCCTATTGTGATTTGTATTATTTAACAATTTGTACTTTGTAGTTTATAAACATATTGGGTCCTTAATGAGTTTGTTGATATACTTATATACAAAATTCTATTAAATCTTAACAATAATTTTCACAATAGGGACTAAATCATTACAAATTTTAATGTATAGGAACTAAATTGTACGTACTAAAGTTCAAGAACTAAATTGTTACAAAATTAAAAGTATATAGACTAGATCGTTACATACCAAAGTTTAGTGACTAAATTGTTACTTCCATAAAAGTTCAAGAACTAAAAGTGATTTTCTAACTTTTTTTTTTTTTTAATAATTATAATCATAAGGGTAGAAAACGGAAATAACACTTAACTGTGTTTTGTTTTCTTGTGTGTTTTGATAAATGTACTGTTTATATATAAGTATTAATTATTTTTTAGTTGAACTCAATTAAAAAATGTGTGATATTTTCAAAAGAAAAAAAAAACAAGTAAATACATCTTTCCGAACAACTTGTAGAAAATACATCCCCAACAGCCTCTTGAGTTAATTAGAACAAAAACACTAAACTCAAACACTTACTTTTACAATGCTATTTTCTATTCATTTTTCGTGTTGTATCTCATGCCGACATAGTTGTCCACATGTGACGGGGAGTGTTGAGAATACGTTTTAAAAAAGACTAAACTTTACACATACATACATACGTATCAACATAAGTATTTGAGTGAAATTATAACGAAATTTTGTTTGGGGATGCAGAGATGTGAATGGAATATCAACAAAGAAGGATAAGGTGGTTGCTTCAATAATGGTAATTCTGGCAGTAGTGACTAGCATTATTGCCATTTCTATAAACATAAACAATGCATTGAAAAACAAGTATTAGAGATCATTAATTTGTTTTTGAATCTCCATTTCTTTGTTTTTGGTGATGGTGATGCATTGGTTGTATAGTTTTGTGAGCATATTCTCTCTTTTCTTTCTTTCTTTTTTTAAGTTTGATTTTGTATAATTGAAAAATGAATTGTTGGGAATGGATTTTCTGAAGTTTTTATATTTATTTTTTGAGAAATTGATAGCAAATATAGCTTAAGATAGATTTGTTCTTATTCCATGCAACACACTTAAATCTGGAAATGATATCCAAAAATGCAGACGAGAAATGAGTCTAAATCTGAAAATCAATGAGAGAGAGATATTGTCCATCAGCATAAAAATAATTTAGTTCTTTTTTTAAGTAAAATACTATTTTAATTTTCATCTGACGTGGCTAAAAATACCCAATTTTTACCTATAAACTTGACATGTGGAGATGATGAATTGAACTTCTTTGTGGGGAGATAGATTTCAACTTCTAATCTCAAACAAAAGAATTTAATGCTTTTTATTAAAAAAGAAAGAGTAGGTATCTTAATACTAAACTATATTTATTTTGGCCATCAAATTGCACTATAAATTTTGATAAAGGGTGCAATCTTTACCTTAATTTATAATAAATGTTGCACTTTTTACTTTTTTTTTTTTTTTGTTCAACTATGTGTGAGAATGAGGTTTTGAATCTTTAACCATTTGATAGAAGTTACAATGTCTTAACCAATTAAACTAGGCAAATTGGTCACTTTTTACCTTCCAACATACTCTCATTTGAAAAATAATTAAAAAAAAGGATTGTTGTGTGCCTTTAATTAATTATAAAACATCTATTAGGTATTATATTAATGAAACTTTAGAGAACAACACATACAACACATGTTTAAGTCTAGAAAGTTTAAGTTGATGAAATTAAAAGTGGGGTAAAATACATTTTTATTCCTTGAGATTTGAACTTAATTTTTATTTGAGATTTAAACTAACGTTTTTGGTCTTTGAGATTTAAATTTTATTTATATTTAGTCCTTAATTTTTATTTGAGATTTAAACTAACGCTTTCGAGGCATGTTAGGTCCTGAAAGTTTGAATTTGATTTCTAATTAGTCTCTAAAGTTTGAAATTGATTTTTAAATGGTCTCTAGTAAAGTTGGTGCTAATTGACCTAATGGAATGATTACATGGTAGTTAACATATGGTAATTAGACTTTGATGGAATGCGTTTTTTAAATGAGCTGAATTTTTTTTTGGTATATTTTCTATACTCAGGGACCAATTAAAAATCAATTCCAAACCTCAAACACTAATTAGAAATCAATTTTAAACTTTAGGGACTAATTAGAAATTAGATTCAAATCTTGACTACCAAACATGTCGCTTTTAAAATCGCAAGGATAGAGTAGAAACTAAATTCAAATCTCAAATACCAAAGTGTTAGCTTTGAAAACCTAGGGACCAAAATAGAAACTAAGTTCAAATCTCATGGATCAAAAATGTATTTTACCCTTAAAAGTTTAGGGTAAATTGATACGTCATGTCAAGTTTAGTATATAAATTGATTTTTTTACCAATAATAATAATTCAAGTATGCCAACGTGGATGGGTGAGTGAAAGATTAGCACGTGGGATTAGGTTCGAAACGGGTCGGGTAAGACTCTTGTGGAAATAGAAGAAATATGGTTCTTTTGTCATGGTGGTATCAGAGATTGGACCAAACAATCATGTGTGTATTTTTTTCTAATGTTCTTCTAAATGCTTGAGGTTCGTTTGGTTGTAGATTCAAACTAATAACGACTAAACTTATGGCAATGTTGGACTTATCCTACCTCAAGTTGATGTTGAATGGATACCTAGAGTTTTTACCATGAGTTTTGATGTTATTCTCTACTCGTGCACAAGTAAGAAATTTTGTAATTCATCAATGGATAAGTTTTTCGATATCTTCCTCGATTGAATAAACCACATTAGCAAATTTAAGAATCTTCTCTCCATGAATTGCATCTTGTTTACTCTGGCCAAGGTCCATGAGAAATACTCATTTACAAACTCATCTTGCTTCACCTAAATAATCTCAAACTCTTTGCAAGGAGCTTGGAGTTGTTTCATTTCATCCTTGTTGTGTCAATACTTTTTTTTCTTCCTGAAGGCTCAAATTTGCTTGTAGGTGTCTTTCAGTAAAATAGTCTCTAACATGGCATGATCAATTGTTTGTTTGGAATAAGTAATTCTTTGTTTTGAGATCCTAATTCTACAATCACTTCACTAAGAAAAGTAAAGTAGAGATCATTGAAGAGAGAAAGTGATTGTCAAATGAATTTTGAGTGAAACATTGAAACAAATGCCTTTAAATAGGCTCAAAGGCATACTCAATTAACACTATTTTTTACTCTTATTAACCAATAGAAAATTTAAGGAACCTAACATGAAACTAGGGATCACTACCCTTAAGACTAAGTGATTGTTAGTGAAGAGCAAAGTAGAGATCATGGAAGAAAGGAAGTGATTGTCGAATGAATTTTGTGATAAACATTGAAACAAAGGCTTTTAAATAGACTCAAAGACATACCCAATTAACACTATTTTTTACCCTTACTACCAATAGAAATTTAAGGAACCTAACATAAGACTCTACTCTCATTGTTAGTGAGCAGCAAAGTAGAGATCATAGAAGAGAGGAAGTGATTGTCGAATGAATTTTGTGTGAAACACTAAAACAAAGGCCTTTAAATAGATTCAAAGGCATACCAATTTACACTATTTTTTACCCTTACTAACCAATAGAAATTTAAGGAACCTAACATGAGACTAGGGATCACTATTCTTAAGACTAAGTGATTGTTAGTGAAGAGCAAAGTAAAGATCATGGAAGGGAGGAAGTAATTGTCAAATAATTTTGTGTGAAACATTGAAACAAAGGCCTTTAAATAGGCTCAAAGGCATACCAATTTACACTATTTTTTACCCTTACTAACCAATAGAAATTTAAGGAACCTAACATGAGACTAGTGATCACTACCTTTAAGATTGAGAACTAATTTGAAGAAAAAAAAATCAAATTACACTTTATCACCTCCCTTTAAACTAAAAAGATATGCGATTAGCATTTAGTTTAAACGAAAAAACAAGACAACACGAACAAATTACGAAGCTTCATAAATGTTGCTATTTTGATAGGCTTGGTTAATATACCTGCAACCTAATCTAATCTTCACTCCTATAGTAGCTCAATTTGATGATTTCATCATTGTAAGATCCCTTAAGTAATGGTATTTTGCACCAATGTCTTTGCTTCGTCCATGCAAGACATGATCCTTTAAAAGCTTAAATGTTGAACTGTTGTCACAGTGAATGAATAATGATAGACTTCTTGATTATAATGAAACTCTTACTCCTCAATCATATAATAATTTGACTTATACGGTGAGAAATAAATCTATGTTTTTCTACCATAATCATCAAGGAAAGATATAAAATATTCCATCTTCCCATTCGATATTGTTTGAGCCACATAGGTATGAAATCCAAAGGTTTACATGCTCTCTATGTTTTTCACTCACGATTTTGTTTGCGAAGAACACGATTGTAACGGTGGGTTTTTATTAAAAATAAAAAAAAAAAAAAAAAAAAAAAAAAAAAAGAAAATCGCGTCTCCTTCTTCCTCGCGCGTCTAAAGCCGAACGCAACGGCGCTGCTGTTCAGCGGCAGCAGCATAACGCCTCCCTCTCTCTCTCTCTCTCTCTCTCTCTCCCTCGCTCATTTTCTCCTCTTCCCTTTCTCGCTTTTTCTTCTCTCTCTCTGCACGCCTCCTCCTCTTCTCATCTCCTTCTTCCTCTGTGTTTTTCTTTCTCTCTCTCTCTCTCTCAAGCCTTACTCCGAGCAAGCAAGTCGGTTACACGACACCGCGCCCTCTTATGATGAAGCCGCTGGTCAACGCCGGCCAGATCCGCGAGACCAGCGAGCTCTTCCGTCCGGTTCAGGCAGTTTTTGGCGGGTTTTTGACAAACCGAAGCCGGTTTCGGGTAGATCGGGCTTCGAGGAGGCCAGATCTAGTTTTCACGCAGCCGCCGGAGATCCCACGCGCCGCCGCCGCGCCTGCACGCGCCGCTGCAGCTCCGCGCGCCCATGCCCGCCGTCGCGCCGCCTCGCTCATTCCTTAGTTTGTTTCGGGTCTCCGTTGGGTAAGTTTCTGCCCTCGAAAGCGTTCAAGGTATCATTTGTGTTCCAAGTTATTAACCTGTGTGTGTTTCTGCGTTAGGGACTAATTGGAGTATGAGGTACCTTGGAGCACACGTCGCGTTCCTCTTTTCGCTCGATTGTTGGAGTTCAGGTAAGTAGTCATTGGACTATCCCACCCATAAGTGTAGAGCTTAGGGATTTCAGTGTGTATATGCCACGACTTTCGTAGTTTGCGTATGACTGTGATCTTGATAATTGAATGTTAGCTCGTAGAGGTAATTCGGCTCTAGGCCTTGTAGAAATTCATGTCTTGCTTGCTTATTCCCATATATGACTAACTCAAATATCCTTTTATGTTTGATGTAGACCTCGTGGCAAATTTTAAGCATGATGATTGTGAATGTGTGTACCCTCAAGCATGGGCGTGTGTAGAGATATGTTTAGTTCTGTGATGGCCGAGGAGGCATTGTGTAGCCTAGGTTAGGTTAACACACCCAGACGCGTTATAGACCGAAATCCCTGTATAACCCTTAGTAGGCTGTGACTCTAGGTTGGCAAGTTGACATGGGATGTGGGGTTTGCCCTCCATCTAATAGAGAGGCTCGGGGAATGATTCCCGTGGTGCGAGAGGGTAGTAGATACTTCCTTGCCCTACTTCTGTGGTTCGTGGAGTGATTCCCAAAATATATAGAGGACGCTGACACGTTCCTCGTCCCCGGATTGAGGCTCAGGGAGTGATTCTCGGAGTTGCAGAGGGGCTGGACATGTTCCTTCACCCTAGATGAGGCCCGGGGAAAGCCCGTGGTCGTGAGTTCGTGGGCGGGAGCACCGCTATTGTTGCCAACTTAGTCCAGAAGCCAAGGGTGAGGTAGAATTTGAACTTGGGTAAGTCAGGGTCAGAGAGAAAGTGGAAACCTGTAGGTTGGAACGAGTCATGTACTAGCTGAGTCAAGGACTCGACCTTGTTTTTCTTTGTACTTTGTTTCACGTTGGACGGAGCGGACTACTTCATCGAGTATTTTATACTCACCCCTCGCGTTTTGTGTGTTTTATTTGCAGGTAAGGCGAAACAATGAGATGACCCGGGTGTTGGCGAGGCTTAGCAAGGCTATGGAAGGATGTGTTAGGCTTAGTTAGGGTTGTTCTCTGGTTTTAAGGGTTCACCGTTATTTTTACTATGTTGTTCTTTTTGTTGAAATCGTTTCAATTATTGAGATAAACTTGCATGTGATGTTCTGTTCGTACTTTAAGTATGTTATGTTTGAGAATGACTGTCTGTTTTCTTGTCAACTAAGCTAGAAAAGCATGTTTTAGGCATGTGTGGTTGTTTGTGGACTCCGGGGATCTGGAACCCAGCCTGTGTGTTTATTGTAGTTCGGTGGAGGCTGGTACCCCGTGAGGTCGTGTTTTAGAAGTGTTTAGCTTATCCAGGTGATAGAAAAATTTTTGGAATAGTCCTAGTTATGCTGCTTATCTTCACTAAAATTTCACCACGCGAGCAAGATAACTTGGAGTATCACCCTAGTAGTTTAGTTTTGCATTTTGGGGTTACACGGTTGGTATCGTAGTCGGTTTTAGGTTACTCAGATCTTTGCCTCACGTCGTGGTGTTTGTCCTCCATAGCCTTCTGCAAGGGACTCGCCCGGTCATCATCAGGTTTGCTTTTTATTATCTAGTAGAGGATTTTGCTCTCTTAGGGTCGTTATTGTGTTGTATGAGTTTTTGTCGAATGCCTCTTTTGGTTAAAAAGTTGACCTTTGATAAATTGTAAACTGATTATGGCACGTGCTAGAGGGGCGTGGTAGGTCGCCACCGTGGGCGAGGTCGCCGTGGTGGGCGTAGAGGCCGAGGCCGAGGCCCGAGGTCAAAACCCGACCGTTGAGGCTCCCGTGAAGAGCGCTCAGAGCATCGGGAGGGGCCAAACCAGATGCTCCGACCGCCGAGAGTCGGCGGGGCAAAATGAAAGAGTACGTGAGCAAAGGGTGAGCAAGCTCCACCGATGACCAATGTATTCTTAGCCAACCTCCGGGAGCTCGTCCAGACGACTCTGGCGAGGCGATCGGCTTTGCTCACCCAAGCCACGGGAGTTATAACAAGCGAATGAGGGCTAGCAAATGCTCAAAACCAGTGAGTCGCGATCACCCCGCACCCATGGGGCGGCGGCCCGAGAGGCAAGGTACCTCGGGACTTTAAAAGTACGACCCACCTGCTCGATGGCCAAAGTGTAGATCCCATGGGCTGCAGAGGCGTGGTTTGCGTGGCCGAATCGATGTTTGAGCGCATGTGCCGCCGAACACCGAGGGTGCGGTGTGCTATTTACGCGCTTTCAGAGTCGTGCTCTTTTGTGGTGGTGGCAATCGCAGATTCGGTCCATTGATGTCGATCTGGACAAGTGACTTGGGTGAAGTTTCGGGAGGTATTTTTCGAGAAATACTACCCTGGCCGTGGCTAGGCTCCGAAAATGCATGCGAGTTCATTCATTGAAGCGCGGGGTTCGGTCAACCAAAGGAAGAGTATGAGCATGAATTTACCATGTTGTCCCGCTTGCGCCGATTTGGTCGATCTGAGAAAAAGAAGAAGGTTGATCGATTCCTAGCGTGGTTGCGCAGATGATATACTGAGTGTGGTTGCCCATGAACCAAAGACTTACGCCGCAGCCATCCGAGTGGCCTCCCGTTGACGCTTGTACCCCAAAGACGAAGGAGCGCGTCTTAGTCGAGCACCCGAGCCCGCCGAGTCCGAGGATAGGCGTAAGAGGAGGTTTGAGCGAGCTTTTCGCCGAGCCTATTCGACCGGTGCGGTCAACGGATGAAAGCAGACCCGGGCGAGAGGTTCGTGTTACGGTGTGCGGAGGACAACACACTTTGGAGCACATCACACGCAACTAATAAGACATGCAACAAGCTGCGGAAAGGTGGGCCACTTATCGTGCGTGTGCAAGCGGGATCGATCGAGATCGAGGATCTGCACAAGTGTAGTAAACTGGGGCACCTCGCTTGGGCTCGCACGGTGAAAAAGGATGAAGCGAACCGGGGGATCGCCGGAAGAGCGGAGTCTATGCAACCGCGAACGAGAATGCGGGAGGTCTCGCTCGGTGGTGACAGTACGCTACCCGCTTCTAGGCCACCTTGCCTTTGTTTTGTTTGATTCGGTGTAGTACCCACTCGCTTTATTTCTCACGTGGTGTTTGTGGGTCAAGCTCGGTTAGAGGTAGAACCGCTAGATTTTGAACCGCGCTTGCCACTCTCCAGAGGTATGGAATTAGTTGTTCGCGAAAAGGTTAAGTCCGGCGTAGTAGTTGTGGCGAATCATGTGTTAGATGTGGTGCTTGTGGTCCTGACACATGACGACTTCGATGTAATCCTAGGCATGGATTGGTTGTCTGCGAACCATGCCAACATCGACTGTCATCAGCGAGAGGTGGTGTTCCGACCTCCGACTGAGTCTAGTTTCAAGTTCAGGGGAACTGAGGCTGGAGAGATCCCGAAGATGATTTCACTCAAAGGCAAGAGGTTGGTAAGTAAAGGAGCGTGGGCCTTCTTGGCTAGTGTTTCAGATACGAAAGGTAAGGGACCTGAGGTGACCTCGGTCCCTGTTGTTAGAGAGTTTGCCGATGTGTTCCCAGAGGAGTTGCCCGGATTACCTCCAGTTCGAGAGGTTGACTTTAGCATCGAGCTCGAGCCTGGAACGACTCCGTTATCTAAGGCTCCTGCTGAGAATGGCTCCAGCGAGAGTGAAGGAGCTTAAGACCCAGTTACAGAACTCCTGGATAGAGGTTTCATCCGTCCTAGCGTTTCACCGTGGGGCGCGCCAGTTCTATTCGTAAAGAAGAAGGATGGATCGATGCGGTTGTGCATTGACTACCGAGAGTTGAATAAGGTAACAATAAAGAATAAGTACCCCCTTCCCAGAATCGATGACCTGTTTGACCAATTGCAAGGGGCAACGGTGTTTTCTAAGATCGACCTGCGATCGGGGTACCATCAGTTGCGCATCAAAGACGAGGATATTCCGAAGACTGCTTTCAGGTCCAGGTATGGACATTACGAGTTCACGGTAATGTCCTTTGGGTTGACTAATGCCCCAGCCGCTTTTATGGACTTAATGAACAGGGTGTTCAAGGAGTTCCTTGACACATTTGTGATCGTCTTCATCGACGATATTTTGGTGTATTCTAAGACGACAGAAGAGCATGAGATCCACTTGGCGAAGGTGTTGTCGGCTTTGAGACCAACCGGTTGTATGCGAAATTCTCTAAGTGTGAGTTCTCGGTTGCGGCAAGTAGCATTCCCTAGGACACGTGGTGTCCAAAGACGGTAGCAGATGGATCCCGCCAAGATAGAGGCAACAGATCGCCTCGCCCAAAATACCACAGAGGTGCGGTTTTCTTGGTCTGCGGCTATTATAGACGCTTTTGTTAAGGACTTCTCAAAAATAGCCGCACCTTTGACCCAGTTGACCCGAAAGGGTAATGCCTTCTTGTGGAGTGATGCTTGCGAGGCAAGCTTTCAGGACCTCAAGCATAGGCTGGTCTCGGCCCCGTGCTTGCGATCCGGATGGCTCAAGAGACTTTGTGGTCTGATGATGATGCTTCCAAGAAAGGGCTAGGTGTGTGTTAATGCAGAATCGGGAAGGTGATCGCCTATGCTTCTCGCCGCTGAAAGACTATGAGCGCAATTATCCAACTCATGACTTAGAGTTGGCTGCCGTGGTTTTTGCCCTGAAAATGTGGAGACATTATTTGTACGGAGAGAAAATTCAGATGTTCACAGATCATAAGAGTCTCAAGTACCTTTTCACTCAGAAGGAGTTGAACATGAGACAACGCAGGTGGCTAGAGTTGGTGAAAGACTACGAGATTGAGATATTGTACCACCCAGGCAAGGCGAATGTGGTCGCCGATGCCCTTAGCAGGAAGGTGACCCATACCTCAGCTTTGATTACGAGACAAGCCAGGTTGCGTTCTGAGATGGAACGCACAGAGATAGCGGTGGTTTTAGATCGGGTCACAGCCCAACTGAATCAGTTGTCCTTACGACCGACCCTGAGACACCGAGTAGTGGAGGCTCAGCAGGGAGACCCGAGCCTCGAGGACTTTTGGAGACAAGCAAGAACTAACCAGGAAGGTGAGTTTACTGTGGCAATGGATGGTGGACTTCTATTCAGGGGACGGTTGTGCGTACCCGCCAAGAGTGATCTCAGGGAGGAGATCTTGGTGGATGCCCATAGCTCCCCTTTCTCAGTACATCCAGGGAGCACCAAGATGTACCAAGATCTGAAACAGTTCTATTGGTGGCGTGGAATGAAGAAGGAAGTGGCAGAGTTTGTCAGTTGGTATGCCAGCAGGTCAAAGCCCCGAGGCAGAAACCCGCAGGATTATTGCAACCCTTGGACGTACCTCAGTGGAAGTGGGAAGAAGTCTCCATGGATTTCATCTCTGGATTGCCCCGAACGGCCAATGGATTCTCTGTGATTTGGGTGATCGTGGATAGACTAACTAAGACAGCCCATTTCTTGCCTGGGAAGCCAACTTATACGGTTGAGAAGTGGGCACGTCTATTCATGGAGGAAATAGTAAGATTACATGGAGTCCCAGTAAAGATAGTATCCGATAGGGACCCCAGGTTCACCTCGAACTTTTGGGTAAGTTTTCTAACGCCTTGGGAACCGAGTGTAATTTCATGCACGCGTTTCCACCCTCAAACCGACGACGGCCGCAGTAAAGGTGAATCGATCTTAGAAGATATGCTTCGAGCTTGCGCATTAGACTTCTCAGGGAGTTGGGATTCACACCTCCACCTAATGGAGTTTGCGTATAATAATAGCTATCGAGCAACGATCGGCTTGCGCTCTTTCAAGCTCTCATGCGGAAGAAGATGCGAACCCAGTATTGGGGAGAGGTTGGTGAGCGAAAGTTATTAGGGCCTGAATTGATCCAGGTGACAAACGAGGCCGTGGAGAGAATCAGGGTAAGAATGTTAACGGCTCAAAGTAGGCAAAAGAGTTATGCTGACGTGAGACGAAGGGATTTGGAGTTTGCTGTTGGAGACTATGCCTTTCTGAAGGTCGCACCCATGAAATGTGTCCTGAGATTTGGTAAAAAGGGAAAGCTAAGCCCTAGGTTTATTGGACCGTTCGAGATTTTAGAGCGCATCGCCCAAAGAGCCTATCGATTAGCCCCCGCCACCGCCCCTTGCTTCCGCTTCATGATGTGTTTCATGTATCTATGTTTGCGCGGTATGTGTCGATGCCTCGCATGTGATCGACTTTGAGCCTCTTGCGGTGAAGCGAGTGACATGAGTTACGAGGAGAAACCGATACAAATTCTCGCCGGACAAGAAGGTACTAAGGAACAGGAAATTAAGGTGGTCAAAGTCCTATGGCGTAAACCACCATCTCAAAGAAGCAACCTGGGGACGCGTGGGACGATATGCGAACGAGTTATCCGGACTGTTTCGCAACTTAGCAACTTTCGAGGACGAAAGCTCCTAAGGTGAGTAGACTGTAACGGTGGGTTTTTATTAAAAAAAAAAAAAAAAAAGAAATTTTCGCCTCCTTCTTCTTCTCAAGCGCTGCTGTAGTAGAAACGGCCACGCCAGTGCTTTCTGGCCAAGCAGAGCGCCTCTCCTCTCTCTCTCTCTCTCTCTCTCTCCCTTCTCATTTTCTCCTCTTCCCTTCTCGTTTTTCTTCTCTCTCGCACGCCTCTCCTCCCTTCTCATCTCCTTCTTCCTCTGTGTTTTTCTTTCTCTCTCTCTCTCTCTCTCTCTCTCGCAGCCTACTCCGAGCAAGTACGAAGCCGCGACACCGTCGTCCTCTTGCAGTGAAGTCGCCGACGCCGTCACAGCCGAAGTCGACGCCGGCCAGATCCGCGAGACCAGCGAGCTCTTCCGTCCGGTTCAGGCAGTTTTTGGCGGGTTTTTGACAAATCGAAGCCGATTTCGGGTAGATCGGGCTTCGAGGAGGCCAGATCTAGTTTTCACGCAGCCGCCGGCGATCCCACGCGCAGCCGCCAGCGATCCCACGCGCGCGCCGCCGCGCGCGCGCCGCTGCGGTCCGTCATAGTCCGCGATCGCACCCTTCGTCGCGATCGCCTCGCTACATTCCTTAGTTTGTTTCGGTCTCCGTTGGGTAAGTTTACGCCTCGAAAGCGCTTCAAGGTATCATTTGTGTTCCAAGTTATTAACCTGTGTGTTTCTGCGTTAGGGACTAATTGGAGTATGAGGTACCTTGGAGCACACGCCGCGTTCTCTTTTCGCCGATTGTTGGAGTTCGTAAGTAGTCATTGGACTATCCCACCCATAAGTGTAGAGCTTAGGGATTTCAGTGTGTATATGCCACGACTTTCGTAGTTTGCGTATGACTGTGATCTTGATAATTGAATGTTAGCTCGTAGAGGTAATTCGGCTCTAGGCCTTGTAGAAATTCATGTCTTGCTTGCTTATTCCCATATGACGGAACTCGAAATATCCTTTTATGTTTGATGTAGACCTCGTGGCAAATTTTAAGCATGATGATTGTGAATGTGTGTACCCTCAAGCATGGGCGTGTGTAGAGATATGTTTAGTTCTGTGATGGCCGAGGAGGCATTGTGTAGCCTAGGTTAGGTTAACACACCCAGACGCGTTATAGACCGAAATCCCTGTATAACCCTTAGTAGGCTGTGACTCTAGGTTGGCAAGTTGACATGGGATGTGGGGTTTGCCCTCCATCTAATAGAGAGGCTCGGGGAATGATTCCCAGGGTGCAGAGGGTAGTAGATACTTCCTTGCCCTACTTCGTGGTTCAGGGAGTGATTCCCGAAATATAGAGGACGCTGGACACGTTCCTCGTCCTGGATTGAGGCTCAGGGAGTGATTCTCGGAGTTGCAGAGGGGCTGGACATGTTCCTTCACCCTAGATGAGGCCCGGGGAAAGCCCGTGGTCGTGAGTTCGTGGGCGGAGCACCGCTATTGCTGCCAACTTAGTCCGTGGCCAAGGGTGAGGTAGAATTTGAACTTGGGTAAGTCAGGGTCAGAGAGAAAGTGGAAACCTGTAGGTTGGAACGAGTCATGTACTAGCTGAGTCAAGGACTCGACCTTGTTTTTCTTTGTACTGTTTCACGTTGGACGAAGCGGGCTACTTACTGAGTATTTTATACTCACCCCCTCGTTTGTGTGTTTTATTTGCGGTGTAAGGCGAAACAATGAGATGACCCGGTGTTGGCGAGGCTTAGCAAGGCTATGGAAGGATGTGTTAGGCTTAGTTAGGGTTGTTCTCTGGTTTTAAGGGTTCACCGTTATTTTTACTATGTTGTTCTTTTTGTTGAAATCGTTTCAATTATTGAGATAAACTTGCATGTGATGTTCTGTTCGTACTTTAAGTATGTTATGTTTGAGAATGACTGTCTGTTTTCTTGTCAACTAAGCTAGAAAAGCATGTTTTAGGCATGTGTGGTTGTTTGTGGACTCCGGGGATCTGGAACCCAGCCTGTGTGTTTATTGTAGTTAGGTAGAGGCTGGTACCCCGTGAGGTCGTGTTTTAGAAGTGTTTAGCTTATCCAGGTGATAGAAAAATTTTTGGAATAGTCCTAGTTATGTCGTTATGCTGCCGAAATTTCGGCGCGAGCGGCATAACTTGGAGTATCACCCCTAGTAGTTTAGTTTTGCATTTTTGGGGTGTTACAACGATCTTCACATATTTTAGAGGGTGGAGAAATTTGAGGAATGAAAACTAAGAAATGATTTGTAAACCTTTAAAATTCAAACGGGAATGACGCAAGAGCCAAAATGACGTGGAGTTTTTTACACCAACATTTTCTATTTTGAATAGAAACAACCTATTTGAAGTCTTATCTCAACGTAAGCAATTAGATCTCTTTAGATCATATATTTCACAAGCACATTCTTTAATGATTGTTTCATATCTCTTATCTAGTAACTATCCAACACTTAACAAATTCGTTCTTTATGAAACCAGACTATTTTCCCTTTTCATGGTTAAGGTTGTTTGTGCATTTAGACCTATAATGACCAAAATTATGACAACAATATCATTGAATGTTGGACTTATCAAACCTCGAGTTGTTGTCAGATGTTTGTATGCATTGGCCATGTCCTTCGCGTCTTCATCTTCCATGCCATTCTCCACCACCCCTATTTGAACCTCTCACACTAGAGTTTTCCATGTATTGAGATTATATGAATTGTTCTTTATATCCAGTTTGTTGAAGGTAGGATTGTTACAAGAGAAGAAATATAAAACAACCATCAAAGAAGGCACTTGTGAAATATATGATCTAAAGAGAGGACTAATGGCTCGTGTTGAGAAGCTTCAAACAGATTGTTTCCACCCAAAATAGAAAGTTTGGAAACATATTTCAAGGTTGATATAGAAGACTCTATGTGGCTTTGGCACTTGTGTTATATCCATTTGAATTTCAAAGCTTTACATGTTCTTTCTTGGAAGCAAATAGTGGTTGACCGTCTTCAAATTTTTCCTCCCTCCAAAATATGTGAAGCAGTATTGTTGGCAAACAACATTGCGGGCAATTTCCAAAAGGCGAAGCATAGAGAGCACGTAAACCTTTGGAGTTAATCCACTCAAAGAAGGCACTTGTGAAGAGTGTATTGGCAAACAACATATGTGCCCTACTAAGCCCAACATCAAATGGGAATAATAAATATTTTAGTATTTTCATTGATTATTATGGTAGGAAAACATGGATTTGTTTAAGGCATGAAATATAAGCATTCTCAATTTTCAAAAGATTTAAGGAGATAATTGAAAATGAAATTAGGAGAAAAATCAAAACTTGTTGAACTGATCATGGAGGAGAATATATGTCGCAAGAATTTGCAAATTTTTATGATGAGTATAAAATTCGACACCAACTAACAGCAACCTATACACTTCAACTAAATGGCGTTGTCAAAAAAAAAAAATTATATCATTCTCAACTGAGCTCGAAGTATGATTGCACATAGAAGAGTTCTAAAGCAATTCTGGCCTGAAGCAATAAATTGGGATGTTCATATCTTGAATTGAAATCCCACTTTTTCGGTTAAAAATATAACTCCTCAAGAAGCTTGGGATGGAAATAAACCATTAGTTGAACACTTCAAGGTGTTCAAGTACATTGCATATGCACATATTCCTAACAAGAAGAGGAAGAAGCTTCGATGACAAGGCGAAAAATTTGTCTTTCATGGAATCAATGAGTAATCAAAGCTTAGAAGTTGTTCCTCATTACTTTATTGGCTCTTGGTTCCCCTCAAGAAGCTTGGGATGGAAATAAACCATTAGTTGACCACTTCAAGGTGTTCCAGTACATTACATATGCACATATTCCTAACAAGAAGAGGAAAAATTTGGAATCAATGAGTAATCAAAGCTTACAAGTTGTTCCTCAATTACTTTATTGGTTCTCATTTGGTGTAAATTGGTTCCCCTTTTGTAATTATAGCTTAACTACTCTCATGATCAATGGGAAGAGTTTTTGGTAATCCATTGAATTGGATCTCTGTATTTTATCATTTCATCTCATCAATGAAATGTTACTGTTTCCTACCCAAAAAAAAAAAATCAAAGCTAACAAGTTGTTAAATCCAATCAAGATCAAAATTTGTAATTAATGGCATTGTCGATATGTTTGCTTCATGAAGCTATCTATTTGAGGAATATCCTTGAAGAGTTGCATTATAAGCAAGAAAAAATCTCAATCATTCACTGTGACGACACTTGAGCAATCAAGGTTCTAAAGAATACATCAAATTGCGCTACTATAGGGGTGGATCAAGTTGCATATATATTAACCCAGCCTCTCAAATTAGCAGCATTTGTGAAATTTCGTAATTTGTTCGAGGTTGTCTCGTTTTCTAGTATAAACTAAATGCTAATAGCATAGTTTTTTAGTTTAAGGGAAGGTGTTAGTGTGTAATTTGATTTTCTTTCAAACTAGTTCTTAGTCTTTAGGTGATGCCTAGCCTAACGGGTAGTAATGCCTAGTCTTGAGTTAGTTTCCTTTCCTTGGTTAGCAAGTGCTAAAAATAGTGTTAATTAGTCATGTCTTGAAACCCTATGTAAAGGCCCTTGTTTCCATATTTCACACAAAATTCATTCCACAATCATCTCTCCTCCATACCCTTTACTTTGCTCTCTCCTTAGTTTGTGACACGATTGAGTGCCAAAGATTTAGAAATGGAAACAAAATCCAGACACTTTAAGCCCAAATAAACTTCAGGTTGGATTTGTTTGTGGTTGGCATCTACACCTAGCAGCTAGAAGGCAAAAAACTCTGGGAAACATTTTTAGAAAAGAGGCAAAGAAACGAGTTATTCTGATCTTTTTTTCACTTCTTTTTCTTTTTCCCCCTAATCTTACCCGACATATTTGGAAATAAAACCCACAATTCATTGCTCCACGTTGACACACCTCAAATGAAGTCAACAGTCAATTATCCTATGAGGACTGTTTTCAAAATTTATCCAAAGTACAAGGATTAATTTCGAACATTTTATAGCACAAAGACCAACAAAGAACCAATGACAAAGTATGGGTTCAAAATGATATTTTAACCCAATAATTTAATAGACTCAACTTGGTACGTATTTACATACCTTTTGAAAAGATACTAATTTATTGCCTAAACATTTTTAGAAGAAAACTAGTTAAATGTTTCATCCAAAAAACAGTTTTAAGTATATTTTTTTTATCTATTTTTATAATTCTTCAAACCACTCCTAATTATCGAAAATTTTTAGAAACATTTTTAATGAGTCAAAAGCACTCTTTAAAATTTTAAAACAAAGACTGCTAATTTCAAAAAATAAACATTTTTAATCTAAAAGACAGGTCAAACACACACTTGGTATTGTATTCGGTAATATAATATCAAATCACCTCTCTCCTGAATCAATGTTTGATTTGCTGCAAATGTTAAAATAGGGCTGGTGGATTTATCCTGGCATAAGAAAAAATAATAGGGCCGGTGGATTGTGAAGTCATTATTCAAGTCAACAAATGGTTCATTTCAGCTGTGTGGGAAAGGAAAGAAACTGAAATTGTGGTTGTCACTAAAGCAAAGGCACGGGCTGTAATGGGTCAGGTGCTCTCTTACACATTCTCTACCAGGAAGATGCTTCAATTTTATTCCTAAAAGCATAACAAAACTTGTCTCAACATCTCAATCCTTTCCAAGATCTCTCCATGGTTAAAGAGTTCAAGTTCTTGTTAAGACGATATTACTACCAAGTACCTTGACGGGAGAAAACTGATCTTGCAAAAATGTAAAACAGCCTATAACAAATTTCCCCTGCTCTCATTTGAAGAAGATTCAGTTCCCAACCATTCAGACATATATCTCCACAGTTTCATGAAGAAAACCGATTCTATGCTAAAAAATGGGGAATCCTACAAGATGTGGAGACCTTGTCTAAAGGCTTCAAAGTTCAAATCCGCAAACTATTGAAGATGGCTTCTGTATTGATCAGCCCCCCACCCCCAAAAAAACAAAAACAAAAACAAAAACAAAAACAATAAAATAAAGAAAATTCTTACTTGTCAAGATGAAACATCATATCTAAGATCCCTAAATCTCTTCATTAGGTTTGACTTGTACTCGTTCACTTTCTTATCTTCAGCTGAATCCGGGGTAGATTTAATAACCAAGATTGCCCCAGCTTTATGCAAGGCATCAACAGCTTCATCTGAAAAAGTAAGAAGGGAGAAAATTGAATATGAAAAATGAATGTTTCAAAATGGATGTAGAACCACCTATATCGTTGCAGTTTCTAAACATACAAGGAAGCTCTAAATCATCGTGATAGTTTCAAGATCAGGACCCAACACCACAAATCCAGATGTGTTATTCATACTTATGCACTCAACTCCTAAGGTAATAAGATTTAAACTAAAGCTTAAATAATAAAGTAATATCTGTCTAAATTAGAATCTGGACCTGAATGTGAGATGGCATGTAAAGCCTTCAAAGCTTCCTTACGTGTACGGTCATCTTTGGCAGCCCCGAGCATGTTTAAGAGCTCTTGAGCCCCACCTATCTCCACTATTTTCATCCTTCTTTCATCTGTAATTGCAAAGAATGAAAACTGATATAATCAGATATCAGCAATAAACTCAACAGGCTTGCCCTGACTAGAAAAGTAGTTGAGGTTCTTAAAGTTAATAAAATTGCAATCAGGTTCAAAAAGTTTCATTAAAACTTTGCAAGCAAAAGCTATAAAATGTTTTTCAGTTAAAGGTCAAGTTTCTAAGGTAGAAAGAGTGCAAATCTAAGAAGCATAGATACGGGTACGACACGACACGGACATTGTGACACGTCATTTTTTTAAAAATCAGGGGCATGAGTACGAAAACAACACATTTAATAAAATATATGTTTTTTAAAATGTATATAATTTTTATACAATAAGGAAATTCAAAGTCCACAAGTTTATACATTTATATGCTTAAAAATATAAGTTTGCTATATTTTGCTCCCAAATTTTATTATTATATGCTATTTAGTATACTTAACAAATGTTTGATAGGTGTCTAACAAATGTTGGACCTATATTGATTCTGTACAATTGGTGTCTAACTGTTAGGTATCCACTGCTTTCAATTCCTGCACACAGCAAAACTCTACACAATTCCAACAATTAACAGACAAAACAGTATGGAATCAACCTCCCCCGTATTGAGAGTTCTTCAATATGGAGAAGGGAAGTTATATTACCGATAAGAGTTCCCAGACAAAAAAAAGAGACACCTCCCACAGCTATTCGAGAGGCTGGGACTCTCCTTCACTACCACCTTACAAATTCCTCGACAAAAGGCACAGAAAGGTAACTAACTAACATATACCCTCAGACCCACGATCCCAAAAACGTACACTGCGATCCCTCACAAGTGGTCCCCTCCCCCTTTTACTCGTTTACATTCCCTTTCTTACCCTTCCTTTCGTAATATTTAAATATGGGAGGTCTAACACTAACACATTTATTGTGCTAACAAATGTTCAATACGTATCCAACAAGTATCGAAGTGTCCAAGTGTCCGACACATGTCGAACACGAGCACACTAGCCAAACTAGAGTGTCCATGCTTCTTAGGTGCAAATCTATCATCCCTTCTTGAAAGATGCTTTCTATTTTCCAATGCATTTAGAAGTTTATGACCCAGCAATTTAACTTGCTAACATTTTTATTTTACCCCTTTCTATGTTGCAGTACAAAAGAGCTTCATCATTAATTTGAAGGTCTTCGTTAGTTACAGTTATATGCATTTATGTTGGTCTAATGATTACTGAATCTCAATAAAAGGTCGTAAAACAATTTTATAGAATCCTGGGGAGGAAAATGTGATGCACTGGCAAGATCTACTGCAGAAATACAGCAGGCAAGGCATTATGTCACCCAGGAGAAAGTTTCAACAAAGATAAAGTTTGATACAAGTTTTACCATCAATAATTTCAAAAGCTTCAACCAATTCAGGAGGGGGATAAGGTGAGCTGGTACCATCAATCGAAAAGCGAGCCAATCTAGACGCTCCCATCCTCTTAAACAGTGGATCCTTGACTTGCAAAAGTGCCACAGATTGCTGCAACAAGTTATCCCCTGTAAGAACAAAGTTAACTCAAGATAACACCGTGAAAGGTTTAAAAACTACAAATATTTAACATCCTTAGAAATCAAAAAGCAACTTAGAGACAGAACTTTCAGACCCATGTAAGGAAAAATCTGGTAACCCAGAAACGTCGCAGTCCCAGCAAAGATTAGTTTTAATAACCATCCTACTTTTCTTTCAGCCTCCTTCTCGATCTCTGAAATTAACAGAATCTCAATCAGGCATTTACCAACAATGACAATAAGCATGGAACTCGTCTAGTTACTTTTACAGATTGCAAACGTTCCTTTTGGATCAAAGAGTACCTTATATCATCATATTGTTATTAATAAATTATCGGACCTCTAATAAATAAGGCCACAGATATATGAGCATATGAAAATAAGACTAAAAGCCTACTGTCCCCCAACACTTATGAGTTGCTTAGAGCGTTGGGTGGATTATAATAACATGGGTTATAATAGTATGTGGGTTACAAATAGTCTGTGGAGTTATATAAATGTGTTTAGAATGCAAAATTATTTAGTATGGGTTACAATAGTCGTGTTTGGGGTGCAGAATTTTTCATACACTATTATATTACAAGTTATTATACATGCACCCCAACCCGGCCCTTAGTTGCTAGAACCAAGTAATATAATATCCATCAACATATTATCATAAATCAAAGGTTTGACATTGATGTTAGAGATCAACCAAGAGTGCTAACATACTAAACAAATATAGATGAAAGATAAAATGTCAAAAAAAAAATCAACAATAGAAATATAAGTACTAATGATAAGATTTATAACTTATTTATGTCAACATCCATACTTTACTCATATTTCTATCTATGTTTCCATAAAATTGAGGGATTAGCATTCCCGTCAATAACACTTTAATCCATGGTTAGAGCACAATAGGATTAGCTTCTCTTTGATACATGCGACTAGGTTTCATTATCCAAAAAGAAAAAAAAAATCAACAATACCATCGAATAGGCATTAAAAGCAAAATGAAACTCTTAAATCCCATTTCATGTGCATCATCTTAGCAACCAAACAATCCATCTCTTCAGATAACAGGGAAAGAATCGATCATTTCAAACAAGATCAACTGAAAATAAGATTTACCTCTTTCGTCGTAAGCTGAAAAGGGGCGAAAGTGCAGGGTCCGCGCAGGTTCCCTTCTGCAGAGATGCTGAAACTAATTCAAGTAAGGGGAAACCCATGGAGGAAATTCTGAAAATAGGAAGCTCGAGAGACAGAGACAGAAAGAGAGGGGAGAATTTTACAGGGGTTAGCTTCGATACAATTATGCGCATGGTGCAAAACAGAGAATCGGCCGCAGGCTCCGGCACTATGGGTCGGCTTCGTTTGTGAACTGCGACCCGCTCAGTCTCTAAAATTTTTGGCCTCGAGTTTAAGGCTAAAGTATGAAATGAGAATGACTCAATTTCAGAGAAGTTTTTTACTTTTGAGATAAATTTGAATGGAGATAGCTTACGCCAGTTTCATATTCCATGTATTTTTTTGTTTTTGGTTTTAAAAGATTAAGGGGTGTTTGGAGTTGAGTTGGATTGGGTTTTAAACCATTGTTTAATTCATGATAAATTAACTCAATTCAACTCATGCTTAGGATATTAACTCTAACAACTTGTACAGTAATCCTATTAACATATTTTATCATCGTTTCTCCTACAACTGACTACCACTACCAGCAATCGATAACCACCTCCGCCAACCAACGATCAAAAACCTCCTCCGATGATCATTTCTGTCGATCGATGACCATATCTGACGACTGGTGACCGAAAACCTCCAACGACGACCATCTCCGCCCACCAGTGATCATCTCCAGCAATCGAAAACCACTTCCGACAACCATTTTAGCTGATCAATTACCATCTTCGCGATCGAAAACCACCTCCGACAACCATTTTCGGTGATCGATAATCATCTCCAGCGAGAAAAAAAACCTTCTCTAGAACCGACAACCTTCTTTGGCAACCGACAACCACTTCTAATGACCTTGACCAAAAACTACCTCCGACGATCATCTCCGGCAATGGGTGATCATCTCCGACAACCAAAAACTACCTTTGACCATCTTTGGTAATCGGTGACCATCTCCAGCGATCGACAACAATCTTTGGCAACACACAACCACCTCTGATGACCTTCTCCGACCACCACTCTTGCCAGGGGCGGATTTAGTTAAGGCCCAGGGGGCTCAAGCCCCGAATCAATTTTTTTTACTTTATATAATATGTATAGGAAAAGTCAAATAACAACACAAAAAAAAAAAAAACTTCTAACTTAGTGGTTAGTATCTCTCCAGCCCCCTCTCTCACCCAGGTTCAAGCTCTGCTCACAATCGAATGATCTTATCTTGGTACCAACAGTATCTTCTTCGACGAGTATCACCAACAATAATCTCCAACGACCAATGAGATTCTCACGGTTCAAAATAATATGAAATGCACATTTACTTAGTTGATCTTACACTCTTCTCCAACAATCTTTCTTCGGACATACAAATTCGACTCATTGTTGGTCATTACTTATATTTTGTGAACCATAATTATGTTTGGAAATCATGTAAATAGGTCCTTGATAAACGATGTTCCTTTGAAAAAAACATAACAGTCACTGTATTTTAAAACGGGTCATTTCTCTGTTTTAATAGAAGTTTAATTTGTGTTTAAAGACAAAAAAAGTACTGGTACATTATTTTTTTTCCATTAATCAATTGTTATTTGTTGTTATAAAGACAACATTTGATTTCTATCAATTGAATTAAGTTCAATGTGTACTAAAAATATGTGATTTCTATAAATTGAAAGAAGTTTAATATATATCAAAAGGAGGAAACAATGTTACATTGTCTATATTTTAAAAAAAATCAATTTCTAAAAGAAAGAAATAATTGTATTTTTTTTAAAAAAAAGATCAATGTTGAAATATATTATTATTTTTTCTTTTTGTAGTAGACATTTGAATTCAGTGTTGCAAATATGAAAAAAAAGTGTTTCTAGATTAATTTTATTTGAAAAGAAAAATTGATATCAATCTCAATATCTATTACTTTTGCAAATATCCCTAACATAAATTTGACAAATGATAATATATATTGTTATTTTGTAGTTGATCTCATAATTGAGTTTTGAATTTGTAAACAAAAGTTTTAGCAATTGATTTGTGGGAGAAAAAAGTAAGAAAAAAAGTCACAAAAAAACCAAACTTATTCAAGTTACAAAAAAATTGCACTAGATACCCTTGACACAATAACTCAACTTTGCACCTCAAATACAGACTGACTTAACTCAACTCAACTCTACACTTCAAACACAGACTTCCTAAACTCACTGACAAAACAACTATGCAGAACTCAACTCAACTCAACCCAACTCAACTATGTGATCCAAACGCCCCCTAAATAATGTCTTTTTAGTTCAACAACATTTCGATAGGTTTTGAATATCTAGCCTTTTGGTTGAAGATATATGAGATGACTAGTTAAAGAATCCAGGTTGATAATTTTAATAATATAATCACTTTATTTTTATGAGATTATTATTGGTTTTCCTGACATTGAATGGTCATCCTATCATATACTTTGATTATTGTTTCATAAAATATATATTTTAGACATTTTAAGCTAGACAATTTGAGTCTAATTTAGTGAATAAGACACAAGTTATCATTTCAAAATTCGATAGTCCAATCCCAGTATTTAATCTTTCTACTCTTATTTTTTTTAGTCAGTCTACTATTATATAATATTTATTAACCTATTGCATAAAATCATCACTAATTAGTCCGACTAATTAAAAATAAAAAGAACTAAAAAATCAATTCAAGCATAACTTAGGATACATCTATTATCTTTTTGTAATGTCAAATTAGTTTCTCATTTGGTGTTTCTAACTTGATTATGTTTTTAGTTTTTTCTATAACATAAATAAAAGTATTATTTTATATATTTTTTTAACTTCTAATATGCATGATGAATATTTAAAAATAATATAACACAAGTTTTTTGGACATTTATTTCTAAAAACTTTATTTCATGTAAAATTTTAAACAACAAGAATCAATTACAAAGAACAGAAATAACAAAAAATAATTACCAAACCCATCTATATTTTTTTTTTGCTAAAGAGAACAAAAAAAACAGAAATGTTATCCATGACCTCCAAAATGCCCGTATGCAAACCCTTGATTCACATTTTGCATTTTTTTAAATTAAAATATATAATTCAAATAAGGGGTAGATATTCAAACCATGGCTTTTAAAAAGGATTACATGGTGCAAATCGGTGCTTGAGCTTAAATTCTAAACTTTAAACGTGGCTTGAAACTTCAAGAGAAAAATTCAATCACACACTTTAGCCTATAAAATTTTGTGTAGGATAAATCACTAACTTATTAAATATATTTTAAAATTCAAAAACTTAAACCCTATTTAATATCCATTTGATTTTTTATTTTTGAAAATTGGATTTATTTTCTTACCATTTCTCTACAATGAATTTCATGTTTCTTTAAAAAAAAATTTGAATTTTTAACCAAATTCCAAAAAAAAAAATTGACAAAATTGAGAAGCCAAAAGACCTATTAGATACCGAAGGTTCGGGTACCGAACTAAAACGTAATTCTATTCAGCGAAAGAGAAGGAGAGGGAGAGTCATTCTTAAAGGAAATAACCATTACAACTCTAGTACTTGGCCAGAACCGAACCAAATCCTTAACTTCTTAATTTAAGGATTAGAACTATATATATAAAAAGAAATAAAAACAAGAAGCTGCTACTACAAAAAGCTACATCTCAAAGGCTTTTCATGGCGATATATATTTATGTCGTTCCATCTTGTTGTTTTAAGCTAAACCTATCACCATCACCTTGTCGAATTCGCCATAGACGTCTCTTGAATTCAACAATAGAACAAACGTATATTCTATTTCCTGTCGAGCCAATCGGCAAAAAGAAGTGTAACTTTGTAAGAAAGTTATGCTTGAAGCCTTCATAAAAGGAGCAAATTGTGAAAAGAACCAATTACTAACCTTCTGCTCTTGGCAGTAGGGGCAATTATTCCTCTTTTCTCTAAGCTCTTGAACCTGTCCTTCACAAGGGTGCAACAGCCCTACATCATACAACATAACCGACCACAATCTTCTTTTCAGTTCCCATCTAAATTCCAGAAACAACTACTTCGATAGAAAAAGATGGAAAATAAAATACTGCACCTTCAGCTTACGAAGCGATCCAGTTATTTCCTCGGATAGGAGAACTTGAACCGGAGCAGGCTCGAACCTGAAAGCAACACCATGAAATTCAAAATGCAGTTTTTCTAGTTCTCTTCTTGTTCTAGTGTGTATCGGTTGATTACAAAAACTTTCAATTGAGATAGAATTATTCAGGAGTTGTGATATGAATTATATATCAAGATTACTACATACTTGTGCCTCCCCAAGCGAGGGGGGCATGATTTTAATCTCTCCTGTTTGGCTATTGTTCGTCGGATAAGTCTGTTGTGTCTCTCCTCGTCCTCTTTAGCTATTTCTTGAAGGATATCAGGCAAGCTACATCCACAAGAGCGAAAGTTCGATCACATTGAATGTTTCATAACTAGGGAGGAGAAAAGATACTAATTTATACCTGTCAATCTCTTTTGAAATTCCCTCCAACTTCTTTGCTTCAGCTTCCTTTCTGCGCTGTTCTTTATTTCTAGCTCTCTTATTCAACTCAACCCGAGTCACCCTTTTTGTCCTCATCGGCCTGTGCACCAAGCTTAATTTATTTAAATAATACCAACTTGAAGTTCTCATTATCAAAATATTCATTTTAAGAGAAATGATTAAAATTAAAATAAAAAGAAAGAAAAGAAAAGAAAACTCTCAAATTAGTAGCTAGCAAAAGAATAGGATCTCTTTGCAAAGAAAATGACTGAGGATCACATTTATCTCCATCCAATCCCAACATCTCCTGAAACTTACCTATTCCTAGAAATACTGAAATAGAATTCTTGGAACACTTTACTTTCACTCTTGAAACAGCACGAAAGTTAGAAAGAAAAACAATCAAGGACATACACTCGAAGTGCATACATAAGCAAGATCTGTTCAATCCCAATCCCAATGAAGGCAGAAAAACAACAAAAGAACACTTGAAGTACATTGTTTCAAAATTCCCAAAAGGATCAGCACCCATAAATATATCCACGGAAAATCAAATAGCATACACTTAAATATAGTGCAAACTAGCACAAGAGGGCCAAAAACATTGATCCAAACTACTTGAAAAGTCTACTAGCTTTAAAACAACTCCAATAAATAAAACCTTTTTTCATTTTTATCCTCGTCCATTTCGTCCAAATTGGTTTCGTCATCAGTATCATTACCAGCATCCAAAAATAACATCTGCAAAACATCAATTAAATATAATCTCTTAAATCAATGAAAATAACCGGAAGTACAAAAATAGATTTTATATATTGGGGAAAGTATTCCAATACAATTCATGTTTATGGATCAAATACTCACATCTTCTTCGCTAATAGCTTCTCCTGTGACAGTTAAAGGAACTGGCTCCGGCCCCAGCTCATTTCGGTATACTTTCTGCATTTCTTCTGCGACAGCATGGGCAAGTACATCCTGGATTGGTAAAATGGGAAGTTTAAGGGAAAAAAGAGGATATTATAAAGACTTTGAAGGGGGGAAAACATACTTTTAACATTGATTATCAAAAAGTTACCTGATGACATTATTTAACAAGGTTGGAATTACCTGATGACTCTCATGTGATGGATTGAATGAACATCCTGGGGGCTCAACTTCTACAGCTGGAATAATGGGTGGCTTTGATGATTTCTGTCCAAGATTGCATTAACATAACTTAGTTATATTCCTGCAACAAAATCTTTATTTCTTTTTCCTTTTTTGATATTTCTTCTTTTTAACACCCCCTTCCGGGGGCTCTTTTTCTTTTTCCCCTTTTTTGCATAAGAGTCTAATTTTGATATACAATAAAATATAAGACTCATTATTAATTAACCAGGTAGAGTAGCATACCTTACTGCTTTTGCTTCTATCTTCACCTGCAGTAGCAACAAAAACAAGTAGTGCAGTGTTTGATTAATTTTTTCCCATAGAAATGGTTGTTGAGAACTACAGATCACAAAAGTAATGAGAGGGAGTCCAAAAAGCACCTTTATCATCCCATACGTCAAACATGCCAACCTTAGCACCCTCTTCAGAGGTTTCTTTAGCTTTATAAGCCTCTTCCAGTTTTTTCTTAGATTTCTTATTTATTGAAGAAGGCACAGCTTGGACAAAAGGATTCTTTGTTAATATGCTGTCGCAGTGAAGGACCTTTTCCCGTTTCTTTTCTATTTTCCGCTTCACAGAAAGATCTACACATAAAAACAGAGGAAAAAAAATAATAATCAGTTCAAACAATGACAAATCCTTCGTCTATTTACAACTATTGTCAATGTTGACGAGAACCAGTATTCCCCAAGTAAATACAGATTTGTTTGCTCATCCAACCTACTTTTACAGATTTTGAGCACAAACATAGAGCAGAGTGCAATTTAGTTTTAAAAAACCAATTTTTTTTTAAGGAAATCAGTTCCTACTCTTAGAAAAACAAATACAGGTTGAAACTAGGCTCAGGTTCGTAAGTCAGAGCAAACAAGTGCATTAGAAGAGACAAACATAAGACCAAATTTCTAGCCCCGGACCATTTTAATATAAAACCTCATTGAGAATACCATCCAATCATCAGTTATTGTGTACAGCAAGATTAACATCTTTTATCTCCTATTACCAGGAAATAGATTTTTCTTTCAAAGTCCAAGTTCAAATGAAGAAAGAATGTAACATCTCTAAAATTATGTAATTGTTTATGTCAGAATGCTATGCTTAATTTCAGTTGCGCAAGCAAAGTTACCGTAATACAAGAAAAATTACTCAAATTCTCTAACTTAAGTGCTATTTTATAACATATCGGTAAAATTAATATGAGCTCTATAACTGAAATCTATCTCAACCCCATAGAAAATCCTGCTGACTTCCAATAGCTTCTTGGTTACTTTGGTCATGTCCACCAAACCCAATGTCGATATTTTTCACTCTTCAGTTCAACACTTCAACTCCAAACTCAATGAAGAACAATAAGATTTCTTTACAGAAAATAGAACACGATATAATTCAGTGGTGAGCGAAAAACAATCATCAAGCAGAATCAATGAAAATAATAATAATCAAAATCAAAATCAACCCAAAAAGACAGAACCCACAGGCGAAGTAAAAGAGGACAGATTTGGTGAAGAATAGAAAGAAATCGAAGAAGCGGAACCTCGAGACTTGTCGACGACGAAAAGGGAATCACTGGGAACGGCGGAAAGAGAGCCGCCGGAGAGAGCATCCTTAGTGGACTTCTCGAAGAAATCCTCAATGTCTGCAGAGCTTATGTTGGCTCTCCATGCCTTCTTCCCCTTCCTAGACCCCTTTGATTTCTTCCCCATCGCTCTGAAACTGAAGATTGAAGGTCGAAGATTGACAGCACTGGGACAACAACAGAAAACGGAAGGACGAAAAGGGGCTGGGAGAAAGAAGAAGGGCAGGTAGGGTTTAAGTTTTTTTTTCTCTTTTTCTTTTTCCTTTAATTTTTTAATATCTATGATCTATACGACTATACCCTATAAATAATTAAATATTAAATAGTCTATAATTGAAAGGGCAAATTTGTAAGTTAAAAAACAATCCTCACCCTCTCCACTTAGTTTCAAAGGGGATATTTGGTGCGCTGTGTTGGAATCAGAAACCTTAAGATTTCTTGACTGGAATCAGGGAACCTGAACTTGAGAAAACAGTGTTTAGAATGTAGGGTTGTGTTGGACTATATTGCAGAAACCAATGTTTGGGGTGTTGTGTTGGATTACAAAAACCAACGTTTGGGGTGCGGTGTTGTGTTTGTTGGGTGTGTGTTTAACATAAATTTTTAATTGTTTTTTAAATACAATAATTTTTCTTCCTACTCTATTTTTTAACTTCAAAACTACATTTTTGTTTATGATTACATATCAACAATTTATCCAATTATGTGGAACAATTGACATAAATATAGTTACATTTTGAGTTTATATTACGTACAGTTTGTATAATTATATGTTACATCAATAATGCACTTTACTCATGACGATATAAATTGGAGACTATGCACAACAACAACTAATTATAGGTGCAATGTAAGAATTGTGGCGTCGATGATAAAGTAAAACAGTTGTTGCATAGGAAGATGTGGTTAAAGATAATATAGGTGACAGACTAGAATAAATAACAAAAAAGTACAGACAGTTGTCCAACAAAGTTCAACTTATCAGAAAAGTCTAAAAAAGTCATAGAGAGTGGTAGATGAAAATAGAGTCAAGTTCCCGGTGCTTTCCCCATAACTTCCACGCAGTAATCAAACTTCCAATATGGGGTGAATGCAAAGAAAGAATTCAACATCATACTATCCGAGAGAAGAGTTTTGCAACAACCATGTAGTCTTGCCTTGTCATCCCTGGGATAACCTTCAATTCTGCATATAGCTCGTTCACTCGAGCTTTTTCAATCTTGTCCTTCTCAGACGACCACGTTGCAATCTTTCCAATTTATTCGACTGTCAATTGAAAATCCTGACTCATGATGGTTGCCATATTGGAGCCCGAGGACAGACGTCTCCTCCTAGTCGGTCTGGATGATCTGATTTCTTGTGTTCGACTCGTGGGTGTGGCTAACGTGTCCTCACCCATTGATATGTCGACTGCTCTTCGATGTTAGCTCATGAACACTTGACCCTAACGAGGCCTATGGTGTTCCTGCAACCCTACTGCTCTACGATGTTAGCTCAGGAACAGTCGACCCTAACGAGACCTACGGTGTTCCTGTAGCTCCGCTGCTCTTTAATGTTAAGTCAGAGACAATTTTCAAGGTATGTTATATCTCGCATCTACTTTGTCTTTTTTGTGCCTTTTTTATTTTTTATTTTTCTCCTTTTTTGTAATTTTTTTACTAGGTTCATCAGTATCTGCTCCATGATGTTACTGTTAGTATGAAACCTCCTAACTTAGTGAATGAGTGAGTGATGATAGGTGAAGCCTCGATCATGATCTAACGGAGGAGCGAACACCAACAAATGAAATCTCTAGATGTGGCAAAGTAGTCAGCGTCGACAGTCGGAACCTCCTGATTTGAAGGAGGAACGAGTGTCGAAGGATGAAGCATCCTAGATTCATGAAGGAGCTATATGTCGAACTTGAAATGAACGAATCACTAATCGTGAAGTAAGCAATGCTTAACTTTGAAAAACAAGCTCGAATGGAACGCCAAACTTCAAGGAAAAACATCAAACTTGGAGTTGAAGTGTCATACTAGTTGTCGAACTGTTGTATTTTGAGGCAAAATGTCGAACTTGTAAGTGATGAATGCTCGGACTTGAACTTTAAGAGAGCGAAATGCAGATTTGAACTTCAAGTGAGCAATGCTTGAACCTAAGCTTGAGGTGGTCCAAACTCGACCTCAAAGTGGATGAGCGACGAACCAAATTTGAGGGGAATGAAGCTTGAACTAGGGTGAGCGATGAGTCATACTTGAAGGGGTTCAAGCTCAAATTTTAGGAAAGTCAGCTACGAACCATACTTAAGGGAAACGAAACTTGAACTTTAGCGGAATGAGCAACGAACTAAACTTGAGAATAACAAAGCTCGAATTTTAGGAGAATGAGCAATGAACCGAATTTGAGGGGAACAAAGCTCAAACTTTAATAGAAGCTAGTGAGCAATAAACCAAACTAAAGGGAATGAAGCTCACTCATATGGATCCATCCTGTAATACCTTGTTTTCATGGGGATGAAAACTTTTTTTTTTAGAGAGATTGAACTTAAAAGTTTTTTTAAGTTGCCTACGCACCCTTTGAGCAAAGGGATCAAGTCATAATGTAGTTCACAATTTCTTTGAGTCGTTCAACTTTTAAGCTCATGTGGACTAGGAGCATCATGCAGTTTAGGCTTTTGCAACAATGAGCTTTTTTAAAATTTTAGATGATTTTGTTCTCATCATAATCTGGACCATATCCTTTATTTGTAGGATTTGTTATAATGACAAGATTTTTTCTTCGCGTTCAAGGAGCCCTTTGTATTTATGAGAACAGACAACTTCCTTTTCATACGTGAAGGAACGATACTATGAATCTTGTTGTGGTTCACTTCATTGAACATTTCTACCTTCAAGGATTTAATCTTTCTTTCATGTTGATCGCTTGTTGCTTTGAGACGATAAAAAATAGATGTCAAAGGTCGATCTTTCTTTGATATGAAGACACTTAACCTTTGGAAGGCTGAAGTTCGAGCTGAGATAGGACTTAGGCCTTGATTTCTTCTTCTGTCGCGACCACACTCATCATTTGAAAGACGGAAGGTTGAGTAGTTGGAGGTTTGATGCGATCGAAGAAGGAAGTCCTTTGCTTAACTTCTTTTGTCTCGTTAGCTTATTCAGCATTGATGTAACATGAACTTGCATGATTTTCTTCCTCTTTTTTGCTGGGAAGGAAATCTCTCTAGAAGAATTCTTTCAAGGTCACCGATTGGCGAGGTTGAGAATGATTTTTGTTTCTTTTCCTTTTAGACTTAGGTTTCCTTGGATCCTTTTGACTTCGATGTTTGTCCTTGTTTATGGTTTTTAGATTGAACTAGATGCACTCCTTGATTGTGAAGCGAACTAGAGTGTGTTTGGCTGCATGTACTTATTGTTACTGCAATATGATTTGACTGAGTTATTTCATCAAGATCTAGCTCAATTGTTCATTCTTTAGCTAACCTTAGAATTATCTCTTTTAGGATGAAACATTTCTCCACCGGGTGACTGCGACTCGAAGATACTTGCAATAGTCGAGATCATCGATTTTGTCCATCTCTTCCGTCTGCTTACACTTCGGAAGTTCGATCAGTCCTATGACCAGTAGTTGTTTAAAGATGTTAGGAATGTCAGAATCCGAAAAGAGATAGACTTTATTCTGTCTTTCCTTTAAACTTAAGCGACGCTTTCCATTTTCTTGTCGCTTTTTTATCTTCTTGTATTTTTGCTTCGAAGACAACTTGAGAGGGATTGTACTAACAACCATAAAACTCTTCTAGAGTCGCCTCAATGTCACTTCTTTCTTCCTTTATGCTAGGAGTTAGAAGGTTTTTGTCTCCTCCACTAGCAATACTCAATTTCATATCGTGGCCACGAGTTGGTAGCTCTTAAAGGGTGCGAGGCTTTATACCTTGGAGGATGTAAAGCAATCCCCAATGCATGCCTTGAATGCACATTTCAACAATAGATAATTCAGTGAGACGATCTTTACAATCGAGACTCATGGCTCTCCAACGATTTATGTAGTCGACAATGGGTTCACCTTTTCGTTGTCTAGTGTTGGTGAGCTCGAACATGCTGACGGTGCGTCTTGTGCTGTAGAATTGATTGAGAAACTCTTTTTCAAGTTGTTCCCAACTGTTTATCGTCTCGGGCTCCAGATCAGTGTACCAGTCGAAAGCATTCCCCTTAAGTGTTCGAACAAACTGTTTGACTAGTAGATCTCCTCGCGTGCCAGATTTTCACATGTCTCGATGAAATGCGCAACATGTTGCTTAGGGTTGAATTTTCCATAGAATTGTTGGAACATTGGTGGTTGGTATCCAATTGGCATCCTTAAACTATCAATTCTCTTAGTATATGGTTTAGAATACAAAAAAGAACTTTGAGAAACTCCGTCATATTAAGCTCTAATGAAGTTAGTTATCATGTCCCGAAGTTGTTGGATTGATAGTGAAGCAATCGAAGTGGAGGGTTCTGGTTGATCTTCTTGCACAATGACCTTCCCTTTGTTGCGATCTTTGACAATAGGAGTATGACTTGATTCGACAACATCTTGATTCTCAATTTGATTCTTTAAGTATGCGATTTGAGACTCTCTTTCTTCAATCGCTTTCATCAAGTTGTTGATTTGCTCCTGCATATTTGTCAATGTCTCTTCCTTAGTGCTTGTCTTGCATCATGACGAACACTTCGTCGGAATCAAAATCGAACAAAGAGTTACACTTGACCTGGAACTTGTTGTTAGTTGATGCCCCCGACAGTATTGTTACTTCATCTTCTTCCAACCTTAGTTCATTAGAGCAACTATGGGTAGTAGAACCCGTGCACAAGTTGCTCATGACAATGGTCATTGAAGAAGTCTTGAACGACATCACTTTACTTTTGCTTTGAGGTGAGAGAATGAGATGAGAGGTAGAGATGGTCCTACTGGGCGTGCCAATTTGTTCACACGTGATTTCAGCGAAGAAATAAAAATGAGACACGTATAATTGAACGTTGTATTTTTATTAATTTGAATGTAGTGGATTACAATCTCTAATGTTTCTCCCCTGATTCTTTCTCTCTCTCAACTGTAATTTCTGAGGGCCTTACAACTTGTTCTCGGACATAGATTTGATTCGAGGGCTTCACAGCTTGTTCTCGAATGTAAATTTATATCGAGGGCTTTGCAGCTTGTTCTCGAACGTAGATTTGTCTCAAGGACTTTGCAACTTGTTCTCGAGTGTAGACTTGGAAGAATATTTGGTCTTCAGCTTGTAGCTTGTTGAAGGTCTTCGGCTTGTTGCGTGTTGAAGGACTTCGACTTGCAGCTTATTGAAGTTTATTGAAGTTCTTCGGCTTGTAGTTTATTGAAGGTCTTCATGAAGCACTTGACACCTAAGGACTTGAAGTGTTCATCATCTTGCAATGTTTAACACCTAAAGACTCGTCTTGCAACATTCAACACCTAAAGACTCGTCTTACAACGTTCAACACTTGACTCGTCTTACAACGTTCAACACTTGACTCGTCTTGCAACATTTAACACTAAGGACTTCAGGGAGCATTCAACCATTAAGACTTTGCTATGAATTCTCTTTGAGTTCTCTTGAGAGTGAAATTTCTGAACATTTGGAATGAAGGGGAAACTCTCTATTTATAAAGGTTTCCAGGACATGTGGGTTGGGTTTTAGCAACCTTTGGGCCCAACCATCTTAGGCATGTGTTTTGTTGGCTTTGGGCCTAATCATTTAGACTTGGATTTTATTTATCTTACCCAATTCCATATAATCCAATTTGACCAAAATTAAATTTAATTATTTGGTTAAATTGCATGTTGACTCTTGCAACTTTTAGAATTTGTCAATTTTTGTTTTCAAATTAAATTTAGGACACATGCCAATTCATAATTATCTTAAATTTAATTATTTATTCGTCATTAATTTGGAACAATGACGTGTCAATTGGAGATTGGTCAAAATCTCTATGTCAACAATTATGTTATGGTTGTGGTTGCTTTTTTTCTTTTTACTGCATTTTTTAATACATACCTATAAAAAAGAATGTGATCTTATTTATTGATTTATTTATTTTATAGTATTCAAATATTTTAACTTTCAATACAAAAGAAATAGTTTTTATTTGTTTTCTTGTATTTTGAAGAAATAACTATCATGTTATATCCTTGCATGAATAATATTTTTCAACTTGATTTTATTCCATTCTTTTTTTATAAAAAAGTCAAGATTAGTTTCTTTCTTTTTCAAAATTTGAAGTGCGTGATTGAGGTTAAGCATATACTATGATCTTACACAATGAGTTCAAACGATAAAATAAATAATAACATTATTAATAGAATATTCTCATCTAATGAATAACATAAAGTATGAAGTTCAAAAGAAATATCGCCAATACAAGTGCATAATGAAATACACTTAACCTAAGATTACAAGTTCAAAACAAAAGTCTCTCGAGAAAACAAAGTCCACCTAAGAATATGTTACAAATAGGAACAAATTTAAAAAACGGTGTCTTACACAATTGCTAAGAAAAGGTAAAGTACACAAGTTCGAAGGAAATTACTTATGAAGGTCTCGCAGTGTAGGAAAAGAAACAATACTCCTACAGAAAAAAGAATAACGATTTAGCTCGAATTCGATAAAGAGTAAACTTAATTAAGAAAGTAATAAGAACTAACCTTTTTGTAATGTTCACTGTTTGGATGACTTATGCCACTGATCAGTGAATCTCCAAGCCTCTAAGCTCCACCACCACCATATCCCAAAAACATAACCCAAAATAAAAATTAGGGTTAGTACATATATACTATTTATATATTGAAAACGGAAAACAAATGGAACACATGTTTGGAAAAATGATGTTGAGAAGCATACCTAATGCCCAAAGGTAGAGAGGTGGTTTGAAATGAAGCAACAATCTCATTTAAATAGGAATAAGAGAGGTGAAAAATTAATAATACTCAACCACCAGAAATAAATGTATGAGTGTATGAGTTATCTAACATAAATATAAATAAATAAAATTAATAAAAGAATGGATGAGTCTTAATTAATGTTGAGTGAAATGACCTCAAAACAATTTTCAAATCAATATTGATGGGACAATCTGGTTAGTTCACAACTAGACCATTGAACCAAACTCAACCAAGGTTTAGGGTTTCTGACAATAAACAAATCTATTGAAAAAATATTGACTAAAAGAAGAGATGTTTTATAAATCCCAACCACCCAACTACCCACATTAATTCAAAAAACAACAAAAATAGTTGCATTAATGAGGCTGAGAAAATTTAAAAATAACAAAAATAGAACTAGTTTTAAAATTAAATATGTAGCTAGTTTGAAAATAACAAAAACAGAACTAGTTCAAAGAGAACTAGGATAAAAAATAACCAAATAACCAACAAAAAATTGAAAACATATGGATTAATCATCATTGGTCGCGAAGAACACCATAACAACATGTACCTACCAACCACATGCAACTAATCACATAACTAATTATAAAAACAGAAAAATTTTGCAATAGTTAGCCTCATGATTGTTATCAAGTGTAGTATTCATAACACATCATAGGCTGAAAAAGGTACCAATAACATCAAGTATACATGCTAATCACAGGTGCGTTTCGAAGAAGCAAACGGTGGGTTGAGAAAAAACAGAATCAACCCTACCAGTAAGGCTAATTATAGTAAACAGGGCCTCAAGTATCTTTTTTTTTTCAAACTAATTATCAAAGTTCAAAGAGTACAATAAAAATCATCATAAAAATTCAAAAAATATAGAAAAATCATCATCAACCATTTAATAGAATCTAGACATACATACCAATCATATTAGATCAAGTGCGTGTACTCTGAACATCATCAAACATGTTATGCAGATAAGGTAAACCAAGTGTATCATGTTCATTCAGGAGAAAAAAGAAGAATATCAAACCCCAAATGCCTTATAGAACATCATTGACTAGAATTCTGCCAAGCTCAAAGGATGACTATCCCATACTAAACCGTTTGGACAAAAAAAAATCCAAATATGAGTAAAAAAACCCACACATCGACGACAAGGGAGGTGGTATCTCGAGCGATAAGCGGTACGTCTACAAAACCTATATCCAAAACCAGTGAGGAAGACCTAAATTAGACCTAAATTAGACCTCAATTAGGGTCTAAAGCTACCACTTGTGTTTTCCTTGGATATGCCGCTCCTAGTACAACATACAGATTTCTTGATATTAAACATAATGTGATTTTTGAATCAAATTATGCAATTTTTCATGAAGAAAAATTTCCTTTTAAATCAAGAAATATTGGGGGTCAAAGTTGTGAACAAACTTTCTCTAAGTTTGATTCTTCTACCCCTACTGATAATGAAAACAACTCTCAAGTTGAATTAAGGAGAAGTAAAAGAGCAAGAACTGTGAAAGATTTTGGTCCTGATTTTTATGTTTATAATATTCAAGAAACACCAATTTCTTTGATAGAAGGTTTATCATCTCCAAATGAGATTTTCTGGAAAGATGTTGTAAATGATGAAATGAAATCACTTATTTCTAATAAAGCTTGGAAATTAGTTGATTTACCACCAGATTTTAAAACTATAGGGTGTAAATGGGTCCTGAGGAAAAAATTAAAACCGGATGGTAGTATAGACAAGTATAAAGCTAGACTTGTCGCAAAAGGTTTTAAACAACAGGAAGACTTATACTTTTTTGATACATTTTCTCCGTCTACGAGAATCACATCTATTAGATTGCTACTTGTAATTGTTGCAATATTTGATATGAATATTCATCAAATGAATGTGAAAACAGCTTTTCTAAATAGTGATTTAGAAGAAGAAATTTACATGGACTAACCTGAAGGTTTTACAGAGCCTGGGCAAGAGAATAAAGTGTGTAAGCTTAATAAATCCCTATATGGCTTAAAACAAGCTCCAAAGCAGTGACATGAAAATTTTGATTCTTGCATGCTAAATAATGGTTATAAACCAAATGAATGTGATAAATGGATCTATTATAAATCATGAGAAAATTCACATGTTATTATTAGTGTAACGCTCGAAAATTTTCAGGTATTTTTCTAAATACTTCAAAATTTCATTTTAAGCTTATTTCGTATTTTGGGAATAGGTTTAAAAATAAATAAGGTTAAATTTTATTTTATTTGCAAAAAGGGTTAAAGAAAGGAAAAGAAAAAAAATGGTTTTAAAAAAAAGGAAATGGTTTTAAGTAAGGAAATGGTTTTAAAGATTTTAGTAATTAATTGTGTTTAAAAAAAAGTAATTCTTTTTAAAACTTCTCCTTCTTCGCAGAAAACTCACGCGGTCGCCTCCTCATTGTCTTCTTCTTCAGTTCGTCAGCCGCCGAGCACCACCGCGCCGTCGACGCCTCCATCGACCGTCGTCGTTTCACTCCGACCTACACGCCGGAGCGACACGACCAAGTCAGCAGCCCCCGAAGCTTCCGTTTCACCCAACCCCAATCTGTGTTCCCCGTCCGTGCCAGCAGCGTGTCGTCGGTTATACCCTCAACGACAAGTACCGACAGTCCAACCTCTTCCCCTCGGCTCTACAAGCTAGTTTCATCGGTAAGTTTCTTCCAAGGGATTCCTTTAAGTTTTAGGTCGCTTGGTTCACTGATTTTTGGTCGGTTCTCATCTTTTAGTTCTTGGTTTTGGATAGGCCGGGTTGTGGACATCCTGGATTTGTGTTCCACTCGTCGAACGCCGCCGCTGCCATTGGATAGGTACAACTGTCTTCTCCGTCTTCTCGTTTCCGTTTAAGCTTTCAGGCAGTAGTTTGATTAATTAGTTACGCGACTTGAATTGGTTTAGGTGTTTGGGGTTTGACTTTAAGGTGCTCTGTTTGTAGGTGGGAGGGCTCGAAGAGTGTTAAGGGAGCATACAGGACTTGGGATTGGAATTTCGGACCTCCATTATCCAAGTAAGTAGTCAGTTGGACTTTCACGCAAGTCATAAGCAAGGGTACTTGCGTAAATTGATTGTTAGCCTATTTTGGATTGTTGTTGATTCACGCATGCCTATTTAAAGACAAACTCATGTATCGTATGTAATTCGCTTGAGTCATTCTGGAACTAGCTGGATGTGGTTGACGTATCTTGAACTTGGATTATTTGCCTGGATGCTAAACTTGGATCGTGTTGCTTAGCTTCTCGCGAGGCTTGCTATTTAGCAGATCTTGTGGATCACTGTGTTACCGGGACTGTTATACATGAACCAGGCTTACTATGTCGTGACGTTGATTGCTTCTAGGAGTATCTAGGTACGGGCAAGACCTAGGGACTTGTAAGGCCTAGGATACCTTAGAACTATATTGTAGGACTCGTGCCCCCTACTTTCGACCCTTCTAGTTAGTCTCAGGTTTCGAGTTTGACGAGATTACGGGATGGGTGGCAGGGAGAGAGACCCTTCACTCGACACGAGATGGCTCCGGGATGTTATCCCTATGAGCAGGAGCGGGTCACGGTGCTCGTTCGACTGGAGAGTTCAGGGTGATTCCCGACGAGCTTGAGAGTCGTACGGACGTGCCCTCCATTTAGTACATGGCGTGAGGGGTGGATTCCCTTTACGAGATGAGTGGAAGGTAGAGAGACCCTCCACTCGACACGATGGCTCCGAGACATTATCCCTATGAGCAGGAGCAGGTCACGGTGCTCGTTCGACGGAAGAGTTCAAGGGTGATTCCCGACGAGCTCGAGAGTTGTACGGACGTGCCCTTCATCTAGTATATGACGTGAGGGGTGGATTCCCTTTATGAGATGGGTGGCAGGGAGAGAGACCCTCCACTCGACACGATGGCTCCGAGACGTTATCCCTATTAGCAGGAGCAGGTCACGGTGCTCATTCGACGAGAGAGTTCATGGGTGATTTTCGACGAGCTCGAGGGTCGTACGGGCGTGCCCTCCATCTAATGCATGGCTTGAGGGGTGAATCCCCATTGTTGGGGCATGAGTGAGTGTTACTCTTCTCATTGCCAGTCGCAAACCCGGGTTGTGAGATAGAACATAGGTTAGGAGAGTTGGGCGTGAACACGAGGTCCTGATGTCTTGAGTTGAGACCTAGGTGTGTGGTTGCCTTGGTTGCATGTTAGCTTGTTTGGACGTGAGTGGGCTACTTACTGAGTGTTTTATACTCACTCGTCTACTTTGATGTTGTTGGTTGCAAGTAAGAAATCTTGAGGCAGCTGACGACGACGACGACCCGACGAGGCTGTGGAACCCTATTTTTTTCCTTTTTGTTTTCTTTGGCTTAGAGTTCTCTCTTGAAACTGTCTTATTTTAGTTTCTGTTTTAATTTTTGCTTGGTTGCACGACACTAAGTTTTTCCCTTGTACTTCTTAGTTATTGAGTTTTCATTTTTATTTGAGTTTTCTTTCCGCTGTGAGTTTGTTTATCTAAGGGATTGTACTTTGGGACTCTGGTTGTAGCCCACCCATTCTCTGATTGAAGTTTGGTGGGGGTTGGGCATTCTCGAATTCTGTTTTTGGAGTGTCTCTTCTTGATAGGTCACCAGGAAATTTTTGGTTTTCTCCTTGCTATGTCGTTATGTTGCCAAAATTTCAGTATGAGTGGTGTAGCGGAGTAACTTTCCTAACTTAGGTTCGTCCCAAATTTTAGGGTCGTTACAATTAGCCTATATGTTGATGATTTATTAATCTTTGGCTCAAATATTTTTGGTATAAATGAAACAAAAAATTTATTGAGAAGCCATTTTGACATGAAATATCTTGGTGAGGCTAATTTTATTGTTGGTATGAAAATAACGAGAACCTCTTGTGAGTATTTTCTTGACAAATCACATTATATAGAGAAAATACTCAAAAAATACAATTATTTTGATTGTAAACATGTGTCTACTCCATTTGATTCTTGTGTTCACTTGTTTCCCATTGAAAATGAAAGTGGTGCAATTAATCAAAATGAGTATGCTAGTGTGATTGGTAGTCTACGATATGCAACTGATTGTACTAGACCTGACAGTGCATATGCAATAGGAGTTCTTAGCATGTTTACGAGTAAGTCAGGTAAAGAACATTGGCATGCCATAGACCGTGTTATGAAATATCTTTTGAGAACAAAAGACTATGGCTTAATTTATAAAAAAATATCCTGCTGTTGTTGAAGGATTTTCTGA
Organism: Trichosanthes cucumerina; assembly: GCA_036507285.1. Lineage (NCBI taxonomy): Eukaryota > Viridiplantae > Streptophyta > Magnoliopsida > Cucurbitales > Cucurbitaceae > Trichosanthes > Trichosanthes cucumerina. The sequence continues at coordinate 15,714,595 of CM071838.1, forward strand.
TGCTGACTGGAATACATTGTCAGGTGATTCTTTATCTACCACAAGGTATATTTTTACCTTGGGATGTTGTGTTATTTGTTGAAAATCTAAACAACAAATAATTATTGACAACTCTACTATGGAAGCAAAACTTATTGCTTTAGCTTCAGCGAGTGAAGAAGCAAGTTGTCTAAGAGATTTATTATATGAAATTCCAATGTGGGAGAAACCAATACCTCCTATCTTGATAGATTGTGATAGCACTGTCGCAATTGATAGAGTAAAAAATCATTTTTATAATGGTTAATCCAGACCTATAAGAAGAAAATACAGTACTGTGAGATCCTATTTGAGTAATGGGATTATTAATGTGAATTACATTAAATCTTGTGATAATCTTGTAGATCCATTCACAAACACCTTGAATAGAGAAAGAGTCTGGAACACATCGATGGGGATGAGGTTGAAACCCTTATAATTGTCATGAGCCATATAAAAGGATACCCACCCAGTGATTAGAGATCTTAAGAATTGGGTTCAAAGAGAAAAACGAATTATAAGGTGGTCGTAAAAATGCACTATCTCTATTTATCGATCCATCCCTATGATGTGAGTGCATTTATCCTATAACGTAGTGGAGGGTTGAGTTTTTCAATAAACTCTTAATAAAATTTGTAGCTCTTATGAGTGGGGTGTCGTTGTTATAGAAGCAACCCTTGACAGATTTTACCTATATGAGTATGAGAGTGATGTCGCTCTCTATGAGGATATGGGGCTTATTCTCAAATACGCTCATGAAATTTTGGGATCAGCACGGGCCATGATGTGCTAACCAATAACGCTTATGTCAACACCTGGATAATTATGTGTGGATAATAATTCCTCTATTTTTTCTTAAGTGTTAGAGTTCAAGTCAGAGACCACTATTAACGTTGGAGTAGAGATTATTATTTCACTAGTAAAGGTTCAATGCAGAGTCACACCTTTATGATGCATAATTATCTTTCTCTTGGTCAATTGATTTTGATTATCTTAAATATTAAAATGAGTGGGGGAATGTTGTAACATTTTAATAATTAATATATGAGTTTGTTATTTTTTTTTTTAATTTGAGAGAGTTTTCATTTCTATAAAAAAGAAACCGTATTGGTAAGATGTTAAAATTTACTTTTAATTACTTAAGTTTTGTAATAAATTCTTAGATCTAAATTTTTCATATAAATACCTCTTTTACCACTCTTTCAAACAACACACCAAATCTTCAAGCTTTTTTTCTCTCTATTCCTCATATACTCTACTTTGCTCTTTTAAGAGCAATTGACCAAAAAAATGGTGTTCTTTGTTGTGGAGCTTTAAGCTCAACCTCTCAGTGCAAGGGGTTTGAGCTTGGGTTGTTGTATCTTAGAGGGGACAGACTAGAGAAGACTGTTGCACCGGTGGTTGATAAATAAATATACACCGTTGAGGGCTTTAATCTCCTTAAAGAGAGCAAGATATCCACACCTCAATCAGATTGTTTACATATTTGTTTCTCCATTTCCTCTATTATTTGTAATTCCCCCATCACATTGTAAATGTAGGAGAAACAAGAAGAGATAAAGTTGGAAAACGTATTGTTCTTCCATAAAATTTTATTGGAGGTCCAAGAGATATGCAATGACGATTTATAGATGTCATGACTTTAGTACAACATTTTGGAAAGCCAAATCTTTTCATAACAATGACATGCAATTCTGACTGGAAAGAAATATGAGAAGAACTAATGGAAGGGCAAACTGCTCAATAGGTCGGATCTAACTTCAAGAGTTTTCAAAGGAAAGCTAATAGACTTAAAAGACCAAATTCTGAATAGAGAAATTTTTGGAAAAGTTGCAGCTTTCGTGTATGTAATTGAGTTTAAAAAACGAGGTCTTCCACATATTCATTTGTTGGTCATATTAAGAAATTGTTACAAAATCACTAGTGTTGACCAGTATGATGATTATATTCAGGCATAAATTTCAAATAACCAAACAAATCCTACTATTCACAATGTTGTTTTAAAGCACATGCTCCATAGCCCATGCAGAGAAGATAATAAAGCATGTCCCTGCATGATCAATGAAAAATGTAAATTTCATTATCCAAGGTAATTTTGTGAAAAGACAATGAAAGAAAATGATGCATACCCAATATATAAGAGGAGAGATGATGACAAATAGGTGTTTATGATAAAAGTATTTATTTATTGTTTTATATTCAATTATTGATCATATTTTTTAATTTATTGTACTTGACTTAAAAAAATTAATATTCCAATCGTTTTTTTCAAATAATATAAAATTTTTAAAATGTGAAGGTAACTCTAAGGAAGAAAGGCCCTCGATAATCGATGAGTGGTTCCTTATAATCTGTACCTACTATTGAGATACAATTGTTACATCAATGTAGAAATATGTTCAGGATTGAAAGTCGTTAAATATTTGTACAAGACGAGAGTCGTGATAGATCAACAGTATATATATCGCATGATAGTGATAGTAAAAGTATTGATGAAATAAAAAGTTGCCAAGATGCAAGATGGTATCTGCACAAGAAGCTTTGTGGAGAATTTATGAATTTCGTTTGAATGAAATATCTCACCTTCCAAATAAGCAATGTGTTTCTTATTGGGAAAACCATAATTTAAATAAACTAATCCATTGAAATCATATATCTAAGACTATGTTGACAAAATTCTTTTGTATGTGTCAACAATATGAAATTGTTCGTAATTTTTTATACAAAGAATTTTGTGAGCATTATGTATGGGATAAACAATTGTGAATATGGAAGGAAAGGAAAAAATGAGTGGTTATATCACGCATTGTAGGAGCAAATCCAAAAGAAGGAGAAAGATACTACTTGTGCTTACTACTAAACCATGTTAGGGGACCAACATCATTTGAGTCTTTAATGTCAACATTTAAAGGGGCAACATAAGAAAGAGGACTTTTAGAGTCTAACCAGAGTGTGCTAGAATGTTTAGATGAAACAATATCGTTTGAGATGTCATACTCTTTTAGAAGACTTTTTGCAACATTGTTAGTATATTACAAACCAATTGATGTGAGAAAATTGTGGGAGAGTTATTTTGAAGCTTTATCAGAAGATTATAGAAAAGATTAGCCAGAAATATGGATTATCAAGTGCAATGTACTTTAAGAGATGTAAAACTATTCTTGAAGTCGATGGGAATATAAATCACTATGTACGGTTTACCAGAAATTAAAAATAAATCAGTTTGTAGAAATATGCGATATATGAAAAATATATTGGATGAACAATCAATTAAAGTCCCAGAAGAAGATATTAAAGTTTCATCAAGGTTGAATGAAGAACAAAAGAATGCATTCGATATAATAATTGATAGAATCGTCAATCATAAAAATGGTATATTTTTTTTATGGGCTAGGAGGAACATGAAAAAAAAAATTTATATCATCGTGCATTGCTAACTACTGTGAGGTCAAAAAGAATGATAACAATTGCAACAACAACATCAGGTGTTATTGCTTCAATAATGTCAGGAGGATGCACAACTCATTCTCGATTTAATATACCATTACAAGCAAATGAGTCATCTATATGTAATATCTCAAAGCAAAGTAATAAAGCAGAGTTGATTAGAAAAACAAAACTCATTATATGGAATGAAGCACCAATGGCCAAAAAGTCAACTATAGAAGTTGTTAATAGAACCTTTTAGGGATATAATGAAAAATTCATAATCATTTGGAGGAAAAGTTGTCTTTGGAGGAGATTTTCGACAAGTACTTCCTGTTGTCCCCCAAGTAACAAGACAACAAACTGTTTAATGAAAGTCTAGTGAAGTCATACCTTTGAAAGCAAATGGAAAAAATGCATTTGACAAAAATATAAAAGCTCAAAATGACCATCAATTTGCACACTATCTATTAAGGACTGACAATGGAACAGAGCCAATAATAGATCAAGGTTATATTTGTTTACCAGAAGAGATTGTCTTGACAGGTGAAGAAGACGACAATGCAATATTAAAATTATTGAATACAATTTTTCCCGATCTCACCAAAAAATGCAACTTCCACAAAACATATAACAAATAGGGTCATTTTATCAATCACCAATGAGTATGTTGATGAGATAAACAATAAAATGGTTCACTTATTTCCTGAAGAAGTAGAAGAATTCATGAATGTTGACGAGCCAATTGATGATATACATAATTATTATCAAGAGAAATTTCTCAATTCATTATTGCCCAATGGTGTTCCTCCACACAAGTTGATACTAAAAAAACTAGTCTCATTATACTTTTAAGAAACTTAGACCCATTCAATAGTCTATGTAATGGGACTAGAATGGTTTGTCGAGATTTTTGCAAGAATATCATTTATGCAGAAATCACAGTTGGCTAACATGCAGGGAACACAAGTATTTCTTCCATGTATACCAATGAGTCTGACAAATGATGAAGGATATCCATTCAAATTCAAAAGAAAGCAATTTTCAATTTGATTATGCTTTGCCGTGACTATTAATAAGGCTCAAGAGCAGAGAATCCCTATTGTAGGAATTTATCTTCCTCAACATGTTTTCTCCCATGGTGTGGCACTTTCGTGAGGGATCTCTTTGGCAACAACAAAGGTCTTGGTAAAATCAAATGATCGTCTGACTAAAAACATTGTATATAAGGAAGTTTTAACTTTGTAAGCTAGCTAATTTCATTAAGTTTCATTTCAAATTACTTTTTCCGTAATGTTTCAAGATGATATTTATTTATTGCATAATAATTGTATTGCATTTTTAAATTGAATATTGTACTACATTTTCTACCATATAATCAATTTAAATTTTAACAATAATTTAGGGCATGTTTGGTAAGCAATATGAAAATTATAAAAATTTGAAAACAAAGGATTCAATGAAAATATAGTTGTATTTCATGTTTTCAGATATGTGTTTGATAGCAGATTTAGAAATTTAATTTTATTCTAAACAATTGTTTAAAGTGTGTCATGTAAAATATTTACCGATCATGAAATTAGTTGTAGTTACAAAACTAAGTATTAGATTGAATATAAGTCATTATTAATTAATTTATGAACATGATTTATAAATTTTATAGAATAATCATTTTATAATATAATATAATATAATTAATAATATATTATATTATACATATTTTAGTTTAACAAAAGTAAATTGAGTTTATAACATGAAATATTGTATTTATGAAGATTTTTATCTTTGTTTAATATAATTCTGCATTTTTTTTAAATTTTAAATTCAAAATCTATATATAATGAAAACATAAAAATATTGTTTTTAGAATTTCTACCATTTGGATCACAGAATGTAAAAACAGTTTTCGAAAACACATTTTACAAATACATATTCACTAAATTCAGTGAATCTGAAAACATAATACAAAATCTGGATTGCATACCAAACATACCCTTAATCTCTACTACAAAATGTATGTCATGTTATTATAAAAATATTATTCTAGGTTATCAATTTAACCAAATTATTATTCTATGTTATCAAATTTTTATATCATTCTAAAATCATTTTAATTAAATAAAAATATGTGTGTATTGCAGGTGGTGTAATACTAGTAAAATGAAAAGAAAAACCTAACCAGAGAAGGAAACCATAAAGAAAAGAGAAAGAGAGAACCAAAAGGAAAGGAAAACTGTAACACCCCTAACTTTTCAGACTTAATTTCTAGGAACGTTACTACTCATGCATGCATTTTTTGCCATCAAACATAATAAAGAATAATTAAATCAAATCACGATTTAAAATTCACTTTTGGGGATCCCAAAGCAGAAAATCAAAACATTTAAATAACATAAAAATGTCTGGCCTCAATTTAAAAATCTTTATGCTACTTCAGCGGAAAACAAAATCCTTTAAAAGACTATTAATTTAAGTGCAGAAAATATGACTGTGTGGTCCCCATGGCCTTCGTAACGCATCTCAGTCACTCGCCATGTATGCCCTTGCCTTTACTTGAAAATATTTTAAAAAGAAATGATGAGTATTATAAAAATAATACCCAATAAGTGACCTTGCTACCGAGGTTTTGGGATATGCATACACATACAATCATGACTATAAAACTTTCATGTGTGGGACCTAACTTTCTCATAAAACTACCATGACTATTTCTTTTGGCTTTTAGTCGTCAATTAAGTTCTACTGAGAGAATGTTGAGTCCGAAGACTCCTGTACTATGGAGTCCTCCTTAACCCCGAGAGCATGTTGAGTCTGAAGACTCTTGAGTCATGTTGAGTTCGGAGACTCCTGTCATATGGGATGCTCTCAAAACCCCGAGAGCATGTTGAGTCCGAAGACTCCTGAATCACGTTGAGTCCGAAGACTCCTGTCATATGGGGTCCTCTCAGAACCCCAGAGACATGTTAGGTCCGAAGACCACCATCATATATGGAGTCCTCTCAGACCCCTAATGTCATATAAAGAATAATTACCACAACCATTCATATTTCTATCATGTACCTACAATCATGCATGAGGTTTCATCTTCTTTTCATATTCTATGATGCACATGTCATAACTCATAGTAAATCACATATCATAACATACTTCCATAACAATTAAGCTATCAATCAATCATAAATCATAGCATAACTTTCATAGCTTTCATAACATTTAAGGTATCAATCAATCATAAATCATAACATAACTTTCATAGCTTTCTATTTAAAATACTTTAAAACATAATACTTTTCGAAATATTTAAAATAATTAAACATAACAAAATCCATGACTTTTATCCCATTTTAAAAAGGTTTGACACGAGGTCCCTTACCTTAGCTTTACGTTGAAGCTCCTAATGTTTCGTTCCTATTCCGCCTTCCCTTCAGTCACTCAACAATCGAACCCTTAAATCAATTTCATTAATTTCTTAATTAAACCCTCCATAACTAGCTTATATTTGAAATCCAACAATAAATAGGTCGAATTACCACTAACGGAGGCTGGAAAAGAACTCGAGAGAGCGAAACTGATGGAATTGAACCCAGTCTGGTGAGCGACGATGCGCGCGGAGGGCGGTGGCGCGTGGTGGCGATCGACGACGTGGGAAAACTAGTCTCGAAAGGCTCGTAAGCCGATCTAATTGGAACTGATCCAACCTTCTACAGAACCGATCAAAAAAGTGATGAACCGCTCGAACCAACTCAAACTCAGGTGTTCGGCAACGGTGACTTATCCTTTCTGGCGTGCAGACGACTCTTCGTGGCGGCACGACTCGGTCTGTGATCTCGCGTTCAGCTGGGCTCAAGTGCAACACGAGCGACGTGGATGCTGCAATGCTAGTGGCGAAGATCTTCGCAGCGGGTGGCTTAGTCGCTGCTGGCGTTCGGTGTAGGCGACGACATGAAGGAGAAACGATAACAAGCTGGCTGTCGGCCACGTGGGGTCTTGTCTCTGGCGGTACAGATTGTTACAGTCGAAGGTTGCTCAGACGAGGTCCTCGTAAAACGTGCTCCTCAAAGAATAGAAACCCTAATTTCATTCTTTAAGCAATATTACCAATTTGCCCCTCTCTCAACTCCTAATTACAAAAAATGCTCTTGGGCCCATTTAATTGTTTTAAAAGGCTTTTAATCATCCAAAATTCTCAATTAACCTAATCTCACTTTAAGTCAACAAACTTAAGTCCAATTAGTTTAATTTCCATTAAATTAGTCCAAAGTACTACCTAAAATGTACCTGAAAATTTTGGGACGTTACAAAAACGGTGTAGGAAAAAAGATGTATTCTTTACCAAAATAAATTGAAAGGAGTTAAGGAGTTAAGGCGTTAAGAGGGAGTGTGTCTCTGAAACAAACATTAAGGCAATTTAATAAATAAAGATAAAGAAATTTTCTGAATTTAAAAAGCCAAAAATAATTTTAAAAAACTATATTAAGTTTTTTTTTTTTTTTGCTCACCTCTTATTTCTCCCCCATCCATGAAAACTAGATAGTTTAAATCTTCTTCTACTTTGGCCAAAATCCCATGAGCAATTTCAAATCTCAATTAAAAAAAAAAAACTCTGAACCATTTAAACTCATTTTTTCAAATCTTGTATTTTGCTCTTAGTAGCCAAATTGCCAAAAGTGTTAATTTTAAAATGTGAAGGACCAAATCGATTATAAACTTAAATCTCAGGGATAAAAATTGTATTTTGCCCTTATCTTTTAAAAATAAAGTAGATTATTGTTGTTTCTTTTAAGGTTGTGGTATTAAAAAAAAAAAAAACTAGAACAATAAAATAGGTTACATGAAAGGGTATAAATATACAAGAATCATTAAGGGTCAAGTATTAAAGACCAAATTGTGATCAATTGTCTCTATATGATGAAAATATAAATTTATATTCAATTTTGATATTTATTTAGTTTTAAAATAAGAAAAGAAAACAATTACAAATGGATTAAAGAATAGGGAAGAACAAAATGGAAAGAAAAAAAATTTATCTTACAGTGAAATTAGAATTTCAAATATAATTAAAATAAAGCATATTATTAAAATTAATTTTAATAAAAATTAAAAGGCTAAAGCAAAAAAAAAAATAATAATAATAAAAATACAAACCTCCCTTTGGTTCATGGTTGATTTTCGTTTTTATGCTTTCGAAAATAAAAAATACAAGAAAAACAATAAGAGCATATGTTGTAAAATTGGAGGCAAAATCAGGTACCAAGATATTACCAAAACATACAATAATAATAATAATAATAATAATAAAAAAAAGAAATTAGAAATTAGGATATATATATATATATATATATAATGAAGAAAATAAGAAAGTGGAGAAAGTTGAAGAGAATTGGTCAAAAAAATTCACCAATTGATGTATATTCCTAGTCCACCAAACACCCCTATTTATAGGCAATTTGGCAAGGATGAGTTGGTACATTTGGACACTAATCAATAGTAGAATTGGGACACATGGAAGACATATGTCTAATAGGGGATAGGTTACATGTTCCAAGAGGAAAATGACACATGGAGGACATATGGGCAATTGGACTTTTGACACATGGTTATAGGAGACATTGCGCATCTATTTTTGTAATTTTCATAATACTCCCTCTTAGATGCTCATTGATATAAAATATGTCTCATTAAAACCTTACTAGGGAAACCCCCAAATGGGAAAAGACCCCTAATGAAAGATAAAAAGTACATATTTTATATAGTTTAATATAATACATCCACTCCCCCTCATGGAAACATCACTGAAGATCTCTGAGTCGTTGCATTCCAATGTCATGCGCCAATTTTTCAAAGGTTGCAATTGGTAATGCTTTTGTAAATAAGTCTGCCAAGTTATCATTTGAACAAATTTGTTGTACGCTGATGCCACCATTTTCTTCAAGATCATGGGTGTAGAAAAGTTTTGGTGAGATATGTTTCGTCTTATCTCTTTTGATATATCCTCCCTTGATTTGGGTTATACAGGTTGTGTTGCCTTCGTATAATATTGTAGGAGAATGTTTACTAGAAGACAAGTCACATGTTTCACGAATGCATGAGTCATCGATCTTAGCCATACACATTCTCGACTTGTTTCGTGAATTGTAAGGATTTCAGCATGAATTGAAGAAGTGGTCGTTATGGTTTGTTTCACTGACCACCATGATATAACGGTACCTCCACATGTGAATAGATAACCACTTGAGATCTAGGTTTGTGAGGATCAGATAAATATCCAAAATCTTCATAACCAACTAGATCAAAATTGGATTTTTAGAATAAAACAACCTCATATCAATCGTTCCTTGGAGATAACGAAGTATCTGTTTAATTCCATTCCAGTGTCTTTTTGTTGGACAAGAACTATATCTTGCTAATAAATTTACTAAAAATGCAATATTTGGTCTTGTATTATTAGCAAGGTACATAAGTCCACCAATTGCACTAAGATATGGTACTTCAGGACCAAGTAGTTTTTCATTATCATCTCGAGGTCGAAAGATATCTTTCTTTACATCTAGTTATAAACTTCTAGTGGAATGTTCAATGGGTGTGCTTTGTCCATATAGAACATTTTCAAAATTTTCTCTGTATAAGTTGACTGATGAACAAATATCTCACATTCTAAATGGTTCAATTTGCAAACTAAGGCAAAATTTTGTTTTTCCAAGATTTTTCATCTCAAATTATTTCTTAAGATATTCTATTGCCTTTGCTAGCTCTTCAGGAGTTCCAATTATATTTAAGTCATCAACATATACAATTCTAACGACGAATCCTGACTGAGATTTATTTATAAAAACACACAGACATATTGGATCTTTTTTATAACCTTCTTTCAACAAGTATCTACTCAAGCGATTATACCACATTCATCATGATTGTTTTAATCCATATAGCAATCCTTGTAACTTTATTGAATAAATTCCCGATAATATGTTTCTGACATTTTAAATCCTTCTAGGATTTTCATATAAATGTCATTATCCAAATATCCATGTAAATATGTCGTGACTACATTCAATAAATGCATGTCAAGTTTTTCATACACAGTCAAACCAATTAGATATCTCAATATTATTGCATCCACCACAGAATAATATGTTTTATCATAATCAATACTAAGTCTTTGCAAGGATCATTGTACAACAAGTCTCGCTTTATATCTTGTGACCTCATTCTTTTCATTTCTTTTTCTTACAAATACCCATTTGTATTCCACAGGTTTGACACATTCTAGTGCCCGGACTACTGGTCTAAAAATCTCACGTTTTAAAAATGAGTTTAATTCTACCTGGATTGTTTCTTTCCATTTAAACAAATCATTACTATGTTGACATTCTTTGATAGATTTTGGATCAGAATCATCATCTTCATGAATAATATCATGAACAACATTGTAAGTAAAAATGTTGTCAACAACTATATCCTTTCGGTTCCATTTTTTTCCTGATATAACATAGTTTATAGAAATTTAATTATTATCCTCAAGTATTTGACTTTCATTAATACTTTTATTAGTAGTTGTATTCTCGATTTCTTCTGGAACATCTATATCATTTACTAGATCATTTTGATTATTGACTACTTTTCTTTTACGAGGATTTCTATCTTTCGAACTCATAGGTTTACCACGCTTCTGGCGTGTCCCAAACTCATTAGTGACAACTTATTGTATTGGGATATCAATTTTCGATGGGGCATTTGCAGCTGGTATATATGATTTAGTTACTCTCTTAACATCTGTAAATGCATTTGGTAATTGATTTGCTATATTTTGCAAATGAATTATCTTTTGAACTTCAATTTCACATTGATCTGTACGAGGATCTAAATGAGACAATAATGATGCATCTCATGTAATTTCTTTTTCCAATTTCCTAATTACTCGCCCCAATGTTGGAAAATTTATCTCATTAAAATGACAATCAACCAATCGTGCAGTAAATACATCACCCGCCAGGGGTTCAAGATATTTAATAATTGATAATAAATCATATCCAACATATATTCCTAACCTCGTCCATTTTAGTGCGTTGTGGTGGAGCAATTGGAACATATACTGCACATCCAAAAATTCTTAGATAGGATATATTTGGTTGTTGGCCATAAGCAAATTGCATTGGGATTACTTATTATAAGCTATAATCAGATATTGAAAGCAAACATTTTATAAATGATTATGTTAAACTATTTTGTGTATGGACATGAGCTACAAGATTGTAACGCCCCAGACCCAGGATCCCCTGTGACCTGGCAACGCCACCATATCATCCATGACTGCTTGTAAGAGTGAATACACTATCCCCACAAACTAACACAGGATCCTTTCAGCATGCTTTGTCCTCACTCACATGCTCCCTAGGAAAATTCCCAGGTAGTCACCCAACATAGGATTGCTCTAAGCTAAGCACACTTAACTGTGGAGTTCCTATGATTGAGCCACTGAAAAAGAAGATGCACCTTGTTGGTATAGGTAGTAGCTATCGATTCTTTTAAGTCTTTCTCAACTATACTTTCATATTTTCATAGTTACTCTCATGTACCCCTCTTCCTCGGGCACCATACTTTCATATCCTCAGGATCCCTCTCATTTAGATGTGGACTCAGTTCATTCATGTACCCCTCTTCCTCGGGCGTCACAAAGATGTTCAACATTTATCCCAATAGTCATACAATAATTATTGAACGTTTGAGATGCAAATTCACCGACATTATCAAGACAAATGGTTTTAATTGTATATTCAAGAAATTGTGCTCTTAAATTAATTATTTGAGCAAGTAATCTTGCAAATGCAAGATTTCAACTTGATAATAAACACACATGTGACCATCTGTTGGATGCGTCAATCAGTACCATAAAATATCTAAATGGTCCACTTGGTAGATTAATAGGCTTACATATATTTCCATGAATTCGTTCCAAACTGTAGGTGATTCAATTCCCACTTTAACTGGTGATGGTCTAATGATTAATTTGCCTTGAGGACAAGCATCACATGACAATTCATTAGATTGAAGAATTTTTTAGTTTTTTAAAGGATGCCCACGTGAATTTTCAATAATTTTTCTCATCGTTATTGATCCCATATGACCTAATTGATCATGTCAAACACTGAATATTTTGGGTTTATGAACTTCTGGTTCATTGTTGCATAGCTTTCGATTACTCGTATATGAATATAATATAATCCAGAAGAAAAAGCAGACAGTATTTCTAATATACGTTTTTCATGTGAAACAATAGATGTTATAGAGATACTCTACATTATTTTTACGATCAGTTTCAACATGATAACCATTGTCATGTATATCTTTGAAACTCAGTAAGTTTCTCTACGACTTGTTAGAAAACAAGACATTATTAATTGTGAATTTTGTTCCTCTAGGCAAGATAAAGTTTGTTTTTCCAAAACCTTTGATCAGTTTGCAGAACCTGATATAGTATTGACTTTTGCTTCCAACATTGTTAATTCAGAAAAATATTTTCTACTAGTAAGTATTGAGACTATTCATATATATTGTAAGCAATATATGGAAATTATTCATATTTCTTCATTAAAAAAAATAATTACAATAAGAGATACATAATACAAAAAGTTTAAAGCTAAAAAAAACATAAATTTAAATATTAGTCTTGGACATTCTCAAAATCAAAAGAAACACTTGCTAATTCATCAATTACTTCAATCTTCTCTTCAGGAGATGCAAAAAAGTTCGCCACATCCAAATTTTTCATATTGGATGAGTTGAATATATTATTATTTTGATAAGCAATATTTGCTTCCACATTTTTTTCATTTTTCCTTTAGGGGAGCTTGATAGAGATCAACTAAATATTCGGATGTACGACAAATACTTGACCAAAATCCAGTCATTCCACATCGAAAACGCATTTATTCTCATCACCTCTTGTATTCTTATTTTGTGGAGTTTTTCCTTTATGATCATCATTTCATATGAGTTTCTTGAAATTTGGATAATTATAATGTCCACCACGAAAATAATTATTTCTTCACTGCGGTCACGACCTCAACCACGACTACGATCTCGACCACGATGGTTGAAATTTACAGCATTCACTTTTGGGAATGATGTTGTCCTAGATGGTCGGGATTCATGATTTTTCATTAGTCACTCGTTATTTTGTTCAACCACGACAAGATATGAAATGAGTTATGAATACCTTTTAAAGCTTTTTTCTCGATATTGTTGCTGCATGAGCATATTCGAGACATGAAAGGTATAAAATGTTTTCTCTAACATATCCACATCAGTAATGTTTTCTCCGCATAATTTTAATTTTGAACTAATTTTGAATAATGCAGAGTTATACTCACTTACTGATTTAAAATCTTGGAGTCTTAGATGCATCATTCATAACGAGTTTTAGGAAGAATAACGGTCTTCTAATGACCATATCGTTCTTTCAAATTCTTCCACAGGATGTAGGATCTTTTATTGTGAGATATTCTATCTTCAATCCCTCATAGAGGTGATGACAAATGAAAATCACAGTCTTAGCCTTTTCTTGACTGGATGTCATATTCCCTTCTTGAATGATCTCTCCAAGGTTCATTGCATCCAAATGTATTTCAACATCAAACACCCATGATAAATAGTTGTGTGTTACCATTAATGTCAAGGGTCGTGAACTCTAATTTGGTTAGATTTGTCATAGTGATACTATATAAGAAAAAATTGTATTCAAATTACAAATTTAATATAAACCAAACATAAAAGAATATTCGATCAAAAAATTGGCCTACCTGTAGGACCTACCTTTGGCGGAAAAATGACAGAAGCTCGTATTGGTAACGTGTTATAAAATCAGATGCAAAATCGGGTACCAAGATATTACCAAAACATATAATAATATTATTAACAACAACAATAATAAAAAAATAAATGGGAAATGGAAATTGGAATGGGACACACACACACATAAGAGATCGAGTAGCTATAGCAAGCCCATTTAGAGATCGGAACCTCGTTCCGGGTACATCCATTTTAGTAGCAACTACCCCTAAGCCGATAGGTCTCGTTCAAAAGCCACTTTAGTTGATGTGTCCCAATCAATATGCTCGGTGATGATGTTGTCATTGTTGATACCCAAGTTGTTGAAGTTGATTTTCGAAATTAGGAGTTCAAATTGAAACTCATAAATCTCTTCTTTCTGACATTGGTGCATTTGAGTTTGCTATATATATATATATATATATAAATACAATGAAGAAAATAAGAAAGTGGAGAGTTGGAGAGAATTGGTCAAAAAAAATTTACCAATTGATGTATATTCATGATCCACCAAATGCCACTACTTATAGGCAATTTGGTAAGGATGAGTTGGTACATTTGTACACTAATCAATGGTAGAATTGGGACACATGGAAGACATATATCCAATAGGAGATAAGTTACATGTTCTAAGAGAAAAATGACACATGGAGGACATATGAACAATTGGACTTTTGACACATGGTTATAGGAGAAATGAACATCTATTTTTATAATTTTCACAATAATATTTGATATATTATTTTAAAAATCAAAATTTGAAAAAACTAAATATAGTTTTATAATACGATACATTATTGTTTTCTTTGTTTTGAAATTTTGTTTTAAAAAATTATAAAAACAAGGGGTGTTACAATTTTTTATTTTAAAATCTAAATTCCATCCATAAAGTGATTTTCTATCGACTCTTCAAGAAAAAAAAATTATTATACAAAACAACATATAACAAAGATGAACAAATCAAAATCTTTTCTGCATGTATTCCAAGGAAAAAAAAAAAATCTCTCTTCTATTAATCTCTACCATATTTTCCTCCTTAGCCGATAGGAACAAATTCAAATTCGAATTCGAGAGTTTAGATCCAAAAAAACATCCAACTCTCACTATAATAAAAAAATTATATTATATTAGTTTATTTTTAAATGAATTTTTTATCACTAAAAAGCTTTTTAAATTCACATCAAAATAGAGTTATTTTGAATTGAAATTTAAAGTTTTTACATTGAAATCAAACATATTTAAAATAAAAAATTTATTTTGATTTTCTACAGAAATTTTTATTTTTTAAAATGGTTTTTCAAATGGATTTTTTTTTTCTAAAAAAAGAAATAGACAATCAATAGAGATGTCCACGGGGTGAAGTGGAGGAATGACTTCCCTTCCCATCCTGTCCCGCTCCTACAAAATTCCTTATTTAATTTAGCAGGAAACAGGGCGAAGATTGTCTCATGAAAATTCGAATGAATCGAACTTCATAATTCATAATTCTGCTTTTTTTCTAAATTTTGTTACCTAATTTTTCTTGAAATTTTTTATTTAAATGGTTAATTACTAATTAGAGATTTCTATTAAAGAGACATTTTTTTCAATTTTTTTAAAAAACTAAAATATATTTAATAAAAATTTAGAATTATAATTTATTATATATATATTTAAAAAAATATTAATAAATCGAGGCTGGTTGTCCTCGTCCCCGTTTAGCCAATGATTCCTTCCCTTCCCTCCTCTATTCTCCGCCTAAACAGAAGGCCGAGAAAATGAACATCCCAGCAATCAACGAGATTTCTTTTTCTGAAAAAAGAAAAAACCCACGCCACTTGTAAAATGAAATAAAAATAAATAAAAGAAAAAGGATATTTTCAAATAATAATAATAAAAAAAAAAGAAAGAGAAAACCCTAACCCTTTTCATTTAACTCTCACTCTCACGTGCTCCACACCACTTCTTCTTCCCCACGGCGTCTCCTCCGTTTCAGCAGCTCAGCATCGCTGCTGCCTCTCTCCCGTTCAGTGCCGTCGCCGTCGCTCTCTTCCGTTCTGCCGCCGCATCCTCCCTCGGTTTTCTACGCTCTTGTTGTTACTGGTATTCTCTCAATCTTCATTTATGTCTTTTTCCTCACTTGAATAACACAAACTAGGACCTTATAATAGGAGTAATTTGATATTTTTTTTTTCATTAACAATTGCCGAATAACAACGAAAAAAACAGCTTTGCGGAAAATTCTGTTCTGTTGATTAGGATGTGGTGGTACCGCCATTTTGATTTGTTGCATGTCTGTCAATTGATATGTCTTCGGTCTTGGCTGATAATTGCCTTGTTTCTTTCTGCGATCATGATTTTTGAGCATCTCTTTTTTTATTTATCAGAGAATCAGTCATCCAAGTGTCTTATGATTGACCGAACAACTTCAACCATGTTTATATTTGTAGAAAACCCTAATCTCTTCTCGTCGCTTAATAGAAGAACCCTAGTTGAAGGCGAGTCGCGGACAGAGCATGAAGGGTGGAAGAAAGAACTTGCAGAGGGCATCAGAGCAACACATCGTAGGCCTTGAAGATGGTCATAGCATCATGCAGGTCATCTCAATTCGTGGTTCCAATCTAATCGAGGTATCCTCCTCTTTCATCTTTGCACATTCTGATTTCTACTTCCTTGGCTACTCTTCTTCAAAGTCAATTATTCATTTCACGATCTTTCGACTCTCCCATTGCCTATTGCGTTGCATCAATCGAGCTGCATGAAAAACTTCTTTAATTGCAGTTCGTTAATGGCTGTTTCTTTGTTTTTAAAATTGGTTAAATCATAAATTTGGTCCGATTTGAAAAAGTTATAATTTCATATTGATAAACCACAAAATAGTTCCTATGGCTCGATAAAACCTTCCTAAATAGTCTATAGGAGCTAATTATGACAGTTAGAACTATAGAGACGAAATTTGTAATTTAACCTTCAAAATTTAAACGGTAGGTTTTAACTTTTAACACGTTTTAGTGAGGTTACATTGTGTTAAAAGATAATTCCAAACTATATATAAATGGTTCTAATACGGTAGCAATTTCTTTGTCGAAATCATACTTCTGGGGAAATTTATGTCATTCATTCTGATTCTGCTCAATTGAGCTTAAACATGGAAACCATAATTTGTGCAGTTTTTCAGTTTGTAAAGCAATTTTTCACTCATTATTATTATTCAGAGATAGATTAATTGTCCATATTTTAAGTAGTTTGTTGTATTTTGGAAAACCTTTGATACAATTTACTTTCCTTCATCATCTCTAGGTAATGGATGCACAAGGTGAGAAATCACTGGCATTATTTCCTGCCAAGTTTCAAAAGAGTATGTGGATAAAACGAGGTATGTTCTATCCCCAGTCTACTCAATTTTCTCATCACATTAAAGTTCTTTTTTTCCTAGAAAAACAAGAGATCTCTTTTCACATTCCCTTACTCTTTTTATCAAGGTTTCATGCAATAAGCTTCTCTGTGAACTTCTGGAAATTATGTTATTTCAGTGTTCTTGGAATTCATAAATTGCTACTGTTGACGATTGGTTATGACCATTTTTTTTCCTTTCATTTAGTAGCTTTGAGCATTTTCATTGAATGATAGAGAAGCTTTTAGATTATTTTGGATAATTTGTTAGGGTTCCAATCATAAGATTACAAACCGAAAATGTATTATGATGTAAAAGAACACTGGCAATAGCCTTTTGAGAGAGGCTATCTATAAGGTATCCAACTCTAGTATTGACTATTCTAAGTTAAACCAACGTAATTGAGTGAAAATACACGAGAATATAATTGAGAGTTCTTCAATACCAAGGAAGGGTTATTGCATTAATCCGAATAGAGACGTTCCAGAAAACACACAAACACCCCAGCAATTCGAGAGGCTGGTACTCTCCTACGGACTAAAAAACATACTCAAAAAGTTGCCTATGTCTCACAGCATGTCCAACCCCTACAAAAAACCTCACTCCCATGCTAACCTCCGTACAAACATTCTCCCTCCCCTGTAGTCCCCAATCCCCTCGATACAATTACACTCTTGCCCCTCCTAACATATTTCTTTATAATCAGGGGCCTTACACTATCTCTCCCCCATATTCCACGATGAACTGATTTCCCATAATTCTGTCGACTTTAAACTTCCTAGTTTCTAACTTCCACTATTTATAAGTATAACTAGCTAACAAATTATAAGTAATTACAATTATGTCATGCCAACAAGAGCATAGTTCAACTGGCATCAAGTAAAACTTATGAGCAAGAGATCATGTGTTCAAATCCCCTCACCTCCAAATGTTGATGTACTAAAAAAAACAATTATGTCACAATTAACATTACCAATACTAATATAACTGCCATTTTGTATTCTCTCATTTGTTCTCAATGAAAGTCGTTCCTTTCATTAATACTCGAGACAATTTTATATCATGCCTTTACTGATTGCTTTTGAAGTATTGGAAATGAGTATTTGAAAGAAGTGGTGTTTACTTTGCCATCATTGCAGGGAGTTTTGTTGTAGTTGATGAAAGTGGAAAGAAGACTGCTCTTGAATCTGGAAGTAAGGTGGCATGCATTGTTTCTCGAGTTCTATATTTTGAACAAGTTCGCGAGCTTCAAAAATCCCCAGAATGGTATGTTATATCGAATTTCAACTTATTCATTGAAACGGCTTAGGCATTGCTGAGTAAATTTACGTCAGTTCTATTAACTGGAGTATAGATTTATTTTCCCTCAAATATGAGTTTTCTCAAGATCAAACGAGCGCTTCTTCACAAATACTCAGAAGCCTCAAAATAAATTTGTTTTTAAGTTAAATATTTAGAACTATTGGGGAAAAAGTTGAGCAGAGGGTAAATTTAGATCATTGAAATTCCATAAAGATCAACTAGACATATATATGCAACTTTTTATTTTTATTTTTTTTATTTCTGTTGTATCTAGCCTGAGAAAGATAACTTGGTGGTATATCTGTTCCTGGTGCTTGTGCCCTTGTGTCAATGCTTTTATCTACTATGAGTGCAAGTTGAAACCGAAAAAACCAAACCAGTTTGATCCATTTGAACTATCTTTGTTTGATGATTTGGTTTCCTAAAGTATAAAACTAAGCTGGTTGATGCAGTTTCGAAGTCGGACTTAAGTGATGCACTTATCTTCCTATTTTCTACCAATCTATTGCAGGCCAGAAATCTTCAAGAATGCTATTGTTGGAGATCGAAACGAAAATCTGCGAGCACAGAATGATCAACATGAAGAGGATGAGGTCGACTCGAGTGATGATGATGGCCTTCCCCCTCTAGAGGCCAACACGAACAGAGCTAAACCATTAGTATTACGACCAGATGCAGAATCAGAGTCTGATTCAGATTCTTAACTTGTAAATTAATTTGAAGTCCATAATTTTGATTTCATACTAAATTTGTATGAATACTCATTTTGATAGTTTGTCCTTAATTAAAATTTTGTAATTATCAGAAATTTCGGACTGCCTATTTTTGAATTTGATATAATATGTAATCTATTATCTATGCGGCTTAGAATAGTTTTTTCAAAAATCAAATGTGAAAGAAACTCTTGAAAAAAAATGTAGACAAAATTCAATAATTTGCAAGGAGGGAGGTTTTTTTGTTCAGCCAAAAATTGACAATTAAAGACGAGGGAAGAACTCACAAACAACTAGTTCTTAGTAGATAACCTATTAGTCAGAATTTGGAACTCTCATACTACTTCTACCTTCTATTAATTCTTTATGTATAAATCATTAAATTTGTCTCTAAAAGTTAATTTTGGTCTTTATCATTCCCTCTATAAACTTATTTTAGAATCATGTTCATATGATTTATTTTCTTAAATTGAAAGGATTATTATTATTTTATTAAGTTGGATAAAATTTAACTTCAAACACTATTTTAACTTTGTCTCAAAAGGAAAAAGAAAATAAAAAATTTTGAGATTTATTGAAAATGCATAAACTAAAATAATTCAATTCTAGTTTTATAGATAAAAATATCTATTGTCATTTTAAAGATTGACGATCGGATCTCCTATCTAATTTTTGCCTAGCTCTCCATACATAAAATACCTATTGTCATCTCAAAGATTGATAATTTAATATCCAATCTAATTTTTTTTAGTTTAACAAGATGTGAAGTGAGAGATTCAGATTTTTAACTTTTTGGTGGAAATATAGGTGAGAGGTTCAAATCTCTGACCTATTGATGGGAGTTTATATTTTTATATTTTTATATATTTTATTTCAGTTGAGTTATGGTCTAAAAATTTGGATATGATTTATGAATGAGTAAGAGTAAAACAATAATTTTCAATTTTAAAGAAAAAAAAAAATTCCATCAGTGAATCTTCACAAATACGCATATGCTCTTGTATAAACGCCTGCGCATTTCTTCGCCTCATCTCTCTCTATGGTAAGCGCCTCTCTTCTTCTGCTCTCTGCAATCCATTTCTTCCAAGCCCTTCTTCAACAAACCCACTTCCTCAACCTGCAAAGTGGAATAAATCCATCCATGGAATCCACTGCCTAAATTCCTCCCCCAAAATCAAGTTATATTATTCACCTTCTTCTGGGTTTGGTGTGTTTTCTTTTGAACGTTCTTCTGTAACGGCAATTGATTGTTCTTTTTTTCATTCTCCACTTCTACAAAATCAAGTTGCAGAACACTCGAGGTCCATGTGCTTAAATCCCTAAATCGAACACGCCAAACTTCTTTTTGCAATTCCTTTTCGTATGGGGTTTTTGAATTTATGAATCTTTGTGCATTGATGATCGCGGGTTCTTATTCTGGACAATTTTGAATTAAGGGCAGGCGATGAATTGGTGGGAATTCTTTTTTCCTTCTGATAGATGAATCATTGCTTCTTAATCGTTGACCGTTAACAGTCGATTCTCTATTCTGAAGACGGGATTGGCGAAATTATGAGCATAATCAGCAAGTCTCGTCTCGATGCAATTGTATCTGCATTTGTTACTGTACATCCTCATGAGATCTCCGCTCTACTTCACTCTGCCTTCTGCTTCTTCTTCGTAAGTTCAATAAATCATCCGGTATTCTTGTTTTTCTGTTTTGATTCTTCATTTTCTGTGAGTTTATTTTGCATTGTTATGTCTTAGATTTTGAGTGCCTATTTTGTGGTGCTTCCATTGCGCGATGAGGGTGCCATTTCTCTAGGCTTGTCGAATCTGCCGAGCCTTTTTGTGGGGTCTTTGGTACTCACTTTGATTGCTGCACCTGTTTCCTCTCACATATTCTCTTTGCCTAATCTTTCCAAAGGCAAGGTACTTTTCTCGAAGTTGTGCTTTCACATTTTGATAAAGTCGTTCTTTATTGCCATGTAAATCGTGATTCTTGAAATTCCAGGCTTTGGTTTTGATACACAGGTTTTTTAGTGTATCACTCGTCGTGTTTTTCATTCTATGGCAATCTTCATCTACTGGGCACTCCTCGAAGGTAATATGATAATCTGGGAAATAATTTGTGATATCAAATTGTTTTCTTTTTTTAAGTTCAACAATATGTGGGGTAGTGATTCAAAATTCTAACCTGTAATTGAAGATTTAGGACGTTTCCAGTTGAGCTATGCTTTGGTTCGCTTGTGATATCAATTCTTTATTGCTACTTATTTAGATTCTTTGGCAAAACTAGCTCAAACTGATCAGTTACCAACATGTGAATTGTTAGTATTCGGTAAATAAGAAATGATATTCTCGGGTTTCAATTACTAATCTATTCATGTTAAATCACTAAATCTAAAGTTTATGGAGATAGATTATAATATATTTAATCTTCTATATAAATTCATAACATTCTATTTTCTTCTTCTAACTTTGTTTTGGTTTTTCATTTCTAGGGGTTCTTTACCATGTTCTTTGCTGCAAAAGAGGATCCAAAGGATTATCAATCAAGTTCTGTTTCTTCCGTTGTTTGGGATAAACATGGGTGGTTTTACGTATCAGTCAGAATCGGACTTTTCCTTTGGGTATTAAAATCTTCATATTATTTTGCACGTATATTGACTTTTAGAAAAAAGTTGAATTTGTCCTAACTCCTAAGCTTAGTTGGTGAAAGTAATAGTTGCTTCTTTTGAAGGTTGCTTTACTTAATCTAATAACAATTTCATCAACTTGGGCTAGAGTTATTGATGTCATGGATAGTGAGGTATATCTTCAGTTTTAGCCACACTTTTTATGGATGGTACTCACATGTTTTTGGCTACATTTAACTTGGTTTTTTCTTCCAGTCAGGTGCGAGATTATTTGGGTTCATAGGTGCTGGAGCCACACTCGGCCAGCTTTTCGGTTCTGTATTTGCAACAGTAATGGCTTGGTTGGGGCCCTGTATGTCTCCCTTCCTCTTTACTTCTTAATCTTTCTACTATTTCCTCCTGTTTGGTCAATAACATTGGTCTGTCTGTCTTTTCCTTTCTCTTATTTTCAATCTGTAAATTTGATTTTTCATCGAGCAATTAGTAGTTTTGAGGAGGAAAGATTTTTACAATTGTTTCTTCTCTTCTAAGACTAACATAGGTCTGTCACGACAGCTCTTCTCCTCTTTTCTGCTTTACTTATGGAATTCGCTGCTCGATTGTCTGAAGGGATAAACCAGGATATGTCTCACCCTGGTGAAGAATTAGCTCTCATCAGGTTGCCAGATACGAAAGTTCTTGATCTCATGGGATGATAAAGTGCCAACTTCTCATTGACGTGCTTTATTTTCTTGCAGAGATGCAGATTGCAGTCCTGAGAATGACTCTGAAGGGCTGGGTACATCAGCTTTTAAAGGCCATTCTCCCAAATCAAATTCTACAATGAAGCCTCAACCATGGGCTATTTTTGACGGAATGATGTTGATTTTGTCATCATCCTACTTGATGTGTGTAGCGTTGTTCCTATGGCTGAGTGCTGTTATCTCATCCTTCTTCTACCTGCAAGTAAGACTATTCACATTGACGACTTTCTTTTTAACATCGTCTCTGGTTGTGCTATAAGCTGTGGATTAGAAATTTAGAAGGCAAATTTGTATTTGCACAAACTTTTACAGCTTTGCCTAATACTCTTCTGAAGGAAAATGCTTCAAATGTTTTCCTACTGAAGTCCATACACATCTTTTGTTTATAATTCTTGCTTACAAGATGCTTGTGAATCTCTTCATGCGAAAATTACATGATAGATACCCAACTTTTTCTGTGCAGAAAGTGAGTATAATTGCCATTACAGTCACTAGCTCTCTTGGCAGAAGAAAACTGTTTGCCCTGATAAATAGCTTTATTGCTGTTTTTATCCTTGCTGGACAGCTTACTGTAACGGTATGATTCTTTAGATTTGTACTATAACACTCGAGTCCTTAACTTCAGCTAGGAGTATCTCATTCACCTGTTTAGCTTCAAATGTCTTTAGGTTTAAATTCTATCATGATCCAGAACATGCTTATTTTATTTGATCTTTAACTTTTTGAATGTTTTGTTTGGTTCTTGAGCTTTGAATTAAAAAATCATTTTAGTCCTTGCAATTAATTTTTTTGTTTGATAAGTTATTTAATAGAAACCTGACATAGGCACTTTTTTGTTTATTTACTGAAGCAACAGATGTCTCTACACGGACACGTGTTTGAAAACCACACGCAATAGGTTAGATATAGAATTTTAAATGGATTTTAGTTTTTGTTAAATGACTAATGAAAAGTTTAAGTGCATATACGTTTCTTATAAACAAAAATGAAAAGTTTAAGGATAAGTATTTAAATAGTCTTTTATGAAAGTATAGGGATTAAAACCGCACATTTAAAGTCGATGGACTAAAATAGAGCATTTGAAAGCTTAGGAACCCAAGGGAAATAAGTATGGAATTTCAAAAACCAACATAGGATTTAAACTATGTTTTTGCCATGTTTTTGTTTTGATTTTCTTCCCCGTTATCAAGTTCAGGGTCACATTCTTACCATAGCGGGTGTTACCATAGCTATCTGTGCTTCACCATCAGTTGCCTTCTTAAATTTGGTTGCAATTGCTGTTTGGCCAACTTGGGTGGCCATTGCTGTTTGTGAGACTGTGCGCAAGGTCTGTATCATAATCTTTTGCGCTTTGTGCCTTCTTTCGACAAAAAGCATTACGGTTTTACCAACCTTATCTATCCGACGCTGTAATTCTGATTCGTTTAGTTTGATTCCTAGTTGATTTACTTGTCAGGTTACTACTTATGTTGTCACTAGGCCTGGTAGAGAGCTCCTGTTTACCGTTGTATCGCAAGATGAGAAGTACAAAGCCAAGGTTTGCATCTAAGAATCTTCGTATTTCAAAAGTATTTTTATTACTTTTGATTACTTGCCTTAATTTTATACATCACATAGATCTTCTATGCCTTTATCTACATCTCCTTTCGTCCCTCGATTTACCGAAATCACCAAATCTGTCTTCATTACAAATGTGCAACTGCAGATATGTATTGATGTGTTTGTTCAAAGACTGGGGGATGCTACAGCAGCAGGAATGTACAAATTACTCCTTAGCACTCTTCATGGGAAAACTTCAACTATTTCGCTCTATGCTTTACCTGTACGTATGATCGGTTCTTTTTCCTCTATTAGTTTCTTCATTTATTGATTTTTTTTTTCTAAATGTTAATAAATGCCTTTTCTAATGATCGCCAACAAAAGCATAGTTTAACTGGCATAAAGTATAGACTTAAGATCAAGAGGTCATAGGTTCGAATTCTCCCACCCTCAAATATTGTTGATCACAAAAAGTGCTTTTTCTACTAATCATATGCTTCTACCCGAAAATAATGCTTCAATGTTTAATAATCCTTTTGGTGCTATCCCAGATATGTTTGTTGTGGATTGTCACCGCAATCTATTTAGGACGTCGCCAGTCTCACCTCGCACAACTTCAGGGACTCTCCACACCCTAATCTTTATATAGATAACTATATTGATCCATAATAGTTGCAGACATAGGCTCGACGAATTGCCGTGTCAATATTTCGAAGGATCTCGAGTTGCTACTAGCAGTGTCATAGATGGTAACCATCGGTCATTCATATAGCAGAAAGAACACATTCCAATATGCAATTGTGGGATGTCAATGGCGCTTCGACTTCAAGTGTCGGTTGCAGTGGAGGTAATACGAGCAATGTCTCGAAGAGAATTATCTTCCTTTGGGGCCTTGTAGTTCATCTCTCTCTCTACTATAGTATAGTAGCTTGCATTGACTCATTTTTGATCAAATATAAGTCTTTTTTTTTTTGTTAAACTTTAGATATTTTGTAAGATGTATTACTTCTTAACCAATCAATAATTATATAGATCACAGACCATTGTATAACACTAACATGTGACCATCACACTCTTTCTGTTGACATGATCACCATTGACATTTTATATCACATTAATGAAGAACATCATAAAAATCAAGGGAACTCAAGTGACCTTTTATACAAATTTCAAGAAACATAGAATTATTTGGAAGTTTAGGAACTAACTTTGTCCACTCAAGGTGGAACAACTAATAAAATTCAATTTATTTACGGTTTTCATTGAAAGTTTTAATCCTCTCTCATCCCTTCTTACATATCTTTGTCAAAAAGAAAAATAGAAATTACGCAAAAAAAAAAAAAAAAATAAAAAGCAAAAAGCAAAATTAAAATTTTAATTTCTTCTTTTAAGCTTGTATTTTTTTTTTCTTGATATGAAATATAAATGAAAATGAATAAAGACAATTTTTTCTTGAAATCAAATATAATGAAAATGAATAAAGATATTTTTTCTTGATATCAAATATAAATGAAAATGAATAAAAATAGTTTTAAATTTTAATAAATTATTTATAAAAAATTAATTCTATAAAAAACAATATGTTTCATCAACTTTCTCGTATGTTTGTTATCTTTCATATATATATATATTTATACTTTTTTTGAAAAAGGTTAAAAGTATCACTTTAGGGATTGTTTGGCCCAAAGAGTTGCAAAGAGTAGAAGTAAAGAAGTATGAGAGTTCTAAAGTCTGTGTTTGGGGTGCATAGTTGTTTACTCCAGAGTTGAGAAATTGTGTTTGGGACAAGTTGTAGAAAGAAAGAGTTTTGAAGTTTGTGTTGGGTGCATATTTATTAACTTAAGGGCTGTTTGGTGGAGGGGGTTGAGTTGGGTTGGGTTGGGTTGATAACCCAACCCCACGTTTGGCCCACCAACTTCTCAACCCAGGACATATTAACTCAACCCCACCTCTTGACAAAAGAACTCCACACGGTTGAGAAAATAACTCCACGCGGTTGAGAAAATAACTCCAAGCGGTTCTCTCTCATCCCTTCTGTCTTCACTGCATCGTTTCATCTTCTCCATGATTCAGACGCCTTTAGGTCGCAACGTTTCTCATCTTTTTACGATTTTCTCTAATCTCTCTCATTTGTTTTCTCTCACGATCTGATCTCACGAAGAACATTTCGATCTTGTGTTCGTTCCTTTGATGGAGGTGAGTACTTAATCGATGACGACTACCCTTCCATTTGTTCATCAAGGTAAGTAGGTTTCCCTTCATTTTTCCTTATTTTACTCAATATTATTCGGATCCGGAGCCCTAATCATCCATGCAAGCATACCTTTGGGTGTTGATTCATTCCTCGAAAACCCTCAAGATAGACTTTCTCACCAGATCTGTGATCCCAACCTCTTATTATTATTTTTTTCTACAGAATCGTAAACTCATACCTCAGCCAAATCTTCCCAAGCCTCTTGCCGCTTTAACGCTTCATATCGCTCTCCTTATTTTTTCCATTTCCTAATCGATTCAAGTGAAATAGAATTAAATGAGTAGAGACTTGGTGAGAGGGTTAAAACATGGTGGGGGCGAGGATGTTATGTTATCACATACTCACGAGTTTGTCCTCTATCCTCTTGTTGCTTGACTGATGATGATTCAATGTTGATTATTCCAAATGATAATCTTTTTTCATCTTTTCTATTTTTTTTCAAAATTTAATATTACATTCGGTATTCACTCCCATTTTTTCTATTTTTTCAAACCGTTGTTTTCTCCTATCATTCCGCTTTATGAGATATACCTTCTCGGATCTACTTTAATTATTGTTTGTTCAATTTCTTTGTTCAATTATATGTTTTAACCCCTCTCCTCTGTTTTTATCATGGTTTGTTCAATTTTATGATACATGCCCTCTCATATATTGTTATTACTCTTTGTTCCATTGAATGATATATGTCATCTGTGTTGTAATTTTACCCTCGATTAATTGATATCTGTGTCTATTGTTTTATTATTAATAAATATTATATTTTTTTATTATTAATAAATATTAGTATTGCCTATTAATTATGTTGGGTTGGAGTGATCAATGCTCACCTACTCGAGCTTGTTGTACTCTGTGTTCAACCATCATATTAAATGTTTCTCTTCTTTTATTTCCCAATCTTTAATTCAAACCTACCGCCCTGTACTCAATGAGAGTTAATTACACTCATTTGTTAAAGCAAACTACCACTCCACTATCCTATTATATATATGTATATCGTGTTTGCTTAATTTTTTGAGAAGATCTCCATTACCGACCTCCCCTTTTGGCAAGTGTAAGTGTTTTCCATTCCATTTGCACTTTCATTCTGCAATACCATGTCTCATACTCTGTTTTTTTAGAAGATCTATATTTTGTCATGTGTTTGAATCATATTTTCCTTTGTTTTCTATTCTCTCATTTTGCTCTTACATTCATTGCATAATCTGTTTGTTTGAGAAGATCTACATTTCTGCCATGTGCTTGAATAATAATGTCATTTGTTTTCTATTCTCTTTACACTTTCATTCTCCTCTTATATTCCTTTCATAATCTGTTTTTTGAAAACACCTACATTTTATCATGTGTTTGAATCATACTGTCATTTGTTTTTTATTCCATTTACACTTTGAGTCTTCTCTTACATTCCTTTCATAATTTTTTTTTACAACCATTTCGTTGTTTTTTCTTCAATGATGAAGATGAATAACAATTCCTGAGGCCGGCCTTAATGTTCATTACCTTCATAACTTGAAATGTGTGATTGTTATTAATGTTCATTTTCATTCCACTCATGGTCTTCTATGCTGACTTTTATGTTTCCATAGGTTGTATGTCCTTCTCATTGTCGGTGAAAAGGTAATCTATCTATACTTTACTTACTATTTGTTCATCCACTCACGCTTGTATTATTTTTTCCTTTTATGTTGTTATGAATGGTCAGTTGCACGGTCTCCATTTCTGACACTTCAGTTACGTCCAAGAACTCCTCCCAAAATCCTATTGACCATACTCAAGGTAAGTCAGCCAACAATCATACATTGCATAAAGTTGGTATAGTGTGTTGTTTCTTTCATTAACGTTGAATGTTTTCTTATTGCAGGTCCAAACTAATGCTCTCTCAAAATTCAGTTCGAGGTTTGTTGATTCAATACCCATTGTTTTCTATTCTCCTGTAAATTAATGAACATTATCATAAATTATGTTAATTTTATTCTTTATCTTAGATTATGTTAATTTTCGTCTCTTTTATGTAACAAACTTTGGCATTGATAGAATACTATGTGACAATTTCTTATTTGTTTAATTTTTATTTAGACAGTGATTATGTTAATTTTTGTTTAGGCAGTAAATATCGAATATAGATTATCTTAATTTTTGGAGTGTGCATTTATCGGGTACAAAAAAAAAAATGAAGCCAAATCTTTCAATTGACCATGTCTCAGCCACTCACTGGATCAAAAAATGCATTTGTCGGCAATTTGTTTGGAGTCACTTGTATTCAACTGAATCAAATAATGATGTAAAGAGTTAGAGTTTACAAAAAAAGTTCAATTCAATGACTTTTTTTTTTACCAAAAACACAATTTTTTAGATATTTCAAACATACAATTGTAAATAGTGGTCCATTTATTTTTTGAACAATGCTATTTTGACAAATAATTTTATTCCAAAAACAAAATAAACTGTAGTTTTAGTTTAATCCATTTATGTTCCTTGTTCCTAAGATTTAATCATAACCAATGAATAACAAACCTTATTTTAAGTTTAAAGTGACATCTTTATCTTTTTTAACTGATATTGCATAAACCGTACTTTATGTTCTTCTTTTTAACTAAGAATATTCATATTAATTAATTCGATAATTTTCAACATCACTTGTCAATGAATAACAATTAATTAAATTTCATACAGTAGAGTTTCATACAACGACTAATAAAGGAACAACCATTGAATAGGTAAAACAATCAATAAGAAACTTCAACCAATAAATACCCTTAACCAAAAGTATTTTAAACAACCAAAACTCTTCAACCACATACATTTTACTCGACCTTTTCGTTATATATCCTGAACTAATTGTGTAACGCCCCTACTTTTCTATGACCAATTCCTAGGGACATTACTACACATGCATGTATTTATAGGCCGAGAGATAAACGAACTTAAAAGAAATTTCCAATCAACATAAATAGTTTCAGGGATCCCAAAAACAAAACATTAAAATCAGATAAAAGCATTGTTTTAGCATGACCTATTAAAACGTAAATAAGTTTAACTCCAAATAAAAGCATAGAGATAACATCAGTTTAAAATAGAAATGTGCGGAAAACATGTCAGGGCCCCATGGTTTTAGTAACGCTCCCCGTCACTCGCCTCGCACGTCCTTTCCTTTACACAAAAACATTTTTTTAAAGAAAGGGTGAGTATTGCAAACAATACCAGAGTAGTAACCTCGCTACATGAGGTTTGGGATATGCATACACATACAATCATGATCTCTAGACTCATTCGTAACATACATATATGGGACCTAAAACTTTCTAGTATTGTCGTCTTTAATCCATGATCGCTTATTTAGTTGTCGCCCTTTAATCCATGATCGCTTATTTAGTTGTCGTGTCTTTAATCCATGATCGCCATTTAATTGTCGTGTCTTTAATCCATGATCGCTTATTTAGTTGTCGTGTCTTTAATCCATGATCGCTTATTTAGTTGTCGTCTTTAATCCATGATCGCTCATTTAATTGTGGGGCCGATCGGTCATCCCACGAGTCATTTCGTTTTGAGTCCTCACGCACCACATTTACTTTTGACCCATAGGTCTCTATTGCATGTTTGACCATGCACATAATGATCTCAGGATAACCAATGTCCACACTATTCACTAATTCATTTCGTGGCATACAAATCATGCATGAGGTCCCATCAGTCACATAATAATAGAGTACATGTCACAAACATCATCATCAATATATCAATCATACTTTCTCATGGACAGTTTGAAGATCATACTTTTGTAAGAAAACATGTACCATTCTCATACAAACTCATCATCCCTATTCTCACATGAAATAATGGAATACTTTTACATAGCATACGAGAATAATCTCACATAAAATAATGGGTTATTTCCACTTGATGCATCGAAGTATTTGTACATAAAATATTACGTATTCTCACATGAATATCTGAATATTTTCGTATAGAAAATTATAAACTATTTTCGCATGAAATCATAAAAATCGTTTTCATTTAATCCCATTAAAAATTCGGCACAAGGTCCCTTACCTCGAGCTTTGATCTCACTATTTCCTTCTAATTCTTAATTTAACGGTCTCCTCCAGATAACCTGAAACCAAGAATTCTTCTATTCGTTATCCTACTACACAGTTCCATCAGCATAAAGAATCTAAATACGAAAGCGTCTATCATTCTCACTTTGCTCCAATTACCTCGACTCCGAATAATAATCCGAACGTGGGTTTGGTTGCTCCAAAGCTTGGAAATCTTGATCCTACACTTCAGTTCGTTCCTACAAATCGTGTTTCGAAACCGTAGTTTTACACTCTCAATTAGACTCTTAGATAAATGATAGGTCACAAATAATCCTTCAACAAAAATGGAACTCAACACGAAACTCTCACCGGTTGTAAATTCAGTGTCGATCGAGGCCGGATTCGCTCTGTGTGCTCGGACGGACGAGCCCTCAAAGGGGACGGCCGCGGTTGCTCGGAGCTCACGGATGGACGTGCGTGGAATCCGGCGAACTCGCCGCTTTTACGGACGGTCGGTGGGGCTTCACGTAAACCTTCTTAGCGGCTGCGGTCACCAACGATCGGTGGCGAACTTCGGCCGCAGACGAGAGCCTTCCGGCGGCGCTAACGACTTCGAGGTCGCGCGAGCTTGTCTGCGATGCTCGTGGCTTGCCGGCGGTGGGAGTTCGCGTCTTTGCGAGGGCGGCTTCGGCGCGGCGGATCGGGCGCGTGAATGAGTTCTCGGCCGCGATCGATGGAACGCTCCGACAATGGTGAAAGACTCACTCGATCTCGGCGAGTCCCCGTGCGACGGTACTGGTTTCGTTTCGCGCCCGGTCTCCGGCGTGCCTTTTCGTGGCGTGGGCCGCCGACAAGCGGATGGAGCATCCGATCCGTTCGTGTCTTCGCCGGCGAGGATAGGCTGCAGCAAAAGGGGGTAGGAGTTTGTCGGCGTAGGATCGGGTTGAATGGTGGTCGCTCGGCCAGGGCACACGTGACAAGGAGAGGGAGAGCGCGGTGATCTCTTTCTTCTAGGGTTAGGGTTAGGGCAATTGGTAAGATGGAAATGGTGAGAAAGATAGAGTTAGGGTTTTTGCATCTAGGTCAAAATGAGGTGAAGGAGATGATGATGGGCTAGGGTTTTCTTATGGTTAAATACTAAAGAGGCTTAGGGTTTGGGTTTTAGGTCAAGTCTTATACAACCTCATTTAAGCTATAATCACCAAAACGCCTCTTGAAATTGCCTTTTCCTTTAACCCCAAAATTAATCTCATCTTAAAAGAAATAATTCACATAAGCTAAACAAAATTACGGCCTCCTTCTCGCTGAATTTAAATAGAACACTAGTCCAACTAAATACAGCGGTTAATTGAGCGTTAAATAAAATAAATAATAATACCTGTGATGATGGTCGCCACAATCTTCCCTCCTTAAGAACTTTCGTCCTCGAAAGTTCCTATTCTTGGAATAGTTCGGGATATTTAGCGCGTACTTTCCTCTTCTCGCTCCTGTAGCCTCCTCCGTGCGGTGGTTCTCGCCATAACACT
Source organism: Trichosanthes cucumerina (assembly GCA_036507285.1). Classification (NCBI taxonomy): domain Eukaryota; kingdom Viridiplantae; phylum Streptophyta; class Magnoliopsida; order Cucurbitales; family Cucurbitaceae; genus Trichosanthes; species Trichosanthes cucumerina. The sequence goes on from CM071838.1 coordinate 15,746,968, forward strand.
TTAACTAAAGTGATCTCGCGATTCTGGAGAGTCTTTCGGTCTCTTGCAATAATTTGTACCGGTGCGTTCGCCATAACTCGGATCTTCCGCTAATCGCAGCGGTTGAAGTCCACGACATGAGTCGGATCTGAACGTACTTTCTCAACATGGAGACATGAAACACATTATGGACCATTGAAAGGGAAGGTGGCGGTGCTAATCAGAGGCCACTTTGCCGATCCTCTCTAAAATTTCAAATGGTCCGATGAATCGCGACTCAACTTCCTTTCCGGCCAAACTCGAGAATTCCCTTCATTGGGGCCACCTTGAGAAATACGTGGTCCCCAACATCGAATTCTAGGTCTCTTCGCCTCGTGTCGGCATAACTCTTACACTGCGCTCGCTTTGGGATGCGCATCCGCGCCCTAATCTTTTGCCTTCGCCTCATTAGTGACTGCACTACTCTGGACCCAACAATCGGCGTTCACTAACCTCCTCCCGGGAGTTCTGCAACGTTTTCCATAGAGAGCTTCAAATGGAGCCATTCCGATGGTCGACTGATAACTGTTATTATAAGCAAACTCCATCAGATGCAAATGAGTGTCCCAACTGCCTGGGAAGTCTAAAGTGCAAGCTCGCAACATATCCTCTAATATCTGGTTTAATCGTTCTGTCTGCCCATCCGTCTGTGGATGAAAAGCTGTACTGAAGTTCAACTGCGAACCCAACGCTCTCTGTAAACTTCTCCAGAAGTTGGAGGTGAAACGTGGATCCCTGTCTGAAATAATCTTGGCTGGAATCCCATGCAAACGGACTATCTCTTCCAGGTAAAGCTGCGCCCACTTATCTGTAGAATAGGTGGGTTTCCCTGGTATGAAATGTGCCGACTTTGTTAACCTGTCTACTATGACCCAAATTACTGTGTAACCTCGTAAAGTTCTAGGCAGTCCAACTATGAAATCCATTGAGATCTCCTCCCATTTCCACTGAGGTACATGCAACGGTTGCAGTAATCCTGCGGGCCTCTGTTTAGGTGCCTTCACCTGCTGACAAGTCAAACACTTGCTGACAAACTCTGCTACGTCGCGCTTCATGTTGCACCACCAAAACGACTGTTTCAGATCTCGGTACATCTTGGTACTGCCAGGATGCATCGAAAATGGTGAGTTATGGGCTTCACTCAATATTTCAGTTTTCAGTTTGTCGTCGCTTTGACACACATAATCGACCACGAAATAGTAATCCTCGCCTGCATGGATAGGAAAACTCATCAACTCTCCCCGTAGTTACTGCAATACGCTTTTCTACTAATCGAGGGGTCCACTGCCGAGTCTCTATGATACGTTGCCTCAAGGTCGGTTGTCTTGTTAATCGGGCTAATCGGCCGCCGTGGTCTTTCCTACTAGTCTTTGCAATTTCACTCGAGCAAACTCTGCCTCGTAACTCCGCTCTGCATCAGAACTCGCGCGCGAAGTATGCACCGCTTCCTATCGAGGGCATCGGCCACTACATTAGCCTTACCGATGGTATTGTATGTCAATGTCATAATCCTTCACTAATTCCAACCATCTGCGTTGCCTCATGTTCAATTCCTTCGGTGAGCAGATGATACTTGAGACTTTTATGATCTGTAAAAATCAATTTTCTCGCCATATAGGTAGTGTCTCCGGATCTTTAATGCAAAGACCACTGCTTTGCTAGTTCCGTGTCATGAGTTGGATAGTTCCTCTCGTATGTCTTCAATTGTCGGGATGCATAAGCTATTACTTTTTACCGTCTTTGCATCAAAGACACAACCCAACCCTTTCTTAGAAGCATCACTCAGAAACCACAAAACTCCTGTTCCTCTGAACTGTAAGGATCGGGGCCGACACTAATGCGTGCTTGAGTTCTTGAAACTCGCCTCACAAGCATCATCCCAAACAAAAGAGTTTCCACTACGCGTCGGTGAGTCATAGGCATGGCTATCTTGGCAAAATCACATGCATGCAAACGTCTATAGTATCCTGCAAGACCCGGAAAACTACGTACCTCAGAGCGGTGGTGGGACGAGGCCACTGCGTGATTTCGGCCTCCACTTTCGCCGGATCAACAGAGACTCGACTTTCGGACACCACATGCCCTAGGAAGATACCATGCGAGCGAAATTCACACTTGGAGAATTTTGCATACAACTTATTCTCTCTCGGTGTGAGTAAGACTTTCCTCGGTGCATTTCATGCTCTTCATCACACTTGGAGTATATCAGTATATCATCGATGAATACAATCACGAACGTATCAAGAAACTCCTTGAACAAACGGTTCATCAAGTCCATGAAAGCGGCAGAGGCGTTGGTCAAACCAAAACGGCGCATTCTCGTGAACTCGTAATGCCCATAACGTGATCTCAATCTTTGCTTTAGGAATATCCTCTTCACGATCCTCAATCGATGGTAGCTTTGATCTCGGATCGATCTTGAGAACACTCGCTGCTCCTCAGAATCGATCGAACAAGTCATCTATTCGGGAAGGGGTATTTGTTCTTGATCGTAACTTTATTCAACTCCTCGTAATCTATACACAAAGCGCATGGATCCGTCTTTCTTTTCACGAACAAAGCAGTGTGCTCCCGGTATAAACGCAGGCGTATAAACCCTTTGTCTAGCAAGTCTTGTAATCGTACTTTTAGTTCTTTCAACTCTGCGGCGCCATTCTATACGGGGCCTTGGATATCGGGTCGTCCCCAATTCCAATCTGATGTTAAAATCTACCTCCACCGATTGGAGGTATTCCGGAAAGGTCCTCGGGAAGACGTCAGTAAACTCATTCACTCTTGATGCGATGTCACTGAGATCTCTGTGCACCTTGCATCTAGTATGCAAGCTAAGACGCCCCAAGCTCCCGATGCAATAACTTTCGGCCTTAAGGCGTGAATTACCTTAGGCTTACTTCCTGCTATCGTGCCTCTGAACCTGTAGCGAGGTTGGTCAGGAGGAGTGAACACTACCTCCTTCCTGAAACAATCAATGCAAGCATGGTTCTGCGCTAACCAGTCCATGCCCAATATTACATCAAAGTCAAACATGTCTAAGACCACTAGATTCATCTTAACTCATGGTCTCATGATGGTCACACTACCATCCTTGACTTTCATATTGGCTAACAAATTTATTCCCGCAGAGAGTGGAGACAGATGGGGCATCATCAGAATCGTTTCTAGTTCTAACTCACTGACTTGACTTACAAAGGTTGCGAGAAATAAAAGAGTCGTAGAACCGAGAATCAAACAATACAAAGGCGAGGTGCCCAAGTAATGGGAGTGTACCAGTAACCACCGAGTCCGAGCCATAGATGTCTCTCTCTTGGTGCTTGCATAGGCTCTCTCCCTCGATGTATAACCGGCTTCACAAAGAGCCCACTATTTATAATCGAGGTGGCTAGTCTTTGGCTTGGCTCGGCAACTATTAGCTCTGTGCCCTTCTTTTCCGCTTTGAAACACACTCCGGACCGGGCTAAACACTTACCCAGTCTTTACTTACCACATTCTTTGCACCGCGGCCTATCTCATTGCTATTTCCGATCTGTTGACTTGTGGTTTCGGCCAGGAACTCGTCTGAAAATGCCACAGGTCTATCACGGTGTCTGCTTGGGGACGCCATGTGAGCTAGAATTTGGTTGTCCCACTTCCTCTTATGATTTGCTATGGTTGCCCAGGTTAACTACTACTGCTTTGTGGAGTGCGTGCTCGCACCCAAATCAATTCCGCCACTCTCACCGCGGGGCGTAATCGGGAGAGTGCTAATGCTTGGATGAAGCCTCGAACGTTCTCATCCACCCCATAATGAAGCGTTCGGTCTTCTTTGCCTCTGTATCCACCACTCGGGGCAAAAAGCGGGACAAACGGGTAAATTCCCTCTCATACACTTCCACGCGCCCCGGTTCGCACACCAGTAAAATTACACTGCTGCTTCACCTTAACAGTGCGGCAGGGATAAATTTCCGCGAGAATGCTTCTTTGAGCAGATTCTGTAATCGTTTCTCATTGGCGACAATGGTTCCTCTGGGCGGACTCCACCATAAATACGCGTCATCCTCGGCATAAAGGTAGCACAGGACACCTCACGGTCCTCGGGGCGGTTCATCGATCGAAGATGGTCTCGATGGAGGACAAACGACCACAACTCCGCCACGGTGGGGTCACCGGAAGACCCATTGAAAGATCTAGATCATACTTCACGAAGTCCTTCCGTGCGAGACTCGAGTTGCGTCGTTTCGACCACGATTTGCTTGGGCGGTGGGTGGCTCTTTGTAGCTCGCACTGCACTGCTCTGCATAGCCTCCACCATCATAGTCATAACATTGGCGTTCCTTGATGCGCCACATGGGGCAATCTGCAGTACATTCTCTGGCGGCGGCGGTCTCACGGGAGGTCTCGAGCGGGTGGAGCAACCTCTTCCCGATCTAGGGGTAATCCGGTTTGGGCGTCAACGCGTTTCCCTTGCCTCCCTCCCCCCCTACCACGCCCCCTACCTCTCCTCGGCCTCTGGGTGGCATTTTGTCAATACTACAATATAGAGAGTTTCTAACTCACACTTTCTTTACTTTCAAATCATAAGATAGGATCACCCTTGGGGCTTTTAAGGTTATGTATATGCATAAAAAAGCATTATCATATCATAATCATTTACTTTCTTAATAAAATATTAGAACGTACCTGGCGGTGACTGGAAGGCGTTGTTAAACCATGGAAATTACTCATGCTTACTCTGTAAGCAAGTCTGAGAACCCTTAAACCTAGGGCTCTGATACCAACTATAACGCCCCTACTTTTCTATGACCAATTCCTAGGGACATTACTACACATGCATGTATTTATAGGCCGAGAGATAAACGAACTTAAAAGAAATTTCCAATCAACATAAATAGTTTCAGGGATCCCAAAAACAAAACATTAAAATCAGATAAAAGCATTGTTTTAGCATGGCCTATTAAAACGTAAATAAGTTTAACTCCAAATAAAAGCATAGAGATAACATCAGTTTAAAATAGAAATGTGCGGAAAACATGTCAGTCCCCATGGTTTTAGTAACGCTCCCCCGTCACTCGCCCTGCACGTCCTTTCCTTTACCTGAAAAACATTTTTTTAAAGAAAGGGTGAGTATTGCAAACAATACCCAGTAAGTAACCTCGCTACCGAGGTTTGGGATATGCATACACATACAATCATGATCTCTAGACTCATTCGTAACATACATATATGGGACCTAAAACTTTCTAGTATTGTCAGGTCTTTAATCCATGACTGCTTATTTAGTTGTCAGGCCTTTAATCCATGACTGCTTATTTAGTTGTCAGGTCTTTAATCCATGACTGCTCATTTAATTGTCAGGTCTTTAATCCATGACTGCTTATTTAGTTGTCAGGTCTTTAATCCATGACTGCTTATTTAGTTGTCGTCTTTTAATCCATAGATCGCCATTTAATTGTGGGGCCGATCGTCATCCTCGAGTCATTTCGTTTTGAGTCCTCACGGACCACATGCTTTGACCCATAGGTCTCTATTGCATGTTTGACCATGCACATAATGATCTCGGGATAACCAATATCCACACTATTCACTAATTCATTTCGTGGCATACAAATCATGCATGAGGTCCCATCACCACATAATAATAGAGTACATGTCACAAACATCATCATCAATATATCAATCATACTTTCTCATGGGCGGTTTGAAGATCATACTTTTGTAAGAAAACATGTACCATTCTCATACAAACTACATCATCCTATTCTCACATGAAATAATGGAATACTTTTACATAGCATACGAGAATAATCTCACATAAAATAATGGGTTATTTCCACTTGATGCATCGAAGTATTTGTACATAAAATATTACGTATTCTCACATGAATATCTGAATATTTTCGTATAGAAAATTATAAACTATTTTCGCATGAAATCATAAAAATCGTTTTCATTTAATCCCATTAAAAATTCGGCACAAGGTCCCTTACCTCGAGCTTTGATCTCACTATTTCCTTCTAATTCTTAATTTAACTGGTCTCCTCCGGATAACTTTGAAACCAAGAATTCTTCTATTCGTTATCCTACTACACAGTTCCATCAAATAAAGAATCTAAGTACGAAAAGCGTCTATCATTCTCACTTTGCTCCAATTACCTCGACTCCGAATAATAATCCGAACGTGGGTTTGGTTGCTCCAAAGCTTGGAAATCTTGATCCTACACTTGATTCGTTCTACAAATCGTGTTTGAAACCGTAGTTTTACACTCTCAATTAGACTCTTAGATAAATGATAGGTCACAAATAATCCTTCAACAAAAATGGAACTCAACACGAAACTCTCACCGTTGTAAATTCGGTGTCGATCGAGGCGGATTCCGCCATCGTGCTCGGCCGGACGAGCCTCAAAGGGGCGAGCTGCGGTGCTTTCGGAGCTCACGGATGGACGTGCGTGGAATCCGGCGAACTCTTTGCTACGGGACGGCCGGTGGGGCTTCACGTAAACCTTCGGCCAGCTGCGGTCCAACGATCGGTGGCGAACTTCGGCCGCAGCGAGCGAGCGGCCGGCGGCGCTAACGCGACTCGAGTCGTCGCGAGCTTGTCTGCGTCGTGGCTTGCCGGCGGTGGGAGTTCGCGTCTTTGCGAGGGCGGCTTTCCGCGCGAAGCGGCGGGCGCGTGAATGAGTTCTCGGCCGGCGATCGATGGAACGCTCCGGCGGCGGTGAAGACTCACTCGATCTCCGCGAGTCCCCGTGCGACGGTGGGTTTCGTTCGCGGCCCGGTCTAAGACGTGCCTTTCGTGCGTGGGGCTGCGCCGACAAAGCGGATGGAGCGATCCGTTCGTGTCTTCGCCGGCGAGGATAGGCTGCAGTGCAAGGGGTAGGGAGTTTGTCGGCGGTAGGATCGAGGTTGAATGGTGGGTGCTCGGCTAGGGCACACGTCTGAGAGAGAGGGAGAAGGCGGTAGATCTCTTTCTTCTAGGGGTTAGGGTTAGGGCAATTGGTAAGATGGAAATGGTGAGAAAGATAGAGTTAGGGTTTGCATCTAGGTCAAAATGAGGTGAAGGAGATGATGATGGGCTAGGGTTTTCTTATGGTTAAATACTAAAGAGGCTTAGGGTTTAGGGTTTTAGGTCAAGTCTTATACAACCCTCATTTAAGCTATAATCACCAAAACGCCCTTGAAATTGCCTTTTCCTTTAACCCCAAAATTAATCTCATCTTAAAAGAAATAATTCACATAAGCTAAACAAAATTACGGCCTCCTTCTCGCTTGAATTTAAATAGAACACTAGTCCAACTAAATACAGCGGTTAATTGAGCGTTAAATAAAATAAATAATAATACCTGTGATGATGGTCGTCACAAATTGCGTACACTTTTTAGGATTATGGGTAAAACAAAGTTCTACGTGGTATTCATTGGTCGTAACCCAGGAATTAACATGACATGGCATGAGTGCCATAGACAAGTCCATGAATATAGGGAGCAATCTACCAATCGTCACGCCACTTTTGTCGAAATTTGAGCATGCATTTACTCGGTTTCACATGGAGACCGATAACTGCTCAACCACGATCGTTAATACTATTCATGCGAGACAATGTAATTATTATACAATCCCTAGTAATCACATTTTTTTGGGATGGTTGTCATATGCGTAGGAATTCAAATATTAGGATTATGATAGCATAGGGTGTAGGCACTATGATGGGTGTAGTTGATATTAATGAAAGACACATCTATGTTTCAGGATCGATTATCATTTTCCACATATATATAATCTGGAAGATGGAAACCGTTGAAGAATTATTTAATATCCTTACAATCATGACCACATCTCAAAGACAGATGTTGGTAAACTTAGGAATATTATTGAACAATTACCGGTGCTTAGAGTATCGATCGTCATACGATCGACATCGAATTAGGCAGATGTATTTCTTTCGCCTCATTTACGAGAATGATCTATGCTGCCGCGAGAGCACAAGGATGGATAGAAGGACCTTCGCTATTTTGTGTACTATGCTCAAGACCACTGGTGGTTTAGTACCAACACAATATGTTGATATCGAGGAGATGGTTGCTATGTTCCTACACATCCTAGCACATGATGTCAAGAATCGAGTGATTCGTAGGCAATTCGCAAGGTCTGGTGAGACAGTCTCTAGACACTTCAACTCTGTGTTAAACTCAGTCTTGCAACTACACGACGTATTGTTGAAGAAACGAGAACCAATCACGAGCACGCAATCACCGATGATGCGCGATGAAAATGTTTTGAGGTATACAAAATTAAGCACATCCTTTGGGGTCGTAGATAACAGTGCATGGTTATTTCACATGTTTAATGTAGGGTTGATGTCTTCATTCCAAATGAAATTATGCAGGCGCGTTAGATGGTACATACATCAAGGTTAATGTCGGTCTACTGCCGATGATGATCGACCACGATATAGAACGCGCAAGGTGAAATTGCAACGAACGCGTGCTTGGAGTTTGTTCGCCGAACGGAGAGTTCATATTCGTCATGCCAGGATGGGAAGGGTCGGCGGCTGATTCTAGGGTGCTTAGGGACGCAATATCTCGTTCTAACGGTTTGAAGGTTCCTAGGGGTAAAACCATAACAATGTGAAGATAAATGAGACAAAAAAAATAATCATGTCATTTAACTGGTCGTATCTTATACAGGATATTATTATTTGTGTGATGCTGGCTACCCTAATGCTGAGGGATTCCTTGCCCCTTATAGAGGAGAACGATACCACCTTTCAGAATGGCGTGGATCGGGGAATGCACCAACTACTCCAAGAGAATTTTTCAACATGAAGCACTCTTCTGCAAGGAACGTCATCGAGAGAACGTTCAGAGTATTGAAGGGGAGATGGGCAATCCTCCGAGGGAAGTCTTTTTATCCGGTCCAAGTACAATGTCGGACTATAACAGCATGTTGTCTCATTCACAACCTCATTTGTAGAGAGATGGGTTCGAGCGCACTGTGGGAGGAGGTCGATGAAGTCGACACCGGATCTGATGGTAGCGAAGGAGACAATATACAATTCATTGAAAGCTCTGACGAATGGACCCAATTTAGGGATGGCTTGGCAAACCAAATGTTTCATGAATGGGAACAATCGTAATATGTTGCAATTCTCTAGTATTTATTATGTTAAACACTAGTGGACAACTTTCTCGTTTGTTTCTATATCTTTATGTTTTCTATGGTATGAAATAGTAATTTAAATTTTATTTGTTGTGACATAAACCTTATTTCGCAAAACGCATGCATGTAGCATTATGGCAGGTACTTCAAAACACTCCAAGCATACATGGACGAAGGTTGAGGATGCGAGATTGGTCGAGTCATTGGTCTATTTGGTACATAATGGGTGGCGGTCAGACAATGGAACATTCAGGCCTGGATATGTCCAGCATCTTCAAAAGATGCTAGCAGAGAAACTACCAAATTCATCATTAGAACTGAATACAATAGATTGCAAAGTGAGAACTTTGAAAAAGCAATACAATGCTGTTGCAGAGATGCTTGGGAATGGTTGTAGCGGAACGAAGAATTTAAATGTGTTGAGGCAAAGAAGGAGGTATTTGATGCATGGGTCAAGGTGAGGTAGTACTTTTAATAAAAAAATTATCATTAGCATTCGTTGTAGATATACATAATATATTTTTTCTTACATGCAGAGCCATACAAATGCCAAGGGGATGAGGAACAAACCATTTCCACACTATGATGATCTTGCATTTGTATTTGGAAAAGATAGAGCAACGGGGATGGGCGCGGAGACCCCAGGGGAAATGGCCTCTAACGTTGCAGAACAAATGGAGGAGGAGATCCGACTGGGATCGCAAGACTTATTCGGGACAGAGCAACGACCAATGGAGAATCCATGCACTGCTGATGTAGGGGAGGAAGAATTGCCAGAGACTCCTACTAGTAGACGTAATACATCTGGCACGTCTTCTCGATGTACTGGTAGCAAAAGAAAGAGATCATGCTTCCAAACTGAAATGATTGATGTTGTGCGGACAACAATGGACATCCAAACAACTCACATGCAACGCCTTCTATCGTGGCAGAAGGATAAGTATGAGTTAGAGGATGCACGACGGAAGGAAGTGGTTGACCTGTTGTACCAAATAGAAGGGTTGACCGAGCATGATTGTGTATCTCTGATAGACATGCTTGTCACTGATATACAGAAGACAGACTGCTTCCTACAGGTCCCACCTCAATCGAGGAGGACATACTGTTTGTCTCCTAGGTAGGATTGGATGAGTTGACAAGATGGGTCATTTTCAGTTATGAGTCTGCATATCATCACACCCACGCTAGAGTTATTTAAATTTTTTGGGAAATGCTTTTGGGGATAATATTTGATTATAATTTTTGGGGGGTTTCTAACTATTTTTTTGTTATTTATGTATGATTAATCCCTTGATTATATATGTGATATTTTGTGGTTATGCAACAATCATTATGGCATTAAAAAGATGTTCCTACACAAATGAATGTGTTTATATAATTTTAACTAAATACTCTTCCTATGCAAAATATTAATACTAATACGTACCTAAATTAAAATAAATAAGTGGTGGTGAACGTGTGCAGGAAAGGAGTAAAATTTATATTAATGAATAGAATAAGAATCATGGATTTTATTGGAAAAGAAATTTTGATATGAAACTCACAATGTACATACTTCCTAAGCAAATATCCCAAACATACATTTGAGAAAAAGTTAATATATATTGTAATTTTATAAATTGATCACATAATTAAGTTTTGAGAGTGATGATAAGTGTATTTGTAATTGATTTGTTGGAGAAAAAAAAGTAAGAAAAAAGAAACCCACAAAAAAAATCAGACTTTTTTACTTTACAAAAAAAACTGCACCAGATACCCCTGACATATTAACTCAACCCTGCACACCAAACACTGACTTCCTGACTCAACTCAACTCAACTCTGCAAACCAAACACTGACTTTCTGACTCAACTCAACTCAACTCTGCAAACCAAACACTGATAAAACAACTCTGCACAACTCAACTCAACTCAACCCAACTCAACCAAACTCTGCGATCCAAACGCCCCCTTAGAGTTATGGTGTCAAATTCTCTCTGCAATTTCTCAAATTTTTTCATTATTGTAAAATTGTTCTCATAAATCTTAAGATTTATATATTTTTTTATTTCTATTAATTTATTTATATTTTAAAATTTTACTTAAAGAAAACTAAATTTTGAAGAAAAATACCTCACATTCTTATTTTAATATCACATTAATGTAATGAATTTATTTTTTGAAGTTTAATAAAATATTTACATCAATTTAAGAACTTTAATTTAAGATTTGTTATTCAACCTTAGCAAAATATATTTTCTTCGTGCAAAATTTAATATTTAATATTTCTAATTACTCAATGTAATTGATTACTTAACCTTTGATAATTAATTAATCTAATTTGTTTTAAGAATTTCAATTAAGAAAACGACAAGAATGACAACTTTCATGTTGTCAATAAGTAGTGAATGCACAAGACATGTAAACTTCATTGTTCCAACACAAAAACAATACATGTGTTTATGATAAAAATTATCCCACATTATCTTTTTCAATATCTCTCATATTAATTATTCAATAATATATCATTTAAACTTTTAAATACCTAAGTAAAAAATATCAAATATTGATTTTAAAACAACTAAGTTCAAAATGAATATATTTTTTAACACCATGCAAAATGAATATCATATATACTTTTGTTTAGATTACTATATATTTATGTTATTTATTGAATTCTATTTAGTAAGGTTGGAATGAGAAATCGTTTGGTCTTTTATTTTTAACATAGTTAATTTGAATATCAATTTGTTTTAATACATTAACAACTTTTAATGCTATTTTTTAAAATTGCAATAGAGTTCAAATCAGATAATTATATATATTTTTAGCTATTAATAAAAGAACACGAAAAGAAAAACAGGTTGCTACTTGTTATAATTAACTTTTGTTTAAAATAAAAAAAAACATAAATGACATGTGAATGAAGTGAGATAGAGAGATTTTTGACAATTAAAAAAATATGTTACATAGCATTCTAATTTACAATAAGAATTTCAATGAAAATAATAATATCATAATTAAAACATTTTTATATAATTTATATTTCAAAAAGTGAAAGTATAGAATAAGAAGAAATATAATTATGTTAAAAATAATAAAAACAAAAAGATTTTTTTTTAAAAAATAAATATTTATATATAATTAATAATTAGTAAAAATGAAATATAATAATAATAATAATAATAATAATAATAATAATAATAATAATAATAATAATTTTGTTAATTAAGAAATTAAAAAAAGAGAGAGAGAGAAATGAGAGAATAATAGACAAATGTAAGAGTGTGATGAAGTGAAGAAAAAATGAGATGAAAAAGTTGTGGAACCTAATATCAGAAGTTGGAAAAGGAGTTATGAGAAGTTAGAGAAAAAGTTAATAAATTTGTGAGGCCCATAAGAAGGAGTTGGAGATGAAGTTAATAAATCTGTTGGGACTCATATGGAGAAGTTAATAAATCTGTTGGGACTTATATGGAGGAGTTAATAAATCTGTTGGGACTCATATGGAGGAGTTAATAATTCCTTGGCCAAACAAGGAGTTGAGGGGAGTTATTAACTTCTCCCAACTGCACTCCCCCCGACTCCTCAATCCAAACCACCTCTTAATCTCTATATTTTGCTTAGTTCTTGTGCTCATAATTGTAATCAATCAAACACAATTTGAAATTGTGAGTCCCGCCTGATTACGGTGTTTATTGCATCCACATTGAGAATCAATTGTGGGCCCCACGTAATTCTATGGTCACATAATTCAATCTAACGTATTCAATCCTTACCATTGAATTATCATGTGACCATCCATCCAACTTACTTCTCATTCTTTGCCCTTTCTTTCTCTTCTAACCTAGTATTTTTTTTCCTTTTTCTTTCCTTCTTCTTTTATTCCTCATTTTTTCTTGAATTTATTCATGTTGATAAAATACATAATTATTTTTTATGGGTTTATTAGAAATTTAGGCAAAATGCATTTTTTATTCTTGAGGGTTGGAGTTGAAGTCTATCTTGGAATCAAAACCCTGTGGGGTTCTAAAGCCTGAGAATCAGAAAGTTGTGTTTGGGTACACCGGTGCAGTGTTCTGAAGCCTGAGAATAAGAAAACAGTGTTTGGGGTGCAGTGTTCATCCAATCGAGATAAGCAAAGATGGCCAAGAGGAGCCGAGTTGATTTGGCCAAGATGAGTTGAGTTGGCCGAAGTGAGCTAATCTCGCTGAGCTAGCAAGATGAGGGAAGCTAAGCACACGACTCCTTAACACACAAGAAGAAATGAGCACGAAAGCTTAGCAGTTGATCTCACTGAGCTAGCGAGATGAGTCGAGCTAGTAGACTGAGCTAAACACAACTCCTTGACACACAAGAAAAAATGAGCACGAAAGCTTAGCAGCAGGATTATTCGGGCCTTAGCCCAAAGAACTGAGCAATGACTCAGTGGGCTCTCTATTCACACATAGGTAGATCTGCAATGGGTTGAGTCGAGGTGTTGGTCTCATCTCGAGCCTCTTTCTCCAAAGTTTTTGGCGAATAATTTATGATAATGCAAAAAGAGCTAATTTAAAGATTTACGCAAATAAACAACTTTACTCAACACTTAATCCTCGACAACGCCGCCAAAAACTTGTTGCGTATAATTTATGATAATGCAATACCGCAAGTGTACGGGTCAAGTTTTAGTATAGTGATTTAAGAGTCCAAGTATCGTCCTCGGGAATGGGTTTCTAGATTAATTAACTACCAAGATACTAATTCTCAATTTTAGCTAAAGTAACACAACATGGATAGGTGGTGAGACAAGAATTAAAGACAAACAAACACGTGGAGACACGAATTGATAGATTAGGAGGAAATTAGCTTCACAAGTTAATAACTACTTTATGTTGGGAACATTTAAAAATAAAAAGAAACGGAACAGAAAGAAACTACTTTATGTTGTTTCTAAAATTTAGTCCAAATTTTAGAAACGTTTCTCAAATTTTGGGAACAAGAAACGGGATGGATTATCAAACAAGTCTGTTTCTTAAAAAATGAGAAACAGAAACAAGAAACAGGAAATGAGAACGTTATCAAACGGGCCCTTAATTAACACATGCAGTGAACTAATGTGATGAATTTATAAACAAGAAGTAAAATACTCAAGAAAATCTCTCGATTCTTAGTGAGCCTCTCACATGCAATGAATTCTATAGTCTCCATATGAACCTACAACATGCACGACATTAAGCAACTTGTTTATGTGTTTCCCTTAGACTTCTAGGTAATTCTCATGCCAGACTTCTAAGAGTTTTGACAACTTTGCTCTAATCTAAGTTTTATCTCTCGAGTCCACTTAAACCAACAAGATCAAGAGTTAAAGAACGAATTGTCAAAAATAAAGAACAAAACATGGTTCAATACATAACAAATAAGTCTTAACATGCAAATCAACCCCTAACTACAACATTTAGCTACTCTAAATAACAAGAAAACCAAGCTAAACGTGTAGAAAACATCTTAAAACGATATTACAATCTGAAAGAAAAGGAAATTAAACTTATGTGTTGATGCCGGTCCTTCGTCTCTGAGCTCCCGTCTTCGATCTCGAACCTCCACGAATGCTTTGGCTCCCAAGAATGCTCTCTTTTCTCTTCTTACAGAGGGTATTTCGAAATTAGGGTCAAAAGTCTATCAAATTCGGCTCCCTTTACAAGAATGCATAGTGTTCTATTTATAATGATCTTCGGTACAACATTCCAATGCTAGGGATAACGTTGCAACGTTGTACCCTAACCACATATCAAATATGGAAATCATCGGCAGCGTTGCAACGCTGCTACCTTAACAAGCGTGTTCATATTGATCTGGCGTTGCGATGCTGCAAGGCATGTTGCAACGCCCTCTGCGCGACCTTCCAGCTTGTATTCTTATCGAGATAGCGTTGCGACGCTGCAAGGCAGCGTTGCGTGAAGCGTCGCAACGCTATCGACAGGGGTCTTCAACGCCTCAAAGCTGTAATCACGACGTTGCAACACTCTATATGGCGTTGCAACACCATCACCTCGAGTCTACTAGCTTGAATTGGTTTTTCACCTCGAGTCTACTAGCTTGAATTGGTTCTTCTACTTTCAGTTGATGTTATTTTTAGTTCCAAATAGCCTCGTTTCGATCCCGAGTGATCCAAAATGTCTCCAATTGTTCTGTTTAAGCTCTTAACCTGAAATTGAGTAATTTAAATACGTAAAAGCCCTGAAATTATCTTAAAACTAGCAATAATTAAGCCTAAGGATAGCACATTTTGTGTGCTATCAAGGGTGTAAGTGGCTATTGTTGGGTTTTATGCCCTAAATCTCGTAGTTTGTAAATTTGTAATTTGTTCTTTTTTATCAATAAAGTGTTATTGCATTTATTCAAAAAGTGTTGTTAAATTTTATATAGTTTGCCTTAAAATAACTCTAAATCCAATAAACAAATATCCTAAGTTGTGTTATGTGTCTTGAACTGTATGTAGAAACATACGAGGATAAAAGTTCAAGAAACAACCTAAAGGGTTTATAGTATAGGGATGAGGTTGGGCACCTTATCTTGGTGATACTATGGATGTGGTCCACTTTATCTTTGATACAGACGCAATGATCCAACGTGTTCGTGTAGATGACATGTGAGTGGGGGTGCCCTATATGAAGTGTTCACATAAGACCAAACCACGAAATAGTAACCGATAAATATAACTGTTGGGGTGTATGCCCTAAACTCGTGTCGTTTGTAATATTTGATGTATTTATAAAAGTTATTTTTCATCAAATCTTGTATCTCACATTTCAAACTTAATCCAATAAACTAAGCTCTAGGGCCATTCATATTTATGAGAGTTTGAACAGTGTGTAATGGACACACAGGTAGGATCACGTTCGAGTAAATGACCCGAATGGTCTACAATATATGGATATGGTTGGGAACCTTATCCTGGCAACACTGTGGATGCGACCCACTTTGTATTTGATACAAACGAGGTAATCCAGCTCGTTCATGTAGTTGACATGCAAGTGGGGGCATCCTATGCAATAAGATTATACAAGACCGGACCGCGAATTATTAGACCAACTGTAACACTATTAACAGTTTAGGATTAATAAATTCGTAGATGACCATTAGTGACTCGATCTTAATCCTGAGCGTGTTACAAACTCCTGTCTGTGGGGGACTGTCCTTAGACTAGTACGGGTGTGAGTAGGCCAGAGTTGTCACTCAATATGCCTACCTTCTCAGGGGTAGAACCACGTGGGTAGCTGAAAACTTAACTACGCAAGATGGAATTCACTCATTCCCGAGCTAGGAAAACTAGAGAGGTTGTTCCCTTAAGTGCTGACTCTAGGACTTGAACAATGAGGCCCACCTTCTTACTGGCCCGAGAGGGACGTTATTTATGGTAGGACCATAAACAAGTTGTTCATTAAAGGATCGGTGGTACTTAAGGTGAAAGAGGTAAGCACAGGGGTAAAACGATAATTTGACCCAGTTGTAACTACGAACGACCTGTGAATGGTTGACTCATGGGCATTGGTTATATCGATGGACACAACTTGTCCTACAGTGAGGGGAGTGCAACTACGAGTCTATAGCGGAGTGACCCCGTAGTTAATGAATGTTGATGAACGGGATCAAAGAGTTTGGTCAGTTAATTTCAGATCATTGGAGCTCATGATCTGTAGGTCCATTACATCTCTCGGTTGGTTCAATTATGGAATTAATAAGGGTATAAAATTTGGAGTGAATTTGAAGTGTTCAAATCCACATAAAGGGTATTTATTTCAATTATATGAGATATAATTGATATAATATATAGTTTGATGTGAATGAGATTCATATTAAACTATATTATAGCCTAATTATGGAATTAAGGCATAGTTGGAGAAATTAATTTGAGAGATGTGAAAAATTGAATGTGATTCAATTTTAATCCCATATTATGCAAATGTGATTTGAATAATAAGGTATGTGATACCTTATACTATATGATTATGCAAATATGATTTGCATATTATATAGTTTGTGATTAAATGGAAAGTGGGTGGAGAATTTCTCTCCACCCCATCCTATTATAAAAGGATGTTTGGAGAAGCAGTCCTTAAGCCATTTTGCCATTTTTTGGATTTCTCACCAAAAAGAGCAAACTCTCCTCTCTCAAATTCTCTCTACTGTCTCCAAACCCAATTCCATAGGG
The DNA here is from genome assembly GCA_036507285.1 of Trichosanthes cucumerina. NCBI lineage: Eukaryota > Viridiplantae > Streptophyta > Magnoliopsida > Cucurbitales > Cucurbitaceae > Trichosanthes > Trichosanthes cucumerina. The sequence continues at coordinate 15,764,292 of CM071838.1, forward strand.
AATCCCACAATTCTCTCTCATCCACCGGAGAACAACCGAGAAGCCCTTGTGGAGGTTTCAAATTCCTTGTTCAGTTCGTGGATCGAGAACTGAAGATCATTGAAGAGATCGTTGGGATCGTGATTACGTGAGAAGGAACACGAGAAGAAAGGTTCTTCAAAGGTATTTGTTTTTGTCCTTTTTCCTCTCCCTATGCTTAGCCTAGTTTACATGAAATGTATGCAATTTTAAGTAGATTTTAAGTAACACAAGGAGCATCGGATTTTAAGTAACACAACGGAGCATCGCGATTCACGTCGCTTCTGCTGCGGGATTCAATCTCATCAATAACTCCGTTGACTATTTAGGTTTCTATTTCAATATAATGATCTAGACAACTTAATCTTAATTCTGAGCAAGTTATGATCTCCTGTCTGTGAGAGATTATCTTTTAACTAGTATGAGTGAGAGTGGCCCGAGATGCCGACTCAATAAGCCTACCTTCTTAGGGACAAAACCGTGTGGATAGCTGGGAACTTAACTTTGCAAGATGGAATTCACTCTTTCCTAACTTAGGGTAAGTAGATGAGTGTTCTCTTAAGTAATGCCTTCGGGACTTGAACAAAGAGTCATATCCTCTCACTGGCCCCAAAGAGATTTTTGTTTAATGGTTGGACCATAAACAGGTTGTTCATTAGAGGAGCACTAGTACTTAAGGTCATAAATGTAACTCAGTGGTAAAATGGTAATTTTGACCCAACTGATATTATGGACACTCGTGAAGGATTGACTTGCTGCCATTGATCTTATCTGTGGACACAGAAAAATATCTACATTGAAAAGAGTACAACTGCAAGTCTTTAGTGGAGTGTACCCACAGTTAACGAATGTTCATTAAGCAGTTAATGAGACTAGCCAATTAATCTTGTGTCGTTGGAGCTTCTGATCTGTAGGTCCATTAGATCCACTTCCTAGCTCGTAAAGGATTCTTCTTAATTGAAATTTGAAATGTTCAAATTCACTTTGGGAATTAATTTAATGTATGAAGATACATTATAATATAAACTTTTTATGTTTATTAAAACTTTATAATATAAATTTAATTTTGGATATGATTCAAAATTAATTTAAGAGAGAATTAAATATTTGAAATAGTTCAAATATTGTTTTAATGTGAATATGATTCATATTAAAAACTATAGGTTAAAATTTAATGCACATAAAATGTACATTAAAACTATAGATCATGGGAGAATGATTAAATATGATTTAATCATATTAACCTAAATTAAATATATGGATGTTTAATTCATAAATTAATTAATTGGTGAGATTAATTAAGTTAATTAAGTTTTTATTTAATTAAACTAATTAAAACTATAGGTTATGGGAAATGTGTATTTAAATGATAATTAATTTGATTAATAGTTAATTAAATTATTTATTTATTTTGATTTTTACTTATTAAAATTAAAGCATGTTCTCACTCCCCTCTCTCTCCCCACTTCTCCCTTTTCTCTCACTCTCCTTTCTCTATCGATAAAAACAGAGAAGTGGTGTTGGGCAAAGTGATTCAATTTTTGAGAATTTCTCAATTAGATTGAGATTAAACTCTCTGCCAAAAATTCTCAAAATTTTTTAGAAAGGTTTCCACAAAACTTCGATCTTAGAGATTCAGAGAATATGAAGTTCTCCCTTTGGTCGTGTTCTACAAAATTCCAAAAAGGTTTGGAATTGACAATTCCTGAATTGCAGAAGGAGTTTTGGTATTTATCGATTCTTTTTTAACTTAGAATTGAGTTTCTGGATTGTGTTATCATTTTGTTGGGTTCAATGCTTGTCGTTGTTTTTGCCAATGTATTAGTATTTTGATTTCAAAAAAAAAAAAAAAATCGAGTTATCGATCTAATTGGCTTTCGCTGCATATTAGGAATTTCGATTCCATCAGCTATCTAGGTCTTGTTTATCGAGGCTATCCTCGAGATGAACTTGGTATGGTATATCCAAAAAGTTGAACCCACACGAGAGAGTATAATACCTATGTCTGCCTACCCAACATAAGGTTTTGGAAGGTGAATGATACCTTAGGGTTGACTCGTGTATTTTAGAAGCGTTAAAACCATGCCCCAACGCGAAGTTTTTGGAAGGTGAACGAAAGTTTCTGGAAGGTGAACGATATCTTAGGGTTAACTCGTGTATTCTAGAAATGTTAGAACCATGCCTCGACATAGGATCAGAGGAGGAAAGCCATGGAGGACCCAAAGAGGGTGCTCAAAGCACAAAACCATTCACTACCTCTAAAAAGTAACTCATGGGCTCTCTTTCACACCTAAGCGGGTCCTCATCAAGCTGAGCGAGGTGTTGAGCAAGATGTATTACTTCTTAACCAATCAATAATTATATAGAACACAAACCATTGAATAACACTAACATGTGACCATCGCACTCTCTTCTCTTTTCTTGTTGACATGATCATCATCCTATTTTACTTACAAATATAGTGCATAAATGAAGTTACCCTAAGCAGTAAATTTAGCAAAAATATAAAAGAAAACACATGGAAACAACATAATAGTGTGCCATTTTTCTTATTCTAAAAATTATTTAAAAAGTACTCTGCCTAGGGATGTCCATTTTCCCTGCAAGGAATGAGAGAAGGAGCGGGGAGGAATTTTTTTTCATTGGCTAAATGGAGACAAGGACGAGGAATACATTCTCCGTCCCGACCTCAACCCCACCCCCACCCCGATTTATTATTATTATTATTATTATTATTATTATATATAAATAAATAATAAACCATAGTTCTAAATTTTTATTAAATATCATTTTACTTTTTTCAGAAAATTAAAAAAAAGTGTCTTAAATAGAAATTTCTAATTAGTAATTAACTATTTAAATAAAAATTTTCAAAAAAAAACATGTAATAAAATTTAGAAAAATATAAAGGGTAATTGTATTGGGTAGCAAATTAGAGTAAATTATTTGCAAATATAACAACTTTTAAAAAGATTTGCAAATATAACAACTTTTAAAAAGATTTGCAAATATAACAAATCTTTTAAATAAACCTTTGTTATTCCCTTTTTACCCTTATAGTTGCATATGAGAGTGAAAAAATGATCACAAAAATGATCACCCAAATGATGTGATTTTTTTAATGTCTCCAAACATTCTCGCATAGTTTTTTTTTTTAAAAAAAAATTATTTTCTTTTTATTTTCTTTGCCTTATTCTTCTCCTCCTCCTCTTTCCACATACACCCTTATGCATTTCCTTTATACACATATTTTTCCATTCTAACTTTTAATGCAGTTTAGAAATTTTATGATCATAACATTACTTAAATCTTCTTGAAAATTGCAATTAACAAAAAAATATATATTACTGTATTAGATGTTATAGATCGCGAGAGATTAAAACCTATAACAATTTTGTCGCTGATATATTAATAAAAATCATCAAATAGCGATAGAGAAAGAAACGAAATAAAAGGATGAAATATTAACTGAAAAATATAATTTGATAGAATGTGTCATTAAAAAACACGTTTACATTTGAACAAAGTTTTATATAAATGATTAATTTTTAATGAAAAACTTTAGGGTTTAATCTTTAAATCTTCAATTTAACACTTGCCAAGTTTCTAAATTATTGAATTTGGGACTTTGAAATAAGTTTCTTCCGAAAATCCCAAAATTCATCTATCTCAATTTAGTCATTTAATTCTAAAAACACTCCAAAAGACGAAATTAGTCGAATCTGAAAACGTGAGGTGCTACACAAGAAGTCTATCAATGATAATGATAGACTTCAATAAACACAAATAAACAACAACAAACAAGAAGTCTATCAGTGATAATGATAGACTTTTATCACTGATAGACTTAAATCAATACTGATAAAATACACCAAGGAAGAAGTCTATTAGTGATAAGGATAGACTTCAATAAATACCAATAAACAAAGAACAAACAAGAGGTAGTGTTAGTGATAGACTTCAATCAACACTAATAAATAACACCAAACAAGAAGCTTACAGTTATAGTGATAGTCTTCTATCACGGATAAACTTCAATTATCACAGATAAACAATACCAAACAAGAAGTCTATCGGTGAAAGTAATAGATTTCTATCACTGATAGATTTTAATAAGCACAGATACACAAGAACAAACAAGAAGCCTATCAGTGATAGTGATAGTGAGATTCTTCTATCATTGATAGATTTCAATCAACACAAATAAACAATACCAAACAAGAAGTCTAACAGTGATAGTGATAGGTTTCTATCACTGATAGACTTTAATCAATATTGAACATTGATAAACAACACTAAGCAAGAAGTCTATCAGTCACCAAACAAGAAGTTTATTAGTGAGAGAGATAGACTTCAATAACATAAATAGACAATACCAATTAAGAAGTCTATCAGTGATAGTGATAAACTTCTATCACTGATAGACTTCAATCAACACAAATAAACAATATCAAACATGAAGTCTAGCAGCGATAGTGATAGACTTCTATCACATATAGACTTTAATTAGAAGAAATAAATAATATAAATAAAAGTCTATCGGTGATAGTGATAGACTTCTATCACTGATAGACTCCAATCAAAACAGATAAATAACACATATATAACTTATAAGTCTATTAGTGATAGTGATATACTCCTATCACTGATAGACTCTAATTAGAAGAGATAAAAACAACACAGATAAAAGTCTATCGATGATAGTGATAGATTTTTATCACTGATCGATTCCTATCAAAACAGATAAAACAACCCATATAGAACTATATTGGTGATAGTGATAAACTTTTATTACCGATAGACTCCAATCAGAAGAGATAAAACAATACAAATAGAAATCTATCGTTGATAGTGATAGACTTCTATCATTGATAGACTTCAATCAGAATAGATAAAAATCTCAAACTATAAGTCTATCAGTGATAGTAATACACTTCTATTATTGATAGATCACTTCAATCAGAAAAAATCAAAATCCCTGTGACGACCGCAACCACAGTGCAATCGATCGTTATCTTAGCAATCGTTCTAATGATCTTTATGTCGAGTCGGTTTAATAAATTCTATCAAAGCTCTCGTTGAGTGAACCCTTAATTTCGTGTAATTTAAGTAAATGTATTTCTCTTTAAGATGGAACTATTTATAAAATTAAAGAATAAAGGGATGACAATGGCACTTTGGTTAATAATGCCTAAAGGAGGGTGATAATCGACACTTGGAGTTTGACCTAATTGTTGGTATTTAATCTTCTTATTATTACAAACCCTAGCCGAAAACCCTAACCCTAGGTTGATAAACATCTCCTTCTTTTCCCTTGCCCTAGCCGACAGCCACCCTTCGTGCTGCTCCTACCGCCGACAAGCCTTCTGCTCACTTGCACTGCAGCTATCCTCGCCGGCGAACGCACAAACCGAGGCTGCTACATCCGCTTGTCTGCAGCCCACGCACGAAGAGCACGCCGGAGCCTAGCGCACACGTTCCGGTCCTGTCACCAGCCGTTCGTCTACAACATTCAGTCACCGTAGATTGGAGCGTAGAGGTCGGTCCAGACGAGCGAGCGTCTGAGTTCTCGCCGGGAAGTAGTCTTTTCTTTTAACCCTAAAAGAAGTGTCGCCAGCCGTTCCTTCAACCGAACCCGTCATGCGTGCAACTTCGACGGAAAGAGACAATGCAACGAGCACTCCTGACGTCGACAAAGATTGAAGACCGCCACCGCCGCCTCTCATCGAATCGCACGACGACCTCTGCGGTGTCCACGGTCGGAAGATCCCGATCGTTCACGTCCCGGTTTGCGCCGGCAGATCAACGAACGGAGCTTACTCGTCCCAACCGCCACGTCGAAGCTCCAAATGATCGTCCGTCCACGAAGCACGGCCGCGAGCTCTGCCGGATTCACAACGCCGCCAAAGACGACTCCACGACCACTTAGTTTACAAATGGTGAGCGATCCGATTTAGTTTCAATTCGTTGGAGAATTATTTGTGATCTATCGAATATTTAAGCGTTTGATTAAGAACTTAGGCTACTGTTTCGAACGTTAATTGTAGGAGTCAAGATTGGAGCGGAATAGAAGGTCAAACGCCAAGACGGATTAAGGAGTACTAAGTATTCGCATTAAACTTGAGGTAAGCGGGGCATGAAATCTTAAGAACGTAATTTAAGTATCCTTACGTTTATGGATTTAGTGAATGCGTAGAGAATGAACTTGGAATTTGGGTGTGAATCAGGTTCCACTAAAAGAAGAATAGTCCAGGAGCTCGGGTCAAGTTTTGGAGTAGAATTCGGATTAAGGTAAGGGACCCTGTGCTAATCTTTTAAATGGGATTAAAGAAAACGAACTTCAATATTTTATGTGAAATTAGTACGATATTTTACTTAAAAGAATTTAATGATCTTTTATACGAGAATATCCCGAGATTTTATGTGAAAATACTTTGATATTCTATGAGAAGATATCTCAATATTTTATGCGAGAATAATCTAGTATTTTATGCGAGAATGTCTTTGTATTTTATGTAAGGATATTCCAAAGATTTCATGTGAGGATAGTACAGTATTATCTATGAGAATATTGCATGATTTTGTACGCGAGTATTACGCCCTATCTGATGTGAAAAGTCATGATTTGCATATTAATGATAATGGTTGTGACACGTACACTATAGTTATGATGAATGATGGGACCTCATGCATGTTATGTATGTCATGAAATGAATTAATGAAAAGTGTGGACATTGGTCTCCTGAGAGCATCATGTGCATGGTCAAACATGCAATAGAGACCCATGGGTCAAATTACAGTGGTCCGTGAGGACTCAAATTATTACAGGGTGCATGAGGACTCAAAATGAAATGACTCGTGGATGACCAATCGGCCACACAAATAAAAAGGAAGTCATGGATTAAAGACTCACCATATGAGAAAGTTTTAGGTCCCGCATATGTATATTTCGAATAAGTTTAAAAGTCATGATTGTATGTGTATGCATATCCCAAACCTCGGTAGCGAGGTCACTTACTGGGTATTGTTTTACAATACTCACCCTTTCTTTTAAAAAAATGTTTTTCGTGTAAGACCAAGGACGTGCGGGAAAGTGACGGAGGCGCGTTATTAGAACCATGGGAATAGACATGTTTTCCACATTTCTTTTATAACCGATGTTGTCTCTTTACGTTTTGGAGTTTAAATTTACTTTACAGGATTTTTATTAGGCCATGTTAAATCGCTCCTTTATCTCTGCTTTAAATGTTTTATTTGGGATCCCTAAAAACAAATTATTTTAGTTGGAGGTTTTCTTTTAAGATCTTTTATCTCTTGGCCTATAAATGCATGCATGTGTAGTAATGTCCCTAGGGGTTTAGATATTACAAAAGTAGGGGCGTTACAGTTGGTATCAGAGCCCTAGGTTTAAGGGTTCTCTAGACTTGCTTACAGAGTAAGCACGCAGTAGTTTCCATGGTTGAACAACGCGCCTTAGGTCACCGCTGTGAGTACGTTCCGTATTTTATTTATTAAGTAAATGATCATGATGTGATTCTGTTTTATGCATATACATGAACTTGAAACCCTAAGGGGGTGATCCTATCTTGTAGTTAGAAAGTAATGAAACTGAAAGTTAGAAACTCTCTCAGATTGTAGTATCGACAAAATGCCACCTAGAGGTCGAGGAGAGGTAGGGGACGTGGTAGGGGCCGGAGGGCAAGAGAAAACGTTGACACCCAACCGGAATTACCACATCGAACAGGAAGAGGTTGCTCCACTGCACGCACTCTCCCCAGACCCGGCGCCGCCGCCAGGAGAATGCACCTGCAGTTGCTCCAGTGGCGGATCACGGGAACACTAATGTTATGACTATGATGGTAGAGGCTATGCAGACTCTAGTGCGAGCCACTGATAGCCACTCACCGCCCAAGCAAACCAGGGGCGCTTGATGCAACTCGAGTCTCGATATCCGAAGGACTTCGTGAAGTATGATCCGAGCATCTTTCGATGGGTCTTCCAAAGTGACCCCACCGTGGTCGAGTTGTGGTCGTCCTCCATTGAGACCATCTTCGATTGATGAACCGCCTGAGGACCGAGAGGGTGTCCTGTGGCTACCTTTATCTTTGAGGATGACGCGTATTTATGGTGGGAGTCCGCCAGGGAACCATTGTCGCCAGTGAGAAACGATTACCGGAATATGTTTAAGGAAGCATTCGCGGAAATTTTACCCAGTGCGGCCCGTTACGAAAAACAAGCGCACTTTACAACTTAGTCAGAACAGGAGGGCAGTGGAAGTATATGAGAGAGAATTCACCCGCTTGTCACGCTTTGCCCCGAATTGGTTGGACACAGAGGCAAAAGAAAACAGAGCGCTTACGTTATGGGGATCGGATGAGAATGTTCGAGGCTTCATTCAAGCACTAGCACCTCCCGATTATGCCGCCGCAGTGAGAGTGGCGGAATTGATTTGGGTGCAGGCGCAGACGCAGACTGCACAGCAGGTAGTGGTTAACCCGGGGCAGCCCATGGCAAATCATAAAAGGAAGTGGGACCAACCAAATTCAAGCTCACAGCGTCCCCAGCAGACACACCGTGATAGACCGGTGACATTTTCGTGCGAGTTCAGTCGAAACCACAAGTCAACAGAACGGAAATAATAAAGGAGATAAGCCACGGTGCAGCAAAGATTGTGGTAAGCGGCATTGGGGTAAGTGTTTGGCCCATCCGGAGTGTGCTTCGGATGTGGGAAAGAAGGGCACAGAGCTAATAGCGCTCCCGAGTCAAGCCAAGACTAGCCAACCCCAGGTTATAAATAGTGGGACTGCTGTGAAGCCGGTTATACATCAAGGAAGAGCTTATGCAAGCACCAGTAAAAACATCTATGGCTCAGACTCAGTGGTTACAGGTACACTTCCGTTACTTGGGCACCTTGTCTTTGTATTATTTGATTCTCGGTTCTACACACTTTTTATTTCTCGCATCCTTTGTAAGTCAAGTGAGTTAGAACTAGAATAGTTCTGATGATGCTCTGCTTGGCCTCCACTCTCTCGGGGATAAATTTGTTAGCCACTATGAAAGTCAAGGATGGTAGTGTGACCATCGTAGACCATGAGTTAACAAATAAATCTAGTGGTCTTAGACATGTTTGACTTTGATGTGATATTGGGCATGGATCAAGTTAGCGCAGAACCATGCTTGCATTGATTGTTTCAGGAAGGAGGTAGTGTTCACTCCTCCCGACCAACCAAGCTACAGAGTTCAGAGAGCACGATAGCGGGAAGTAGGCCTAAGGTAATTACGCTCTTAAGGCCGTGAAGTTATTACATCGGGAGCTTGGGCGTCTTAGCTTGCATACTAGATGCAAGGTGCACGAGAGATCTCTGTGTCATCTGTACCAGATGGTGAATGAATTTACTGACGTTTTCCCGAGGACCTCCCGAATACCTCCAATCAGAGAGGTAGATTTTAACATCTGATTGGAATTAGGGGACGACTCCGATATCCAAGGCACCGCATGAAATGGCACCGCAGAGTTGAAAGAACTAAAATTACGAGCACAAGACTTACTCGACAAGGGGTTTATACGCCTAGCGTTTCGCCTTGGGGAGCACTCTGTGTTGTTCGTGAAAAGAAAGACGGATCCATGCGCTTTGTATAGATTACAGGAGTTGAATAAAGTTACGATCAAGAATAAATACCCTCTTCCCGAATATAGATGATTTGTTCGATCGATTCATGTGGAGCAACAATGTTCTCCAAGATTGATCCGAGATCGAAGCTACCATCGATTGAGAATCGCGTGAAGAGGATATTCCTAAAACAAAGATTTAGATCACGTTATGGGCATTACGAGTTCACAGATGATGCCGTTTGGGTTGACCAACGCTCCCGCCGCTTTCATGGACTTGATGAACCGCTTTATTCAAAGAGTTTCTTGATACGTTCGTGATAGTATTTATCGACGATATAATCGATATACTCCAGGTGTGATGAAGATCATGAGAGGCACCTGAGAAAAGTTTTACTCACGCTGAGAGAGAATAAGTTATATGCAAAATTTTCCAAATGTGAATTCGCTCGCATGCAATCTCTTTCTTAGGGCATGTGGTGTCCGAAGCTGGAGTCTCTGTTGACCCAGCAAAAGTGGAGGCCGTCACACAGTGGCCTCGTCCGACCACCGTTACAGAGGTACGTAGTTTTCTGGGTCTTGCAGGATACTATAGACGTTTCGTGCAGGATTTTGCCAAGATAGCCATGCCTATGACTCAGCTGACGCGCAAGGGAAACTCATTTGTTTGGGATGATGCTTGTGAGGCGAGTTTCCAGGAACTCAAGTACAGATTAGTGTCAGCCCCGATTCTTACAGTTCCCGAGGGAACAGGGAGTTTCGTGGTTTACAGTGATGCTTCTAAGAAAGGTTTGGGTTGTGTTCTAATGCAGCACGGTAAGGTAATAGCCTATGCATCCCGACAATTAAAGACGCATGAGAGGAATTATCCAACTCATGACTTGGAACTAGCAAAGCAGATGGTCTTTGCATTAAAGATCCGGAGACACTACCGTATGGCGAGAAAAATTCAAATTTTTACAGATCACAAAAGTCCAAGTATCTGTTCACCCGTAAGGAATTGAACATGAGGCAACGCAGATGGTTGGAATTAGTGAAGGATTATGACATAGACATTCAATACCACCCCTAAGGCTAATGTAGTGGCGATGCCCTCGATGAGAAAGCCGGTGCATACTTCAAAGACGAGAGTTACCGATGGAGCAGAGTTACAGAGCGAGTTTGCACGAGCCAAATCGCAGATACTAGTAGGAAAGACCACGGCTCGGTTGGCTCGCTTAACGGTACAACCAACCTTGAGACAACGCATTGTTGAGTCTCAACGAAAGACCCTCGCTTAGTGGAAAAACTTACTGCAGTAGCTACGGTGAGTTGGCGGTGGTTTTCCTATCCACGATGGAGGATTACTATTCCGGGGACGATTATGTGTGCGATGATGACAAATCGAAATCAAATCTTGAGCGAAGCCCACAATTCACCATTTTCTATGCATCCCGGCAAGCACAAGATGTATCGAGATCTCAAATGATCATTTTGGTGGTGCAACATGAAGCGCGACGCGTGCGAGTTTGTCGGCCAAGTGTTTGACTTGTCACAGTGAAGGCACCTAGCGAGAGACCGCAGGAGATTACTACAACCTTTACATGTACCTCGGTGGAAATGGGAGAGAGATCTCTATGGATTTCATAGTCGATCGCCTAGAACCTTACAAGGATACTCGGTAATTTGGGTCATAGTGGGCCAGATTAACCAAGTCAAGCACATTTCATACTGTGAAACCCACCTATTCTACGTATAAGTGGCGCGCTTTTTACCCGGAAGAGATAGTCCGTTTGCATGGGATTCCAAATCAAGATTATTTCGATGTGGATCCACGTTTCACCTCCAACTTCCGGAGGAGTTTACGAAAGCGTTAGGTTCACAGTTGAACTTTAGTCTGACGACTTTTCATCCACGATGTATGGGCGCATGCAACGCGTTTAAACCGGATATTAGAAGATATGTTGCGAGCTTGCACCTTAGACTTCCCAGTGAGTTGGGACACTCATTTGCATTTGATGGAGTTTGCTTACAATAACGCTTATCGATCGACCATCCCGAATGGCTCCATTTGAAGCTCTCTATGGAAAACGTTGCGTAACTCTCGTTTTACAGGAGGAGGTTGGCGAACGCCGATTGTTGGGTCCGAGACTGAGTACAGTCACTAATGAGGCAATACAAAAGATTAGGGCGCGAATGCAGATCACCAAGTCGAACAAAGAGTTATGCCGACACGAGATGAAGGGACCTAGAATTCGATGTTGGGGACCACGTATTTCTTAAGGTGGCCCCAATGAAGGGAATTCTAAGGTTTGGCCGAAAAGGGAAATTGAGTCCGCGATTCATCGGACCATTTGAGATTTTAGAGAGGATTGGTGCAGTGGCCTCAGATTAGCACCGCCGCCTTCCCTTTCAAATGATTCATAACGTGTTTCATGTCTCCATGTTGAGAAAGTACGCCTGCATCCGACTCATGTCGTGAACTTCAACCATTGCGCTTAGCGTAAGATCCGAGTTATGGCGAGCGACCGCACGCATGCAGTTATTGCAAGAGATCGAAAGACCCTCCGTAACCGTGAGATCAGCTTAGTTAAAATGTTGTGGCAAAATCACCGCACGGAAGAAGCTACCTGGGAACGAGAAGAGGAAGTACGAGCTAAATATCCTGAACTATTCCAAGAATAGGAACTTTCGAGGACGAAAGTTCTTAAGGAGGGAAGATTGTGACGACCGCAACCACAGGTACTGACTGGTTATCTTAGCAATCGTTCTAACAGTCTTTATGTCGAGTCGGTTTAATAAATTCTATCAGGCTCGTTGAGAGTGAACCCTTAATTTCGTGTAATTTAAGTAAATGTATTTCTCTTTAAGATGGAACTATTTATAAAATTAAAGAATAAAGGGATGACAATGGCACTTTGGTTAATAATGCCTAAAGGAGGGTGATAATCGACACTTGGAGTTTGACCTAATTGTTGGTATTTAATCTTCTTATTATTACAAACCCTAGCCGAAAACCCTAACCCTAGGTTGATAAACATCTCCTTCTTTTCCCTTGCCCTAGCCGACAGCCACCCTTCGTGCTGCTCCTACCGCCGGCAAGCCTTCCGCTCACTTGCACTGCAGCCTATCTCGCCGCGTGACGCACAAACCGAGATCACATATCCGCTTGTCTCGCAGCCACACACACGAAGAGCACGCGGAGCCTAGCGCACACGCCCGGCCCTGCCGCCACCGCTCGTCTACAACATTCAGTCACCGTAGATTGGAGCGTAGAGGTCGGTCCAGACGAGCGAGCGTCTGAGTTCTCGCCGGGAAGTAGTCTTTTCTTTTAACCCTAAAAGAAGTGTCGCCAGCCGTTCCTTCAACCGAACCAGTCGTGCGTGCAACTTCGACGGAAAGAGACAATGCAACGAGCACTCCCTGAACGTCGACAGCATTGAAGACCGTCACCGCCGCCGTCTCATCGAATCGCACGCTGACCTACAGGTCCACGGTCGGAAGATCCCGATCGTTCACGTCTGGTTTGCGCCGGCAGATCAACGAACGGAGCTTACTCGTCCCAGCCGCCACGTCGAAGCTCCAGCGATCGTCCGTCCACGAGCACAGCCGCAGCTCCTGCCGGATTCACAACGCCGGCCAGCACGACTCCACAGCCACTTAGTTTACAGCCGGTGAGCGATCTGATTTAGTTTCGAATTCGTTGGAGAATTATTTGTGATCTATCGAATATTTAAGCGTTTGATTAAGAACTTAGGCTACTGTTTCGAACGTTAATTGTAGGAGTCAAGATTGGAGCGGAATAGAAGGTCAAACGCCAAGACGGATTAAGGAGTACTAAGTATTCGCATTAAACTTGAGGTAAGCGGGGCATGAAATCTTAAGAACGTAATTTAAGTATCCTTACGTTTATGGATTTAGTGAATGCGTAGAGAATGAACTTGGAATTTGGGTGTGAATCAGGTTCCACTAAAAGAAGAATAGTCCAGGAGCTCGGGTCAAGTTTTGGAGTAGAATTCGGATTAAGGTAAGGGACCTTGTGCCGAATCTTTTTAAATGGGATTAAAGAAAACGAACTTCAATATTTTATGTGAAATTAGTACGATATTTTACTTAAAAGAATTTAATGATCTTTTATACGAGAATATCCCGAGATTTTATGTGAAAATACTTTGATATTCTATGAGAAGATATCTCAATATTTTATGCGAGAATAATCTAGTATTTTATGCGAGAATGTCTTTGTATTTTATGTAAGGATATTCCAGTATTTCATGTGAGGATAGTACAAGATATATCTATGAGAATATTGCATGATTTTGTCTGCGAGTATTACGCCTATCCGATGTGAAAAGTCATGATTTGCATATTAATGATAATGGTTGTGACACGTACACTATAGTTATGATGAATGATGGGACCTCATGCATGTTATGTATGTCATGAAATGAATTAATGAAAAGTGTGGACATTGGTCTCCTGAGAGCATCATGTGCATGGTCAAACATGCAATAGAGACCCTATGGGTCAAATTACAGGGGTCTGTGAGGGACTCAAATTATTACAGGGGTCTGTGAGGGACTCAAAATGAAATGACTCAGGATGACCAGTCGACCACACAAATAAAAAGGAAGTCATGGATTAAAGACCTGACCATATGAGAAAGTTTTAGGTCCCGCATATGTATATTTCGAATAAGTTTAAAAGTCATGATTGTATGTGTATGCATATCCCAAACCTCGGTAGCGAGGTCACTTACTGGGTATTGTTTTACAATACTCACCCTTTCTTTTAAAAAAAATGTTTTTCAGGTAAGATCAAGGACGTGCAGGGCGAGTGACGGAGGCGCGTTACTAGAACCATGGGAATAGACATGTTTTCCGCACATTTCTTTTATAACTGATGTTGTCTCTTTACGTTTTGGAGTTTAAATTTACTTTACGGATTTTTATTAGGCCATGTTAAACTGCTCCTTTTATCTGTTTTAAATGTTTTATTTGGGATCCCTAAAAACAAATTATTTTAGTTGGAGGTTTTCTTTTAAGATCTTTTATCTCTTGGCCTATAAATGCATGCATGTGTAGTAATGTCCCTAGGGGTTTAGATATTACAAAAGTAGGGGCGTTACAATCCCAATGAAAAAGTCTATCAGTGATAGTGATAAATTTCTATCACCGATGAACTTCAATCTGAACAGATAAAAAATCTCAAACAAGAAGTCTATCCGTGATAGTGATAATAATAGCAATAGACTTCTATCATTGATAGATTTCAATCAAAATAGATAAACAATCTAACCAAGAAGTCTATCAGTGATAGACTTCGATAGACTTCTATCAGTGATATACTTCTATCATTGTATGGGTTGTGGGGTTTTTTTGTAATTTAAGGGGGTGTTTGGATCGCAGAGTTGGGTTGAGTTGTGTAGAGTTGTTTTGTCAGTGAGTTCTGGAAATCAATGTTTGGTTTGCAGAGTTGAGTTGAGTTGAGTTGAGTCAGGAAACCAGTGTTTGGTTTGCAGAGTTGAGTTATTATGTCAGGGATATCTGATGCGGTTTTTTGTAAAGTGAATAAGTCTGATTTTTTGTGACTTTTTTCTTTACTTTTTTTGTTTCCACCAAATCAATTACAAACATATTTGTCTACAATTTCAAAACTTTATTATGAGATCAATTACAAATTTACAATATATATTACCATTTGCAAAATATATGGGATATTTAGAACAATACTGAATATTGAGATTGATATCAATTTTTCTTCTCCCTTAAAAATCATTTTTATCTTATGTAAAGTGAAATGTCTGATTTTTTTTGTGACTTTTTTTCCTTACTTTGTTTTCACAACAAATCAAATACAAACACATTTGTCTACAATTTCAAAACTCAATTATGTGATCAATTATAAAATTACAATATATATTACCATTTGCCAAATGTATGTTAGGGGTATTTGCAAAAGTAATAGATATTGGGTTTGATATCAATATTTCTTTTCCAATAAAATTCATTATTTAGAACTTTTACTCTTCAATATGAACTTTATTCCTTTTTTTTATGAACATGTTCACCACTACTTTTTTATTTTAATTTAGGTAGGTCTTAATTTAGTATTAATACTTTGCATATGAAGACTGAAGAGTGTTTATTTAATTTGTCTAAACACATGCATTGTCTATGGACATCTTTAGAATGAAATAAATAATTTACCTTGTGAAGATGTTAAAAATATGTCAACATACTTAAATATTTTATGTCATATTGAAGTTGCATATCTACAAAATATAAGATATGTCATCAAGGTCTTAGTAGCGTCGTTATGGTACCGAAATTTTCGGTGTAGGCAATGTTGCTTAGTAACGTCCCTAGGAAATTTTGAGTTTGAAAAATTAGGGTTGTTACAGTTGGTATCAGAGCATGGGTATTAGATTCTGCATACTCGCCTACATCGTAGGTAACGATCCTTATAGCCTCTCGCAGGAAGTCTAGTTAAAGTTATTTGAGTTGCTTGTGTGTTGACACTTGTTATGTTATGCTTTTGACTTCTTTGTTCTTGTGCAAATGTAGTTTAGAGTTTAAGTTTAGATTATGAATCGAAGATGTGATCGTTGTAAAGTTCTAGCAACTTTCGAGGACGAAAGTTTTTCTTAGATGGGTATATTGTGGCGCCCCGTAAAATTAATGCTTTAATTGTATTTGTTTTAAATTTAAATCTTTGGATAATCAGAACAAGATTAGAAAATGGTGTTTAAAAATTTTAAAAAGGATTAGAATTTCTGTTTGTTTAAGATTTCTTTTTTTAAAAAGATTAGAATTCCTTGTTCTAAAACAATTAAGACTTTTTGGTGTCTATTTAAACGAGAGTATTAGCAACTTAAAGACACACTTCAAAACTCTACTCATCTTCTTCTTTTCTCCACTTTCTTCATCTCGCCAGACAGTCATCGGGGAAGTTGTCGGAGAGTCGTCGGACCGTCATCGGAGACTCGCCGGACCGTCGTCGGAAAGTTACCGGATCGCCGTCGGAAAGTACCGTACGATTGAGTTAATAACTCAACTCCATGGGGTTGGGTTATTAAGTCACCGGTTATAATTGTTGGTGAAACAAACAAGGAGTTGGGTTATTAACCCAACTCAACTCAACCCAACCGCATAAACCAAACACCCCCTAAATGAGTTGAGCAACCAATTTTGCTATATTTGCAATATTTTTTTACACTTTGCTATATGTGCTATTTTTTACCCTCATTTTGCTATATGCCCAATTGTCCCAAATATAAATGATAAACTGGAAATTATTCCCCGCGGGGACCCGATCCCCGTGAATTTTCTGCGAGGAATTCCTGCCCTCGTTCTCCGTGAAACTAAATGGAGAATTTTGCAGGGACGGAAAATGAAATGGGGGCGGAGACGGGGATGAGAAGTCATTCCCCGACCTCGCCCCACCCCCATGGACATCTCTAATCCTGCCAATCGAGTATTTTAATAATAAAAAAGAACTATAATTTTTTTTATTAAGTAGAAATGTTGAGGTAGAATAGTTTATACACTTAATTAAAAAAATACCTCTTTGCTCTTTGTTTAAAAAAAATCCTATTTTTTCAAATATTACAATAATATCCTTGACTTTTTTTTGTAAACGTTTCAAAACTATCCATGTAGTAAAAAAATTATTAGAATGTTTAATGAAAAGTCAACGTATTTAGGGGGCATTCTTTCAAACTTAATCTAGGCAAGCGTCCTAATCACTACCTCGTCATTATAAGTCACCATTACATTGATTTTCTATCCAACATTTTACTAGATTTCTACTCAAAAAATACATTTTGAAACGTTTATAAAAAAAATTAAAGATAATATTACAACTTTTAAAATAATAGGTGTATTTTTTAAATAAAGGATCAAGTTCAAAACTATACTTTTTAAAATTCATCGTAAGACGTTTATTAAAATGTAAAAGATTTGGGTATAAACATAATACGATTGTGTGATAAACGTAATGATCATAATTATGTTTGTTGTTTACTAGTGGTAATTGGTAATGACAATTGAAACTTTTCAAATATGTATTATTATCATTATATCCTCCTATATTTGTAATTAATTAAAATATAATAATATGTTATCATAATTAAGATCTCTTCCTTCAGTTTTATTTATTTATTCAAATTTTTATAATATCAATTTTATTTACTTATTCAAATTTTTATAATATTATTATTTTTAACGATTCAAACGAAAAATATGTATAAAAAAATCATAACAGATTTTCGTGGAATTGAAATATGACCAAATCTAAAATATATTTTTTCAAATTTTTTAAAATGATTTTTTTTGTAACTGTTCAGATAAAAAATAAAAAATCTCCAATTATATATGTATATCGATTGAAAAACAGACGAACCAAATCTCAAGTATAAAAAAAGATTATCGTTTCAATTATCATTAATAATATGACTATCGATAAGGTCATACCAAACTTCGCATAAAAAATGTTATTATTATTATCGATATTATTACCATTTAGTTGCGATAAGAATATGGTCAAACAAAAATTCGTATAAAAAAATATGCTATTATCATTATCGCTATTATTACCGTTTGGTTATCGTTGTTGATACTGCTATGACCTTACCAATAAAAATATGGTCGGCCAAAACTCGATGACCAAAACTTAAAACTCGATCATCGTTATCGATTATGAGTATAACAAAAACATGTCATCTGATATTGATACTCATAAAAATATGGTTTGGCCACAAATCAAAATACGCTAGACCAAAACTCAGATACGATGAAAAATATGTTATATCGATCATAGAAAACAAATGAGAAACTTTTAATAAAATCGTAAAAATGATTATGGGTTCTCTTTATCAACTTTAAGAAATTCCAGAAAATAAAAAGGAAGAAGGAAAAAAAAAAGAAAAGGAAAAAATATGAAAAATCCCAGAAAAATAAAGAATGAGAAAAGAGGAAAAGGAAGAAATATGTTGGCCTAAACTTATGCACGGTGGAAATATATTTAGTCAAAACTTACGCATAAGATAATATCGATCTCAGAAAACGAATGAGAAAATTCTCAATAGATAAAACCATAAAATAGTTATGTGTCTTTATTAATTAGAAGAAATTACAGAAAAATAAAGAAGAAAGATGGGAAGGAAGAAGAAAGGAAGGAGTTTAAGAAGAAAAAATAATTGAGAGACAAAGTAAATAAAAAAATGAGTAAGCCCCACGTAACACATCTGTAATTCGATTGATTACTCTTTTGGGTGTAATTCGATTACGGGATTAAATTACCGCATCAAAGGTGGGTTCCTCAATAGATTACATTTACAAAGAAATGGTAAACATGAGACCCACTTTTCTAATTACGTATTAGTAAATACGCCCTTAATTTAAAGGGCTTTGTACATAAATAGCCTACTTATGAGGTACAATTTTCCTAATAGATCCAAATTCACTATTTTTTACAAAAATGAACAATTTGACCTATTTTTTACTCAAATATTATAAGTCTTTTACTATTATACCCTCAACTTCGATTTAACAATTTTTAAACAAAAATAAAAACAATATATGAGAAATCCAACCATTTATCAATTGTCTTATTAGAAATTGAACCTATTTTTTACTATTGCCTTTTTAGGAATTGAACCAATTTATATAATAGACATACATTCACAATTTTTTACCTAAATGGACAATTGAGCCATTTTTTACACAAATGTTGTAAGCATCTATTCAACATTTATTTTACAATTTCAAAACAAAAATAAAAAGAAGGTTTTCTATGTGAATACCATACTATTATACCATCAACTTAAATTTGAAAATTTATTTAAAAAAATAAAAACAATATATGGAAAAAACAAGATTTTCTCAAATCCCTTATTAAGAGGAAATTCAAAAAAGGAAATGAGATTTGCAAACAAATTTAGAAAAAAGAGAAAATTCAAAAAAGAAAATGAGATTTGACCAAACAAATTTAGAAAAAAAATTGATGAAATAATCAATCATTTTACATTCCTTTCCTTATAAAAAATTGAACCAATGATTGAAGAAATAATGAAGAAAAAAATGGAGAAAACGAGATTGAATGTTTTGAACCAAAACAAATCAATTCTTTATTTTCTTCATTTCTCATACTTTTCTGCTTGAAACATAAACGGTTGTATATTTCATATATATGGGCATTATACTAATCATCTAAACATAGGTATATTTTAGAGGTTCATGTATATTTACAATAGTATGATTGTAGTTATCCCTTGAATATATTAATTAATGTAGATATATATATCATAGTATATATATTAGGTAATAACTACAGTAAAATATACTAAAAAGTGGAAGAATACGGATAAGTCAAAGGACAATGAGTAGTTCTAGCCGAAAAGTAAGAAAAACACGCAATGAAAATGAGGTTATCACAATAGAATCTGAAGTATATTGTCATATTTTACACATATATTACGTCTCGTTTCAAGATCCACCATATAGCATAAGTAAAATACAACTACCTATACACAATTTAATGCACCCATTGAATTCCATTTTTGAAAGAATTCTAATTTTCTTGGGTTCACCAGTTGAACACTTCATATTGGATGAGTCATCTGTCATATAACATTGATACAACACAACTATCTATACATTTTTATATATATATATATATTAAATATATATATATATTAAATATACAAAATATCTTTGAGATTATATGAATATACGTTCCAACATACATAAACGATAATTACATCGTATATAGGTATATTTACACATCAAAAAAACATTATTGTATATTCGCATAACAAAAGAGATAAAACAAATACATGTGGTCTGCAGTAAATAAACAAATAGGAAATAGAAAAGTAACTAAAATCAAAGGGGAGTCGAAAAGCTTAAAAGTTTTTTCAACATGGTTGGACATTGAAATAGATAAGTAACTAAAATCCTACCATTAGATTAAATTGAGAGAATTAGTTCGCTAAAAGATTATGATTTTGGAAGAAAATAAAATAATAATTATAATTATTATACATTTTAATTGAAGAGAGAAAAACGAAAAAGGGAGTTAATTTGCTTAAATGGTGGGATTTAGAAAGCCCATAAAATAATAATTATAATTATATGTTTTAATTGAAGAAAGAGAAATGGAAAAAGGGTATAATGGTCCATAATTTCACATTAAATCTAGATATGACAATTTTTCAAATCTTTGTACATTTATGAAAATACATATATTTAAATTGATTATCCATGTAAAAATTTTTAATTTAAATAATCTTAATTTTTCTAAAATTTTTTAATACTTGGATTAGAAAACTCCTTTAGTCTTCATCATTAACTTTTTATGTGTGTGGTTTTAATTTTCTTTTTTTTTACATATTGACATTGAAAAGAAATCATAAGAATCAAGGACCTTTTATACAAATATCAAGAAACTTAGAATATTTAAAAGTATAGGAACAAACTTCTTTATCCACTTAAGGTAGCGCACAGTTTTCATTGTAAGTTCAAATCCTCCCTCATCCCATCTTTGACAAAAACAAAATTAAGCAAATCACAATTTTTGTCTATTAGATTATATGGGTTTCATCTCAAAACCAATTGATAATGAGAGGAGTAGCCCACATATCTTATATATTGTGAAGTTTCTCTCCACTTTTCCAATGTAGGATCCTCAACACTGTGCACATAAATGAGAACTCCTTTGCTAAGATTGGAAAGCCAAATTTCAGTGAAGAGATCAAAGTGCAACAACACTGCAACAAATGTATATTACTTTGATTCAATATAGTATAGTATTGTATACAGATAGGCCTCCTACAATCAATACACCAAATGTTGGGTCTTCTCTATTGCTACATTTATTGGCGTAGCTCTTATTCTCAACAGCCTATGACAATAACGGCAAGCAAAACTGTCAGAGGCATCATCCTATGTTTGTTCAAGCCATCATCTTAGTAAAACTCAAACGACATTGAACCTGCACGTATTGACACACTCATGAAATACCGATATGATGGAAACATGTAACCATGAACCAGCTATCTATTTAGATTCCTCAGACCATTATTGTTTTTTAACTAGAAACAAAACTTTTTATTAATGAAATGAAAAGACTAATGCTCAAATATACAAACTCCATGAGGGATTAAAAAAGAAAGCGGTAAAAAAGACAGGTAAAAAACAAAGTACACTGTCGAGAAATTTTAAAGGATGAATCAAAGCATTCCAGATGAGTCAGAACCTTGATAATGTAGATAAAGCAACAATGGAGAAAAAGAAAATTCAAAGTCGGAACCTTGATAATGCAGATAGAGCAACAATGGAGAAAAAGAAAACAAGAACAGATTAGACAATTCTGAGCAGATCTTAGAGAAGCCTTTCAACTCAAACTAGGAAGTCTTTCGAGTTTTGTAAGAAAAGGCCAAAGAATGCACACTTACTCAAGTTCCACGGAGAGAACGGATCCGATCCTGAATCAGGCTTCTTTCCCAATCTGCAATATCCTCAAATGCATTATCTGGAAGGCTCTCGAATGGCTCCTTCCATTGATCATTTTTAGATAGATCGTATGTGGCTCCACGGATCGCTCTTTTACTTGGTCCACAAGGTCTTTTTGAAGTCAGGGCTTCATATGCTGTATTTAACTATCATCAAATAAGAAGCCAATAAGTTGGTAATTTTATTTGGAGTAGTAGTGAAGAAGTACCTTAAATCAGAAATATCAACATTCATATGATGGTGAAGAAGTCTTTGTAAATGAGAATACCAACATTCATGTGATGGTGGTTAGAAATACAATCCCGACATTGACCGTCATTTTAAAAATATATATATATTTTTTCCAGTTTCAAAACACATCAAGAGCAGGCATTTTAAATGTATGTTAGTTTCAAAGTAAAGAATGAACTTACATTCATTCCGCAAAACCAGTAGAGGTAAGCTATTGCAACAGCGGGCGCCCTTCCCAGTCCAGCGGTGCAATGCACATAAACTTTACCTTTACCCTCCGAAATCGCCCATTCTAACAAGGAAACAGCTTTGGGCAATCCATTTCTAAGCGAATCTGGATCAAAATCTTTTGCCTACAAAAGAACATGTTAGCCCAGTGAGTAAGCAAGAACAAACAAGCAAACAGATTCACGAGATTCGATAAGTTGCAACAAGAGAATCAAGCTAATCACTTCTTTCGCATTTTTTTCTCATTCCTTTCCTCTCC
This sequence comes from Trichosanthes cucumerina, assembly GCA_036507285.1. Classification (NCBI taxonomy): domain Eukaryota; kingdom Viridiplantae; phylum Streptophyta; class Magnoliopsida; order Cucurbitales; family Cucurbitaceae; genus Trichosanthes; species Trichosanthes cucumerina. Next base: position 15,787,132 of record CM071838.1, read on the forward strand.
TTTCCTATTCTACTCTCTTAATGCACAGAAAAACTCAAAAGAAAATTAATGAGAAAAACCTTTCCCACTGGATGAAGTATATAGAACAATTAAACGACAGGAGAGAAAAAGAGAAAAGGGAGAGAAATCAGTGTCTATCAATAATGGCTCTACTAAAGATTTAGGCCCAAAGGGTATTTAAAGGAAATGTGCTTACTGGTTGCCTCATATGATGAATTCCAAGTTCTTTACATCTTTCTATAATTGATTGCAAGTCGATTCCCCAGTACTCGACATCCTTGTCCTGCTGTAAATTCAGAATATAGGCAACACCTTCTTCCTCCTTCAAGAAATCGATATCTTCGGGTTTTTGAGGCTGAGAACCGACAATCAAATTGTCAGCTATCACAGTATAATTCATACCTGATTGCAGGAGCATTATGACTTAACATCAGTTTTCAGTTAATTGATATCAATTCAAGTTCTGGTGCAACTGCTAGCTAGAGAAATTACTTAGGACCAATTTGGTATCAAATCTGTTTATCATTTTCTGTGTTTGGAAACAAGGGATGCCTTGAAAACACTAAACTTGAATTTTGGTAGTTGTGAATTTGAAAAACATAATCCATTAACATCAAACTTTAAAATCATTCTTTCATTGTTATCTTTGTTTCCAAATGAATACAGAAAGAGATTTCATGAAAAATAGAACCCCGTGTTTTCTCAGAAGCAGTCTCTCCCTTATAGCTTCTTCTATCTGTCTCTCTCTCTCTCTCCTCCCTCTCTCGACCCATAAACAGATATATGAGTCTTGAAATTTTATGAAATCATATTTTCTCTATATTTTTTTTTCCCAAGAAAAGGGTTCAATTTATCGATGTTTTAAGAATTTCCTACGAAACAAAGTTTTCTAATTTCAGATTCAATTTTGTCAGTTTTGCAATGAAACACATTTGTAAAGTTCAAGAAATACAACAAAAGCATTTTTTTCTGTTGACTTATCTCCTATGATGGAATGGAACCAAACAGGACCTTAGTGACCAGTTAAACTGCTTTCAATATTCTATCAACTGAAACTCTTTCATTCCAACAAAAGGAGATGACCCACAATGTTTTTGGACTTATCAAACAATTCAAAAGCTTATCAATGTTAATATGACAAAAAAATCTTGGCCCTCTAACAACTCAAAGCACCATTAGCTTTTGCTAACTTAGCAAAAAGCTACCACAAATCATAAAAAATCCACAGATCATCAAGGTTCAACTGTGCAACATCTCAAACCAAAAAACACATCAAGGAAACAACAAAAGCACTTAAATACATCAACTCTCAATTCCAAACCATTCACTTCAACCCCATCACTCATTCACTTCACATTCATACACAAGAAAAGCCCCAAACTACTCATTAACGAATTGCAGAAGCAGAGCGATTGAAGCATATAAAGAAGGAACTGACCCAGTTCATGATGATACTCATAGGGGTTTCTCATCATCTTCTTCATAGCCAAATTGTACTCCTCCATCCTGTTCTTAGAACTGGAGGCTTTGGCGCTTGTGGGGTTTCGCCTAATTCCGCTCTCAGGCACTCCGCACCAAATTTTGTTGAATTTGAAGTGGGGTTTTGAAAGCTTTGAACAAATAAGCAAGGATTTGTTGTGCGAGTTATTTTGAAGTGGAAAAACTGCAAATAGCGATGAAAAAGAAGCGAGGCTCGAAGCTCCCATTTTCTTCTGAAATGCGCTGATTTTTTTTTTCTTTTTTTTTGTTCTCTCGTCGATGATCAAAGTGATCAAAATTGTGTAGAAAGAAACTTGTAGGGTCGGGGGTTGAGTAGCAAATCCGCCGACCTTCACGTGAAAGTACGAGATTCTTCTACAGTGCAAATTATGTGTTTGGGATATTTGGACGGAAGATCCAAAATGTTATTTGATCTATGATGCAATAATCTTCTTTTTATTTTACATTATGAGAAAATTGCACGCAACATTCACTTTCACGTGCATTGATCTGATTTGACTCATATTTTAAAATTAATGACATATGACCCTTTTTTGTATTGTGCATTCTGTTCAAATTATTGTAAGAACATCGTACTCTAACTCTAGCTCTCTCGCTCTCGCTCAAGTCTCGTTCTCGCTCTCGCTCATGATAGTAATGAAGTTGTCAAAATTCTGAATAAAAGAAAAAAAACAACAAAAATCGCACTATAGTTGACTCGCTCTTGCTCTCGTTGTCTCGCTCTCGCTGTCTCGTTCTGCTACTCCAGCTCTTCTCTGACTTTTTTCCTTATCCATTTTTTCTTTATATTTTCGGCCACTCATTTGAGCGAGAACGAGAGCGAGACAACGGGAGCGAAAATGTTTCTGCGTACGAGAGCGTGAACAAGAAAGATCGCTTCATATTACCCTTATGAGTAATTTTGCGTGCATTGACATGTTAGAAATAGATCATATTTTATTATTTTGAAATATTAGGTCAAATGTCATTAATGCGCAGGAAAATGGGTTATCCGTACAAAAACCCCTTACATTCTGTATAAATTATCGTGACATCATTTTCGTTCTCGCTCAAGATACTAATGAGGGATCAAAATTCTAAAAAAAATAAAGAAACAAGAAAAAATCTAAAAATATGTAATATAAAATAAAAATAAATTTATAATTAATATAATTACTTTTGAATATATCTCAATCAAACAAATTTATTATTTAAAATACTTTTGAAAAAATAAGATATAATAATATTTTTAGTAAATTTTTTTTTATAAAAAAAGTTTAAACTAAAATGTATTGACAGTCTTTCTACACTCATTTTTAGTGTAGATACAATACAATCCACCTAAAAGAAAGGCTCAACACGTTTTAATTATATGTTATAATTGTAGAATGATATCTTCATATCTGATATTTTATTTATCAAATTTCAAATAATTTTTCCGATCTATTTTTAAAAGTTAATAATATAATTTTTAAAAGTTATGAAATTGATTTTTTTTTTTTTTAGTTTAACTGTTTGAATAATTAAATTTAAGAATACTTTTAAAAAAAATCAATTAAAGTTTGATTTTAAGTTTTAACAAAGTCATAAATTTGAGAAGTGATGGAAAATAATTGTAACCATTTCTATAATTCAAGAATAGCCAAAATTCTCACTTTTTAAATAAATAATATGTATAAAAAAAATAAAATAAGATTGTTTTGTTTTTGGATGGAATAAAAATAAGGTAGTTTTAAAACTAATGATCAATGTGGGGGCATATTTTTTTTCGATAGGAAACAATGAGAAATATATAAAGTAGAAGAAGAAAGGAAAATTAATAATGCAAGCCAACATCACTAAGTTTAATCAAGAACTAAATTTAATATTATGAAGATTGAATAAGTCTCTACAAGCTCTTTGAGACCCACACATAGAACATTAAGTTTACAACACTACAAAAATTCAACTAAACAGAATAAATCAATCTCAGCCATCTACTAATATCTAATTCCTTTAGCAACCTCAAAGAAATGAGCTACATTTTCCTCAGGTGTACCAACTACAATACCATGGCCTAGATTCAAAATGTGTTTCCCTTTACCTGCCTTCTTCACAGTATCATTTATCCTTTTGGTGATAAACTCCTTGGAACCGAAGAGAACACCGGGGTCGACATTACCCTGAACAGCTATGTCTGCTCCTAATCGCCTCCTACCTTCAGCCATATCGACCGTCCAGTCTAAGCTAACAACATCGACACCGGTTGAAGCCAGCCTTTCAAGTAAGCCCCCAGATCCACTGGCATAAAGAATCAGTGGGAGGCCTGGATGTGTTTTCTTCACAGACTCGACAATCTGCTTCAAGTATGGGAGGCTGAATTCTTCGAAGTCCACGGGGCTGAGCTCCGTGGCCCATGAATCAAAGATTTGAACCGCTTGTGCTCCGCTATCTGCTTGGTACTGAATGTACCTCGCCATTGAGCTTGTAAACTTTTGGAGCAATGCATGAAGAACCTGCAGGAGGAATAACAGGTCTGCTTGGTTATCTAAGCTTAGCGGGGCGGGGGATTCGGGAAGTTGGGCGAAGGTATGCATTCCTCAATGGAAGAGAACAGTCATACTGTGATGTATAGTTAGATATGGAGATACATTTACAAATATCTGGTGATGCCTAACTTGAAACAAAGATAGTTTTAAGATGGATCCCAAATCATAATGTGGCATTACCTTCGGCTGAGAAAATGCAAGCCTTTTTATTTTTGAAAAGTGCTTCGACGAACCACCTTCAACCACATACGATGCAAGGGTGAAAGGAGCCCCAACGAAACCTAGAACCGCTGCTGTGTTGTCAACCTGGAAAGGAAAACACATGATAAATATACAAAAAGTTGAAAAGCTAAGACATTACATAAAATGAACTTGGACTAAAAAACAATACATGACATCTAAGACCTCTTTTCGCAGAATCGTCAATGCTTCCCCAACATATGGAACATTCTCTTCGGGGACAAATTCCCTCACTTGGTCAACTTGAGCAGCCTCACTTATAGGATCGGCAATGATCGGACCTTTACCTTTGACAATGTCGAAGGGAATATTCATCCCGGAAAGCGGAGTGAGAATGTCTGAGAATAAGATCACCTGTTGCAGCCATCAACACAAATGGAATTTGATAAGGGTAACAAACAAGTCAAATCAAAGGACTAACAAGTCAAATCAAAGGACTAACTCATAGCTCAAATGTCAAAATAGTAATTGCTTTCTTGATATGATAGCTCACCCCATCAGGCTTAAAGACATTCCATGGCTGAAGTGAAATTTCCACAACAAGATCTGTATTTTCTGACCTTTGACGAAATGAAGGGTATTTTTCACAAATGATTTGGTAACTCTGTTGCAACAACCGTGCATAACATGAGATTCAAGTTTAACAGAAGTTTCAAATCTCAAAGAGAATAACAATTTATACAAAATAAATTTACGCCAACTCAGGATCAAACTTGTAAAATGACAGAATTTCATTTTTGTCCAATCTTTTATTTGTAGATGCTTCACTAAAAATTCGTTTTTTTTTTTGCAAAGAATTAGTTAAATCTATCAAGTATCAACTCATCGTTTCTGTTCAAATCTACATCAATCAGCAGCCAGGGGGATGTCAAGACTCAAGAGTAACAAGGAAAACAAAGTGACATAAAATTGAACAGATGCGCGCGCGTGTATAACAAAAAAAAAAAAGCAATGATTTTTCCTGGAAGTAGGGGAAAGTGGTTTCTCTCAGCAACGCACATGGATTTCTTTTTCTTTGATACTTGTATCATTTGGGGTGCCTTTATATCCCATTATCAGAAAGTTTCATTTTCTGTTTTTTGTTCTCTCGTCACTCCTCATTGGAGTTCGTATCTATCAACAAAAAGTTCATTTATTGTTAAAGAAAATGGCTTTTTTTTTTTTTTGCTAAAATGTACTTCAAGGTTTAGCATCTTAAGAACAGGAAACCAAAATTATGATTTATAGGACTTGACTAACTGTTGTACCAAAATGAAGATCTGATTTGAATGACCAAGTACAACATCACGAGGAGGCTAAATAGAAATAGATTCTTGCAGAAAGGAATTTTGGGTGAACTGATGAAATAGATTCCCAAACCACTTTATGGGTAAACTATCCAGCTCATGGGTTTTAAATCCCACCAAATCCTCCTCAGAATGCAGAAGGTATAGTCTTTTCTAGTATAATAATGTAAAAGGTAAGATAACCATTTTGATTGAGAAAACCGACCATTATTACGAGGATAATCAATAAATTTCAGATCTAATATACTTGAACTATTTGAAGACAACATCTGTAAGTCAAGGTATACCAAAATGTAAAAAAAAAAAGACGGTTACAGAAATCTTTAGCTGTATAAACCTGCCTTCATGTACCTCCCAGCTTGTCTCATCAACCAAACTGGGGGTCTTTCGACATCTTCTCCACGAACAGCATTAAGCAACAATGGTTCTGTAGAAGTGGTAGATTTTGGTTCTGCTACAGTTCCTGGATGTGATAATCTTGCATTAGAATTCTTATTCTTCCAAATGCCGAAAATTCTTATTATTTCTGATGATAGTAGCATATGTAATACAGCATTGTTAAGAATGTATAAAAAACAATCAATCTACCATAACCTATCAGCTTAAACTTTTGTATTTAGTATATGTGATACGTGAGCCTTACGCTAATGTCTCAAAAAGAAAAAATTTAATATAACTTATCCACATGAGTTTTTGAGTTTCATGGCAGGTTAACATAGGAAAATGCAGAATTTCCATATGAGTAAGAAGATTGACTTCTATTCTGACTGATTTCGTTGGAAAAATTAACCGAGCAAAGAAGCAGCCAGACCAAAAAACTCAAACGCCCTTCAATTACAAGAATCAAACACAATCAAAACATCATGAAAGTCAACCCGATCTTCACAGCTCTTAATCATTTCTAATTCCCCAAATAAAAACCCTAACACCGACGAAAAAAACCCCAAATTAGAGGTTCAGTTCAACAACCTTTCAGATTCCCAACAGAGAAATCATCAACAAACACGAACCCATCACAAACTCATTCTCATTTCCCCAAACCCAGTCGTTCAAAAACAAACTCGAATTGGAAAATTGGAGAAAACCCAAATCGAAAAAAGGACCATACCTCCAAGAGCACAGTGGATTCGAGGCTTAAAAGAAGCGCATCGGTTTCTTCTGGGGAAAGAAGAAGAGGAAGCAGAAAAACAGGGTAATGGGTTATTGTGAATGCACGACATGATCTTGTGTACAGCAGAAATTCAAAAGCTCAGAGAGTTGAAAATCGTATTTATCATCTCCCTCTGTGCCTGCAAAATTGTTTGCTGTAAAGTGACTGGTTAGATGTGTTGGGAAAGAAGACAGAGGAAAGGGAATGGAAATCGCAATTGGATAAAAAGGATAAGGGCGTTTACCATAAATCCCCTTATCGAATGAAATTCAATGTCCGTACCAATACGTGCCATTTCTTCTTGTTTATTAGTTTAATGGTTAGTTTGAGCCTTTCAAAACAATGTTACTTTGTGTAATGTATTTATCATAAAAATTAGGCTACGTTATAAAAAAAAAAATCAATGAACTTTGCCAAAATTTCCAAAATTTAAAAGTTACAATATTATGTTTGACCTTTCATAACGTTTCAAAACCACTTTAGAGTATAAGTCCGTATAGAATGTTGGGCAAAAAATTAACATAGGAAACATCATTCTTCTAGACTTAATTTAAGCAAGTATTCAAGTCACCGGCATATCAATTTTTCATTCAACAATCAATATTCTAATTGATTTATGCTCCAATGATAGTTTTGAAACCTTTTATGAATGCTCAAGATTATTTTCTAAATAAATTCAAAAAACAAATTATGAATTAGTCTAGAAATTATATAATATATATATTAAAGATAAGTTAGATTTTTTTTAGTTTGAAGATTAGTTAAGATTTGATTCTTTCAAAATTAGAAAAGTAACGGTTTTTTAGGTTGAAATATCATTTTAGTCCCTATACTTTTAGTTTTGTTCTATTTTGGTCCATGTATTTTTAAAAATCCAATTTTAGTCCATACTTTCAATAGAGTTTAATAGTCTCTATGATAAGTTTGAAATCAATTTTTATTAAAATTAAAAATATTTCCAAAATTTATAAAAGGAAAGCTAATAGAAAATAATTTTTTTATCAAAATTTAACAATGAACTAGGAAAATTTTCAAACTTGAGAAGAAAGCTCGAAAGTTTTCTGATGCCCTTTGATTACAATATTGAAGTCTTTTATAGACTCTGGATTTGAAATTACAATTGAATATGAAAAACTAAAAGATAAGATTCAATCCGACGGGACAGGACCCTGACTGGATTGATAAAACAAAAGATAAAATAATTACAAAAGACAAAAGATACGAAAAGTAAAACTTACATAATTGTACTACATAATAATAACAAAAGACAAAAAGTACGAAAAGTAAAAGATTCTTTATAATAATTTTGCACAATAATGCACACTACTATTCCTCCACCATATTTTGTCGTATCCCTTTATTAAAGTGTCTCTAATAAAGATGATAATTGTAGTCCTTATCTGATAGACTTGAATATCATGTCAAATCACTTTGTCATGCGTGAAAGCAAAGCATGTTGACCAACGAGTTAATTACTCATCTCGAGATTTACTACCGGGACCACACACCACAATAGTTCTTCGCATCAGTCTTTTACAGTGAATCTTCATAATTTTCTTCTTCTACGAGATTTGGACATTATCTTTATGTACTGATGTGGAGTTCTTATTTATAATTTACAACTCATTTTAATGTACAACACTCTTTTTTTTAATTTACATTGGTTGTGAATCTAGGAACGGATCATTGAGGTCATACTCATCTTCTTCGTCTACGTTGGAGTTTTGTGGAGAAGATGAGGTTACAATTGATGTAGCGTGATTGAGTACCTTCTAGAAATCTGCTTCTGTTGTTGTTTGAGCTAAAGCGGCTAACAACTTGGACTTTGAATTGAGGAATTCATCATTTTTCTTCTTTGAAAGGACTTGGAGATAGCCATTATCGACGAACCACTGTTTTACTCTGATTCCTGCGTGGGAAAAGTTGTACTTGTCCCACCATTTGATTGATAAGATTTTGAAAAGTTGTTTGTAATAAGTGTATGTATTGGTCAGGAAATTCCAATAGAATATCTAGGGAATTTGAAAGTATAAACAAAAACGCATTGGAAGAGGGAATGCATTTTTGTGTATGGTTTGAGAAAAATAATGGAATGATTCTTGAATAGGAACAAGGAAGATTTCTTCAGAGGAACCGAAAGTCTTCCATCATTTGATGAACCAAAAAGGATATTTGATTTTATAAGCATTTTGGCAGAATTGAATAAACCATGAATGCTCATAATTTTTGCACCACATTACCTTGTACCAAGCTTCAATGTAATTTTGGTACGAGTATGTTTGTGGATTGAAAGGCTTGAAGAGTGTTCTTTTTGTAAAGATACTTTGATTCTAGTTAGTAGGATTGATGACTTTGAAAATTTTTAGCTTTGAATAAGCTATTTTTGAAGGGTCGTTTCTATTAGGGATATGGGTTATCTCGACAGATTTTGAGTCTACGAGAATGAATTCATAATATTTTCTCGTTTTGATCAAGGATTCCGGGATGAAATAAGGATTCTGGGATGAAATAGAATCCTTGAGGATAAATGTTTTGAATAATTTCATTGACTGAACTTGAATCAAATTCAGATTCGACAATTGCCTCGGAGATTTGAAGTGATTTTTCAAACTAATTTTTTATTTCAGGTTTTGAAATAAACTTTTTTGGAGGATTGACTACTTCAACAAAGATTGTAGGGATTGAAGATCCTAGTTGAGATGAAGAAGGTGAGAGGGAGAGACTAAAGGTCTCATTGGTGTAACGACAGTAGGTCGTACGAGAGAGACTGATGGCCTCGGAGGAAGAGTTAATGACTCAATTGAATCTCTGATTTGAATAGATGTGCTTCTAGTTCTTGGGTGATTCACTTGTGTGAAACCCAGATCCATAGTGTATTGATCTGCGCACATGGGAGCTGGAGATTTTGAAGAGGAAGATGGGCTTTTGCCCTTTGAAGAAGATATTTTGCCTCGTTGATCACTATCTTTCGAAATAAAGAGAAGAAGTTTTCATAGTGAGAAATTCCCTTGAGAGATAATCTGCAATGGGGTTTTGAACTCCTTTTATAGGCAAAATTTGAAAATCAAAGCATGACAAGATAGTTTGCCATCTTGCAAAAATTTGTTTAGAAACAAGATTTTTTACATCTTTTTCTTAAACAAATTTAGAGGCTTTTGAATCCATTTTAATTGTAAAATGTTTATTAATTAAATCTCTTTGAAACTTTTGGACACATAAAACTATTGCTAAAATCTCTTTTTTAACTGTTGAATAATTTTTTTGAGTACTATTCCAAATTCCATAATGAAATCTAATAATAGATTCTTTGTTATCACTGTTTCAGGATTCCTCCATATCATATATCGAATGCGTCGGATTCCACTATTAAATTTGTTTTTGGATTTATCAGACTTAAACAAAGAATTGATTTGACTAAAGTTTTAATTGATTTGACAGTATTTGTATGTGTTATCTGTTCATGGTTCTGGATTCTTTTTTAGCCTTTGAAAAAATGGCTTACATATAGGCCTTAGGTTTTGAATAAAGTCTGAAACATAATTGATGCAACCTAGAAATCGTTGCAATTGGGTTTTATCTAAAATTTGATCAGGAAAATTTGAGGCGAATTCAATTGACCTTTGAATTGGTTTTATTAAACCTAAATGAATATCAAATTCTAGAAATCGGATTTGAGTTTGAAATAGTTTAATTTTTGGAAGCGATACTAGTAAACCATTTCGTTTAATAATATCGAAAAATATATTGAGATGTTTGAAGTGTTGATCTATATTTTGAGAAAATATCAACACATCATCGATATATACAACTGAAAATTCTTGAAAAGGGTTGAATATATCATTCATAATTTTTTGAAATTCTGATGGAGCATTTTTTAACCCAAATGGCATAACATTCCATTCATATTGGCCAAACGGGACATTGAAAGCGGTTTTATAACGGTGTTTTTCAGAAATTTGTATTTCCCAAAATCCTGACTTCATGTCAAATTTTAAGAAATTTTTTTAATTTGAAATTCTTTTGAGTAAATCTTGTTTGTTAGGGATTGGGTACATAATCTATTCTAAAACTTTGTTAAGTGGTTTGTAATTAATGACTAACCTTGGAACTCCTCGCTCCTTTTCTCTGCTTGATTGTTAACATAGAATGTTGCGCATGACCAAAGACTTTTGAAAGATCGGATGAGTTCTTTCTGCAAAAGATCATCTATTTCTTTTTTGCAATGAGTCAATAATTCAGATTTCATTTGAATTGGCCTAGCTTTGGTTGGAATTTTTTCTTCATTGAAATCTTTGATATAAGGAAGATTGACTATGTGTTGTTTTCTTTTCCAAAAGGCATTTAGAAGATTTGAACAAACCTCTTTTTCTAATTTTGTTTTAAAATTAGATATTTTGTCTTGTATTGATTTTTTTTTTAGTTCTTCATCTATCTTTTTGTAAGAAATTTCCTCTTTTAAGAATTGAATTTGTTTTTGCTTGCTTTCTAAACATCTGAATCAATTAAGGCGTGTAATGTAATTTTGAAATCATGAATTTTGAGGGTTACTAAAGAATATCATTTTTTGAAATCGTATGCTTGAAATAACTCCAACAAAGGATTCTTCTTCTTCATTAGGAACTTCTTCATTTTTCGTTTTGATTTGAGACATTTCTAGACGGAGATGGAATATCACTCAATCGGTGTCACTTTTGAGTTTATTGACTTCTCTTTTTAGGTTGTTGATTTCAGCTTGAAGATCTTGAATAGTGATTGGCTTTGGTTCTTTGAATTTTTCGATAATGTTTTTCCATTCATAGGGTTTGAAGTTACTGGTTTCTTCCTGATCTTTCTTTTCGAGGATTGAACTTTTGAGGCTATGAAGAATAGTTTTTTTTTAGTTCTACGTTGTCTATTTGATCGACAACGTTAAGCAGAGTTTCTTGGTCTTTTGTTAGGACACATATGCATCCTGAACAAACTCTTTTGCCTTCATTTTCTTCTTCATCATATTTGTTGTCGGAATATGAATCAGTTTCCTCTTGTAATTCGAGGATTTGACCTTCATCAGAACTATAGATTGATTCTTCAGAATCAGATTAGATAATGTTTAGAAGTTGTTGTTTAACATCATCATCAATTTCCAATTCATTGATCTTCTTTTTCATAGGACACTTATTGGCATAATGTCCATGTGATCGACATTTATAACATTGAATATTTCCTTTTGAATTTTCGCCTTTGTAAGTGGGGCTTTTTTTGTATAAGAATTATAGGGCTTCCTATAATTCTTTCTTTGGAAAGGCCTATATGGCCGGTAATTTTGCCTTTCTTGGTGTTTTCTATATCTTTTCATGACAGTTTTTAGAACCATAGAAGGTAGATGAACCTTTCCACATCCATATTGATCGCAGAAGATTCCTAATTCTGCTCTTTTTGATCCAAAGGCTTTATTAAGCTTTGCTTGAACCTTGGATTCATTTTATAGACGGATACCCTCACTTATTATGAATGAAGTTAAATTCTCGTAGGTTAGGCTATCCCAGGGAATTTTCCCATCATATTTGGCGTTCAAGTCGATTTTGACTCTCTCTGCAAAGTAATTGGGAAGGCCTTTGATAAATTGTTTCTTCCAAATAGAAGAAGAGCAGTCAGCTCTAATTAGTACTTTGCTTAAAAACATGTCTTTGTACCATCTAAAATCTCCTGATGTTGGACATTTGACATTTAGAAGGATTTCAGCCGATTTGGCTTGATATTGAGTTGGATCTCCTATAAAGGCGTTTGTTATAATATAAACAAGATTATTAACTGCATCGTCTATCCTTTCTTCTATTTCAATGGTTTGGGGTAATTGGCCCTCTGCCTTGATTATTTGTAATCTTTTTTCAGTACTTGAATGATTTAGGATATAGTGGCGATCACCTTCCTTTAGGTATTGATCCCACCATTGTTTTAATTGGCGTGTAAATCCTGCAACAAGCAGTTGGGCAATCTTGGGATCCTTTTTGCCTCTTTGTCTGTAGGCGTAGGAGGCGATTAACATTTCGTTTATGACGTTTATGATTAAGCAATCAGATATTTCATCCACATTCCATTCGTGGATGGCTAATCCATCATAAACGACTTGAATCATTTGTGTCTTTTCTTCAAATTGAATATCTGGGAATGATAGTTGTGGATATCAATTTCTCATTGTTGAATATTTTGACGCTTTTGATTTCGTACCAATTTTTAAAACTTCGTTTGGAGACTCGATTCTTTCTTCACTTAGGGAAAGATCTCTAGTTTTTTGGATAATTTGGTCGATAATGGAATCCATAATGATGTTGATCGTAGGAGTTGTCTTTGAAGTTGTTTTTGAAATATGAAGACTATTTAGCTTTTTTTCAATTAAAGCTAAGGTTTCTTCTTCTTTAGTCATTATTTTGATTTTGCTATCAATGACTGTAGGTTTGAATAAAGGAATTGATTCGTCTAAGGGAGGTATCAAAATTCCTCCGCTTGAAGACGAAGCAATTGAAGGTTTCGATATTTTTCCTTCAATCTTTTCTACTTGATTGACTATAGTAGAAAGGATTTTATTGGAGAAATTGTTTTGAAGTTGGATATTCTTTATATCCTTGAGAGTATGAGTGTTCTTTTCTTCCTTCTCACTGATATTTTTGAATGGGCTAGCTTTAACCTTCTTTCCATAGATAGTTTCAAATTCTATTTCTTCTAGAGGGGGATGAGTTGAATGAATATTTTCCTTTTGACTCGTTTTCCAAGATTCTAGTAACATGTTGATTTCGTTCTCCGATTGTTTCATCCAAGTAAAGAATGAAATATTTCTTTCTGTTTCTTCCATGTATGAATACCATTTTGATCTTATTTCAGACCTCTGGTTTTCATCATAGTTTTGAAAAAAGGCTTTCCTCTTTGCTTTGATTTTAAGTGAAAAGAAATCCTTTTTCAAGACTTCTTTATCAATTGAGAATCCTTCAATAAGAATATTTAGTTGAATGACAAACACAGATCGATTATCCATGTCTGTTTGCGTTGGTGATTGTGGTTGTTCTTCATATTGAACATTTGCTACATTCTGTTCTATATTGAATGATTTTACTCTTAACGAGTTAGATCTGTCGAAATAGAATTTGGAATCAGTTTCTGAAGAAGTTCCAGATGTACTTGGCCTTGAGGACATGAATTCCTTGACCTTCGTAATCTCTAATTCTTCAGAGAATTGGACTTCAACAGTTCCATCTGCATGTTCAATTATTTGGGCTAAATTTGATTTTTTTTTTGGAGGAGTGAAAGCTTCCATAAGCTTCCATGTTGGGTTTCTGGTGATTTGTTCCCAAGATAAACTTTTTAGAACAGTGATTGAGGATTTATCTAGATTTACTTCTACGAGAATTGTAGATCCCTTTAGAGAATACCTCAAGGCTCTTGGAGAGTTGTTTGTATACCTGAGCTTGTAATAAATTCTAAAAATCATCAGTGTAGAGTGAGATTCTTCTTGAATATTAAGATTCTTTGTATAGACATCGGCTATTAAGAAAAATAGGATGTTTGGGTCTTGTAATGAAAACGTAAAATTTGGATAACAATTGAAGAAGATAGGTCCTTTTTTTAGATTGGATTGAACAACCCCAAGAAAAGAGCTTGAGAAGTTCATATGTCTCTTATCTCTTAAAGAGACAAGGACATGTATATCTAAACCAAGTCTGAATAAGGGTTTGATGGCTATTTGAACTAATCTGATTTGAATTATCCCGTCGTTTTCTTCTTGCAATTTTCGCTCGACTAACACTTCAGCAAACGAAAACCGTTCGTCACCTACAACCTCCGTCGTCGAATGATAACCGCTCGTCACCTACAACCTCCGACGTCGAACGACCACCGGACACGCAAAGCCTCTTAAACAAGCCTTTCTCGTGCTCTTCGACCGTTGGCAACTCTCGTGGATTCGAGGATCACGCCGTTCAGCCGCCACAGTCGTCGGTTGAACCCTCCAGCCACGCCTCGCTGGTTCCGTCCGCCGCAGATAGCTTCCGTCGCGAAGCTGTTCACTAGCGACTCACTGTGTCGGTCGCCACGTCATCGTGCACGCGCACAGCCACCACACATACCAAGCCCACCTGAAGCCATTGCGAAGTCAGAGTCGTCACATGCCATTTTACCGAGAGAAGCTGCCTCCGGTTCGAGTTTTTGTGTCGATTACGATTGGTTTTCGTTGGGTTCAAACCGGTTCTGGATAGATCGACGTTCGTGCTTTTCGAAAACACACTTCACGCGCCAGTACACGCCACCGCTGTCGGTCACCAAAAATAGTGAAAACTACGAGTGTTGATTTTCGAGCCATTTTCTGACCTCTATGAGTGTTAACTTTGGGTCCATAAATTGATAAATAAGCTTAAATGAAATTTTGAAAGGTTACTAGGAGACTATCAGACTCGAAGTGGAGTTGTAAGCTCGAACCATCTTAGTCAGGAGTGTGAAGGAACTTATGACACTGAATCAGTCTTGAATCGAAATTTAGGTAACTAACTGGGGACTCATAGGAACATCAATTTTTGTGCTCTAAAATCCATTAGATACTTAATTTAAGGATATGATTGTTGGACAGGTTTGGAAAGTACTTCAAATTAGGAATCGAATTATTGGGATTTTAGAGTGAAGGCTAATGTAGGGGTGTACAAATAATCCGGTAACCCGAGTAACCCGGACTATCCAACCCAAACCATAAGGGTTGGGTTGGGTTAGGTTTTTTTCGGTTTGGGTTGGGTTAGAAGTTTGGAGAATCGAAAAGTTCGGGTCGGTTCTCGGGTTGGGCTTTTTAGCTCGAATTGACCCAACCCAACCCAAAGTTTATATTTATTTTATTTTATTTTAATTATATATATACTTATAAATGAATTATTTTTCAATTTTTAATCTTTTTCTTCTAAACTTCTAATAAATGTTAAGATGCTTTGAAATTTGAAATTTGATAGTTGAATTTTATGTGATTTTAGTTATTAATTTAAGAAAAATATTTTAAATAATTACAAAATATATAAAAAATAAAAAATAATAACCCGACGACCCAACCCAACCCTTGGGTTGGGTTGGGTTGGGGTATAGGGTTGGTTGGGTTGAAGGAATGACCAACCCGAATTTTTGGGTTGGTCCAAAAAATTCCCCCAACCCAATCCTACCCAGCTTATGTACACCCCTAGGCGAATGTAAGGGATTTCATGTCGAACATTTAAAATGAGATAAAAAGTTATGTTGAATATTTTAGTATATTCTATTATTTTATTATTTTGAAATATGTTATACTCTGAAGTATTTTGCATTGAAATGTTGTGAACGATATGTCATGATATATGATTTATTGTCTTTTCCGTGATATGTGCATCATTATTTATGAAAGAAAGATGGGACCTCATGCATGTTTGTATGTACATGATAAAGTTTACGAAGGTTGTGGAAATTATTCTCCATAAGGTCATAGGGGTTTTGAGAGCACTCCACATGACGTAGTGGTCTTCGGACGCAACATGCTTCTTGGGTTTGAGAGCACCCCATATGACACAGGAGTCTTAAGGCTCTACATGATTTAGAATTAGGGTGTTACATGAATAGAGTCGGTAGAAAGATGATTTGAACCACCAAATATTTTTTAAGTGTGAATTATGTAATAATTGATGCTTTCTTAGTTGTTTTGTTGTATTAGGACTTCATTATGGTGTTGGATGTATTTGTATTGGTTGTTGCTTTGGAACTATGATGTTATACTTCTGTTAAGTATGCTAAAGCATTCTCTTGCGTTCTAGCTAAACTCTATAATGATGTACGTATGCATTTAGCAGAATGTCAGGTGCAACGAGAGCCTCCAACTCCAAGCACTCATGGATAAAGAACGAGGATGCAAAGCTGGTAGAATGTCTTA
This sequence comes from Trichosanthes cucumerina, assembly GCA_036507285.1. Lineage (NCBI taxonomy): Eukaryota > Viridiplantae > Streptophyta > Magnoliopsida > Cucurbitales > Cucurbitaceae > Trichosanthes > Trichosanthes cucumerina. The sequence goes on from CM071838.1 coordinate 15,803,716, forward strand.
TGTCGTTGGTTCAATCCGGCGAGTGGAGATCAAACCACATGACATTCCGACCTGGGTACTTGATGCAATTGCAATGTATGATGAGGGAGAGGATAAAGGCTATAAAATTCGAGCAAGCGCCATCAATTCCAGAGTTCGAACCCTAAAAAAATAATATCATGTGAATGCATAGATGCTAGGATTAGATTGTAGTGATTTGGTTGGAATGAAAAATTTAAATGCATTAAGGTGGAGAAAAAGACTTTCGATGGATGAGTAAAAATGTAAGATTGCATAGTCCCCTTATAATTGTTATGTAACATTTTATAACATATATTTTTATGTTCATGCAGGGGCATCCTCCTGCAAAGGGGATACAAAATAAGTCGTTCCCCCACTTTGATGATTTGGCCTTTGTCTTCGACAAAGATCGGGCTACAGGAGCAACTACAGAGACCTCTTAGGATATCCCATTCAATTTAAGAGAGCATGTGGATGAAGAGATTCACCTAGATGGCTCTCAGGAATACTATGTCCCAATGCTGCCAGTGTCCTACCCATAAATGGACATGTCTCAGAAGGAGATGCAAAGAACACCCACCAGTTGAAACAACGCAGTAAGAACTCCACCAGTTGAAACTCCTTTTTTTGTGTACCCATGGAGTTAGAAGATAGGTTGTCATAGTCCATCTCTAAATATGAGATTTAGATAATGAATGATAGCAATTCTTTTGTGCATCTCAAACTCCAAAATGTTCTAATCATGGAACAAATCTTTTTTATTTAAAATTTGAAAATTTGATATTTAATATCGCATTACTTGTGTAATACAAAAAAAAGGTGCAAAAGAAATTATCAACCTAAACACAACCATTAGAACTCCATGTTAAACAAATCTGCACTCCAAACACAGACTTTCTGAATCCAGACTAAGATATTTTACACCCTAAACACAAACTATTATAACTCCATACACTATAATAACTACATACTATTATAACTAACTCTATGCCTCAAAGAACCACAAAATGTGAAAGATTATGTTGAGATTTGAGGTTTTTTTTTAATTAAATTTCAGTTTTGTGTTTTTAAGTTTCGTATTTATTGTTAGATTTAAATTGTTAAGTTTTAAGTTTTCAATTTAAACATTTACCATTAATGTTGTTTTTATTATTTTAAGTTTTAAGTCGTTAGATCTCAAATAGGTTTTATTGTTCTTCCTATATAAGTGTGAATTTTCATAGGAAGTGATGTACCAAATTATTTCGTGTAACAATTTTGTACCACATTTTTTGTATCACCAATATTTTCTATTTCAATAGAAAACTATTCATTTATTGGATTCCACTCTCATTTTTCAATTTTCTCTCTTTGTTCAACAAACATTGAGACTTTGATTTAATTATTGCTTTCGTAATACTTTTTTTATCAAACAGTGGTAATCAGAGCCTTAGATTTAAAGGGTTGTGTTTTTATTTGAGAGTGAGAAGTTCAATTTTTGTATTTGGAAAATGTCTTCTAATTTTGGTGTAACATCTCCTCCACATTTTAATGGTGAAAACTACCAGTTTTGAGTTGTTAAAATGCAATCCTACCTCATGGCGCTTGGCCTTTGAGAATCTGTCTCAACTAATGTTAATCCTCAACCATTAGGAGAAAATCCGACGTTGAATCAGATAAGACTACATGAAGAGGAGAAATTGAAAAAGTCGAAAGCTTTATCCGTTATTCATGCCGCTTTATCAGATCCTATTTTTGCTAGGATCATTGATTGTAAAACAACAAAAGAAGCTTGGGATAAATTACATGAGGAATTTAAAGGAAGCGCTAGGGTGAAGGCTGTCAAATTATTGACTCTCAAGAGAGAGTTTGAGATGCTGAAAATGAAGGATTCAGATTCTGTGAGAGACTACACAACAAAAGTGATGGAGATCTGATCTCCTTGAGCAGCGGAAACGTGATTGGAATCGTTAATGTGCTTGATTGTTTTAATTGAAACAAAGACCAGTACATTGACCCAAAAAAAAAAAACAGAACAAACATATACTTTCTAATCCTATTAGGCATGGATTAAATGCATACATGCAAACATATATTAAGTTTAACTATTAAACTAAAGGGAAGAAGAATTGATACCTTTATAGACTTTCTCCAACAACTTGTTGCTCCAAAGGTTGTACAAAGAAAAACAATCGTGCAGGACTTCTCTATTTTCTTCCAAAGAAGAACACAACCACCAGAGATCACCTCCTATATCTCTGAGTTCTACTTAGATCCTCCTTGGTGGGAAGGATTCCAACTTTTGGATAGAATTGGGAATGGGAGAGTCAGAGAGAGAATTCTTCTGTGTGAGTGCAATTCTCAATCGCAAAATTCAGCATCGATCAATCGTCTTCCTCTCACTTGGAGAAGAACACCCTATAGGGGCATCTCCCACTCCCTATCGATTAGGGAGTTGGGAGAGATGGGAAACGTGTCCTCCGACACGTTCCTATTTTTTAATAATTAATCGTATTAATAAATCAATTAAATCTTATTTAATTCAATTAAATTAAATATCATATATTTAATTTAGATTAAATCACATTTAATCAATATTCCCTCTAACCTATAGTTTTAATACACATCTTATGTACATTAAATTATAATCTATAGTTTTCAAATATGAATCACATTCACATTTGAATTTAATATTTGAACTCTTTCAAATATTTAATTCTCTCACATATAATTTAATATGAATCATATTCACATTAAATTTATAATATATAGTTCCTAAACTATATATTATATCGTATCTAAATACATTAAATATATTCCCTTATGAATTTGAACATTTCAAATTCTAAAGATTTAAGAACCCTTTACGAGCTAGAAGGTGGACCTAATGGACCTACAGATCAGAAGCTCCAACGTTACGAGATTACTCGGTTAAACTCATTAACCTCCCAATCAACATTCGTTAACTGCGGGAACACTCCACTAAAGTCCCACAGCTGCACTCTTCTCACTTTGCAGATATATTTACGTATCCATGGATATTGACCAATAACAACAAGTCAATCCTTCACGAATGTTCAGTAACACCAACCAGGTCAAATTACCGCTTTTACCCTCAGGTTACATCTTGTGCCTTAAGTACCAAGTGCTCCTCTAATGAACAATTTGTTTGTGGTCCTACAAACAAACAGAGTCCCTCTCGGGCCAATGAGAGGGTCGGGCCCTTTGTTCAAGTCCCGGAGACACCACTTAAGGGAACATTCCTCTACTTACCCTACTAGGCGGGAATGAGTGAATTCCATCTTGCTAAGTTAAGTTCCCAGCCGCTCTCTCGGTCTTGTCCCCAAGAAGGTAGGCATATTAAGTCGTGGCCCGCCACTCACACCCATACTAGTCAAAGGACAATCTCTCATGAACGGGAGTTCGTATTTTGCTCAGATTGAGATCAAGTTGCCTAGGTCATCCTAGTGAAATAGAAACCTAACTAGTCAACGGAGTTACAACTAGAGGTTACTATTTCGTGGTCCGGTCTTATGTAATCTCATTACATAGGATATCCCCACTCACATATCATCTACACGAACACGTTAGGATCATAGTGTTTGTATCAAATACAAAGTGGGCCACATCCATAGTTTAACCAGGGTAAGGTACCCAAACCTTATCCCCTAACTATAGACCCTTTAGGCTGTATCTCGAACCAAGATCCTTTTTATGTACATTACATTCAGTTAAAGATTCACTTAACAACCTTGGATGTTTAGTTTATTGGATTTAGGGTTTAAATAAAGGCAAACTCGTAGATAACAAAACAATAACACTTTATTGAAATAATAACACTTTATTACATTAATTAGAACATAATTACAAACTACGAGTTTTAGGGCACAAATCCCCACAAAAAGTGATGACCATCGTAAACCAGATAAGACTATCTGGTGAAAATTTTCCAGATCAAATAGTTGTGGAAAAAATATTGGTTAGTGTTCCTGTAACGCCCCAGAACTATAAGCACCTTTTAATTTTGTGTTGTGGTCTAATTTATTGGAATTTAAAGTAATTGGACTTTGAAGCTACAAATTCAAGTTAATATTGTGTGATTTGGGGATTTGGATTAATTTATTAGAGATTATTCTTTTATATTGAGTTTTTAAAATTTCTTGTTTATTCTAATTGAATTAGTGCATTTAAGAAAAAAAAATGGGCTTTTATGGGTGTTTAATAAAGTTCAAGGGCACTTTGTGGTTTTGGAGAAAAGGAAGGGCATTTTGGTAAAATGAAGTGGTCTAGGGTTTTGAAAGACAACTCTCCTTGTCTTTTACCGCACGGATATCGAGGTGAGCCTCCTCTCTCTTCATCCTCTTCTCCTCCTAGCCGAAAATCACCATGGGAGAGGGGCCATTGCTTCACCAAAATCCCAGCTGCCAGAGGAAGAAGCCCACGGCGCCGGAACCGCTCCCTCCAAAGACAGGAGTCGCGGCCGTCGCCAGGAAGCCGCCCATTGCGCGTCTTTGCAGATCCGTGGCCCGCCGCCAGATACCGAGGATCTTCGTGGCGGCCATCGACGAAACCAACGCCATGAGCGGCCATATCGCAGGTTACCGTGTCGCCGCCGCGCAAGTCAAATCGCCGAACGGTGTAGATCGAGCCCGCCGCTTCGGATTCGCGAATGATTGGTTTGGTGTGTTGGTTCGGGTTTTGAGGAGTTTCCGATCGGCTTCAAGTTTTAGGACCGGCTCGAGTAGATCGGTGAGTGGGCATCTCGATCGACCTCAACGACTCGAACGCGCCGCCCACGCGCCAGCCACGCCACGCCACACCACCACGCGCGCCGTGCCGCCCACGCACGCGCGCCGCTGCAAGCCGCCACGCCGCCACGCCGCACGAGCCCCGGCCCATCCACTGTTTGACCTCCCGAGTTCGTTTTAAGCGTCCGTTTGTGGTAATTTAGCCTATCGATGATTGAATTCAAAATAAGTGTCTAATTATGTAAGTTAATTAAAGAATTGATGAATGTGATTTAGGGATTCGACTATCGAGCATGACTAAGCGAAACTTTGAGCTAGGAGCGAGAATGTAAAGAGTTTCGAGCTAAGGTAAGGGATTTTCTACAAACGATCTTAAAAAGGGAAGTGAATACGATTTCCTGAAATATGTATTTGTTTTAAAGGATGAAAATTGAAGAACTATTTCAAAAGGTGAATTTCCAAAACTCATGCTTAGGGCTTGAATTTAGAAACGAATATTTCAAAGGGTTTCTCGAGAATCTCGAGTGAATGATTTTCAAAAGGTTTAGTAAGGGACCTCGTGCCGAACTTTTAAATGGGAGTAAATGAAAATGATTTTCATGATTTTATGTGAAATAGTTCGTACTTTCCACATGGAAATCCACAGATATTATTTTGAGAATACGTGATATTTTATGTGCAAATATTTCGAAGTATTATGTGAAAATGACTCGTTATTTTATGTGAAAGTATTCTCGTATGTTATGTATAAAGATCCCATTATTTCATGTGAAAATAGGGACAATGCGTGTATGAGAATGTTTCATGTTTATTACAAAAGTATGATTTATCACCCCATCCCATGAGAAAGTATGAATGATATGTTGATGATGATAGTTGTGAGATATACACCATGATTATGTGACTGATGGGACCTTATGCATGATTTTGTATGTCACGAAATGAATTATTGAATAGTGTGGACATTGGTTATCCTGAGATCGCTGAAATGACTCAGGATGACCAGTCGGCCTCACAATTATATGAATAGCCATGGATTAAAGACCTGGCAACTGATTGAATAGCCATGGATTAAAGACCTGGCAACTGATTGAATAGCCATGGATTAAAGACCTGGCAATTAAATGAACAGCCATGGATTAAAGACCTGGCAATTAAATGAACAGCCATGGATTAAAGGCCTGGCAATTAAATGAACAGCCATGGATTAAAGACCTGGCAATTGAATGAGCAGCCATGGATTAAAGACCTGGCAACTGAATAAACAGTCATGGATTAAAGGCCTGACAATTAAATATGCAGCCATGGATTAAAGACCTGGCAACTCTAGAAAGTTCTAGATTCCATCTATGTATGTAACGAATGAGTTTAGAGATCATGATTGTATGTGTATGCATATCCCGACCCCCACTTACTGGGTATTTTATAATACTCACCCCTCTACCTTTGTTGTGTCTTTCTTTGTTTTAAAATGTTTTCAGGTAGAGACGAGAGCATACCAAGCGAGTGGCATGGAGGCGCTACAGAAGCCATGGGAACCAAGTCATGAATTCCGCATCCATGATTTAGAAAGAATTTTAAAAGATTATGGTCTTCCGCTTATGTAGTACAGAGTTTTGAAACTAGAGGCCGAACTTAATTATGTTTCTTGCAAACGTTTTGTATTTCTATGGGATCCCAAATTAAATTGATTTTTTTTTTATTTATCAACTTTTTATTTGTTTTAAGCTCAGTCAAGGCCTCGAATGCATGCATGAGTAGTAATGTCCCTAGGAATTTATGTTGTAAAAGTAGGGGCGGTACAGTGTTCCCAACAAATTTGAGTCGAAGATCTCAGCCATAGAGGAGGCTTCTGATTTGACTACTCTCTCTATAGCTGAGTTAATTAGCAAATTACAAGCCCAAGAACAGAGGGATACAATGCGTAACGAAGAGCTTGTTGAAGGTGCCTTTAGTGCCAAGTCCAAAGGTAAGGAACTTGTTGCACAAGATGATAGAAAGGTGACCAAATATCAGGGGTGCAAGTAGAAAGGAGGAGCATCAAGAAAAGATAAATTTCCTCCTTGTTGTTTTTGTAAAAAGACTAATCATGCCGAGAAGAAGTGTTGGTTCAAGAACAAACAAGTTTACCATTGTGATTATTGCAACAATGATGGTCATATAGAGAAGTTTTGTTATGCCAAACAAAACCAAACCCAAATTCCCCAACAACAAGCAAATTGTGCAGATGACAATCATGAAACAAATTTTTTGTTTATGGCTTCTCATACCAATGACAACAAGTCAACCTCATGGCTTATTGACAGTGGATGCACTACTCACATGGCTAAAGATATCAATCTTTTTAGCCAAATTGACAGATCTATACAGTCTAAGGTGGTTCTTGGACATGGCGAGACAGTACTAGCTAAAGGCAAAGGTACAATTGTCATGCAAACTAAGCAAGGTGAATATAAAATATCCAATGTTTTATATGTTTCAAGATTATTTCAAAACTTGCTTAGTATTGCTCAATTGTTGCATAACAATTTTTCTATGGTTCTTAAAGATCAAATTTGTATTATTTATGGCCCGCAAGAAGCAGAGATCACAAGAGTCAAAATGGTTGGCAATGCTTTCGTTTTAAATGGTGACTCACTAAGTCATCATGCACTTAATGCCAAAGCTGAAGAAAGCAAAAAATGGCATCATCGAGTTAGTCACTACAACAACAAAACTTTGAAAATTTTACATTTTTCAAATATGGTGGATGATTTTTCCAATTTTATCTCATGTGATCAGATTTGTGAAAGTTTTCAAGAAAGGAAGATGCACAGATTACCTTTCTTGAAGGCGCCAGTTTTAGAGTCAAAGAAAGACTTGAATTGGTGCATAGTGATATTTACAATCTCATGCACAACACATCTATGGGGAATAATAAATATTTTATTCCATTTATTAATTATTTTACCAAGATGACTTGGAAATATTTTTTGATGGAGAGAACTCAAGTTTCTGATATTTTCAAGAACCTTGTGAATTTGGTTGAAATTAAGAGTGATTTCAAGCTCAAATCCTTGAGAATGACATATAAGTCCAGTTTAATGTTTTTCATAAGAGACTTGAAATTGATTGGATGTGTTGATAGTGATTGGACTGGTTATGTTGATGTTTTTAAAAGGATTTTCAGTGATGGTTTTTCTCTTGGAACTTCAAGGAAACAAGAGATTGTGGCTAAATCTACCGTTGAAGTTGAATATATTATTTATGCCTCAGCTACAAACCAAGCAATGTGGCTTCACAAATTGCTTGGTGATTTTGGATTAAGGACAGAAGAAGAATCTACAAAAAAGTTTTGTGATAACAAGTTTGTCAGGGCCTTCAATCTAGTACAACATGATAGAACAAAGCACATCAAAGTTAAAATTTTGGTTATTGAAGGAAGTAGAGAAAGAAAGAGAAAAAAGACGAAATCAAGCTCATTTTTTGAACAACTCGTCGACATTCTCACACAAGTTCTGCCACATAAACAGTTTGTGGTTTTGCACCACAAGTTAGGTGTGACAAAGAAAAACCTCATGGAGAAGTGTTGAGATTTGAGGTTTTTTCTTAATTAAATTTCAGTTTTGTGTTTTTAAGTTTCATATTTATTGTTAGATTTAAATTGTTAAGTTTTAAGTTTTCAATTTAAACATTTACCATTAATGTTGTTTTTATTATTTTAAGTTTTAAGTCGTTAGATCTCAAATAGGTTTTATTGTTCTTCCTATATAAGTGTGAACTTCCATAGGAAGTGATGTACCAAATTATTTTGTGTAACAATTTTGTACCACATTTTTTGTATCGCCAATATTTTCTATTTCAATAGAAAACTATTTATTTATTGGATTCCACTCTCATTTTTCAATTTTCTCTATTTGTTCAACAAACATTGAGACTTTGATTTGATTATTGCTTCTGCAATACTTTTTTTTATCAAACAGATTATTTACTTGACTTGACACATTCTTTATCAGTAAAGAAAAGAATGTTCCAACATTTAGTTATATTTGAATATTTATGTAGTTTTGTTATTCAAATATCGTATTTTTAATATGAATAACAACTTATTTAACCAATTCAATCTCTAACTTAGTGGATACAACATTTATTACCTTCCTTAACATTGAAAGTTCATTCCTCCACTCCTATATTTGTTGAACTAAAAAAACAACTCATTCAATGAAAGCTAGCAACTCAATATCTCAAAATTTACCTACCTTAGCTTAAAATTGTTACATTGAATACATAAGTTTAAAAGAGAAAACAATACTTTCATCAATCTAAGCATAACTTTAAGACATTAATAACCTTTTCTAAAGGTTGATCCACCTTTACATTTCTTTGTTATATTCTTTAGAAACAAAAAAGGTGAAAAATAATTGAGGATTTTCCCAAAAAAAAAAAGAAAGAGATATTTGAGAGTGTCTTGTATGATTTTTTTTTTTAAAAAAACCTTTGGTAGGACAGAAGAAAAAAAAATCAGCTAAATTATAAACTTTGTCATTTGTTTAAAAGATATATTCATACTTAAAAGTTGTAATATTACTTTTGATCTTTCATTAACATTTCAAAACTACTCTTGAGGTAGAAATCAGTTACAATGTTAGATAGAATGTCAACATGGCGGTAACCTAGAACGATGTGATGATGACTAAGAAGCTTGCACGGATTAAGTTTGAAAAAACGATTTTTCAGTCACATTGACTTTTTGTCCATCATTCTAAAATTTTCTACTTTAAGAGTAGTTTTGAAACGTCTATGAAAGGTCAATGATAATATTGCCAACTTTTCAAAGAATAAAAATATTTTTTAAACAAAAGTAAAATGGAGAGGTATTTTTTATAATTTAGTCAAAAAAAAAATCTTTTGAAAAAATACATTATATCTAAGCCTATGAGGTAAAATAGTTAAAGAGCCCCTTAGGTTGATCTTGGTGGTACAAGTTTGAGATGTTCAACAAAAAGTTCTTAAGATTTTGGATTCAAGCCTCTAGTTTAGCTTTGATGTGTCTCATAAAACTAACAATTGTAGTGGGACAAGTCTTCTCATAAAAGGGATATTTGTACGGAAGACCCCTTTTTATTATCATTAATGTTGAATGACCTGGCGCTCGAAAATAATGAAAACTGACCTATTCTGACGTGGCAACACGCACAAAATTACGCCGAAGGGTAGCTTCTCGCCTCGCAGGAACGCGCACGCCTTCTCGAAAGGAACGCGCACGACACGCCTTCTCGAAGGAACGCGCACGCCTTACTCGTAGGAACGCTCACGGTTACTCGTAGGAACGCTTCCTAGGAACGCTCCCGCTTACTCGTAGGAACGCTCCCGCTTACTCGTAAGAACGCTCCCGCTTACTCGTAAGAATGCTCCTGCTTACTCGTAGGAACACTCATCCTTACTCGAAACGCCCGCTTACTCGTAGGAACGCTCATCCAACGTGAGCGATCCAACGTGAGCGATCCATCAAGTTTGTTCCTGCGAGCGCGATAAAACGAGCGTCAGATTTCATACATGTTCCTACAAGGCAACACAGTATGCAAATTAAGATGTGGTACTATTAACACATTGTACAATTACATTCAGATTTCATACATGTTCATCGATTCAGGGGTTGATTACATGATTGTCGATTGTGTCCGACATTACCACATCGACCACATTTTCTACCACGCCTATGCTCTCCACCCGATGGGATCCGTTGTACACGTCTTCGACCAACCCTTACTACACGTTTCGGGGGTTGTATCCGGACATCCACAAAACCAAGTGGCTTCGGCCATTCAGATATATGACCAAGTGGGAAAATTGGTTCTTCATAGGGGTGTACAAATGACCCGATAGCCCGAACAACCCGGCCTACCCAACCCAAATTATAAAGGTTGGGTTGGGTTTGATTTATTTTTGGGTTGGGTTGGGTTAAATTTTGTAAGAACCGAAATTTCGGTTCGGGTCTCGGGTTTAATGTAATTTGGCTCAACCCGACAAAAAGCGAAAAGACTATTATTTATTTATATATATATATATATATATATATATATATTAGGTTAAAGAAAAGGAAACGACCGCACGCCCATCTTCTTCTTCTCTCGCACGCAGCGGCCGCCTCTTCTCCTTCTCTCGCACGCAGCCCAGCCGCCCCGCCTATCTCATCTTCTCCTCTCGCACAATCGCATCTCATCTTCTCTTCTTCTCTCGCAGACTCGTGGGGTATCTCATCTCCTTCTCTCGCACGCAGCCGCCTTGCAGAAAGAAACCCTAGGTAGGGAACAAAGGAACATTGTTTTGAGTTTTATAGCTTTTTTTTCGTTTGCTTTCGTTTGATGTCTTCGTTTTGCTTTCGATTTCTTCTTCTTTTTGCAGAAAGAAAGCCGTGACGCCAGTCGCCAATCGTCTTCTTCTTTCGACTTCAGGTTTCGATTTCTTCTTTCGAAACATTTCGATTTCTATTTTCACGTTTTGGTCACTGCAAACATTTCTTCTTTCGTTTGCAATGCAAACTTTGCATTGTCTACTGCTTTATTTGTGTCTACTGCTTTATTGTTTTGATGTTTGCAAGTATTCTGCAATGCAAACGATTTTCGATTCCATCAGGTTTTGGTCACTGCACATTTCATCAGCTTGGTCTTCTTCTTTCGTTTGCAATGCAAACTTTGCATATTTCTACTGCTTTATTTCTGTCTACGACTTTATTGTACATTCTGATCGCAAGTATTCTGATTGCAAGTCTGTTTGCAAGTATTCTGCAATGCAAACGATTTCTTTCATTTGCAAGTATTCTGTTTTTGTGTATTTGATTGGATTTCTTTCGTTTGCAAGTATTATGTTTTTGTGTATTTGATTGGATTTCTTTGGTTTGCAAGTATTCTGTTTTTGTGTATTTGATTGAAGTTTTGGAAGAAGAGATATGCAAAGGGTATAAGATAGTATGCTTGTTAATGTAACAATTTTTACTGATTTAAGGTTAACTTTATTTGTGAAAAATTAGTCAGTTCACAAACTTGATTGTTATTTGTTTTTCTTCATAGATGGAAAGTAGTAGTGCTAGTGGATGTAATAATCAAACCCCTCCTAGTAATGAATTTGATAGTACATCTAAGCCACCATTACCTTCAAAATCTAGCAAGAAGAGACGCCCTACTAAATCAACTTCTATTGTGTGGGATCATTTCACTAGATTAGAAGACAACAATAGTAGGTGCAGATGTAATTATTGTGATAAGGAATATGCTTGTGATACTACCTCTTGTGGAACTAGCACATTGTGGAAGCACTTAAAAAATCAGTGTAAAAAGTATCCCTATAAGGAGGAAGAAAAAGGACAAACCATTTTAAGTTTTCAACCTTCACTTGATGGAAAATGTGGTAGTAATTTTGTGGCTACCATATTTAGTCAACAAGCATGTAGGGAAGCATGTGCTAAGATGATAATTCTTGATGAATTACCATTTAGATTTGTAGAACAAGAGGGATTTAGACTTTTTTGTTGTGTTTTGAACCCTAAGTTTGACCCTCCATCAAGAGTAACAGTTGCAAGGGACGTATTTCAACTTTATCTAGATGAGAAAAAGAAACTAAAATCTTTTTTAGTCAAGAATACTCAAAGGGTTTGTCTTACAACCGACACTTGGACTTCATTGCAAAATATTAACTATATGGTTGTCACTGCACATTTTGTTGATAAAGAATGGAATTTGCATAAAAGAATATTGAATTTTTGTCAAGTTCCTAATCACAAGGAGAGACACTATAGGCAAAGTCATTGAGTGTTGTTTATTGGAATGGGGGATTGATAAAGTTTTTTCCATCACCGTTGATAATGCAAGTTCTAATGATGGAGCTATTTCGTATCTTAAGAAAAGACTTAAAAGTTGGAATACACTCATCTTAGATGGAGAATTATTACACATGAGGTGTTGTGCTCATATTATTAACTTGATTGTCAATGAGGGGTTGAAAAGAAATGCATAAATCCATTGTTGGTGTTCGTAATGTCTTTGTAAGATATGTTAGATCATCTCCTAAGAGATTGGCAAAGTTTAAAGCTTGTGTGGAACAAGAGAAAATTGAATGTAAAGCCCTTTGTTGTTTAGATGTAGCAACTAGATGGAATTCTACTTATCTGATGCTTGATCATGCATTGAAATTTGAGAAAGCTTTTAAAATATTACAAGAAGATGTGTTAGATTATAGGACCTACTTTGAAGATGATGATCATGGAAACAAAAATTAGGGCCACCAACTTTTACTGATTGGAGAAATGTTGAAGTATTTGTCAAGTTTTTGAAAGTGTTTTATGATGTCACTGTGAAGATAAGTGGTTCTTTGTATGTGACTTCCAATTCTTACTTTCATGAACTTTGGGGTATTCATGAACTTTTACTTGGTTGGAGCACGAATTCAAACTCTCTTCTTTGTGATATGGCTAAAAGTATGAAGATAAAGTATGACAAGTATTGGGGTTCAATTGACAAAATCAATAAGTTGATATTTCTAGCTGTGGTGCTTGATCCTCGTTACAAATTGGATTATGTGGCTTTTTGCTTTTCAACTATTTATGATGATGATACAGCTAAAGAGATGATTGAGCGATGTTAGGATGTACTTGGTTCATTTATATGATTTTTACAAATCACATGATGATACTTATTGTACTCAAAGTTGTAATAGTGGTAATCAACCATCTGAATCGAGTGGATCTTCCATGAGTACAATTAGTAGTGTTGAATCGAGTGAGAGTGGTGCATCATTGATATTATCACTGCATACAAGAAGAGAAGAGAAGAGAAGAGTTCTTTAGAAATAAGGAATGATGTAGATCGTTATTTATCTGACCCTAGTGAGGAACTTGAGGATAGTTTTGATGTTCTTGCTTGGTGGAAATTAAATGAATTGAAGTATCGGGTTTTGTCAAAAATTGCTCGAGATGTTTTGGCAGCCCAAAGATTCACTCTGATGGCTTCAATCAAGATTTTTAGTACAGAGGAGGATTCTTGATTCTTTTAGGAGTTCTTTGACGCCTAGAACAGTAGAAGCTTTAATATGTTCACAAAATTGGATTTGTGGCAAATCAATATTGTTGGATCTTCCTCCACAGCATGAAGAATTGGAAAATTGTATTCAAGTTGAGTCAGGTAAGTTTAATTTATTCCTTGCGTACTTATTGTTTTCACTATTATGTATGGTTATATGTTAAACATATTTTATGTTTCTTTTGTTTTTCCAGAGGCTTTAGGGACTTGCATGAGTTCAATAGGAACTTAAATCTCATTAGCTTGATCATTTTCCAGGTAAGTCAAATACATTTATGGTAGTTTTTAATATTATTATACACATGATAATCATACACATTCACCAAACATTGGTAATCATAAGTCGTGCATTTCTTCTCATGTTCAATTATCTCGTGCGATCATTAAATCTTTTCATTCAAGAAACAAAATGTTTGATAGGAAAGGAAAAGAGAAGAAAGAAGTGTTTCAAATTTGTTTATGTTCATCACTCACTTGCCAAAGAAGTGTTTCAAATTTGCTAAAAGAGTTTAAAACTAGATTTCTCAGAATTTTTGAAATGTTCATCACTCACTTGCCAAATAGCCTGAATTGTTTCAAATTTGTAGTCTTTTATGGCCATAGTTCATTTTACATAACTGACAATTAACTTAAATATTAAATTCTGCAGTGGACAAATTTGTAGTCTTTCTGCAGTGGAAAGATTATGAATGTTGAGGTCGTCGATGGTGGCTTAATATGCTTCAGCGGTGTGCATGTGGAAGAAATGGGAGACAACAATGATGACTTCTTCATTTTTTATTTTGTTATGCAAATGTAGTGGGACTCTAGATTTAAAACTTTCATTGTTGAAACTTTTATGTAGTGGGACTTTGATTTAAGACTTTAATTTAAGACTTTGATGTGGTGGGACTAGAAATGGGAGACTTTGAATGATGACTGCTTCATTTGTTATGCAAATGTATTAATGAACTTTTATGTTTATTTTGATGGTTGAAATTATGCATTTGCATACTTATAATATTTTAAATTTAGGATACCAATGGAGGTTATGAACTATGAATTTCATTATTTGAAATTTGAGTGTTATGTGATTTAGTTTAGAAACAATTGTTGCAAAAAAAATAACGGAAAAATGATATATATATATAATATTTAAAAAAGAAAACAGAACCCGACAACCCAACCCAACCCAACCCGAAATTACTTTGGGTTGGGTTGGGTTAAATTCTCTCTTTTTTTTAAGTTATTCGGGTTGGGAATTGACCAACCCGAATTTTCGGGTTGGTCCCAAAAATTTCTCCAACCCAACCCAACCCAACCCGTGTACACCCCTAGTTCTTCATATACCGCTTGGAGCGCTTCCACAAAATAGTACTGGTTGCAAAGGGTTGATGGAGCAATGTTGCGCCCCTAGCTAGCCGCCATGATAGCATGGGCACAAGGTATCTCATACAAATCCCACTCCTGCATGTACACCGACGTGTTTGAAGATTGACGATACCCCTAAAATGACCATCCTCACGTGATAATTGTAACAATCAATAGGGTCAACGCGCAGTAACGTCTACCTTTCTCACACTCGGCCGCAAGTCGTTTCTCTGTGTAGTCGAAAAGCAAGGTTGTCGCGCGTGCCCCAATAATTACGCTCGTTCAGAAAACTATCCTTGTAGGTGTTCTCGCACAAAATCAAATAATGCAACAATTGGGAGCAACCGTGCCTCAACCGTGAGTGAATTGAAACACTCAACATTGTTGGGCGTCATGTTGTCATATCGTCTCATTTACACGAAAACATGCCGTCCAATGCTCCATACCTATGGCCTCTAGATATCGACTCATCGCACCTCCACGCAATAGAACAAGTTGATCCCAATACCTTCTAAATTCGATCGACGGATCGCCTGCGACACTCTTAAATAATTCAATTGCGGCCTTATCCTTGAAATTATTCATGACGCTTTAGCTCCAAGTGATAAGTACACACACCATGGAATGCATGTGGGAATACGATCTTAACATCGTTGGCTATGCTTGCATTGCGATCGGATACAACCACCAAAGTATCGAAATCACTCACAAAGTTTTTTGGGGCCAAGTCATGAACCATGTCCATGACCGATCATTCTCGCCGCCCACTATCGCATAGGCGGTGGATAAATTTGATTGTTCCCATCCCTCCCCACCGCAACCAACATACAACCTTTATATTTCCCTTCGTGTGAGCCATCAACAATGACAACATCCCGCATGCGTGAAAAGCCTCGTATGCATGCCCCAGGTGCCATGAATGCATATTTAAAATTGTTTTCATCTTCAACCTCTATATCAAAAATAGTGCCGGGTGACAATTTTAAGGGCTTCGCCATATGCATGGAGCATGGCATACGACTCCTCCGAGTACCTTTGGCTAATGCATGTGCCATCTCCCTAGCACGCCATGCTTTGTCATAACTAATGTTCACACCATATTGTTGTCTAACATCCTCGATGATGTGCTTGACTTGTAAATTCGACCCACTCCCGCAAACTTGCTTCTTATTAAATGACCTATGACTTCGCACTTGCTTGCCTATGATCATGATTCAACAATTCAATTGAGCATGAGTGTTGATCGACATACTTGTTTATTCTAAACAAGCTTGTTCCTTCCATCCGCATCATACGTAACCTCCATGTGCAAGTCTTCTCCAAACAACCAACCGTGTACAAATCCTTCGTTGATTTTTAACCCTAAATTCAAAATTATTATTCATTGCCAAAGATGGATGATCGCTTCTTCTTCAACTCTTTCTTATTTACAAACAATCGACCAACCCCAACATCTTCATTCTGATTTATTAATGATGAAGATTGTCCAATCAGAGTTAAGGTTGAGGTTGGAATTGGATTTGGAGTTGGAGTTGAAGTTAGAGTTGTAGTTGAAGTTAGAGTTGTAGTTGGATTTATAGATGGAGTTGGATTTAGAGATGGAGTTGGATTGGATGTTGGATTTGGATGTTGGATGTTGGATTTGGATTTGGAGTGGGATAAAGAATTGGAGTATGAGTAGGGGTATGAGTGGGAATGGGAGTGGGAGTGGGAGTTGGAGTTGGAGTTGGCGTTGGAGTTGGATTGGGTGAATGATTTGGATTTCCATTTGGAGTTGGAGTTGGAGTTAGTGTTGGATTTGGAGTGGGATTTGGAATCGACCATGCTTCACAATTATCCATCTCATATTGTCCAAAAACATCGTGACCATGTTCTGACTCCCAAGGGTTCACATCATCGTTCACTAATGATACTCCCATCTCGTTGGGTGATATATCCACCTCTACTCGTGGTATATTGAGTGTGTCAGCATCTAATGATTGGTGAACCACATGACTCGTATGGGGGACGACCTCATTCGGATGTACATTACCATCATTTCACATTTCTTTATCGATATAAATAGTAGTTGCATCCTTGATACATTTTCCTGAAGTAGAAGAAACTCAAGGTCCCGATCAGTCCTTATGTACATTGGAGGTGCTTCCTCGAACAACGGCATCTTCACCCTTATTATAATGTCCACCATCGTCTGGCTAGTTCCTCAACATCATATATAAGGTTTTTCAACTCAAATAACCTAATGGTGTCGGACACAACAATACCGGTTAGGCAACCTCCAATGTAACAATTTTGAATTTCATCCCAACATCCACCATATCTTATGAATAGAGATTTCTTCTCCATCCTGCAATAAAACAAGTTGAAATAGACGGTAATTCAGTGTCAACGACATTAATAAACGACAAGAATGAACCTAGATATACTGGAAATTGGGTGTCACTATAGCTCTCGGTAAACGCTCACGTCGTCCCGCTCCCGTCGTCTCGCTCTCGCAGCACACTCGCTCACGCACTTTTACTATTTGTTACTACTTCTCGCTTCACGCTCTCGCTATCACGTTCAGTAATCCCATAATAACCTCCGCACGTTACTAACAATGTCACCACTCAATGCTTCAAGCTTCAAACACTTTCATTTACTGTTTTTTACAATTAAATTCTTCGAAAACAACGGTGTGATCCTATGGATGTTTTCATACTGACTAAAACGTATAAGGGAATAAAGTATGCACCCATTAACATTGTAATGTACCTCTTACGAACGAGAGACTGCACCAATTTAGGGTTTTACGAGAAGGCTTCGACGAAGAAGAATGAGAGAAGAGTATAGAACAAGTATCTTAAGCTTAATGGGAACAATAGTAGTAATTATCGAACACACAATGGAGTTTTGTACGTATTATATTATTTTACAATTTTATTATCATCATTCCTTTGTCAGAGTATTCGGCTAATAAATTGGCATGTCATTTCATACAGTGTCTTATCGTACAACGCGTATTTCTCAAATTAGAAGGTAACCGTGAGCGAACGACGTGGCGTTGCGTCAGTATGTATGCATGGCGAGTCACCATTTCGAGTAAGCGAGGCGTTCTTACGAGTAAGCGGGAGCGTTCCTACGAGTAAGCGGGGCGCCTCTAGGAAGCGTTCTCACGAGTAACCGTGGCGTTCCTACGAGTAAGGCGTGCGCGTTCCTTCGAGAAGGCGTGTCGTGCGCGTTCCTTTCGAGAGAGCGCGCGCGCGTCTCTGCGAGGCGAAGCTACCCTTCGGCGTAATTTTGCGCGTGTTGCCACGCGTCGAGAATAGGTCGATTTTCATTATTTTGAGCGCCAGGTCATTCAACATTAATGATAATAAAAAGGGGTCTTCCGTACAAATATCCCCTCATAAAATAGTGAGGTGAGGCCTTATTATTATTATTATTATATATGAAAGTAAAATAGCTAAAGAATATGATGAGATCAATTAATGCTATGCAAAAAGCTACTTACCTACGCTATTGTCTCAAGTAACTATCTACTTGAACAATTATCTTAAGTACTTACCCACACCATTCTCTCAAGTAACTCCTTGCTTAGGATATTATCTCAAGTAATTACCTATCTATATCTAATATCTCATCCCACGTAACTACTAACCTCATATTTAGAGTTCTTTTTAAATATATTTTTTTGAAGAAAAAGTATTTTCGGTTAATCTGAACATAATTCAACTAGTTAAAACATATATTCTCAATTATGAAGTCAAAGACTTAAAAATCCTACAAAGATCTGAATGATAAATCACCCCAAGTATGACAATACAAGCCTCTAATAATACAAATGATTTTTTTTTATTTTCCATGAAAAAGGGACCCACCCCAAACGGGGCAGAGAATCCCCGATTACACAGAAAATGGGAGAGGGAGTGGAGAGAATTTTCTTCATGTTGGCTAACCATGAATATATTTCCTGCCACTGTCCCAACCCCATCCCAATTTCTCACGGGAAATCCAATCTCCACAAATTGTTCGCAGAGAATCCTTACCCCATTTCTCGCAAAAAAAAAAAAAAAAAAAAAAATTGAAAAATTTTGCGGGAATAGAGATGGAACATTGTAGACACCTGGAAAAAAAAAAAATACAATAGCACAATCTATAAAAAATAATTTTTGATCATTTGTTTCAGCATGACAGTTTCCACTTTGCAAATTAGGATCCAATTCCAGTGGCTTACATCTTCACTTGAAAGAATCAATTTTACAAACAAATTCTGAATGCTTGAAAAGTTCTTGGCTACTTCTCCATTGTTCATCCATACTACTTTTTAAAATAACAAACAAAAAGTATATCTATAATAATTGCATTCTAGACAGATTTTTACAGAAGCTTGCTTAATAGCCAAAAAAGGATGTGAGGCCAAATGTGAAAAGCCATATTCATCAATTAACTCTTCTAATTCCATTTGGAAGTTTTCAGGTGGGAGAGTTCAACTACATTTTGAAGTTTTCAGGTGAGAGAGAGGTCAACAAAAGAATAGACATCGTGATCAACTTACATACATAGAAAGAACTGAGGAATGTAAGAATATGAATCAGAATATCGTGTCGATGGTAAGCTTTCTCTTTGATGGTGCTTTCTCAGCACTCTGTTTCTGCAATTCCATAAACGTTGAGCCCTTGTTAGCGAATAATCTGCGCAGGTTGATCACTGAGAGCTCGTTGAAGCTAGCAACTGCAAGATCAGCCTGCACTAGATCGTATCTGCACAATATTGTCCAGGTATTTTATATCAGTCAAGAATCGAGACGTTCGTTAAGGGGCGTGTATAGAACTGGGGATGTTTAATATGAACTGCATGTGCGTGCATGTATATTAAGTAGTTTAAACTATTTTCCATGTGGCACATACGCGGGGTGGGCACCGATCAATGCTATAGCCATCATTGTACAATTGTGAGCAGCAGTTATGCCCCGAGGATCATCCTCAAACACCACACACTTGGAAGGCTTTCGATCCAGCTGCAACCAGTAAAAGCATAAAGTTAAATTTTCGTGGAGGCAGCTGATGCAAAAATGATATGTATTCAGCTTCCGTTTCCTTTTTCATTCGAATTTACCAGTATGCAAAAAGAACCTTACCTTGACAGCAGCAGACAGGAATCTATGAGCCATCGACTCCATATCATCTTCCTCCGTTACGATTGCCTGTAAAAACGATAATAAACAAAATAAATTGGCAGGTCTTATTGGGGAAAGCATTCCAACCTGGAGCCACGTAATTGTCATCTTTCATATGCAATCGTATTGCACAATCCAACAATTCAATGTCTTGATTGCTTTCTATTTTAATCAATGGTTAAGGCGTAAACAGACTGCCATCAACAAGTTAAATGTAACCGGACGAAAGTTTATTCATATGAAGATACCAAAATATTACTGAATTAAATGGCTGTTTGGATACAAAAAATCATGGCAAGCAATCATATTTGCTCGTTTACGCTATCTGGCTTAAAATAAAGTTATTCCGACTTCTAGCTTTGTATGCAAGAGAAGGTTTGAGGAATCAGTATGTCAACCTGAAAATATTTCTTCAAACTCATTCGGTCTAATGCTTCAAGCATGTGTATCCGATCAAGACTTGAAACGATGGCACAGGGAATGCGAGCTGTAGACATGGCATCCAGCCACTCTTTGAGGCCGTCGACTGGTGTTTTAAGCTGAATAAGAAAATAGTTAAATAATTTCCATG
This sequence comes from Trichosanthes cucumerina, assembly GCA_036507285.1. NCBI lineage: Eukaryota > Viridiplantae > Streptophyta > Magnoliopsida > Cucurbitales > Cucurbitaceae > Trichosanthes > Trichosanthes cucumerina. The sequence goes on from CM071838.1 coordinate 15,824,575, forward strand.
ATCAATCTAATGAACAAGACACTCTATAAAAAGATTTTATTGAAAGTACTCACAGAAAGAAGACCTCTGTAATACAACTCTGAAAACCTCAATTTCAATCTATCCAGCTCACTTTCTGCCATGCCCCAAAATAGAAGCTGAAAGGTTGAACAGAGTTGTCAAAAGTGTTTAGAAAACACAAAACCGTTGCTAATAGCGAAAAGAGTGCAAGATCATAGGCTAAAAAGACGAGGAAGGAACAATGAAACAATCATGGTGAAATAGACAGTTAAAAAAACCAGGTAACTGAAAGTGCTTCTGACTTCTCACACCCCATATTCTAGCTACCATGAACCAGTGTTTTCGAGGCAATAATACTGGATGAAGGTTAAGGGGGTAGGCCACCAGCTACTAGTAGTTGGCTATGGGGAACACCTTCAAAGACACGATTATCTTCACCACGTTTCTGTTACTGTTTTTCATCATACTGAAAGAAGTAAGGGTTTTAGTTTGCTTTACCAAAATATCCACCTCCATTCACACTCTTGAAATAAAAGTCGGTACAAGAAAGATGACAAAGGAGGCTAGGTTAGCCAAAAATGTTTATCTGCTCAAGCTTACAAGGTGCCCTTACTTTTTCAAGGTAACAAGGGGACAAGAAAATACCTCAAGCCAATATTTGATAGCCAAGTGCTATGGTATTTGTATACAAGGTGCAGGTAGATTATACCAAGGGGCATAGGACAACTCTCTTTAATAACTCAACAAAATAGCTCCATGGCTACAGCAGAAAGGGGGCTTCCTCATAAAAGCAATTGCAAATTGCAATGATAGGCTTGGGTAACTATCTACTATAAAACACAAGTCTCTGCCATTTTAAAACCCATGTATGAGAGATAACTTCTACTAGTGAAGGTCAATGAAGTTGGTGAGCTGAAGAGAGAACTGACAAGACAAGGTTGTAAGCTTGTAACTATAAAAGTTCCAAGGTCAGGGAAATTCCACTTGTAAAAGAGCATAAGAATCTTGGCACTCTTTTGGAAGAAAAAAAACCTTACCAGTTTTTGCACTTTAAGTGCACCTTGCATTGCAACTCCTCAATCCGCCCCCACACACACACACACAAAAAAAAAAAAAAAAACATGTGTTATAGGAATGCTATTAAGGGTATAGTAGTCAAGTAATTATAGTATCTGGTTATAAGTAGAGAGATGAGAAAGGAGGGAGTTAAGGACCGATTCAATGGGTTTGGTTAAGGCATGAGTGAGAGTGCTCAACAAAGGGAGGTTTCAAGTACCTTGAATACTTGGTTATCTTGTATTACCATTATCTTTACATTTCAATACATTTGGGCTCTATCAGGGGAAAAAATCTAGATTAAGGTATCCAAGTTCCTCAAAAGTACTATTTCACAGATCCCAACCAATTCATGAAAACCTCAAGTAAAACCCTCAAGCCGCACAATTGGTGTACGTATGAGAGGGAAAGAAGGAGAAAGAAAGAGAATTGTTATTTAAGAACAAAAGTTCAATCTAGAATTTCTCATTGCTGACTCCTTTGGGGAAAAACAAAACAAATAAACAAAGGAAGAGAAAAGAAAAACCCAGTAGAAATGTGTGGATACTCATGAGTACTTTATCTCTAATTGGAGGAGAATTTACAGATTTGTTCTTTAAGAACAAAAGTTCAATCTAGAATTTATCATTGCTAACTCCTTTTGGGGAAAAACAACTAAACAAAGAAAGAGAAAAGAAAAACCCAGTAGAAATGTTAGGATACTCATGATTATTTTATCTCTAATTGGAGGAGAATTTACTTCAGTAACCTTGTGGGTCACTTGCTCGAGGGCAGATCATAGGATCAATGGGTTAATGCAATCAAATCTATCCTATGGAGTAGGGAGCTTACGGCTGGAAAGAAACCCCAAAACTTTCAATTACAGGACAAAGGATTGGCAAGAAGTATTTGAGAACACAGGTGAGAAATCGATTCTTTGGAAGTCCATGATCGATTTCAATATTTTTTTTTTCTCTTTAGTATTTGTCAGCATATTCATGCATAATATTTATTTGTTAAGAAGTATTTGAGAACATATCAACCTCTCTAATTCCAACTGCGCAATTGACAGAATTTTTTTTTTCCAAGGGGCAGTAAACTAGAGTGCATTTAGCACAAAGCTAACATTATAGAACGTGAGTTACTTCTCCAAGAAGAAATATATTTCAATTTTTCACATTGGTAATATTCAGACGACATTTATTAACAGATTTATAATATCTTCATGAAAAGAAACCCAAACCTTCTGCAGTACTTGATCTGCACCTGCACAAAGCATTAGCTTCTGCACATCACCATCTTCAGGAACTCTTTTTCCTATAGCAATTACAATTCAAAATTTAAAACAAGAAAACAAAAGTGAAAAGGTTTCTTAATTCAAATAGCCCCAGAATAGAGGAAGCTAAAGAAGAAATGGGTTGTTTGGGGTGTTGAGAGGGTTATAATAACATGACTTATAATAGTCTGTGGAGTTATATAATGTTTAGGATAAAGAGTTATTTAATCTAGGTTATAATACTTTGTGTTCGGGGTGCAGAGTATTCCATAGACTATTATAACCCACACTCCAAACAACCCCAAAGAGATTATATCTCCCCACTTCTCAGACCAAGAAATCTGTCAACATCTAGCAAAACAACCACCTCATCACTTGATAGTTCAATCCATTATGCAAAGAACTTTTCTCTTTTCATCAAAAGCGAAGGTAGAAACGTAAATCCAAATATCATTTTACATCTAGATGCCCACATTAAAATTGATTCTCATGAAAATCCTAAATAAAAGCTTGTATGATTTTCCAGTTTCCTTTTCTGTTTCCACTTCAAATATATGCATCTATACAGCAACTTCCAAAGAAATAGAACAACACCTTCTTCTGAGGCAAGTTGTTTCCATGCATTTAACTTTAAAGTTTGAGTATCAGCCTGAAAATAATTATATACATCATCAGACAACATTTTCATAATCAGGACATGTGGCTATATGAGAATTAAGTAACAATAATCAGCAAGCATAAAAATTGAATTTGTAAGAACATAGAATTTACCACAACATTATCCCAAGAGAAAACTAAGCCGTATGCTTCATCTGGTTTCATAGCATAACGAATTCTTTGAAGAAATCCTTCTTGCAGTCTATCGTTCAAAAAATCCTGGTTGCAACAAGGACCAAACTCTAAAAATGAAGCTAAATGTGCAACCAGAACATTCAAACACAAAAAGAAGCAGAAGAGAAGTAGCTCAATATAACTCGTTTTACTCCATTGTTTCCTTACCACGTCAACTTTCATAGGGCCATCAGGTCTAAAAGTCTCAAACCCTTCACCATATTCAGCTCCAATTGCCTAACATACAAACATTGGTCATGAAACTTGAAACATTGAAAGATATGAAATCGCTAGCCTAAGCATAGCTCAACTAGGTAAGACATTATCTCCCGACAAAACATCTAGAGGTTCAAATTTCCACGCCCACATGTACAACTCAAAAAGAGACATGCAAACCCCATCATTTAAAAGCCTAAAAATTACAAAGCTCAATCGTTTTAAACACGAGATAATATTAAATTCAGCACCTCCTGCATGAAAAGCTTGTTGGGTGCAAGGGGAAACCTATCGAGGGAGCCATTTTCGCCAGACCCAGAAACGCTCATCACCACCATAGAATGTTTAATCAAGTTCAAACGCTCCAAATTCTGCAAGAATGAGAACAATCCAGCATAAAGAAAACGAAAGCAAAGAAAAAGGGACGAAATGGGGCAAAGAAGGGGAAAAAGGGTACCCGAAATTTGAGCTTCGAAATGGAAAGGGACTGAGGGAGCCGAGAAGACGAAGTGGGTGTCCATGAAAGAGGAGCAGTGGAGCTTCTGAAATTGCTGCAAGTGCAGTCCATTAGTCTACGATGAACGGACAATAGTAGCTCGAGAGCCAGAAAGCCCCTAAAAAGCTCTCTACTTATTTTGGTTTTGATTTTGGATTTGCCCCTTTTCTTTTGTGAAACAGAAGCTCGTAGAGCCGTAACGAATCCACCGGGCAATCCGTGCCTCCCTTTTTTGGCAAAGAAATGGGATAATTGTGGATTTGGATGCGGCTGTGATTCCAAAATTCTCTATATAATAATGCAACCTCGAGTTTTGTTGTACATCGCCCTTATCCCGAAGACAATATATTCCTTCCAAAATTCTTATATGACCCTGGCATCTTGGATATGAATCTAGCATAGCGGGTCGAACTCGGAGCATAGTTTAATAGATAAGGTATTAATTTTTTAAAATTATAATTGATCAGTTTCTTTCACATTTGTTGAATTGAATAAAAAGTTTAAAATATAATTATAAACAATTTTTCTTTTCGGTTAAAGGTTCAAATTTTGGCTCTATATTTGTGACGACCATAAAACTTGGGACAAATCTAGTTAGGGGAGTCACTCCGTCACACCGTCTGCGTCAAAATTTTGGCAACATAACGACGTAACTAGGAGAAACTGAAAATTTTTTTGGAACCTTTACGAACGAATAAACACTTCAAAAGTTTTAAAAGGATGTCCAACCCCTACCAAACTTCATTTAGAAATAGGATGGGTTCCAAACCAGAGTTCCAACAAACACAATCACTTGCAAGCATACAAGCAATCGAGTTCAACACAGAAAGAGCTTACAAACTAAAAGGCAACCACGAGGAGCTTTACTCAAAACTTCAGAACTAACAACCAAACACCCTACATAAATTACGAACTAAAGTACACAAGCAACTAAGGAACAACATGTAGCTACAATGCTTCCCGAAGTAAGAAAACTGGGCCTAAAAACAAGGAGGGGTCCCACGACCTGCAAGGTCGTAAATGCGTAAATAAATCGTCACCGTCTCACGGTTTTCTTACCTGCAACCAAAACATCAAAGTAAACAGGTGAGTATAAACATACTCAGTAAGCAACCTATTTTGTCCAAGTAAAACAACAAGGGTACAACCTTAAGCTTAACCACTCACAACTCGTCAACTCATTCCACAGAACTCCACCTTCACCCTGAACCTGACTCAAACTCAGACATGTTATTCTCCTGTCCTACCCTTAGCTATTGGGCTAGGTTGGTGCCAAAACAATATTTGGGGCTCACTCTCTGAGCCACTCTACTAGATGGAGGACGAACCCCGCATCCAAAATCTCATCACATTTACTGAATGGAGGACGAACCCCACATCCCAAACTTCATCACATCTAGATGGAGGACGAACCTCACATCCCAAGTCTCATCACATCTAGATGGAGGACGAACCCCACATCCCAAGTCTCATCTCATCTGGATGGAGGACGAACCCCACATCCCATGTCAACCACGTCTACTAGATGGAGGACGGACCTCACATCCCATATCCACCTCGCCAACCTAGAGTCTCAGCTAAGCGTTACATGGGAGTCTTGAGTCTACACTAGGGTTGGTTGTGTTAGCTACGGAACTAAGGCTACACAACACTTTCCCGGGACACCATGGAACCAAGATCACAACCAACGAGCCTCTATTGAAGGGAACGTACAACACGATTCAGATTCAACAAACACAATACCAACTTTACATCAAGCATCGTCAAACAACTCTAAAACATGCACGAGTACGAAAAAACGACACATGCTAACGCATGATTCGAAGCAACCAAATACAACTTCTAATTTTTCTACTGCAAGCAATTTTGCCCATAACCCCCACTCTTATGGGCGGAGTAGTCCAAATGACTAGTTACCTCAAGTTGGGAACCCAACAAGTAGCTCCTCCTTCTAAACTAGTGTTGAACTTGTCAATGAGAACGTGCCAAGAGAATTAAACCCCGCCAAACCGTTCAAGCATAAAGATAATTTGAGCTCGAGCAACCACCTGAACATCTCAAGACCTTATTTAACCATCCGTCCTAATAACTCAAGCATTCTAGATTCTGCAGCTAACCATAAATCTCAAGCAGTCCAAACATCTAAGTCCACTTGGAACACAACAAATATTCAAACATTTAAGCCTATAGAGCAACTTTAATCAGAGTCATTTATAAGCTTCGACACATAGGCAACTAAGGTGTTATTCAAGATTTAGGTACATTAACACAAACATCAAGCAAAACTCTTTCGAAGCACTGCTTTCTGACCACATGATCCCACTAATTGTTTATAACTTGAACTCTTTAACCCGAACGGTTCCAAGATCAAGTAACTTTAAGCCCTCCACAAGAATTTCCAGATTAGTTCATCCAACCATGTCTTGCCTCACACCCCTCACATCTAGGCACACATATTTATTCACAAAGTCACCACAAACCTAACCCAAACTTACTCAACTCATAGCTAGGTAAACCCACAAGGCACAACATAAATATTCATAAACAAACTAAATATAGTAACAACTTAAGGGGCTTAAATCAAAACGACTGCTTACCTCTACTTGAAGGTTCAAGAATTTAAGTGAGTGCTCCTCTGCAACACCTTTGGTACAACCGAAATCCTATTATGAAAGCAAACTTCTCAATTAAGAAACCAAATAAGAGCTATTTAAAATAACTTGCCACAAATAATCGAATTTACCACAATGGAAGTCCAAAACAAGCTCGGGAGTCAAAGCTGATTAGGTCGGACCAACCCCGACGAACGATGGTGACGTGGCTTGAGGGTTTGGCGGCTGACGACGGCGACAAGGGTACACTCCGGCGGCTTGGTCACCCTTTTCGTGAAGGTGAGGTAGGAGAAGAAGGTGAAGAAGAAGACCCCTCTTTTTTTTTGTTAATTAATTAGTTTCCACTAAAGGACAAAAAGAAGAAAAATTACCAACTTGCCCTTCAATTTCCTCCCAAATTTTCAATTGCTAATAATACAATCTCTTCAAATTAAACCCACATTCAAGTTTAAAATCCAACTTAATAATTTCCAATGAATTTCAACACAAACTCTAAATTCACTGAAACCCAAAAATTGTGGGCGTTACAATCTACCCACCTTAAAAAAAAACTTTCATCCTCGATAGTGACTAGCCGTGAAAGACTCTGACTAACCTTCCTGCATCTCATTCACATGTTGTCAAGTCGCTTCCTCATGTTGGTGGTTCTACCAAAAACCATGACCATGGTCATCCCTCAACCAAGAAGTGTCCTAAGTTCCCTTTCCGGAATTTGCACAGGTACTTTCTGAAGGGAATCAAAGTCCCCGTAGCGGAAGCGATTGCGAATCGCGCGCTCTTGATTTAGTTACAACGGAAAATTCAAGAACGTAAAACATAGATTAAGCATAAAAGTGAAATGGACAACAAGTATTTACCTTTGAAGAACCTTTCTTCAAGTGCTCCTCTCTCCACGGTCACGATCTCAGCAACAAGAACTCCAACGTGCGAAGACACGACCACCGGATCTTCTCTGTTGTTCTCTAGGTGAGGGAGGAAGGTGGGTTCCCTTTAGGAGATGTGAGGTATTTTGAGAGAGAGATGTTTTTGTTGTCTTCGAACTCTTCCAACAACAACAAAAGAGCTTTTCCAAAACTTTAACCTAGTTGAATCTCATGCAACTATATATATAGAGAAATAGGATGGAAATGACCATCCTACCCCTCATTTAATCTCTCTTTAGTATATAGTTTATATATGAATCTAATTCACATTAAAACTATATATTATATCAATTATATCATATATAATTGATATAACTCCTCATGTATGAAATTGAACACTTCAATTTCACTCCTAACTTTATACCCTAAATATTACCATATTGAGCCAACGGAGGGATCTAATGGACCTACAGATCATGAGCTCCAATGATGTGAGATTAACTGATCAAACTCTTTGATCCAGTTAATCAATATTCATTAACTACAAGTAACTCCACTATAGACTTGTAGCTGCACTCTCCTCACTGTAAATAATATTGTGTCCACTGATATAGTCATTACCCATGAGTCGATCCTTCACAGGTTGTTCGTAATCACAGTTGGGTCAAATTATCGTCTTACCCCTGTGATTACCTCTTTGCTCCTTAAGCACCACTGATCCTCTAATGAACAACAAGTCTAAGGTCCTACCTTAGACTTATATCCTCATAGAGGGCGGGGCCCCGTTGTTCAAAACCTAGAGTCAGTTCTTAAGGGAACAACCTATATAATTCCTCAGTAGAAGAATGAGTGAATTCCATCTTGCACAGTTAGGTTCCCAACTACCTACGAGGTTACGTCACACGAGAAGGTAGGCTTATTGAGTCTGCTCACAGCCACTCACGACCCATACTAGTCTAAGGACAAACCTCTATAAGCGGTGTTCTTAACTTGCTCGAGATTCGTGTCGAGTCACTAATGACCATCTATAAATTACTAGTCTTATCCTCGTTAACTGTTGTTATCTTTGGTTAGACTAATAATTTCGCGATCGATCTTGTATGAACTCTTCATACAGGATGCCCCACTCGCATGTCAACTACATGAATGAGTTGGATTACCTCATTTGTACTAATTACAAAGTGGACCGCATCCATGGTGTTACCAGAATGAGGTTTGCAATCTTATTCTTATACCATAGACTATTTAGGTTATAATCTTGAACTCAACCCAAATAGTGTCCACTACACTGATTTCAAGATAAATGTTATAACCTTGGAGCTTAGTTTATTGGATTTATAAAAGCAAGACTGTAATCTTATCAAAACAAATAACACTTTATTTAATTGATCAAAATTACACAAGTTTAGGGCAGAAATCCCAACACTTTCATAACTCAGGTTCCCATTACAGTGCAAGGCTCAAAACACCCACGTACCCGAATCTACTACAACAAATGAACTGCAGGGTGATAGTGGCAAGGCCACATCACCCCTAAAATTCCAAACGACCCAACCAATCAACCGGTCAACTTCCTTTTTTGTCTAAAGCTCAACATTCCCAAATCCTTATTAACTGTAACCACTCAAATCGTTGCATACTCTTACCCCCTGACGATAAGTATGTTACACCCCTAAGGTCTGGGATTCTGAGCTTCCTCCTCAAATCGATAGTGTTCGAGCTCTTCAAAGAAAACACCATAACTGCTAGCACTAAATCTTGAGTCAAGTAAACCCATTTGTAGACCTTCAACAGGCAAGAAGTAAAAGTGTTCACCTTACCGAGCTATACTGAGACTCAAACACCCTCTCCCAAGGAACCTCACTAAAAACCACGACTCCTCACTGACTACCATTGATCATGTTACTAACTTCGCCCTTGCTGAGACCATCGAGAACGGACCTTTAATCCCACGCGACCTCGAAAGAAATCACCTACCAGTTCCAAGAGCTTGCACTTGAATAGAGATATTGTCGGCGAACAATGAACCGAACCTGCTGTGACAATTCTCTTCCATCTGCAAGGCTAGCTTTACCCTCAACTCACAACATTGCTAGTACTTGCATTTGTTGGGATGTATGCCTAATCTCGTGAAGTTTGTAATATTTCATTGTTGTAAATAAATAAGAGTTATTTATTTGAACTTTGTGTCTCGCACATTTCATAAACTTAATCCAATAAACTAAGCTCCAAGGTCATTATATTATGAGAGAACTAGGAACTTGAACGGTGTGTAGTGGACACACGGGGAGGATCACGTTCGAGTTAATGACCCGAACGGTCTACAGTATACGAATAGGGTTGGAGACCTAATCCTGGATACGTTGTGGATGCGACCCACTTTGTATTAGATACAAACGAGGTGATCCAGCTCGTTCATGTGGTTGACATGCGATTCATGTGGTTGACATGCGAGTGGGGGCATCCTGTGCAATGAGATTGTACAAGACTGGACCGTGAATTATTAGACTTACTGATGTAACACCGTTAACAGTATCAGACTAATAAATTTGTAGATGACTATTATTGACTCGACCTTAATCCTGAGTGTGTTACGGACTCCTGTCTGCGGAGGTCTGTCCTTTGACTAGTACGGGTGAGGGTGGTCACAGTTACTCACCCAATATGCCTATCTTCATAGGGACAGAACCACGTGGGGAGCTGAGAACTTGACTACGTGAGATGGAATTCACTCGTTCCCGGTTTAGGGAAACTAGTGGGGTTGTTCCCTTAAGTGTTGTCTCTAGGGCTTGAACAACGGAGCCCCACCCTCTCACTGGCCCGAGAGGATTGTTGTTTATGGTTGGACCATACAACGTTGTTGTTCATTAGAGGAGCAGTGGGGACTTAAGGAGCAAGAGGTAGACACAGGGGTAAAACGGTAATTTGACCCAACTGTGACTACGAACAACCTGTGAAGGGTCGACTCACAGGCATTGGTTATACCGATGGACACAACTTGTCCTACAGTGATGAGAGTGCAGCTACGGGCTTTAGTGGTGAAGGGAAACGAAGTCTCCACAGCGGAAGCGATTGTGAATCGTGCGCTCTTGATTTAGTTACAATGAATAATTCAAGAACATACATAACAAGATTAAGCATAAAATCAGAATGGACAACAAGAATTTACCTTTGAAGAACTTTTCTTCAAGTGCTCCTCTCTCCCACGGTCACGATCTCAACAACAGGAACTCCAACGTGCGAAGACACGACCACCGGATCTTCTCCGTTGTTCTCTAGGTGAGGGAGGAAGGTGGGTTCCCTTTAGGAAAAGTGAGGTATTTTGTGAGAGAGATGTTGGTTGTCTTGGAACCTTTCCCACAACAACAAAATGCTAGGAATCACTTAGAATCACTTGACCTAGTTGCATCTCATGCAACCATATATATAGGAGAATGAGATGGAATTTTCCTACCCCTCCTTTATTCTCTCTTTAGTATATAGTTTATAAATGAATCTAATTCACATTAAAACTATATATTATATCAATTATATCATATATAATAGATATAACACCTCATGTATGAAATTGAACACTTCAATTTAATTCCTAACTTTATACCCTCAATATTACCATATTGAGCCAACGGAGGGATCTAATAAACCTACAATTCATGAGGTCCAATGATGTGAGATTAAGCGATCAAACTCTTTTGATCCAGCTTAATCAATATTCATTAACTACAAGTCACTCCACTATAGACTTGTAGTGCGCTCTCTCCTCACTTGTAGATATTATTGTGTCCATCGATATAGTCATTACCCATGAGTCGACCCTTCACGGGTTGTTCGTAATCACAAATGGGTCAAATTACCGTTTTACCCCCATGATTACCTCTTTGCTCCTTAAGAACCACCGATCCTCTAATGAACAACAAGTCTAAGGTCCTACCTTGACTCATACCTCATAGAGGCGGGGCCCGTTGTTCAAGACACGGAGTTAGTTCTTAAGGGAACAACCTATATAATTCCTCGATGAGAGGAATGAGTGAATTCTATCTTGCACGCTTAAGTTCCCGGCTACCTACGAGGTTCTCGTCCCGAGAAGGTAGGCTTATTGAGTCTGGCATGGCCACTCTCACCTATACTAGTCTAAGGACAAACCCCTATAAGCGGGAGTTCTTAACTTGCTCAGATTCAGTCGAGTCACTAATGACCATCTATAAATTACTAGTCTTATCCTGTACTTGGTGTTACACCGGTTAGACTAATAATTTCATGATCCAGATCTTGTATGAACTCTTCATACAAGATGCCCCACTCGCATGTCAACTACATGAATGAGTTGGATTACCTCATTTGTACTAATTACAAAGTGGGCGCATCCATGGTGTTACTGAATGAGGTTTCCAACCTTATTCTTATACCATAGACTATTTAGGTTATAATCTTGAACTCAACCCAAATAGTGTTCACTACACTGATTTCAAGATAAATGTTATAACCTTGGAGCTTAGTTTATTGGATTTATAAAAGCAAGACTGTAATCTTATCAAAACAAATAACACTTTATTTAATTGATCAAAATTACACAAGTTTAGGGCATAAATCCCAACAATCTCCCACTTGACCTAAAGCTTGTGGAGTACTAAACATTACAGTAATGTAAATACAATAAACTAGGGCATTTAAACTCCTCTGTACAAAATACTCCCACTTGCCCTAGTTGGGGAAGACTTGTAAACCTAGACCTTCTAGGTGACTCTCCAATACTTTAGCCGTGAGAGCCTTTGTAAAAGGATCAACAATGTTGTGCTTTGAGGCTATCTTCGTGACTATCACGTCTCCTCTATGCACGATCTCCCAGATGAGATGATACTTCCGCTCTATGTGCTTTCCCCTCTTGTGACTTTGGGGTTCCCTCGAATTTGCCACTGCACCACTGTTGTCGCAATACAACATGATGAGCAAAGTCATATTTGGAACAACTTCCAAATTTAACATGAATTTTCTTAACCAAACGTCCTCCTTAGCTGCTTCATAAGCTGCTACATATTCGGCCTCCATGGTGGAATCAGCGATGCATCCTTGCTGCTTGCGCTTCACCATACTCTGACTCCTCCGTTAAGAGTGAATACTGACCCTGATGTAGATTTTCGAGAATCTTTATCAGTCTGAAAGTCGGAATTCGTGTATCCTGTAAGGATCAAATCCTTAACCCCATACACAAGCATGTAGTTCCTTGTTCTCCAAGATACTTAAGGATTGTTTTAACATTGCCCCGGTGTTCAAGTCCTGGATTGGATTGATACCTACTTACCATCCCAACTGCAAAACAGATGTCAGGCCTAGTACACAACATGGCATACATCAGGCTCCCAACAGCTGAAGCATAAGGAATCTGTCTCATATCCTCAACTCCTTGAGGTCTCTTAGGACACTGTTCCTTAGACAAATGGATTCCATGTCTAAAAGGCAACAAGCCCTTTTTGGAATCTTGCATCTTAAACCTTGACAACACGTTGTCTATGTAAGATGCTTGAGACAAGGCTAGTGTTTTATTCTTGCGGTTCCTGACAATGCGGATCCCAAGAACAAAGCTGCGCATCATCACGCAAATCTTTCATTTGGAATCGTAGCTAGCCATTCCTTGATGTCGATGAAGATAACCTACATCATTCCCAATGAGTAGGATATCATCCACATAGAGAATCGGGAATGCGACGAGAACTATTGATGATTTTCTTGTAGACACAAGGTTCATCATCATTCTCAAGTCAAAACCATAAGATCTGATTGCCTCATCAAATCTTATATTCCAAGACCTAGAGGCTTGTTTCAGTCCATAAATTGACCTTTTAAGCCTGCAAACCTTTTGCTCTTGTCCTGGTTCAATGAACCCTTTGGGTTGGTCCATGTAGATATTTTCCTCAAGATTGCCATTCAAAAAGGTTGTCTTGACATCCATTTTCCATACCTCATAATCATAATATGCAGCAATGGCAAGAAGGATACGAATAGACTTTACCATAGCAACAGGTGAAAAGGTCTCCTCATAGTCAACCCCTTCAACCTGGGTATAACTCTTTGCTACTAGTCTAGCTTTAAAGGTTTGCACTTTTCCATCTACACCACGTTTTCTCTTATAGATCCACTTACAACCTATAGGTTTTACCCCATCAGGCTTATCTACAAGATCCCAAACAGAATTGAAGTACATCGACTCCATTTCTTGGTCCATGGCTATGACCCATTTGTCTTTGTCAACCATTGCTTGATTATAAGTCAATGGATCCTCGCAGTTGTCATCTGGTATAACAACTTGGGTTTCAACTAAACCCATGTAACGGTCAGGCTGTATTACAACCCTCCCACTACGTCGAGGCATACTCAACTCTTGAGATGGATTTTCTTGACTAGGCAAACTAGTATCAACAACTCTTGTTGACGTACTAGTATTTTTATTAGCAACCTTTGTTAATGTTCCGTCTAACTCACTCAACACTACTTTACTTTTTGGTTTGTGGTCCCTTATGTGGTCCTCCTCCAAGAAAGTGGCATTTGTCGACACAAAAACCTTATCTTCCTTAGGATCATAGAATAAACCACCTCTTGTTTCTTTTGGGTATCCTACGAATAGGCATAATTTTGAACGTGAATCTAACTTCTTTAGATTTGTCACAAGCACATGTGCCGGACAACCCCATATTCTGAAGTGACATAAACTACCTTTACGTCCTTTTCAGAGTTCAAAAGGTGTTTCAGAAACACTTTTGGAGGGCACATTATTCAAAATGTATACTCCAGTCTCCACTGCGTAACCCCAAAAGGAACTACGGAGATGAGCATAACTCATCATTGATCGAACCATGTCCAACAAGGTTCTATTTCTCATTTCCGATACACCGTTTTGTTGTGATGTGCCAGGAGCTGAGAGTTGGGATGTAATTCCACGTTCTATCATATAGTTCTGGAATTTTAAATCCATGTACTCTCCACCTCGATCCGATCGAAGTGTTTTAACAGTTTTATCTAATTGATTTTCAACCTCAGTCTTGAATTTCTTGAACTTTTCAAGTGCTTCAGACTTGTGGTGCATTAGGTAAATATGCCCAAATCTAGAATAATCATCTATAAAAGAGATGAAATATTCATATCCTCCCCTGGCTTTAACATTCATCGGACCACAAAAAGTCCAATGTATAAGCTCTGAGGGTCTTTAGCTCTATAACCTTTTCCACTAAAAGGTCTTTTAGTCATTTTGCCTTCTAGGCATGATTCACATCTTGTGACAAAGAATTTTCTTCTAACTCGTTTAGAAGTCCGTTCTTTACCAATCTCTCAATCCTATTGAGATTAATGTGACCTAATCTTAGATGCCAAAGATGAGCATTTTCTTTAGGAGAAATTTTACGTTTCTTGGTTTGTGCGTTTTATAGCTTTTAAATAATTCGATGTTCAAAACCATTTTGACCGAATTAGGCCTTAAAACATACAATCCATTTTCTAATGAAGCCAAGACATATTTCTAAACCTTTCATCAAAATAAACACTTTATTCATAGAAAAGGAAACAAAATACATTGTTCTATAAGGTAAGAAATGGAAATAAGGTTTCTAGTAAACTCTGGTATCACTAATATATTGTCCAACAATACATATTTCTTGCCAAATTAAAGCTTCATTGTGCCTCTCTGCTCACAAATGAGACGACTTCTCCATTTCCAACCCGGGCGTTATCTCTCCTCTGTCAGAGTATTCTTTGCCAGAAATCAATTTCTGAAAAGAAGAGCAAACATGATTAGTGGCGCCTGAATCAAGTATCCAAGTTGTTTTATCATTATCCACTAAACAAGCTTCTAGGCAAAGTAAATCATATTTACCTCATTTCTTCTTTTCTGCAATGTACTTCGGACAGTTCCGTTTCTAATGCCCGTCTTCGTTGTAGTGGAAACACTTTCCTTTGTCAGGAACGTCTTTGACTTTCTTGCCCTTCCAGGCGCGACTTTGTCGACTGTTTGCCTTTACCAACCTTTCTTCATGTTCTTTCTTCTTACCTCTCGGGTTAGAAGAAGATGAATCCATCGCTTTTTGTCCCGCAGGTCGAACCTGCGTGATAACTCCTCGGCAACATTTGCCTCACCTTTCGATCCCGAATTTTCATCAAAGACCGAAAGGTGCCGGAGTTCATTCGAAGGAGGTAAGATTAAAAGTAAGCTTGTTCATAACATCATTACTTCTAAATCTGCGAAAAACTATCTCGGAAGGGTTTCGAATATAAAGTGACTGGCTCGACTCATCGATGGAAGCACCATTCGACTTCGCGATGTTAAAGTGCACCATCATATCAAGGACATGATCCCAAACGGATGTACCCTCCGACATCCTCGAGTTGAATATGTACTTTAGGGCATTATATCGGGCTTGTGTGGTATTGTCCAAACATACCCTACACGTAATCCATGATTTCCTTGGTGGTAATCATGCCTCATGTTTCTTGGCTAATATATCGGACATACTTGCCAAATGTAGACCTTGGCCTTATCATTGGCCTTGATCCATCGATCATATACATCACGAACATTTAAGTGACGCATTCGAGCTTTGCACCCGAGGACACTCCCGGTTAGCACAAACTTGGATCATCCACTACCAAAATAGTGTTGAGTTTGTTTTTCCATGTCATCATATTCTCTCCAGCTTAACTTTTCCGCACTTTGATAAGGAAATTATAGAGCTAGACATTTTTGTTTGAAAATTTACAAACAAACTTGTATGAGTTTCTTGCTATAACTCTAATCCAATCATGTTTTAGCTAATTATCAAATGATTCCTAGGCCATTTATAATTTTCAATGATACTCCAAAGGTTTAGAATGTATGACACCGAAGGGTAATAAAAAACACTCCTCCTCTGGATCAAGACATTCTTGTCCAAAACCTAAGACCGAATAACTCTTATTCCCATAGGTTTTAGTTACCATTTTTCTGCCCGGATACATATACAACTTATGTACCCCGTGAGTGTAACCCTCTGTCTTTAGATCCCAGAGTCTCGATCCAATAAAATCCGCCGAAAGGAGGACTAGATTGAAAAATAGTCTAAGGAAATATTTATCTCTTTCGGGTGTCTACTGTGTTTGATCCCTTATGATCAAGCCCTCCGGAAGGGATCTATGCAGTCGAGCCAAACTAGCGGTGTGACCATAGTGGTCTAACGGTGTAAACCGACAAAGAGAAATCTGTAGGTTTTGTTTTCACTAAACTCGCTCCCCACTCACTATAAGTATCCTCTCCATTCACCTTGATATTGACTCATACAAACACCATCTCGGGAGGAGACGCTCCGCTTGCGCCACGAGGCCAAGTATGAGTCTCACGGTGTGAACTTCTCGGAGATAGCGTAGGTGGAAAAATATGTATCTCATACACTTTTTCCTCCCACTGAATACTTTAAAGTTTATAGGAATCTTACTTATGCTGAAACCCCGGCTAATGGTTTTACCTAACTCTATCAATATAACTCTTATATTGATAATCAACATAACTCTTATATTGATTTTATCCTAAGTTTGTTAATATAACTCCTTATATTAAACCTAGGATTTCTAGTTTATTAACCCCTTAATAAACCCGTTGACGCTACTGTAATTTATAAGACTCTCTGATTAAATTTCACTCCCAGGTCAATTTCCAGGTAGGGGTGTTCAGTTTTTGTCAGCTTAAATACCCCAGCCTAGACTGAACTTTCCTTAGACAGAGTTCCTCTTTTAATCATAGCTTATAAATTACTTGGTTCCTAATTCTAATCTAATTAGAATTAGATAACCTAAGGTCTATTATTTCCACGTTCTAAACACTTTAAAACTAATAATTAACCTTAGGTGACATGCATACTATGTTATAGTGCTTGATCATCCATCACATGAATAATAAGACATTCATAGAATATCCATCTCAAGAAAAATAATGCATGTCAATGCTGTCCAAAAATTAATATAACAACCTTATATTAATTAATCATGCAAACTATATAATATAACTTCTTATATTATAATGATGCATGAAAATGCTTAACCTAAGGTGGGATTTCTAAAATACAAGCATACATTATGCATGACAATAATTACACAACAATTGCATAATTAAAATAGCAAAAATTAGACCAATTTTGGCACCCTAGAAATAATTTTAATTAATATAATCTAATTATATTAATTAAAAATAAATATATTAAATATAAAACATTTTTATAATTAATATATATAATAAAATTTCAGTTTCTGCACGTTGCTCCTCGCGTGAAACGTATCTGGCGTTGCAACGCTGATAGCAGCGTTGCAACGTTGCTCCTTGTCGTTTTCTGCCGAGCGTTGCGCAACGCCACAACGTTGCAACGCTAGAGGCTGCGTTGCAACGCTGCCTCCTGTGCGCGCCTTCTCCCGCAAGCGCAACGTTGCAACACCGATGAACAGCGTTGCAACGCTGCACACAGACAACAACTTAGAATCTCCATTCCTTGCTCGTTTTCACTCCGATCTTCTCAGCAACCGCTTTGCCTCGATCGACACGGACTTACAGACTCGATTTATAATTAAAATTGCCCAAAACACCAGGCCCTTACATTGAACGATTCAATGGAAATTGTAAATCTAAGTGCCAAAATTTAAAACATTTAATTTTGCAAAACCGTTCATACATCTCATGCAAAAACAATAAATCCCACCTTGTTCTTGAAAATTCCAGAACATAAATCAAGAACACATTTGGGCTCTGATACCAATTGAAGGGAATCGAAGTCCCCGCAGCGGAAGCGATTGTGAATCGCGCGCTTTTGATTTAGTTACAATGAATAATTCAAGAACATACATAACAAGATTAAGCATAAAATCAGAATGGACAGCAAGAATTTACCTTTGAAGAACTTTTCTTCGAGTGCTCCTCTCTCTCACGGTCACGATCTCAAAGAATGTGAACTCCAACGTGCGAAGACACGACCACCGGATCTTCTCCGTTGTTCTCTAGGTGAGGGAGGAAGGTGGGTTCCCTTTAGGAAAAGTGAGGTGTTTTGTGAAAGAGATGTTGGTTGTCTTGGAACCTTTCCAACAACAACAAAATGCTAGGAATCACTTAGAATCACTTGACCTAGTTGCATCTCATGCAACCATATATATAGGGGAATGAGATAGAATTGACCATCCTACCCCTCCTTTATTCTCTCTTTAGTATATAGTTTATATATGAATCTAATTCACATTAAAACTATATATTATATCAATTATATCATATATAATAGATATAACACCTCATGTATGAAATTGAACACTTCAATAGAATTCCTAACTTTATACCCTCAATATTACCATATTGAGCCAACGGAGGGATCTAATGAACCTACAATTTCATGAGGTCCAATGATGTGAGATTAACTGATCAAACTCTTTTGATCCAGTTAATCAATATTCATTAACTACAAGTCACTCCACTATAGACTTGTAGCTGCACTCTCCTCACTGTAGATATTATTGTGTCCACTGATATAGTCATTACCCATGAGTCGACCCTTCACGGGTTGTTCGTAATCACGGTTGGGTCAAATTACCGTTTTATCCTCGTGATTACCTCTTTGCTCCTTAAGCACCACTGATCCTCTAATGAACAACAAGTCTAAGGTCCTACCTTAGACTCATACCCTCATAGAGGGCGGGGCCCCGTTGTTCAAGACACGAGTCGGTTCTTAAGGAAAAACCTATCTAATTCCTCGGTGAGAGGAATGAGTGAATTCCATCTTGCACATTAAGTTCCTAACTACCTCACGAGGTTACGTCACCCGAGAAGGTAGGCTTATTGAGCCTGGCTACAGGCCACTCTCACCCATACTAGTCTAAGGACAAACCCCTATAAGCGAGGAGTTCTTAACTTGCTCGGGATTCGTGTCGAGTCACTAATGACCATCTATAAATTACTAGTCTTATCCTCGTTAACGGTGTTACATCTGGTTTAGACTAATAATTTCATGATCCATCTTGTATGAACTCTTCATACAGATGCCCCCACTCGCATGTCAACTACATGAATGAGTTGGATTACCTCATTTGTACTAATTACAAAGTGGGCCACATCCATGGTGTTACCAGAATGAGGTTTCCAACCTTATTCTTATACCATAGACTATTTAGGTTATAATCTTGAACTCAACCCAAATAGTGTCCACTACACTAATTTCAAGATAAATGTTATAACCTTGGAGCGTAGTTTATTGGATTTATAAAAGCAAGACTGTAATCTTATCAAAACAAATAACACTTTATTTAATTGATTAAAATTACACAAGTTTAGGGCATAAATCCCAACAAGTGGAGTGTTACCGTAGCTAATGAATGTTGAATAATCGGGTCAAAGAGTTTGACAGGTTAGTCTCGGATCATTGGAGCTCGTCATTTGTAGGTCCATTAGATCCCTCGGTTGGCTCAAATTGGACAAATTGAGGGTTTAAAGTTTGGTGTGAATCTGAAGTGTTCAAATTCATTATTTGGGTATTTATGTCATTTATATGTGATATAGATGACATAATATATAGTTTGATGTGAATGAGATTCATAATAAACTATAGTATAGCCTAATTGATTAATTAGTGCTAATTGGAGAAATTGAATTGAGAGAAATTAAATTGAATATGATTGAATTTAAAATTCCACAATTATGCAAATGAGATTTGTATAATAAGGTATGAGATACCTTATATTATGTGTGTCACACCCCCTCCCGAACCTCCTGCTAACTTAGCCCGGAAAGAGGCATGAAGCCAACAGTTATTGTTTACCTCTTAACAATATCTGATGACCCTGTCTACCTGATAAACATACTATGCTTGTATATGGTAAACTTTAACATCACACAGCGGAAACTTGATAACTACTAAACATACATAGGGAGAAACATTTCTTAAGTCTCCCATTTGGAAACTTAAACGAGCAATAGCATCACAATCCAGAACATGCCAACCCACTGTTTATACAACCTCTTATGTACAAACAACTATAACTACACAACGACTTGCTATACAACACCAGCCACGTACAAAATACCACCTTATGAAACTTCCAGCAGACTATGGCAGGATGTTAGGTACCAGGAGCTCGATCTCTACCTGAAAATGTTTGAAAACAATGAAAGAATGAGCTAAAAAGCTCAGTGAGTGTCTATCTTTAAAACATTATAAGCTCACAGGTGAATCATAATAATGACAGATTATAAGTAGAAAATAGCTTAACATCTATTTGTAAACATAAACAAACCATGCTTCCAATTTACAGGTTTAAGTCACCACTTATGCATAGCACACAACTCGATATGTGCAATCATATCGAGGGTAGATAGATCAATAATATAGAAGCTCATAACAATAAAACACATGACATGATACCACATCAAACCATAGAGGTGGTAGAGTTACATTTATACCAATAAGGTTCATGCCTCTCTCTCACGTGCACGTGGAATACCTTTAGTCGTTTGGTTTTCCTAATACCTTCTCTATGTCCTTCAAGATATTAAGGTAAAATCATTTACTACCCGAATACCTTCTCATTGTCCTTCAAGTATTAAGGTAAAACCATTTACTACCCGAATACCTTCTCATTGTCCTTCAAATCGGGATATCATGATTCATTTCCCCACAAGTACCTTCTCGATGTGTCCTTCATGATTAGGGGTTAACCACAAACAAGAGCATAATTTGTTTACCATGGAAATCACGTCTTTATAATACATACTCTCATAATTTAGGTTCCATACTTGCATTTATGGTTACATATTAATTCAAAACATGCTTATGTTCCATCATGAACTTATGTTAGAAAACTCCATGAAGCTATACATAATCAGTTAAAACAGGATGTAATTATCAACACTTATGTTCTTGAAGAAAAACATAGGTCAAACATAGTTCTAAAATAGAGTCACTCACAATATTAGAATTAGAACCTTGGCTTGTAAACTTGACCTATTTGCTCTTGGCCTGTCAAACAAACCAACTCAACCATTAGAACCTCGAGCTCATGATTTTTGACCTTAAAACTACAAGAAAACACACTTTCAAATTTCTAGCATTTTCAGATTTTCTGCCCTGTTTTCAGACAGCCATAACTTCTTCATTACTTATCCAAAAATAATGTAATTTATACCAAACTCTTCCTTTTTGAACCCGCTAAAAATTATATGAAGACATGAAATTGAAATTCCAAACGGATTTATTCAGAAATACCACGAAAGCTACTTTCCTCAAAACAGACTTCTGCTGTTTCCAGATTCAGATTTCCTGCTGCACAACAAATTTAACCTGATATTTAAAACATCGTCTAGACATTTTCTACTCACGATTTCTTCACGAAAGTTGTAGGAAATTCAATAAGATTTCGAACCATATCAATTAGAGCTTCTAACTCCAAGTATACAAATCAAAACAACCAAAACACCAGAGACTTCCCGGATTTGACAGCAAACTTCTGTCTTCTGCCTTCCTCTTAACAAAACAGTAACTTAACATAAGAATTTGCTCGAGCTTCCTTCATGAACTTTGCTTAAAAATGAGTTAGCTTTCAGGAAAAGAAAACTTCAACACTTACCTCTTCTTGTAGAGCTTGAGAAGATCAAAACAGCAGAACTGGTCTGAGTTGATCACCTTGCTGCAATAATAATTGCCTTGAGTTCTTCTCCTTTCTTCTGCAACTCCAGCTCCAAAATCAGAGCTTTTCTCCTTCTTCTTCTCCCTTGAACTTCAACTCACGAAGCTCACAACTTCCTTTTGGTAAATGTAGAAGAAAATGGAGAAGATAAAGTCATTTTAAAAAGCAAACGGTGGAGGAAAAGACAAATTTGTCTTTTTCCCCTTTTGCTTTTTACTTTTTCTTTTCTTTTTCTTTTTCCTTTTCTTTATCCCTTTCTTTCTTTTCTTTTCTTTTCTTTTCTTCTCTTAACAAAACAAAACTTAATATATTAAACATTTGTTTCATTTCCTTTTCTTCTTTTGTCTTAAAGCAAACCAAACCAAAATGGTTTAAGCTTTTCCTTCCTTGTTTTCCTTTTGTCTTTCACTTCATTTCTTCTTTCCTTTTGTTGTTTTTTTTAATAAGGAACTTCCAAAGAAAGATCTTGGGTTTACAATGTGATATGCAAATATGATTTGCATATCATATGGTTGTGGTAAAATTGTGATTTGGTGGAGGTTTTAACTCCATCACACACTAGTATTTAAAGGTTTTGCAAGAAGCTTTTCATAAGCCATTTGCCATTTTTTGGATTTTCATCCAAAGAGAACAAAGTTACTTCTCTCATTCTCTCTCAATTCTCTCTAGAATTCTCCTCACCCAAAATCAAAGGGAGTCCTACATACTCTCCCTCAACCTCCCGAGAACAACCGAGAAGACATTTTGGAAGTGTCTCCCTGTTCGGTTCGAGGATCGAGTTCGTAGAGATCGTGACTGGAGAAAGAAAGCTTTGAAGAAGAGTTCTTCAACAAGTAAGTAACGCGTTTCTTACTATTTTTTCTTCTCTTTATGCATGTTTAGCCTAGAATTAAAGTAGTTTAATTCAATTTTAAGATAAGTATTACAGAACGAAACAACGACGTTTCACAACGTCTTCCGCTGCGAGAATTCCAAATCCCTTCAATTGGTATCAGAACCAATCGTTGCTCTTCGTTGTGTATTCTATGATATCTTAAAATTAGGTGGGTAACATTAATTTTCATGAGATGATTGTTAATGGTTTGTGTTTTTGGATTTTTTCGGTTTTTGACACTTAGTTTAGCTTTACATTAAAGGTGATGAGATCAATGTAAAGGCCTGGTATTTTGGGCATTTTTTAAAATATAAATCGAGTCTGTAAGTTTGTGTCATTCGTGGCATGAGATGCTGTGAAGAAATCGGAGCGGAATCGAGCAAAAAATGACGAAGAACAACAAAGAAGTTTGTTGTTCTGTCGACGACGTTGAGACGTTGTACTTCGGCCTCTCAATGATGTCCGTGCAGATCCAGGCGGTGTTGCAGGCCAGTGTTGCAACGATGGGTGTAGCATCATCGTTGCAACGCTGAGGCATTGGGCGCGCGAGGTGCAACGCTGAACGCTGCAGCGTTGCAACGCTGGCCACGACATTGAAGCGTTGCCCGTAGTGGGCAGTTCCAACGAGGTGATCGTGTAGTTAGTGGCAAAGTGGGACTGAGGGCAGCGATTCGAGCCTGGCTTGACGCAACTGCCGGTTTTATTTTTTTAATTCTTTTTCTTTTGTAAAATTAATTTTATTTAATTTATTTTTAATTAATATTAATATATTTTTATATTAATGTTAATTAATTAAATTAATGTCCCTAGGGTGCCAAAAATCGGTCCAATTATGCTATTTATTAAATTATGCAATTATTGTATGATTTATTTTTCTATGTGCATAATGTATGTCATATAGATTAAAATCTCACCTTAGGTTAAACATTTCATGCATCATATTTATGTTATAAGAGTTATAATATATAGTATGCATGATAGGATTATATTATAAGAGTTATAATATAATGTTTGCATGTTTTAATTTAATTAATATAAGAATTATATTTCTTAAGCATAGACGTGCATTTTATACATGAGATATATGTATGTTATATAGTAATTTAAGTATTCATGTAATGAATGATCAAGCACAATAACATAGAAATGCATGTAACCTAAGTTAATTATTAGTTTTAAATGGTTTAGAACTTGAATAATTAGACTTAGGTTTTCTAGTTCTAATAAGATTAGAATTAGGAAATCAATATGACTTATGAATGGTGACTAATTAGTAGCTCTGTCTAAGGAAGGTTCTGTTTAAAGCTAGGGTATTTAAGCTGATGCTTGGCGGAACACCCCTACCTGGGAACTGACCTGGGAGTGAATTTGGTCCGAAGATTCATAGGTTATATTCTCGTGAGTGTCGTTAATTAATAGTTAATTAATTTACTCACATAGACCTAAGTTAATAATGTGATTATAGACATAGGCTAATCCAATATAAGAGTTATATTGGTAGACTTAGGTAAATTTTAATCGGTTTATCTAGGTCAATCCCGATTATTTTAAAGTGCTAAGTGGGAGGAAATAAAATGTATGAGATACATTTAATTTTTCATCCATAAATCTTCGTTAAGTTCACACCGTAAGATCCATACTCGGCCTCGTGGCGCAAATGGAAGTTAGTCGGTGATAATGCTCCTTTAGCTTCCGATAAGTTAGTCGGTGATAATTTTCAAACGTGGAAAGACAATTTTGACACGATTTTGGTAAATGACGACCTAGAGTTCGCGCTCACTGAGGAGGGTCCTCAGGTGCCCGGTCCAACAGTCCTATTTAACGATCTACAAACCTTCTAGTCTTTGGTGCAAATCAAGAGACAGGAAGTAAAGGCAAGTGTTTCCTTTAGATCTTTTCACAGGAGTTCGACCTCTAGGACAAGGTTTGTAGATTCTTCAGGCCCAAAAGGGAAGAAGAAGAAGTTGAAGGAGGTAAGGATTAACCGCGCTGCAGGCCTAAAGGGCAAAGAGATCAAGGAAGTTGCAAGAAAGTGTTTCTACTGCAACAGGGACGACCACCTGAAAAGGAGTTGTCTCAAGTTCCTTGTCGAAAAGAAGAAGGCAGGTAAATGTGATTTACTTGTTACTGAAACTTGCTTAGTGGAGAGTAATGACTCTGTCTGGATATTGGATTCAGGCGCCACTAACCATGTTTGCTCTTCTTTTCAAGGATTAAGTTCCTGGCAACGAATGTAAGAGGGTGAGATAACACTCAGGGTTGGATCCGGAGAAGTTGTCTCAGCTGCAACAATTGACACGGTGAAGTTGTTCTTTGGCGAGAAGTACTTATTATTGGATAATATGTACATAGTTCCTGAAGGGATACGATTCCCGAAACGGAAGCGATTGTTAATCGTGTGCTCTTAATTTAGTTACATGGATTACAATCGAGAACTAATCTAACTAGATTAAGCATGCATTTCTACAAGATGGACAACAAGAAATTATACCTTTGAAGAACTCTTTCTTCAAGTGCTCCTTCTCCCACGATCACGATCTCAGCAACTTGAATGGAACTCGAACCCGAACGATCACGGACACTACCACCGGATCTTCTTCGTTGTTCTCTAGGTGAGGGAGGAAAGTGAGTTCCTTTAGGATGAGGTGTGAGGTTGTGAGAGAGATTTTGTGTGTGGAACTCTTCCCAACACAAGTATTGTTGGGATTTATGCCCTGAACTTGTGTAATTTTGATCAATTAAATAAAGTGTTATTTGTTTTGATAAGATTACAGTCTTGCTTTTATAAATGCAATAAACTAAGCTCCAAGGTTATAACATTTATCTTGAAATCAGTGTAGTGGGCACTATTTGGGTTGATTTCAAGATTATAACCTAAATAGTCTATGGTATAAGAATAAGGTTGGAAACCTCATTCTGGTAACACCATGGATGCGACCCATTTTGTAATTAGTACAAATGAGGTAATCCAACTCATTCATGCAGTTGACATGCAAGTGGGGGCATCATGTATGAAGAGTTCATACAAGATTGGATCGCAAATTATTAGTCTAACCAGTATAACACCGTTAACAAGATAAAACTAGTAATTTATAGATGGCCATTAGTGACTCGACCTGAATCTGAGCAAGTTAAGAACTCCTGCTTATAGGGGTTTGTCCTTAGACTAGTATGGGTGAGAGTGGCACATGGCCGACTCAATAAGCCTACCTTCTCTCAGGGATGGAACCTCGTAGGTAGTGGAAACTTAATCGTGCAAGATGGAATTCACTCATTCCTCTGCGAGGAATTAGATAGGTTGTTCCCTTAGAAGCGACTCGTGTCTTGAACAGCGGTGTCCCTCTCTGAGGGTATGAGTCTAAGGTAGGACCTTAGACTTGTTGTTCATTAGAGGATCAGTGGTGCTTAAGGAGCAAAGAGGTAATCACAGGGGTAAAACGGTAATTTGACCTAGTCGTGATTACGAACAACCTGTGAAGGGTCGACTCATAGGTAATGATTATATCAGTGGACACAATATAATCTGACAGTGAGAAAGTGCAGCTACAAGTCTATAGTGGAGTGACTTGTAAATGAATATTGATTAATTGGATCAAAAGAGTTTGATCGATTAATCTCACATCATTGGAGCTCATGAACTGTAGGTCTATTAGGTCACTCCATTGGCTCAACATGGTAATATTGAGGGTATAAAGTTAGGAATGAAATTGAAGTGTTCAATTTCATATATAAGGTGTTATATCAAATATATGTGATATAATATATAGTTTTAATGTGAATTAGATTCATATATAAACTATATACTAAAGAGAGATTAAAGGAGGGGTAGGATGGTCATTTCCAGCCCATTTCTTTATATATATGGTTGCATGAGATGCAACTAAAAAAAAAGACATTCTAAGTGATTCCTAGCTTTTTGTTGTTGTTGGAAAAGTTCCAAAACAACAAACATCTCTCTCACAAAACACCTCAATATTCCTAAAGGGAACTCACCTTCCTCCCTCACCTAGAGAACAATGGAGAAGATCCGGTGGTAGTGTCGGTGTTCGTACGAGTTCATATTGCTGAGATCGTGATCGTGGGAGAGAGGAGCACTCGAAGAAAGGTTCTTCAAAGGTACATTCTTGTTGTCCATTATGTTTTGCATGTTTAATCTATGTTTTATGTTCTTGAATTAATCGCTGTAACTAAATCAAGAGCGCGTGATTCACAATCAATTCCGCTACGGGGATTTCGATTCCCTTCAAGTATGCGATACTTTTAGGGCTTCACAAAAAGCTCTTAGCAAAGTTGCATCTCATGTAACTATATATAGGGAAATAAGATGGAAATTATCATCTTATCCCTTCTTTATTCTCTCATTAGTATATAGTCAACATGTGAATCTAATTCACATTAAAACTATATATTATATCACATATATTTGATATAACACCTTATATATGAAATTGAACACTTCAATTTCATTCCTAACTTTATACCCTCAATATTACCATGTTGAGCCAATGGAGTGACCTAATAGACCTACAGTTCATGAGCTCCAATGATGTGAGATTAACTGATCAAACTCTTTTGATCCAATTAATCAATATTCATTAATTACAAGTCACTCCACTATAGACTTATAGCTGCACTCTCCTCACTGTAGATTATATTGTGTCCACTGATATAATCATTACCTATGAGTCGACCCTTCACAGGTTGTTCGTAATCACGACTAGGTCAAATTACCGTTTTACCCCTGTGATTACCTCTCTGTTCCTTAAGCACCACTGATCCTCTAATGAACAACAAGTCCAAGGTCCTACCATAGACTCGTACCCTCTTAGAGGGGCGGGGCCCCGTTGTTTCAAGACCTGAAGTCAATTCTTAAGGGAACAACCTATCTAATTCCTAAGTGTAGGAATGAGTGAATTCCATCTTGTATAGTTAAGTCCCCACCTACCTACGAGGTTCTGTCCCTGAGAAGGTAGGCTTATTGAGTCGGCTACAGGACACACCCATACTAGTCTAAGGACAAACCCCTGTAAGCAGGAGTTCTTAACTTACTTAGGATTCAGGTCGAGTCACTAATGACCATCTATAAATTATAAGTCTTATCCTCATTAACGGTGTTATCTTTCGTTAGACTAATAATTTGCAGTCCGGTCTTGTATGAACTCTTCATACAGGATTCCCCCACTCGCATGTCAACCACATGAATGAGTTGGATTACCTCATTTGTACTAATTACAAAGTGAGCCGCATCCATGGTGTTACCAGAATAAGGTTTCCAACCTTATTCTTATACCATAGACCATTTAGGTTATAATCTTGAACACAATCCAAATAGTGTCCACTACACTGATGTTCAAGATACATTATAACCTTGGAGCTTAGTTTATTGGATTTATAAAGAAAGAATATAATTTTATCAAAAACAAATAACTCTTTATTTATTTGAACAAAATTACACAAGTTTAGGGCATAAATCCCAACAGTTCCAGGGTTTACTAGAAACCTAGTTTCTATTTCCTGCCTATTAGAACAAAATATTTTTGTTTCTTGCATGAGTAATAAAGCGTTTATTTCTCAAAATGAAAATTTGTTATGTTCTGCTTCACTTGAGAGTAATTTGTATGTTTTAAAACCTAACTCGATCATAAGTGTTTTGAATACTGAATTGTTTAAAACAGAAGAAACGCGAACTAAAAGAGTAAAAATTTCTCCAAAACAAAGTTCCCATCTTTGGTATCTAAGGTTAGGCCACATAAATCTCAATAGGATTGAGAGACTAGTGAAGAGTGGACTTCTAAGCGAGTTGGAAGAAAACTCTTTACCGGTTTGTGAGTCATGCCTTGAAGGCAAAATGACCAAACGTCCTTTTAGTGGAAAAGGATATAGAGCCAAACAACCTTTGGAGCTTATACATTCTGACCTCTGTGGTCCGATGAATGTTAAAGCACGAGGAGGTTACGAATACTTTGTATCTTTTATAGATGACTATTCGAGATATGGGTACATTTACCTAATGCATAGGAAGTCTGAAACTCTTGAAAAGTTCAAGGAGTTCAAGACTGAGGTTGAGAATCTGTTAGGTAAAACTATTAAAACACTTCGATCGGATCGAGGTGGAGAGTACATGGACACTGAATTCCTTGACTATATGATAGAACATGGAATTACGACCAAACTCTCAGCACCTGGTATGCCACAGCAGAATGGTGTATAGGAGAGGAGAAACAGAACCCTGTTGGACATGGTTCGATCGATGATGAGCTATGCTCGTCCCCCTGATTCTTTTTGGGGTTACGCAGTGGAGACTGCGGTATACATTTTGAACACAGTTTCGTCGAAAAGTGTTTGTAAAACACCTTTCGAACTCTGGCATAGTCTTAAAACCTGTTTACGACATTTCAGAATTTGGGGATGTCCGACCCATGTGCTGGTGTCAAACACGAAGAAGTTGGAACCCCGTTCAAAGTTGTGCCTCTTTGTAGGTTACCCAAAAGAGACTAGGGGTGGTCTGTTTTACGATCCTAAGGATAATAGGGTGCTTGTGTCGACAAACACCACATTGCTTGAGGAAGACCACATCAGGGATCACTTACCAAGGAGTAAGATTGGGTTAAACGAAATGGGCAGTTCATCAACAAGAGTTGCTGATGGGGCTAGTACGTCAACAAGTGTTTTTGAACCTAGCACGTCTAGTCAAGTCCGTTCTCAAGAGTTGAGAATGCCTCGACGCGGTGGGAGGGTTGTAAGACAACCTGAACATTACATGAGTTTGGCTGAAACCCAAGTCGTCACCCCTGATGATGACAACGAGGATTCATTGACCTATGATCAGACAATGACAGACGTTGACAAAGACGAATGGATTAAAGCTATGGACCAGGAAATGAAGTCGATGTATTTCAATTCCGTCTGGGAGCTTGTGGACCAATCGGATGGGGTTAAACCTATTGGTTGCAAATGGATCTACAAGCGTAAACGCCTAGATGGAAAGGTGCAGACCTTCAAAGCTAGACTAGTGGCAAAGGGTTTTACCCATGTTGAAAGGGTTGACTATAAGGAAACCTTTTCTCTTGTTGTCATGGTAAAGTCTATCAGAATTCTTCTAGCCATTGTCACATATTATGACTATGAGGTATGACAGATGGATGTCAAGACCGCCTTTCTGAATGACAACCTTGATGAGACCATCTACATGAACCAACCCAAGGGGTTCATTACCCAAGGCCAAGAGCAAAAGGTTTGCCGGCTTTAAAGGTCTATTTATGGACTGAAACAAGTCTCGAGGTCTTGGAATATAAGGTTTGATGAGGCGATCAAATCTTATGGCTTTGATCAAAGTGTTGACGAACCTTGTGTTTACAAGAAAGTCGTTAACAATACTGTCGCGTTTCTGATATTGTATGTGGATGATATCCTGCTCATTGGGAATGAGGTAGGGCTTCTTATTGACATTAAGGAATGGTTGGCTTCGCAATTCCAAATGAAAGATTTGGGAGAGACACAATATGTTCTAGGTATCCAGATAATTCGGAACCGGAAGAACGGAATGCTAGCAATGTCTCAAGCATCTTACATTGACAAGATGTTGTCTAGGTATAAGATGCAGAACTCCAAGAAGGGTTTGTTGCCTTTCAGGCATGGAATTCACCTGTCTAAGGATCAATGTCCTAAGACACCTCAAGAGGTTGAGGATATTAGAAGAATCCCCTATGCTTCAACTGTAGGGAGCCTGATGTATGCCATGCTGTGTATTAGATCACTGGACAACCGTAAAGGCAATCCTGAAGTATCTTAGGAGAACGAGGAACTACAACCTTGTGTATGGAAGCGGGGATTTTATCCTTACGGGATACACAGACTCTGACTTTCAGAACGATAAGGATTCTAGGAAATCCATTTTGGGGTCAACCTTCATTCTGAATGGAGGAGCTGTAGTATGGTGAAACATCAAGCAGGGATGCATCGCTGATTCCACGATGGAAGCCGAGTATGTTGTGGCTTGTGAAGCTGCAAAGGAAGCTGTTTGGCTCAGGAAGTTCATGCTGGATTTGGAAGTTGTTCCAAATATGAACTTTCCAGTGACCTTGTTTTGTGACAACAGTGGTGCAGTAGCCAACTCGGGAGAACCTCGGAGTCATAAGAGGGACAAACACATTGAGCGTAAGTATCACCTGATACGGGAGATTGTGTAATGCGGAGACGTGACAGTCACGCAGATAGCGTCGGAGCACAACGTTGCTGATCCATTTACAAAGGCCCTCACGGCTAAGGTGTTTGAGGGTCACCTAATTATAGGTCTTCGAGTGCTTCCTGACTAGGGTAAGTGGGAGTATTGTAAAGGGGTATTCAATTCCCTAGTTTATTGTATTCCTTTATTGTATTACTGTACATTTGAGAAATGTATTATGTACTCCACTAGCTAGTTCAAGTGGGAGTTTGTTGGGATGTATGCCCTATCTCGTGAAGTTTGTAATATTTCATTGTTCTAAATACATAAGAGTTATTTATTCGAACTTTGTGTCTCGCATATTTCATAAACTTAATCCAATAAACTAAGCTCTGTGTAAACCCGATCTCTTTGGAACTTCCTTACTAACAAACAACAAAAAGAAAGAAGAAATGAATGTTTAAAACTTGGTTTCCCATGTTTTAAAAAGAAAAGTAATGAAGTGAAAGACAAAAGGAAAACAAGGAAGAAAAAATTTAAACCATTTTTGGTTTGGTTTGCTTTAAAAGATAAAAGAAGAAAAGAAAATGAAACAAATGTAAATCATGTTAAGTTTTGTTTTGTAAAGAAAAGAAAAGAAAGAAGAAGATAAAGGAAAGGAAAGAAAAGGAAAAAGAAATGAAAAAGGAAAAAGCAAAAAGAGCAAAAGGACAAAACACCTTATTGGTTTTGTCCTCCACCGCCAATACTTTTTTTAAAAGGGTTTTCTCTCCATTTTCTTCTCTATCTTTACAAACCAAGCTGAAGTTTCGTGCGAGAAGGAGAAAGGAAGAAGAAGAAGCCATTTTTTTCGTGATTTTGGTGCTGGAGTTGCAGAAGAAAGGAGGAGAACTCAAGGAAGTTAATATTGCAGCAAGGAGATCAACTCAGACCAGTCCTGATCTTTTGATCTTCTCGAGCTCCACAGGAAGAGGTAAGAGCTGAGGCTTAGTTTTCTTGAAAGCTAACTCATTTTTAAACAAAGTTTATGAAGGAAGCTTGAGCAAATTCTTATGTTAAGTTACTGTTTTGTTAAGAGGAAGGCGGAAAGTAAGTTTCTTCACAAATCCGAGAAGTCTATGATATTTTGGTTATTCCGATCTGTATACTTGGATTTAGAAGCTCTCAAAGGTATGGTTCGAAAGCTTATTGAATTTCCTACAAGTTTCGTGAAGGAACCGTGAGAAGAAAATTATTGGAAGATGTTGTAATCATCAGGTTAAGTTTCAGGTTGCAGTGAGGAAATTAAATCGGAAAAAGAAAGAGG
This sequence comes from Trichosanthes cucumerina, assembly GCA_036507285.1. Classification (NCBI taxonomy): domain Eukaryota; kingdom Viridiplantae; phylum Streptophyta; class Magnoliopsida; order Cucurbitales; family Cucurbitaceae; genus Trichosanthes; species Trichosanthes cucumerina. The sequence goes on from CM071838.1 coordinate 15,856,912, forward strand.
GGTCATTTTAGGGTTTAAGCTATTGAGGTATTTTCGAACAAATCTGTTAGGAATCTCATTTTCATGTCTTCATACGACATTTATAGGGTTCAAAAAGGAAGAGTTTGGTATAAATTACATTAATTTTGGATAAGTAATGAAGAAGTTATGGCTGTCTGAAAACAGGCGAAAAATCAAAAATGCTTTGGAAAATTTGAAAGTGTGTTTTCTTGTAGTTTTAAGGTTAAAAGCATGAGCTCGAGGTTCTAATGGTTGATTTGGTTTATTTGACAGGCCAAGAGGAGATAGGTCGAGTGTACGGGCTAAGATTCTAGTTCTAACACTTGTGAGTGATTAAACGAACTTCAAAATGAACCAAATGCTTGAAATATGCTTATATGCTTTAAGAAATGCAAGTTTTGCTAGAATGAATTGTTTCAAAGCTTGTGTTTTATTTTTGAACACATGTCTATGAGTATTCTTGTTTTCCTAGAAATGCTTCAAGTGTTCATTGTGACCCTAAAAGTCTTTATAAAATTTATACATGAGCATATGTCCAATGGTTGCCAAAATTTATGGAAATGTTATGATTTCAAGCAAGCATGTACTAGCAAGTATGTTTTAAAGATTTCGAGTTTATGAACAAATTGAGTAAGCTTGAGTTTTATGAAAGAAAGATAAGCAGGCATGTTCAAATGTTTTCATGTGATCTTCTGAGATATTTAGCCCGAGGCTTTATGGTACCGTGTGCACACAGGTCATTTATGTTGTCGACGTTGAGTGAACTCCATGACAACAGCGTTGTCGTGAGTGCTGGGCGGGCCCCACTACGACAAAGACGATGGGAGTGCTGGGCGGGCCCCACTACATCGTAGAAATAACGTAGATTGTGACATGTTTTAAAAAGAGTTTATATCATTTACATGCCTTACGAGATTTTAACGATATACTTGTTGGTTTCCTAAAAGTCTATTATGATTCTACGTTTATATTCAACGCTTGAATACAAATGCATATGCTCATAGTTTTGGTGACATGTTTTACAAGTTATAGATCTTAAACACAGTCACTCACACCGAGCTTCATAGCTCATTCTTTCAATGTTTTCAAACTTTTCGTAGAGATCGAGCTCTGCACTACTGAGTTATCGCCATAGTCTGCTAAAGCTCCATAAGTTTTAATACTTTGTACGTGGCTGGTTTTGTTTAGCAAGTCTCTATGTTTGTAAATTATTTTGAGAGGACTATGATGTTATAGTTGTTTGTACATTAGAGGTTGTATAAACAATGGTTTGTCTTGTGTTGTTTCTGATGTTCTTGCTCGTTTTAGTTTCCAAGAGAGACTTAAGAAGAGTTTTTCCTCATGTATGTTTTATAGTTGTCCAGTTTCCGCTGTGTTAAGTTTAAAGTGTTCCATATGTAAACATAGTATGTTTATCAGGTAAAGCAGAGTTAGCAGGTATTGTTAAGAGGTAACAATGTCTGTTGGCTTCATGCCGTCTTCCGGGCTAAGTTAGCAAGTGTTTCGGGAGGGGGTGTGACATCCAGGGTCATTGTATTATAAGAGAACTAAGAACTTGAACGGTGTGTAGTGGACACACAGGGAGGATCACGTTCGAGTTAATGACCCGAAGGGTCTACAGTATACGGATAGGGTTGGAGACCTAATCTTGGATACGCTGTGGATGCGACCCGCTTTGTATTAGATACAAATGAGGTGATCTAGCTCATTCATGTGGTTGACATGCGAGTGGGGGCATCCTGTGCAATGAGATTGTACAAGACCGGACCGTGAATTATTAAACTTATTGATGTAACACCGTTAACAGTATAGGACTAATAAATTCGTAGATGACCATTAGTGACTCGACCTTAATCTTGAACGTGTTACAGACTCATGTCTGCGGGGGTCTGTCCTTTGACTAGTACGGGTGAGGGTGGTCACAGTTACTTGCCCAATATGCCTATCTTCTCAGGGACAGGACCACGTGGGGAGCTGAGAACTTGACAACGCGAGATGAAATTCACTCGTTCCCGGTTTAGGAAAACTAGAGGGGTTGTTCCCTTAAGTGTTGTCTCCAAGGCTTGAACAACATGGCCCCACCCTCTCACTGGCCCGAGAGGGTCGTTGTTTATGGTTGGACCATACAACGTTGTTGTTCATTATAGGAGCAGTGGGGACTTAAGGAGCAAGAGGTAGACACAAGGGTAAAATGGTAAGTTGACCAAGCTGTGACTACGAACAACCTGTGAAGGGTCGACTCACGGGCTGGTTATATCGATGGACACAACTTGTCCTACAGTGATTAGAGTGCAGCTACGAGTTTTAGTGGAATGTTATCGTAGCTAATGAATGTTGAATAACTGGGTCAAGCGTTTGACAAGTTAGTCTCGGATCATTGGAGCTCGTCATCTGTAGGTCCATTAGGTCCCTCGATTGGATCAAATTGGACAAATTGAGGGTTTACAGTTTGGTGTGAATTTGAAGTGTTCAAATTCATTATTTGGGTATTTATGTCATTTATATGAGTTTGATGTGAATGAGATTCATAATAAACTATAGTATAGCCTAATTGATTAATTAGTGCTAATTGGAGAAATTGAATTGAGAGAATTAAATTGAATGTGATTCAATTTAAAATTCCACAATTATGTAAATGAGATTTGTATAATAAGGTATGAGATACCTTATATTATGTGATATGCAAATCATATGGTTGTGGTAAAATTGTGATTTGGTGGATGTTTTAACTCCATCACACACTAGTATTTAAAGGGTTTGCAAGAAGCTTTTCATAAGCCATTTGCCATTTTTTGGATTTTCATCCAAAGAGAGCAAAGCTACTTCTCTTATTCTCTCTTAATTCTCTTTAGAATTCTCCTCACCCAAAACCAAAGGGAGTCTCACATACTCTCCCTCAACCTCCCGAGAACAACCGAGAAGATATTTTGGAAGTGTCTCACTGTTTGGTTTGAGAATCAAGTTCGTATAGATCTTTGATTCGAGAGGGATCGTGACCGGAGAAGGAAAGCTTTGAAGAAAAGTTCTTCAACAAGTAAGTAATGTGTTTCTTACTGTTTTTTCTTCTCTTTATGCATGTTTAGCCTAGAATTAAAGTAGTTTAATTCAATTTTAAGATGAGTATTGCACAACGAAACAACGACGTTTCACAACGTCTTCCGCTGCGGGAATTTCAAATCCCTTCAGCATTCATATCCCTCTTTGTTGTTTGATTCTCGGCTCCTCTAGTCCAACTAGGGTTATGATCCACACCATAAGGACCAAATGCTTTCCAGCCCGACCCCTATCCACTAAACTTATCACTATTTCCAACTTTGTTGTTGGTTTTGCTCATCACTTCCTCAGTTTTAGGCTCTGCACCGTTATCTCCACTTAAATCTCCAACATTACCTAAGCCCACACTCTAGCTTGCAGGTTTATCCTCCCCGTCACCATCATTTGAATCGCCATCTGGGTTCCTTTTTCGACGACCACAACTTCTAAGTTCATTCCTACCGAATCCAAACTTCCAGTTGTCGCCTTCTTGACTCCATCCACGGGAGTTACAACTATTCAAAACACCTTCTTGGTTCCACCTTTAGCTCTTAAAAATCTAAGGCCAACAATTGAATCCAATGACGAGGTTTCTACCTCCAACTCTTTCACATGCCCAAAATAAAGTCTCCACAAAATTTCCACCCAAAGTTTGAGTTTTGCAAGGTTATTTACCCACCTTAGGTGAAAGATCTCGCATGCCAAATTATGTTTCATAGTCAAAGCCGAATACTTGCTTTAGCCAAAGCTCACGTGGTTCCATGCTCAACCTACTAATAAAGCTTCTCTTGATGCATCTAACAACTTCAAACCATGCATCATAGCCTATTGAAGTCCCTGGAACCCCGACAAAGCCATTTGTTTTCCTGATTCTTTAGACCAACATAATTCCTCTATATCATTTTTCTCCTTCTCCTTTTTCTCTTAATTAAGACACTAAGTCTGCTCACAACTCCTAGAAACATGTCCTTTACGAAATAAACATCACTCCGCCCTTCAATGCTTTGAAGTTCCAATTGAGGTTCAACATCCCTACCATTTCACCTCTAGTCTTACACCTCACCGCTCTTATACCATGATGATCGAAAAACGAAATAAAGAACTCACCTGGTCCGCAAACCATAACTCTGAAAGCAAAAAAAAATCATGAGGTTAGTTTCCTCTAAACCACCATCCTTAACACCCAAACACAACTTAGGACTTTAAGTCACTTGCATCATCCTAACCATGGATGCACAACCTGCCACACATGAATCAACTTCACGATAAAGTCATTGTTGGGATTTATGCCCTAAACTTGTGTAATTTTGATCAAATAAATAAAGAGTTATTTGTTTTGATAAAATTATATTATTTCTTTATAAATCCAATAAACTAAGCTCCAAGGTTATAATATATCTTGAGTATCAGTGTAGTGGACACTATTTGGATTGTGTCAAGAGTATAACCTATATGGTCTATGGTATAAGAATAAGGTTAGAAACCTTATTATGGTAACACCATGGATGCGACCCACTTTGTAATTAATACAAATGAGGTAATTCAACTCATTCATGTGGTTGACATGCGAGTGGGGGCATCCTGTATAAAGAGTTCGTACAAGACCGAACTGCAAATTATTAGTCTAACCAAAGATAACACTCAAGTAAGAGGATAAGAATGATAATTTATAGATGGTCATTAGTGACTCGACCGGATCTGAGTAAGTTAAGAACTCCTCGCTTATGGGGTTTGTCCTTAGACTAGTATGGGTGAGAGTGGCCTGTAGCCGACTCAATAAGCCTACCTTCTCAAGGACAAAACCTCGTAGGTAGCTGGGGACTTAACTATATAAGATGAAATTCACTCATTCCTACACTTAGGAATTAGATAGGTTGTTATCTTAAGAACTGACTCCAGGTCTTGAACAACGGGGTCCCGCCCTCTAAGAGGGTATGAGTCTATGGTAGAACCATAGGCTTGTTGTTCATTAGAGGACCAGTAGTGCTTAAGGAACAAAGAGGTAATCACAGGGGTAAAACGGTAATTTGACCCAGCTACGATTACGAACAACCTGTGAAGGGTCGACTCATGGGTAATGATTATATCAATAGACACAATATAATCTACAGTGTGGAGAGTGTAGCTACAAGTCTATAGTGGAGTGACTTGTAGTTAATGAATATTGATTAATTGGATCAAAGAGTTTAATCAGTTAATCTCACATCATTGGAGCTCATGAACTGTAGGTCCATTAGGTCCCTCCGTTGGCTCAACATGGTTATATTGAGGGTATAAAGTTAGGAATGAAATTGAAGTGTTCAATTTCATACATGAGGTGTTATATTAATTATATATGATATAATTGATATAATATATGGTTCTAATGTGAATTAGATTCACATATAAACCATTAAATAGTGGGAGAATAAAGGAGGGATATGATGGTAATTTCCATCCTATTTCCCTATATATAGTTGCATGAGATACAATTGGTAAAGAAGACTTTTGAGAAAAACCCTAGCATTCTCTCACATTGTGTTGGAAAGAGTTGCAACTATAATCTCACAAACATCTCACCTCACCTAAAAGGAACCCACCTTCCTCCCTCACCTAGAGAACAACGGAGAAGATTCGGTGGTAGTGTCCGTAATCGTTCGGGTTCGAGTTGCTAAGATCGTGATCGTGGGAGAAGGAGCACTTGAAGAAAGAGTTCTTCAAAGGTAATATCTCGCTGTCCATCTTGTAAGAAGCATGCTTAATTTAGATTTAGTTCTTGTTTATGATATCCATGTAACTAAATTAAAAACACGCGATTCACAATCGCTTCTGCTGCGGGATTCGATCTCTTCAATTGATATCAGAGACCAATTGTGTTCTTGATTTACGTTCTGGATTTATCAAGAACGAGGTGGGATTTACTGTTTTTCATGTGATGAATGAACGGTTTGCAATTTAGACGTTTTCAATTTTGGCACTTAGATTTACATAATTTCGTTGAATTGTTCAATGTAAGGGCCTATTATTTTGGGTATTTTATTATGTAATCTAGTCTGTAAGTCTGTGTCGATCGAGGAAAGGTGGTTGCTGAGAAAATTGGAGCAAAAACAACCAACAAATTGAAATGGGGTTGTTGTTCTGTGAATGGCGTTGCAACGTTGTTTTTTAGCGTTGCAACGCCACAGGCATTTCACGCAAAGGAGCAACGAGAAGAAATCGAATTTATTATATATAATAAATATAAAAACGTTTTATATTTATTTATATTTAATTTATTTAATTTTAATTAATATAATTAGATTATATTAATTAAAATTATTTTTAGGGTGCCAAAATTGGTCTAATTTTGCTATTTAAATTATGCAATGTTGTGTAATTATTGTCATGCATAATGTATGCTTTTAATTAGAAATCCCACCTTAGGTTAAGCATCTCCATGCATCATTTATAATATAAAGAGTTATATTATATAGTTTGCATGATTAATTAATATAAAGTGTTATATTAATTTATGGACAACATTGTCATGCATTATAATTCATGAGATGATTATGCTATGTTTGTCTTATTATTCATGAGATGAATGATCAAGCACTATAACATAGTATGCATGTCACCTAAGGTTAATTATTAGTTTTAAAATGTTTAGAACTTGGAAATAATAGACCTTAGGTTATCTAGTTCTAATTAGATTATAATTAGGAACCAAGTAATTTATAAACAATGATTAAAAGAGGAACTCTGTCTAAGGAAGGTTCTGTCTAGGCTGGGGTATTTAAGGTGACGGAAACGGAACACCCCTACCTGGGAACTGACCTGAGAGTGAAATTTAATCTGAGAGTTTATAAATTATAGTAGCGTCAGCGGATTTATTAAGGGGGTTAATAAACTAGAAATCCTAGGCTTAATATAAAGAGTTATATTAGCAAACTTAGGATAAAATCAATATAAGAGTTATATTGATAATCGATATAAGAGTTAGGGGTGTATAAATGACCCGATAACCCAAACAACCCGGCCTACCCAACCCAAATTATAAGGGTTGGGTTGGGTTTGATTTATTTTTGGGTTGGGTTGGGTTCAATTTTGAGAGAACCGAAAATTCGGGTTGGGTCTCGGTTTTTTAAAATTCTGGACCAGGTCAACCCGACCCGACCCGATTAGTTATTATTATTATTTTTTAAATATATATATATATATATATAACGTTAAAAACTTAAACAATAACCCTAAAATCTAAATACACGCATAGCATAGTACTCGACTACTCGTCTGCCGTGAAACTCAAGAACGCCACTTTCGACCTTCGTGGCTTTCGCCTTCGTTCAGCTTGAAGAGTGAAGACCAGACGCCAGCAACTTCTATCTTCTTCCTTCGTTTGTGGCCTTCATTCAGCCTGAAGTTCCCACCACCACCGGAACCGAACGTGAAGACACCACCGGAGGTCACAAACTGACAGAAGGAAACCGTCGCGCCGTCAAGGAGTCGTTCGGGTAAGGTTTGACTTCGATTTCGATTTCTTTACACCTCCAGCTTCGATTTATTTAGACTTTGACTTCGATTTTCCATCTGGGTTTCGATTTCTTCAGATTTGAAGCTCAAGGCTCACGATTTCGATTTCTTTACACCCAACTCACGATTTCTGATTCACGATTTCTTCAGATTTAATACCTCAAGCTCACCCTCACGGTAATTTTTTTTTTATATTTTTACTCATCAAATAAAACTAAAAGTACTGCTTTATTCTTTTTATTTTTCTATTTCTTCTGATTTATGTGATTATAACTAGAATATTGATCTGATTTGTTATTTCTGTATGCATTCTGAAGTATTGTGATTTCTGTTTGTATTTTCTCTCTTAGAGGAACAACATAATCTACCTTATAATACTAAATTAACTTGTAACTTGTATTTCTATATATCAAATAGCCATTCAACACACTTTTTCATTGTGAGCATGTTGGTCATATTCCACTTCTGTCAGAATCCTTGTTTCCTTTAGATTTGAACTATATATGTAGATAAGGATAGAGGTCGATGAAATGTTTTGTTTGTTACTTTTGATTACTCAAATTCTAATAGTTTCATCTCTTTCTTATTGTTTTTGTTTGTTTTTGTTTGGAGTACTATTTGGTATGAAAGAAATCATTACATTCATTAATAAACAAATGTACACCTCACAAAATTTGTAGGCAGTCTCTCTTTTATAAGTTGTGTTGTGGACATTAATCCCCAAAAAGCTAGTGTAAAGTTACCCTAACTTTATTTGTGAAAAATTTAGTTTGAAACAAATTATAGTTCACAAACTTGATTGGTATTTGTTTTTTTCATAGATGGAAAGCAGTAGTGCTAGTGTATGTAATAATCAAAATCCTCCTAGTAATGAATTTGATAGTACATCTAAGCCACCATTACCTTCAAAATCTAGCAAGAAGAGATGCCCTAGTAAATATACTTCTACTATGTGGGATCATTTCACTAGATTGGAAGACAACAGTAGTAGATGCAGATGTAATTATTGTGATAAGGAGTATGCTTGTGATAGTACCTCTTGTGGAACTAGCACATTGTGGAAGGACTTAAAAAATCAATGTAAAAAGTATCCCTATAAGGAGGAAGAAAAAGGGCAAACCATTTTAAGTTTTCAACCTTCACTTGATGGAAAATGTGGTAGTAATTTTGTGGCTACCATCTTTAGTCAACAAGCATGTAGGGAGGCATGTGCTAAGATGATAATTCTTGATGAATTACCATTTAGATTTGTAGAACAAGAGGGATTTAAACTTTTTTGTTGTGTTTTGAACCTTAAGTTTGACCCTCCATCAAGAGTAACAGTTGCAAGGGACGTATTTCAACTTTATCTAGATGAGAAGAAGAAACTAAAATCTTTTTTAGTCAAGAATTCTCAAAGGGTTTGTCTTACAACCGACACTTGGACTTCATTGCAAAATGTTAACTATATGGTTGTCACTACACATTTTGTTGATCAAGAATGGAATTTGCATAAAAGAATATTGAATTTTTGTCAAGTTCTTAATCACAAGGGAGACACTATAGGCAAGGTCATTGAGTGTTGTTTATTGGAATGGGGGATTGATAAAGTTTTTTCCATCACCGTTGATAATGCAAGTTCCAATGATGGAGCTATTTCATATATTAAGAAAAGACTTAAAAGTTGGAATACACTCATCTTAGATGGAGAATTACTACACATGAGATGTTGTGCTCATATTATTAACTTGATTGTGAATGAGTGGCTGAAAGAAATGCATAAATCCATTGTTGGTGTTTGTAATGCTGTAAGGTATGTAAGATCATCTCCTAAGAGATTGGCAAAATTTAAAGCTTGTGTGGAACAAGAGAAAATTGAATGTAAAGCCCTTTGTTGTTTAGATGTGGCAACTAGATGAAATTCTACTTATTTGATGCTTGACCATGCACTGAAATTTGAGAAACCTTTTAAAATATTACAAGAAGATGTGTTAGATTATAGGACCAACTTTGAAGATGATGATCATGGAAATAAAAAATTAGGGCCACCAACTTTTACTGATTGGAGAAATGTTGAAGTATTTGTCAAGTTTTTGAAAGTGTTTTATGATGTCACTGTGAAGATAAGTGGTTCTTTGTATGTGACTTCCAATTCTTTCTTTCATGAACTTTGGGGTATTCATGAACTTTTACTTGGTTGGAGCACGAATTCAAGCTCTCTTCTTTGTGATATGGCTAAAAGTATGAAGATAAAGTATGACAAGTATTGGGGTTCAATTGACAAAATCAATAGTTGATATTTCTAACTGTGGTGCTTGATCCTCGTTACAAATTGGATTATGTGGCCTTTTGCTTTTCAACTATTTATGATTATGATACAACTAAAGAGATGATTGACAGTGTTAGGATGTATTTGGTTCGTTTATATGATTTTTACAAATCACATGATAATACTTCTTGTACTCAAAGTTGTAATAGTGGTAATCAACCATCTGAATCAAGTGGATCTTCCATGAGTACAATAAGTAGTGTTGAAACGAGTGAGAGTGGTGCCTCATTGATATTATCACAGTACAAGAAGAGAAGAGAAGAGAAGAGTTCTTTAGAAATAAGGAATGATGTAGATCGTTATTTATCTGACCCTAGTGAGGATCTTGATGATAGTTTTCATGTTCTTGCTTGGTGGAAATTGAATGAATTGAAGTATCGTATTTTGTCAAAAATTGCTCGAGATGTTTTGGCAGTTCTAGTGTCTACAGTGGCTTCTGAATCAACATTTAGTACAAGAGGGAGGATTCTTGATTCTTTTAGGAGTTCTTTGACGCCTAGAACAGTAGAAGGTTTAATATATTCACAAAATTGGATTTGTGGCAAATCAATATTGTTGGATCTTCCTCCACAACATGAAGAATTGGAAAATTATTTTTAAGTTGAGTCAGGTAAGTTTAATTTATTCATTGTCTACTTATTGTTTTCACTATTATGTATGGTTATATGATAAACATATTGTATGTTTCTTTTGTTTTTCTAGAGGCTTTAGGGACTTGCATGAGTTCAATAGGGACTTAAATCTCATTAGATTGATCACTTTCATGGTAAGTAAAATAAATTCATGGTAGTTTTATTATTATTATTATTATGTATGGATTCTTTAAACTAATTGTTCTTTTTTAAAATTTCAGGACCAAGCGTAATGCTCGTGATACCAAATGTCTTGGTGCTAGGATGTATTGGCTTCATTCTTGTTATGCAAATGTAGTGCGACTAGATTTAAGACTTTTTTTCTTGTAGTAATTGTATTAATAAACTTGTATGTTTATTTTGATGGTTGAAATTATGCATTTGCAGACTTATAATCTTTAACATTTAGGATTGCAATGGAGGTTATGAACTATGAATTTCAATATTTGAATGTTATGTAATTTAGTTTAGAAACAATTGTTGCAAAAAAAATTAAAGAAAAAAAAATATATATAAAAAAAACCCGACAACCCAACCCAACCCAACCCGAAATTATTGAGTTGGGTTGGGTTGGGTTGTCTTCTATTTTTGGGTTATTCGGGTTGGGAGTTGATCAACCCAACCCGTGTACACCCCTAATAAGAGTTATATTGACAAGTCTAGGTAAAACCATTAGCCGGGTTTTAGCCTAAGTAAATTTCCTATAGAGTTAAAGTATCCAGTGGGAGGAAAAGTGTATATGATACATATTTTTCCACCTACGTATCTCTGGGAAGTTCACACCGTGAGACTCATACTTGGCCTCGTGGCGCAAACGGGAGCGTCCCCCTTCGAATTGTGTTTGTATGAGTCAATATCAAGGTGAATGGAGAGGGTACTTATAGTGAGTGGGAGCAGGTTTAATGAAAACAAAACCTATGGTCTCTTACATCGGTTTACACACCGTAAGATCACTATGGTCACCGCTAGTTTGGCTCGGACTGCACAATCCCTTCGGAGGGCTTGATCATAGGGGATCGAACACAGTAGACACCCGAAAGGGATAAAGATTTCCTTAGTATGTTTTTCAATCTAGTCCTCCCTTCAGCGAATTTTATTGTATGGGACTTTGGAATCTAAAGACAGAGGGTTACACTCACAAGGTACATAAGAAGTGTATGTATCCTGACCGAAAAATGGTAACTAAAGCCTATAGGAATAAGAGTTATTCTGACATTAGGTTTTGGTCAAGAGTGTCTTGATCTAGAGGAGAAGTGTTTTTGATTACCCTTCGGTGTCATACATTCTAAACCTTTGGAGTATCATTACAAATTATAAATGACCTAGGAATCATTTGATAATTAGCTAAAACATGATTGGATTAGACAATTATAGCAAGAAACTCATACAAGTTTTGTTTGTAAATTTTCAGCAAAAATGTCTAGCTCTATAATTTCCTTATTGGGTGCGGAAAAGTTAACCGGAGAGATTATGATGATATGAAAAAATAAACTGAACACTATATTGGTAGTGGACGATCTGATGTTTGTGTTAACTGAGGAGTGTCCTTAGGTGCCAGGCTCGAATGCTTCACGAAACGTTTGTGATGCATATGATCGATGGATCAAGGCCAGGGATAAGGCCAAAGTCTACATGCTGACGAGTATGTTTGACATATTAGCCAAGAAGCACGAAGGCATGATAACCGCTAAGGAAATCATGGATTCAGTGCAGGGCATGTTTGGACAACAGTCCACACAGGCCCGACACAATGCCCTAAAGTACATATTCAACTCAAGGATGCTAGAAGGTACATCTGTTCAGGATCATGTCCTGGATATGATTGTGCACTTTAACATCGCGGAATCGAATAGTGCTTGCATCGATGAATCGTGCCAGGTCATCTTCATTCTAGAAACCCTTCCAGATAGTTTCCTACAGTTTAGAAGTAATGCTGTTATGAACAAGCTTACTTTTAATCTTACCTCCCTTCTAAATGAACTGCAAACCTTTCAATCTTTGATGAAAATTCAGGGATCGAAAAGTGAGGCAAATGTTTTCAGTAGGAGTTATCATAGAGGTTCGACCTCTGGATAAAAAACAGTGGTTTCATCTTCTTCTAACCTGAAAGGGAAGAAGAAGAACATGAAGAAGGTTGGTAAAGGGAAACGAGCTGACAAAGCTGCCGCCCAGAAGGGCAAGAAAGTCAAAAAAGTTGCAGACAAAGGAAAGTATTTCCACTTTGCGGCGGCGAGCATTGGAAACGAATCGTCCGAAGTACATTGCGAAAAAGAGAAGGAAGGTAAATATGATTTACTTTGCTTAGAAGCTTGTTTAGTGGATAATGACAAAACTGCTTGGATACTTGATTCAGGCGCCACTAATCATGTTTGGTCTTCTTTTCAGGGAATTGATTCCTGGCAGCAGCTACAGAAAGGAGAGATAATGCTCCGGGTTGGAAATGGAGAAGTCGTCTCAACTGTAGCAGTAGGCACGATGAAGCTTTATTTTGGCAAGAAATATATGTTGTTTGACAATATATTAGTGATACCAGGGTTTGCTAGAAACCTTATTTCAATTTGAAACCTTATTTCAATTTCTTGCCTTATAGAACAATGTATTTCTGTTTCTTTCTCTATGAATAAAGTGTTTATTTTGAAAAAAAGGTGTGAAAATATGTTCAGCTTCATTAGAAAATGGGTTGTACGTTTAGGCCTAATTCAGTCAAAATGGTTTTGAACACTTAATTATTTAAAACTGCAAACACACAAACTAAGAAACGAAAAATTTCTCCTAAAGAAAATGCTCATCTTTGGCATCTTAGATTGGGTCACATCAACCTCAATAAGATTGAGAGATTAGTAAAGAATGGACGTCTAAATGAGTTAGAAGAAAATACTTTACCTGTATGTGAATCCTACCTAGAAGGAAAAATGACTAAAAGACCTTTTAGTGGAAAAGGTTATAGAGCCAAAGAACCGCTTGAGCTTATACATTCAGACCTTTGTGGTCCGATGAGTGTTAAAGCCATAGGAGGTTATGAATATTTCATCTCCTTTATAGATGATTATTCCATATTTGGGCATATTTACCTAATACAACATAAGCCTGAAGCATTTGAAAAGTTCAAGGAATTCAAGACTGAGGTTGAAAACCAATTAGGTAAAATAATTAAAACACTTCGATCAGATCGAGGTGGAGAGTACATGGATTTAAAATTCCAGAACTATATGATAGAACATGGAATTACATCCCAACGCTCGGCTCCCGGTATGCCACAACAAAACAGTGTATCGGAAAGGAGAAACAGGACCTTGTTGGACATGGTTCGATCAATGATGAGTTATGCCCATCTCCCTAGTTCCTTTTGGGGTTACACATTGGAGACTGCGGTATACATTTTGAACAATGTGCCATCAAAAATTGTTTCTGAAACACCTTTTGAATTCTGGAAAAGACGTAAAGGTAGTTTATGCATTACAGAATTTGGGGTTGTCTAACACATGTGCTTGTGACAAATCCAAAGAAGTTGGATTCACCTTCAAAATTATGCCTATTCGTAGGCAACCCAAAAGAAACAAGAGGTGGTTTATTCTATAATCCTAAGGAAGATAAGGTTTTTGTGTCGACAAATGCCACTTTCTTAGAGGAGGACCACAAGATAAGAAGTAAGATTATGTTAAGTGAGTTAGACAGAACAATAGCAAAGGTTGCTAACAAAACTAGTACGTCAACAAAAGTTGTTGATACTAGCTTGTCTAGTCAAGATAGTGCATTTCAAGAGTTTAGTATGCCTCAACGTAGTGGGAGTGTTATAACACAACCTGACCGTTACATGGGTTTATCTGAAACCCAAGTTGTTATACCAGATGACGATTGTGAGGATCCATCGACTTATAATCAAGCGATGGTTGACAAAGACAAAGACAAATGGGTCATAGCCATGAACCAAGAAATTGAGTCTATGTAATTCAATTCTGTTTGGGATCTTGTAGATAAACTTGATGGGGTAAAACCTATAGGTTGTAAGTGGATCTACAAGAGAAAGCGTGGTGTAGATGGGAAGGTGCAAACTTTTAAAACTAGACTAGTAGCAAAGGGTTATACCCAGGTTGAAGGGGTTGACTATGAGGAAACCTTTTCACCTATTGCTATGGTAAAATCTATCCGTATCCTACTTGCAATTGTCGCATTTATGACTATGAGGTATGGCAAATGGATGTCAAGAAAACTTTTTTGGATGGCAATCTTGAAGAGAACATCTACATGGACCAACCCAAAGGGTTCATTGAACCAGGACAAGAGCAAAAAGTTTGCATGCTTAAAAAGTCCATCTATGGACTAAAACAAGCCTCTAGGTCCTAGAATATAAGATTTTATGAGGAAATCAAATCTTTTGGTTTTGACCATAATGATGATGAACCTTGTGTCTACAAGAAAATCATCGATAGTTCTGTCGCATTCCTAGTTCTATATGTGGATGATATCTTACTCATGGGGAATGATGTAGGATATCTTACTGATATTAAGAATATAATTGGCTACCTACGCAATTCCAAATGAAAGATTTGGGTGATGCACAGTTTGTTCTTGGGATCCGGATTGTCCAAAATCGCAAGAATAAAACAGTAGCCTTGTCTCAAACAACTTACATAGACAAAGTGTTGTCAAGGTTTAAGATGCAAGACTCCAAAAAGGGTTTATTGCCTTTTAGACATGGAGTTCATTTGTCTAAGGAACAGTGTCCTAAGACACCACAAGGAGTTGAGGATATGAGACGGATTCCTTACGCATCCGCTGTTGGGAGCCTGATGTACGCCATGTTGTGTACTAGGGCAGACATCTGTTTTGCAATTGCAATGGTCAGTAGGTATCAATCCAATCCAGGACTTGAACACTGGACAACGGTTAAAACAATCCTTAAGTATCTACGGAGAACAAGGAACTACATGCTTGTGTATGGGGCTAAGGATTTGATCCTTACAGGATACACAGATTCTGACTTTCAGACTGATAAAGATTCTCGAAAATCTATATCGTATCGATTTACTCTTAACGGAGGAGTCAGTAGTATGGCGGCGTCAAACGAGGATGCATCGTTGATTCCACCATGGAGGCCGAATATGTAGCAGCTTGTGAAGCAGCTAAAGAGGTCGTTTGGTTAAGAAAATTCATGCTGAATTTGGAAGTTGTTCCAAAATATGAGTTTGTCCATCACGTTGTATTGCGATAACAGTGGTGCAGTGAAAAATTCAAGGGAACCCCGAAGTCACAAGAGGGGAAAGCACATTGAGAGGAAATATCATCTCATCCAGGAGATCGTGCATCGAGGAGACATGTTCGTCACGAAGATAGCCTCGGAGCACAACGTTGCTTATCTTTTTATACAGGCTCTCACCGCTAAAGTGTTTGAGAGTCACCTAGAAGGTCTAGGTTTACAAGTTTTCCCCAACTAGGGCAAGTGGGAGTATTCTGTACAAAGGGTTTAAATGCCCTAGTTTATTGTATTTACATTACTGTAATGTTTTCAGTACTCCACAAGCTTTAGGTCAAGTGGGAGATTGTTGGGATTTATGCCCTAAACTTGTGTAATTTTGATCAAATAAATAAAGAGCTATTTGTTTTGATAAAATTATATTCTTGCTTTATAAATCCAATAAATTAAGCTCAAAGGTTATAATATATCTTGAACATTAGTGTAGTGGACACTATTTGGATTGTGTTCAAGCGTATAACCTAAATGGTCTATGGTATAAGAATAAGGTTGGAAACCTTATTCTGGTAACACCATGGATGCGACCCACTTTATAATAAGTACGAATGAGGTAATCTAACCCATTCATGTTGTTGACATTCGAGTGGAGGCATCTTGTATGAAGAGTTCGTACAAGACCGGACTGCAAATTATTAGTCTAACTAGTAACACCGTTAACAAGATAAGACTGATAATTTATAGATAGTCATTAGTGACTCGACCTAAATCCTGAGTAACTTAAGAACTCCTGCTTATAGGGGTTTGTCCTTAGACTAGTATGGGTGAGAGCGGCTTATAGCCGACTCAATAAGTCTACCTTCTCACGGATAGAACCTCGTAGGTAGCTGGGGACTTAACTATACAGGATGGAATTCACTCATTCCTACACTTAGGAATTAGATAGGTTGTTTCCTTAAGAACTGACTCCAGGTCTTGAATAACGGGGCCCCACCCTCTAAGAGGGTATGAGTCTATGGTAGGACCATAGGCTTGTTGTTCATAGAGGATCAGTAGTGCTTAAGGAACAAAGAGGTAATCACAGGGGTAAAACGGTGATTTGACCCAGCTGCGATTACGAACAACCTGTGAAGGGTCAACTCATGGGTAATGATTATATCAATGGACACAATATAATCTACAGTGAGGAGAGTGCAACTAAAAGTCTATAGTGGAGTGACTTGGAGTTAATGAATATTGATTAATTGGATCAAAGAGTTTTATTAGTTAATCTCACATCATTGGAGCTCATGAACTGTAGGTTCATTAGGTCCCTCCGTTGGCTCAACATGGTTATATTGAGGGTATAAAGTTAGGAATGAAATTGAAGTGTTCAATTTCATACATGAGGTGTTATATCAATTATATGTGATCTAATTGATATAATATATGGTTCTAATGTGAATTAGATTCACATATAAACCATATAATAGTGGGAGAATAAAGGAGGGATAGGATGGTAATTTCCATCTTATTTCCCTATATAGTTGCATGAGATGCAATTGATAAAGAAGGCTTTTGAGAAAAAACCTAGCATTCTACATTGTGTTGGAAAGAGTTCCAACTACAATCTCACAAACATCTCACCTCACCTAAAAGGAACCCACCTTCCCCCCCTCACCCAGAGAACAATGGAGAAGATCCGGTGGTAGTGTCCGTAATCATTCGAGTTCGAGTTGCTGAGATCGTGATCGTGGGAGAAGAAGCACTTGAAGAAAGAGTTCTTCAAAGGTAATATCTTGCTGTCCATCTTGTAAGAAGCATGCTTAATTTAGATTTAGTTCTTGTTTATGATATCCATGTAACTAAATTAAGAACACGCGATTCATAATCGCTTCCGCTGCGGGATTCGATCCCTTCAGTCACAACCACACAATCATGTACCAAACTAGATATTATTTCATAACCATCATGCCAAGAAACAGAGGACCAGAATGTAAATTATTAACTCTATGTTATTTTTCATAATTAGCATAAGACAAACCTGGCGGTGACGAGACGATCTTCTTGCGAGATGTTGTGGGGAGAAGATGCCTATGATGAAGGCGAGTCTACAGAATCTAGAACCTAGGGCTCTAACACCAACTGTAACGACCCTAAAACTTGGGACGAACCTAGTTAAGGAAGTCATTTCGCCACACCGTCTGCGCCGAAATTTGGGCAACATAATGACGTAACTAGGAGAGACCGAAAAAGTTTCTGGAATCTATACGAACGAATAAACACTTCAAAAGTTTCAGAAGGATGCCCAACCCCCACCAAACTTCATTTCGAAATTAGGTTGGGCTCCAAACTAGAGTTCCAACAGACATAATCACTTGCAAGCATACAAGCAACCGGTTTCAACACAAAAAGTGCCTACAAACTAAGAGGCAACCGCGAAGAGCTTTACTCAAAACATCAGAACTAACAACCAAACACCCTACACAAATTATGAACTAAAGTAGACAAACAACTAAGGAACAACATGTAGCTACAATGATTTTCAAAGTAAGAAAATTGGGCCTAAAGACAAGGAAGGGTCCCACAACCTCGTCAGGTCGTCGTCGTCGTCAGTTGTCTCACGGTTTCCTTACCTGCAACCAAAACATCAAAGTAAACAGGTGAGTATAAACTTACTCAGTAAACAACCCACTTCGTTCAAAGTAAAGCAACAAGGGTCAAACCCTAAGCTTAACCACTCACAACTCGCCATCCCGTTCCACAGAACTCCACCTTCACCCTGAACCTGACTCAAACTCAGACCCGTTATTCTTCTGTCCTACCCTTAGCTACTGGGCTAGGTTGATGCAAAAATATATATGAGGCTCACTCTCTGAGCCACTCTACTAGATGGAGGACGAACCCCTCATCCCAAATCTCATCACATCTACTGGATGGATGATAGATCCGACATCTCAAACCTCATCACATCTGGATGGAGGACGACCCCCACATCCCAAGTCTCATCACATCTGGATGGAGGATGAACCCCACATCTCAAGTCTCATCACATCTGGATTGAGGACGGACCCCACATCCCAAGTCTCATCTCATCTGGATGGAGGATGGACCCCACATCCCATTTCAACCACGTCTACTCGATGGAGGACGGGCCCCACATTCCATATCCACCTCCCCAACCTAGAGTCTTAGCTGAGGGTTACACAGGAGTCTTAACTCTACACTAGGGTTGGTGGTGTTAGCTATGGAACTAGGGCTACACAACACTTTCTCGGCACACCATGCAACCAAGATCACAACCAACGAGCCTCTACTGGAGGGAACGTACAACACGATTCAGATTCAACAAACACAGTACCAGCTTTACATCAAGCATTGTTAAACAACTCTAAAATAGGCACGAGTACGAAAAAATTGATGCATGCTATAACGCATGATTCGAAGAACCCAAATACAACTCCTAATTTTTCTACTGCAAGCAGTTTTGTCCCAAACCCTTACTCTTATGGGTGGGGTAGTCCAAAGACTACTTACCTCAAGTTGGGAACCCAACAAGTAGCTCCTTCTTCTAAACCAGTGTTGAACTTGTCAATGAAAACATGGCAAGAGAATTAAACCTCACCAAAACATTCAAGCATAAATATAATTTGAGCTCGAGCAACCACCTGAACATCTCAAGACCTTATTTAATCATCTGTCCTAATAACTCAAGCATTCCAGATTCTGCAGCTAACCATAAATCTCAAGCAGTCCAAACATCTAAGTCAACTTGGAACACAAACAACTATTCAAACATTTAAGCCTATAGAGGAACTTTGATCAGAGTCATTCATAAGCTTCGACACATAGGAAACTAAGGTGTTATTCAAGATTTAGGTACATCAACACAAACCTCAAGAAAAACTTTTTCGAAGCACCGCTTTCTGATCACATGATCCCACTAATTTTTTATAACCTGAACCCCTTAACCCGAACGGTTCCAAGATCAAGTAACTTGAAGCCCTCCATAAGAATTTCTAGATTAGTTCATCCAACCATGTCATGCCTCACACCCCAACATCTAGGCACACATATTTATTCACAAAGTCACTACAAATCTAACCCAAACTTACTCAACCCATAACCAGGTAAACCCACAAGGCACAACACAAATATTCACAAACAAACCAAATATAGTGGCAACTTAAGGAGCTTAAATCCAAACAACTGCTTATCTCTACTTGAAGGTTCAAGAATTTGAGCGAGTGCTCCTCTGCAACACCTTTGGTACAACAGAGATCCTATTATGAAAGCAAACTTCTCAATTAAGAATCCAAATAAGAGCTATTTGAAATAACTTGCCACAAATAATCGAATATACCATAATGAAGTCCAAAATAAGCTCGGGAGTCAAAGCTGATTAGGTCGGACCAACCCCTGCGAACGACAACACGTGGTCGGCGAACTGCACGACGACGACACGTGGCGACTCGAGGAGCTCATCTTCGGAATGCCCATTAGCCGATCTATCCAAAATCGATCTCCAAGTGGCGAGAACCGACCGACAATGAGGCAAACCGACCAAGATTCAGCGTCGATTGGGTTTAGGTTTCACGACAACTGGGCGACGGTCTGCAAACGCTAGCGAGTGTGTGCAACGTGTCCGTGCACTGGGCGAGCAGACTGGTGAGGTGCGGTCATGTCGGCAGTTAGCAAACGATGCAATTTGGTGGGCGTTCGACAGTTGCAGGTAAGGGTTGCGCGACTCCAGGTTTGGTCGGCGAGCAGTCCAACGTGGGTTGACGTCTGGCGATCGACGGCGACGTGGCTTGAGTGCTTGGCAGCTGACGGCGGCAGCAAGGGTACACTCTGACGGCTTGGTCACCCTTTTCGTGAAGGTGAGGTAGAAGAAGAAGATGAAGAAGAAAACCCCTCTTTTTTTTGTTATTTTAATTAGTTTCCACTAAAGAACAAAAAGAAGAAAAAATACCAACTTGCCCTTCAATTTCCTCCCAAATTTCCAATTGCCAACAATACAATCTCTTCAAATTAAACCCACTTTCAAGTTTAAAATCCAACTTAATAATTTTCAATGAATTTCAACCCAAACTCTAAATTCGCTAAAACCCAAAAATTGCGGGTGTTACAATATTTATTTATAAGAAAAATTTTGTAAGTTAAATATGAAATTGTAGCCAACTACTTGACTAGTTGGCTTTAGAAAGTTTTGATTTTTTTTATTTATAGACAACAAAGTATCTTCATTGTAATAGACTTATTATCGATAATTTTTCTATAGTCATGAGCATGAGTTTGGAATCAAATCTAGTGGCTAGTTGTCAACCAAGGCATTGATCAACTAGTATGAAATATGTACTTATGATCAAAAGGTCATGAGTTTGAATCCCCTACCCCAAACATTGTCGAGTTAAAGAAAAAATCGAATTAATAGTTTAGAATTAGATATAAGTGAAGATTTCTCTTCTTCATCTCTTATGCAAAAGGTTTCAAAAGAAAAATAGATCACGGATTTAGGGCATGTTTCTTATCTCCTTTTTACACCGTATTAGAAAACTTAGTCAAGTTTTGAAAACTACAAAAAATAGTTTTTGAAAATTATTTTTGTTTTTGAAGTTTAGCTAGAAACTCAAGGAGTTGTTTGACCCCCGTATTGGAATCAAAACCCTGGGAATCAAAACTCTGGGGGTTTGTTTGGTTCTGAAGCCTGGGAATCGGAATGCGGTATTTGAGGTGCAGTGTTCTAAAGCCTGGGAATAAGAAAACAGTGTTTGGGGTGCAGTGTTCTGAATCCTGGGTTTATGCTGTTTTTTTTTCCTTTGTCAATTGTAGAAACTCTTGTATAACATAAATGTGTTACAAAATTGAAACTCTATTTTAGAAATTAAGAAATTAGAAATCTATGTAAGAAATTTGAGAATTTAAAACTCTATTTCACAAAGTATTTAGAAAAGTATTTTTGGAACTCTATTTTAGAAATTAAAAAATTGAAAGTCCATTTAAGAAATTAGAGATTTAAAACTCTATTCCAAAAAGTATTTAGAAAAGTATTTTTGGAACTCTATTTTAGAAATTAAAAAAATAGATGTTTATTTAAGAAATTAGAGAATTTAAAACTCTATTTCACATCACATAGTATTCTGAAAACTATTTTTTGGAATTCTACTTTAAAATTAAAAAAAAATGGAAGTCTATTTAATAAATTAGGTAATTTGAAACTACATTTTATAGCGTATTCAAAAACTTATTTTTGAAATTCTATTTTAGAAATTTAAAATTGCGCGCAAGTTAGGTCATTAGGGTAGTTGATTGCTCGAGTGATCGGGTTGTTGGGGTAGGCATATACAAGTCTCTTGAATGGTTGTAAAAAATAGTCGTTAGTGGTGGTTAGTTCACCGATGTAGTCATCAGAGTTGTCGTCGAAGGTAGTCGTCAGCGGTGGTTGGAGTCGCAAGTGTGGTCGTCGGAGGTAGTCGTCAGCGGTGGTCGAGATCATCAGTATGTCGTCAGAGTTGTCGTTGGAGGTAGTCGTCAGTGGTGTCGGGGTTATCGGTGTGGTCGTCGGAGTTACCACCGGAGGTAGTCGTTAGCAGTGGGGGGTCACTGGAGTGGTCATCAGAATTGTCGCTGGAGGTAGTCGTCACCGGTAACAGGGGTCACCGGTATGGTCGTCGGAGTTGTCGGTGAAGGTAATTGTCAGTAGTGGTTAGGTCGTCGGAGTTGTTGTCGGAGGTAGCCATTAGCTGTGGTCGGGTCACCGATGTAGTTGTTGGAGTTGTCACCGAAATTATTGTTTAAGTAATCGCCGAAAATGGAAGATAACAAATAAAATAAGAGAACATGGAACAAACCCATGGGGTTGTACTTTTGTAACCCATGAGGTTGTGTTTCAAAACCAAGGGTTTTGAACACATTGGGCCAAACATGGTTTTGGATTTGGAATCCAAAACCATCTAAATCCAAAACATGGAGCCAAATGACCCCCAAATATTTTCTTAAGAAAGATGAAAACCATTTATTGTAGTGAAGATGAAAATCATTGTAGAGAAATTGTGAAAAAACATGTCGAATTTTCAAAAACCAAATTATTATCCAATGAAACTTTAAATGTTTGTTTCTTTATTAAAAAAAAAATGTATGTTTCTTATTTTGCCCTAGTATAAAAAAAAATTCATAAATGATAGTATTTTTAAAACAAGTAAGATCGAAAATTCTAAAATAAAAAAAAAATTAAACATCAAGTCTCTAAGCAAAAAGTAAACTTCTAGAAATTTCCAATTACATTTAGTCATGATTCTAAGATCAACAAGAAATGAAATTACCAACATTCTTAAATGTCCCAAATATTGCTAGTCATAATAAGTGAAGCTCAAATCTTTCTTTTTTTTTTTAATGCAATAGAAGTGGGAGGATGTGAACCACAAACTTCGTGGTCGTTAACCAGCTCAAATCCTTCTTAAGTAAAGAACACGTAAAGTAGTTAAGAAGAATGTTGCACAGTTTTCTTCCTCTTTTTTTCTGAGAAGAAAATCTCTCAAGAAGAATTCTTTCAAGGTCACCGATTGGCGAGGTTGAGAATGATTTTTGTTTCATTTCCTTTCAGACTTAGGTTTCCTTATATCCTTTTTATTTCGATGCATGCCCTTGTGTATATGATTTCTAGATTGAACTAGGCACACTATTTTATTATGAAGCAGACTAGAGTGTATTTGACTACACGTGCGTTGGATTTTATGTCCTAAAACTTGTAGTTTGTAATTGATAAACATTTTTTTGTTTCTTTTTTTGATAAAATTGTTATTGAATTAGTATACTATAATCTTGAATCCAATAAACTAAGGTCTCGAAGCTATTTGATGTAGACTTGAACTTTATGTGATGACGTAAAACATGGATCAAGATTGAGTATATAGCCTAAAATGGTCTATAGTATAGGGATAAGGTTGGGCGCCTTATTCTGGTGACACTATGGATGCGACCTACTTTGTAGTTAGTACAAACGATATGATCCTGAATCGTTCATATATAGATATGTGAGTGGGGGCATCCTATGCAATGAGTTTGTATAAGACTGGACCACGACTTAGTCACTTTTGCTTTATAATACCGTTTATTGTATAAAACAGACTAATTCAAATTTGATGACCTAGGTAACTCGATCTCAATCCTTAGCTAACTATGAACTCCTGTTTTTTCGGGATTATCCTTAGATCTGCATGGGTGAGAGCAACTCAATAGTGTTGGCTCAATAAGCATCCCATTCAAGGGTAAGACCGGGTAAACAGCTGGGGACATAGGGTGCAAGACAAAATTCACTCCTACCCGACTCTGGGGATAGTAGATAGGTTGCTCCCTTGATTGCTGACTTCGGAACTAGAACAAGGGGTCCCACCCTATCACTAGGATGAGAGGGACAAAATTTGTTGGTTGGACCACAAATCAATTGTTCTATAGAGGTTCAGTGGGACTTAAGGACCAAGAAGTGTTCTCGGGAGTAAAACGATATTTTGACACAACCAAGACCACGAACAACCTGAAGATTGACTTACTGGTTACGGTTATATCAGGTGGACAAAAATATATCTACAGTGAGGGGAGTGCAACTACGAGACTTTAGTGGAATGACCTGTTAGTTAACAAATGTGGATTAATTAGGTTAAAGAGTTTGACCGGTTAATCTCGGATTGTTGGAGCACATGATCTGTAGGTCCATTAGGTCCCCTTGTTAGCTCATATGGATTAAACTTAGAACAGTGTGCTGGATTAATTCGAACTGTTTGAATTAGGAAAGGAGTTTTAAACCGACAAGTATTTGTGATATAACTATCGATTTTTGTATGGCAGTTTATATTCAAATGTGATTTGAATTATTAAAATATGAATGCAGATTCATGTTCAGGAGGTCAAAATTAGTCAAGATGGTCAAAATAGTAAAAAGTCAAAGGGTAGTTTTTTTTTTGCTCGGGAAAAGTCAAAGTTTGACTTTGACCAAATGGAAAAAACCATTTTGCCCTTGACTAGAGTTAGTGGAATTATCCAATATTTTTGTTGGATAATCTCACTAACTTAAGTGAACTATGTATAAACATTATAGAATGACACATAGCCCACTTTTGTTAGTATTTTGTGAGGTGTTGCATTTTTTTTTGAGCTTTTACATGCATTAGATGCATGTAATTGTTTTATAAATATGAATGGTTTTAAAAATCAAAAGCTTCTTCTTGCTTCTTTTTTTTTTACATTTTTTTCCAAATAGTCTCACTAAAATCTCACTTTCCTCATATAAACCTTTGAACCACTCTTTCTTCCTTTTCATTCCTTCATTCACCGGGTCCCACAACTCGATTTTGAGTCCAGAGGATAGTGGGAAAGCTCTAGTGGTGTTCCGGTTGTGTTCGGATTGTGCTTAGGTAAGGAGATCGTGAAGAAATCAAGCTACAAAGGTTGTACTCTCTTCATTTTTTTAGTTCACTATTTTTTGTATGTTTGCATGTTAATTTCTATTAAGTTAGATGCAATTAGAGTGTCATTAGATCCTTTTTTTGTTGCGTATGTCTCATGTTCCATCAACGTGTCTGTCATCTTTGCAACATGATTTGTTTGAGTAATTTTATTAAGGTCTAGGTCAATTTTTCATTCTTTAGCTAATCTTAAAACTAGCTCTTGTAGGATGAAACACTTCTCCACTGGATGACTGATAACTCGATGATACTTGCAATACTTGGGATCATTTCGACTTTTTTCATCTTCTAGGCGCTTACATTCTGGAAGTTCGATCAGTTATGTGTCCAGTAGTTGTTCTAACATGTCAGAATTAGGAAAAGGATAAACTTTCTTTTGTCTTTCCTTTAGACTTAAGCGACGTCTTTCATTTTCTTGTCGCTTTATTATCTTCTTGTATTTTTGCTTCGAAGAAAACTTGAGAGGGGTTGTGCTGACAACAATAGACTCTCCTGAAGTCACCTTAATGTACTTTCCATCTTTTCTTACGTTAGAGACTAAAAAGTCTTTATCTTCTTGACTAACAATGCTTAGCTTCATGTCGTGGGTTTTATACATTTGAGGATATAAAGAAGTCCCCAGTGCATGCCTTGAATGCACATCTCCACAGTTGATAGTTCAGTGATACGATCTTTACAATCGATACTCATGACTCTCCAACGATTTATGTAGTCAACAACGAGTTTACCTTTTCATTGTCTAGTGTTGGTGAGCTCGAATATATTGACGGCGTGTCTTGTGCTGTAAAATTGATTGAGAAATTCTTTTTCAAACTGCTCCCAAGTGTCTACTAACTTAGGTTTCAGATTAGTGTACCAATCAAAAGCGTTACCCTTAAGTGTTCGGACGATCTTTTTGACCAATAGATTTCTTCGTGCACTGGTATTTTCACATGTCTCAATGAAATGGGTTACATGGTTGCCTTTTCCATCAAATTGCTGGAACTTTGGTGGTTGATATCTGATTGACATTCTCAAGCTATCAATTCTCTTAGTATATGGTTTTGAATACAAGAGAGAACTTTGAGAAATCCCACCATATTGAGCTCTGATGGAGTTAGTTGTCATGTCCTAAAGTTGTTGGACTGATAGTGAAGCGATTAAAGTGGAGAGCTCTGGTTGATCTTCTTGCATAGCGACCTTCCCTCTGTTGCAATCTTTGACGACAATAGTATGACTTGATTCAACGACATCTAGATTCTCAATCTGATTCTTTAAGTATGCGATTTTAGAATCTCTTTCTTCAATCATTTTCATCAATTTGTTGATTTGCTTCTGCATCTTTGTCAATCTATCTTCCTTAATGTTTGTTTCAGTCATCATGACAGACACTACATCGGAATAAAAATCGAACAAAGAGTTACACTTGACTAGGAACTTGTTGTTAGTTGATGCCCCCAACAGTGTTGTTACTTTATATTCTTCCAACTTTAGTTCATTGGAGCAACTATGGGTAGTAGAACCCGTGTACAAATTGCTAATGACAAATCATCGAAGAAGTCTTTTTGGGCGTCCTCACTTCACTTGTTCTTTGAGATGAGGAAAAGAGATGAGAGGTAGAGATCGTCCCACTGGGCGTGCCAATTTGTTCACACGTGATTTCAGTAAAGCAATAGAAAGAAGACACATGTAATTGAACGTTGTATTTTTTTTTTCAATTTGAATGTAGTGGATTACAATCTCTAGTGTTTTCCTCTGATTCTTTCTCTCTCTCAATTGTAATTTTGTCTGAGGGCTTTACAGTTTGTTCTTGGACGTAGATTTGATTCGAGAGCTTCACAACTTGTTCTCGAATGTGAATTTATATCAAGGACTTTGCAGCTTGTTCTCGAACGTAAACTTGTCTCGAGGATTTTGCATTTTGTTGAAGGTTTTCGACTTGTAGTGTGTTGAAGGTCCTTAGCTTACAGCCTGTTGAAGGTCTTCAGCTTGTAGCTTGTTGAAGGTCCTCGACTTGTAGCTTGTTGAAGCCCTTCGACTTGTAGCTTATTGAAACCCCTCGACTTGTAGCTTATTGAAGGTCTTCACGGAGCGCTTGACACCTAAGGACTTGAAGTGTTCAATACCTAAGGACTTGTCTGAGCGAAATTTCTGAACCTTTGGAACGGAGGAAAAACTCTCTATTTATAGAGCTTTCCAGGACATGTGGGCTTAAACTTTAGTGGCTTTGTTGGCGTTGGGCCTAAGCATTTAAATTTTGGTTTTATTTAACTTTAACCCAAATTTCATATAACCCAATTTGACCAAAATAAACTTTTAATTTTTAGAATTTGCCAATTTTTGTCTTCAAATTAAATTTGGGGCACATGTCAATTATAATTGGTCCTAAATTTAATTATTTATAATTTCGTCATTAATCTAGAATACTGACGTGGCTGAGATTGACCAAAATTTCTATGTTAACATTTAATATAACTTACGTTTAGATTATGATTTGTGTTTATTTGGTGAATTTTATTAACGTTGATAAAGATCTATACACATATAAATGATAGGTTGTCATTAATATAGATTTACATATGATATAAGGTTATATAAACTTGTATACTCTAAAAAAAACAAAAAAATCGTTTCAAAAAAAGGAAAAAAAAACAAAAATTGTAGCTTCAATATAAGTGAATCATAGACTCAACTCTGTGAGAGAAATAAATAACAGTAGAAGTGTGTTTCACGTGTCTTTTAGAGTGTGTTTGGATGAATGATATAGGTTGAGTTGAGTTGGTTTAAAAAACCAACTCATTATTTGGGGCATTGAGTTGGGTTGAGTTCTCAACTCCCCACTTCCCCAAATATCTCCCCCAATTTTCTCACCTTACATCTATTCACAAAATCAATTCACACACTTTTCCACCAATTTTCCTAAATCTTGATTCCCTTCCGGTGGTCCAGCGACTTCCAGCGGTGGTCCGACGACTTCCGACGGTTGTCCGACGACTTCCGCGATGTTCCAATGACTTTCCGACGATGACCTGACGACTTTCTGGCGAAACTCCACTTGATTGTCTAGTAGGATGAAGAGTGAGATGAAAAGAAAAGAAGGAGAAAAAGAGGAGTGTTTTGAAGTGCACCCTTTAAGTTGCAATTACTCTAGTTTAAATAGGTAGCAAAAAGTCCTAATCCAGAACAAGAAATCCTATTTTTTAAAAAAGAAAATCATAATCCTCTTTTTTTAAAAATGAAATCTTAATCTTTTTTTTTTTTATAACCTAAATCATAATCATTTTTAGACTTTGAAACACCATTTCCTAAAAAATCTCTATATTCATAATTCTTATCTGATTATCCAAAAATTCAAATTTAAATCAAATACAATCAATGCATTTGATTTTACAGGGGTTACAAAAAAAGAGGGGGTTTAAGTTAAATTATCCATAAGTTTCGTTGCTGAAACGAAAAGAAGGGTTACATGAGAGTGATTAACAAAAGAAAAATATGAAATGGAATCCGCTAGACGTAAAAATGTTGTAGACCAACTGTATGCAATAGAAGGGTTGACCAAGGATGTTCCCCTTAGTCGCAGACATCCAGAAGATGGGTTGCTTCTTCCAAGTCCCACCACAATCCAAAAAGACATACTGGTTGCATCTACTTGGTAGGACTGATTGAACACTTGCTCCACCCATCTTTTACTAAACCAAGATGACCCAGACATTTCATGTTTATTTCGTTAGATATATTTTGTGAACGATAGTATTTTTTGTATACTTTAATTTTTTGGAGGCATGGGAGATAAGATTTGATAACATGTCATTAATTCTTTTGTCATAAATGAATGTATCATTAATGATGGGAAGATAAAAACTAATTATTTGATCTTAAAACCATCAGTAAGATAAAAACTGATTATTTGGTCTTAAAAAAACTGCACCAGATACCTCTGCACAACTCAACTCAACTCAACTCTGCACCCCAAACACAGATTTCCTACACTCAACTCAACTCAACTTTGCACAACTCAACTCAACTCAACTCAACCCAACTCAACTCTCATGCCCAACGCACCCTTAAAATGCTTGTTGAATGATATATTAGTAGTAATTAGTATCTACTCTTTCCTTTTAAAGTTTGAATGCTTTCTTTTTTACATACCATACCCTACATTATTATACTAAAAGAAATATTGTTAGTATTTGAATAAAATTTTAAGAAGGTTAGAAAATGTTTTTTAACCATTAATAGCACTTTTTTTTGTTTTATTTTATTTTTTGAGTTCTCGCTTTTTAAAAATGTTTGGTATCAAAAAACATGACTATTTTTTAGTTCATGTAGTTTGAGAATTATTCTATTTTCGTCCCTATACTTTCAACTGCCCAATTTTAGTTATTGTACTTTCAATAAAGCTTAAAATTAGTCCTTACCATTAGTTTATTGTTAATTTTGTTTTAAAAAATAGTCTCTACTAGTTTTTTCCCTACAAATTTTGAAACTATGTTCACATTGTACCTTTTCTTGTATTAAAATTATTATTATTTTGTAACTAATTTTGATAAAAATTAACTTCAAACTTATCATAGAGGCCAATTTTAAGTTTTATTGAGAGTACAAAGACTAAAATTGGACATTTGAAAGTAAGGGACCAAAATAGAACAATTAAAGTACAAGACCCAAAATGGTATTTTAACCTAACAATTTTGAAACTTATTATAAAAATAGGACACTTTCAAAACTATTTATATAAATATTGTAATTTTTTTTTCGTTGGAAGAGGAGATCTCTAAGGAGACAATCTACAGTGGATTTAAAAAATACATATATCCATAGAAAATACAAAGTAGTTTTCTTATTTTTGTTTTACTTGTTAATTTATTATTATTTTTTTAAATACTACTCACTCCTATTCTTTTCTTTTTCTTTATACAAATTAAGCTTAGTTTTTTCAAAAAAAAAAATAGTCACTTTATAATTTTTATCCTATATTATAATTGTTGTTGCCAAAATCCGGACAGGATAACTCACCTGACCTTCACGTGACAACCACTGTGAATTTGTTTGAAAGGGGAGGAACATGGCCTGCAAAAGAAGAAAGATCTGAACACCGGTGTGGTGCTTGCCACACAGGCTCCGATGCTTAAGTCAGAGAGTGTTTAGATAAGTTTAGCAAGAGTTTCTAGAGTGGAGAAGAAGTTACCTTTCCTTTGATGAGAGGAATATTTATAGGTCTTTCTAGGGTGTCAACCCTAATCCATCATGAAATAGGAAAAGGAGAGTGTCATCTTCCGATATGGATCCGGGGCCCAGAAGAGGAAGAAGAAGACGAATCGATCCCATAGAGAGGTCGGCCTCGACCTCGGGTGGGTCGTGGTCGTGGTCGGCCTCGTCCCAACTGGGCTCAGCCTCGGCTGGGTTGTGGTCTGTGACGACCACAACCACAGGTACTGACTGGTTATCTTAATTTTCGTTCTAACAGTCTTTATGTCAAGTCGGATTAGTGAATTTTTATCAGACTCGGTGAGAGTGAGTCCTTGATTTTATTTAGTTTAAAGCGAAACGTTCTCCTTTAAATAATCATTTATAAAATTAAAAGAAGAGGAAGTGACAATGGCACTTTAGTTATTAATGCTTAAATGAGGGTTATATTTGACACTTGGAATTTGACCTAATTTCTAGTATTTAGCCTCCTTAAGTTGCAACCAAAAGAAAAAAAAAATCTAACCCTAATTGCACCATCATCTTCTCCTTCTTCTTCTCCTTACCCTAGCCGAGAATATCCACCCTTGCTGCAGCTCTCGCCGGCCGGTTCAAGAAGCCGCATGTCCAGCACCGCCGCCATCCTGACCGCGAGCCGCTCACGTCTACAAGCCGGAGCTTCGATCACGCCTCCCGCCACTCCAACGCCTACGCCGCAGCTGCACCGGAGATCGTGAAGGAAGTGCCTCCGTCGAAGTGCGCACGCTCACGAACCCTCGTCGAAACCTTGGGCGCGCGTGGCGGTCACTCCTCCGTTCGGCCAGTGCGCGATCGAAGAAGTCCCCACCGCAGCGTCGGCCGCCCCCGCCTCGCACCGCCGCGACGCGGCGTTCGAGCCTCCCTGCTGCCGTCGAGTCCTGCAGCACCGAAATTCCTCACGCAAGCCCAGTGGGTGCGCAGCTCCTCCTCCCCTCCCGCCGCTATGCTGCTGCGTGGATCGCGCCGCGTGATCGATCGTGAACTCGCCGTCGCCGTCGCCTCCACCTCCGATCGCAGCGCCCGCCCAACACTACTTTACACGCCATGGAGATTGCGGCCGGTGGAGCGATTTTATTAAGTTTCGGTTTTGAGAGAGAGAGTTATTCGTGACCTACTGGATGTTAAAACGCTAAATTGAGAACGTAAGCCACTGTTTTGAACACAACTTTCAGAAACCCAGGGTTGGAGCGGAATTGAAGGTCAAACGTCAAGACGAACTAAGGAATATTAGGTTTTCGCGTTGAACTTGAGGTAAGCGGGGCATGAGACCTTAAGAACTTAGATTAGGTACCTTTACGTTATGGATTTGGTGTATGCTTGGAGAATAATTTCGGATGGTTGTGTGAATCAGGTTCTACTAAAGAAGAGTACTCAAGGAACTCGGGTTAGGTTTTGGAGTGAATCTGAACTAAGGTAAGGGACCTTGTGCCGAACTTTTCTAAATGGGATTAAAGAAAATGATTTTTATTATTTCATGCGAATTTAGTTTGTACTTTTACGTGAAGATATATCGATATTTTATGTGAGAATACTTTAATATTTTATGTGAAGATATCTCAATATTTTATGTGAGCATATTGCAGTATTTTATGTGAGAATATTCTGGTATTTTATGTAAGAATAATCCAGTATTTCATGTGAGGATATTACAGTATTTTATATGAGAATATTTCATGATTACCTACAAGAGTATTATCTTCAAACTGTTGTGAGAAAATTATAATTTGCATATCAATGATAATGTTTCATGACATGTGCACAATAGTCATGTTGAATGATGGGACCTCATGCATGTGATGTATGCCATAAAACGATTTGAAGTAAGATGTGGAAATTGGTCTCCTGAGTGCATTATATGCATGGTCAAACATGCATTTGAGACCCTATGGGTCAAGTTTACAGGGGTCTGTGAGGGACTCAATCCATACAGGAGTCTGTGAGGGACTCAATCCATACAGGGGTCTGTGAGGGACTCAAATAATTACAGGGGTCTGTGAGGGACTCAAAATGAAATGACTCAGGATGACCAATTAACCACTTAAATAAAGAAAAAGTCATGTATTACAGTCATGTTGATACGAGAAAGTTTTAGGTCCCACATATGTACATTTTGACCAAGTTTAAAAGTCATGATTGTATGTGTTTGCATATCCCAAACCTCGGTAGCGAGGTCACTTACTGGGTATTGTATTGCAATACTCACCCTTTTATTTTTAAAATGTTTTTCAGGTAAGGCCAAGGACGTGCGGGGCGAGTGACGGAGGCGTGTTGTCAGAACCATGAGAATAGTCATGTTTTCCGCATATTTTCCTTAATAACTGATGTTGTCGTTTTATGGTTTCGGAGTTTAAGTTTAAATTTCCGAGTTTTTAAGTAGGCCAAGTTTAAACTGCTTCTTTTACATGTTTTGAATGTTTTAATGGGATCCCTAAAGATAATTTGTTTTCAGTGGAGATTTAAAGATCGTTTTATGTCTTTTGGCCTAAGAATGCATGCATGTGTAGTAATGTCCCTAAGAGTTATAGTTATGGAAAAGTAGGGGTGTTACAGTGGTCGGCCTCGGCCACGACTTGCGTGGTCGGCCTTGGCCTCGACCTTGGACAGGCAAGCCCAATCTTTACCTATTGCTCAGTTTGAAGGCCCAGTTTCTTCTACCTTTTGCATGGTCTCGGTCTTTCTTTGTGTATTTGCTTTTTTGTTTCCTCTGTATTCCAAATTTGTCCTTATGGTCCAATTTTTCACCCATAACATTAGCTCCCACTCCCTAATTAGGATGCATGATGTAGTTTCAGACTAATGGTATGGAGACTGATTTGAGAGTATTTAGATTCACCTCTTTGCTTAGGACATTTTCACTTTGGTCATACTAGATTACTCTCTAAAGGTGTAGATTTAAACTCTAAGGTAGTCTTTAGATTATCCTTGGGATTGCCTGATCCACCCCTGTAGGGTTGATTTTGGTCTTCCCAGGATGTAAGATTCTCTTCTGGATTCATGGTGTTCGACCAATTTCCTGGAGAAAATTTTAAGGCTCCAAGGTAGTCCTTGGATTATCCCGGATTTGCTCGGTCATACCCCGTAGGGCTGATCCTAGTCTTCCCATGGTGTAAGATTCTCCTCTGGATTCATGGTGTTCGACCACTTTCCTGGAGAAAATTTTAAGGCTCCAAGGTAGTCCTTGGATTATCTTGGGATTGCTCGATCATACCCCGTAGGGCTGATCCTAGTCTTCCCATGGTGTAAGATTCTCCTCTGGATTCATGGTGTTCGACCACTTTCCTGGATAAAATTTTAAGGCTCCAAGGTAGTCCTTGGATTATCCCGGGATTGCTCGATCATACCCCGTAGGGCTGATCCTAGTCTTCCCATGGTGTAAGATTCTCCTCTGGATTTGTGGTGTTCGACCACTTTCCTGGAGAAAATTTTAAGGCTCTAAGGTAGTCCTTGGATTATCCTGGGATTGCTCGATCATACCCCGTAGGGCTGATCCTAGTCTTCCCATGGTGTAAGATTCTCCTCTGGATTCATGGTGTTCGACCACTTTCCTGGAGAAAATTTTAAGGCTCCAAGGTCGTCCTTGGATTATCCTGGGATTACTCGATCATACCCCGTAGGGCTGATCCTAGTCTTCCCATGGTGTAAGATTCTCCTCTGTATTCATGGTGTTCAACCACTTTCCTGGAGAAAATTTTAAGGCTCCAAGGTAGTCCTTGGATTATCCTGGGATTGTTCGATCATACCCCGTAGGGCTGATCATAGTCTTCCCATGGTGTAAGATTCTTCTCTTGAAGGTTCGCACATTTGGTTTTCTAAAAAGCATGTCAGGTTATCTGTAGCTTCAATTCAGGTGATCTTGACGGGATGAAGACGTCATTAATTGTTGGAATTTTTGGTCAAGTCTTGTTGAAACAGGGCTGAGAAGGGAAGAGAGAGTTCAAATCAAACATGTGGTGAGGTCGACCTTCATGGTCGGCCTCGGCCTCGACCCTTAAGGGTTGGCCTCGGCTCTTTGGGTCTGGCCTCGGCTCCTTGGGTCTGGCCTCGACAGGGTTGCCTTGCTTGGTTTGCTAAAAATTAAGCACATGTCGGGGTCGGCCTCGGCCTATGCTCCTGGTCTCGGCCTTAACAGTAACCTCCTTGTTGAAACGGAGCTGAGAAAGGACGAGAGAGTTTGGACCGAACACGTGGTGTGGTCGGCCTCGACCTATGCTCCTGGTCTCGGCCTTGACAGTAACCCCCTTGTTAAAACGGAGCTGAGAAAGGACGAGAGAGTTTGGACCAAACACGTGGTGTGGTCGGCCTCGGCCTTGGCCTCTAGTCAGCCCTGACCAATCTTCTCATGATTTTCAGATCATTATTGTTACTTGAATTTCATTTTCTCAAATGAGTTGCTTTTCACAAATATTGCTTGAACTGTCGCTTGATTGGGAGATATATCTCCTATGTAGCCCCCTTTGTTCGAGGAGGAATCGAATTCATGCTTGAACAAAATTGTAGCTTGAAAAAAAAAAGTATTCTATTGGCTATCTAATAATCAATGCAAATGCATATAACATAAAACTATTCTAAACAAATGACATATGACTAAAAAGAAACATTTAACTTTTCGTGCAATAGTCATCAAAAAATTTCTCGTTAGGGTTCATGATTAGGGTGATCAACATCAGGTAGGACTTGAGACAAATCTGGTCGGCCTTGGCCAAAATCAGGTCGGCCTCGGCCAAAATCTGCCTACCCTTCGTAGTCTCCTCCAGCTGGTCCTCCAAAGATAGTTCTGATTTCCCTTGGAGGTTCTAGGTCAGGTCGGCCTCGACCTTCTCTGGTCGGCCTCGACTCCTCATAGTCATCGCCCCTGACATATTCCTTCAAATATCCTTCTTGGATCAGTGTTTCAATTTCATCTTTCAACTGGAAGCAATCTCGAGTTGCATGTCCATGATCTTGATGGAATACACAATACTTATTCCTGTCTCTTTTTTCAGATGAGGTTTTCATCTTTTCTGGGTATTTGACAAGGTTAGTACTGCGAATTTCCATCAGAATTTCCTCAGGTGGGAGTACTGTTGGTGTGTACTTCTCGAACTTTTGACCTCGGCTTACCCTAGGGTCACGTCGACCTCGGTCACAATCTTCAGCCTTCCTCTTCTTTGAGTTATGATAGTGGCTTTCTATTGCCCTATCATGCTTAGAAGTGCGCCCACTTCTTCCTTTGTTTGTTGTAGCTTCTTTGGATTTCAAAATCTCCTCTACACTCATATATTTTTGTGCCCTAGTAATAAATTCAGCATAAGAAGTTGGTTCCTTCTTACCTATTGATCTGAGCAGCCTTTTGTCCTAGAGTCCTGCTACTATTGCAATCAAGGCTGTTGCTTCAGTAAATCCTTCTACTCGTAGCGCTTCATTGTTGAATCGGAAGATATAATCACGCAAACTCTCTATTGGCTATCTAATAATCAATGCAAATGCATATAACATAAAACTATTCTAAACAAATGACATATGACTAAAAAGAAACATTTAACTTTTCGTGCAATAGTCATCAAAAAATTTCTCGTTAGGGTTCATGATTAGGGTGATCAACATCAGGTAGGACTTGAGACAAATCTGGTCGGCCTTGGCCAAAATCAGGTCGGCCTCGGCCAAAATCTGGTCGGCCTTCGTAGTCTCCTCCAGCTGGTCCTCCAAAGATAGTTCTGATTTCCCTTGGAGGTTCTAGGTCAGGTCGGCCTCGACCTTCTCTGGTCGGCCTCGACTCCTCATAGTCATCGCCCCTGACATATTCCTTCAAATATCCTTCTTGGATCAGTGTTTCAATTTCATCTTTCAACTGGAAGCAATCTCGAGTTGCATGTCCATGATCTTGATGGAATACACAATACTTATTCTGTCTCTTTTTCGTATGAGGTTTTCATCTTTTCCGGTATTTGACAAGGTTAGTCTCGCGAATTTCCATCAGAATTTCCTCAGGTGGGAGTACTGTTGGTGTGTACTTCTCGAACTTTTGACCTCGGCTTACCCTAGGGTCACGTCGACCTCGGTCACAATCTTCAGCTTTCCTCTTCTTTGAGTTATGATAGTGGCTTTCTATTGCCCTATCATGCTTAGAAGTGCGCCCACTTCTTCCTTTGTTTGTTGTAGCTTCTTTGGATTTCAAAATCTCCTCTGCACTCATATATTTTTGTGCCCTAGTAATAAATTCAGCATAAGAAGTTGGTTCCTTCTTACCTATTGATCTGAGCAGCCTTTTGTCCTAGAGTCCTGCTACTATTGCAATCAAGGCTGTTGCTTCAGTAAATCCTTCTACTCGTAGCGCTTCATTGTTGAATCGGAAGATATAATCACGCAAACTCTCTATTGGCTCTTGTTTTATAGTTAACAAGTGCATTTGTGGTTTCCGTTGGTCTCTTCCTCCTAAGAATTGGGTCACGAATGCTCGAGCTAACTCCTTGAATGACCCTATCGATCTTCTTTTGATTTTTCTGAACCATTCTTTAGCAGGTCCTGTTAGGGTAGAGGAGAATGCCCTGCACTTCATTGCATCTGAGAATTCCTGTAGGTCCATCAGGGATCTGTATGTATCTAGATGTTTTACTGGATCTGAGCTTCCATCATATGGTGTGATGGTTGAGACCTTAAATTTTGGGGGAGCCTTTTCTTTCATGATTGAGTCTACGAATGCTGGATTTGCTTGTTCAATAAGAGTTTCAAGATCTAACCTTTCATGATCAAGGTTCTTCAAAAAACTTCCTTGGAGATTCTCCAAGATATTTCCCTGTAATTCTTTTTTAATTTTCAGCAGATTTGCCTTCCACGGGGGACTTCGGGTCTGACTTTTTAGGGCGATCTTCTTGACCTCTACCTCGACCTTAACCTGGTCGGCCTCGGCCTCGGCCCCGTCGTCCTCGGCCTCGGCCAAAATGGCCTCGACCTCGTCTAGCAGGGTTTCGACTCTGGCTTTGGCCTGTCGCTTTTGTTTGTTGTTGATCAAACTCCGTAAGTCTGATCTTGTCGCTTCATCTTCTTGTAGCTTTGTTGTCACGTCCTCGCGACCTGGTCGTTCTTTTCTGGAACTTTTGCGCACTGTCTGGACTACAGATCTTGCCTTGGCTATTCGGCTGGTTGCACTTTGATCCCTTTGAGTCACTTTTTTCTGATTGCCTCCTAGAATCAGCTTCTCCTTTGGTCTCTGTGTGTGAGATTCTAACTCACCCATATCTTCAAGCATTGGTCCTTTTCCTTTTTTAGGATCTCGAACAAGTGACTCTGTTCTATTTTCTGTTGGAGGAGTTTGGTTGTTGAGTTTTTCCAGAATCCTAGCCAGGTTCCGGTCCATTCCATTCATCCTCTTCTTTAGTTCAACAATCTCCTCCTCTTGTTGGACTTCATGAATATGACGTCGAGGGGGAGTAACTTCCTTTGTTCTTCGAGGATGATGATCAGAATCAGAATCTTCTCCATCCAGATTGTAGTTTTTTTTCTCCATCGCTTTGCTTGACATAGATTTAGGGTGTTCAAGAATCTTTCAAATAAGCTTGCTTTTCTTCTCCACAGACGGCGCCAACTGTTGTTGCCAAAATCCGGACAGGATAACTCACCTGACCTTCACGTGACAACCACTGTGAATTTGTTTGAAGGGGGAGGAACGTGGTCTGCAAAAGAAGAAAGATCTAAATACCGGTGTGGTGCTTGCCACATAGGCTCCGATGCTTAAGTCAGAGAGTGTTTAGATAAGTTTAGCAAGAGTTTCTAGAGTGGAGAAGAAGTTACCTTTCCTTTGATGAGAGGAATATTTATAGGTCTTTCTAGGGTGTCAACCCTAATCCATCATGAAATAGGAAAACGAGAGTGTCATCTTCCGATATGGATCCAGGGCCCAGAAAAGGAAGAAGAAGACGGATCGATCCCACAGAGAGGTCGGCCTCGACCTCGGGTGGGTCGTGGTCGGCCTCGGCCTCGACCCAACTGGGCTCAGCCTCGGCTGGGTTGTGGTCGGCCTCGGCCTCGACCTTGGACAGGCAAGCCTAATCTTTACCTATTGCTCAGTTTGAAGGCCCAGTTTCTTCTACCTTTTGCATGGTCTCGGTCTTTCTTTGTGTATTTGCTTTTTTGTTTCCTCTATATTCCAAATTTGTCTTTATGGTCCAATTTCACCCATAACAATAATAATTAAATTATAATTAAAATATTAAAAATTATTAGTTGTTGGCTAATTTAAATTATAATTTTATTTTCAAAAAGACTAATTTAAATTTTTTAATGAAGAAGAAGAAAAAAGCTAGATAAAAATTATAAAGGCTATCCTTTGAAAAGACTAAGTTTAATTTTTATAAAGAAGAATTAAAAATAAAAAGAAAAAGAAAAGAAGAGAAGAAAAGGAAAAGGAAAAATTAACAAAATCAATGCTACCACTAATAATTTTTAATATTTTAATTAGAATATTAGATAAAAATTATAAACGATGTTTTTTTTTTAAATAAAAAAAAAAAAGAACTAAGTTTAATTTGTATGAAAAATTAGAAGAAAAAAAAAAGCAGAGAAGAAAAACATGATCTTTTTCTTTAGTCTAGCTAATAAAAACTACACTATTAACTTAAATAGTTTGAAAAGTACCATATTTTTATAAAAAGAAATTTGAAAACTACAATATTGATAAAAAAAAATCTCCCAAAAGTAATTTGTCAAAAAATAAAATAAAAAGACGTTATCAAACTTCCTTGCATAAAAATGCTTTAATACTCTGTCATACGTTAACAAGGCGTTAACAAACTTTCTTGTAGAATCACGTGCAAGATGAATTTCGATGGTAGATGGATTGAGCTAATTATGAACTATGTAGAATTTGTTGATTATTCGGTTCAGATCAACGAGGATCCACAAACGAGCTTCCTCCCTAAAAGGGGCTTGAGACAAGGTGATCCCCTCTTCCCGTATCTATTTCTCATGTGTGTTGAAGGTCTCTTAGCCCTTATGAATATTGAAAAACCTCTCTCTAATTTTAAAGGGTTTATTTTAAATTTAAAGGTTTTCTTTTAAATAAGAAGTGTCCCTCACTCACCCATCTCTTTTTTTATTTAGAGGCAAAGAAGCAGGTTGCAAAAAAGTCAAAGACATACTGGCTATACCTACGAAAGAGCCTATGGCGAAACTATAAATATGCACAAGTTCTCTTTCATGGCAAGTAAGGACTTGATGATTGATAGAGTGGAAGAGCTTGACACCATTTTAGGGATCAAATACTCGAGTTCCCTGGGCGAGTACTTGGAGATGCCTTCCCAAAGTGGTAGGTCCAAGGGAGCGTTGTTCTTCAAAATTAGAGACACAATGGCATTCCCCAAGCAATTCCTTTGTACACGATGAGTTGCTTCTATCTCCCTCAGTCAATTTTTGATGACATGAACATATGTTGCGCTAATTTCTGGTGGGGCTCCTCCAATAAAAAGAGAAAAGCCCATTAGATCAGTTAGAAGAAGATGTGTCAAAGTAAAGATATGGGGGGCTTGGGCTTGGACCTCTCTTTGTTTAACTAGGCTATGTTTGCAAAGCATAGTTCACTCATTATTCAGAATCCACGAGGGTTACTAGCCACTGTTCTGAAAGGTAGATATTTCAAAAATGGGAAATTTCTTGGTGCAAGGCTGGGATGGAATTCGTCGTTGACTTGGAGGAGTATTTGAAGGGAATGAGAATCCTCGTGCAACGGAAGACGATCGAATCGTCATGGTATCATTACGCTACTCAATTTTGTTAAAATGATCTAATTAAAAGATCTAGGCTAAACATGCTAGAAAATGAAGAAATTTACAGCGAGAAGAAGTTTACTTGTTGTAGACAAACTTCAAAAATTTCTTCCTCGGATCACGAACTCTTCGTGCTTCTCGATCTCAACGAATGCTTCCCACGAACGGAACCCGAACACCACCACTTGGAATCTCGGTTGTTCTTCCTTTGGAAAAAGAGAAGTTTGTGGGAACTTTTGTGTTTTGGAGAGGGAGGAGAATTGAGAGAAAGTAGAGAGAACTTTCTTCTTCTCTTTTGATGAAATTCTAAAAAATGAGAAAATGATTACATTCCTTCTTGCAAGAAAGGATTAAATAGTGGAAATGATGGAGTTAAAATCTCCACATTATTACCACTTTACCACAACCATAGGTTATGCAAATCTCATTTGCATAACCACATAATATAAGATATCTCATATCTCATATTGCAAATCTCATTTGCAATAATTGTGGATTAATTAAATTGAATCACATCCAATTTAATTTCTCTCAATTTAAATTCTCCAATTAGCCATAATTCAAGAATTAGGCTAACCTATAGTTTATTATGAATCTCATTCACATTAAACTATATATTATATCATTCATATCTCATATAAATGACATAAATGACATAAATGCCCTTAAAGTGAAATTGAACACTTCAATTTCATACCAAAACATTAACCCTTCTTTTAACCTAGATTGAGCCAAACGAGGACCTAATAGACCTACAAAGTGATTTGCTCCAATGATTCAAGATTAACCTATCAAACTCTTTGACCCTGGTTAATCAACATTCATTAGCTACTGTGAACACTCCACTATAGCCCGTGAGTCGCACTCCCATCGGTCGCGAATATTACGTGTCCACCGATATAACCAATGCCCATGAGTCGACCCTTCACGTTGTTGTTCAGAGACACACCGGGTCAAATTACCATTTTACCCCTATGTCTACTTCTTGTTCCTTAAGTCCCCACTGCTCCTCTAATGAACAACATATTGTGATGGTCCAACCATACACAACACCCTTCTCGGGCCAGTGAGAAGGTGGGCGCCCGTTGTCACGGTCATGCTCGTCCAGGGCGTGTTGCCCATGGCCGCATGCCCGTCCAACCCCTTTTACAATGCTTTCATGTACTTACTTTCCCTAGTGTAGGTTGTTTACTTTTCCTTGTATTTTCGCGAGTGTATGACTCCTCGCCACTTTGCATTGTTTATGCCTGTAATAGCTAAAATTTCATATAATATACTATAGGGGGATGCGACTAGTCGTCAAATCTTCCTACCCGGAGTTATATGTTATCGTGAGCGTGGTTGTCCCTTGATTGCTTGCTAGCCTATAACAATCTTTTCTCAAAATGCTTTTCCAAACGCTTTCTAAACTTTCTCTGACCCCGTTTTCGAAAACCGTTTTCTCTTGAAACGGGGGTGGAGGTTGCGAGATACGGCCGTTGTGCCACCGGCGATCCCTTTTCTCTAAGTTGGCTTACTTGTTCGAGTGCGGGAACAAGTGCGCGCACGATCACTCAAGACCCTTCAAAAAGTGTGATCGTGACGGTTGTATCGTCGAGCCAAGTTGGCTCCTCATATTCGACCGATCGATCATGGTCGCTTCTAAACAATTGAACAAATCGGACAAAGAACGATTGATCGAGATCGAAGAGCAACTGCTCTATCTAGTCGAAGTCCCTGACAGTATTCGGTTTTTTGGAGTCTCGTCGGAAGAAATTGCATCCAAAGCCGAACAGGATCGATGCGGTTGCTGGCCGCCTTGATGGGATGCCCATCAAAGAACTAATGATAAGAGTTGAGACCCTGGAGGAGAAAGTTACCCAACGTGGTAGCTTCGAACGAGGTGATAGCTCATCGGGCTCTGCTGCCCAAATGGAGGAACGCGTCGATGGCATAGACAGTTCCCAAAAGTACTAGGTCAGATGATGGCTGACCTCTCTGAAGACGTAAAGGCAGCCCTAGAAGTTTGTAGGGCCGAGATGACTGAAATAACTGACAAGCTGAACGTTACCATGAGAGCGGTTGGAAACCAAGCCCCAACTGGGGGCGGGATTCAATCAAAGAAATACAAGGTCCCTGAACCGAAACCTTCACGTGGGGTTCGTGGACGCCAAAGCCATAGAGAACTTCCTCTTCGACCTCGAAAGCGAGATTTTGAGGCAACCGAGACAAAGGACGGAGAGGGCAAAGATTATGATTGCCACAATGCATCTATCTCAAGATGCCAAGTTATGGTGGAGGTCCGATACGTGACATCCGTGGATGGTCGCCGCTCGATAGACACGTGGGAGAAATCGAAGCAAGAACTACGTTCTCGCCTCTTCCCGAGAATGTCGAAATCTCGCACGGCGAAGCTGCGGGAACTAAAACACACAGACATCCGAGACTACGCCAAACAATTATTTGGTGATGTTGGACATCCGTGACATGTCCGAGAAAGACAAAGTTTTCGCTTTGTCGAGGGCTCAAGCCTTGGGCAAAGACGGTTATATGAACAAAGAGGCAAGACTCGGTGTTCGCTTATGCCACCGCCGAACGATTGTTTGACCTAAGTCATGAACCGAACCAAGACACGAGAGACGTAATCAATCGCCCTCCGTGGAGGACAAAGGAACACCTAACAAGGTCCCCTGAAGCGGGGAGGAGGCAGGGGGGAGATCGCAGACCCTCCCGGTACCGCGAAATGACAAATAATTGGCGAGGGCCTAACTGAACTATACACCGAGGGCCCCTATCAAGGTCCCTTCTCTTGTCTCATTTGCAAGGGAAACCACCGAGTAAGGGATTGCCCTCGCCGAGCAAATTTCTTCAAGCCTTCACAGCACCTACCCTTGCTCCAAATCAAGAATGCGAGACACTGGAACACGAAGGCGAGACAGAGCCCATAACGAGGCGAAGACAATCCTCGCATGGGGGCACAAAATTCCTATCCGCCTCCAAAGGAAAAACAGATCAGGCCAAGGAACCGGTAGAGCGGGGCTTGATGTATGTGGAGGCGTGGGTCAACCACAGGGCGGCCAAGAACACTATGGTCGACTCTGGGGCTACCCACAACTTCATAACAGAGACCGAAGCCCGACGACTGAATTTGCTATGGCACCGAGACTCAGGAAAAATGAAAGCCGTCAACTCGGCAGCTTTACCCATTTTGGGGATTGCGAAGAGAGCGGCAATAAAATTGGGTGATTGGAAAGGGCAAGCGGACTTCGTGATAGTTAAAATGGATGACTTCGACGTCGTGTTGGGGATGGAATTCCTCCTCGAACACAAAGTCATACCTATGCCCCTGGCCCACTGCTTGGTGATTACAGGGACCAACCCCACGGTTGTCCAAACCATCATCAAACCACC
Source organism: Trichosanthes cucumerina (assembly GCA_036507285.1). Lineage (NCBI taxonomy): Eukaryota > Viridiplantae > Streptophyta > Magnoliopsida > Cucurbitales > Cucurbitaceae > Trichosanthes > Trichosanthes cucumerina. Next base: position 15,900,339 of record CM071838.1, read on the forward strand.
ACACGACACGAGAATGATATCGACCCTTCACCAAGAGGGGCTCTCGCCATGACGAACCAACATTTATGGCCATTCCTTGTTGGAGGAGAAAAGTGGAGAATGCAGATACCCCCAGAGAGAAATTCAGTATGCCTTGAGACAAGTATGTCGACGCCATGCCCGATAGCTTGCCTAAGTCCTTACCCCGAGGAGGGGAATCGATCACGAGATTGAGTTGATACTGTGTCAAACCGCCCGCCAAAAATGCCTACTGGATGGCACCTCCCGAGTTAGCTGAACTCCGCAAACAGCTCGACGAACTTCTAGATGCCGGGTTCATTAGACCAAGTGAAGGCCCCTATGGAGCCCCCAGTCTGCTTCGTAAGAAGAAAGATGGCGCTCTCGTCATGCATCGACTATAGAGCTCAAACAAGCTCACCGTCCAAACAAGTATCCGCTGCCCATTATAACCGACTGCTTCGATCGCTCTCCATGGGGCAAAGTACTTCTCTAAACTAGACTTGAGATCGGGATACTACCAAGTTCGAATTGCAGAAGGGGACGAGCCTAAGACAACCTGCGTCACTAGATATGGGGCTTTTGAATTCCTTGTGATGCCCTTCGGTCTCACCAATGCTCCAGCTACCTTCTGCACTCTAATGAACCAAGTGTTCCATGAATACCTCGACAAATTCGTGGTGGTGTACCTGGACGACATCGTGGTTTACAGCCCGACATTGGAAGAACATCGAGTCCACCTTCGACTTGTCTTCAATAAACTAAGACAGAATCGCTTATACGTGAAGAAGGAGAAATGCTCTTTTGCCCAGAACGTATAAGCTTCCCGGGCACGCCATCGAGTGTGGAAAGATCGGAATGGAAGATGGAAAGGTCGGGCCATACGAGACCGGAAGTGCCGACCTCGATCGAAGTTGCGATCCTTCCTCGGGTTAGCCAATTACTACAAAGCGATTTGTGGAAGGATTCTCAAAACGAATGTGTCCCCGACCGATTTCTTTCAAGAAGAACCTCGGTTGGAAGTGGACAACAGAATGTAATGTTGCCTTTGAAGACCGAAAAGGCAATGATGGAGGGACCGGTACTCGGAATTGCCGATGTAACCAAACCCTTTGAGATTGAGACCGACGCTTCTGACTTCGCATTGGGGGGCGTCCTCTTGCAAGACGGCCACCCCATCGCGTACGAGAGTCGAAAGTTGAACGGTTTTAAAAGAAAGTATGTCGCCTTCGAGAAAGAAATGCTAGCAGTTGTACATTGTCTGAGAGCCTGGAGACAATACCTACTGGGAGCCAAGTTCGTAGTGAAGACGGACAATAGTTCGATCTGTCACTTTTTCAACCAACCAAGGCTCTCATCTAAGCAAGCACGCGCAAGAGAGTATCTAGACGAATTCGATTTTCAATTTGAACATAAGCCCGGACGGGCTAATCAAGCTGCAGATGCCCTTAGTCGCAAGAGCGAGCATGCGGCCCTGTGCATGCTAGCCCACTTGAAAAGCAGCAGGTTAGATGGAACGGTTCGCGAGAACATAAAGAACCACCTGAGTAACGACCCCGCCGCTCAGACGATCATGCAACTAGCCCGAGAAGGAAAAACCCGACAGTTTTGGGTGGAAGATGACCTCTTGTTCACTAGAGGAAATCGATTATCGTGCACTCTCGCTCGGGAACTTGAGGAAGTTGTTGTTAGAAGAATGCCACAACACGCCATGGGCGAGCCACGCCGATGGCGAGAAACTTATGCCCTACTAAAAAGGGTACTCATCGCCCAATCTACGTGATTTACGTGATGCGCTTCACCAAGACTTGTCTAATCACCAACAAGACAAAGTCGAGAGAACCAAGGTAGCAGGTTGTTCGAACCCCCCGCCAGCCCCGACACGGCCTTTGGGAAAGTGTCTCGCTAGATTTTATCACCCACCTTCCCAAAGTCGGCGAATTAGAAGCGATGACTAGTGGTTGTTGATAGATTCTCGAGTATGCGACCTTTATTCCGACTCAGGATGTGTTCAAGCAGATGATGACCCACTTGTTCTTTAAGAACGTCAGAAAACTATGGGCGTTCAGAGAGCATCGTCAGCGACCGAGATGGGCGATTCACAGGAACCTTTTGGACAGAATTGTTCAGGTTGTTAGGCTCCAACCTTAACATCTCTTCCAGTTATCACCCACAGACCGACGGACAAACTGAACGCTTCAACAGCATGTTGGAGGAATACCTCCGACACTTCATCGATGCAAGACAGAAAAACTGGGTTGATATGCTTGACGTGGCTCAGTTTAGCTTCAACTGCCAACAGAGTTCCGCAACGGGAAAAACCCCATTTGAAATTGTGAGCGGAAGACAACCGACAATGCCTCATGTCATAGATCACCCTTATGTGGGGAAAAGCCCTCAAGCTTATAACTTCACTAAGGAGTGGAAGCAAACGTCGGAAGTGGCTCGTGCTTATCTTGAGAAAGCGACAAAGAGGATGAAGAAGTGGGCCGATCAAAAACGTCGCCCCTTAGAATTCCAAGCGGGGGAGAAAGTGTTGATCAAGTTGCGACTGAGCGACTCCGATTTCGCGCGGAAACAAAGACCAACGCGGCTAGTGCGAAAAGTATGAAGGCCCCGTGGAAGTGATCCGAAAGTCGGCAAAGCATCATATAGGGTTCAACTTCCTTCGTGGATGAAAGTCCACCCTGTCATTCACGTAAGTAACTTGAAACCCTATCATCCGGATCCTGAGGATGAATCTCGTAACGAGGTATCCAGACCCCGTGGACGATCAAGAACACTTCCGGAAGGAGGAGGTAGAAGAGATATTGGTGGCGTAACGCCGGCGAATCGGCGGACTAAGGAAAGACGTCTGAGAATTCCTAGTGAAATGGAAAGGTCTCCTTGAAGCTGAGATCAGTTGGGAGCGCGCTGAAGACCTGAAGTCAACCGCCGTCAAGATTGCCGAGTTTGAAGAAAGTCGGTTGACAGGGACGTCAACCAATTAAGTGGGGGAGGATGTCACGGTCATGCTCGTCTAGGGCGTGTTGCCCATGGCCGCATGCCCGTCCAACCCCTTTTACAATGCTTTCATGTACTTACTTTCCCTAGTGTAGGTTGTTTACTTTTCCTTGTATTTTCGCGAGTGTATGACTCCTCGTCACTTTGCATGTTTATGCCTGTAATAGCTAAAATTTCATATAATATACTATATGGGGATGCGACTAGTCGTCAAATCTTACTACCCGGAGTTATATGCTATCGTGAGCGTGGTTGTCCCTTGATTGCTTGCTAGCCTATAACAATCTTTTCTCAAAATACTTTTCCAAACGCTTTCTAAACTTTCTCTGACCCCGTTTTCGAAAACCGTTTTCTCTTGAAACGGGGGTGGAGGTTGCGAGATACGACCGTTGTGCCACCGGCGATCCCTTTTCTCTAAGTTGGCTTACTTGTTCGAGTGCGGGAACAAGTGTCGCACGATCACTCAAAACCCTTCAAAAAGTGTGATCGTGACACCCGTTGTCCAAGCCCTGGAGACAACACTTAAGGGAACAACCCCTCTAGTTTCCCTAAAGGCGGGAACGAGTGAATTCCATCTCGCGTAGTTAAGTTCCCAGCTCCCTACTTGGTCCTGTCCCTGAGAAGATAGACATATTGGGCGAGTAACTATGACCACCCTCACCCGTACTAGTCAAAGGACAGACCCTCGCAGACAGGAGTCCGTAAAACGCTCGTGATTCGGGATCGAGTCACTAATGGTCATCTCACGGTTATTAGTCCCATCACAACAGCGTTACATCGTGAGGTCTAATAATTCACGGTCCTGGCTTTGTACAATTTCATTGCACAGATGCCCCCACTCGCATGTCAACCACATGAACGAGTTAGATCACCTCGCTTGTATCTAATACAAAGCGGGCCACATCCACGATGTATCCGAGGATTAAGTCTCCAACCCTATCCATATCATCGTAGACCGTTCGGGTCATTAACTCAACGTGATCCTCCCCAATGAGTCCACCACCGCACACCATTCAAGTTCTAGTTCTCTCATAAATTCAATGACCACGGAGCTTAGTTTATTGGAAAAGTTTATAAATATTGCGAGACACAAAGTGATGAAATGAATAACTCTTATTAATTTCAAACAATATATTACAAACACGAGATTAGGACAAAAAAATCCCAACAGTATTATGTGAGGGTAAAGATCTCTTTTTGGAAGGTTACAGGTGGAAAAGGTGAGCAATAATGGAGCTTAATCATGATTGATGAGGATCCTTGATTGGCCAGAGTCGGGAGCAAGACTCTAGTGTGGACAAAGGAGGAAATGGCTAATGAAAGAGTCAATTGTCTAATTGACGATCAAGGCAGGTGGAAAGCTCATATTATCAAGAAAAACTTTACTTCGTCTGACGCTGATGAAATTCTTAGCATTCCACTAGGGAGTAGAAATGTTAGAGATGTTATAGATGAGATAATCTGGAACAATAAGTCTAAGGGCTTGTTTACAGTGAAGATTACTTATCATCTAGCTTCCAATTTGGTCAGGAGTGATCAAGCTTCCTCCTCTAAGCCTCATGCAGAAAGAAGTTTTGGAGAAAAGTATGGAATTTAAAGGCGATTCATAGAGTAAGAATTTTGGCTTGGAGAATGATAAATGATGCACTACCTTCCCCTTAGAATATTCAAAGTCGTGGAATGACCAAACACTACGTGTCTTTTTTGCAGGATGCACAAGGAAATAGTCACACATGTCATCTGGTTCAATTTTATGCCTAACTTATGAAGGTTTTTTTTTTTTTTTCTTTTCTCATGTGGACTCGAATACGAGGGACATTTGGGGTTGGATGGTTAAGGAGTTGAACAACGAGGAGATTACAAGAGTTATATAACCATTATGTGGTGTATATGGAGTTTCAAGAATTCTGTGTCAATCTTTCCTCGGAGTCTTCCCTTACCTTTGCTCGGCCTCACTGTAGACAATTATGTGCAGTTATTGATAAGAGTCTAGGGGAGTTTTTTCATGTTATGAGGAGTGTTGATTTGTCGTCTAGATTCAAGGAGTTTTATGAGTCAGACCGTTTGGACCCTCTTCTGCTTGGTACGTTGAAGCGACTGGGATCGGCTGGAACATTCGTGACTCTCACGTCTCCCCCATATCTTCGGGTTTCAACAATGGAATAAGAAGTGGTTAATTAAATCACTTGAGGAAGCTGTTATCCTTGTTGTCCTTTGTTCTACTCTAGTCGACATCCTTGAGGTTGGCTCGTAAGAGGTTGTTTTTGCTTTGCGTTGTCCGAGTATGAATATTAATTTCAGATACCAACTTTATTTTGGATGAAATCGGGTCCCTCTCTTCTCTTTGGACCCATTTTTGTATTTTTTATTGCCTTAGATTTTGTAACTTTGCCACCCACTCTCGGAGGGCCCTATTGTTTGGTGTTCGGACTTTTTTAATTGCATGGGGGGCTATATTTTCGCTAGGAACCATCGTCCAAAAAAAGTGCTCTAATATAATAAGTACTTCATTTAAAATCACTCTTTCCAAATTAAAGTTACGTGAATACACCTAAAAAGAAAAAAGAAACCAACCCAATCACTTTTTTCACTTTCACATTTGTGTAATAAAATAAAATAAAATAAAATAAAACTCTAAACTGAGAAAGAGAGAGATAATTGGGTTGGGGATGAGAGAACAACGGGCGAATAATAAGGCTTAAAAAACGGGTCAAACCATAATGGATTCTTCTATTTTACTTGCAATCTAAGCATTATATTTAACTGTAGTTTTCTAATCAATTAACTAATGCTGTTTTTGTACCCTTCAATTCTACTCTTTAGATCCATTAATATTTGTTCCCCTTGATTTCAATTCCCTCCTTTTCACCACCAACTTTGATATCAACACAGTTAAAAAAATATATATATATCAACACCTTTACCCTTCTATTACAAATCAATACAAAGCCAAAAATATAATATTATCATATCTTTATGCTTAAATTATAGGGACACTTGCATAGATAACAAAATATTATATAACAATTGTAGGAGTGTCGTTCATATATTGGATTTGCAAAAATAGCAAAAACACCAGGTCCAACCCAATCAGACGAAGCAAAAAGTCAAATGTCCTTCCACATATTTTTCAATATGGAGTATATCAATCATCTATCAGCGATAGTTCTGATTGACTAACGATATACCTAATCAAAAGGTAAATTCATGATGTGCTACTTATATTCTTATTTGAAGTTAATCAAGAGTATATCAGTAACTAGCATATGATTTATACATGATATAGAATGTATCACTGGTGCACTATTGATATACTTTATTTTTCACCGACGTTGTCCATAAAAAGTTTTCAGTAGTCTATCAATGGTATATTGTTGACCAACAATATACCTAATATAATATAAAGTATATCATTAATAAATTATTGATACACTTCTATGCAGTTTATCAAGAATATATAAGCATGTCATATATGATATTATACATAATATAGAAGATATCACAGATACACTACTGATATATTTTATTTTATGTATTTTAATATGAGATTTTTTAATAGTCTATCAATGATATCGTTGATATAATAATGATATATCTAATATAAAATATACCATTGACATATTGCAAATACACTTATATAAAATTTATCGAGAGTATATCAATAATTCACCTATGAGTTATACATAATATAGAGTATATCACTGATATGCTACTGATATACTTTATTTTAGTTATTTACTTTATTAATAATTTATATTTACTTGTTTTTAATTAATAAACTTGTATAATTGATACATTTGATTAGTAGTATATAAGAAATTCATATTTAATACATCAGATATATCTGAAATGAAGTATATCAATTATATACTAAATAAACAAAATAACCATGATATATTCCACACACAAATATACCTAAAAAATGTATCGATAGTATATCAGTAATATATTGTTAATATAATTTGTTTCAGTATATCAGTAATATATTGTTAATATACTTTGTTTCAGGTATATATTGATTGACTGATATACCAAATATAAAGTATATCAGATATATTATTGATATACCAAATATTAAGTATATCAAATATCCTATTGATACACCAATGAGGGTAAAACTGGAATATTACAAAAATGAAAATTATATTTTAAAAATTTTACTATATTTGCTAATCTAAAAAACTATGGCTTGATTTGTAAATATTATAATAGTTTTTGCTCCCTATTACAATTCTCCTAAATTATAAAAAATACCCTTAGTCAATGAGATTGGTTTCAATTATACCACAAATTTTGAAAAGTTTCATTTTATGAAGTTTGTTTCAAAACAACTATTGAAAGTTTTTTTTTTCATTAAATTCATGGACAAAAAAAAAATGATGTTTCCGCATTTGTATTGTTGCATATGTAAACATATTTGAACATTTTTACCTTGGAAAAAAATCAAAACATAAATATGTCATTTTTTCGTCCATAAATTTAACAAAAAATTTTTTTCTAGGATTGTTTTGAAACAAATAACAAAATTGAAGGATTAAAATGAAAACTTTTCAAAATTTAAGAGTATAATTGAAACAAACCCCTTTATTTATTATTATTTTTTTTTTTCGATTTAACTCATCTTGATTATGTAAAAGCTACCTAGCTTACCCCTAGTAGCCTTGCCTACCTAGTCTTCTTACCCCTAGTAGCCTTGCTTACCTAGTCTTTCTTCCTTTTTATTTAACCTAGAATAATTAAGGAAACAAAGTTTAATTACGATTTTAGTCTATTTTGGTCCTCGTGATTTTCATTTGTTTTTATATCATGTAAAACCAATTTATGTTTGTTTAATAGGATTTGCTATGTCATTATTTAATTAACTATGTTAGCAATAAGATGGATATATTTCAGTGGTAAAAGCATCTGAATGCTCTTTAATTTTAAAAGTTTATAGGTTGAAAAATTTTACTTCTTTATTTGTGATGTAAATTTTAAATTAATTTGAAGATATATTTGAAACATTCAAAGTTTAGGGATTATGGATTAATTAAAGGCTAAATGATTAAAAATACCTCTAAACTTTGTCATTTATTTAAAAAACACTTCTATTCTTTAAAAAGTTGTAATATTATCTAACCTTTCATAAGCATTTCAAAAATACCATACCAAAAAGTTAACATGAGGTGACTTGAAACGATGTGGTAGTGACTAAAAGACTTGTGCTCTGGATTAAGTTTGAAAGAAACGACATTTTGTCATGTCAATTTTTTGTCCAACATTCTAACAAATTTTCTAATTTAAGTGTAATATTGAAATGTTTATATGATGTCAAAGGTTATATTGCAATTTTTGAAAGACTATAGGTTTTAAACAAAAAACAAAGTTAAAGAATATTTTTAGAATTTAGGTTAAATTACACCTAGCCATCAACGTCTAGAGAATAAGTTTGTAATTTACCTTATAATTTCTTTTTCTTTTTCTTTTTTATAAATTAAGAAGTTTTCTTTAAAATTGTCAAAAATATATAGTTCACTAAATATAAAAATTGACAAGCTATTTTGAAATTGGACTAAGATTATGCCATTCAAATATAGCTCCTTTGAATAAGGCACTTTTATCATGTGAATGATTCAAGTTATCCAACAATTATTGATTAAAAAAAAAAGAAAAATGAAAAAGACAAGACGAAATGAATGCAAATTCTCACATGTTATGTTTAACGAGGGGCGTTTGAAAATTACGTAGCATATATCGAGGATTAAATTTTGTGAAATATTATTATTATCATCATTATTATTGTTATTATTATTTTCAGTCCAATTTTGTGAAATATTAATTTAAGTAATTAATTGTAAGTATGAATGCTCACAGGAAAAAGTGTAAATTGTTATAAAAATGGAGGCAAAACCGAACACCAAAACTTTACCAAAACATATAATAATAATAATAATAATAATAATTATTATTATTATTATTATTATTATAGGGAAGTGGAAATGGAAATGAAAAGTGATATATATATATATATATATAAGGATGAAAATAGGAAAGTGGAGAGTGTGGGAGAGAATTGGTCAAGATTTTACCCAATTGTGTGTATTTCATGATCCACCAAATGTCACTATTTATAGGCAATTTGACAAGGATGAGTTGGTATATTTGGACACTAAGCATTGATAAATATTGGACACATAGAGGGCATATGGGCAAATGAGGGATGTGCCATTTGGCAATGATAAATTTGGATACATGGACAACACATGGCATGAGCATCCATTTCCTAATTTCCATAATATAAATATGATATTGACAAAAAAAAATGGTAATACATGTCAATTTATTATTACTATAATTATCTTGATCAATATTTAGTCCACATGAGCATAATTCAAATGATATAGTGCATGTATCATCAATCAATAATTAGAGGTTTGAATTTCCAGTCATATATATTGTTGAGCTTAAAAAAGAACTTGACTACTATGAGGTCAATACTGAGATATTTCATTAAAAAATGTTTACAGGAAAGATTTGAATATATAAATATGTACTTTTAAATATTTTAAGAAGAGACAATCTGTAAAGCCCTTAGTTTTTAGACCAACTTCAACCACGGACGTCACGAGGCAACACTCTCTGCACCGAAAATTTGGCAGCATAACGACGCTACTCGGACGAAACCAAAAAATTTCTTAACCTAATACAAGCATAAAAACACTCCAAAGTGGTTCTCAAATTCCCAACCACCACCAACCTACAAAGAACAATGGGTTGGACTCCACAAAACATAAACCACAGAAGCGACAAAAACCAACCGGTCTTACATGCATGCTAATCCAGGGACACATAAAAGTAAAACAACATCCATTCAACATCTCAAACAGGCTCAAACATCCCCCACTTATCCAGTTAACGAAAAAACACACAGGCTTAAAATATGAAACTAAGATCCTATGCAAAAATAGATCCTTCGGTCCAAAACAGGGTCCTACAGCCTCGCCACGTCGGATCATCGTCCTCCAGCTCACTATTTACCCTTACCTGCAACCAAAAACAGTAAAATAGATGGGTGAGTATAAAAATACTCAGTAAGTAGCCCGTTCACGTCTAAGCTACTACTTCGTAACAAAAACAACCAAAATAAACATTAAACCAAGATTCTTCGCACAACCAAGCACCCCACTACACAAACCCCTTCTCGAAACATACCGACGATCCAGGAAACCTAGGTGGCTAGAACGGGGTGCACCCCGACGCGAAAAAGCGAGGCTCTAACGCTCTCATAGAACCTCAAGAGGGCGCTCAACCCTACTGCCACATAACCCACAAAAGGATGCTTAACCCTAATGCCCTATCCTGCAAATGAGTGTTCGACCCAAATCCTAATCCTGCAAATGAGTGCTCGACCCAAATGCTAGTCCTGCACATGAGTGCTCGATCCAAATGCTACACAAAACTGCTAACCTAAAGGTTTGGGCTCGCCCGAGGTGACTCAAAGGTTCGGGGAAGCTAGGCTAACAAAATTTGGGCTCCCTCACGACTCCCAAGGCTCCTCCTAAGCCCCTTCGATTATCCTAATCAGTGTCTGGCCTAAAGGGTTTTTCTTCCCAACTCCTCACTCGGTCGATCCACCCTGACCAACCAAAACACCTAAACTAAGTCTCGCGACTCTCAAGGAAGTCAGACTCGAGGTTCAAGTTCGCAGGTTGCACCACCTGTCTACTCGGTCCCTAACGACCACAATCCCGCCAACCACAACCACGACAAGCCAAAAGATCCAAACATAGGTAACATACATACACAACATGCTCAACATTTCAAACAGGTCAGAAGTCCTATACACGTATAACATACATGTGTAACTAGCTTACCAATTTCAAACAAGCCAAAGATTCAAAAGATGCATACAACGTTATAATACTAAGTCACTATCTATAACCTAGAGGCATGCAAGATTTAGTAATCCTAACAACACGCACCGAGCTCCTTCACTGATGGCTCAGTGTTTAAAACCAAATGACTACTTACCTTTGCTTAGGAATGTACGAGATAGTCCTTGCTTCCGATCAAGTCTAACTCACCTACAAGGCAAATAAAAGGGGTCATCAACCAACAACTTAACTGAAGGGAATCGAATCCCCTTGAGTAGCGAAAACGTGGTATTAAATCGTATTAACTTGATTTGTTTTGGTTTACTCCAAAAACCCATACATTGGAAACAAACAAAGATAAGCAATTCTAATCTAAGCATGGCTTAAAACATGATTAAACATGTTGTATATTTCTAAACTAGAAAGGAAAGAACAACTACCTTTGTAGTTTCACTTTCTCAACAACTCCTTGCTTCTCCAAATGTACAACAACAACAAAATTTCTTCTCCTCTGTTCTCAGTAAGACACCACCAATAGTGAGAACCTTTTATGTCTCTGAGTGTCTTAGATCTTTCCTTGGTGGGAAGGAATCCAACAATCGGTGAGGGAAGAGAATTTTTAGGTTGAGAGAATAATCTTACTGAATGGAATCGAATCCCCGTGTGCAGTAGAAACGTATAATTAAGATCGAATTGCTTGTTTGTTTTTGGTTTATTCCAAAAACCCATACATTGGTAAAATACAGAGAGATAAGCAATTAAACTAAATTAAGCATGGATTAAGAAATAAAGTAAACATGTTGTACATAAACCAAAGAAATCCTAAACTAACCCTAACATATATATAAATAAGAAAAATCTAGCACTTAAGTGTATGAGAGAAAGAAAATGTTTTTTTAAGTGTAACATAAATAAGAAAATCTAGGGGGTATTCGTACGGATAACCCATTTTCCCATGCATTAATGTCATTTGACCTGATATTTCAAAATAATGAAATATGACCCATTCTGACGTGCCAATGAGCGCAAAATGACTCATAAGGGTAATATGAAGTGGTTTTTCTTGTTCACGCTCTCGCACGCTGTTCACGCTCTCGCTCCCGCTGTTTCGCTCCCGCTCTCGCTCAAATGAATGGAAAAACATATAAAGAAAAAATGACAAAAAAAAGACCGAGAAGAGCTGGAGTAGCAGAGATAGAGTGAGAGCGAGCCAACGAGAGCGAGACAACGAGAGCGAGAGCGAGTCAACTACAGTACGATTTTTGTTTTTTTTTCTTTTCTCCAGAATTTTGACAACTTAATTACTATCATAAGCGAGAGCGAGAGCGAGAACGAGACTTGAGCGAGATCGAGAACGTGACTTGAGCGAGAGCGAGAGAGCTAGAGTTAGAGTATTATGCCTTTACGGTAATTTGGACAGAATGCACAGTACAAAAAGGGTCAAATATCATTAATTTCAGGACATGGGTCAAATCACATTAATGCGCGTGAAAAGGAGTTTTCCATGCAAATTTCTCAAAATCTAGCCCTTATGAATATTAGGGAAAACAAATGTTGTTATTATTATTATTTTGAGTTCAACAACATTTGGGGATGAGGAGTTTCGAACTTATAACCTCTTAGTCATAAGCCCATATTCAATGTCAATTGAGTTAGGCTCGCAAATGTTATTTTTAAGAAAAGATAAAAAGTGTAACCAAGGTTTAAAATGTCGATGTCGATGGAAATATCGAGGTCTCAATTTCATGGAAATGTCGATAAAATATCGATATCGATGGATATTTCTGGAAAAAATTTAAAATAAAAAATTTAAAATATATATTTAAATTTAAAAAATAAACCTTCTACTTTTTTTAAATGAGTTAAAATACTTGTTATAATATTATATTCACATTATATTACATTTTGTTACTATTTTCTTTAATATTTCATCAATTTTGTACGATATAATAGAAATGTCGATTCACCCCTAATGTCGATGTTGAACTCATGGACATGTGGAAATATCGATGAAAATGTCGACATGTCGACGGAAATTTAATACCATGAATGTAACATTTACCTTTAATTATTTCAATGAGATTGCTCTTTGTATATTTACAAAAGTTACTTTTTGTTATGAAATTGAGGGGCAAAATCGAGCGCAAAAAACTTTACCAAATCATATAATAATAATAATAATAACAATAATAATAATAATAATAATAATAATACAAAGGAAATTGGAATTTAAGATAATATATAATATAAACTAAATTAAATAAAGGAAAGAAAATTGAAGAAAATGAGACGAAGAGAGAAAAGAGAGAAGAGAGAAAGTGGAATTTTTCACCAATTTTTTGTGTATTTTTATTTTGCACTATAAGCCACTATTTATAGGCAAATTGGCAAGTTTGATGTGGTACACTTGGACACTAATCAAAGGTAGAAAATGGACACATGGAGGCCACATGGGCAATATGGGGCTTGACACATGGTGAAGGGAGAATTGAGCATCTATTTTTCATTTTGTTTATAATACTCCCCCTTAGATGCCCATTCTATATAAGATATGTCTCGTTAAAACCTTACTAGGGAAAAATCCAGTGGGGGAAAAAATCCTAGTGAAGGAAAAAAGTACATATTTTATATAATTTAATATAATACATTCACTCCCCCTCATGAAGACATCAGATGAGATCTCTGAGACGCTGCATTCCCATGCTATGTACTAATTTTTCAAAAGTTGCAGTTGGTAATACCTTTGTAAATAAGTCGGCCAAGTTATCCTTCGAACAAATTTGTTGTATAGTGATATCGTCATTTTCTTCAAGATCATGAGTGTAAAAAAAACTTTGGTGAGATATGCTTCGTTCTATCTCCTTTGATATATCCTCCCTTGATTTGGGCTATACAGGTTGTGTTGTCTTCGTATAATATTGTTGGAAGATGTTTACTGGAAGACAAACCACATGTTTCACGAATGTGTTGAGTCATCGATCTTGCCATATACAATCTCGACTTGCTTCGTGAATTATAAAGATTTCAACATGATTTGAAGAAGTGGCAGTTATAGTCTGTTTCACTGATCGTCATGATATGACAGTTCCTCCACATGTAAACAGATAACTTGTTTGAGATCTAGTTTTGTGTGGATCAAATAAATATCAAGAATCTGCATAACCAACTATATCAAAATAGGATTTGTTAGAATAAAACAACCACATATCAACTGTTCCTTGGAGATAATGAAATATATGTTTAATTCAATTACTCCAATGTCTTTTGGATGGACAAGAACTATATCCTGCTAATAAATTTACTGAATATGTGATATCTGGTCTTATATTATTAACAAGATACATAAGTGCACCAATCACACTAAGATATGGTACTTTAGGGCCAAGAAGTTCTTCATTATCATCTCGAGGTTGAAATATATCTTTCTTGACATCTAGTGAACGAACTTCCATTGGAATGCTTAATGGATGTGCTTTGTCCATATAAAATCTTTTTAAAGTTTTCTTTGTATAAGTTGACTAATGAACAAATATCCCATTTGCTAAATGTTTAATTTGCAAACCAAGGCAAAATTTTGTTTTTCCAAGATTTTTCATATATATCGACTTCTTTGTTAAGATATTCTATTGCCTTTGATAACTCTTCAGAAGTTCCAATTATATTTAAGTCATCAACATATACAGTTATAAGAACGAATTCTGTTTGAGATTTATTTATAAAAACACATGGGCATATTGGATTATTTTGATAATATTCTTTCAACAAATATTTACTCAGGCGATTATACCACATTCGTCCTGATTGTTTTAATCCATATAATGATCTCTGTAACTTTATTGAATACAAATTCCGAGAATATGTTTCTGGTATTTTAAATCCTTCCGGGATTCTCATATAGATGTTCTTATCCAGAGATCCATATAAATATGCCCTGACTACATCCATCAGATGCATGTTAAACTTTTCATATATAGTCATGCCAATTAGATATTTCAATGTTATTGCATCCACCACATGAGAATATGTCTCCTCATAATCAATACCGGGTCTTTGCGAGAATCCTTGTACAACAAGTCTCACTTTATATCTTGTGACCTCATTCTTTTCATTTCTTTTCCTTACAAATACCCATTTATATCCCACAGGTTTGATATCTTCTGGTGTCCGAACTACTGGTCCAAAAACCTCACGTTTTGAAAATGAGTTTAATTCGACCTGGATTGTTTCTTTCCATTTAAGCCAGCCATTTCTACTTCGACATTCTTCCATGGATTTTGGATCAGAATCATCATCTTCATGAATAATATCATGAGCAACATTGTAAGCAAAGATGTTGTCAATAACAATATCATTTCGGTTCCATCTTTTTCCTTTCATAACATAGTTTATTGGAAATTTCATTATTATCCTCAAGTATTGGACTTCCATCAATACTTTTATCAGTAGTAGTATTCTAGATTTCTTCTGGAACATCCATATCCTTCATTGGATCATTTCGATTATCAACTACTTTTCTTTTTCGAGGATTTTTATCTTTGGAACCCATTGGTCTACCACGCTTTTGGCGTGCCCCAGACTCATTATTGACAACTTGTTGCATTGGAATATCAATCTTTGATGGACCATTTGTTGCTTGTACATATGATTTACATACTCTTTTAGCATCTATAAATGCATTTGGTAATTATTTTGATATATTTTGCAAATGAATTATCTTTTGAACTTCAAGTTTACATTGATCTCTACGGGGATCTCAATGAGATAATAAAGATGCATTCCATGTAATTTCTTTTTCCAACTTCTTAATTCCTCCCCCTAATGTTGAAAAATTTGTCTCATTAAAATGACAATCAACAAATCGTGCAGTAAATACATCACCCGTCAGGGGCTCGAGATATTTAAGAATCGATGAGGAATCAAATCCAACATATATTCCTAACTTCTTTTGAGGACCCATCTTAGTACGTTTTGGTGGAGCAATTGGAACATATACTACACATCCAAAAATTCTCAGATAGGATATATTTGGCTGCTGGCCATAAGCTAATTGCATAGGGGAATATTTATTATAGGCTACTGGCCTAATTGGTACCAATGACGCAACATGTAAAATAACATGACCCCACAAATATTGGAAGCTTTGCTCTCATAAGCATTGGTCTAGCAATTAATTGCAGACGTTTTATAAATGATTATGCTAAACCATTTTGTGTATGAACATGAGCTACAAGATGTTCAACATTTATCCCAATGACCATACAATAATTATTGAATGCTTGAGATGTAAATTCACCAACATTATCAAGATGAATAGTTTTAATTGTATAATTAGGAAACTGTGCTTTTAACTTAATTATTTGAGCAAGTAACCTTGCAAATGCAAGATTTCGACTTGATAATAAACATACATGCGATCATTTGTTGGATGCGTCAATCAGTACCATGAAATATCTAAATGGTCCACTTGGTGGGTTAATAGGTCCACATATATCACCATGAATTCGTTCAAAAAATGCAGGTGTTTCAGTCCCAACTTTAGCTGGTGATGGTCTGATGATTAATTTGCCTTGAGTGCAATCATCACAAGACAATTCATTAGATTGAAGAATCTTCTGGTTCTTTAATGGATGTCCTTGTGATTTTTCAATAATTTTCCTCATCATTATTGGCCCTGGATGACCCAATCAGTCATGCCAAACACTGAATACTTCTGGATTCAGAAACTTATGGTTCATTGTTACATAGATTTCAATTACTCGTATATGAGTATAATATAATCCAGAAGAAAAAACAGGCAGTGTTTCTAATATACGTTTTTCATGTGAAACAATAGATGTAATATAGAGACATTCTATATTATTTTTACGATCAGTTTCAACATGATAACCATTGTCACATATATCTCTAAAACTCAATAAGTTTCTTTTCGACTTGCTAGAGAACAAAACATTATTAATTGTAAATTTTGTTCCTCTAGGTAAGATAAAATTTGCTTTTCCAAAACCTTCAATCACGTTTGCAGAACCTGATATAGTATTGACATTTGCTTCAAGCATTATCAATTTGGAAAAGTATTTTCTATTTTTGAGTATGGTGTGCGTTGTTGCACTATCTGCTAAACATAAATCTTCATTATCCATCTTTGAGTCACTCAACATATGGAAATTGTCCATATCTCTTCATTAAACAAAAATAATTATAATAAGAGAAACATAATTGATAATATAAAAACTCAAAGTTAAAAGAACAAAAAAATAGAAAAAAAAATATTAGTTATATATTCTAAAAAACAAAAGAAGCATTTGTTATTCCATCAATTATGGTGATTTTCTCTTCAGGAGATACAAATGAGTCTGCCACACCCCAATTTTCATACTGGATGGGTTGAATAGATCATTATCTTGATAAACAAGATTTGCCTCTACATTTTTCCTTGTTCCTTCAGGGAAGTTTGATAGAGATCAACAGAGTGGTTGGACGTACAACAGGTACGTGACTAATGTTTAGTCATTTCACTTTGGAAGCATTTATGTTTATATATCTTGAACTCTTATTTTGTGGAGATTTTCCTTTATAATTATCATTTCATGTGGTTCTCTTGACATTTCAATGATTATAATGACCACCATGATTGTTAAAATTCATAGCATTCACTTCAGGGAATAGCGTTGCTCAAGTTTTCCAAGATTTATGAGTTCAGAATATTTTTAAGCCATCTCTTTCGATATTGCTACTGTAGGAGCATATTCAAGAGATAACCGATAATCTTTTCCATTATTATCAAGAGATGTGAATTCTAATTTTGTAAGGTTTGTTATAGTAATATTTCACAAAACAAACATTGTATTGATATTAGAAATTTAATATATACCAAACATGCAAAATAAACATCTAATTTATTATAAAAAAATGGCATACCTGTAGGACCTACTTTCGGCGGGAGAAATGATAGAGCCTCGTGCTGATAACGTATTATGAAATTGGGGGACAAAATCGGGCACCAAAAACTTTACCAAATCATATAATAATAATAATAATAATAATAATAATAATAATAATAATAATAATAATACAAAGGAAATTGAAAATGGAAATTGGGATGAAAATGGAAATTGGGATATATATGTATATATAAAATAGAAAATAAGAAAGTGAAAAATGATGGTGATAATTGGTCACAAGTTCACCAATTGTGTGTTTCATTTGTCCACCAAAAGCTACTATTTATAGGCTATTTGGCACGAATTTTGGACACCAAGAATGAGTAGGTTTAGGGTCTTGACCAAAAGGGGGCATGACACATGGGAAAATGGACATCTATTTCATGCATTTATAATAAAATAAAATCTATTATTATAAAAGATTAAAAGTACAAATCGCCATCTGAAAAAGATAATTATTTCTTCTTTTTTTTTTAAAAAAAAAGATAATTGTAATTATAATTTTATCATTCTATCTTGAAAGGGTATGTGGTCCTTTTCTTTGTGAACATCACTAAAATTCTTTAGTAATTTTGTAAAGAAAGGTTCTCAACTCTCATTGAGTTGGATGAAAAAGAGGGTAAACTCCATGAAAACCAATGCCCAACACACAAAAATAGATAAGTAAATAAAAGTATAAATAAAAACAAAAAGCTTCTTTTGAAAATTATAAATTTGTAAAGTGTAATTTCAATGTGTAACAAATTTACATGAATCGACATTTTTAAAATGAGTTTTGAGAGAACTTTTCAAATAATTTCTTTTTAAGTTCTATTTTAGTCTCATTGTTATATTTGCTGCATTTGAGTCTTATAGTTTCAAATATTATATTTTTAATCCTACAAATTTACATCAAAATTAAAATTTTACTATTAAATTTCAATATTCTAAAAAAACGGCTGTATCAAATTCTACACGAGTTTGTGTTCTAAGTTACATGTTTAGATGTACTATTAATTAGAAAGATGTCTGAAGAACCAACGCAAAATAAAAACTAATTGGCAAGTACTCAAACTAGACATTTACGTAATTTTCAAGGACTAGAAATAAAATCTTCAAAAATATAAAAAACAAAACCAAAATCTTAAATAAAAACAAAACTTTTAAGAGATGTTTGACTCACACATTAGACTTGTATAATTTAAGGTTAAAAAACAGAGCTATCTTTGGAATGATTGAGAATAAGATGTAGATTACTCATAGATTATTATGTTTGGTTGTATACTTGGGAGAATACTGATTTTTGTAATAATAAATGATATTTTTATCTTCCGTATGAGATTAATTTTGTAAATTTTATATAATATAATTATGATACATTTAAGGAACTCTTGAACAAATATATATAAATTAACTGATCATAATAAGGGTATAATTTTAATTGAATAGATAATTATAAAAATTAATAAAGACATTTTTAGAGAGAACAAAGAGAAGAAAGAGAATACAAACTTTATGATCACGAATAGTTCTGTTTCTCATTAAGGGGATGTTTGGCCCATTGATATGAGTTGGGTTGAGTTGGTTTAAAAAACCAACTCAATGTTTGGGCGATTAAGTTGGGTTGAGTTCCCAACTCTCTACTTCCCAAAATATCTCCCCCAATTTTCTCAACATATATCTCCCCACGAAATCAATTCACACGGGCTCTCCACCAATTTCCTCAATCTACACGCCTCTCCATCAACCCACCTATTTTCCAATTTCTTCCACGCGTACGACATAAACGCAACACCACTATACACGTCTTCTCTCAAACCTTCTATCTCTTCCGTTCTTCATTCTCTAATTCTTCGATTCCCTCTCCTCTTTCATGGCGAAAAAGGATTATTTGGCCTTCTACTTCGAGCTAGGTACGTTTACAGTCTCTCTCACTTTCTTCATTTCTCTTTGTTTCGACTCTTTGATTTATCAAAAAACCCTATGTACTCCTTTTGTTGATCTGCCTCCTTCGGTTCTTCGATTCCATATCATTTTTCATGGCGAAAAAAGGTTTCGTTGGCCATCTTCTCCTAGGTATGTGTAGCCACCTATTTTTGTCTGACTTATTTTTAATTAAAATGTTAGATTAACAATATCTATATTTTTATTTTTTGTTTTTTGTTTTGTTAAAGAAAAAGGAAATTAAAGAAAAGGAATATATTTGGTAAAGTTAATTAACCAAATCAAATCAAATAGGTGAGATTTTGGTAAAATCAATTAGGACCAATTTTTGTTGACCCAAATTTTTTTTACCAAAAGTAGATATTTATCAATTTGGTATTTTTTAATTAAATCAATATATTTCCTCAATTTGGAAAGTTTTGTAATAAAATTTTGAAATTTAAGAAAGAATAATTCAATCAAATATTTTTTTTCCCATTTGAGTGTTATTTGATATTATATTATATTATTCTTTCCTAATTTGATCTATGGTTTTACTATATAAGGTGAGTTTTCCCTCATTGTAGTGAAACAGTTTTTTTTGGGAGAAAAGAAAAAACCATAATCTCTTTCAAATCCTAACCAAATACCCTTTTTGTTCTTTGTCCGAAAGAAGGTCGTTTGGTTTTATAAGCCCTCTTTTCCTAATCCTAAAGGGAGATTCCAACAACAAAAAAAAATCAAAACAATATCAATTCCTTCTCTACCACCACAATCATATTCTAGGAAGAAAAGGTAAAGTTTTTTTTAAATAGAAGTTATTTTTTATTCATTTAGAAAAATTGTTGGGGGTTACAACAAGAACAATTTTGCTTAGTGAAAAGTTGCAAGGTAGGGCCTTTGTCCCAAGGATCCTCACCTTAGGAATAAGCTGGTTGTTTTTCACTCCACTCCTAAATCTGCATCTTTCATTTGAAACGTCACCCTGAAAAGCAGTAGTTGAGTAAGGGGTTGTAAGTTTTTTTTTTTTTTCACTTGTGTATTCATTATTTTTTTTCTAGATGCATGTTATTTTTGGTGTTGTTTTCTCATTAGCACATTTTTCTGCATGTTATTTTGTGTATATATTTATTATTATTGTAAATATGTTTTTTTTCTTTTTGTGTAAATTGATACACATGCTAATTAATACATGGTTTATAATCTTTTAATATATACAGTTTATAAAAAATACCGATGACGGAATCTAGAAATATTTGGGAATCCGATTTTCTAGTTTTCCTGAGGTGAGAAATTGATTATTTAGAAGTCCAATATCGATTTCAATATTTCTTTTTTTTTTTTCTCTTTAGCATTTGTCAGCATATTCGTGCATAATATTTATTTGTTATGGCTTATATTAAACATGATCTACCTTAATTTGCATTTTTTACATTCCATTATTCGAACTTAATTTATTTTGAGTATCGTTCATGGTTTCAAATCTTATTTTGTAAGTTTATTTGCAAATCTTTAATATTATTTCTTTTTAAGTTTATAAAAGTTTTAAAACTCAAAATGCTATTTCCAATTTTCTTTTATTTTTTAGAAGTATTTTTCAAAACCATTTTTATTTCTAAAAACTCCCACGTCGGAATATAGAAATATTTGGGAGTACAATTTTCTAGAATTCTTGAGGTGAGAGATCATTATCTTTGGAAGTCCAAGATTTTGATCCCAAGAAAAAATGAATTTGATAAAAAAAAAATCTTTATTTTTTTTTTAAAAAATAAACTTCTTTCATAAAAGGCTATCCTATGATGAATTTGAGAAATTGTAATTTTTTCTTTTCTCTTATTGTTGAGGTGATATTATTTCCCAAATCTTGGAAATAATTTTAATATAGCTAAATTAATAGATCTAATTAATCCACTTAGTTTATGGGATCATGACTCCAAATATTGGAGTAATGAGTGGTAAAATAAGACATTGTTTTAAAAAATCTCATTTTCCTAAATAAACCCTTTTTTTTCTTTCTACTAAAATTTTTGCAATTCAAGATTAAATTTGGCCACTGTTTTAAACGGGTGTTGTGGGGTGCTAACACATTCCGCATACGCAAACAACTCTCGAATCCAAATCTGGTTTTCGCATACTTTTTTTTTTTTAAAAAAAAGTTGTTTATTCTATTTTGGTGCCCAATCACACCATAAAAAAGATTGGTGGCGACTCATTTTAAATATCCCTATTTTGAAGATGTCGGTCGCTCCGTGTCGCAGGTACATGGCGACAATATATTTACAACCCCTCTCATTTTCGTCATTTTTCTGTTTCGACTCCTTGATTTCTCTCAAATCCTCTATCCCTCTCATTCCCTCAAAACCTCTGTCTCCTTCGTTTTTTCTCCTTCGACTCTTCACATTTATGTTTTTTTTAGTGGAGATATGGGTACATTTGACATTATGTTGTTCCTTTGATACCCGAAACCTAACCTCCTACCTCGATAAATCTCAGGGATCCATTTATTCCTTCGACGCTCTAATCTTTATGGCACTTGCTGGAGCCCTTGCGCTTCTTCCATCGGGCCATACAACCATTCAAAACAAACATCTCAAGCCAGAGTATGTTTGGTGGAATGAATGCATGTACCATGCGAGAGATGTGTGAGAGACTTTATAGTAGTGGACCTTAATAGTTATTGGAGCTTGGTTTGGAAAAGGTATCGCAGTGCAGGTATTTTTCCTATTCCTTTACCGATCAATGATGAACAAAATCTCTCTTGATTCTCAGTTTACATTTTTTGTTACTTTTTGTTTGAATTTTATGTTCTGT
Organism: Trichosanthes cucumerina; assembly: GCA_036507285.1. Classification (NCBI taxonomy): domain Eukaryota; kingdom Viridiplantae; phylum Streptophyta; class Magnoliopsida; order Cucurbitales; family Cucurbitaceae; genus Trichosanthes; species Trichosanthes cucumerina. Next base: position 15,922,846 of record CM071838.1, read on the forward strand.
TTATTATGATCATCAATTACATAATAAGTTTTTGTTCATAATTTCATTCACATCTTGCTGCTATAACTTGTTGGAACTCAATTTTCTCTAGATTTTTGTTCAACTACATCCGTTATTTTTTATTTCTACAGTACATACTATTTTTATTTTTTTTTAATTTCCAAACTCACTCATTAATCAGTGTTGTGTTATTCAATTTTACATGATTTGTAATGAACTCTGTAATTTCTATAGAAATATTTTGAGCTCAATCTATTCATGAGGCCAATACTTATATATTAGTGCAATTATCATTTGATTCATATCCATTCGTTCATGGTTGGTATAATGGATTTTGATATCCATTTGAAATTATTTATGCCATTTTTTATGCACTCTTTTGTATTATGCCACAAGAAAATGAATCCAATCTACCACTACTGCCATATTCATTAAAACGTACTGGTATATTTAATTTTCATTCACCTGTTGTACTTTTTCCTTCGACAACAAAACTACTTGAGCTTCCTCCACTGCCTACAAGGGGTTTCTTATCTGGCATGCCCCATTCTCAGTTATGTCCCTTTTCTATGAAGTTTTTTCTTATGCTTATTTTAATTTGTACATAAATAGCTACTATACATGATTTCTGTTTGATGTTTTGCATCATCTTCTTCATAATTCCTATTTCATCCTATTTGATTATTTTATACTGATTTCTTGCTGAAATTTCATTTTTCTTCCTCATATTGTTTTATTTCCTACATTGTTATGTTTCTTTGTTGTGCATACTGTTGATTCTATTTTATTTCCTACATTGTTATGTTTCTTTATTAGGATCTGTTCATGTGTAAGTCTTTATTATATTCATGAATGTTATTTGACCACTTCATCCTTTGATTAATGTATACTGATTTGTTGCTGAAATTTCATTTTTCTTCCTCATATTGTTTTATTTCCTACATTGTTATGTTCATTTTTTGTGCATAATGCCTGTTTTGTGTATGTTCTTATTAGGTTCTGTCCATGTCTAAGTCTTTACTAGGGGTGTACATAAGCCGAGTTAGGTTGGGTTGAGGGAATTTTTTGGACCAACCAAAAAATTCGGGTTGGTCATTCCTTCAACCCAACCAACCCTATTCATGAGAGTGGGTTGGGTTGGGTCGCCGGGTTATTATTATTATTTTTATTTTTATAATTTTTTAATTATTTAAAATATTTTTTTCTTGAATTAATAACTAAAATCACATAAAATTCAAATATCAAACTTCAAATTTTCAAAACATCTTAACATTTATTAGAGGAAGAAAAACATTAAAAATTGACAAATAATTCATTTATAAGTATATATGTAATTAAAATAAAATAAATAAATATAAAATTTGGGTTGGGTTGGGTCAACCTGAGCCAAAAAGCCCAACCCGAGAACTGACCCGAACTTTTCGATTCTCCAAACTTGTAACGCAACCCAAACCGAAAAAAACCTAACCCAACTCAACCCTTATGGTTTGGGTTGGGCAGTCCGAGTTGCTCGGGTTACCGGGTTATTTGTACACTTCTAGTCTTTACTATATCCATGAATGTTATTTGACTATATCAGTCAAGTTTTTTCTTGAGGCCGGTTCTAATTCTTACGTACTTTTTTTTACCTTGTGATATATCTTTTTGTATATTGGATTTGTTTGATCTACCATTTCCTCGTAACTACCTCTTACACTATATTTACTTTATAAATATTTGGACTACTAGTTCATAATAGACCTAATTGATATTCTTTGAGTGTTCAAGCTCTCCACATCTTTGCGTGTACTTGAAGTTGAAATCGACACCACACGACTCATTTCAGATCCGTCCAAAGGTACATCATTCAACCCTCAACTTTTTCATTGGTTTAGCCTTTTTTTTTTTATTTATATTTCGTGTCTAACTTACTTTTCTTTCTTTCTTTCTTTTTTTTCAAATATATGCATGCCCAAACTAATACAATACAATAAATTTAGTTTGAAGTTTGGACTGCTTTATTTTTATCTTTATGTACACTTTCATTAACTTATATGTATACAATTTTTGGCTTGCATAATATTGGTCTTATTGTTACAACATTTGTTCTTTTTTCGTACTTATTTGTATCCATTGGACATTATTGTTGGTTCAATTTGTACCTAAAGTTAAATACCTAATTTCTTGTATTTACTGTGACAAACTTTTGAAATTACGTTCTCATTTTTTTAAATAATCAATTCAAGGTGTTTCATCCAATTTTTCTTTCCATTGAACTTAACAATTTTTAAATTAAATGGTTAAATAATTGAAGTTTATTCATAAGCAATCTCTTCCTCCTGCATCTAAAAAAAAAATTGGAATTTTCAATGACTTTATTGTTAAACTTGCAGTACTTAAATTGAATAATAAATTTGTAAATGGTGAAGAAGTTCAATCGTAATTTATAATCTATATTATTATGTTAATTAATATTTAATTTCAATTGGTTTGAAAATTCTTATTATGAAAACACAATAATAACAAATTTTCATGTTTAATGTAATTTGGCATTCTTTATATAACCCCTCCCCAAAAAAAAAGGCATTTTCCAATGTTTAAGTTCTATTTGTAATGTATACACATTAACCAAAGGGTTGCATGATCAATTCTAACTATTTGAACATAAATATAGATTTCCGGTTCACAAAAAAAATAAAATAAAATAAAATAACGAAGAAGAATAGTGATAATTTAACCTTTTTAATATGCAATTCTAATGTTTTGAAACTTTACTTGAACTTGAATTTTGAATTTCAATTTTCAATTGGTGTTGTCACAATTTAAGAAATCATTTTGAATTTATTTCTTAGGTTATAAATTCAAGTGGCATTCCAAATTTAACAATTTGAATAAACCCTAAACCTTAAAGTCCTACATCCTTCAAATCCATTAACCCAAAAATCTCTAAACCTTAATCCCTAAAAGCCTTTAATTTTGAAACCCTAAAATACCCTAATCCATGAAACTATCTAAACCATAAAAATCACTTAAATCCGAAACCCTAAAATTACATAAACCATCAAAGCCCTATAATCCACTAAACCATATAACTATTTAAACCCTAGAATACCCTAAACCCTAAAACCCTAAAGCTATAAATCTTAAACCCTAAAACCATAAAATACCCTAAACCATAAACCACACAAACCCTAAAACCCTAAAATACCCTAAAATACACATAAGCCCTAAACTACATAAATAAAACCCCTATAATCCAATAAACCCTAAACCCTAAAACAACCTAAACCATAAAATCGTCAACTACATAATACCCTAAAATGCCCTACATTTGTATTTCAGGAACAACTGGATCCTCATCCCGTGATTCAGACAATATGGATAACATTAAAGAACTATTTTATATAATCGCCATCATAACGACCTCCCAAAGACAGATGTTGATGAGTTTAGGATTCTTTTTCAATGATTATCGAAGGGTAGGATACCAATCCGCGTTCGATAGACATCGCATTAGGCAACTGAATTTCTTTCGTCTCATCTACGAGAGTGACTTATGTAGCCGTGAAAGTACGAGGATGGATAGAAGGACCTTCATGATCCTTTGCAATATGATACGGACGATCGGTGGACTACAGTCAACCCATTATGTTGATGTCCAGGAAATTGTTGCCATGTTTCTGCGTATACTAGCGCATGACGTCAAAAATAAAGTAGTCCGCAGACACTTTACAAGATCTGGAAAGACAGTGTCCAAACACTTCAACTCTGTTCTTACATCAGTATTGCAACTTCACGAGTTGTTGCTGAAAACCTTTAAGCCAATAACGAACTCATACACTGATACACGGTGGAAATGATTTGAGGTATTGTATGCATTCATAGTCCTATGTTCAAATAAACTGTACGTTCATTAACCTTGAACACACGATATATTCAATTCACACAGAATTATCTGGGTGCAGTAGACGACACTTACATAAAAGTTAATGTTAGTAAACCCTTCTTGCTAGAAGGGTGGTAAGAGATTTCTCTCATTTTTGGATTTTCACCAAAAAAAAGGGAACAATTCTCTCTCATTTTTCTCTCTATCTTTTCTCTTCCCAATACCAAAACAAGAGAAGTTCCCACCAACTTCCTTCTTCCAAAAGAAGAACAATCGAGAAGCCATTTGGTGGTGTTCTTGTTCGTGAGAAGAGTTCGAGTTCGTAGAGATCGAGTAGCACACGAAAAGTTCGTGAATCTGGAAATGAATCATTGAAGAAGGTATTCAATAAGTAAGTAACAAGAACTTGCTGCAATTTCTTTCCTTTTATGCATGTTTAACCTAGATCTAAATGTTAGATTAATTTTAACGAAACAATAGTTGCACAACAACACCGCGACGATTCGATCGTCTTCCGCTGCGTGGGAGTTTCATTCCCTTCATGTGTATGAGGCTAAGGATTTGATCCTTACAGGATACACAGATTCTGACTTTAAAACTGATAAAGATTCTCGAAAATCTACATCAAGGTCAGTATTTACTCTTAACGGAAGAGCTGTAGTATGGCGAAGAATCAAGCAGGGATGCATCGCTGATTCCACCATGGAGGTCGAATATGTAGCAGCTTATGAAGCAGCTAAAGAAACCGTTTGGTTAAGGAAATTCATGTTAGATTTGGAAGTTGTTCCAAATATGAGTTTGTCTATCACGTTGTATTGTGATAACAGTGGTGTCGTGGCAAATTCAAGGGAACCCCGAAGTTACAAGAGTGGTAAGCATATTGAGCCAAAATATCATCTCATCCGAGAGATCGTGCATCGAAGAGACGTGATCGTCACGAAGATAGCCTTAGAGCACAACATTGCTGATCCTTTTACAAAAGCTCTCACGGCTAAAATATTTTAGAGTCACCTAGAAGGTCTAGGTTTACAAGTCTTCCCCAACTAGGGCAAGTGGGTGTATATTGTACACAGGGTTTAAATGCCCTAGTTTATTGTATTTTACATTATTGTAATGTTTAAATTATGTACTCCACAAGCTTCAGGTCAAGTGGGAGATTGTTAGGATATGTGCCCTAAAACTTATGTAATTTTGATCAAATAAATAAAGAGTTATTTGTTTTGATAAAATTATATTCTCGCTTTATAAATATAATAAACTAAGCTCCAAGGTTATAATATATCTTGAACATCAGTGTAGTAGACACTATTTGGATTGTGTTCAAGAGTATAACCTAAATGGTCTATGGTATAAAACTTTATTATGGTAACACCATGGATGCAATCCACTTTGTAATTAGTACAAATGAGGTAATTCAACTCATTCATGTAGATGACATGCGAGTGGGGGCATCCTGTATGAAGAGTTCATACAAGACCGGACTGCAAATTATTAGTCTGATAAGTATAACGCCGTTAACAGGATAAGACTGATAATTTATAGATGATCATTAGTGGCTCGATCTGAATCCTGAGCAAGTTAAGAACTTCTGCTTATAGGGGTTTGTCCTTAGACTAGTATGGGTGAGAGGTGACATGTAGCCGACTAAACAAGCCTACCTTCTCAGGGACAGAACCTCGTAGGTAGCTGGGGACTTAACTATGCAAGATGGAATTCACTCATTCCTACACTAAGGAATTAGATAGGTTGTTCCCTTAAGAACTGAGTCTAGGTCATGAACAACGGGGTCCCGCCCTCTAAACTGGCTTAAGAGCGTATGAGTTTATGGTAGGACCATAGACTTGTTGTTCATTAGAGGATCAGTGATGCTAATTAAGGAACAAAGAGGTAATCACAGGGGTAAAACGGTAATTTGACCCAGCTACGATTACGAACAACCTGTGAAGGGTCGACTCATGGGTAATGATTATATCAATGAACACAATATAATCTACAGTGAGGAGAGTGCAGCTACAAGTCTATAGTTGAGTGACTTGTAGTTAATGAATATTGATTAACTAGATCAAAGAGTTTGATCAGTTAATCTCACATCATTGGAGCTCATGAACTGTAGGTCCATTAGGTCCCTCCGGTTGCTCAACATGGTAATATTAAAGGTATAAAGTTAGGAATAAGATTGAAGTGTTCAATCTTATTAATGAGGTGTTATATCAATTATATGTGATATGATTGATATAATATATAGTTTTAATGTGAATTAGATTCACATATTAACTATATACTAATGAGAGAATGAATGAGGGATAGGATGATAATTTCTATCCTATTTCCCTATAAATAGTTGCATGAGATGCAACTTTCGTTAAGGCTTTTCACAAAAAAAAACCCTAGAATTCTCTCAAATTGTGTTGGGAAAAAGTTCCAAACATAATTCCAAAAGATCTCCTCACCTCATCCTAAAGGAACCCACCTTCCTCACTCACCTAGAGAAGGAGAAGATCTAGTGGTGGAGATCCCTTCTTGTCCTCACTCACATGCTCCCTAGGAAAATTATCAAGAGGTCACCCAACATAGGATTGCTCCAAGCCAAACATGCTTAACTATAGAGTTCCTATGATTGAGTCACCGAAAAAGAAGGTGCACCTTGTTGGTATAGGTAGTAGCTATCAATTCTTTTAAACCTTTCTCATCCATACTTTCATCTTTCTCAACCATACTTTCATATCTTCAGGATCCCTCTCATCCAGATGTGGACTCGGTTCATTCATGTACCCCTCTTTATCTCGAGTGTCACATCATTGATACTGTAGAGTCAAACTCAGATCCAAGTCCAGAAAGAATATGCATAATGTGATCGTCTTGAGATATAGGTTGTCTTGTCCCCGTTAAAGAATCGGCGAGATTTTTAATCTCGAGGAAATAATCCTTCTTTCTTCCATATTCTCAAGTTTGGATTTGAGTTGCATCGACTGAGCTAAATTTCTGGATGAAAACCTAGAATTGAGAATCTGCCAAACTGAGCTAAACACGAATTATTTTCATCCCCTATTTGTTGTTAAAGGTTCTCTGATACGGCCATTTCAAAGAAAAAAGAGAAATACAGACTTTATGATCACAAATAGTTCTATTCTCATTAACTGTGATCAAATGCAGTTATTTTATTTATAGAAGACTGTGAATACAAATAATTTTAAAGAAAAGGTCCAACTATCTTAATAAACCGTTGTTATTTCAAAACTGATTTAATATCAAAGAGATAATGAACTCTCTTTATATACACAATTACATTAATTTAATTTATTTTTATAAAGACAAAAAAAAAATCAATTTTTACCTATAAACATGTCATCGTGTGTCAATTTTTACTCTAAATTTTTTATTTCATTAAATTAAAATGTAGACTTAGTTAAATGTTGCAATTTCTACCATCTACTCAATTTTCACTAGTTTTAACAAAAAGCAAGGTAAAAAACCCCATAAAATCACTAATTTCAATAATATCAAGATTTTCAAAATTTGAGTTTGATTAATCTATAAACTAACCAATATAACTTTATCAAAACTGACAAATTTTAACAAAATGTAGTTCTAACTTTATTTCCTTTAAAATATTGTCAATTTTATTTCATACATATACTTTATAATTCATTGAAAGCATATGAACATATTTTTTTTAATGAATTTTCAAAAGAAAACTTATTGAAAGATAGAAATTGCAAGTTTTTTTTTTAAGTTTAACGTTAAGATTGCAATACTCATATAAGTTTAGGGGTACAATTTGATGAAATTAAGAATTTGGGGTAGAAATTGATACAACGTGGCAAACTTATGGGTAATCATTGATTTTTTTTTCCTTTTTATAAATGAGAACTCGTTAGGTATATTTTTAATCAATTTGAATAATTAATTAGATTAAATTAATTTATTAATACATTATTATAAAACAAGATTTTATATAATCTGATTGATTATATAAATTAATGTTAATAGAATTAAATAAGTATATTTAAAAGAAAAATGAATATTAACAAAAATGGGAGATAGAACGAGAAGGACATGAAGAAAATCCATACTTTTGCAAGGGGTATAAAATACCTTTACTCATGAGTATACAAAACCTACAAGAATAACTCATTGCCATAGTCATTCTAGAATCCAGAATTTTTATCGAGGGGGCTTAAATATGTAGAGTTGTCCAAACTAGAGCTTAAACCTGCGACTTGAGAGAGGGTTGGAGACATACTAACCACTAAGTCAAAATACTCTTTTGTGTTTTAATTTGATTTTTCCTATACATATATATTATATAAAGTAAAAAATTTTGAGGGGGCTCGAGCCCCTAAGCCTTAACTAAATCCGCCCTTGGTACCAAAAGGTATATATCACAAGCATTTGTCATTCCCATCTGCTAATCTAGAAAACATTTGTACCAAATGATCCCTTATATACCTGAGTTTACACATATCCTAAGTTTATGAGTTTATTAATCTATGACTACATAAACCTAAGTTTTAAATAGGTTAAAAATCTATAAAAAAATAAGTTAAGAAGTTTCAAAACATGACTTTCTACTTTAAACCCACTAAAGCCAAAAATTTAAGTTGATAAATTAGGTTATTAAGACTCCGTTTCATAACCATTTAGTTTTTAACTTTTAGTTTTTGTAAATTGTTCTTGTTTTCTCACCAATTTCCTACAATAATCTTCATCTTTCGTATACAATGGTTCCCATATTTCTTAAGAAAATACTTGAATTCTTAGCTAAATTCTAAAAACAAAAATAAGTTTTCGGAAACTATTTTTTTTAGTTTTCCAAATTTGACAGCTTGGTTTTTAAAAACACATTTAAAAACTAGATAAGAAAACATGAAAACCTATAGGTAGAAGTAGTATTTATAGGCACTTAGGGCCTGTTTGGTACGCAATCTGAAAACAGAAATTTGAAAACAAGGGATTCAATGTAAACAGAGTTGTATTTCATGTTTTCAGATATGTGTTTGGTAGCAGATTTAGAAATTTGATTTCATTCTAAATGAGTTGTTTAAACTGTGCTATAACATATTTATAGATCATGAAATTAGTTGTAGATGCAAAACTAATTATTATATTGAATATAAGTCATTATTAATTAATTTAGGAAATGATTTTTTAAATTTTATAGAATTATCTTTTTATAATATAATATTCTATAATTTATAGGGGCAATTTGGTTGGTAGCAAAAAGAACCAATATAATCGTCCATATAGCAAATGGTTCAATCTATTAGCAAAAATAGCAAAAATTTGAAAAGAGAAATTGAAATTACTAAAACACCCCACGCCACATCGCTATCAGTGATATCACTGATGGGATGCTATCAGTGATATCACTGATGGGATTCTATCAGTGATATCACTGATAGAAGTCTGTTTATTTAATAACTAATTTTTTTGTCTGTTTATTTAATAACTAGTTTTTTCTTCTAATTTTGATAAACTACTATTGTGATATCTATCACTGATAGAAGTGATAGACTTCTCTCAGTGATAGTTGTCGGATAGACTTCTACCATAATTGTCTATCTATTACCTATTACTCATAACTTTTCTATTATCTATTAGACATCTTGTTCCTATTCGACTTCTATTGTTGTCTATCACTGATAGAAGTGATAGACAACTATCCTGTTAATGATTGATAAAAGTTAATGAAAAAGAAGTGATAGACTACTATCACTGATAGAAGTCATAGGTTTCTATCAATGATAGTTGTCTCATAAACTTCTACCTATCTATTACCTATTACTCATAACTTTTATATTAGACTTCTTGTAATATGAGAAACTAAACGATATCTTGTATTTTGATCTTTCACTAAAGTTAAAAACCAAGCAACATTTTTATCTTCTTGAATTTTAACCACATCATGAGTATCATTTATCCCTAACCTAATAACATCGACAATTCTATAAAAGAAATAGAACTATACATTCGAACTTCTTTCACAATCAGATTAATAAAATCATCAAAACACATCATCTCATCAACAAAAATTCCAATGGTCTTGTAATTCTCATAGAAATTTTTCTCATTCCATTGCCTACTATAAAAAATAACTATTGGAAGCTTCATCATAGTTCCTACGAAAAGTAATATCAACATTAACAATATTAAGTAATATAGAAATCGATCACCACAATAGTCACTCGTATATCATTGATTAATGATATCACTGGTAGTATTGATATCTATTGATCACTGATATCAGTGATATCATTGATATCTACTGATCACTGATATCATATCTATTGATCAATGATATCACTGATATCATTGATATCTAGAAAACAGTGTATCACTGATATCACTGATATCATTGATATCTACTGATCATTGATATCACTGATATCATATATATTGATCAATGATATCACTGATATCATTGTATCTAGAAAACAATGATAGATATCACTGATATCACTGATGTCATATGTATTCTCTAGCATATCTAGAAAACAAAACAATCACAAAATCAGACTTGCGACTCCAAAACATTGCAGAAAAACAGTGATATAACAAAATGAACAAAAAAAATACCCACAAAAAAAGATCTGGTTGATTGACAAACTCAAATACCCACGAAAAGAGCTCCAACAGAAGATCGTATATCACTAATTGGAAGCACAATAGTCACTCGTATATCACTAATATCATTGATATCTATTGATTACTGATATCACTGATATCACTGATATCACTGATATAACTAAAAACAATGATAGATATCACTGATGTCACGTATATCATCAATCATTTAGAAAACAATATTGCTGATAGAACAAAAAATGAAGAAAACTTGTGACTCCAAAGCAGAAAAATAGTGATGTAACAAAATGAACATAAGAAATACCCACGAAAAATGTTGATTGAAAAAATCAAATACCCACGAAAAAAGCTCCGTTGGACTTCGAAAAGATCGAATTGAAAGATACTTCGACCGAATAAGAAGATACTACAATGCGATCGAATTGGAGAAGATAATCAGACAAACTTGCGACTTCGATCGAATTGGAGAAGATAATCAAACAAACTCGATGAAAATTCATGGGTTGCAATTCAACAGATCAAACTAGAAAATACCTGATTGAATAGGTGAAGGTTTGCGACTCCGATTGAATTTGAGAAGATACTCAAACTTGCGACTCGACAGAAGATTGGACTAGAATCGAGAAGAGTTTGGGAAGATTGGACTGGAATCAAGAAGATGTTGTCGCAAAAATCGGAAGAAGAAAAATACCGTGAAGAACAAATACTAATTGAAAAACAAATACTAATTAAAAAGGGAATAGGTTTAAGCCAAGAGTATAATTGGAATTATAAAAAAAAAATAAAAATTTTTTGCCATATTTGCAATTCTTTTAAAAAGTTGTTATATCTACAAATACTAAAACCATAATTACTACCCATTACAAATTCTCTAAAAAATAGGTATATTAAATAAATTATAATACATCTCATTTGATTTGACTGTGAATTTAGAGCCTTACAAGTAGTTAAATATGTATTACTATTTGAGAATCTAGAAAATTAAAATGTTTAAATGCTTAAAATTGTAAGATAATAAAAAATATAAATGTCGGGCATAATCATGTTTGTTTTGAATATAAAAATATAAAAATAACAAGGAATATTTAAGTAACCATGAAAAACAAATACCAATTAAAAAGGGAATAGGTTTAAGCCAAGGGTATAATTGGAATTATATAAAAAAATTAAAGACTTTTGCCATATTTGCAATTCTTTTAAAATGTTGCTATATCTACAAATACTAAAACCATAATTGCTACCCATTACAAATTCTCTAATTTATAATATATTATATTCTACATATTTTAATTTAACAAAAGTAAATTGAATTCATAACATGAAATATTGTATTTATTATTTTTATCTTTGTTTAATATAATTCGCATTTTAAAATTTTAAATTCGAATCTGGATACAATGAAAACATAAAAAATGTTGTTTTCGTTTTCTACTATTTGGATCCTGAATCCAAAAACAGTTTTAAAACACATCTGCTAAACACATATTCACCGAATTCAGGAATCCAAAACATAAATAGGATCCTGATTGCATACCAAATGCAGTTCTTAATTTTTCAAAACAAAAGACAAAACATCAAATAGTTATCCATTGGGCCTAAATTATATTAGGTTATATTTAATCCTTTTAACTCAATTATACAACTATACTCTTTTAACCATACACACCGTGGACTCATGAAATTCTCTTAAATTATTATCGACTCTTATAAATCATAAACCCACAAGTCAAAACCAAATATACATTCTACAAAACTCAAAATACTTCAATCTTTCTCATGAATCTAACTCTCAGTACTAAACCCAAACTCAAATCATAAAAACCACAACATATATATCTACCTCTCCCATGAATCTAAACTTATCAAAGTCCAAACAACAATATTTTGATTGCATCCGATCGAGGGCAGAAATCTCTCAGCCTTCCACCATTCAATTGTTGACAACAAAAAGAGAAAACACACGATTAGGAGAGAGAAAGGTGTAACATATTTTTTCTTTCCTTGTTGTCAACAATTGAATGTAGTAGAAGAAAAAAAAAAGAACGTTTTCACCCACAAAACAAAACTGTGCTTAGAAGTAAGTTTTTGTGTAGATGAAAAGAGATAGGAAAATGGATTACTCTTCTTTGTCTCTAAGCTTAATTCTCTAATCAATTATTATCTCACTGTCTCTCTCTCGTCTCTACATTGCGGCTTCTCTACGGCGATGCCCAAAATCCCATTTTACTTTTATATATAGAAATGGATGGTTCTTGATTTTGACAAGAAACTAACACTTTTTTTTTAATATATTTTTTTTAATTTTTAATTTTAATGTTCCTGATCAGAGAAATAATTAAGTAAAAATTTCACATGCAATTGCCAAAGTCAAAAGACTCCATTTAAACACTCACACGTGAGTAAGCTAGCTTGCTTTAATTTACCTGCCACACTCGCTCGCCTTAGCTAAGCTAAGCTATATATATATATTTATATATAATTTGTTCGTCTTCTTCATTCTCTCTTTTTCTTTAATTCTTTTTCTAGATCTTTCATGGAATTAATCCTCGTACACCACTTATGGAGATGACCCAGTTCGTCATTCATTTCACCATTGCAAACTAGTTAACAATCACACACCTTTCTCTCTCTTCTTCTTCTTCTCTGTTTTTTGTTTCTCTCTCTAATTCCTAGCTTCTTCTAATTTGGTTGACTTCAAGATCAGAGCATGCCTGAATGTCCAAAGAAAGGTAAGAAAAATAATATTCAGTCTCTTCTTCTCGCTCTCTCAAACAATCTAGTTGACGGTTTTCTTCTTCTTCTTTTCATGTTTTTTCCTTTAGAATATCATGTGTTACAATTGTGGGTGGAAAGATCCGACTTTTAACCGATAGAGAAAGGAGAAAGTAACTCTCCTAACTTTATTGTTGAGCTATGTTCAAATCTCAATAATGTGGCTGATAATTTTATATATCATTTCTTTTTTCTACTTCGTCTTTCAAAATTTATCTTTATGAGGATTCAAAACTTTCAACCTACCATGTTTCACTTGTTAGCTATACTCAATTTTCTTTTGAAGGGCCGAAACGATGTGGTTTGTAGATTTTTTTCTTCAAAAATATATTAATTATTAGGTACAATTGTAAAGTATAGGTGAGAAAAATGACTCAATGTCTTCTTTGTTGAGTTATGATTTGTTGGTTGACGGTTTTATATAGTCAAATGTACGAGAGAGAAATTAAAAATGATAATTTTATTAGATTATATAAGCTTCAATCTTAAAACCAATTGCCAATAAAAGCAGTAACCCACATATCTTATATATTCTGAGGTTTCTCTCCACTTTTCCTCAACAAGTTTGAGCATGATCAAGGTCGGCCACACTGAATATTTATATATATATTTTGTCATTATTTTTGTATAAGCTAATTAGATACACAAATGATTATTTGTGAGGGTGTGTGTAGAGAAAGATTGGACGAGATAGCGAAGAAGGTAAAGAGAGAAACAGATGTATCATCAAATATTTGTCAACAGCAAATTATGGGGAGAAGACAGACGCTGCAGAGTCCTCCTGGGACTCTCAACACCATTACTCCATGTGCAGCCTGCAAGCTCTTAAGAAGAAGATGTGCTCAAGAATGTCCTTTTTCCCCATACTTCTCCCCCCATGAGCCCCACAAGTTCGCCTCCGTCCACAAGGTCTTCGGCGCTAGCAACGTCTCGAAGATGCTCATGGTAACACGATTAAAAAACCCGGTTAAATTATTACAAGTTTGGTCTTTAAACTTTTTAACGATGTGACTATTTAGTGTCTTTGTAGTTTCAAAATTTCTGTGATTGCGTCTTTTTAATTAGTTATTGTAGTATAAAAAGTTCATAATAGACCTTGAGTTCTTAATTTTGTATATAATTTTTAAGTTTATTTGTTTAAAACTTATGGGACACTTTGATTGTATTAATTTAGGGACGGTTTGAGACATTGAGTGAGTTATAATAACAATAAGTTATAATCATATGTGGATTACAATAGTATGTAGAATTATTATATAATTAATATTGTTTAAAAGACAGAGTTGTTTAATCTGTAATTATAATAGTCTGTGTTTAGAGGGTAGAGTACTAACACACGTTATTATAACCCACCCCCAAACAACTCCTTAAGGATTATGATTCTTAAAAAATATATCTCTATTTATATGTCAAGTGTTAAATGAATTAACAACAAAAACTCATTAGATACAAAATTAGAAATTTAAAGGTTGGTTAGAAACTTTTATTTTCAATTATAGAGGTTGATTGAGACAAAAACTCTAATCATTCCGAAACCTATTAGAAATTTTTTTAAAGTACGAAGACTAAATAATATAGATGTGACTATGAGTTCATGAATCAAACTATGAATTTAACAAAAAAAAAAAAAAAGATTAAATCACCACGTAGAATGAAATATTTATATAAGGAAAGATTTTTACAGGAAGTTCCTGAGAATCAGAGAGCTGATGCTGCAAACAGCCTAGTGTATGAAGCTAATGTGAGGCTGAGAGATCCTGTCTATGGCTGCATGGGTGCCATTTCAGCTCTACAACACCAAATCCAGGCCTTACAAGCTGAGCTCAATACAGTGAGAGCTGAGATTTTGAGATACAAATACAGAGAAACTAATATGATTCACTCTTCTTCTCAACAACAAGTGCCTTTTCTTTCCTCTTCGGCTGAGGTCGTTTCGGTCGCTGTACCGCCACCGCCGCCACCTCCACCGCTACCTCCGCCCCCTCATGAGGATGCTTCTTCCTCTACCTCCTCCTTGTACAATCGGCCCGCGGCGGCGGCTGATTATAGTACTATTTCTAGCGATGAAAATGTTACCTACTTTGTTAGTACTTCTAGTACTTCTCATCAATTGAATTCTTAGCATTTAGGGTTTAAAGAAAGGCTATAATTATTTGAAATAAGATCGGAAGAAAAATTTGTGGTGCTATTGAGGCCCTCCTTTTTGGCATTTTCGTTTTTTTTGGTTAAATATTACATTATCTTTTTTGCTTTTTCAATGATGTACTTTTCGTTGTTATCTTCACATTGATATGTAATTTTCATCCATCTTAATCTGCATAATCTCTATTTATAAATACTTTCACTCATTTCTTATTTTTTGTTTCTTGTTTTTTCCCTAAAAAGTATTTAGTATTTAGTAATTATTTTTTGTTTTACTTTTTTTTTTTATTTTTTGCATTTGAAAAAAAAAAAAAGAAACAGAGAAAAGTGTCCTCTATTGTTTTCATGTTCTCTTAAATTTGAAATTTTCTACTTGAAAAGTAATTTTAGAAGGTAAGATATTCATACTTATTATGTTATATCTACAACATTTGAAATATATATTTTTATTATACATTTCATAAATTAAAAAAAAAAGATAATCATTAATGTTCCCGAAATATGAATAAATTAGAAGAAATAAAGAATAACCCCATTATTCTCTTTTCGGTACAAAATAAGAAAAAGAAGAATATGCAAACGGTTAATATCAAGAGCATGTTGTTTCTAAAAAGCCAAAAATAAAAATCGAAAACATTACCAAACAACCTCTAAGAAATTTAATTTTTCCGACTAAACCCAAAACGTTATATACCACAAAAATCTATATTTTACTTAAAAAAACAATCATCTTTTCTACTTCTAACTATTGGGAGACTTTAATTGCATAAAAAAGCGCTCCCATCTATGGTTGAATCTATTTTCCAACCACAAAATTTTTTTATAAAAAATTAAAAAAAAATCAATTTCTTTTTGTAGTTCTCCAATGAACTGCATAGGAGTGAGCAAAAAAATACCGAAAACCGACTCGACCGACCAAACCGAGAGCGGTCGGTCGGTTTTGTGCAGGTTTCGGTCGGGGTCGGTTTTGGTCTTCACAAAACCGACCGGTCGGTTGGTTGCCCCAAACCGACCGAACCGACCGAAAATTTAAAAAAAAAAAATTATATATATTATAATAATAATAATAATTGAAAAAATAAAAAATAAAAAATAAAAATATTTTCTCAAAATAATAAAATAATAATTATAAATTATAAAATAATAATTATAAATATTAAATAATTAATTAAATAAATATTTATATATATATATATATATAAACCGACCGACCGAATCGAATTGATTCGGTCGGTCGGTTTTTAAAGGTTTTTCAAAAAAGAAAAAATCCGACCGAACAACCAACATCATTTTGATCGGTTCGGGGGTCGATTGGGATTGAAAATCGACTCCGACCGATCGATGCTCACCCCTAGAACTGCATATTAGCATATTAGATGGGTGCAGTCTATATTTTTCTTTAGAACCTAAAGCAAATTGTGTGAAAATGAAGCAAAATATCAAGAGAGATGAAATGGTTAAGTAGTAGTTGGCAGCTAGGTAGGTAGGTAAGAGAAATATGATAATGGAGGAGGTGGGAAAATATTTAAGTTTGAGAAATGTGAGATTAAATTTGGTTGACTAAAAAGAGTCACAGCACATGGAAGTGAGTCGGTGGCATTGAAGGATGGGATCTGAAATCTGAATTATTATTATTATTGTCTTTTTTTAAAAAATAATAATAATAATAATAATAAAAAAGTTGGCTAAGAAAAGGAGACAAATTTTGTACGACTTCGATACTCCCCATGCAATTTTAGTCTCATTTATAAGGCTGTGTTTGGGAAAATTATGTGCATCTCACTTATTGCCCATATGCTTGCATTTTAATTCTTCATATACTTTATAGCCATGTGTTTTTATCTTACAAATGTTGGCAGAATCTTTTACCCTTTTTTTCCACCTGGTTTAAGGGTTGAGATTCAAAAGCTTTATAAGAAAATTTTGTTTATAGGCTTTGTGAGGTTGTCATTGAGTCAAAATTAGTAGCTCTATAATGATCTTTTTTGTTTTTGTTTTGGATACAATTATAGATAAGATAGCATCAATTTTATATGCTTAATGAGACTTTTTTTTTTATTATTAGGTATGGAAATATATACTATGCTTAATTTGTGTGAAGAGGAAAGAGATAGGAAGTTCGGGGCGGAGCCAAAAATATTCATAGGTTGAGGCTCGAGGGGGAATTTTATAGGGAGGCACAAAAGTTTTACATCCTTAACTTTGTTTTTGTTAAAATCTTATGCCATGTTTGATAATGATTTAAGCTCCTACAGTTTGATTATCATTTTATTTCTTGCTTTTGGTTTTTGAAAGTTAAATCTATAAATACTATTTTTATCTAAATTTTTACATTTGTTTTTTTAAAAAACAAGCCAAATTTTGAAAACTAAAAAAGAGTAGTTTTTAAAAGTTTGTTTTTGGAATTTGGAGTTTGGCTAAGAAGTCAAATATTTTATTAAAAAAGAGAAAACTCATTATAGATAAATGATGAGAAAACAAGCATATTTTTCAAAAAAAACGAAAAACTAAATGGTTATCAAACGGAAACTTCGTTTTTAGTTTTATGTTTTTGAAAATTGTGTGTGTTGGAATAGAAATTTCGGCGAATCTAAAATTGCCACGTCATCACTCGACATTGATGGCAAAATTATTTAATTAGGGATTAATTAAATATGCAAGCATCACTAAATTAAATTGGTGGTTATACAATTGGGTTCCTTAAAATTTGGTAGACAAAAGATTAAATTAAAGGCCCAATTAGCAAAAGTACAAACCCGATCCAGAGACATAGGCCCAAAATCAATCAGGTCCGGTCCAGGATAAAAGACCCAAATCAGTCAAGCCCAAAAAGGTTGGCCCAACCCAAAATGGTTGTCCCAAAGCCAACCTGGCCCAACCTAAAAGAGTTGGCCCAACAAAGAGCAGACCCAATCCAATGGGCCCAAACTCATCTGGTGGTCCAGAGGAACTCTATAAATAGAGACCTCTCTCCTTCATTTATAGGGTTCAGAAACTTGAGACTCCAGAGAGAATTCACAAACCAGAAAACTCTTTGCATTCTTAAAGATCAAACACTTTCTGAACGAAGAACACGACGTCAAAGATCAAGAACGTTGCTTCGAATCTGAAGAACCCATTGCAGCTTCAATCTCGAGAACAAGTTTTTGTAGCCCTCGAGTGAAATATACAAACAGCAGAGAGAATCAGAGGATCAAGTATTAGAGATTGTACTCACAAAATACTGAAATCAATACAACACAAATTCATTTACACGTGTCTCATTTCTATTCGTTGGCTGAAATCAGGTGTAATCAGATTGGCACGCCCAGTGGGACAATCTCTACCTCTCATCTCTTTCTCTTACATTAAAACAATGGAATCAAAGAAGGTTGCATCAACTTCTGCAACTGCCGCAAGCAACACCTATACAGGGCCAGTAACACGCAGTCGTTCTCGGGGGGTTGAGATAAAGGAGGACCGAACCCCTGATGCGATTGCAAACAAGATCGTCAAGTTGATCGAAGGATCCTCCAAGGATAGAGTGGTCGTCAAAGATAACCCGTTGTTTGACCGGTTTACCCTCGCCGCTTGGTCAATCAAAGGAGGCATCGAATCAAGATGTGATGTCTGTGATGATGGTCGATGTGGAATCCGACGAAAGGATGGCAGAGATGGAGAGAAAGATTAGTCTCCTGATGAAGGAGGTCGAAGAAAGGGATCTAGAGATTGCCTACTTGAAGAATCAAATGCAGAATCGCGAGACTACTGAGTCAAGTCAAACCCCTATTGCAAAGAAGAGTGACAAAGGGAAGGTTGTTCAAGAAGAGCAACCACCAAACTCGGCCTCGAGAGCTTCCTGTCTGTCCCAACAATTCTGAGGACATGATCATCATGAGCTCCATCGAGCTCGATGCGAGGATCCACCCAAAGTTCTCTCATGTACTCTAAGTCGTACACTAAGAGAATAGACAATCTAAGGATGCCCGTCTGATACCAACCTCCCAAATTCCAACAGTTCGATGGGAAAGGAAACCCGAAGCAACATATCGCTCACTTTGTGGAAACATGTGAGAACGTTGGGACTCGCGACGACCTTCTAGTCAAACAGTTCGTTCGTACGTTGAAAGGGAATGCCTTTGATTGGTATACCGACTTGGAACCGGAGACGATCAACAGTTGGGAACAATTTGAAAGAGAGTTCCTCAATCGCTTCTATAGTACGAGGCGAACTGTCAGCATGATGGAGATCACAAGCATGAAGCAGCGAAAGGGTGAGCCTGTCGTCGATTATATCAATCGTTGGAGAGCTCTGAGTCTAGACTGCAAAGATCGACTCACCGAACTGTCTGCTGTAGAAATGTGTACCCAAGGCATGCATTGGGGGTTGCTCTACATCTTACAAGGTATAAAACCTCGTAGTTTCGAAGAGTTAGCAACTCGAGCTCATGATATGGAGTTAAGCATTGCTGCTAGGGGAAACAAAGACTTGTTAGTCCCAGATGTGAAGAAGGAAAAGAAAGAAGTGAAGAGCACCGAAAAGACTTCGAAGGGTGCTACTACTAAAGAATCTATGGTCGTCAATACGACCCCGTTGAAATTTGCGTCTAAGGAAAAAGAAAATAAAGTCGAGAAGCGCCAAGATGACGGCGCGAGGCGTCGTCTGACCTTGAAAGAAAGACAGGAAAAGACCTACCCTTTTCCAGACTCCGACATTCCGGACATGTTGGAGCAATTGCCGAAAAAGCAACTCATACACTCACCGAATGCAAAACGACCAAGAGAGTTAGGAAAAGTGAACGATCCTAACTACTGCAAATATCACCGAGTCGTCAGCCATACGGTGGAGAAGTGCTTCGTACTAAAGAAGTTGATCCTAAGGCTGGCACGCGAAAGAAAGATTGAGCTAGATCTGACGGCGTGGCTCAAGCGAATCATGCGATCAGAACGATTTATCCCGAATTCAAACACCAACAAGACTGCCTTATGATAGAAGAGGAAGCCTAGTTCAGTTCGGATCCTTTGAACCTATCGTTGTGTGGATGAATGATGAACCCTCGAGTAAGATTCTCAAGAGGGAGGCATCCAAAAGCAGTACGTTCAAGAAAAGAATAAGCAGACCGAAGATGAAAACGAATGTTGGACAGTCGTGACTAGTCGCAAGAAGCGACAACAAAGTTACACACAGAATGAATCGCGACTATTCCGACACCATAAGAGAAAAAGTAAGTCGCAAAAGAAGAAAAGAAAACAGGGCACGAAGAAGCCTGTTTACGCATGAGGGAAGACGAAAACCTCTTCCGCCCACGACAACTGGTAACTTTGGAAGAATTCTTCCCAAAGAAGTTCCTAAGTAAAGGCCTGGAGGAGGCGTTTGAGGTAGTTGCGTGTCACGTTACCGGTACAACTGAAGATCCTTCATGCTCGTATGAGACGATAACAGAGTTAGGAAACTCATCCTCATTTAGCATAGAGGACTAGTTGTCACTCCCCCAAGCAGCCAAGAGTGCTCTTATCGAGGCATTGATAGACTCTGACAATGCAAGTGCCCTAAGCTCTATGACACGCACATGCACGTCATGTTGCATGTCCATAAGTTTTACGGATGAGGACCTGTTGCTGGCTTCAAAGCCCCATAATAGACGTCTGTTTGTCTCAGGGTACATTCGAGAGCAGAGGGTCGGTCAGATCCTTATCGACGATGGATCAGCTGTTAACATAATGCCCAAGTCAACCATGAAGCAATTGGGCATCCTGGTAGAAGAGTTATCAAACAGCAAACTTGCGATCCAAGGCTTCAACCAAGGAGGCCAGCGAGCTATTGGCATGATACGTTTAGAGCTTATCATTGGGGACCCCAAGGCCGACACTCTGTTCCACATCATAGACTCCAAGACTACCTATAAGTTGCTACTAGGTCGTCCTTGGATTCACGAAAATAGAGTTGTAACTTCTACGTTACACCAGTGCTTCAAGTTTTACCAAGATGGCGTCAAGAAAGTGGAGGCAGATACTGCCAATTTTCGGAAAAGTCAATCCCATTTTTCTGACGCGAAATTTTACATGAAGGGTGACGGTATAGGGGAGACTGTACCAACAAAGAACCCTTTAATAAAAGGAGACAGTCAGCCTAAGGAGGTACCGTAGATTGACGTGAAAGAAGAAACTATCAAATGTACAAATGGGCCTGCTCCGAGAAACATCAAAGTCTCTACGAAATTCTCAAAGTCTGAACTTTCAAAAGATGAAGGAAACACAACCTCCCCTGTTTTGCGTTACGTTCCTTTGTCTCGACGGAAGAAGGGTGAGTCACCATTTGCAGAGTGCACAAAAAGCCTGACTGTGGGTGAAATCGAAGTTTTGAAGGGAAGCTTCACAATGCCGCTCATGAAGATAACAAAGAAAGAGGTCAAGAAACTTGAAGATGACCGATTGGAAGTAAGTTTGCCTAAGAGTCGAACGAAAGATGGGTTTGACCCTAAGATATATAAACTCCTATCAAAGGCAGGATATGACTTCACAACTCACACTGAGTTCAAAAGTCTAAGGATCTTCGACGAGAGACCTGAATTCTCTTTAACACAAAAGAAGCTCCTGAAAGAAGGTTATACCATACCAACATCAAGGAAAGGACTGGGATATACGTCTCCTGAGCCGGTCTTCATAATAAGAAAAGGAAGGCAAAGGTGGCAAACTCAAGCCACATAACAGTGGAAGAGGTAGACGATTCAGATGAAAAGGAAAACGTCACCCGAAGGACTTCTGTTTTTAGCCGCGTTGGGTCGTTGGTAGCACGACCTTCTAGATTAGTTACAATATGTTTATATTGTTGTTAATTGGGTGGTTAATGAGTTGTTAGGCTTCTGATATTTTCTTATAAATACTACTGTAAAGACTCTTGAAAGTATGCATGGAAATAAAATAACCCTTAAAGAAATAAAGGGATTTCAATTTGTTAGTTTTGTTTCATGGTATTAGAGCATCTGACTCACGCCCTTCGATCCACCCACGCGTCGTCGTTACTAGTTCCTTGGCGCCAACAAGCAGATATTTTTTTCTCTCTTCTCTCATGGCAGAGTCTCCTTCTAGGGAACTTACTTCTCCGATCTTTCTTCTCTCGAATATTTGCAACCTGATCACAATTAGGCTTGCTTCGTCAAATTTCGTCTTGTAGAAGTTTCAACTAAGGTCAATTCTGAAAGCTCACAAGTTGTTCAGCTTTTTCGATGATTCCCTGCCAAAGTCGAATTCGGTGTTGCCTTCTCCCGCGTTCGATGTCGAATATGCAATCGCATGGACCATATCACCAAAGACTGCTACAACCATATGAATTACAATTTTTCAGGGTCGCCATCCACCCGTTCAGTTAGCTGCTATGGTAGCTACTCAGAACTACAACGCAATCACTGCACCATCGAATTCTACTTGGCTCGCAGATTCTGGTTGCAATACTCATGTGACGACTGATTAGACCCAGTTTACAAGCACGACTGATTGTGGCACTCTTGTTACTCTCAATTCTTCTCTCAAACTTTTTGACTTCCTTTGTGTACCCCATATCTCCTCTAATTTGCTCTCTATAAACCATATCTGTGCAGATACTAATTGTGTGTTCATATTTGACACTAACTTCTTCCAAATTCAGGACAAATCCTTGGGTCGGATCCTTTTCCACAGACCTAGTGTGAATTGATTATACCCAATACGACAAGTTGTTCACTCCTCATCCTCTCCAAATATCTCCCCTATTGCTCATGTTGCGATACGAACAACCTCTTTTGTTTGGCATGACCGGTTAGGCTACCCCAGCCACTCTATCCTCTCCTCTATACTTTCTAATATAAACTATATCCTGTTGTTTTTGTTTCTAAGTGTATCTGTTATTCTTGTTTGTAAGGCAAATTACATAAGCTTCATTTTCCATAGTCTGTTTCTATATCTTTGTATCCACTAGAAATAATACACATTGATGTTTGGGGTCCTTCCCCTGAGATCTATATAAACGACTTTCATTATTATGTTTCTTTTGTTGATGACATGAATAGATACACCTGGCTTTACCCTATATCTCATAAATCAAATGTTGGCTCAGTCTTTAAGGTTTTTAAACCAATGGCTGAAAATCAACTATCGTCCAAAATAAAAATTCTTAAAAGCGATGGTGGTGGAGGCTTTGTTAACTATTCTTTTGGTTCCTTTTTCCAAACTCACGGTATTCTCCACCAAAAATCTTGTGCCTACACACCAGAACAAAATGGCGTAGCTGGGTGTAAACATAGACACGTTGTTGAAGTAGCCCTTACCTTAATGTCAAAATCACACCTTCCAATAAACTTTTGGCCCTTTTCCTTTTCCACGACTGTTCATCTCATAAACCGCCTTCATCACCCAATCTTAACCACAAATCTCCCTATAAAACCTCAAGCCTTACACATCTCATAAACTTCAATCCAAAACTACTCAGTGTGTCTTTCTTAGTTATCCTTTAAACTCAAAAGGTTATTTGTGTTACAACATGAGCAACAACAGACTATACACTTCATGACATGTCATCTTCGATGAAACCTCTTTCCCTTTCGCTACTTCCATCCCAACTCAATCCACAAACACCACTTCATCTCAACCAAATCCTTCTTCGTATAGTCTTCCTTATGCTGTTTTTTCCCTCCTCCCGCTAATACCTCTGTAGGTTTGCCACAATCTGGAGATTTTCACATTCTAGTTTGCCAACTGTTTCACCGGCTTCTTCATCTCATGTCTCTTCAGCCATAAATGGTGTTTTACCTTGTATAGTCTCAAATGATGTTGCACCTCTGTCTTTAGGCCATTCTCACGAAAGTATTGAACCGACATCAATTGTATTTGCTTCAAACAAACATCCTATGCAGACCCGTGCGAAATTTGGTATCTCTAAACGAAAAATATTTGTTGCTATTATATTTGTTGATTCTGAAGTTGAGAATTTCTTTTTTTCTAAAGCCTCAAGACTCCCAATGTGGCAAACAACTATGAATGACGAGTATTCGACCTTGATTAAGCAAGGAACTTGGGTTCTTACACCCCTACCACCTGAAAAAAGTGAAATCGGCTGTAAATGGATTTATAGAGTCAAGAGGAATCCAAATGATACTGTTGCTCGCCATAAGGCATGGTTAGTAGCAAAAGGGTATCATCAAGAAGAAGGCATCGACTATGATGAGACTTTTAGTCTTGTTGTTAAGAAACTGAAAGCCCGAGTCATCCTCTCTTTAGCTTCTCAGTTTGACTCGGAGCTCCGTCAACTTGACGTCAAGAATGTCTTTTACATGGTGAGCTAACTAAAGAAGTTTTTATGCAACAACTGCTTTATCAGTCATTCTCACCCTATTCATGTTTGCAAGCTTCTTAATTGTTATATGGCCTCAAACAGGCTCCACAAGCTTAGTTTGAATGCTTTACCACTCATCTTTTAACACTTGGGTTTACCACCTCACATGCAGATTCCTCACTTTTTGTGCACATTGGTGGTGGCTCTATTACATACTTATTATTGTATGACATGCTTGCTGCAAAGCCTTGTTCTACACTGTTTATTTTACATCCTTCTAGTGATGATGATGTTCCTTGTTCTACCGATGATGCACATTCTTACAAAGCTACCATTGGTGCTTTGCACTATCTTACGTTTAGTCGACCTGATATAACCTTTATTGTTGGGAAATTATCTCAGTTTATGCACTCGCCTTCTACTTTAAATCTTGTTGTAGCAAAACGAGTGCTTTGATACTTTGTTGGAACTATGACCTCTGGAAATTAACTCACGGGTGATCTTTTCCAACTTACAACCTACTCTGATTCAGATTGGGCTGATGACCAGCTTGATCGTCGCTCAACTACTGGTTTTGTGATATTTCTTGGGTCGAATCCTATTTCTTGGGTTGCCAATAAACAATCTACAGTATCCCGTAGCTCAACGGAGGCTGAGAACATAGCTCTAGCTATCACATATGCTAAACTTTCTTGGGTTCGTCAACTACTTAAAGATCTTCATGTTTTCGACAAGAATCCTCCATTGTTATGGTGTGATAACAAGTCAACAATACAGCTTGCACGAAATTCGATTTTCGATGGATGGACGAAGCATGTTTGAAAGGAATCGAATCCCCATGAGCAGCGGAAATGTGATTTGAAATCGAATTACTTGTTTGTTCTTGATTTACTCCAAATACCAGTGCATTGGCAAAATATACAAAGATAAGCAATTCACTAATTAACGCATGAATTATGCATCTACATATGCTATACAATTTCTAAAACTAAAAGGGATTCGAAGTATTGCCTTTGTAGTTCGAAATCTAGCAACTCTTTGCTCTAAAATGCACAACAACCTCAGGTTTTCCTCTGTTCTATCAATAGGACACTACCACAAAAGAGACCACATATTCTCTGAGTTCTTTTGATCTATTCCTTGGTGGGAAGGAATCCAACTTTTTGGAAGGAGTAGGGAATTTTGTTGAGTGAGAGAATTTTCCAGTTGCAATTTACCAATTGCATTGATTGATCCATCATCTTGAAACAATTGTTCCTCTCCCTGATATGTATCGATAAGGGAGAGGAAAAAAGGGGAAACTGGAGGGAGAACGTGACACGTTCCCCTCCCTTTTTTATTTTATTTTTTTTATTTTAATTAATTTAAATTAATTAAATTAATATAATTAAACTAATTTAATTATATTAATATTTGATTAAATCATATTTAATCAAATATACAAATTATTAAATCTTATTTAATCAATTTCCCCTTTAACCTATAGTTTTAATGCACATTTTATGTACATTAAATTTTAACCTATAGTTTTTAAATATGAATCTCATTCACATTTAAATTAATATTTGAACTATTTCAAATATTTAATTCTCTCATATAATTTAATATGAATCATATTCACATTAAATTTATAATATAAAGTTCCATAACTTTGTATTATAATGTATCTATATACATGAATGTTTATTCCCTAAATGAATTTGAACATTTCAAATTCAAATGATCTAAGAACCCTTTACGAGCTAGAAGGTGGACCTAAATGGACCTACAGATCAGAAGCTCCAACGATACGAGATTATTCAGATAATCTCATTAACCTCATAATCAACATTCGTTAACTGCGAGAACACTCCACTAAAGTCCCGCAGGTGCACTCTTCTCACTGCAGATATATTTCTGTGTCCACGGATATTGACCAATAACCACAAGTAAATCATTCACGAATGTTCGCAACACCAGCTGGGTCAAATTATCGTTTTACCCCTGGATTACATCTTTTACCTTAAGTCCCAGTGCTCCTCTAATAAATAATTTGTTTGTTGTCCTACCAACAAACATAAGTCACTCTCGCGCCAATGAGAGGGTCGGGCCCTTTGTTCATGTCCTGGAGATACCACTTAAGGGAACATTCATCAACTTACCAGGAAATTCCATCTTGCTAGGTTAAGTCCCCAGTTGTCTGCTCGGTCTTGTCCTCAAGAAGGTAGGCCTATTGAGTCGGCGACTCGAGCCAGTCTCACCCATACTAGTCAAAGGACAACCCTCGCAATAGGAGTTCGTAACCTGCTCAGGATTGAGATCAAGATTGCCTAGGTTATCCTAGTGAAATAGAAACCTAACTAGTCAACGGAGTTACACCTAGTGGTTACTATTTCGTAGTTCGGTCTTATGCAATCTCATTACATAGGATATCCCCACTCACATGTCGTCTACACGAACACGTTAGGATCACTAGGTTTGTATCAAATACAAAGTGGGTCATATCCATAGTATTACCAGGGTGAGGTACCCAAGCCTTATCCCCTTACTATAGACCGTTTAGGTTGTATCTCGTACCGAGATCCTTTATATATACACTATACATTCAGTTCAAGAGACATGTTACAACCTTAGATGTTAGTTTATTGGATTTAGGGTTAATAAAAGGCTAGATAGTAAATAATGATAAACAATAACCTTTATTGAAAATAATAACTCTTTATTGATAATCAAAACATTATTTACAAACTACGAGTTTTAGGGCATAAATCCCAACATAAGTCATTTTCATTTTGTCCGAGAACGTGTCGCTAGAAAAGACATTGACTTACGATGCATCCCTACCACATATCAACTAGCAGACCTTTTTACTAAGCCTCTTACTTCCTCACAGAGCGCCTTTCTTAAAGCCAAACTTCTGTCTTCTTCGACATCAGTTTGACGGATGTTAATAGTATAAGTTGAATGGTTAATATTTAGTTACATTCTGTTTATATTGTTGTTAATTGGGTGGTTCGGGACTTCTTTGCCTTCAGCCAGGCCGCCTTGTCTTATCCCGCCCTTTCGGACTACCTTTCCTTACTTTAGGGCTAATGAGTTGTTAGGCTTCTGATATTTTCTTATAAATACCACGGTAAAGACTCTTGAAAGTATGCGTGGAAATAAAATAACCCTTAAAGAAATAAAGGGTTTTCAATTTGTTGGTTTTGTTTCAACATCAGCTTAAACTTTTGGATTGATTGGTGATTTAAGATGATATTAGAACATGAGGTTCAATGTTCAATCCCCTATGAAGTCGTTTTCTCCCCCAATTAATATTGATGTCCACTTACAAGCGAGTGACCATCTATTTAAACTTTTGGATTGATTGGTGATTTAAGACTTTCCCGTAGTAGAATAGAGCATGATTGAAAATACATTCTTTGTAACTGAGAAAATGATTTTTCCTTCATCAATTAAATTGGAGAATCCCTGCGATGTTGGAGGTAGATCGATCCTCAATTATAACAGAGTTTTAAATAATTAACCTCCCTCCAAAGTGGGCGATACTTGAGAAGGGGCTGATGACATATTTACCACTATGCCATAAAGCTTTTTTGTTATTTGACCTGACTTTTTCTATACATATTATTAGAGGTAAAAATTTGAGAGGGGCTCGCCCCCTGGCCCATGGTAAATCCGCCCCTGCTGCACCACATGTGAAGTTTGACTTCATAGAACACATTTTGAATTTTTTTTTGGTTATTTCAATATATATTTATTGTTGTAAATAATTATAACGAGGAGAAATTATGTTTTTTCTGATCAGGTTTGAGTTAAGATTCAAAAAGTTAATACTTGATTAATAGTACTTCAAATTAGTCCCAATGGCTTATGTGAAAAAGTAATAAAAAAGTTGATTAAATATGTTAAATGATGTTGTAGTGTTGCCTATATGACTTTTAAAATTAATATTGCTTTTGCTTCTATACAAGCAGAAAAGGCAAAAATTAGTCTAAACATAAAACCAAAAAATTTTGGTTTGTTCAATTTTAATAGATTTTGTTAGTAAGTGGTTGGTTTGATGTTGATCATTTTTTACGGTTCGGTTTTGGCCGAATGGTCAGTGTGATTTTTTTTTTTTCCATAAAAATTGATTTCAACGTCAATTTTTAGTTTTCTTAGGCCAATAACATTAATTTGTCAAAAACATTAGCCAAATTAACTTGCTAAAACCCTGTTAACCTTAATAACATTAATAATTTACATTATTGAGTGTCAATAAATAATATTCAAACGAAAAAAGTATGTGATATATGTGTGTTTTTCATTTGAATCTCCATCAAGTTTCAAGAGAAGTATTTGGAGAGATGGTGATAGGAAAATTTGGTCTTAGGTCATGGTCGCTTGAAGTATTAGCAATGTCGACCTTATACCTTGTCTTTTTTATGAGCCTCTCTAATTTATTTAGCAATTTGTCTCTCTCACTAACCATGAACGACATATCAGACATTTCTATTGTCGACTCTCGAATCTGTCCCTCGTCAAGTTTACCATTCTCTAGTTTATATGAACAAAAATCATGGAGATTTATTTATTTTTTATATTTTTTTCTTTTTCTTTCTCTTTTAGGCCTGAAGTTTGAAAATGAGCTAAACATCATTGTCTCAAGAAAGGAGGGAAAAAAAAAAAGAAAGGAAGGAAGATAGAAAATATGATGAGACAATAGAGTAAATGAAATCTATGGTGAAAAATGTTTAAAATAGTAAAAATGCAAGAATAAAAAGCACACACCGTTAATGTATGAAATATTATCTATATAAAAAAAAATACGGTTAGATGAGAAGAGATTTAAGGGGCGGATCTACATGGACTCACTCTCCAAAATTTTTGAATTTAATGACATATGATTATTTTTAAAAATAATAATATAAGATATAGTACACCATTAATACTATAGTTATGGTTTGTCATAGTGGTATTACATGAAATCTTGTGATCAAGATATCTAAATCCCAAGTTTTTTTCCTTTTTTTCCCTTTTTGTCTTTTATCTTTCTTTTTTATTTTTTCCCCTGATTTTTTCCTTTTTCGGTCCCTGTACTTTCAAATAAGTACATGAAAAAAAATTGGACATTTAAACGTACAAAAACCAAAATAGAACAAAATTCAAAGTATATTTTAACCTTTTTAATACGCACTTCTCAAGATTTTCTTGAAAGTCAGCTTTTAATATTCTTAATTTTATTTTATTGAGAAATTAGAGAAAATAAACCAATGAAGTAGAAGTCAATCATTCAAATCACCACACCTTAGATTTGTTGTACTAAAAAAAATTAGAAACCACTAAAGGTAAAAAATCTTAAGTGTAGGTCAAATTGAAAATGAAAGTAAGCCTTTGTTTAGTACAAAAAATTAGGTGAGATTCTATTTTATGTTTTTGGATTTGGATTCATTGAACTAAGTAAACATGTGTTTGGCAAATGTGTTTTTCGAATTCTAGGATCTAAATAGTATAAATTCTAAAAACAACATTTTTATGTTTTCATTGTATCCAGATTCTGAATTTAAAATTTTAAAATGCATAATTATATTAAACAAAGATAAAAATATTAATAAATACAATATTACTTTTGTTAACTTAAAATATGTATAATATAATATATTATAAATTATATAATATTATGTTATAAAATGATAATTTTATAAATATTATAAAATCATGTTCATAAATTAATTAATAACGACTTATATTCAATCAAATAATTAATTTTGCAACTACAACTAATTTCATGATCTATCAATATGTTATAAGATACACTTTAAACAACTGTTTAGAATTGAATCAAATTTCTAAATCTGCTACGCCAAACACATATCTAAAAGCATGAAATACAACTCTGTTTTCGTAGAATCCATTGTTTTCAAATTTATGTTTTCAGATTCTATACCAAACAACCCCTTACTCTCCCCACAATAGTGGTGAAGGAAGAGTTCTTTAAGTCTACGATGAAAGAGCCAAATAGAGCATAGCTCAATTGGCATAACGAATGTGTTAACGACCACGATGTGACATTTTCTCTTTATCTACGGGACAATAACGATAAAGCAACAATTCTTATAAATCTCTTTTTCATACCCGACAAGCAGGAGATCTCAGAAAGTATCAATCTCATCGTCTTTCCCAATTAACATTGTTTTTGTTTAAATATTTGAGTAGCATGCATTTAAATCATTATCCTTATACCCTTACGCTTAAGATCGAGGGTTCTCGATTGCCTTACTAAATATTACTAAATACTAAATGATTTTGGGTCAATTTCGTAGTCCTCAGCTACCTCCAATTGATATATAAATAGTTGAACAACATGATTTTTTTTCAAAAGTATAATTTTGTTTTCAAAATAGAATCTAAGGGTTAGTTAAATGATGATGACATTATTGTATATACAAATTCCCTTTGAGAAATCAACATTATATTAACTTCTTCCTAAAATCGGGTAGTCATAAATACAATATTAAAACTATTTTAGCCATATTTCATTAACCTCTTATATTGGTAGACATTCCTAACAATTCTCCTTTAATTAAAGTATTTTTTAAAAATGCATTTTGAAAACATTTTTTTTTATAAAAAAACTATATAAAATTAAAACATTCATATGGTTGGTTACATTTCCTCAAAAGTGTTTTTATACATAATTTTGTTTGATTTCTCTACCCTCAAAATTCTTATATTAATGTTAAGTGTTTTTATACATAATTTTGTTTGATTTCTCTACACTCAAAATTCTTATACTAATGTTATATTACCTATAAAAGATGACTATTAAACACTATGAACAAATAAATTAAATTTTGTATTTAAAACATACTACTAACGCCACGAGAGGGGACAATCAGAGTGGTCGCCGAAGTTAGGGTAGTAGCAGTGGTGGTTGAAGTTGGATGGTGATATGGTGGCTAAGGTAGTCACAGTGGTCACTAGCAGTAGACGGTGGTAGCAGTGGCGATGGTCACCAGAAAGTGGCGGCGATGGTGGTTGTAGGCAGAAGCAGCAACGAATGGGTGGGTGGCGACCACCAAGGTGTAGTGTGAGAGTATTTTGGTCATTTTTATGTATCATGAAAATTTGAGAGAATTTCAAGTTAAACATCTAAAAATCTTTTTTTTAAAATTTTGTTTCAAGTGCTTCACTCAAATTAAATTATTTCTCAAATTCATTTTTTTTTTAAATCATTTTGAGTGATTGTCAAACACTACAAATTTGATTAAGGGGGCAATAAGAGGAATGCCTAAATTTAACTAATCCAATTCAAAAAATGTTTATAATTTGTAAATATGACTAAAACTATTTTTAACTAAAATCTACCCATTGCATTGGGACGAAAATACCCTATTAAATATTTATAATTTATTGTACCAGGTTAGATTTTTTTTTTTAAATACAAAAATCTATGATTGAAAATTTTTACAAAAATCTAAAGATTGAGAGGGAAGTTACAAAAAGGATCCTAACAACCATGAATAAAATTCAGGTATTGAAAATTCGAAAAAAAAAATTAAGATAAGATATATATTAATTGTTTCTTGACACAATAACTCCCACCCCTTTCTCCAACTCAATGGATATATAATAAATAAGTAGAAAATGTACATATTGAAATAATAAACAAAAAAATCAATCTTCATCCACATAGGTGTAATTATTCACTAGATGTGATAATACACAATTTAAAATCTGGTTGAGTTTTCTCCAACTTAGTGCATAGGACATACAACTCTATTTTTTTAATGTAATAAATAAGTAGAAATACGTGTAAATACTTACCGAACGTGTAAGAAAAAATAAAAAAATTAATCCCCACCCACACATGTACCATTAGAAAAAGGGAAATACTTATAGTTATCCACTCCACATAAAACTCCCTCACATTTCTCCAACTTAGAATATATGTTGTTTTTTACCTAACAAATGAGTATAAATATGCATAAATACCAACCCAATGGTATACTTATGGTTTATATCTTATGTGAAAACATAAAAATCCATGTGACTATATATCAACGTAATGACCCTAATGCAGAAGGTGTTAGTCAACCAA
Organism: Trichosanthes cucumerina; assembly: GCA_036507285.1. NCBI lineage: Eukaryota > Viridiplantae > Streptophyta > Magnoliopsida > Cucurbitales > Cucurbitaceae > Trichosanthes > Trichosanthes cucumerina. The sequence continues at coordinate 15,955,558 of CM071838.1, forward strand.
ATAAAGAAAATTGAAATAATATTGGGTTTTTGAAAGCCAGTAATTAGTAATAAATACCCAACATTGATTGTATCATTTTAAAAGGATGTATATAAAAGTATATACCTGGATTTTCACAATTAAGTTGGCTACAAATCCACAGAGAAGGGCCTAAGACTTTTTCAGTGACCCTCGAATATAATGAGCTTGACTTGTAAACCTTGTAACCATCATCCCCATCCACACAACATAAAATGACATAAAACATGATAGGAATGCTGAGAACTAATTTTGAACCGATACAACTCTACAAACTTGTAAACTGTACTAATAAAGAGTGTGGAATGTGTACTTTGAGACTAGATACAAGAAGAGATTTCGTCTGGAACGTGTATTATGAGTCTTGTTGCAGGAGACCCCGATAGCGGTGTGGAAGACTATCTCCATTATGCCTCCATATTCAGTCAAATGAAGATTTTGCTAAAAACTAGGTTGAGTCAATTTCATTTAGAATAGTTGAAACTTTGTTGAAAGCTGTAAATACGATAATGACACGACTGTAATTACGAAGATATATCATGAGCATCTTAGGAAATTAATATTATTATTAACCACAACTAAAAGTATGGTAGTCATATTTGTAATATTAAAACTATTTAGCTATTTTTTATTACGATTATTTTTTAGACATTACTCACCATTCACCTTTTATTAAAAGGATTTCTTTTTTCAAAATTAAACACTTGAAAAAGTTAAATCAAACAACCCAAAACTTATGGAGATAAAAAGAGAAAAGGTGTTAAGTTTTGAGGATTAGGGGTTTCTTACTAAAATATATTTTTTTTGAAATAAGAAAAAAAAATCTGTTTTAATTATATTGCATTTCAACGAAAAACTTAGGTAGGTTTGATGACCATTTGGTTGTTAGTTTTTAGTTTTTAAAAATCAACTCTATAAATACTACTCCCATCTAAGATTTTACTTGTTTTGTTATCCTTTTTACCTATGTTTTAAAAAACAAGGCCACGTTTTTCAAACTAAAAAAAAGTAGTTTTCAAAAATTTCGTTTTTGTTTTCAGAATTTGACTAAGAATCTAAATGTTTACTTAAGGGGGATGAAAATCATAGAGAAATTAGGAGAAAACAAGCTTAATTTTTAAAAATAAAAAAATCAAATAGTTATCAAACGAGAGTTTAATAAAATGATTTCTTTTTCAGGCGTGTTTAGGGCGAGATGTAGAGTTATTTAACCTTAGTCTGGGTAGTAGTTAATTAGTATAAGAAGTTGTGTTTGAAGTGCAAAATTGTTTAGTCTGTCATTATGAAATTTGTGTTTGGAGTGCAGAGTTTTGTTTACTGAGTTATGAAGTTTGGGTTTCTACTCGCTATTTTTTATACAGTTTGTTGTACTATACAATTAGAACTAAATTCCAGTGATTTTTTTAAAAAAACTTAATTAATATAGATTTTTGCTGTGAATCCTAAAATTAATATTTTATGTTATATTATTTTATTTTAGGAATATTCTCTAGGGGTGTACTACTAACTTGGTAACCTGAGCAACCCAGACTACCCAACCCAAACCGTAAGGGTTGGGTAGGGTTAGTTTTTTTTTTTTGTTTGGGTTGGGTCAGAAGTTTTGAGAACCAAAAAGTTTAGGCAGTTCTCGGGTTGGGTTTTTTATGCTCGGGTTGACCCAACCCAACCCAACCCAACCAACCCAAAGTTTATATTTTTTAATTTTATTTTAATTAAATATATACTTATAAATGAGTTATTTGTCAATTTCATAGGGTTTTCTTCTAGACTTCTAAGAAATATTAAGATGTTATGAATTTTGAAGTTTGATATTTGTTTTTTATGTGATTTTAGTTATTAATACAAGAAAAGATATTTTAAATAATTTTAAAATAATTTTAAAAATTATATATAAAAAAAAAATAATTCAGTGACCCAACCGAATCCAACCCACTCTCATGAATAGGGTTGGTTGGGTTGAAGGAATTAATGACCAACTCGAATTTTTGGGTTTGTCCAAAAATCTCTCCCAACCCAACACAACTCGACTTATGTACACCCCTAATATTTTCCGTTGTTGAAGTAACAATTTCAAATCGGATAAACAAAATAAATTTGCTTATTTTTTTTTTATTATATACTACACAATTAGAATTCGATTTCAATTTTTTTTATAATATTTGTTTTCATCAATTTTAAAAGTTTTATTTAAGATTTATTTTCTAAACTTAATAAAAGTTATACTTTTTCATAACTTAAGATTTTAATTTTTTAACTAAAAAATAAAATGAGTTATGTAAAACTTGATTAATTTTAAAATAAATGTATTCTTTGAAGTCTTAACCTAATTAGTTAAAAATAAAATATCAAGTATTTATACTATTTTAATATGATTAAGTTTAAAATGAATATTATATATATGCTTTTGTTCAAAATATTATATATTTGTGTTATTTATTATGTTAATTTATTTTATTAAGTTTGGAAGAAGGGATCGGATTCTTGTTAGTTTGAATATGTGATTGATCTTAATATGTTAACCTTTTTAAATATTAATTTCTTAAATTATAATACAAGTTAGTTTGAAATACACTTTTCTTATCTTAAGATGATATATTTTTTAGCTATTATTTGTTATGAATAATTTTAATTTAGAATATAAAATATTTAGATGACATCTTCAAAACATCGATGTCGATGGAAATGCCCAAATTTTACAAAAATATCGATGGAAATTTTAGGAAGGTTTAAAGGAATCATGAAAATTTACAAAAATTGTTTGAATTAGTCGGTAAAAGTTTGATTATGTCTTAATTAGACTATATTTGACCATTTATAAGCATCATATCTAAAAATTAAGACAATATTTATATATAAATACTAATTGAAATGTCGATGCGAGCAAAAAATTTTAAAAAAATTAATTAAAGTTATATGAATTATTTGATGAAACTTTCTTACTATAATTAATTATTTTTAACCATCACATCTAAACTATATATAATATTTATATTAAAATGTCGATAGTGTAGGATTTTATCGGTATCAGAGCAATTTTGAACGCTCAATTCGATCTATTTTTAGTTAAGGTGGGTCTATTTTGAAATCCAAATTTTTTGGACGTCTAAAGTGATATTCTGATTTTAGCATTTAAATTGAGCATCAATTCGTTCTTTATTTTCTAATTGCTCAAGAGTATTTGAACATTTGTGAAGATTAGTCTATAAAAGTTTTGAGTCGATCGGAGTTTGGGAAGACCCTCAATTTTTTGCTTGAAGCTTGAAAGGTCCTAAAAACTGCAAAACAAAGTTTTTTTTTTAATTTCCTTTTCTGCCTCAGTACAGACTTCACGCGCGCGCAAGGAGTTTTAATTTGTGAAGATGATGATGTCATCGGTTCAATTGTTGAACCTCATCAGATCGGTTCAATGAATTTTGGGCTGGTTCAGCTCGTTTTTGGTCTGGTTCGGGCAGTTTCTGACCGGTTCGAACTATTTCGAGTCTGTTTTTTCTGTTTTGGAGGTCTGTTTCACCATTTGGAGGCCTAATTCAGCTTTTTACAACCCTGTTCAACCTTTTGAAGGTTCGGTTCACACATTTGCAAGATAGTTCAACCCAAATTCGAAGTGTTCGAAGTGGTTCGATATTATTTCTAGATTATTATTGTAAAAATTTAATTGTTTGCTTGCATTTGATGTCAAAACGAGTCCATTTTAGTGTGTTTAATTAATTATGCATTGTGAATGTATGTTTTAATTAAAATCTCTGATAGTATGTGCATAAAGTATGCCATATAGATTTTAAAATCTCACCATAGGAACCATGCTCCATGTATTGAAAGTATGTTATAAGTGTTATAATATATAGTAGACATGTTTTTGGGGTTTCATAAGTATTAATATAAGAGTTATATTAATTTATGAAACAAATATTATATGTTTAAATTATAATTAATATAAGGATTATATCAATTAAAAATTAAACATAAAATTGTCATGCATTTATTTTTGTGATAAATATGTTATAAATGTATGTTTATTCATGTGATAAATGATCAAACACTTTATAACATAGAAATGCATATAACCTATGGTTAATTAATCAATTTAAAAATGGTTTTAGAATTGGACTTAATTAGACCTTAGGTTATCTAGTTCTAATAAGATTAGAACTAGGCAACCAATAATTTATAAACTATGATTAAAGAGAGACTCTATCTAAGGAAAGTTACGCTAGGTCAGTACTTTGAGTCGACTTTACGGAACACCCCTACTTGGGAACCGACCTGGGAGTGAATTTAATCCAGAGGTTTATAAATTATTTTTCGTGAGTGGCGTTTATTAAAGGTTAATAAATTAAATTCATAGACCTAGATTTATTAAAAGGTTAATAGACTTAGATAATCCCAATTTAATTGTTATATTGGTAGACTTAGGTCATATTCTTTTAGCCGAAATATGCCTAAGTAAAACTATACCCAAACTGTTTAAAATAGTTAGTGGAAGTGAAAAGCTATATATGATATATCAATTTCCTTTTACGCTCTCCGCGAAGTTTATACCGTAAGATTTATGCTCGGCCTTGTGATGTCAATAGGGCATCCCCATTCGGATGGTGTTTGCATAAATCAAGAGCAAGGTGAATGGAGAAATTATTTATAGTAAGTGGCAGAAGGAAGTGTGTCAACACATCCTACGGTCTCTTCCATTAGATTAGACCATGAGATTCCCATGTTCCGCTTGCAGGTTGCCCGAAGTAACACCATCCATTCGGAGGGATGTAACATGAGATTCAAAACAACTCAAACTCCAGAAATGGATAGGGTCTCTTAGGTCCATTCCCAGTTTTGACTTTCCAATTCGATAGCATTGTTGGGACCGACCTCTGAGGTCTGAAAATGGTGAGTCACACTTACAAGAGTTTCTAAGTGTTAATGAATTCTCGACCAAAGTAGCGATAACTAGAATGCTATAGGAATAAGAGTTATTTCGGTATTAGCATTTAGTCAAGAATGTCTTGGTTTAGTGAAGTAGTGATTGACTGCCCCTCGGTAGCGGTTGCTCCGACTCACTGAAGTATCGTTGCAAGACAATAATGAGTTTTTGGGTACATTATTACTTTTACTAAATTCTTAATTGGATGGGTTAGAAGCAATTCACTAATAGAATATGTTCCTTTTCAACATGTCGAGCTCTTTAATCTAATTACTCACCTCTGATAAATTAAACAACGATAACTACGCGACCTGGAAATCGAACATGAACACGATTCTAGTTTTCGATGATCTTAGGTTCGTCTTAACCAAGGAATGTCCTCATCCTCCTAGCTCGTCTGCAACCTAAATTGTCCGGGATGCATATGAAAAATGGATTAGGGCTAATGATAAGGCCCGAGTCTACATCTTGGCCAACATATCTGATATACTAGGTAAGAAACATGAGGGGTGAAAGGATCGAAACCCGCAGCGGAAACGAATTGAATCGCGTTTGCTCTCAATTAGGTTACATTAACTTAACTCAAAACATACACTAGGCTAAGCATTTAGGGGAATCGACAAAATTACCTTTGAAGAATTGGTTTCTTCTTGTAATCCCTCCTACGATCCTCACATTCTCTACGATCTCGTCAATGATCTCGAACCGAATACCTCCAAAGAGCCTTCTCGGATGTACTCTAGGAATGGGGGAATTGTGGGATTCTTTTGGAGGAAGGGAGACTTGGATTGTAGAGAAAAGTGAGAGCACTTTTGATTTTGGAATTCTCAAATCCAAAAACGAGTCAAGTGTCCCAAAAAAGCATCCCAATGCATTCTTTTATAGTGGGTGAGAGTGGAGATAAATTCTCCACCCATTTAGCCCACTAATTCCAAAAATTATATATTTTGCAATTCATATTTGCATAATTGCATAATATAAGGTATCATATACCTTAATATGCAAATCATATTTGCATAGTGTGGAAATAAATTGAATCATATTCATTTTTTTTATATATCTCTCATTATTAATTCCTCTAATTAAGCCATATTCAATAATTAGGCAATAGTATAGTTTATGATGAATCATATTCACATTAAACTATATATTATATCAATCATATCCCATATAATTGACATAAAGTCTCTTTATATGAATTTGAACACTTCAAATTCATTCCAAAACTTTATACCCTCATTATTTCAATATTGAGCCAACTAAGTGACCTAATGGACCTACAGATCATGAGCTCCAATGATACGAGATTAACTGGTCAAACTCTTTGATCCCGTTATTCAACATTCTTTAACTACGAGTCACTCCACTATAGACTCGTAGATGCACTCTCCTCACTTTAGGACAAGTTGTGTGCATCGATATAATCAATACCCGTGAGTCAACCCTTCATAGGTCATTCGTAGTCACAGTTCGGTCAAATTACTGTTTTACCCATGTGACTACTTGCTGCTTCTTAAGTACCACTGATCCTCTAATGAACAACAAGTTTATGGTCCTACCATAAACAACGTCCCTCTCGGGCCAGTGAGAGGGTGGGATCCCATTGTTCAAGACCTGGATTCAGTTCTTAAGGGAATGATAACACACAAAATGTGTTATCCTTAGGCTTATTTATTGCTAGTTTTATGATAATTTCAGGGCTTTTATGTGTTTTAATCATTGAATTTCAGGTTAAGAGCTTAAACAGAATATTTGGAGACATTTTGGATCACTAGGGATCAAATCCGGGCTTTTTAGAGCTTAAAATAACATCAAATGGAAGAAGAATGGACAAATCTAGCCAATTGACTGAGGGTGATAGCGCTGCAACGCCTGCAGCGTGCAACGCAACGCCGTCTCCGTCTTTTATGTGTTGAAGGCCCGTGCAGGTAGCGTTGCAACGCTGCTTTGCAGCGTCGCAACACTACTTCGATAAGGAGGCGCGCGCTTAAGGTAGCTGCGTTGCAACGCTGCCCTTAGCGTTGCAACGTTGCTGAGTATTTCCATATCTATTACTCGCCTAGGGCACAACTGAAAGGAATGAAAATCCCACGCAGCGGAAGACGATTGAATCGTCGTGGTGAAGTTGTGCAACTATTGTTTCGTTAAAATTAATCTAACAATTAGATCTAGGTTAAACATGCATAAAAGGAAAGAAATTACAGGAAGTTCTTGTTACTTAATTGTTGAAGACCTTTTTCAATGATTCCTTTCTAGAATCACGAACTCTTCGTGTGTTTCTCGATCTCTACGAACTCGAACTCTTCTCACGAACAAGAACTCCACCAAAATGTCTTCTCGGTTGTTCTTCTTTTGGAAGAGGGAAGTAATACAATAAACTAGGGCATTGAATAAACTAGGGCATTGAATAAACTAGGGCATTGAATACCTGTTTACATATCTCCCATTTGCCCTAGTCAGGAAGTACTCGAAGACCTAGACTCTCTAGGTGACCCTAAAACACCTTAGCCGTAAGGGGCTTTGTAAATGGATCAGCTACGTTGTGCTCCGACGTTATCTGCGTGACTAACACGTCTCTGCGGTGCACAATCTCCCGCATCAGGTGATACTTCCGCTCAATGTGTTTGCCTCTCTTATGGCTCCGAGGCTCCCTAGAGTTGTCTACTGCACCACTATTGTCACAAAACAGTGTGATCGGCAAGTTCATATTTGGAACAACTTCCAAATCTGTCATGAACTTCCTTAGCCAAACAGCTTCCTTTGCAGCTTCACAAGCCGCAACGTACTTCGCTTGCATAGTGGAATCGGCGATGCATCCCTACTTGATGCTTTGCCACACTACAGCTCCTCCATTCAGAATGAAGACTGACCCCGATGTGGATTTTCCAGAATCCTTATTGGTCTGAAAGTCAGAATTTGTGTATCCCGTAAGGATCAAATCCCCACCGCCATACACTAAGTTGTAGTTCCTCGTTCTCCTATGATACTTGAGTATTGCCTTTATGGCTGTCCAATGATCTAATCCTGGATTGAATTGATACCTATTGAAAATCCCTACTGCATAACAAATGTTTGACCTAATACACAGCATGACATACATCAGGCTCCCTACAGCTGAAGCATAGGGGATCTGTCTCATATCCTCAACCTCTTAAGGAGTCTTAGGACACTGATCCTTAGAAAGATGAATCCTGTGCCTGAAAAGCAGCAAGCCCTTCTTGGAGTTTTGCATCTTATATCTAGACAACATCTTGTCAATATAAGACGCTTGAGACATGGCCAACGTTCTGTTCTTCCGGTTCCGGACTATCTGGATACCTAGAACATACTGAGCTTCTCCCAAATCTTTCATTTGGAATTGCGAACCTAGCCACTTCTTTACGTCAGTAAGAAATTCTACCTCATTCCCAATGAGAAGAATAACATCCACGTATAATATCAGAAATGCGACAGTTTTGTCAACGATTTTCTTGTAAACACAAGACTCGTCAACATTCTGATCAAAGCCATAAGATTTGATTGCCTCATCAAACCTTATATTCCAAGATCTCAAGGCTTGTTTCAGTCCATAAATGGACCTATGAAGTCGGCAAACCTTTTGCTCTTAACCTTGGGCAATGAACCCTTTGGGCTGGTCCATGTAAATGGTTTCATCAAGGTTGCCATTAAGAAAGGCGGTCTTGACATCTATCTGCCATACCTCGTAGTCATAATACGCGGCAATGGACAGAAGGATCCTGATCGACTTTACCGTGGTAATAGGTGAAAAGGTTTCCTCATAGTCAACCTCTTCGACCTGGGTAAAACTGTTTGCCACTAGTCGTGCTTTGAAGATCTGCACTTTCCCATCTACGCCACGTTTACGCTTGTAGATCCATTTGCAACCAATAGGTTTTACCCCATCCGGTTGATCCATAAGCTCCCAGACAGAATTGAAGTACATCGACTCCATTTCCTGGTCCATAGTTTTAATCCATTCATCTTTGTCAACATCATCCATTGCCTGATCATAGGTCAATGGATCCTCGCAGTCATCATCAGGATTGACGACTTGGGTTTCAGCTAAACTCATGTAACGTTCAGGCTGTCTCACAACCCTCCCACTGTGTCGAGACATTTCCAACTCTTGGGAACGGACTTGACTAGACGAGCTCGGATCAACAACACTTGTTGACGTACTAGCACCATCAGCAACTCTTGCTGATGTACTATCCATTTCGTTCAACACGATTTTGCTTCTAGGCACATGATCCCTGATATGATCTTCCTCAAGGAAAGTGGCGTTTGTCGACACAAGCACCCTATTATCCTTAGGATCGTAAAATATACCACCTCTGGTCTCTTTTGGGTAACCTACGAATAGACACAATTTTGAACGGGGTTCCAACTTCTTCGGGTTTGACACAAACACGTGGGTCGGGCATCCCCAAATTCTGAAATTGTGTAAACTACCTTTACGGTCAGTCCAGAGTTTGAAAGGTGTTTCACAAACACTCTTCGACGGAATGTTGTTCAAAATGTAAACCGCAGTCTCCACTGCGTAACCCCAAAAGGAATCAGGGAGATGAGCATAGCTCATCATCGACCGAACCATGTCCAACAGGGTTATGTTTCTCCTCTCCGATACATCATTCTGCTGTGGCATATCAGGTGCTGAGAGTTGAGACGTAATTCCGTGTTCTATCACATAGTTCTGGAATTCAGTGTTCATATACTCTCCACCTCGATCCGATCGAAGTGTTTTTATGGTTTTACGTAACAGGTTCTCAACTTCAGTCTTGTACTCCTTGAACTTTTCAAGAGTTTCAGACTTCTTATGCATTAGGTAAATATACGCATACCACAAATAATCATCAATGAAAGAAACGAAGTATTCGTAACCACCTCGTGCTTTAACACTCATCGGACCACAAAGGTCAAAATGTATAAGCTCAAGGGGCTCCTTGGCTCTATATCCTTTTCCACTAAAAGGACGTTTGGTCATTTTGCCTTCAAGGCATGACTCACATACCGACAAAGAGTTTTCTTCCAACTGACTAAGAAGTTCACTCTTCACTAGTCTCTCAATCCTATTGATATTAATGTGGCCCAAGAAACCTTAAATCTCTTAGTTCGTGTTTCTGCAGTTTTAAATAATTCAGTATTTAAAATGCTTTTGACTGAATTTGGTTTCAAAACATACAAGTTAGACTTAAGTGAAGCAAAACAAATAAGATTACCATTTCTAGAAATAAACGTTTTATTACCATTACATGAAATGGATATACATTGTTCTAATAAGCAGGAAATAGAAACAAGGTTTCTAGTAAACCCTAGAACTATGTACATATTTCTAGCAAAATGTAATTCTTGCCAAAATGAAGCTTCACTTTGTCGATCGCTGCAACAGAGACTATCTCTTCGGATCCAATCCATATAGTCACATCACCCTCTCGCAGCGGCTGCTTGGAATCAATTTCCTGAAAAGAATAACAAACGTGGTTAGTGGCGCCCGAATCTAAAATCCAGGCAGAGTCACTACTCTCCACTAAACATGTTTCAGTTACCAGTAAATCACATTTACTTTGATTCTTCCTCTCAGAAAGGAACTTGGGACAGCTTTCTCTCCAAAGTGGTCGTCCCCATTGCAGTGGAAACACTTTCCTTTCTCTCAAACTTCCTTGACCTTCTTGCCCTTTTGGGCGCATTTCTCGATCGCTTTTACCTCTTCATCTTCTTCTTCTTCCCTTTCGGGTGAGAAGGAGCAACAGTTTAGTCCTGGAGGTTGAACCCTCGTGATAAGACTCAGAGGCAACATTTGCCTCGATTCTCGTGCCCCGATCCTCATCAAGGATTGGAAATTCGTAGCTGCGTTCGGGAGGTAGTCGAGTGTAGCTAATTTTGTTCATAACAACGTTGCTACGAAACTGAAGGAAACTCTTCGGAAGAGTCTCCAGAATAAAGCTGACCTGGCTCGCCCCGTCGATCAAAGCCTCGTTCATCTCCGCCAAATTAAAGTTGGTCATCATGTCTAGAATGTGTTCTCGGACAGACGACCCTTCTTTCATTCGGGCATTGAAGACGTGTTTGAGCGAATCGTGCCTGACCTGAAAGGACTGTTGTCCAAACATGTCTTGCAACGAATCCATGATCTCCTTTGCAGTGACCATCAACTCATGCTTCTTTGCCAAGACTTCAGATAAGCTGACAAATATATAGACCTAGCCTTTTCATTGGCCCTGATCCATCGATCGTAAGCATCACGAACACTTCATGATGCAGTCGAGCTCGACAACTGAGGACACTCCTCAGTAAGCACGAACTTCAGGTCGTAAGTTACTAGAATCGTGTTGATATTATTTTTCCAAGTTTGGAAGTTATGTCTCACTAGTTTGTCGGAAGCATGTAAAGCTATTATTGAGCTAGACATATTTTTAGCTGAAAAAAATCAAATAAATTTTTTGTCAGTCTCGCATTAAACTTTTGAAAACCAATCAAGTTTTAGCAAAATTTAATCCTATGATCCCTAGGTCATTTTAAAATTTTCAATGATATCCTAAAGGTTTAGAATGACCACACCAAGGGTGAATAAACACTCCTCCTTTAGGGCGAGACTTTCTCGACTGCACCCTAATCCCAAAATAACTCTTATTCCATTAGGCGTCCCAGCTTACCATTATTATTTGGTCGAATTCATTAACACTTAACGAATTCTCGTGAGTGTCACCCTCAATCTTTAAGTTTCCAAGTATCCGCCCAAACAATAGCCACCGGAAGGGTGAACCACGAAGGAAAACCAACAAGAAAACTTTATCCCTTTCTTGAAATTACACGGTGTTCCGACTCCCATGATCAAGGCCCTCCGGCGGGATTGTGCGTCCAGCCAAACTAGCGGGCGGATCATAGGGGTCTCACGGTGTGAATCGAAAGAAGAGACCGTGGGTCCTGCTTTTCAAGTCCCGCCTCCCACTCACTATAAGTACTTTCTCCATCCACGTTGATATTGATCCATACAAATACCATCCGAAAGGAGACGCTCCCATTTGCGCCACGAGGCCGAGTATGGATCTCACGGTGCGGACTTAACGAAGATTTGTGGTCGAAAATTAAATGTATCTCATACACTATATTTTCTCTCACTCAACATTTTATTAATTTTCGGGATTGACCTAGATAAACCGGCTAAAATTTACCTAAGTCTACCAATATAACTCTTATATGGTATTTAGCCTAAGTTTATAATCACATTATTACTTAGGTCTATGTGAGTAAATTAATCAACTTTTAATTAACGACACTCACGATAAGTATAATCTAAGAATCTCCGGACTGAATTCACTCCTAGGTCGGTTTCCAGGTAGGGGTATTCCGCAAGCGTCAACTTAAATACCCCAGCCTTAGACAAAACCTTCCTTAGACAGAGTTACTAATCAGTCTCTATTCAAAGACTATACTTTGATTTCCTAATTCTAATCTTATTAGAACTATAAAACCTAAGTCTAATTATTCAAGTTCTAAACACTTTAAAACTAATAATTAACTTAGGTTGCATGCATTTCTATGTTATAGTGCTTGATCCTTCATCACATGAATAACTATACTATAACATAATAAATCATCACATGAAATAAAATGCATGAGCATAGTTTAATCTAAAAATATAACACTTATATTAATTAAATTAAAACATGCATTTAATTATATTATAACACTTATAATATAACCTATCATGCAAACTATATATTATAACTCTTATAATATAAATGATGCATGAAATGTTTAACCTAAGGTGGGATTTTAAATCTATATGACATACATTATGCACATAGAAATTAATTAAATCATACATCACATGCATAAAATAATTAAATAGCAAAAATGCACCGGTTTTGGAACTTAGGGGCATTTATTTAATTAAATAACATTAATATAACTTTTATATTAATATTATTTAATAAAATAAATTAAAACAAATAAATTAAATACATTTTACAAATAAAATAATAAAACCACGTTCAAAAACTGCCCCATGAACACTTCATGCCCACGTTGTCGCGAACTAGGCGCTGGAAACGCCCTCAACGCACATAGCGTTGCAACGCTGCAGTGCTCAGCATTGCGCTCTGCGCGCTCCACACCTCGGTGTTGCAACGCTACGCCTAGTGTTGCAACGCTGCTCTGCAGCCAAGCCTCCACCCGCAATTGCAGCGTTGAGACGCCGATAAACAGCGTCTCAACGCTGTCGACAGAACATCAAGCTCCTCTTGCTGTTCTTCATCGTTTCTCGCCTGTTTCCCCTCCGATTTCTTCACAGCAACTCTTGCCACGAACGACTCGGACTTACAGACTCGATTTACAACAAAATGCCCAAAAACAACGGGCCCTTACATTGATCACATCAACATAAAAATTGTAAATCTAAACTTAAAGTGCCAAAATCGAAACATTCATCATGCAAACCACAATTTATCTCATAATTAAGGCAATACCCACCTAATTTCAACGAAAAACAGTGCACAAAACCGAACCAACGTATGACTCTGATACCAATTGAAGGGAATGAAAATCCCACGACGGAAGACGATTGAATCGTCGTGGTGAAGTTGTGCAACTATTGTTTCGTTAAAATTAATCTAACAATTAGATCTAGGTTAGACATGCATAAAAGGAAAGAAATTACAACAAGTTCTTGTTACTTACTTGTTGAAGACCTTCTTCAAGGATTCCTTTCCAGATTCACGAACTCTTCGTGTGCTTCTCGATCTCTACGAACTCGAACTCTTCTCACAAACAAGAACACCACCAAAATGTCTTCTCGGTTGTTCTTCTTTTGGAAGGGAGAAGTTGGTGGGAACTTGATGTTTTGGTTAGGGAGGAGAAAAGTAGAGAGAATTTGTGAGAGAGAGCTTTCTCTTCTTTTGGTGAGAATTTCAAAAATGAGAGAATTCCTTACGACCCTTCTTGCAAGAAGGGTTTAAATAATGGACATAGGTGGAGTTGAAATCTCCACCTATTTACCATTTTACCACAACTATAGGTTATACAAATCATATTTGCATAACCATATATTATAAGATATCTCATATCACAAATCACATTTGCAATATTGTGGATTTATTAAATTGAATCAATTTAATATCTCTCAACCTAATTTCTCCAATTAGCCCTAATTCAACAATTAGGCTAACCTATAGTTTATTATGAATCGCATTCACATTAAACTATATATTATATCATTCATATCTCATATAAATGACATAAATGCCATTAAGTGAAATTGAACACTTCAATTCACACCAAAACATTAACCCTTCTTTTAACCCAGATTGAGCCAACCGAGGGACCTAATGGACCTACAGTGAAGGATTTAGCTCCACGATCCGAGATTAACTTATCAAAGTCTTTGACCCAGCTTAATCAACATTCATTAGCTACTGGTAACACTCCACTAAAGCCCGTAGCTGCACTCCCGTCAGTGCAAAATATTACGTGTCCACTGATATAACCAATGCCCATGAGTCGACCCTTCACAGGTTGCTCGTAGACACTATTGGTTCAAATTACCGTTTTACCCCTATGTCTACTTCTTGCTCCTTAAGTCCCCACTGCTCCTCTAATGAACAACAACGTTGTAATGGTCCTACCATATACAACAACTCTCTCGTGCCAGTGAGAGAGTGGGCGCCCGTTGTCCAAGCCCCGAGACAAAGATCAAGGAAACAACCCCTCTAGTTTCCCTAAAGGCGGGAACGAGTGAATTCCATCTCGCGTAGTTAAGTTTTCAGCTCCCTACTTGGTTCTCGTCACGAGAAGGTAGGCATATTGGGCGAGTAATCGTGACCACCCTCACCCGCATTTAGTCAAAGGACATACCCCGCAGATGCGAGTCCGTGAACACGCTCGTGGATTAAGGTCGAGTCACTAATGATCATCTCACGGTTATTAGTCCTTCTTCACAACGGTGTTACATCAGTAGGTCTAATAATTCACGGTCCGGTTTTGTACAATCTCATTGTACAGGATGCCCTCACTCGCATGTCAACCACATAAATGAGTCATATCACCTCGTTTGTATCTTAATACAAAGCGAGTCGCATCCACAGTGTATCCAGGATTAGGTCTCCAACCCCATCCATATACTGTAGACCGTTCGGGTAATTTACTCAAACGTTATCCTCCCTGTGTGTCCACTACACACCGTTCAAGTTCTAGTTCTCTCATATATTCAATCACCCTAGAGCTTAGTTTATTCGTCAAAGTTTGTATAAAAATGCGAGACACAAAATTGATGAAATGAATAACATTTTATTAATTTCAAATGTATATTTACAAACAGTACGAGATTAGGACAAACAACCCAACAACAACGTTGCAACGTTGTCCCTAGCATTGCAACACTGTGTCGAATTTGATAGTTTTAACTCTAATTTCGAAATACACACTCTAAGAAGAGAAAGAAAAGCATTCCTTGGGAGTCAAAGCGTTTGTGAAGGTTCGAGATCATGACGGGAGCTCGGGAACGAGAGACCGACATCGACACATATGTTCTCTTTCTTTTAGTTTGTAATTGAGTTTAAAAACTTTTCATATGACTTTAGCTTGTTTTTATGGTGATTTTGAGTAGCTAAACGTTGTAGTTGGAATTTGATTAACATGTTTTAGATTTATCTGATTATGTATTGAACTTTGTTATGTTATTTATTTTTTGGCACTTCGTTCTTAATTTCATAAATCTTGTTGGTTTAAGTGGACTCGAGAGAAAGAAACTTAGATTAGAGTAAAGTTGTCAAAACCCTTAGAAATCTGACATGAGGATGACCTAGAGTTCTTTGGGAAACACATAAAGAAGTTGTTTAATGTTGTGCATGCTTTTAAAATTCATAAGGAAACTTTAGAATTTATCGTGTGTGCGAAGCTCACTATGGATCGAGAGATTCTCTTGAGTATTTTCACATCTTGTTTATAAATTCATAATATTAGTTCATTGCATGTATTAAATAAGGAATTAACTTTTTGAAATCATCTTCAATTCTATCATATTCGTGTCTCCCATTGTACATTTATTTTCTATCTTTGTTTTCACCATCCATCAAAGTTTTGTTGCTTTAACTAAAATTAAGAATAAGTATCTTGGTAATTAATTAATCTATAAAACTCATTCCTGAGAGCGATACTCTGTACTCAAATCACTATATTAAAACTTAACCCGTACACTTGCGGTATTGCAATATAATTCTACGCAACAAGTTCAAACTTTGGCTCCCGTGTTCCCAAGCTCCCGTCACAATCTCGAGCCTCCACAAATGCTTTGGCTCCAAAGGAATGCTCTTCTTTCTCTTTTTAGAGTATGTATTTCGAAATTAAGGCTAAAAATTATCAAATTCGGCTCCCTTTTCAAGTTGGAAATCATGTTCTATTTATAAGGATTCTCGGCACTGCGTTGCAACGCTATGCCCTAGGCGGGTAACAGATATGGAAATACTCGGCGGCGTTGCAACGCCGCTACCTTAAGCGCGTGCCTCCTTATCGAAGTAGCGTTGCGACGCTGGTTGCAACGCTACCTGCACGGGCCTTCAACGAATAAAAGCAACACGGACGACATTGCAACGCTCTGCAGGGCATTCCAACACCATCACCTCAGGTCAATTGGCTAGATTTGTCAATTCTTCTTCCATTTGATGTTATTTTAAGCTCCAAAAAGCCCTGATTTGATCTCGAGTGATCCAAAATGTCTCCAAATGTTCTGTTTAAGCTCTTAACCTGAAATTCAATGATTAAAACACATAAAAGCCCTGAAATTATCATAAAACTAGCAATAAATAAGCCTAAGGATAGCACATTTTGTGTGCTATCAAATACCCCCAAACTTAAACTTTTGCTAGTCACGAGCAAACACAGAATTAAACATGAGATTTTTCTTATACAAACATTTGATTCAAGCCTCAAATATTTAAAAGGAAATTTTGGCAATCATCGAAAACACTCAAACATAGTAATTCAATGAGCAATTTAAAATTCTTCCTAAGTGTTCCTACGTGTGTGTGATTAGCCTATGTTCCCTTCATTTTTACTAAGCCCGGATCAACTTTATTATACTCTCAATTCAACTTCCCCTACACTGGTCATAATTACTAATCCTTGAGCCTCCTCACATTCAAGAAATAAATAACTCTACTCAGCACTTAATCATTTTTTATCATTTTTTTCTATTTTCTTCTTTTTTTTGGGCAAGGACACTAGCTTTCACACATCCACTGCAAGGACCCTTACCAGAGCACTCGCTCAATGAGTGATCTAACTGATCATAGTGAAGGTAGCTCTTTTTGTCCTCACGATTTGTTTTGAACAAATAAACAACACAGACAAACTTTTTCACATAAAACACATATTATATAGATCATGCACTTCATATTGTCATTCACCCTATCCCGTAGTTTAACTCTCAAATCAGTTATTAGACCTATCAAGGTGACATCAAACTTCTAAACCTAATAACTTTGTTCTAAGCATTTCAAAACTACAGGAACACTGACTATGTGCATAATAGTGCAGGAAAAACTAAAGAAAATTTTTAAATTAACTCAAATTCATATCATGCTCTCAAGTTTGAACAGAATCACAAAAAAAATCAATTAAATCTCATCCTAGGCTATCATAATCATACTTATGCATAAGATCAATCAACAATTCAGTATATACCAAGCACAATCACAACAAATAAACAACGTCCCACCCCCAAACTTAAACTAAACATTGTCTCCAATGTTTGCAAAATAAGCTCAAAGCAAGTATAAGGGTAAGAGTGAACGATACTGTCCTGAGTGATGGAGATCATATACTATTTTCTGAGTTCCTTGGATAGCCAAGACACGTGAGTTGAAGTTCCATTGAACGGGAACATGGGTTTCAACGAGGGGTGGCATCAACAGCAACCTAATAAAGCAAAACAAACAAACTAATAAGAAAATAAATGACTAAAATAAAAAAATAATAATAACAACAAACTAAAACTTGAAGCTTGGGTTGCCTCCCAAGAAGCGCTTTCTTTAACGTCTTTCGCTAAACTGTACTCCCTCAAGGTGTCTCTTTTATTTCCTGCGGTGCTCGAATTGATACATTCATCTGACTGATCTGGGTCTCAATATTTTTTATGGCAGCTCCATGACTGGTCACTACGTTGGTTAGTCTGGTCACTGCATTCTCCAACTGGTTGGACCTATTTCTTGATTCAACAATAAAGGAGTGCATTGTTTCTTCCAGAGATGGTTTCCTCTCAGATGTAGAAGCATACCATTTAGGAGGATTCAACACGTTTTTATTGTTAGCATAAGAGAAATTTTCGTGATACCTCAAACCTGGATTATAATGTGTTGGAAGGGTATTTTGAGTATGGTTTCCTCCATAAGTTTTGTTTCTATTGTTTAGATAATGTATTTGCTCCATAGTAGATTCTACATTGGGCTGAGAGCATTGAGAGGTACCACTGTTTGGAGTGATCCTGCAAAGTTATTCAGAGCATGAGTGAGGGATGTCATATGAGATTTGAGAGAGTTACCTCATCTAGTTGATACAATCCAGCTACTGGTTTAGATCTGTCGTTATCTGTGGACCACTGGTAGCTGACATTTGACACTTCCTCTAGGAGGGCACATGCTTCTAGTACAGTCTTTGCCATGAAAGCCCCTCCAGCAGTGGCATCCAGAATGGTTCTGGTCTTACCTGCAAGTCCATTATAGAATAATTGTACCTGTAGCCAATCTGGGTAACCATTCTGTGGGCATCTCCTGAACATGTCCTTATAACGGTTCCAGGCCTCAAATAACTGCTCTCCTACCTGCTGCCTGAATGTTCCTATCTCTGTCCTTAACTTTGTAGCTTTCATAGGTAGAAAGAATTTGGTCATGAACGTTTGAGCCAACTCCTCCCAATAAGTGATACTTCCTGGTGGGAGGGACCCTAGCCACACCTTAGCCCTATCCTACAAAGAGAAAGGAAAGAAACGTAAACGAATACTATCAGCAGAAATATCATTTAGTTTAATTGTACCACAGATTTCTAGAAAATTTTGCAAATGTGAATTAGGGTCTTCTGTGGCTTGTCCTCTAAAGGAACCTTCCTTAACCATCTGAATAAGCCATATTTTCAGTTCAAAATTATTAGCATTTATAGGGGTATGGACAATTCCAGTGTGTTCAGAATTAAACACAGGTTGAAAATACTCTCTGATGGGGTTAGGGTTGGCGACTGATCTGCCATTATCTGAATTTCATCTCTCCCTTGCCTTAGGTTAGGAGTCTCCTACAGGTCCTCTCGATCTCAGGATCAAAAGGGTGCAAGTTTGCAGCTTTATCATTGGGCATACACCTTGAGGTACCAAAAAGAACCAAGAATTATAAAAAAAAAATAGAAAAGGAAAGAAAACATAAAAAAAAAAAAAGAAAACAAATAAAGAACATCACAAATAAGGGAAAAACACACAAACACTTTAGTCTAAAATTTTGAATTTTCTGCTAATATCAATTAATCTAAATAATTGTCATTCCCCGACAACGACACCAAAAACTTGTTGCATAGAATTATATTGTAATACCGCAAGTGTACGGGTCAAGTTTTAATATGGTTATTTGAGTACAAAGTATCGTCCTCAGGAATGGGTTTTCTAGATTAATTAATTACCAAGATACTTATTCTTAATTTTAGCTAAAGCAACAAAACTTGATGGATAGTGAAAACAAAGATAGAAAATAAATGTACAATTGGAGACATGAATATGATAGAATTGAAGGAAGATGATTTCACAAGTTAATTCCTTATTTAACACATGCAATGAACTAATATTATGAATTTATAAACAAGAAGTGAAAATACTCTAGAGAATCTCTCGATCCGTAATGAGCCTCGCACACATGATAAATTCTAAAGTTTCCTTATGAATTTTAAAAGCATGCATGGCATTAAGCAACTTGTTTATGTGTTTCCCAAAGAACTCTAGGTCATTCTCATGCCAGATTTCTAAGAACTTTGACAACTTTGCTCTAATCTAAGTTTCTTTCTCTCGAGTCCACTTAAACCAACAAGATTTATGAAATTAAGAACGAATTGCCAAAAATAAATAACATAACAAAGTTCAATACATAATCAAATAAATCTAAAACATGCTAATCAAATTCCAACTACAACGTTTAGCTACTCAAAACCACCATAAAAACAAGCTAAAGTCATAGGAGAAGTCTTTAAACTCAATTACAAACTAAAAGAAAGAGAAATAAACTTATGTGTCGATGTTGGTCCCTCGTTTTCGAGCTTCTGTCACGATCTTGAGCCTCCACAAACGCTTTGGCTCCCAAGGAATGCTCTTCTTTCTCTTCTTAGGGCGTGTATTTCGAAATTAGGGCTAAAAACTATCAAATTCGACTCCCTTTTCAAGTTGGAAATCATGTTCTATTTATAAAGATTCTTGGCATAACATTGCAACGCTAGAGACAGCGTTGCAACGCTGTGCCCTAGACGGGTAACAGATATGGAAATATTCGGCGGCGTTGCAACGCTAAGGGCAGCGTTGCAAACCGCTACCTTAAGCGCGCACCTTCTTATCAAAGTAGCATTGCGATGCTGCAAAGCAGCGTTGCAACGCTACCTGCACGGGCCTTCAATGCATAAAAGCAGCACGGACGACGTTGTAATGCTCTGCAGGGCATTGCAACGCCATCACCTCGGGTCAATTTGCTAGATTTGTCCATTCTTCTTCCATTTGATGTTATTTTAAGCTCCAAAAAACCCCAATTTGATTCCGAGTGATCCAAAATGTCTCCAAATGTTCTGTTTAAGCTCTTAACCTTAAATTCAATGATTAAAACACATAAAAGCCCTAAAATTATCATAAAACTAGCAATAAATAAGCCTAAGGATAACACATTTTGTTTTCTATCAGGGAACAACCTATCTAATTTTCCTAGCTCGGGAACGAGTGAATTCCTTCTTGCAGAGTTAAGTTCTCAGTTACCTACGTGGTTCTGTCCCTGAGAAGGTAGACATGTTAAGTCAGCAACTCTGACCACTCTCACCCGTACTAGTCTAAGGACAAACCCTCGCAGATAGGAGTTCGTAACTTTCTCAGGATTTAGGTTGAGTCACTAATGGTCATCTACGAATTATTAGTCCTAATCTGTCAACGGTGTTACTACAGTAGTCAAATAATGTTACCAAGATGAGGTTCCCATATCCACGTACTGTAGACCATTTGGGTCATTTATTTGAACACGATCCTACCTGTGTGTCCACTACACACTGTTCAAGATCTCACATTCATGACCCTGGAGCTTAGTTTATTGGATTTAAGTTTTAAAATGCGAGATTACAAGATTTGATAAAAAAATACCATTTTATTTATAAACATCAAACGATTACAAACTACACGAGTTTAGAGCATACACCCCAACAAGGAGATGATCACTGCCAAGGAGATCATGCATTCATTACAGATGATGTTTGGACAGTTGTCCTCATCGGTCTGTCGTGATGCCCTCAAGGATGTTTACAACTCCTATATGATGGAGAGGAAAGCTGAGAAGAAACAACAAAGTAAATATGATTTACTCGTTGTTGAAACATGATTAGTGGAAGATGATGATTCTGCCTGAATATTAGATTCAGGAACCACTAATCATGTTTGTTCTTCTTTTCATGAAACTAGTTCTTGGAGTCAGCTTGCTCATGGGGAGATAAGTCTCAGGGTTGGTACAGGAGAGACTATCTCGGCTAGAGCAGTGGGAGTGGTGAAGTTGTTGTTTAGAGATAGATTCATTTTATTAGAAAATGTACTTTTGGTTCCTGGAATCAAAAGAAATCTTGTATCTATCTCTTGTTTGCTTGAACATATATATAAAGTTTCTTTTGATTATAATGAAGCGTTCATATGCAAAAGAGGTGTATGAATATGTTCGGCTAGACTTGAAAATAACTTATATGTGTTAAGACCAACAGAAGTAAAATCTATTTTAAACATCGAGATGTTTAAAACAGCTGATACTCAAAATAAAAGGCAGAAGCTTTCTCCTAGTACTTATCTTTGGCACTTGAGACTAGGTGACATTAATCTCAATAGGATTGAGAGATTAGTTAAGAGTGGTCTCCTAAGTCAATTAGAAGACAACTCTTTACCACCATGTGAGTCCTGTCTTGAGGGAAAAATGACTAAACAACCTTTGTCTGAAAAAGGTTATAGGGCGAATGAGCCCTTGGAACTCGTGCATTCAGATCTTTGTAGTCCAATGAATGTCAAGGCAGAGGAGAGTATGAATATTTTATCAGTTTTATTGATGATTATTCAAGGTATGGTTATCTTTACCTAATGCATCATAAGTTAGAAACCTTTGAAAAGTTCAAGGAGTATAAGACAGAGGTTGAGAACACATTAGGTAAAACGATTAAAACACTTCGATTAGATCGAGATGGAGAGTATATAGATTTGATATTCTAAGATTATATGATAGAATATGAAATCATATCCCAACTCTCAACGCCCGGTACACCTCAACAAAATGGTGTATCTGAGAGGAGAAACACAACCCTATTAGACATGGTTCGATCCATGATGAGGTATGCTCAGCTGCTTATATGCAGTAGAAGCTGCTACATATATTTTGAACATGGTTCCCTCTAAGAGTGTTTCAGAAATACCCTATGAGCTATGGAAAGGGTGTAAAGACAGTTTTCGTCACTTCAGGATTTGGAGACGTCCGACACATGTGCTGGTATCCAATCTAGAGAAACTGGAACATCGTTCAAAATTATGCCTATTTGTAGGATACTCCAAGGAAACGAAAGGTGGTCTGTTTTATGATCCTCAAGAGGAGAAGATGCTTGTGTCGACAAACACCACGTTCTTAGAGGAAGATCACTTGAGAGATTATCGACCTCGTAGCAGAATCGTATTGAGCGAAATTTTCAGGGAACCTACAGAGAAATCAACAAAAATTATTGATCAAGCTGGTCCTTCTCAAGAGTTGAGAATGCCTCGACGTATTGGGAGGGATGTTAGACAACCCAACCATTACATGAGTTTGACTGAATCCCAAGTTGGCATACCTAATGATAGCGTTGAGGATCCATTGACCTATAAGCAGGCAATGAATGATATAAATAGGGACTAGTGGATTAAGGCCATGAACCTCGAAATGAAGTCAAATGTACTTCAATTCAGTCTGGGAACTTGTAGACCAACCAAATGGTGAAAGACCTATCACTTGCAAGTGGATCTACAAGAGAAAACGAGATCAAGTTGGTAAGGTGCAAACCTTTAAGGCTCGACTTGTGGCGAAGGATTATAACCAGTGGGAAAGGGTGAACTACGAAGAAACCTTCTCCCCTGTTCTCATGCTTAAATCCATTATAATACTCTTGTCTATTGCCACGTCTTATGACTATGAAATTTGGAAAATGGATGTCAAGACAACATTTCTGAATAACAATCTTGAAGAGAGTATCTATATGGAATAACCAGAGGGGTTCATAATTTAGGGTCAAGAGCAAAAGATTTGCAAGTTTAAACGATCCATCTATGGATTGAAATAAACTTCTAGATCCTGGAATATAAGGTTTGATACTGCGATCAAATCTTATTACTTTGAATAGAATATTGACGAGCCTTCTGTTTACAAGAGAATAGTCAATACAATTGTGCTTTCTTACTCTTATACGTAGACGATATCCTGCTCATTGGGAATGATGCAGGATTCCTGACTGGCGTTAAGCAATGGCTAGCGACCTAATTCCAAATGAAAGATTTGGGAGAGACTCAGTTTGTCCTTGGAATCTAAATTGTTAAGAATCGCAAGAACAAAACGCTAGAACTGTCTCAAGCATCTTATATTGACAAGATGTTGGAGATATAAGATGCAGAATTCCAAGAAAGGTTTATTACCTTTCAGGCATGGAATTCATTTTTGAAGGAACAGTGTCCTAAGACACCTTAAGAAGTTGAGGATATGAGACACATTCCCTATGCATCAGTTGTCGGTAGTCTGCTTTATGCCATGTAATGTACTCGACCCGACATATGCTATGCAGTGAGAATTATCAGCAAGTATCAGTCCAATTCAGGATATGATCATTGGACTGCCGTTAAGAACATCCTTAAGTATCTTAGGAGAACGAGGGACTATATACTTGTGTATGGGGCAAAGGATTTTATCCTTGCAGGATACACTGACTCTGATTTTCAGATTGATGTAGATTCGAGGAAATCCACATCGGGATCAGTGTTCACTCTTAACGGAGGAGCTATAGTATGGAAGAGTATAAAACAAGGTTGTATTGCTGACTCCACCATGGAGGCTATATGGCTTAGGAAGTTCTTGACTGATTTGAAAGTTGTTCTAAATATGAATTTGTCTATCACTCTTTATTGTGATAATAGGGGTGCAGTGGCAAAATCTAAAGAACATAGAAGCCATAAACGAAGAAAGCATATTGAGCGCAAATATCATCTCCTTAGGGAGTGTGCAACGAGGAGACGTGATCGTCACGCAGATCGCTTCGGAGCACAACATTATTGATCTGTTTACAAAACCCGTCACGACTAAAGTGTTTGAGGGACACCTAAAGAGTCTAAAACTACGGGTTGTACAGTAGGACAGTTTTTTTACTCAACATGTTTGACTCCACTGGCGTTTTAGTCCAAGTGGGAGTTTGTTGGGTTTTTATGTCCTAAAACTCCTGGTTTTATAAATTGAATGTACATTCTATTTGGCAATAAAGATGTTGTTGAGGTTTATTCAGTAAAGATGTTATTGAGTAATGTGAATTGCGTATTTTGTAACCCTAATCCAGTAATGAACCCTTAGTTATAGGATGTATACTTGAACTTTATGTGTGACATAAAAGTGGATCAAGTTCAAGTTAGAGTCAGAATGGTTTATAGTATAGGGATAAGGTTGGGTACCTTATCCTGGGGACACTATGGACGCGACCCACTTTGTAAAGTACAAACAATGTGAACCTAAATCGTTCACGTGGAGACATGTGAGTCGGGGTGTCTTATGCAATGAGTTTGCATATGATTGGATCGCGAAATAGTCACTTAACTTTATAACTCCATTTAATGTCTTAACTGACTATATTCATATGATGACCTTGGTAACTGGATCTTAATGCTAAGCGTGCTATGAACTCCTGTTTATTTGGGATTATCCTTAGATTTGCATGGGTGAGGATGACCCGAGATTGCCGACTCAATAAGCCTCTCATTTCAGGGATAACACTGGGTAGATAACTGGAAACCTAGTTCTGCAAGATGGAATTTACTCCTACTCGCTTTAGGGATAAGGAGAGAGGTTGTTCCCTTAAGTGTTGACTCCAGGTCTTAAACAAATGGCCCACCTCTCTCATTGGCTCAAGAGAGTTTCGGTTTGTTGGTTGAACCACAAACCAATTGTACATTAGAGAATCAGTGGGACTTAAGGAACAAGAAATAATTCAGGGTAAAACGGTTTATTTGACCTAGGTATAATTACGAACGACCTGTGAAGGATCGACTTACTAATCATGGTTATATCGAGTGGATAGAAATATATCTACAGTGAGGAGAGTGCAACCACTGGGTTTTAGTGGAGTGTCCCAGTGGTTAACGAATGTTGATTAGCTAGGCTAAAAAGTTTGGTCGGTTAATCTCGTATCGTTGGAGTTCATGATCTGTAGGTCCATTAGGTCCCCCTTACTAGCTCGGACTTGTAACATTTTGAGAGAAAAGAATTTGAATTGTTCAAATTCGATTTTGGGAGAAAATGTTAATTATATGCGATATATTTAACATGTCATAACTTAATTATGAATTAAACTATGATTGAGAAGAGGTGAAATATTTGAATATGATTTAAATATTGGATTGAATTATAGCATTAATAGGGATTCATGTTCGAAAAATCGATTTTGAGATTATGATTGGGCAATTTGTTTAATTTAATATTTGATATTAAATAATTTAAATAAATAAATAAATTCGGAGTTGCAGTACCGTGACACACTTGTCGATAATAGACTTCACATAGACTCAGATGATGAAGAAGATGAGTTGGACTCCGATGATGAAAAAGATGAGTTTGACCACGTTCAACATATGGATGTTGATGTTACATTCTCAATTATTGGACTATCAACAGGATGGCTTGTGACTCCTTTGGAACGGCTAGCGTGCATTGCTCTTTGTAGACCCCATGCTTCATATCGATCCATTTCATATTGCCCATAAACATCGTGAATATATTGTGACTCCTAAGGGTTAGCATCATCATTCGCTAGGGAGACTCCTATCTCACTGGGTGGTCTATCCACCTCCTCTCTACGTATGTTAAGGGATTCAACATTTGAAGTTTAGTGAACATCATGACTCGTATGGGGGACATTCTCATTCGGTTGTATGTTACCATCATTTCTGACTACTGTTGATACAAATAGCTGCTACTTTGAGACATTTTCTTGAAATAGAAGAAACTCAAGGTCCCGGTCAGTCCTTATGTACATTGGAGGGGATTGCTCTAGCAACGACATCTTCACCCTTATTATAACGTCGAACATAATCGGGCTAGTGTTTGTAACCTCATATATAATGCCTTTCAACTCATCAAACCTAATGGTGTCTGACACAATAACACCTGTTAGGCAACCTCCGATGTAACAGTTTTCAATTTCATCCCAACATCCACCGTATCTTATGAATAGAGATTTCTTGTCCATCTTACAATAAAGTAAGTTGGAATAAACAGTAAGTCGAATTAGTAATTGAAATACACAAAAAAATAGCAACAATATTAATAAACAACAGTAAAGAAATGAAACTAAGAATACTGGAAATTGGGTGTCACTCTCGCTCTCGATTACTCGGTCTCGTGGACTCACTCCCGCTTGCTCGCTCATGCACGTTTAGGATTGGTTACTATCTCTCACTTCACGCTCTCGCTATCTCGTTCAGTAACCCCGATTTCACCTCGACTTCTAACAATGTCAATACTCAATGCTTGAAACACTTTCATTTACTTTTTTTATGATGAAATTTTTCAAAAACAACAGTGTCATCCCAAAGATGTTTTCATTACGATTGAAACGTATAAGGAAATAAAGTAGGCACCCATTAATATTGTAGGTTGCACATTTGAACGTACCTATTACGAATGAGAGCTAGTTGATGCACGAAAGTAGGGTTTTACGAGGAGATTTTGAAGAAGAAGTATGAGAAGAATAGAAAACACGTATGAATATTTGAACTTCGAGCACACGGATGGAGTTTTGAACGTCTACTATTAGTTTTATATATTATTTTAATATTGTTATTATCATCATCTGTCAGAGCCTTCGACTAATAAATTGCAATGTCATTTCATACAGTGTCTGATCGTACAAGTAAAAACTTATCATAATCGGGAGCGAACGTGACGTGATCTTCAGCATAAGCGTGATCGAGTGGGCGTGAGCGAGTGATCGTTACTGCGGGTAAGCGTGAGCGTTACTACGGGTAAGCGTGAGCGAGTAAGAGTGAGCGTGAGTGTCAACGTGAACGTGAACGCTCGCTCGAATCTGGGATGCCCTTCGGCGTAATTTTGCGCGTATTGCCACGTCAAAATAGGTCAGATTTCATTATATCTGAGTGCCAGGTCATCTCACATGAAATATATTAAAAAGGGGTCTTTCGTACAAAAGCCTTAAGAAGAAGTGAGGTTCATTGAAATGTGATTTAGAAGCTAAAACACCTAATTTAAGAAAGAAATTTGAGAGTAATAGAGAAAATTGATAATTTAGATTTGAGATGTAAAAAAAGTGAAAGTGGAAGGGATAACGATAAAAAGTAATAAAAATATAAAAAGTAAACTAAAAATAATTAATAGAAGTATTTTTTGTGATCTAGAAGATGTTTGAGAATTGTAAAATTCTAATGTGAATTTAATGTAAAAAGTAATTAAATATAAGAATAACATAAATAAAAAAAGTAAAAAACATATATATTGTTATGGGTGAAAATGGACCAACGAGAATGAGTTGGCTAAAGGGCTACAACGAAGGACCAAACGAGAAAAGAAGTCCAATACGAAGTCAAAACAGACTGAAATTGATAAGAACCAACCTAGGACGAGAAGAGACGAAAGAACAAGCTTGGGCCAAAGCCCAAGCCTGCGGTCAGCCTTGACTGAGGTCGAGACCGACCATATGACAACACCTTTTTTTGGCCTTGCCTCAGTCCCTCATGGAATGAATGAAGATATGGGCTTGGACCGAAGCCCAAGCATGGGGTCGACCTCATGGTAAGACCCACCTTTGGGTCTTGCCTCTATCCCTCATGGCCCGTAGAACCCAAGTTTAGCCCAGTTCAATTCTTTTATTCCTAGTTGAAGACGAAAACTCACGAAAACCCTAGGGGGTGGTATTTAAGCTCCCTTTTTAGATGAGAGTAAAGTAAGTTCATTCCAGCCACCAAAATTCTCCGAAAACTCTCAAATTCTCACTAAACTCTTTCTAACTTAAGCATTAAAGCCTGTGTGGCCTACACCACACCAGTGTTCATATTTTTTTTTATCTTGCAGGTCGTGTTCTTCTCCTAAGAATACAAATTCACCGTTTTTGTCATGTGGAGGTTAGGTGAGATTTCTCTTGTCCACGACAATAGTTGGCACCATCTGTTGAAAACAACTATGCTTGCTTGAAAAACCTTAATGCTTGAGTCAATCTTCCAAGAGAGATGAGTAAAATGCTAGAAAATTGCACTAGAATGAGGATTAAGATGATTCTAGTTAGAATTGTCATCCAAGGTGAACATAGAAGACACTTCTTCTTGGCGTCATACTGGCACAAGCCAACTAGAGGAGGAGATGGTCAAGCTAAAGAAGAAGGTTGCCAACATGGACAATACCTATTGAAGATCCTAAATCCACCGAGGAGTGAGTTCTGCCACCGGGGAAGTTGCACTAGTCGCCTCATGCCGCTCTCGTCCAGTGTTGCACCGTCGCCTAGGTCCACGCTATTCGAATGCTAGAGCTTAAGCCGCGATTCGCGCCAGACGTCGACTGCAATCGATTCACATATGTGAGTCTGACCACTATGCGCCGATCGACCGTCACCACGAACCGCTGGGTTTTAACTGGTTCTCGCCTTGGTTGGACCGGTTCTTAGTAGATCCATGAACGAGCAATCCAAATTTGTGCTCCAGGCGTTGTCACGCGTCGCCGCTGTTCTCTCACGTGCCGTGCTGGAACATGTGAACTTCAACAAATTCAACTCCCCAGCTCGTTTGGGACTCCCGTTTTATGGTATTTCGACCTAACAATTATTGAATTCGAAAATAAGCTTATTTATATGTGAATGAATTTGGAATATTGAATTTGATTTGGGTGATTCAGTTATTGAACGCGTTTGAGAGGAACGTTGAAGTATAGGACCAAAATTTTAGGAACATTTGGAGCTAGAGTTAAGGTAAGGGATCTCATGCTATTTATTTTGAAATCGAGAGCAAATATGATTTTGAAAGATTTATTTAAAAGATGATTTTTAATGGTTTGTCCCAAAAGATGAATTTCAAGGATTTATTTCAAAGGAATATTCAAAGATTTATTCCAAAAACTTGAATTTAGAAAGGGAATATTTCAAAGGGTTTGAGAGGCCCCTAAATGATTTAATTTTAAGAGGAATTAGAAAAGAATTTCATCTTGGAATTTGAGAGGATTCCACATGATTTAAGGGTTTGAGAGGACCCTAATTAAAATGACTTCCAAAAAGGATTTAGAAAGAAATTTTAAATGTCTCTTTATGAAACTTAATATATTTACTTATATGCAGAGTTTCCCTATGTTCCTATGTTGAATATATGAATGAACTTTGAGTGTGACTATGTTATTATGATTGTTGTGATATGTTGCATCATTACTATTATATGATTATGCATATATATGTGTGTGTGTGTGATTGATGAATGGGACCTCAAGCATACTGTTTGTTCATGAAAATGATTTCGAAGGTTGTGGCAATTAATTGGAGTTTGAGAGGAGAGGATCCTAATTGATTTATTGGGATTTGAGAGGACTCCACATGAAGTTGGGTTTGAGAGGAACCTAACTGATTGAGAGAAATTAATTGTCCACAATAAGCCGAAGAGAAAAGAGTTTTGCATGTGTTGCATGTGTTTGCATCTCCGAACCTCCACTTACTGGGCATTATTTTATAATACTCACCGAAGAGAAATTAATTGTCCACAATAAGCCGAAGAGAAATTAATTGTCCACAATAAGCCGAAGAGAAATTAATTGTCCCACTAAAGAAAGTTTTCTGATTTTAAAAGTCATGTTGCATGTGTTTGCATCTCCGAACCTCCACTTACTGGGCATTATTTTATAATACTCACCCCTTTCTTTCGTTTTCTTCCTTTCTTTTAAAAAAATGTTTTCAAGAAAGGGCAAGAGTATACCAGGCGAATGACGAGGGATCAAACTACTATGGCCATGGGAATAGAAAGTCATGTCTTCCTCATCTTTTGAATTAGTATGTTTTATTTTATGCTTCTTCTGAAGGATAACACTTGTTTAATTATTATGTTTGTTTATTTTTTGAAACTCGAGGCCGGATTTAAACTTCGATTATTTAAAAGTTTTGATTTTGTGGGATCCCAAAATCAAGTGATTGTATTTACCGAAATTATGCTTATTAAATGTTATTTTATGGCCTCAAATGCATGCATGTTAGTAATGGTTCTAGAAAGACTCTTAAAAGTAGGGTCGTTACATTTAGAGGCAAATAAGTGAAGAGCCTTCTTTTCCACACTGATAGCACCCACAAGGAAATGGTACAGAAAACTGAAGAGAAAGTCTATTGGCTTTTTCAAAGAGCTTGCCAGAGCTTTTGTAACACAGTTCTTGGGAGATCGAAACCAACGTAAGCTCCTACGCGATTATGCCTCTCGCTTCAACAAGAATGTGTTACAAGTTAAGGGATTTATAGACACCACTGCCCTAATCACCATTGTTGCAGGTTTGTAGAATGAATGCTTACTTAGATCAGTTGACAAGTGATCACTACTACACACAAGTGCACGTGATGGAAGTAATAAAGAAAAATAAGTACTTCAGAGTATCGTACCCAAGAGAATGAGATTTAACAAATCTATTTCGATGACACAAATATGTTTACAAAAATGTTATCACAATACTCAATAGTATAAAATGATTGAAGGGTTCTACCTAATGAAAATTAGGAAAAATTCAATAATTAAAAGGAAGAGAATTCAAGTTGTTTCTATCATTTTGAAAGAAATGCCACAAAAAAATGTAATTTCAATCGCAGTTAACACAATGAAACTAAGTAAACCAAATTCAACTTCTATTTGATTTTACTTTAAAATCTTTAGGAGACTAGATTAAACCTATATTTTTATGACTAATCTAGCTTAGATAATTTTAATGTAGAATTCTAGTGGTTTTGGAGTCTCGTCCTATGTCTAGTATTGATGTTTAGAACTTATTTTTAAACATTTCCTCCATTGCTTTTACGACCTCTGTTTTTTCTTAACCCTTTCGATATTAAGTTCTAGCATGATAAGCAACACTAGTTGGCCAACTAGGTTTACCAAACTTTAAATTCGATAAAAACAAACTATGTTTCATGTGTCAAATCGATTGATTTTGCTATTTTAAACTTAACATGTTTCCTCCCAGGCATTCACTAACTTGAATCCCTAGAGAAAAATTAGCTCATTATGGACAAGAAATAAAACAATATATTAATTGTTGTGAAATTTCATAATACAAGAAAATTTTCAAAATGATGGGAATGAAATTCCGGAATGAAGTTCACCAAAATTTATTGCCTACAATTTAATACATCTTAAAATTAAATTAAACATTGCCTACAAATTAACAAATAAAACACATAAAATTCAACTAACAAAATACTTTGAAATCAAGCTAGTAAATGCACAAAAGCTCAACAATAAAATGTTTGAACCCAATTAGAAAACGTCAACATAATTCGAAAATGTAGGTTAAATTATATAAGTTTTAGGCTCTGAAATGTTTGAACCCAACTTAGCATCCAACATAATTAGAAAATGTATGTTTATATTATATTATAAGGTTAGTCTCTAAATTTGAAGTTTAATTTATTTAAATTTGGTTCCTAAACCTTCAAAATTATAAATTTAGTCCTTAAACTTTTGAATCTTTTTAAAATTCACAAATCTTACTAAACACAAAATTGAAATTTTAGAGTTCGTCGAGGACCTATTAAACAAAAAATTGTAAGTTCAGAGACCTATTAGACACATTTAAAAGTTTAGAGATGAAATAGACAAAAACTTCAATGTACATGGTCTAAACTTGTAATTTAACCCAAAAAAAAGTATTACCCATAAAATAGCCTCATCTAACTAAGAAATGCTTGTAACTAGCCATAAATCTTCAATATATAAGAAACAAATTTAGTTTTAACGAGGTAAAAAATGAACTTCCTCATCATTCATCACTTGGTTAATTATTTGTATAGATTTTAAAAAAATTAAGCCTAATTTGATAACCATTTTTTTTTCTTTTTGAAAATTAATGAAGCCCATACAATACTACCTTCCACCCATGATTTTTCTTGTTTTGTTATCTACTTTTTACCTATGTTTTCAAAACCAATCCAAGTTTTGAAAATTAAGACCCCCGTTTGATAACCATTTTGTTTTTTGTTTTTAGTTTTTGAAAGTGAAGCTTATTTTCACCTAATTTCTCTACAATAGAGATCATCTCCCTTAAGTAAGTATTTGAACTCTTAGCCAAATTCTAAAAACAAAGTCAAATTTTTGAAAACTACTTTTTTTAGTTTTCAAAAGTTAGCTTGGTTTTTGAAAATATAGGTACAAAGTAGATAAGAAGACATATAAACTCATTGGCAAAAACTACTTTTCAAAAACTTATTTTTGTTTTAGAAATTTCGTTAAAAATTCTTATATTTTCTTAAGAAAAATGAAACCCATAGTAGATGAATGGTTGGAAAACAAGCACAAATTTCAAAAATCAAAAATAAAAAACTAAGACCCCATTTGATAACCATTTGGCTTTGAAAATTTTATGCTTATTTTTTCATTATTTCTCTTCATTTTCTCTACAATGACTTTCATCATTCTTGATGAACTATTGAGTTTCTAGCCAAATTTCAAAAACAAAAATAAATTATTGAAAACTATTTTTTAAAAAAAGTTTTTAGAACTTAGCTTGGTTTTTGAAAACATAGGTAAAAAGTAGAAAAGAAAACATAGAAACTCATTGAAATAGTATTTTTAGGCTTAATTTTCAAAAACCAAAAACTAAAAACAAGATGGTTGTTATCAAACGAGCCTAAATATGTGTATCTAATTTGTTAAAAATAAATTTATGGAAAAACCTTTTAATTAAAAAGGTTTCTACAAATCATCCCAACCTCACTCAAAAGGGTTGTTTAGGGGTTGAGTTGGGATATTGAGTTATAATTGATTGTGGAGTTATATCATCTTTGTTTAGGATGTAGAATTATTTAGTATGGAGTATAATAATTGTGTTTAAATTGCAGAGTACTCCATATATAGACCATTATAACTCAGATTATTATAACCCACACCCGAAACAACCTTCTAAATAACTCCTAAATTTTTATATGGATTATAATAATTGTATTTGAATTGCAGAGTACTCCATATATAGACCATTATAACTCAGATTATTATAACCCATACCCGAAACAACCTTCCAAACAACTCCTAAATTTTTATGTGTCGGCAAGACTTGAGAGAAGAAACTAATTATAATGTAATGACAATCTAAATTCACTACATTTTATTAGGAGAGAGCAATCTACTAATTCATTGTTGCCTAGTGTCACAGTCGCACCTCTCAAAGGGTCTCGACACGACCGTGCGATACTTGCTCTCACCCACGAGCAAGTCAACCAACTCAAACTCGGATCGTCGATGGCCCACAAGGCCTATCTCGCAACCTCCACCCCCGTTCTTGAGAAAACGGTTTTAAAAAACGGGGTCAGAGAGAATTTGTGAAAATATTTGGGAAAACATTTGAAAGCATTTAGAAAGTTAGTTATACAGCCGATAAGCAATTAAATGAAAGCCACGCTTAACTAGCATGTAACTGTTGGTAGGAAGAATTGAGGAATAGCCGCATCCCCCTATAGTACATTCTAGGAATTTTGGCTATGACACTCTTGCACGTCAATTTGGCAAGGAGTCATACACTTACAAAAATACATGGAAATGAAAGAATAAAACTAAACGAAATACATAACATGAAAATAAGGTAAAAGGGGATTGGAATGACCATGAAACCATGAGCAACACACCTGGATAAGCATGACTATGACATTCTCCCCCACTTAAATGGTTGATGTCCTCGTCAACCAACCTTCTTCGAACACGACGGTCTTGGGTCAGCAGTCTTCACATCTCTAGCTCGATCCCAACGGACTTCTGTACCTAATGCTTCCTTCCACTTCTCCAAGAATTGTTGCACATTCTCATATGGGTCAGCATCTGATCTCGTCCCTTCCGCTAGGACCTCAAACGAATTCTTCAACTGGATTGGCGGACTCGCCACTTCGCTCATCTTTGTACTACACTATTTCTTTCAAGTCCCAGGGTAGTCCGACCTCGACACTACAGGCTTCGTCACTACTGCTTCCACTCTAGAAGGGACACGTCTCTGATCGACTCTCTCATCATCGAGCCTCGGCGCTTCCTGTGTGCACTCTTGCACTTGTACTATTCTCTCCTTCCACT
This sequence comes from Trichosanthes cucumerina, assembly GCA_036507285.1. NCBI lineage: Eukaryota > Viridiplantae > Streptophyta > Magnoliopsida > Cucurbitales > Cucurbitaceae > Trichosanthes > Trichosanthes cucumerina. The sequence continues at coordinate 15,990,243 of CM071838.1, forward strand.
CCCTCGGGGAGGCATACATGTTGGATTTTATGTCCTAAAACTCGTAGTTTGTAATTGATAAACATTTTTCGTGTTTCTTCTTCGATAAAATTGTTATTGAATTAGTATACCATAATCTTGAATCCAATAAACTAAGGTCCCGAGGCTATTTAATGTAGACTTGAACTTTATGTGATGACATAAAACATGGATCAAGTTCGAGTATATAGCCTGAAATGGTCTATAGTATAGGGATAAGGTTGGGCGCCTTATTCTGGGGACACTATGGATGTGGCCTACTTTGTAGTTAGTACAAATGATGTGATCCTGAATCGTTCATATAGAGATATGTAAGTTGGGGCATCCTATGCAATGAGTTTGTATAAGACTGGACCACGACTTAGTCACTTTTACTTTATAACATCGTATACTGTATAAAACTGACTAATTCAATTTTGATGACCTAGGTAACTCGATCTCAATCCTGAGCTAACTATGAACTCATGTTTATTCGGGATTATCCTTAGATCTGCATGGGTGAGAAAGCAAATTTCAGCAATACTGGCTCAATAAGCCTCTCATTTCAAAGGGTAAGACCAGATAGATAGCTGGGGACATAGGGTGCAAGACGAAATTCACTCCTACCCAACTCTAGGGATAGTAGATAGGGTATTCCCTTAAGTGTTGACTTCGGAACTAGAACAAGGGGCCCCACCCTCTCACTAGGTTGAGAGGGACTAGATTTGTTGGTTGAACCACAAATCAATTGTTTTATAGAGGTTTAGTGGGACTTAAGGAACAAGAAGTGTTCTCGGGGGTAAAACGATATTTTGACCAGCCGAGACCACGAACAACCTGTGAAGGATTGACTTACTGGTTATGGTTATATCAAGTGGACAGAAATATATCTACAGTGAGGGGAGTGCAACTACGAGACTTTAGTGGAATGACTCGTTAGTTAACAAATGTTGATAAATTAGGTTAAAGAGTTTGACCGGTTAATCTCAGATTGTTGGAGCCCATGATCTGTAGGTCCATTAGGTCCCCCTGCTAGCTCATATGGATTAAACTTAGAATAGTATGATGGATTAATTTGAATTGTTCGAATTAGGAAAGGAGTTTTAAACCGACAAGTATATGTGATATAGCTATCAGTTTTTTATGACACAATATATTCAAATGTGATTTGAATTTCAAAAATATGAATGTGGATTCATGTTCGGGAGGTCAAAATTAGTCAAGAGGGTCAAAATCGTAAAAAGTCAATGGGTTGACTTTTTTGTTCAGGAAAAGTCAAAGTTTGACTTTGACAAAATGAAAAAAACTATTTTACCCTTGAGTAGAGTTAGTGGAATTATCCAAGTTTTTGTTGGACAATCCCACTAACTTAAGTGGATTATGTGTAAACATTATAGAATGACACATAACCCACTTTAGATAGTGTTTTGTGAGGTGTTGCATTTTGGTGAGCCTTGGCATGCATTTGATGCATGTAATTTCTTTATAAATAGGTTTGTTTTAAAAACAAAGAGTTCAAGCTGAATTTTGAATTTTTTCAAAAGAAGTCTCACCAAAACATATTTCTTCTCCTTTTCTCACTTAATACTTTGAACCTCCAATTCTTCCTTTTCAATCCTTCATTCACCGGGTCTCACAAATCGGTTCTGAGTCCAGAGGATAGCGGGGAAGCTCTAGTGGTGGTTCGATTGTATTCGATTTGTGCTTTGGCAAGGAGATCGTGAAGAAATCAAGCTACAAAGGTTGTACTTTCTTCCTTTTTTTAGTTTACTGTTTTTTGTATGTTTGCATGTTAATTTCTATTAAGTTGGATGCAATTAGAGTGTCATTAGATCCTTATTGCGCTGTGTATGTCTCGTGTTCCATCAATATACTCGACCACCACTTCTCTCACAACGATAGTCAACTACTCGGGGCACATCGCCACGATTTTCACTTGGGCCCGCCCTCAACTGCAGGGTCGATATTACTCTTGCACCACTAGGTTGCTTCAACTTCGCATGCATTACGGTAGGGTTGCCTCCTGTGATTACCAAGTATTTTACAAGGAGAACATGTATGACTTTATGTTGAAGAAGGAACTCCATTCCTAACATGACATCAAAGTCATTCATCTTAACGACAAACAAGGTCAACCCGACCACTTTAGTCTCTTATTTTGACGATGACTCCCTTCGCAATTCTTGAAATAGGTAGAACTACCGAATTAATAGCTTTCATCCGTCCTAGATCTCAATTCTAAGATAAATTTAACCGCCTTGCTTCTGTCTCCGATATGAAGTTGTGGGTGGCTCCCGAGTCAACCATGGTGCTCTTGGTTGACTCATTGTTGATCCATGTATCAACGTACATGAGACCTTTAGTTGACAACTCTTTCGTTTATCCCATATTCTTCTGTAGAACCGACAAGAACTTCAAGCCACCTATACGCGGATTCTTATAGTCTTCCTCTCCCACAGACTCAACTTCACAAATATCAACTTCCTTTCCTTTCTTCGCCTCTAAGGTCGTTTGCAATGCCTTGAAGGTCGCTCGATTTGGGCACTCACGCACACGATGCGACCCATCACACAAAAAACATCCTTGGTAATAGTTGTCCTGCCTTTGTGGCCTGTGCCACGAACTTCCACTCCTTTGTGGGACCTTCTGTTGCCCCTTCATTTCTCGACCCGTCCCCTCCCCCACTCTTGAGAGAGTTAGGTCGATGAAATCGATTGTCTTCCCGTGGGGAGGTTTTGTTATGTCTCGCCTCTTGAGACTGTTCACCACTTAAGCCACTACTCAGAACAAACAGTCGTTCGACTGCTGCATACGCTTCGGTCAGGCTTTGCACTCGTTGTTCATACAACTTAGACCTGACCCACGACTTAACCCTTTAACAAAATAGAAGACCTTGTCTTTCTCAGATATGTCTCGAATGTCCAACATCAATCCCGCAAACTGTTTAACATACTCTCGAATGGTCCCTTTGTGCTTAAGCTCTCAAAGCTTACACCTTACTAGTATCTCCACATTCTCAGAGAAAAACTGCGAGCGTAACTCTTGTTTCAACGTATCCCATGTGTCAATGGTACATCTCCCTTCTTAGATGTCTGCATAACGGGTCCTTCACCACAATTTGGCATCCTCTTCTAGATGCATCGTTGTCAAGGTGACTCTTTCCTCTTCAGTCATCGTACCTGTCGCTCGAAAGTATTGTTCCATATGAAAGATAAAGTTTTCTAGCACCTTGACATCTCGAACCCCACAGAAGGGTTTCGGTTCAGGAATCCTCTTCTTACCCGACTTGGTCGCGCCCCCAGGTGAGGCTTGACTTCCCATCGCTACCATGGTGAAATTTAGCTAGGTGGCCATCTCCCCCATCTCAACCCTACAGAGCTCAAGGGCAACTCTCACATTATCAGAAAGGTCGACAACCATTTGACCCAATACTTTTTGGGATGTAATGTCCCAGGATTTCCAAGTACCTTTAGGTTGTATTTTGAGTTAATTTAATGAAAATTAAATTAATTAGGCCTTGAGACTTGGTAATTTAAGGTAACGTTTGATTAAAGGCCTTTTTAAAAAAATAACTAATTAAGCTCAAGGGCACTTTAGTAGTTATGAGTTGAGGGAGGGACATTTTTGTAATGTTGTTGAAGGAAAAGAGGAAATTTAGGGTTTCAATATCTTTGTCTTTTAGGGCACGAACTTCGAGGCATCATTCTTCTTCTTCTTCTCCACATCCTTCACGCTAAACCTGGTCTGCCAACCCCCCTTGTTTTCTTTGTCGACCAATCCTTGACCAGGCACAATGCCGACCACGGAAACCAATTGTCGTTTCGCCTGCAGAGTCATATGAGTTCCTCGCTGGAGTCGTCGCCTGTAGTCGCCGAAAAAGATAAAAGAATTATATATGTTATATGCAGTTCGAAGAAGCTTGCTCGCCAGAACTCGCGCAAACGCTGCACGCCGCCATTTGAGTCGAGTCGCACTGCCATCAACGCCGGATCCGTCTGCAATTCGATGTCGTCCGTCGCAGCCTTCACGGAGCTACAGGTTGGAGTCGTTGTCACTGTTCTGAACGGAGTTGAAAGGCAACATCGGTCCAATTTTTAATTCATTTTGGTTCGAGCGGTTCATCTAGTTTTCAACCGGTTTTTGAGGTTTTAGGACCGATTTTGGATAGATCAACTCACGAGCTTCTCAGATATAACCTCTACGCTCTGAAACATGCCGCCACCACACGTCGGCCGCTGGCCACCACACGCGTCGCCGCTCGCTGGACTTGGTTCGATCTGCTAGTTTCGTTTCCCGAGTCCATTTTAAGCGTCCGTTTGTGGTAATTTAGCCTAACTATGATTGGATTCAAAAATAAGTTTTATGATTATGTTTTTTAATTAGGAAAATGTATTGGATTTAGGGGATTTGAGTATCAAGCACAATTGAGAGGAGCCTTGAGTTAGGAGCAGAGCTTTAAGAGTTTCAAGCTAAGCTAAAGTAAGGGGTTTCTTACAAATTATTTAGAAAGAGGGAGTGATTATATTTTGAAAGATTTATCTAAAATATTTTTTTTAAGGATTGTCCAAAAAGATGAATTTCAAGGACATATTTCAATAAATGATATTCGAGGATTTTCTCCGAAGGATTTTATTTTAGAAAAAAATGATTTTAAGGGTTTGAGAGGACCCTAAATGATAGAAAAGAATTTCATCTTGGAATTTGAGAGGATTCCAAGTGATTTAAGGGTTTGAGAGGATCTTGAGTAAAATGATTTTCAAAAGATTTAGAAAAGAATTTCATCTTGGAATTTGAGAAGATTCCAGGTGATTTAAGGGTTTGAGAGATCCCGAACAAAAATGATTTTTTTTTATGTATTTGAAAAGGAGTTTTGACACAGATATTTATATCTACGTACATGGAGATTTTTACCTATGTTATTGTGTTGAATATTTGTTTAATTGTGAATGTATTTATGATTGTATGATTCTCATGAATTTTTACATCATTATGAATATATATGTACATGTGATTGATGAATGGGATCTCATGCATATTGTATGTATATGAACATGTTTTATGAAGGTTGTGGCAATTGGTCTCTTGAGGATTTATGCATGATCAAACATACATTAGAGACCCTATGGGTCAACTTATAGGGGTATGTGAGGGACTCAAGCTTATAGGGGTCTGTGAGGGACTCAACATGAGAGAACTCAGGTTGATTCAATTGACAACTTAAAGTCGAAGAGAAAAGTCATGATTTTATGAAAGAAGGTTTTAGGGGAACTAAAGAAAGTTTTATGATTTTAAAAGTCATGTTGCATGTGTTTGCATCTCCCGACCCCAACTTACTGGGTATTATTTATAATACTGCCCCCTTTACTTTTGTTTTCTTTCTTCTTTTAAAAATGTTTTCAAGTAAAGGCAAGAGCATACAAGGCGAGTGACGGGGACCCGAAAGCCATGAGAACCAAGTCATGATTTCCGCATACATGTTTTAGAAAGTATTTTTAAGTGATTTTGTTTTCAGGTTAAGTAGCACAGAGATATTTAAATTGATGCCAAACTTATTTATGTTTTAAATGTTTTGACTTTCTAGGATCTCTAAATGTTGTTTTGACTGTGTTTTAAATTTGAGTTGTTCTTATTTTATTTGATGGCCTAAAAATGCATGCATGTTTAGTAGTGGGCTTAGATAAAGTGAGTTTCAAAAGTAGGGTCGTTACATGGGAACTGCCCACACCATCGACACGTTCCTCTATTTGGGCAACAGAACCCGACGAGCTATCACCAAGTTCGAAGTTTCCATGTCGGTTTAGTTTTACTTCAAGGGTCTCAACCCTCACCATCAGTTTTTTGATGGGCATTCCATCAAGGCAACCAACTACCACATCAATTATGTCGGTCTTGGTTGCAATCTCTTCTAGACGAGATTCCAAGAATTTGATATTATCAGGGACTTCCGCCAGGAGGAACAACCGCTCTTCGATTTTTGTCAATCGCTCTTTATCAGATTTATTCAACTGTTTCGCAGGCATGATTACTGTGTCTTGCCTTTCTGGAGCCAACTAGGCTCTGATACCAACTGTCACGGTCGCACCTCTCAGAGGGTCTCAACACGACCGTGCGACACTTGCTCTCGCCCACGAGCAAGTCAACCAACTAAAATTTGGATCGTCGGTGCCCCACAAGGCCTATCTCGCAACCTCCACCCCTGTTCTTGAGAAAACGATTTTAGAAAACGGGGTTAGAGAGAATTTGTAAAAACATTTGAAAGCATGTAGAAACTTAGTTATACAGCTGATAAGCAATTAAATGAAAGTCACACTTAACTAGCATATAACTCTTGGTAGGAAGAATTGACGAATAATCGCACCCCCCTATAGTACATTCTAGGAATTTTGGCTATGACACCCTTGCACGTCAATTTGGCGAGGAGTCATACACTTACAAAAAATACATGGAAATGAAAGAATAAAGGTAAACGAAATACATAACATGAAACACAAGGTAAAAGAAGATTGGAATGGCCATGCGACCATGTGCAACACACCCTAGAAAAGCATGACCGTGACACCTAGCACCATAGATAAATAGAATGTTGTACAAGTATCAACTATATTTCTTAGAGTTATAGCTGAAGATGATCTAATGCTTGTAATAATAAATAACAATCTTAATATAATCCTAATCATACTTGCAGATCAAGAGGAGAAGAATCCAACTCTTTTGTTTCAATGACATCTTTAACTTCACTGGCTTCCTTCTTGTAAATATACATACTTGACACCCACAGAAACACTCCCAAATTGAGTGTAGATATGACCAAAAGAAAGGCATAGTAGTAATCCAAATGAGAGTCATTCAAATTGTCCCTAATCCAACTCTTCCTGCCATTTGCTCCAGTGATTTTATCGACGACCGTGACGAGAAGACTATTGAGGAAGTTTCCGACTCCGACCCCGCTTGTGTAGAATGTAGTTCCAAGGCTTTGCATGTCTTCTGGGGATTGGTCGTAGAAGAAATCGAGTAGCCCAATTGCATTGAAAACGTCCCCAACGCCGATGAGGATGTATTGTGGCAACAACCAGAGGATGCTCATGGGGACGACTTGTTCTGGCTGCGCAATGTGGTTGGTTCGAATGACATACATCCTTCGAACTTCAACCGCACAGGCAATGGCGATGGCTATGATTTGGATGACGAAACCGACGCCTAGCCTCTGGAGCATAGTGATTCCTCTAGGGTTTCCAGTTTTTCGACGCATGAACGGGACGAAGTAGCGGTCGTACATGGGGACCGTGAGGAGCATGGAGAGAGTGATAAAGCTGCTGAGGGAGGCTGCTGGGATTTGGAAGCCATTGATAAGAGTTCGGTTTAAGGTGGTGCCTTGTTTGACAAAGAGGGTGTTGGTTTGGGCCCAAATGGTGCTTGGGACAAGTGTGGCTAGCCAGATTATGATCATGCGTAAGATCAGCTTCGCCCCTTCTACTTGAGTCACTGTGCATTTGGGCCGTGAGGAATTTGTGCCATCTTTTATTGAAGCTCTGTCCAAGAACCTGAGGCCAACCGGTTTCCATATGTCAATTTCAACTTTAAATTGAACTATATGAATTTGAATAGGTAGTAAAATTGACATCATTTAAAAACCTTCCAAAAAAATTACTATAAATCACACCAAACCCCACTAACAAATCACCCCAAATCTAGTTACAAAATCAACTAAAAGAAAATCCAATTCAGCTACAATGTCAAAAGGGTAAAAAAGAAGCTAAAATCTAGCACTAAATATTTATTTCATCATTTATCTAAGTTGAGGTTCGATAAATGAAATTGAAATTTCAAAATTAAATTTAACTCAATGGGTAAATAATAGAAGTAAAAAGATGAATGTTTCCCCCCCCCCCAAAAAAGCCATAGACCAAAAGTACGAACTACTTATTTTCCAAAGTGAACCTGTCTAATTTGGATAGTTTTTATTTTTTTCGGTGGGACCTACATATTCATTAAATACAATACAAATAGAGAATAGACCAAACAAAAGTAAACAATACAAGAAGTTGTACTTGGGTGCAACCTGTTGGGTGCAACCCATTTTCTAACTACAAAAATTTCTTTTATAAATTTTTTTTAAAAAAATCAATTTTTTTTTTGTGACTCTCTAGTGGGTTGCTCCATTGGCGCAACCCAAACTACACCCAAGTATTTTTCATACAAGAAAAGTAAAAACCTCTTATCAAAAGTGTAGCTTCAATATACCTTTACCTACTCCCTCTGGCACCTAATAATAGTCACACGCCAAATAATTTTTTCTTAAAATTCAACCATTGCAAGGTTGAAAATTTTATTAACCTTTATAATAGTATTTAGGTTTTAATTGTTTGTAAGATTATATAATATTGTTTAAAATGCAAAGTTATTTAATCTGGAAATATAATAGTTTTTGTTTGGAATGTAGAGTATTCCACAAATTATTATAACATATATCTCAAATAACCCTTTAATATGTCAATAGGCATTTTATCTAGAGATTGACTCAAATATTGTTTTTTTCTCATAAGAATATAATATCATAAAATATAGAGGTGAAAGATTCAAACTTAATGCTTTAACCATTTAAGTTATGTTTTGATTGACTTTTTATTTTCTAGTTCAATAATTAGAAGATGAGAAATTAAATCTTTAACTTTTGAGATGATAACCAATAGCTTATCGATTGAATTATACTTTGACTAACAACTTTTTGTTTTGTTTTGTGTATGATGTTTTTGTTTTTGGTGTTGGAGATGGAAACTAAGCCAAAGGCTATAAGGTTGCTCTTTCTCTCAAGTGCATTCACCAAACAAACCCCGACCTCTTTCTCTCTCTCATGGTAGATTTTCCACTCCTCATGCACATCCAAGTGGGTTTCCTTTTGGAATTTCTCTGGTTAAGATAGGAGAATATTCTTGGGATGCGAATATAACTCTCATATTGGATAAGAATGAAGATTGGTTTAAGTTTAGAGTGAACAATATTATATTGTTATAGAGATATATGAAAGATATATTCTTCTACTATTTTATGTAAATTGGTTAGCTACTCCAAAGGAGAATAATGGACCCCTTTTATATTCTACGATGTATTATATTATCCACTTTAAGTATATAAGTCTTCATGGTTTTATTTTTTGTTCCAAACCTCATACTTATGAAGATGTTATCCTTCTCATTTTCTAAACAATGTGAGATTTTAGTTGCATTTCTAACACTTCTCCCATCGAATAAAGTACCATCGAGCCTCTCTTCAAATAGTCATCCATTTGTCCACTCTCAGCAACACATTGGAGAGTTTGCTCTTATTCAGGCAAACTCCTCCTCTCCTAGGGAGCACACTGTGTGACTATCTCTTTGAGGGGGTTATACATTCTTTGTTTCTCACCCAAACAACTAAAGATGACTGAGACATGACTAAGTTTGAGGCAAAATTCTAATACAACTTGTTATGGCCAAAAATAGGATTCGATTCGACAGCGTAGAAGAGAGGCGAATGAGTGGTCGACCGACTGAAATCGGAGAGTCCCGTAACCGCCAGCCAGTCAAAAATCGGGAGACCGACCCAAGGGGGTCGGTCCCCGGTCGAAGGCGGGCCGCTCCGAGCCAGAAGGAGCCGAACCCAAGGAGCTGACCCCATGGGGTCGGCTCACCGAGGCGACCCCCGGGGTCGGCCCGATCAAAGTGGACCGACCCGCTTGAGTCGGCTCGGCTCAGTACCCGGCCCCGGGGTCGGCCCGTCGAAGGTGGGTCGATCCTCGCAGGGTGGGCCGGCCAAAGAACCGATCCCAAAGGGTCGGCTCAGACCAGATTCAAGACCGGAGGCTAACCCCTGCGGGTCGGCCGGCGAAGATGGGCCGACTTTATCGGACCAGGGGTTGGCTCGGCCGGTTCGGGACCGAGGCGACCCGCGAGAGTCGGCTTCGATCGTAAAAGGTCATTGTCGCGAACGTTGTTATGACGGATAGGAAGAGAAACAAAGCGCGCGTGAAACGGTTCCTTTCCCATAACCGCAGTCATTAAGCACGTTCAATTATGGAGAGTTAATAGATAATAAAACGTTGAAAGACCGTTACAAATAAGAGGTCTATATTAACTCGTTGGGAAGCCCAACAAAGGTAAGCAATCATTTGGAGCCTGTGTTCTAGCTTGAGATTTATTTCCGTGCGAAATTATCTTCTCTAACTTGAGCGTCGGAGTGCGTGTGGCAGAGCACCACACCGGTGTTAGTTTTCTTTCTTGCAGGAGATCGTTGTCCCCAACGATACAAATTTATCATTGATCCGTCTAACCAAATTCTGGCATCAATAGTTGGCGCCGTCTGTGGGAACAAATTTCATCTTGTCAAGTGCCACATGTTTTGAAACCCTAACACCGTTCATCATGAGTAACCATCTGAATCAAGTCAACCCGATGAACGATGGAGAAGAGTCGGATAATGACCGACATCCTCGCCGGATTCCGGCAAGGACGCAGAATGCCCAACTTTGAGAAGTTAACCAACGCTTTATTCCTACGGCGGCGGATCGATCGACGCAACACTGGAGCAGCGGGTTCGGGGCTTGGACGAAAACATCGCCAGAATTCTGGAGATACTGAATCGTCCAAACCCAATCGTGGAGGCTCTAAAAGATGGACCGGAGCAGCATCGGCGTCCGGAACGAAGAACAGGTTAATGCTCCGACACCACGTAAGTCCTTACCTTCAGACCGAGACCAGGCCAAAGGTAAGGGCTCGGCGAAAGAGGGGCAGGGCGAATCTCGGGTCCCACCGCGTAAGTCTGATGACAAGCTACGATTGGGAGGCAGCAAAGGGCGATCCCATCATGCAGAGCAGCAGAAGGCCGCATCTCGAGTGGGAGAGTCCCAAGTCAGGACTCAGGTGATCCACGGGAATCGAGAATACAGCAACCACCATGCGTGTGAAGTCAGCGGCGGCATGGCCGGGAGGGACGGCCGTCAAGGAGACTAGCACGGGGTCAGATCTTAGAGAATTGATCAACCAGAAGAGAAAAGAAGTGGAGGTCGAAAGTCAACCTTGGGCGTCAGAACTACGGAGGATCCAGAATGAGCTCGGAGATATGAAGAAGGCTCAAGACCACGGCGGATTGGACTTGGAGAATCTTGTTGACCAGGTAGACCCTCCTTTTACTGACGAAATAATGCAGGAGGAAGTCCCCCGAAGTTCAAACTACCGACAATCAAGGCCTACGATGGATCGAAAGACCCAGTGGAGCACCTTGACACCTTTCGGTCATGGATGAAACTTCATGGAGTCCGGGATGCGATCAAGTGTAGAGCATTCTCATTTACATTGACGGGACCAGCTCGAAAGTGGTCCAGACAGCTAAAGAGGAAGTCGATCGCTTCCTTCCGGGAGTTGGCTCGAGCCTTTGTGACTCAATTCCTGGAGGAAGGGATCGGCGGCGTCTGCGACACACCTCCCGACCATCAAGCGAGCGATGAACGAAACGTTGAGGGAGTATGTCTCGTTTCAACAGCGAGGCCCTACAGATTGAAGGATATACCGATGGGCGACCCTAAACGGCTATCGTGGCGGATTGTGAGACGAAAGGTTCTTGTGGTCACTAGGTAAGAAAGCTCCAACGAGTTATGTTGAGTTACTAACTAGAGCTCAAAAATACATGAGTGCAGGGGAATTGTTTCGCTCGAGGCGTGCGCGGGGCGACAAGCAAAGCGAGGACCGCGAGAAAACTAAGTGGTCGATCGGAGGAAGACCGGCGACTCTCGGCGAAGCGAAAGCATGAGGAGCGGTCCGCGTCGGCGACACAGTGAGGAAGGGTTTGCCACCGAGCGCATTCGAGCGGTACACCGACAAGCGTACCTATCGGCGGATCCCGATGGAGGTACGCGACAAAAATATCCTTAAATGGCGAGCTAAGTTGAAGGCAGGGTCCCATAGGAGGAATAAGGACAAATACTGTCTATTCCACCGCGACCATGGACATTCAACTTCAGATTGCTACGACCTAAAGGAGGCCATGGAAGCATTGATCCAGACCGGACAGCTGAAAGAATACGTCGGTGGAAGTGGGCGACGTGAGACCAGGTCGGATCAGCAGGAGCCAAGCAATAAGGAGGAGAGTCACCCTCCCCAGAAATTCGGACTATTCTTGGGGATCGTGGAGGCGACTCAAATAGAAAGAGGAAGGCGAAGGCCCGGCCGCCTGGTCCCATGTGGCCGGGAGGTTTGTTCCACTTCTTTATCTAATGAGATTGTTAGTTTTTCAGAAGGGGAAGTAGTCAAATTGCACCAACCTCATAACGACGCGTTGGTGATCTCTCTACTGATTGCCAACATCAAGGTCCGTCCGTGATCTCCTCACAGTCGACGGGCGATTCCACGGCGTGCTATCCTTAAGTGCCTATGGCGCCATGAAGATAGGGCGAGATCGGCTCGAGGTTAGCATATCTCCCTTAGTGGGATTCGGGAAGTAAGGTGTATCCCGGGGAGCATTGAACTGGATGACGTTTGGCGGCGGATCGACATGTGTAACGACTATGGTAGAGTTCCCGTGGTAAATCACGACTCGACCTATAATGCCATCTTAGGGCGTCCCACGATACATGCTATGAAGGCGTGGCTTCGACTTACCACCAGGATCTTTGAAATTCCCAACTCTCGTAGAGTCGGGGTGGTATATGGAGAACAACAAATGTCTCGGGAATGCTACCACAATGCTATGAGAGAATCAAACGGGGAGGTAGAAGAGGTGTCAGCCATAGAAGGACATCCAGAAAAGTTTGGCGGTGCGGGAGAGCGAGATGGACATTGACATCTCGGCCGTGCATCATCGAACCGAGGCCGTAGAGGATGACACGGAGGAACTGCCCACATTCGAGCGAGGCGAACCTGCCGAAGCGCTGGAGTCTGTACAACTGCTATCCCCGGAGCAATGTGTGAACATTGGAACCAAGCTGTCACCTGACCAGATAGCGAATCTTATCAAGTTTCTCCAAAGGAATGTCGATGTATTCGCATGGAAGACATGTGAAATGCCAGGCATAGATCCAAAGGTGATCACGCACCGATTGAATGTCGACGAGACTACAAGCTTTGTTCGATGCGAAGCGACGGGCCTTCAACCACGCTCGAAATGAGATTGTAGCTGAGCAAGTCAAGGATCTCTTGGAGACCGAGTTCATCCGGGAAGTTAATTATCCCCAGTGGCTTTCCAACGTGGTACTGGTGAAAAAGGCTAACGGGAAGTGGCGAATGTGCGTAGATTTCACCGACTGAACAAAGCGTGTCAAAGGATGACTTCCCGCTACTGAGGATCGATCACCGTAGATGCGACGAAAGAGCCACGAAATGCTCGGCTTCATGGACGCGTGCTCGGGTATAATCAAATACGGATGTACGCTCGGATCGAGAAAGACATCCTTCATTACTAGCGAGAGGATTGTATTGCTACAACGTTATGCCCTTCGGGTTAAAAACGCGCGGGTAACATATCAACGGCTAGTTAACAAGATGTTTTCTCATCTTATTGCGCGGGAGTATGGAGGTCTACGTCGATGACATCTTGATCTACACCGGATCGACTTTGCGGATGCCTTCGCAACGTTACGGAAGTACGGATGAAGTGAATCCCAAAGAAATGCGCTTTCGAGTAACTTCACGGTAAGTTCTTAGGTTTCATGGTCAACCAAAGAGGAATCGAGGCGAACCAGAGCAAAATCAGAGCAATCTTGGAGATGGAGTCTCCAAAACTATGAAGCATTTGTAGAGTCGAATGGAAAGATCGCAGCCGCTAAATCGCTTTCGTTAAGTAGAAGCGACAGATAAATGTCTTCCATTTTTAAACTCTTACGCAAGAAAGCTAATTTTGAATGGACGGACGAATGCGAGCGAGCATTTGAGTCGCTAAAAAAATACTTTAGTTCGACTCGTTCTTTGTCCAAACCAACGCCGAGAGAGGAGCTCGTCTTGTGCACTGCTACCTCGGACATCTTCTTGTAAGTTCCGTCCGATAAAGGAGGTAGACGGGTCGGCGATCCCCGGCTACTACACGAGCAAGTCCATGATGGGGCGAGTCCGGATATCCGCGAGTTCTACAAAAGCCGAGGCTTCCTGACGGCATCGATGAAATGGGCGGTGGAACTCAATGAGTATGACATCTCGTTTCGACCTCGAATCGCCATGAAAGGGCAAGGCAGAGCGAGATTTTGTAGTAGAGATGACCCTTCGCAGAGATAAATTTAGTCCAACTACGTAAGGGCGATCTACCTTGGCGATCAGACGTCGATGGATCATCAAACGATCGTGGATGCAGAGCGGGATTGCTTATGATATCTCCGGACGGAGAAAGGTTCGAGTATGCCTTAAGGTTCAAGTTTCGAGCGTCGAACAACGAAGCAGAGTATGAGGCATTGCTAGCAGGGCTGAGAATCGCCAAAATTTTCGAGGTAAAAAACTTGATCATTCTAAGTGACTCTCAACTTGTCGCGTGAACCGTGTAAAGGAAGCATATCGAGCAAAAAAACGGCGCATGGTTGCCTACCTAGCCAAGGCAAAAGATGCACAGGGATGTTCGATAAGTTCGAAATCAGACGGATCCCAAGATCTGAGAATGCCAACGCTGACTCGCTCGCAAGATTGGCCGCGACATACGACACTGAGCTACGGAGAACCGTCCCGGTTGAGATCTTGGATGAACCAAGTGTCGAAGAGAGTGAAGTCATGGAGTTGGATGGTACGTCCACCGAGCAGCGAACCTGGATATCCCCTTTGGTCGAGTTCCTTAAGGACGGGAGACTCCCTTCCGACAAACTTGAAGCACGTCGGCTAAAGTATAAGGCGGCGCGATATGTCCTACAAGACCATAAGTTATATCGGAGAAGCTACTTTATGCCGCTCCTCAGATGTCTCGAGCTTTGTGGCGGCATATGTCTTACGGGGAGATACACGAAGGAATATGCGGTAATCACTCGGCGCTCGGTCTCTTGCGCGCGAAGGCAATGCGGCGGGGCTACCTCGCCCACGATGCATAACGATGCACGCGAACGTTCGTCAAGTCGTGTGACCAATGCCAGCGGTTTGCGATATCTGAGAGACAACCTCCTCAACCGCTCACCGGTGTGATGAGTCCTCGGCCGCCGCTCGGTGGGGTAGACCACATTGGACCTCTCCCGCAGGTAAGGGACAAACAAAGTTCGCGATGGTCGCGATGAACTACTTTACTGAAGTGGGCGAGGCGAGAGAGGCACTCGCAACTATTACAGAGAAAAGGTGACTAATTTCATATGGTGAGACATCATATGCCGATTCGGCATACCTTATGCCTTAGTGACGGATAACGGACGTCAATTTGACAATGAAGCATTCAAAAAGTTTTGCTCGGAATTAAATATCAAGCACTTCTTCTCTTCTCCACCCCTTTACGAAGCCAACGGTCAAGTGGAAGTAGTGAATAAGATCCTCAAGAGAAACCTCAAGACCAAGTTGGAAGGGTTAAAGGGCTCATGGGCGGAGGAATTACCTAACGTATTATGGGCTTACTAAGAGCAGCGTCTCAAAATTCATTGGGAGACTCCTTTTCCCTCTCGTTCGATGCAGAAATTTTATTATCCCAGTGGAGATTGGACTCCCGTCTCCCCGGGTAGAACAGTTTGACCCCAGTATGAATCCTGATTCCCTGAGTCTCCACCTAGATCTATTGGAAGAATGGAGGGAAAAAGCCCGGTTGCGGACAGAAGAGTACAAGTTTAGGGTCGCTCGGTACTACAACTCCCGTGTGAAGCAACGTAGCTTCAGCGACGGTGACCTCGTACTCCGCCGTGTTATGCAGAACACCAGAGATCCGACCTCGGGCGCTTTGGGTCCCAATTGGGAAGGCCCATACAAAATTACAAGGATAGTTAGATCCCGGAGCGTGCGAGATTGTTGACATGAGCGGAAAACGGATGCCACACCCGTGGAATGCAGAGCATCTAAAAATTTATTATCCGTAGTACTGTAATTCTTTTCTTTGTTTTGTTTTGTATTCGGATTTGTTTGTTATCATTAATGTAAAACGTTCTACCCAAGCAATTTGCTTTGAATCAAAACTGCGTGAGTGGGGGTAGGGACGTTGTAATAAAGATGGAGTTCAATCAAGACACAATAAGAGTACAAACAAAAGAAGTCCATTAAAAGAGATACGAGATACATGAAAGAGATACAAAAAAAAAAAAAGAAAGAAGACAATCAAAGACAACGCTAATTCGACTGAAGTACTCAGATGCATCTAGGGGTCAGGCAGTTGGTCCATGGAGATGTCATCGAGGAAGTTCTCGTCTAGAACCACATTCTCCGTGAGCGCGGTGGACCCCAGACACCTAAGTTTGGCCGATGTCAAATCCAGGGGGATTACATGCCTCAAAGCACTCCAAGAAGGAAGATTTCACCCATGCCAAATCAGTCTCAGGATGTCGCTCTCGAACCTTCCGGATCGACCAATTTACGCCGCAAAGCATAGCTCTATTCGAGAAGTCATTGTATGCATCGAACGGCAGAAGGCTTGATGCAGTAGCCAATGTCGTTGAGCTTATCTTGACCCCTTTCGGTTGAGATCGGAGCAAGGATAGCTCGGGCCAGAAGAGAGGACAACTCACCTTCAAGATGCGCGTGATGATAGTCCTGATGCTCGGCTGTAGAAGTCGAATCTAAGCTTGCAAAGATTGAAGAGACTGTGCTGCTTGGGCATGAAGGAATTGGGCTTGCTCCAGCTCAACCCGTGAGACGTGGTTCTGACGGAGGTGAACAAGTTCGCTCGACATACGACGAGAAGCCAAGGTTGTGAGAATGAAAGCCTGTACATAGAAGGCAAAATTAGCAGAAAGTAAAGAAGAGAAGGGAGGTGATGAAAAAAGGCGCTCACCTCGCGAGTATAATGTATTGCGGCGTTCAGAGTAGACTCTGGGCAGTGATTGACATCAAAGCACTCGGAAGAACCGCAGGAGGAGCCACTGTCAGAAAGGCCACCCCATAGAGCGAAGGCTCGCTCCACTTCGACAGTCGTATCAAAAGGAGAATCATAAGGTCCAACATAGGTGAGGCGGAGAGCACCCCTGCTGCCGATATCCCTGAGAGGATCAGGTTGGTCAGATCTACTCCCCAGATTGGTAAGAGGAGGGACGAGGATCGGTGGGTCTCAGGGAACGAGGAACGTCGGGGGCGATCGCTGCAAGGGACGCTGGTGGCACGATTATCGATGTTTGAAACGTGGTCGCTCGAGGGCGCCACGATTACATGAGCTCCGTTCGGTCAAAAGCTCCTGCTCTTGTTCCACCAAGTTCGACTTCATCTCGGTAGAAAGAGAGTATCGTGAGAGAATGCAATAAGGAGATGTCGTGCAAAAAGCATTGTAAAAGGAAAGCCTAACCTTCGGTGTGTGTCGGTTTGAGGAGGATAAGGTTGCACGATGAAAGGAGTTCGTTCGTAACTAATTCAGGACCCCAACGTCGAGACTCGGCAATCCTCCACGCGGAAGCTCGAAAGGCAAGCGCGATGAGGTTACTCGGTCGGGCGTCACCGCCGAGGAAAAAGAAAGCCAATTAGCACAGCGTTAAAGAACGAGAAAAATAAAACCATAAAGCAGAGTCGTAAACGGCAGGGTAACGGTCTCGTTCGCGCATCAAAAGCGGACTCGCCTAACGTTCCGAAGTTGGTTGGAACTCGGAGGGAAGACCCTGCCTCGTCCGGACACAGCCAAAGCCCGCCCACAAAAAACCATGGTTTCTTCCAGTCTTTGACTGATTTGGGCTCCTTGACGATAGTCTCAACATAGGACGGGGGACAGGTATAGTAGAAGGGCTTGGATCTGTCTTTTTGTTTGAAGATATGAAGGGAAAGGAAGTCAATGGCCGACATGAGAGTCGGGTTCCCAGTCTGATGCCAAAGGACACAACATCCCATGAGCGAGCACCAGGAGTTCGGTAATATCTGAAAAGGTGCCAATCTCGTGAGAGTAAGGAAATTAAACTATGGGAATGAGGGTAACCTAACTCCACTAGCCAACATGTCGGGATAAAAGCAACCTCTCACGAGGGAGAGGAACCGAGTTCTCTCTCTCACAGGGAACCCTCATAGTGACATAGTTAGGAATCTTTGTAAAAAGAACGAAGCTCTCTAAAGCGGAGTCGATGTCGTTCTAACTCTACTAGGGGCTCTACCAGTCAGACCCCGAGAAATTCGAGGGTTTCGAACTTTAGGGGGTGGGTTAGGATTGAAATCCACATCCTCCGGATCAGAAGAACTGGCGTGGACAGTGAAGGGTGCACTACTAGCCATCGCTCGAAGCGTAGTAAGTGGGGTTACAGAAAGAGCCTGCTCAAACGCCAAAAAGTCGAGAGAGTATGATCTTGAAACTAAGGTTTTGGAATGGATTGAAGGTGTGAGAAGAATGAAACGAGATGAGCTTTTAAAAGCCTCACGGACTCACTTTATCGAGGTGGAAGGAGGATCGTCCAAGGGGTATGTCCACTTACTTCAAGTCTAAACTATAAGAGGAGAACAAGTTAGACTAGAAGTAGGGGCAACTATTATGGCAAAAAATAGGATTCGGTTCGACAGCGTAGAAGAGAGGCGAATGAGTGGTCGACCGGCTGAAATCGGAGAGTCCCGTAACCGCCAGCCAGTCAAAAACCGAGAGACCGACCCAGGGGTGGATCCGATCGAAGCGAAGTCGGCCGGCTCTGAGGCCGACCCCAGTCGGCCACCGTCCGAGGTGGTGTCGAGCCGACCCCACGGGGCTCGGCTCGAAGCCGGCGAGCCCACCAGGTCGTCTCAACCGAGGCCGACCCCCAGTCGATCCCGGTCGAAGGTGGGTGGCCCTTGAGCCGCCCGACTGAGGCCGACCGCGGCGGGCTTCGGCCCCGCCCGAGGTGGGTCGACCCAAGAGTGGGCCGACCCCCCGCGAGGAGTCGGCGGCTCGAGGCCGGCCCCGGCCGGCCGGTCAGGTGGGTCGATCCGGGGTCGGCTCGGCAGAATCGATCCCAAAGGGTCGGCTCCGACCAGTTCAAGACCGGGAGGCTAACCCCCCAAGGGGGTCAACCCCGATCGAAGATGGGCCGACCTTTATCAGACCCAGAAGTTCGGCTCGCCGATTCGGAGACGGGAGAGCCCCCGAGGTCGGCCCGATCGTAAAAGGTCCGCTGTCGCGAACGTTGTTATGACGGATAGGAAGAGAAACAAAGGCGCCGTGAAACGGTTCCTTTCCCATAACCGCAGTCATTAAGCACGCTCAATTATGGAGAGTTAATAGATAATAAAACCTTGAAAGACCGTTACAAATATGAGGTCTATATTAACTCGTTGGGAAACCCAACAAAGGTAAGCAATCATTTGGAGCATGTGTTCTAGCTTGCGATTTATTTCCGTGTGAAATTATCTACACAACTGGTTAAGAACAATAAACCATCTCCATATTCTAAAATGGAATAGTATTGTCTACTTTGAGTATAAGACAAGACTCTACAGTTTTGTTCTTTTGTTTAATCTAGAACAACCTCATACCATTCATCTTCTCTTTGCTAATTCGGGTAAGACTTTAGTCACTCTCCTAAAAATATAGAAAAAATTTAGGAAATGAAGTGAGTGGAGAGAGAGACTAGTTTGCAAAAATGTGTGGAGAAAGTTGTGAGAGAAAGTGAGAGAATTTGGCAAGATAACATATGTATGAGGGAGAGAGGTTCACATGTGTATGAAATGAAGCAACATTTGAACCAAAAACCTTTGATTAAATACATGCTAAGGACTTCTTTGAAAAGTATTTCTAAATTTATATTTATTTATCATTACCTACTCGAGTATAGCACAATTGACACTAGTTAATTACGAATATGAGATTTAGCTTATTCTACTATTTTTCTTAAAATTAGAGGCTCAAATTTCCAATCCACAAATTTGTTATACTAAAGAAAATAGGCAACATTAGTTAATCTTCCATACACGTTTAAACTATCCCACATTTAAATGGTAAATATATTTTTAAAAAGAATTTTCAGAAATTCAATAACTATTTTATATTTTAAGAGAACTGCTTAATAATACTCCTTAATGCACATTTCACTAGGTACTCCAATATCATCCTAGATTTAAAATTTTCTTTAATTAATTTAAATATAATCACATTAACTTACCCATAAATAGTCTAGATGTGGATGCCATACAATGATGGTTTAGTTTAGTTTCTATATAATTAAGATTATAATTTAGTAAAGTGTTTTTGTTTTGTTATTTAGAGATTGTACCATGTGGTCTCATCTGCATCCCAAAATTAATGCTAGCTCTCAAGGAGCCCCTTTTAATTACGAGTGTGCAAGAACCGAACCAAATTTATAAATCGAGCCGAATCGAACTAAACCGACTCGTTCGGTTTGGTTTTTATAAAAAATCAGTTTATTCGGTTTACTTCTTTGAAATACTGAATTTTTCGGTTCGATTTGTGGTTCACTCTTTAAAAAAAAAACTTAAAAAATCAAATCGAACCGGATCTCTTAAATAGCTTACAGAAAACTTTGACCCAATTTATTTTAACCTTCCATTTAGAAGCCCACTCTTTATGTACATCTCAAGCCCAAAACCCAAATCTATCTAAATCTAGAATTAGATTTTTATTTTCTAACCTAACATCTTTATCCTTCTGCCGTCACATCACCTCCCTCATTTATTCTCTCTCCCCTTCCCTCCCTCACGGACTCTCTCCCCTTCTTTCTCCATCCCTTCCCTTCACCAAAAAGGGGAGCACACTATTACCCCCTCACATCCACTTTCCACCATCGTCCTTCACGTCTTCATTTGACAGTCCTTCACCTCTTCATTCGCCAACAATGGCACCTCTTGTATCCAGTCTCTACATTCTTTTACTATGTGTGTGTGTTTTTTTTTGTTTAAAATTTTGAAACTCTCTTTCGTTGCATCACTGAACAAAATAAAGGTCAAATACCTTGCAAAAAAAAAGCCAAATCGATTAAAAACCGAATCGAACCAATAGAAACTGAAAAACCGAAGGTTTGGTTTTTAACCAAAATAGAGGATACTTCAAGTTTTTTCAGTTTAAGACATTTTAGATCCGGGGTGTTCGATTCAGTCATTGGTTTTGGCCAAAACCAGACCGAATCAAACCGTGCACAACCCTACTTTTAACTATTGAGGTAGGATAACCCAACAATCCGTTTCTCTTAACATCAGCCTCTATTCCTAGATCTCATCAGTTGCTATCACTTAGAATTTGATATCATTCCTTCCTTCTTAGTGCCATTCAAGGGAAGTCTTAAAAAAAAAAAGAAAAAATAGTACCATTCAAAGGGTACCTAAAGCTAAAGGTACTCACTCCCAAATTTATGAACTTCAACTTCTTTTACAAGCCCAACACTCTAATTCAAGAACTTGGGAGATATAAGAAAACGAGCACAATTTGAATGCAATCAAGACTACAATTATATTTGTGCAACTCACTCCAATAACAAAAAGCAAAAAAAAATCTGAATTATTTTTATAAAAAAATTGTTTGCCACATGACAAACAATTTTTTATATAAATATTTCATAACAAATCGTGAATGGAGCTAGCGGAGGATGCATCCAAGGTTTTTCTTATAAATCTCCGAAAGTAAATAGGTTGTTCTCCAACTTTAAATATTTTTCAACTTTGGTTACTGAAATTTTAAATATTTATTTTGATTCTTGAATTTTTAAGTTTATTTTATTTTGATATCTTAAAATTTTAAAATATCTATTTTAAGTCTTTTAACCTTTAAAAAAAAAATCAAATTTTGGTCATTTTTTTCCTAACAAATGGAAAGGAAAATCTCGAGTATATGACATAGGGAGGTAGTATTGGTAACTCCCATGAAAAGTTTCAATAGTATGTTAGTATGAATCGTACTCCTATACTTTTGGAAAAAATTTCTAGTTCTAAAAATTTTCAATACTACTCCTATTTTATTACTTGCCACATCAACATTTTTTTGAAAATTATGTGGGATTTACCAAAAATTATGTTAGGTCCACCAATATAAGAAAAAACTATTTTGTAAACCTAAAAACATAGTGTGAATAAAGGGGTAAACGTAATGCTAGAAATATTTCCTATACTTTCATCAATGTTAAACAATGATGTGAGATCCAATTGTACTAAAGACCTATTATATTTATGAAGAAAAATTCATAGTATAGGATTCCTAAAAAACTTTTCTTTCATTGATTGTCAATCACGACATTATTTAAGAATGACGTGAGATCAACAACATAATAGAAAAGAAATTTTACTATAGTATCAAATACTTTTCGATATTGGTATTCAACTAAAAAAAACTTTTCTATATTGAGGTTACATAAGTTTTCTAAGGTGAGTATTACTGAGGGACAAATATTAAGGGTCTGTTTGGGGCATACCTTATAATAATATGTGTTATTATAAACTGTAGAATAGTTTGCATCTCAAACACATATTATTATAATCTCAGACTATATTACTCTGCATTTTAAATAATATTATATGATTCTACAAATTATAATAACCCATCGATTATTATAACTCACTCAACGTCTTAGACCGTCCCTAAGTGATAATAATTGACGTGTACTGTGGATGAAATAAAAAAACAGAAATGTGATTTAAGAGGGGAAAAAAAACTGTTGCATGCGTTTGGTACAAAGCAATGAAGTGGGAGAGAGTGGAATAAAAACATTAAATGAAAAGGTACCTGAAAATGGGAGTATGTTGGACCTGCCTTGGCCCGGCGCCGGAGTAACTCTGCAACTGTACCTCATAAAGCTCACCCGGGCTGGCCGGAAGGTCGAGCTTCCGGTTTCGAAATGCTTCGACTGGCACTCGTATCAAGTCCCTGGCCGGACTCTGAGATTTTCTAACCTTATGCCTGTAAATGGGAGTTCCCAAATAGAAGATGAACAAAGAAAACACAAGGCCAACCGTGGGAATCCCATAGCCAAGGCCCCAGCCGACGCTATCTTGGATGTAGACGAGGCCAGGATTCGCAACGAGAGCGCCCATGAATGAGCCGAACATCCACCAGTTGAAAAATGAGACTTTCATCTGCTTCTCGGTCGGATTGAAGTCGTCGAACTGGTCGGCGCCGAAGGTTGAGATGTTCGGTTTCGTGCCTCCGGATCCGAGGACGATTGTGTAGAGAGATATGTAGAAGAAGGTTATTTGTGAGGGTGTGGCTTTGCTGCAAACGCCATTGTTGCACGTTGGTCTTAAGGCCTTGACTGACACTGCCATCGTTAGCAACACCATTCCCTGTTCCCCAAGGAAGAAAGAAAATACTCCATAAATGCCTTACCTTCATTTTTGTGAATAATCGTCTTGTTTATGATCATTATGCCAATAAATACTATCTCCACCTATAAATTCTTATTTTTTTTATCAATTATTGTAGAGAAATTATGAGGAAAAAAAAAATACAATTTTTAAAAACAAAAAACCAAAAGATGATCAAATGGGTCCTTTAATTTTCTTTCTTTCTTTACTATTTCACTTGGATTAGTTAAGAGAACCCTTAGAAATTATAATCATAAGTATATATGTTGATATCAAAATTTTTCATACCTAGATTACTAGGCTAAATTTTATATTTATTGGGCCAGATTACTATATGAAAAATATAAGAGAAAAATATAAGAGAGGGAAAGAATGATGTGCTATATTTCAAGAACACTCAAAATGATAGAATAAGGAGGAAAACCAAAATTTACAAAAAGAGATCCTAGTGATTTGTGGTCTTTCTCAACCATGTGACTAACTAGGACAAAATATGAGAACATTAATGGACGAAAAAGACTCGAGTGGTTGAGTTGTACAAACCAGAGCTTGAAATAGGGACTTGAGGGGGGCTGATGACATATTTACCAACCAGAAAGCTTTTTTGTTATTTGATCTGATTTTTTCTCTATACATATTATTAAAGGTAAAAAAATTGGGGGGCTCGAGCTCTCGTGAGCCCATGATAAATCCGCCCGGACAATTAGAAGGTTAGAAAACCATAAGTCTAGATATGACTCTATTGATCCTAGGTTCTCCCTCAAATCAACAAATCATTTCAAATCATTAGTATAGAGGACGAGAATCAACAGACTAGTATCTACTGAAAGGGTAGTATTGTGCAAGGATCCAGGTACAAGTTTCTACTTAGTGAGAGGACAAATTATTGAATAATACTAATAATGGATAGATAGATGTAGATTGAATGATTTTCATATCTTCTAATAATTAGAGGGATGGGAGAGAGAGAGATTACCATGACATAGATGAGAGCTGAGAAGGTGAAAGTCCAAAAGCGGCCAAGGAAAGAATCAGCTATGTAAGCGCCAAGGACGGGACTAAGCCAGACAGCTCCTGACCAGTTATTGACATTTCTGACCGACGAGAGTGTGTCTTCATGAAGTTGAGTTGTCAAATAAATCACCAAATTCGAAGATATACCATAAAATGCCATCCTTTCAAACGCTTCATATCCTTAAAAAGTACCATACCAAAATTATACAACAATAAATCTCAAGAGAAACTCCCCCCAACAAAAAACAAGTTCCTAAGTTTCGAAAACAAAAAAATCAAAGTTCTTTGCTTCAACATCGACCAGAAAAGAGAAAGATATACCATCTCGCCGGCCTGAAGCAAATAATGTCCTTGTAGAAATATGAAGAGATCCGTTACGTACCAATAATAAAAGCACAGGCTTTCCACTTCCCAGTCTTGGAAGCAAGAACAGGCTGGCCACGAAGATCCACAGTCCCATCTTGTGTGAGCTCTTTATTGGTCTCCATTATGTGTAATTGGAGTTAGAATCTTGCAGACCCCTTTGAATAATGGCTAAATTAAAACTGACTTTTATTTGAGCACAACAGTCCATAGAAGCAGTGATCGATGGAGACTTCAGATGAACCTGCTATCGCAATTGTCTCAGGTGTTTTAATTTAGATTAGTTTAGTTAAATGGAACTACGTCCAAGATGGATTATTTTGACCAATTTTTTCGCATTTGTTTTTCATAAGATATAACTATCTTAACCAAATTAGTGGCTAAATTCAAGGGAGAGGGAGTGAGAGAGAGACCAAATTTCAGTAAAATTTTGGTCATATTGATTTTGATTTCATTTGTTTGAAAAGTATGGGGTTTGGATCATTTTGAGGACTCGTGAATTGGATTTAAGAAATTTAAGATACGTTTGATTGGTGAATTACTTACGGTAATATTATAAATTTGTTAATTAATCTCTCCATTTAAGTTAAACTTAGATTTATGCTTCATATATTACATCGAGGTCAAATCAAATATAGATTACAAATTAAGGTTTTGTTAGGGGCAAAATCAGACCTAGAATCAGGGGCGGACCCAAATACTAACTTTGGGGCCAAATAACTTATGTTAATAAATATTATAAAAAATTATCTCCAAACCATTTGAACACACTTGACCGAAAAAAAGTTATTGGTGATAAGAATATTAGATGCACTCCGAAAACTTCCTAACTAAGTTCGAATAATTTTAATATCTTATCAAACAGAAAAAAAGGTCGAGAATATAATATTATAGTTTCTTGTGTTAGGAATGCTGGGATAGAAATTGAGAATATTACTACTATGACAAGCTAGACTTCTGCTTGATAATGTATATTGTATAATAATAATAGTATATATTATTATTTTTGAAAAATAGTATATACTACATGTTATTAAATTAAAAGAATTTGGGGTCCTTGGTCCCTCTAGTCCCCATATATGTCCGCCCATGTAACGACCCTAAAATTTAGAGACGAATCTACGTTAGGGAAGTTACTCCGCTACACCGTTCACGCCGAAATTTCGGCAGCATAACGACGTAGCAAGGAGAAAACCAAAATTTTCCTGGAACCTAATAAGCAGAAGAAACACTTCAAAGAAACAAGAATGCCCAACCCCCACCAAACTTCATCGCATAAAATGGGTTGGGATACAATCAGAGTTCCAAAGCACGATCTCTTAGATAAAAATCATACACGAGCGGAAAGGAAACTCAATAACCAAGGAATACAAGTGAAAAACAAAGTGTCGCGCGACTAGACATATAAAATAGAAGCTAAAACAGGACAATGACAAATGAAAACTCGAAGCGCAAAGGAAACAAGAAGGAAACAAGGTCCCACAACCTCAACAGGTCGTCGTCATCGTCCTCCGCCTCAGGCTTTCTTACCTGCAACCAAAAACAACAAAGTAGACGGGTGAGTATAAAAAAAAATACTCAGTAAGCAGCCCACTTACGTCCAAACCTATCTCAGCAAGACAACTAGAACCATCTCCCAATCTCGCTCAATCCCTAAACCCGTCTCTCCCTTAACTCTCTTCACCCTGGGCCCCTGTGGTGACTACTCGAACTCCACCTTCGGTCCTAGAACTTTGGTTGACGATGCAATGAGAGAAAGCAACCCTCACGCCACTACACGCCGGAATAGAGAAGAGCAGGTACGTATCCCACACGCCCTATAGGGAATCGCCCCTAAGCCAGCACGGGATCATGGAAAGCAACCACTCCCGATCTCAACGAGGACACACCCCAGGCTCTCATAACACACTAGCATGGTACCGTGCGGTGCGTAACCAACACGCCCATTGGAGAATCGCCCCTAAGCTAGTTCGGGATCATGGAAAGCAACCACTCCCGATCACAACGGGGACACACCCCAGCCTAACGAGCCTATCATATATCGTCAACCTAGAGGTTCTGACCTGCTCAGGGTTTAGGAAGTGTTGGGTTTTGCGCTTCATAAGGTTATTTAGGATTCTAACAAGACGTTCATAAAGTTCCCGACCCATTCTCAAGGGTCCCAAATTCAACCAGGTTTTTCACTTTTAGCCAACACCTCAAAGTACCCAAACTCCACTTTCAGACCACACTTAGCTAGACGTCCGACTTAGCCTTACCCCAAGCCCACGCAAAATGCTCAGCTCCTAGCTTCACGTCGGTAAACGCCTCCCTAACTAGCATTCTGACATAGCCCAGACCCGTCCTGCAAGACGCTCGTAAGCTATGTCTCACTCCGAGTCTGTTACCACACTCATAATGACTCACCTCGAAGCATTCTCGTCTTTGGTCTGTTGCCATGACTACCATGGCTCACCACAAGACATCACTGTCCCTGGTCTATCGCCACATGCACTGTGACTCACCACGAGGCATCATCAATGCACATATTCCATGCTAGTTTCTCGCCACGCAAAGTTATGGGATAACGTCACCTAATAAGGAGTAAGGTAGGGACTACTAGCTCGGCGGTTCCATGATACAAATCTCTTGACTTGGTTCTAAAACCATAATCGAAGATACATACTAACAACCATGCGAGCAATACGAGCTGCATATCGATTATGATTCTCAACCACACGAGCGCGAACTCAATCCCGGTCGGAACCAACCCCTTTAACATACACCACAACACAAGGTTTCAAACCATAAGCTATGCAAGCAAACCCTCTTACTTAAGAGCTCGCTTACGGGATCAAGTTGGCTACAAATACCGATTCGAGGATCCAAGAAAGAACCACTTCCTTCAAAAGTCAAACACGAGCCTGTCTAAAACATTTCCAAGGAAATGGTTGGTCACCAGCGTGGCCTAGGGCTCACCTTTAACACCTACCAAGTTAGTAAAAACAATCCAACAACTTAAACACGAACCGAAGCTTAAGGCACTGCACCCAACGATCACATTTGCCCCAAACCACAGTAACGAAAACATTAGTTCTCAACCTCGAACCCTCTTCATGAACAGTCTCACACTTAGGCGACCTTAAGCCCGACACAGTAATCCTCTTATGGGTTTGATCAACTACACTTTGTCGCTCTTGCCCATCTAAGGATTACTCGTGACTCACAAGTTCCAACTACAACCCTGAGGTGCAACCCGAGCGTAGGACCACTTTTCAACTACATCAGTCTCAGACCCACAATATTCGTTCTCAACTCATCACGACCACAGGCTTTAAGTCTCACTCTCAACTTGAAGCCTTAAGCACCCATTCCCACATTAACTACTTTCTTAGTCCAATAGCAGTACAGGCAACACTAGCACAAGCCCAAACTAAAACATATGCATCACAATACAGTTTCGCACATTAAACACAATTCACGGATTACAACAGTCAAACAAATCACATAATAACTTTTAGGGGCTTTAATCCAAATGACTACTTACTTGGATGCTGGAGGTTCGATAGCTCGGTCTCGAGCTCCACACACTTCCTTAACGCGTGCGAGTCTCTAATTAACCAACAAATAATTAAAAACACGCTCCCAACATCCAACACCGAACTAGTTTGACTAAAATAACCAAAGTAATGCACGGAGACTTAAAAGGAAACGAGAAAACCAAGTCGACCAATTATACCTATCCCGCGGTGGCGGCGGCGGCGGAATCCGGCGAGCGGCGACGAGTTTTCCCGCGAGTGGCGGCGCGTGAGGCATAGATCCGGGATGTCCATGACCCGATCTATTCAAAACCAACAACCATTTTAAGAGAACCGGACTAAAAGCTAGTGAACCGCTTGAACCAAAACTAAATGGTTTTGAGGAAAAACTCACCGGCGAGCGCACCCTCCTAACGGCGGCGGCTGGGCGACGAGAGGGCGAGCAGCGGCATGGCGTGCGAGCTGGGCGATCGACGACGGGACGTGCGCGAGAGGCGCGGGCGACAGGTGAGTCGCCCGGCGTGGGCGCTGAGAGCTAGGTGGCGGGGCGTCGCGGTGAGCCGGGCACGCTGGGGACCATGCGCGGCGCCGGACGGACGTGGGCGGCGGGCGTGGTGCGGCGTGAGCGAGGAGCTGGTGTGCGCGCACGAGGGTGAAATTTGACTACCAGGGCCGGGGAAGAAAGAAGGAGAAGAAGAAGGAGAAAGAAAGAAAGATAAAATAATAAAAAAAATCGTTTTTTTTTTTTTACCGGACGTTACAGCCCATGCCTAAAATATACCGAGTTTGTGAGATCAACCCAAGGAAAACTTAAAAAAAAAAGTTGACCTATTTCGACCATTTTTTATTGAAGGTTCTAAAATACCTTAAAAAAATATATACATTTATTGAAGGTATTTAAAAAAATCTTTGAAAAATATTCACTTTTTATCAAACGTTATTAAAAATCTTTGAAAAAGATATGTGTTTATGAAAGGATTTTAAAACACCATTGAAAAATCTTTGAAAAATATCTACTTTTTTAACAAAGGTTTTTAAAAACCTTTGAAAAAGATATTATATTTATCAAAATTAAGAACTTTTGAAAATAATATGATTTTTTATCGAATGTATTTAAAAAGCATTTGAAAAATATTAACTAAAGTTATTCAAAATTTTTGAAAAAGATATTATATTTATCAAATGACATTAAAATCTTTTGAAAATTATATTATCCTTAATCGAAGGTATTTAGAAAGCTTTTGAAAAATATAAAAAACCATTGAAGAAGAGATTATATTTATCAAAGGTAACTAAAATATTTGAAAATTATATTATTTTTTAACTAAAATATTTGAAAATTATATTATTTTTTATCTAAGGTATTTAAAAAAAGTTTGATAAATATATATTTTTTATAGAAGGTTCTTAAAAATAGTATTATGTTTATCAAATAACATTAAAATCATTTGAAAAATATATTATTTTTTATGGTTTTTAAGAAGTCTGTGAATAATATCTACAATTTATCAAAAGTAAAATCTTTGAAAAAGAGATTATATTTATCAAAGTTCACTAAAATCCAATGAAAATTATATATACTTTTTATCGAAGGTTCTTAAACACACTCTAATGTATTAGATTTAACCGTTTAAAAAATAATTAAAAATCTTTGAAAAATATTCAATATTATATTTAATTATATTCGAAAAAAAAAAACCCCAACGCCCTAATTTTATCTTCGTCCCTTCTCTGATTTCTCGGTCTTTTCCTTTCAAAATTTCCGTCAATATTTTCTTGTCTTCTTCAATTTCAATGTAACCTCCTGATTTTGTTTGGGTTGATTGTTGTGATACCTTAATCGTTTTCTATTTATGTTTTCCCTATTTGATTTCCTACGCTTTTGTTCTGTGATGTTGTCGAGTGTGACAATTTATCTTTGTGACAAATTTTACAGAATAGGAGTAATTATCTTGTGTTTCAAGTCATAATTTAGATTGCAATTTCAATTCTGATACTGATGAATAGATTTTAAAAAATAATAATCATATTCTCTAATGACGATCTTGGTGTTGTTCACTAACGTATTAATCTCGTGCTTCACTCTTACACTAAACATGAGAAATTTGCATGGAATACTCTTTTTCACGCGCATTGATGTGATTTAACTCATCTAAAATTAATGACATATGACCCTTACTATACTGTGCATTCCCTCCAAATTACATCATACTTTGGCTCTAGCTCTCTCGCTCTCGTTCAAGACTCGTTTTTACTCAAGTTTCGCTCTCGCTCTTGATAGTAATGAGGCTGTCGAAATTCTGGAGAAAAGAAAAAACAAGAAAAATCGCACTATAGTTCTCTCTCACTCTCGTTGTCTCGCTCTCGCACTATTTCTGCTACTCTAAGCTCTTCTCTGATTTTTTTCTGTACTTTTTTTCTCTATATTTTCGACTACTCATTTGAGTGAGAGCGAGAGCGAGACAACGAGAGCGAGATTATTGTTTCCGCGTACGAGAGTGTGAACAAGAAAGATCGCTTCATATTACCCTTATGAGTAATTTTGTGCGCATTGCCACGTCAAAATAGGTAATATTTCATTATTTTCAGAATGCAGGTCGTCAGTCATTAAAGTGTGTGAAAATAGGTTATCTGTACGAAAATCCCACTAAACATGCTGAACTTGACATCTATTTTGTTCGTGACTTGATTCTTTAGAAATATTACAAGTTCAACAATTTTCTAACTTTGCTCAACTTGTTGACATTCTTACTAAATCACTTTCTGTTGTCACTATTAGTGATGTTTGGGAATGATTTTAGAAATATTGATTTTAGTGTAATTGATTTGTCTATAATTGATTTATTAAAAGTGATTATCATATAATCATTTTCATGTTTGGTTTTATACTTTTAATAGTGATTTTAGTTTTGAAAAAAATCACTTTTTTATGAAAATTTATGAATTTTGATAAAAGATTATTACGGTTTTTACTCATCATTAAAAGTATACTATTTTAAAAAATGAATAATAACCATCTTAAATTACAATTACTTGACAAAAATCACTTGGGAATCACTTCCCAATTGATTAAAAATCACTTCAAATGATTTTGGATTTTTCCAAAATCACTTGCTTAATATTGCCAAACATCACACTTTGGGTAGCAAAGTGATTTTAGACATGTCAAAAGTGATTTTGGTCAATCCAAAATCACTCCCAAAAACATGCCCTTAAATAACGTTTAGGAGTGATTTTGGAGTGACCAAAGTCACTTTTGACATGTCTAAAATCACTTTCCTACCAAAAGTGTGATGTTTTACAATATTAAGTAACTGATGTTGGAAGAATCCAAAATCACTTGAAGTGATTCCCGGTCAATCACTTGGGAGGTGATTCCCATGTGATTTTTGTCATGTGATTGTGATTTAAAATGACTATAATTTCATTTTCGGAAAAAGTCTACTTTTGGTGACGAGTAAAAACCGTCATCATTTGTAAAAATTCATAAATTTCCATCAAAAAGTGAATTTTGTCAAAATCGTCACCATTGAATTCATCCGTCATTGTTTACAAAATGACAATATTTCTCTCTCTAAAGTTTTTATAATGTGTATCTCTTATTTGATTATTTTTTTTTATTCATTTTTCTCACTTTTTTTTTCTCTCCAGTGGTTTTAACTCACTTTGATTTTTTTTTTATTTCTAATTTTTTTCATTCCTCCCTATAATTTTCATATCTTTTAAAAATTCTCTCTAATTTTTTTTTTATCTCTTGCTCTAATTTTTTGTTCTTGTACTTTTTTTCCCTAATTCTTAATTTTTTCCTTCTCATTATAGTTTTTCTTCCCAATACTTTTATCATCTTATCCATTTTTTTTTGTTTATCTCTCTATTTTTGAATTTCACTCTCTTTTTAAAATTCTCTCTCCTAATCTTTTGTCTCTTCCTCTCAAATTTTTATTCCTCCATATCTCTAACTTTTTTCTCTCTCTTTGAAAAATCTCTCTAGCTTTACATTTTTCTCTCTCTTGACTTTTAGTTCTCTATTTAACTTTTGTCTACCACCTTCTTTTTTTTAAACCTCTAGTGCAATACTTTTTTTTAGTAACTTGGGGGTACTCAAACACTAATAATTTTTTTAAAAATACTTTTAATTAAATTTAAATCATTTTTACAAGGGTTGAATCAAATATTAAAATGATTTACAACTAAATACATTTTAAAAGTTAATTATAATTAAATCACTTAGGTTAAAACACTTATTTTAAAGTCACTCTCAAACATCTTAATTGTATGAAGACCACTATTAAAAGTGTAAAGCCAAACATGAAAATGATTATACGAAAATCATTTTTAATAAATCAATTATAAACAAATCAATTGTACTAAAATCAATATTTATAAAATCATTCCCAAACCTGCACTAAAATGTTTTTGGTGAATTGATTTTGTTTTTTTAGATTGTTATTTCAACTTTACTGTTTTGCATTAGTGGTGAAATGGGGGCATTAGAGAATGGACAGCAAGTTAATTTCAAACTAGAAGCAATCAATCGAGAGACATAATATCACTCTGTTTTTCTATATTTCAGACTCCACACTAGTGATTTTTCCAAAAGGTATAATCAATGCAATGAATGAAATGAATTAGTGTTGTGTGAGTGAATTAATGTATTTCTCAAATCTAATTAATTTCCAAATCAGACTACACTACAACAAATATTACATACAATTAGAAAAATGCTATCAACATTTTTGGAACGATAATATATTCTATGTTATTGAAAGGTCTCCGACCTTTCATAGCATTTTTCAACGCTAAAAAACCTATTTCCGATCATGTAATTTTAACGCTATGGAAATTCATAACGTTGGCAAAAATGTTATGACGTTATAGAAAAAATTATAAAAAAATTTATTCTTTATTGCATAATTTTAATGTTATGAAAGCTTTCATAGCATTAATAAAAAATGTTATGAGATCTTTAATAACATTTTTTTATATCAATGGATCAAAATGCTATACAAAACAAACATTTTTAATATTGCTATGATAGCTAATGATGATAATTGAGTGGGTTACTCTTAATAACATTTTTTAATAATTGTTTTGCTTAAATTTTGTACCATTTTCAAACTGTACGTAATAGTTTAAGATTGATAATAACTATCCAACCATATCAAATATCATTTAATAATGTCATATCAAACGAGATGGTTAAAACCACTTTAATTTTGTAATAATTTAATTACATATAATAAAATTGAAATTAAAATTTAGACAATTAATCAGTAATAAAAAATAATTAACATTAATTGTCGAAGAGTTTGGATACATTAATATAGTTCTTTAATCACTACAACACTAGATAGACATAAATAACCACTTTTTTGGGGGATAATCATTCTACATTAACGAAAAAAAAGCAACCTCTTTACTTTCTACAGGTTACATCGAAAGTCTTCGCACTTAGCTCTCTATATATGACGAGTCTTTTGTCCTTGGATACTGCCAAAAAAAAAAAAACATAATTTTACCATCAAATTCACCTTAAACTCATTAATAAAAATATGGGAAAACCCCCTATATCTAACTTTCATTTGCAAAGAAAACACTCCAAATCATAACCACGTACAATGCAATAGGACAACGAAATATAAAACTTCCAGCTTCAATTCTTTCCAAGCAACCCTAGATTTCATAAATAAATGAAAAATTGTATTAAGTTGGTTAATTAATACTTTGATAGAATGTAATCGAGGCAAAAATATAGTCCATAAAGACCACTATGATAACTCCCAACTAAATAAATAAATAAAACCAAACTAACAACAAAGAACTAAAAGAACATTCAAAATAAATTAAGCTTGTCTAAATAGTAATCCTTCACAACAATATTTACCAAGGTTTCTAGAATTTTCTCGATCGTACCCATCAACAACCATATACTCTTTCAATAACTCTAATAAAACCATGCATATATATGTATCACGGTACACGCTGTTATGGCCAAAAATAGGATCCGGTCCAATAGCACCTACAATCCTGAGAGAGGCGGATGAATAGTCGACCGGTTGGAATCGGAGAGCTGAAGTCGGCCCCGGTCGAAGGAGAACTGACCCCAAGGGGTCGGTTCCGGCCGGTCAAGGACCGGGAGGCCGGCCCCAAGGGGTCAGCCTCGGTCGAGGGGTCGACTCCGGCCGGTCAAGAACCGGGAGGCCGACCCCGAGGGGTCAGCCCCAATCGTAGAGGGACCGACCTCTTGGGGTCAGCCCAGCTCGAGGAGCCGACCCCACTCCGACCGGTTCAAGACCGGGAGGCCGACCCCGAGGGATCGACCCTGGTCGTAGAAGGGCCGACCCCATGGGATCGGATCCGAGCGAGAAGGAGCCGACCCCACGAGGTCGGCTCCGACCGGTTCAAGACTGGGAGGCCGACCTCGAGGGGTCGGCCCGGCTCGAGGACCCGACCCACCCGGGTCGGGAAGCAGGCCCTTAGAGATCGAGCTGATCGTTTCTGTCTGTAAAGGGACAATTTCGAATCTGGGTCGGTGAACTACAAATAGCGCATCTTCCTCGTTCTCAAGGAACGACGTGAATCCTTCATATGCCATGTGCGTTGATATGATGGAGAAGAGAAGAAGTAAGGACGTTGTGAAACGGTTCCCTTCTCGTAACCGCTGTCATTAGGCACGCGCAATTATGTAGAGTTAGTGGATAATCAAGCCTTGGAAGACCATTACAATAGCAGGGTTATATTACCTCGCTGGTGGTGCCAAGAAAGGTAAGCAATCATTTGGCCTGTGTTCTACCTTGAGATTTACTTCTGTGCGAAATTATCCTCTCTAACTTGAGCGTCGGAGTGCGTGTGACAGAGCACCACACCGGTGTTAGTTTTCTTTCTTGCAGGAGATCGTTGTCCCCAACGATAAAAATTCACCGTTGATCCGTCTAATCAAATTCCGGTATCAACAGTTGGCGCCGTCTGTGGGGACATTTTTTCTTGCAAAGTCTCACGTGTTTTGAAACCCTAACACCGTTTACTATGAGTAACCACTTGAATCAAGTCAACCCGATGAATGATGGAGAGGAGTCGGATAATGACTGTTGCGTGATATTTATGATATTGCAATACCGCAGTGTACGGGTCAAGTTTTAGTATAGTGATTTATGAGTCCAAGTATCGTCCTCGGGAATGGGTTTCTAGATTAATTAAGTATTAAGATACTAATTCTCAAATTTAGCTAAAGCAACAAAACATGGATAGGTGTTTGACGAATAAGACAACCAAACAAACAAACATGTGGAGACACGAATTGATAGAATTAAAGGAAGTGATTTTACAAGTTAATAACCTAACTACACATGCATTGAACCAATGGGATGAATTTATAAACAAGAAGTAAATTACTCAAGAAAACCTCTCGGTTCTTAGTGAGCCTCACACATGCAATAGAATTCATAGTCTCCATACGAACCTACAACATGCATGGCATTAAGTAACTTCTTTATCTGTTTCCCTTAGAATTCTAGGTCACTCTCGTGCCAGACTACTAAGGGTTAGACAATTTTGCTCTAATTCAAGTTTTATCTCTCGAGTCCACTTGAATCAACGAATTAAGGAGTGCAGAGCGAATGGCCAAAAATAAGAACAAAACATGCTTCAATATATTGTAATAAACTCATAACAAATAAATCAAATCCTACTACAATGTTTAGCTACTCTAAATCACATGAAAAACAAACTAAACAAGTAGAAAACGTCTTAGAACACTATTACAAATTGAAAGAAAGAGAAATAAACTTAGGTGTCGATGTCGGTCCTTCGTCTCCGAGCTCCCGTCTTCGATCTCGAAGCTCCACGAATACTTTGGCTCCCAAAATCACTCTTTTCTCTCTTCTTACAAGGTGTGTTTCGAAATTAGGGCAAAACTCTACCAAATTGTGCTCCCTTTTGCAAGAATCATAAGGTTGTATTTATAGGCATCAATGGAGCGTTGCAGTAACGCTAGGACAAAGCGTTAACGCTGCACCCTAGGCGACTGGCAATTAAGGAAATAATCGATGGTGTTGCCGCTACCCTAACGCGCGCGCTCCTTGTCGAAATGGCGTTGCGACGCTGCAAGGCAGCGTTGCAACGCCCTATGTGCGGCTTCTCACGCGTGGCTTCTTATCGAGATAGCGTTGCAACGCTATCGCCTGGAGTCTTCAAAGCCTTTAAACAGCAAGCATGGCGTTGCAACGCCATCAACTCGGGTCATCATGCTTGGATTGGTTCTTTTTCTTCCAATTGATGTTATCTTTAGCTCCAAATAGCCCCGTTTTGATCCCGAGTGATTCAAATTGTCTCCAATAACTCCGTTTAAGCTCTTAACCTGAAATTGAGTGATTTAAACACATAAAAGCTATGAAATCATTACAAAACTAACAATAATTAAGCTTAAGGATAACACATTTTGTGTGCTATCAATGACCGACATCCTCGCCGGATACCGGCTAGGACGCAGAATGCCCAACCTGAGGAGGTTAACTAGCGTGTTGCACCAGCAGAGGCGGATCAGTACGCGACGCTGGAGCAGCGGGTCCGGGGCCTAGACGAAAACATCGCAAGAATTCTGGAGATACTGAATCGTCCAAACCCAATTGTGGAGGCTCTAAAAGATGGACCGGAGCAGAATCTCAACGATGTCCGGCGCGGAGAACAGGCTAATGCTCCGGCACCACGTAAGTCCTTGCCTTTAGTCCGAGACCAGGCCAAAAGTAAGGGCCCGGTGGAGGAGGGGCAGGGAGAGTCTCGGGTCCCACTTCGTAAGTCTGATGACAAGCTATGATTGGGAGGCAACGAAAAGTGATCCCATCATTCGAAGCAGCAAAGGGCCGCATCCCGAGTGGGAGAATCCCAAGTTAGGACTCAGGTGATCCACGGGAACCGAGGATACAGCAACCACCATGCGTCTGAAGTCAAGCGACAGTAGGACCGAAGGGACGACCGATCAAGGAGACCTAGCACGGGGTCAGATCTTAGAGAATTGATCAACCAGAAGCGAAAAGAATTGGAGGTCGAAAGTCAACCTTGGGCATCAGAACTACGGAGGATCCAGAATGAGCTCGGAGATATGAAGAAGGCTTAAGACCCCGGCGGATTGGACTTGGAGAATCTTGTTGACCAGGTAGACCCTCCTTTTACTGACGAAATAATGCAGGAGGAAGTCCCCCCCGAAGTTTAAACTACCGACGATCAAAGCCTACGATGGATAGAAAGATCCAGTGGAGCACCTTGACACATTTCGATCATGAATGGAACTCCATGGAGACCGAGATGCGATCAAGTGTAGGGCGTTCTCATTTACGTTGACGGGACCAATTCGAAAGTGGTTCAGACAGCTAAAGAGGAAGTCGATCGCTTCCTTCCGAGAGCTGGCTCGAGCATTTGTGACCCAATTCCTCGGAGGAAGGGATCAGCGACGCCCCGCGACACACCTCTTGACCATTAAGCAGGGCAAACGAAACGTTGAGGGAGTATGTATCTCGTTTCAACAGCGAAGCCCTGCAGATTGAAGGGTATACCGATGGGGCAGCCCTAACGACTATCGTAGCCGGTTTGTGAGACGAGAGGTTCTTGTGGTCACTGGGTAAGAAGGCTCCTACGAGTTATGTTGAGTTACTAACCAGGGCTAAAAAATACATGAGTGCAGGGGAATTGCTTCACTCGAGACGTGCGCCAGACGACAAGCAGGGCAGGAACCGCGAGAAAAATAAGGGTCGATCGGAAGAAGACCGAAGCGACTCTCGTAAGCGAAAACACGAAGAGCGGTCCGACGTCAGCGAAAACCCTGTGAGGAAAGGTTTACCACCAAGCAGATTTGAGCGGTACACCCCGACAAGTGTACCTATCGAGCAGATCCTGATGGAGGTACGCGACAAGAATATTCTTAAATGGCCAGCTAAGTTGAAGGCAGGGTCCCATAGGAGGAATAAGGACAAATACTGTCTATTCCACCGCGACCATGGGCATTCAACTTCAGATTGCTACGACCTGAAGGAGGCCATAGAAGCCCTGATCCAGGCTGGACAGCTGAAAGAATACGTCAGCGAAAGTAGACGACGGGAGGCCAGGTCGGATCAACAAGAGCCAAGCAATAAGGGAGGAGAGTCGCCCCCTCCCCGAGAAATTCGGACTATTCTTAGGGGATCAGCCGGAGGTGACTCGAATAGAAAGAGGAAGGCGAAGGCGAAGGCCGCCCGATCCCCGCCGACTGACTGAGAGGTTTGTTCGACTTCTTTATCTAACGAAGTTGTTAGTTTTTCAGAAGGAGAAGCGGTCAAGTTGCACCAACCTCATAACGACGCATTGATGATTTCTCTACTGGTTGCCAACATCAAAGTCCGTCGCATCCTGGTCGACGGAGGAAGTTCTGCTGACGTGTTATCCTTAAGCGCCTATGATGCCATGAAGTTAGGACGAGATCGACTCAAAGTTAGCATATCTCCCCTAGTGCAGTTCGGGGGAAGTAAGGTGTATCCCGAGGGGAGCATTGAACTACCGGTGACGTTTGGCGGCGGATCGACGTGTGTAACGACTATGGTCGAGTTCCTGGTGGTAAATCACGACTCAGCCTATAATGCCATCCTGGGACGTCCCACCATACACGCTATGAAGGCGGTAGCTTCGACTTACCATCAGATGCTGAAATTCCCAACTCCCAGCGGAGTTGGGGTGGTATACGGAGAACAACAAATGTCTCGAGAATGTTACCACAATGCAAAGAGAGAAACAAATGGGAAAGTGAAGAGGTGGCAACTATAGAGGGGCATCCAGAAATGTTTAGCGGTGTAGGAGAGGCCGAGATGGACATTGACATTCCGGCACCGGCATCGACTGAACCAGAAGCCGCAGAAGATGACACGAAGGAACTTCCCACGCTCGAGCGAGGGGAACCCGCCGAAGCGCTGGAATCTGTACAACTGCTATCCCAAGAGCAATGTGTGAACATTGGAACCAAGCTATCGCCTGACCAGAGAGCGAACCTTATCGAGTTCCTCCAAAGGAATGTCGACGTATTCGCGTGGAAGACATGTGATATGCCAGGTATAGATCCAAAGGTAATCACACATCAACTAAATATTGACAGGGATTACAAGCCTGTCCGACAGAAACGGCGAGCCTTCAACCACGCTCGAAATGAGATTGTAGCCGAGCAAGTCAAGGATCTCTTGGAGACCAAGTTCATCCGGGAGGTTAATTATCCCCAGTGGCTCTCCAACGTGGTACTTGTGAAAAAGGCTAACGGGAAGTGGCGGATGTGCGTAGATTTCACCGACCTGAACAAGGCATGTCTGAAAGACAGCTTCCTGCTACCTAGGATCGACCAGCTGGTGGATGCGACAACAGGTCACGAAATGCTCAGTTTCATGGACGCGTACTCCGGGTATAATCAAATACGGATGTACACTCTAGACCAGGAGAAGACATCCTTCATTACTAGCAGAGAATTGTATTGCTACAATGTCATGCCCTTCGGGTTAAAAAACGCGGGGGCAACATATCAACGACTAGTTAACAAGATGTTTTCTCATCTTATTGGCAGAAGCATGGAGGTCTACGTCGATGACATGCTCGTAAAGAGCAGACATGCTAATCTACACCAGATCGACCTGGCGGATGTCTTCGCAACATTACGGAAATACCAGATGAAGTTGAATCCCACCAAGTGCACTTTCGGGGTAACCTCTGGTAAGTTCTTGGGGTTCATGGTCAACCAAAGAGGAATCGAGGCGAATCTCGACAAAATCCGAGCGATATTGGAGATGGAGTCCCCAAAAACTATGAAGTAGCTGCAGAGTCAGAATGGGAAGATCGCAGCGCTGAATCGCTTTGTAAGTAGAGCGATCGATAAATGTCTTCCGTTTTTTAAACTCTTGCGCAAGAAAGCTAATTTCGAGCGAACGGATGAATGCGAACAAGCATTCGTGTCACTAAAAAAATACTTCGATTCAACTCCGTTATTGTCCAAACCAATGCCAGGGGAGGAGCTCATCTTTTACCTAGCCACCTCCGACACTGTTGTAAGTTCCGTCCTGATTAAGGAGGTAGACAGTCGACAGTCTCCTGTCTACTACACGAGCAAATCCATGATAGGGGCGGAGTCTAGATATCCGCAGGTAGAGAAGTTGGCTTTGGCCTTAGTAATTTCGGCACGGAGACTTCGCCCGTATTTTCAAGCTCATAAGATAGCAGTATTGACTAACTATCCATTGAGACAAGTTCTACAAAAGCCAGAAGCATCCGGACGACTGATGAAATGGGTGGTGGAACTCAGCGAGTACGATATTTCGTTTCGACCTCAGACCGCCATGAAAGGGCAAGCCGTAGTAGATTTTGTAGCTGAGATGACCCCGTCGCAAGAGATAAATTTAGTCCAACTCCAGAAGGACGTTGTTCTCCCTTGGCGATTGTACGTCGATGGATCCTCTAACGGTCGAGGATGCGGAGCAGGGTTGCTTATAGTATCTCCCGATGGGGAGAGGTTCGAGTATGCCTTAAGGCTCAAGTTTCGTGCGTCGAACAATGAGGCGGAGTACGAGGCACTGCTAGAAAGACTGAGAATCGCCAAACTTTTCGAGGTAAAAAATCTGATCATTCTTAGTGATTCTCAGCTTGTTGTAAACCAGGTAGCAGAAGCGTATCAAGCCAAGGAGCAACGCATGATCGCTTATTTGGCCAAAGTAAGACAATACTTGGGATCATTCTATACATACGAAATCAGGCAGATCCCAAGATCTGAGAATGCCAACGCAGACTCACTCGCAAGGTTGGCCACGGCGTACGACACTAATCTAAGGAGAACTGTCCCGGTTGAGATCTTGGATGCGCCGAGTGTCAAAGAAAGCGATGTCATGGAGTTAGGTGAGTCGTCACCCATTCAACGGACCTGGATGAGCCCATTGATCGAGTTCCTCAAGGACGGGAGAATCCCTCCTGGTGCACTTGAGGCGCGCCGGCTAAAATATAAGGCAGCGCGATATGTCCTACAAGATGGTAAGTTATGTCGGAGAAGCTACTCTATGCCGCTCCTCAGATGTCTCAAGCCTAACAAGGCAACGTATGTCTTACGAGAGATACACGAAGGAGTATGAGGTAATCATTCTGGTGCTCGGTCTCTTGCGCAGAAGGTGATGTGATAGGGTTACTACTAGCCCACGATGCACGACGACGCACGGACTTTCATTAAGTCGTGCGACCAGTGCCAACGATTTGCGGTAATACAGAGGCAACCTCCTGAAGTACTCACCAGTGTGATAAGTCCCTAGCCCTTTGCTCAGTGGGGGGTAGACCTCATTGGACCTCTTCCGCAACGTAAGGGGCAAACAAAGTTCGCAGTGGTCGCAGTAAACTACTTTACGAAATGGGCAGAGGCAGAGGCAGAGGCACTCACAACTATCATCGAGAAAAAGGTGACTAATTTCATATGGCGAAATATCATATACCGATTCGGCATACCTTACGCTTTAGTGATCGATAACGGGTGCCAATTTGACAATGAGGCGTTTCGAAAGTTTTGCTCTGAGTTGAATATCAAGCATTTCTTCTCTTCTCCAGCCCACCCGCAAGCCAACGGTCAAGTGGAAGCAGTGAATAAGATCCTTAAGAGAAACCTCAAGACCAAGTTGGAAGGGTTGAAGGGTTCATGGGTGGAAGAATTGCCTAACGTCCTATGGGCCTACAGAACGACGTCTCGAAATTCGACTGGGGAAACTCCTTTTTCCCTCTCGTTCGGAACCGAGGCTATTATTCCAGTGGAAATTGGACTCAAATCCCCCCGGGTAGAACATTTCGATCCCAGTATGAATCTCGATTCCCAGAGTCTGCATCTGGATCTATTGGAAGAATTGAGGGAAAAAGCCCGATTGCAGACAGAAGAGTACAAGTGTAGGGTCGCTCGGTACTACAACTCCCGTGTGAAGCGACGTAGCTTCAAAGAAGGTGACCTCGTACTCCGCCGTGTTATGTAAAACACCATAGATCCGACCTCTGGCGCTTTGGGTCCCAACTGGGAAGGCCCATACAAGATCACAAGGATAGTTCGTCCAGGAACTTATGAGATTGTCGACATGAGCGGGAAACGAATGCCACATCCGTGGAACGCTGAGCATCTAAAGATTTATTATCAGTAGCTCTGTATTTCTTTTCTTGGTTTTGTATTCGGATTTGTTTGTTATCATTAATGAAAATCTTTCTACTCAAGCAATTTGCTATGGATCAAACTGCGTGAGTGGGGGGTTAGTATGTTGCAATAAAAATAGAGTTCAAATAACGACGCAAATAGGAATCCAAGCAAAAAGAAACTCTACGGCTTGATTGAAAGTAAAGGGGCTACATTCTAAAAGAGCATTCTAAAATAAAACAAAGACGTAAATACATCAGAAAAGCGCCAATACGACAGGAGGATTCAAGTACGTCTAGGAATCAGGTAGGTTGTCCATAGAGATTTCATTGAGGAAATTCTCGTCTAGAACCACATCCTCTAAAGCGGAAACTTGATCCATAGACCCGGAGGATTGCCCAAGGTCGAACCCAGGAGGATGGCAGCGCTCCAGGAAAGACGACTTGAGCCAGCTCATGTCAGTCCAAGGACAACGTTCTTGAGCTGCTCGAATTGACCAACTCACACCACAAAGCATGGCCCTATTTGTGAAGCCGGCAAACTCCTCAGAACGTTTGAAAGCCGAAGTCAGGTAACTAACATCGTTGAGCTTGTCTTCAATCTCTTTTAGATGAGAACGGAGTAAGGATAACTCAGACCGAAGTGATGATAGCTCGCCTTCAGTGCGTAATTGATAGTCCTGATGTTTAGCTTGCAAAGATTGATGCTCGACCTGTAGGGATTCGAATCTCGCTTGCAACGATTGAAGAGACTGCGCTGCTTGGGCATGAAGGGATCGGGCTTGCTCCAGTTCAGCTCTAGAGACGCGACTTTGACGAAAGTGAACGAGTTCGTTCGACATACGCTGTGCAGCTATAGCTATGAGGACAAAGGCCTGCACACGGATAACGAGTCAACGAAAGGTAAAAAGAGGAATCAAGTATCAAGAGAAAGGGATTACCTCACGGGTACGATCAATTGCGACATTCATAGTAGCTTCAGGGCAGTGACAGACACCTAGGAGCTCGGAGGAGCCACTGTCAGAAAGTCCGCCCCATAAGGCGAAGGCTCGCTCCACTTCAGTGGTGGCATCGAAGGGAGAATCATAAGGCCCAGTATACACAAGCCGGAGAGCGCCCCTAGTATTAGCATTCCTGGGGGAATTAAATTGGTCAGGCCTACCCCTAAGGTTGGTGGGGGGTGGCACGGGATCAGGCAGACCCGTCTGGGATGAGGAACGGGCGGGAGATGACCGCCTGTAGAGGCCTAGTGGCACGACAATCGATATTTGCAATGTGGCTGGGCTGGGGAATAGCTTCGGCTGATGCGAGTTCTTGTTCAGCATCAGGTTCGACGTCATCTCTGGTAAAAAGGGAATATCGTAAGAAGATGTTGTAGAAAAGTATCATAGAAGAGGAGCTGACCTTCTGAATTGCCGGTTGAAGGATGAATAAGATTGTATGTCGAAAGAAGTTCGTTCGTGACTAGCTCAGGACCCCAACGTCGAGACTCGGCAATCCTCCAAGCGGAAGCTCGAAAGGCAAGCGCAGTAGGGGTCGACTCTGGCCTGACGTCAGCTGCCAAGGAAAAAGAAAGTCAGTTAGCATAGTGTCAAAGAACGAGAAAAATAAAACCTTAAAGTAGAGTCGTAAACGGCAGGGTAATGGTCTCGTTCGCGTATCAAGAGCGGACTCGCCTAACGTTCCGAAG
Organism: Trichosanthes cucumerina; assembly: GCA_036507285.1. Lineage (NCBI taxonomy): Eukaryota > Viridiplantae > Streptophyta > Magnoliopsida > Cucurbitales > Cucurbitaceae > Trichosanthes > Trichosanthes cucumerina. Next base: position 16,034,273 of record CM071838.1, read on the forward strand.
CTGGTTGGAACTTGGAGGGTAGACCCTGCCTCGTCGGGACACAGCCAAAGCCCGCCCACGAAAAACCATGGTTTCTTCCAGTCTTTGACTGGTTTGGGCTCCTTGACGATAACCCCAACGTAGGACGAGGGGCAGGTATAGTAGAAGGGCTTGGATCTGTCTTTTTGTTTGAAGATGTGAAGGGAAAGGAAGTCGATGGCCGACATGAGAGTTGAGTTTCCAGTCTGATACCAAAGGACACAACATCCCATGAGCGAGCACCAGGAGTTCGGTAGTATCTGAAAAGGTGCCAATTTTGTGAGAGTAAGGAAGTTCTGAACTATGGGAATGAGGGGTAACCTAACTCCACTAGCAAGCATGTCAGGGTAGAAAACAACCTCTTCTGGGGGAGGGGAACCAGGTTCCTCTCCTCTTCTGGGAACCCTCATGGTAACATAGTTAGGGATGCTGTAAAAGGAACGAAGCTCTCCTAAAGCGGAGTCGGTAATTGTTCTAACTCTACTAGGGGCTCTACCGGGCAAACTCCTAGAGACTCGAGGGTTTCAGACCCTAGGGAGTTGGTTAGGATCGAAATCTACGTCCTCCGGATCAGAAGAACTGGCGTGAACAGCGAAGGGTACACTACTAGCCATCGCCTAGAAATGTAAGTAGGGTTACCTGGAAAGGCGCCTTGCTGAAACGCCGAGGAAGTCGGAAGAGAGTATGACCTTGGAACTAGGGGTTTTGGAATGGATTGAAGGTGTGAGAAAAATGAAGTTGAGTTGAGCTTTTAAAGCTTTGCAGACACGCCTATCGAGGTGGAAAGAGGATCGTCCGAAGGGTATGTCCGTTTCCTTCAAGTCTAAACTATAAGAGGAGAAATCCATGAGGTTAGACTAGAAGTGGGGGCAACTGTTATGGCCAAAAATAAGATCCGGTCCAACAACACCTGCAATCCCGAGAGAGGCGGATGAATAGTCGACCGATTGGAATCGGAGAGCCGAAACCGGCCCCGATCGAAGGAGAACTGACCCCAAGGGGTCGACTCCAGCCGATCAACGATCGGGAGGCCGACCCCAAGGGGTCGGCCTCGAGCACGCAGGAGCCAACCACAAGGGGTCGTCCCGGCTCGAGGACCCGACCCACCCGGGTCGGGAAGCAGGCCCCTAGAGATCGAGTCTGATCATTTCTGTCTGGAAAGGGACAATTTCGAATCTGGGTCGGTGAACCGCGAATAACGCCTCTTCCTCGTTCTCAAGGAACGACGTGAATCCTTCATATGCCATGTGCGTTGATATGACGGAGAAGAGAAGAAGTAAGGACGTTGTGAAACGGTTCCCTTCTCATAACCGTTGTCATTAGGCAGGCGCAATTATGGAGAGTTAGTGGATAATCAAGCCTTGGAAGACCGTTACAATAGCAGGGCTATATTACCTCGTTGGTGGTGCCAAGAAAGGTAAGCAATCATTTGGCCTGTGTTCTAGCTTGAGATTTACTTCTGTGCGAAATTATCCTCTCTAACTTGAGCGTCGGAGTGCGTGTGGCAGAGCACCACACCGGTGTTAGTTTTCTTTCTTGCAGGAGATCGTTGTCCCCAACGATACAAATTCACCGTTGATCCGTCTAACCAAATTCTGGTATCAACACACGCAAGAATCACCAAACTATCTAAGCAAGAGAATGATATAAGTTCATTATATGTCTGATAGTTCACACTAACAAAAATTAGTAATCATGACTACGAGCATTGTGAATCAATCACAAATTCCCAATATATTTGCTAACTATCCACGATGTGATTCTTCAATCTTTCATTTCATCTCAAAACTTACCATTAGGTAGACAATTCATGTGCAATGAGAGGGCATGATGAAAGGTGGAGAAAGATCGGAGACTGAGACTTAAAATGAAGAAAGAAACTACATTAGCAAGGTGTTTATTCAAATTTGATTTTTTTTAATACAATAAAACATCATTTAGTATTCATTCATCTCTTCTAAGGAACGTCGCAAAACTAATAACCACTATGTTTAAAAAATTTCGGCAGCATAACGACGCAACTATGACACAACCAAAATTTTCTCCTCTCACCTTTTAGACGAGAAAGCACACTTCTATATCCAGATATCACACAACGTTCCCCAAACTACAAGTATACAAGGGACTAGCTCAAACTTTAATACAAGACTAAACTCTATTAAAGTTCCTAAGCATGACACCTTATGACTTCAATAATAAACTAGCTACATAGATTACTACTTTAAAAGCATAAGTGAAACCTTTGTTGCAACCTAAAAAACAAACTACCTCTCAACACACATGTTATACTAGACATCTTTTAAAATTTTACAAAATAATTAATTATTTTAACTCTAAAACTAAACTAGAACTCATCCTTGTCATAAGCACATTTTAGAGAGAAGATAAGAAAACAAAATTTACTAGCATAAAATTATAAATCAAATATTTATTATGGTCTACAAAGTACAAAGAACCATTCAAAAAAAAAAAACAAATGAATGAAGTACAAACTTAAGAGAAAAATCTCCTAAGTACAAAAGCTAGACTCATAGAAAATGAACCCAAACCATTAACCTACCAAAACTTAGAAACATAGCAAAATTTACTAAATTGATCAAAACTTAGAAGCAAAACAACAAAATATCATAAACCATCATAAACCCATCAACTAAATACATTAAAAAAAAATGAGCACAAACAATACTTAATAAATTTATACCAAAACATAGGAACATAAAAACAAAACTTGTCATGAACCAAACAACTAAGCTTATCAAAGAGACTAAAATCTAACATAAAAAAACTCACATAGCAAAAGTCAAAACAAACAAAACTCAGCAGCTTAATAGTCAACCATCAAATACCAAGAAGACTTTGCTATTATTGGTACAAACAATTAGAATCCAATATTCCCTCAATTGTGATTAATTATTCCCTTTGATAGCAACAACTATTTCCATATACATCACCAACAATTATGGTTAGTTGAAAATTCTTATCAAGACATAAATTAAACTCACCTCATTGATTAACATTGAAAATCAAGGCAGGAATTCAACAACTATTTCTTATCAAAGTGAAAACTCCACTTGTTTATCAATAGTTCTGGTATGGTACTTTGGTCATTGAAAAATATTACAGTAGATGTGTATTTTTTGGGGTTTTTTGTTACATCAAGCTTCAAATTGTTAACTAATGCTTTTGATTTTCATTTGATGAAGCTACTCATACGTGAGGGGTTTTGTCAACAATATTTCATCAACAACATTAAAAATCAAGTAATGTGCTACTCTTAACTTGTCTATATTGCCTTAACTATTTGAGCTTAAAACATCTGAAAGTTTAGTTCCATATGCCATAAAAAAAATCAGAATCACAAAACAATCCCCTAAAAAACTATAGCTATTTTGCCACCGAGGTAGAAAAGAAAGGTTTCGCAGATATGAAGTAACAATATAAAAGATTTGGAAACAAACAGAGAATCTCACATTAGAACGGTGGAGAGAAACCTCATAATATATAAGATATAAGAGCTATTTTTCTTATTACCAATTGATTTTGAGATTTAATTTCATATAATCTAATATGGTATCAGAGCTTATTAAACCCAGACGGGCACCATCTTATGTTGAAGATCCCACATTGGAAAAATGGAGAGAAACTTCATAACATATAAAATATGTGAACTACTTTTCTTATTGTCAATTGGTTTTGAGATGAAATCTAATACAAAAGTTTAGCACATTTATTTTTTAATCAATCTTCGAGACTTGCATATCAAACATAATAGAACCTTGATTAAAACAAACAAAAAAGAAATTCTTCATAACTGTCTTTATATACCATGAAGATGGCGTTGACACAGCAAAGAAAAATAGGTTATCATTTTGGACCAAATAATTGATACTCTAATTTATGGATGATAAACGCTTTTATAAAACGTTGGATGCACTGACCGACAATGAGTAAAGAATAAGAAAGCAAATAATTGCCTTATTGATGATTGGTTCTCCTAATATATCTTTATCTTAATCCAATGATATTTATCCTAAAGGGCACTAGGGATCTTTATCGGGCTATTTCTAAAAAGACGAAAATTTTAATGTGGGAGTTAAGTCACTATTGTTTTCCCCTATAACATGTCGGATTTCCTTGCCCTTATGTTGAATGACCATCCTTTCCAAAAAGAAATTAAAAAAAAAGACTCTATGGAGAAATTTTGTTCGGACTTGAAATTCCAGATTCTTTACCGATAAGTCACATACCTTTCATTCTATACTTTCCTCGACCACTTTTCTAGCTCTTAATTGGTGTAAATTGATTTTACCTTTTTTGTGATTATAGTTTATAGGCTCATGACCAATTGGAAAAGTTTTTTGTCATCCATTGGATAGGATTTTTGTATGTTGTTCATTTTTCATCTTATCAACGAAATTGTCCAGTTCCCTATAAAAAAAAATGAATGATATTTATCCTCATGATACTATATAAGCACGAAATGACTACTAGACCTAACAAATAAAATAAAATATGATCTGACACACACACTCACGACTTTCTTCATCGACAAATTGTAACTAAAATAAAATAAAAAAGACAAGTAGGAAATATAACTAAAGATGGGATTCAAATTCACAGAGGAGCTTGAGGGAAAAAAATATCCTCTAGTTGGAATCAGTAAGGTAAAAAAGGAAAGAAGGAACAAGAATAATCTTTTTTTTTTTAAATTATAGAGAAGGAAGAAGTGGAGAAAAAAAAGTCTTAGTTAGTCTCAACAACAATCTTGATTTTTTAATTTGAGAAATCTAAAATTTTGTTGTTAACATGAGTCAGGTGTTAAACTAATTAAGTTGTTTGTTTGAGGACTTTTTATTTATTGCATGAAAAATAACAATGTCTTTGAATGAAGATTTTTTTACCAAAGAATCTGTGTAAATGTATAAAAAAAATTTGTCTACCATAGATATTTTTGTTGTTGTGAATGCACCAAGGTCAGGTGTATTAGTATGAAAATAGATTTAATTTGGTTTGTACTTTGGTATTCAAATGTTAAAATTTTTTTGGCCAGAGCTTTTCTAGAGGATTTACAAGTGTCGATAAAGATGTATTTTTTAAGGCTTTAAAGTCTTTGAAAATAGCATTATAAGCTTTTAAAAATAACATAAACATTTGAAAAAGATAATTGACAATAAATAATTATCGTAAATAATTTCACGATTTTTGCAGGTTTGCAACCTTTGAAAAATAATAATAATTTTCGAAGGTTAATGTATCTTTGAAAAAAAATTTCTCGATTGGATCTATTTTAACATTTTTTGAAAGTTCTATTAACCTTCGAAAAAAGATTTATCGAAGGTTTTTGTTTAATACTTTTTCGAAGGTTGTAACCTTCGATAATAGGCAGTTTTCTTATAGTCGAAGCCAAGAGAAGGCCCAGCACAATAACCTTTCCACTTGTACATTCACAATCACTATCACAATAACCTTTCCACTTGTACATTCACAATAACTATTCACAATCACTATCACAATAACCTTCAGTTGTCATGCAGTTTGATTGTTTACATGATGTTACCAACAAAGAATACATATCCACTTGTACTTTTTCGATCATTAAGATCTCCAACCCAATCACTATCACAATAACCTTCAAGAAAAAATTCTTTAGAGGATGTATAAAATAATCCATAGTCAAATGTATCTTTGAGGTAACGAAGAATTCTCTTTGCCACTTTCAAATGAGTAGTTGTAGGAGATTCCATAAACCGACTTACCAATCCAACACTGAAAAGAATATCTGGTCTTGTGCAAGTTAAATATCTCAAGCTCCCAATCAAACTTCTAAAATATGATGGATCAACAACATCTCCATCTTCATATTTGGGCAGTTTTGCCCAGTTTCCATAGGAGTTATAACAAATTTAGCATTTAACATCTTAAATTTCTCAAGAATTTCTTTAATATATCGTTCTTGGGAGATGATACCTTCCTTTGACTGCTTCACCTCGATTCCAAGATAATATGACATGAGCCTAACATCTGTCATTTCAAATTCTTGAGTCATTGCCTTCTTGAGATCTTCAAATATGCTTGCACAATTTCCTGTAAAAATTAAGTCATCCACATACAGGCAAACTAACAAAATATCTCCATGATCATTAGTCTTAATATAAAGAGAATATTCATATGGGCATCTCAAATACCCATTATCAAAGAAATATTTGTTGATTCTACTATTTCACATTCTTGGAGCTTGTTTCAATCCGTACAAGTTCTTCTTTAATTTTAGAACTTTGTCTTCATGGCCTTTCACAAAATTGAAGGGATTTTGAATTCCCGCAGCAGAAGACGTTGTGAAACGTCGTTGATCCGTTGTGTAATTCCTATCTTAAAATTGAATCTATTTCATAGATCCTAGGCTAAACATGCAAAAAGAAGAAGAAAACAGTAAGGAAAAACAGTACTTACTTGTTGAAGAACACTTCTTCAATCCTCTTCTCCTCCGGTCACGATCTCTCTCGAAACTACGAACTCCTCGAACACGAACCTCGATCCGAATAGGGAGACACTTCCAAAGGATCTTCTCGGTTGTTCTCGGGAGGTTGAGGGAGAGTGAGTTGGACTCCCTTTGGTTTTGGGTGAGGAGTAATGTTAGAGAGATGAGAGAATTCTAGAGAGAATTGACTTGCTCTCTTTGGATGGAAATCCAAAAAATGGCAAATGGCACACCAAAGGCTTCTTGCAAAGCCTTTAAATACTATTGTGTGATGAAGTTAAAACCTCCACCAAATCACAATTTTACCACAACCATATAATATACAAATCTCATTTGCATAAATGTGGAATTATAAATTGAATCATATTCAATTTAATTTCTCTCAATTCAATTTCTCCAAATAGCACTAATTAATCAATTAGGCTATACTATAGTTTATTATGAATCTCATTCACATCAAACTATATATTATGTCATCTATATCTCATATAAACGACATAAATACCCAAATAATAAATTTGAACACTTCAAATTCACACCAAACTGTAAACCCTCAATTTGTCCAATTTGGGCCAACCAAGAGACCTAATGGACCTACACAAGACGAGCTCCAATGATCCGAGACTAACCTGTCAAACTCTTTGACCCGGTTATTCAATATTCATTAGTTACGGTAACACTCCACTAAAGCCCGTAGTTGCACTCTCGTCACCGTAGGACAAGTTGTGTCCATCGATATAACCAATACCTATGAGTCGACCCTTCACAGGTTGTTCATAGTCACACTGGGTCAAATTACCGTTTTACCCTTGTGTCTACCTCTTGCTCCTTAAGTCCCACTGCTCCTCTAATGAACAACTACGTTGCATGGTCCAACCATAAACAACAACCCTCTCAGGCCAATGAGAGAGTGGAGCCCCGTTGTTTAAGCCCTGGAGATAGCACTTAAGGGAACAACCCCTCTAGTTTCCCTAAGTCGGGAACGAGTGATTTCCTTCTTGCGTAGTCAAGCTCCCAGCTCCCCACGTGGTCCTGCCTCTGAGAAAATAGGCATATTGGGCGAGCAACAATGGTCACCCTCACCCGTACTAGTCAAAGGACAGACTCCCGTAGACAGGAGTTCGTGACATGCTTAGGATTAAGGTCGAGTCACTAATGGTCATCTACGAATTTATTAGCTCTATATTGTTAACGGTGTTACATCAGTAATTCTAATAATTCACGGTTCAGCCTTGTACAATCTCATTGCACAGGATGCCCCCACTCGCATGTCAACCACATGAACGAGTCAGATCACCTCATTTGTATCTAATACAAAGCGGGACGCATCCACAGTGTATCCAGGATTAGGTCTCCAACCTTATCCATATATTGTCGACCGTTTGGGTCATAAACTCGAACGTGATCCTCCCTGTGTGTCCACTACACACCGTTCAAGTTCTTAGTTCTCTCATAATACAATGACCCTGGAGCTTAGTTTATTGGATTAAGTTTATGAAAAATGTGAGACACAAAGTTCAAATAAATAACTCTTATTTATTTACAACTTGGAATATTACAAACTACACGAGATGAGGACATACATCCCAACAAACTCCCACTTGGACTAAGCTAGTGGAGTACATGATACATTTCTCAAATGTACAGTAAAGTAATACAATAAACTAGGGCATTGAATACCCTCTTACAATACTCCCATTTGCCCTAGTCAGGAAGCACTCGAAGACCTAGACTCTCTCGGTGACCTCAAACACCTTAGCCGTGAGGGCCTTTGTAAATGGATCGACAACATTGTGCTCAAGGAAGCTATCTGCGTGGATCACATCTCCACGATTGCACAATCTCCCGTGTCGACGTGTGATACTTACGCTCTATATGCTTGCCCTTTTATGACTCAGAGATTCTCTCGAGGTTGGCTCTTGCACCACTCGTTGTCACAAAACAGTGTGATCGCCAAGTTCATATTTGGAACAACTTCCAAATCCGTCATGAACTTCCTGAGCCAAACAACTTCCTTTGTAGCTTCACAAGCCGCAACATACTCGACTTCCATCGTGGAATCAGCGATGCATCCCTACTTGATGCTTCGTCACACTACAGGTCCTCCATTCAGAATGAAGGCTGACCCCGAAGTGGATTTCCTAGAATCCTTATCGGTCTGAAAGTCAGAATCTGTGTATCCCATAAGGATCAAAACCCCACTCCCATACACAAGGTTGTAGTTCCTCGTTCTCCTAAGATACTTGAGGATTGCCTTTACGGCTGTCCAGTGATCTAATCTTGGATTGGATTGATACCTACTGACAATCCCAACTGCATAACAGATGTTGGGCCTAGTACACAGCATGGCATACATCAGGCTCCCTACAGCTGAAGCATAGGGGATTCGTCTCATATCCTCAACCTCTTGAGGCGTCTTAAGACATTGATCCTTAGACAGGTGAACTTCATGCCTGAAAGGCAACAAGCCCTTCTTGGAGTTCTGCATCTTATATCTAGATAACATCTTGTCAATGTAAGATGCCTGAGACATGGCTAGCGTTCTGTTTTTCCGGTTCCGGACTATCTGGATACCTAGAACATATTGTGCCTCTCCCAAATCTTTCATTTGAAATTGCAAAGCCAACCATTCCTTAATGTCAGTAAGAAATCCTACCTCATTCCCAATGAGAAGGATATCATCCACATACAATATAAGAAATGCGACAAGATCATTAATGATTTTCTTGTAAACACAAGGCTCGTCAACATTTTGATCAAAGCCATAAGATTTGATCGCCTCATCAAACCTTATATTCCAAGACCTCGAGGCTTGTTTCAGTCCATAAATAGACCTTTGAAGCCGGTAAATCTTTTGCTCTTGGTCTTGGGCAATGAACCCCTTGGGCTGGTCCATGTAGATGGTCTCATCAAGATTGCCATTCAGAAAGGCGGTCTTGACATCTATCTGTCATACCTCATAGTCATAATATGCGGCAATGGCCAGAAGGATTCGAATCGACTTTACCATGGCAACAGGTGAAAAGGTTTTCTCATAGTCAACCCCTTCCACCTGGGTAAAATCCTTTGCCACTAGTCGAGCTTTGAAGGTTTGCACCTTCCCATCTACGCCACGTTTACGCTTGTAGATCCACTTGCTACCAATAGGTTTTACCCCATCCGGTTGGTCCATGAAGCTCCAGCATTTAAATTGAAGTACATCGACTTCATTTCCTGGTCCATAGCTTTAATCCATTCGTCTTTGTCAACGTCAGTCATTGCCTGATCATAGGTCAATGGATCCTCACAGTCATCATTAGGAGTGACGACCTGGGTTTCAGCTAAACCCATGTAACGTTCAGGCTGTCTCACAGCCCTCCCACTACGTGACGCATTCCCAACTCTTGGGAATGGACTTGACTAGACGAGCTAGGATCAACAACACTTGTTGACGTCCTAGCATCATCAGCAACTCTTGTTGATGTACTGTCCATTTCATTTAACACAATCTTACTCCTTGGTAAGTGATCTCTAATGTGGTCTTCCTCAAGGAATGTGGCGTTTGTCGACACAAGCACCCTATTATCCTTAGGATTGTAAAAGAAACCACCTCTAGTCTCTTTTGGGTAGCCTACAAAGAGGCACAACTTTGAACGGGATTCCAACTTCTTCGTGTTTGACACCAACACATGGGTCGGGCATCCCCAAATTCTGAAATGACGTAAACTGATTTTACGACCATGCAGAGTTCGAAAGGTATTTCACAAACACTTTTCGACGGAGCTGTGTTCAAAATGTAAACCGCAGTCTCCACTGCGTAACCCCAAAAGGAATCAGGGAGACGAGCATAGCTCATCATCGACCGAACCATGTCCAACAGGGTTCTGTTTCTCATCTCCGATACACCATTCTGCTGTGACATACCAGGTTCTGAGAGTTGGGACGTAATTCCATGTTTTATCATATAGTCCTGGAATTCAGTGTCCATATACTCTCCACCTCGATCCGATCGAAGTGTTTTTATCGTTTTACCAAACAGGTTCTCAACCTCAGTCTTGAACTTCTTGAACTTTTCAAGTGTTTCAGACTTCCTATGCATTAGGTAAATGTACCCATACCTCGAATAGTCATCTATGAAAGATACGAAGTATTCGTAACCACCTCATGCTTTAACATTCATCGGACCACAGAGATCAGAATGTATAAGCTCAAGGGGCTCCTTGGCTCTATATCATTTTCCACTAAAAAGATGTTTGGTCATTTTGCCTTCAAGGCATGACTCACACACCGGTAAAGAGTTTTCTTCCAACTCGCTTAGAAGTCCATTCTTCACTAGTCTCTCAATCTTATTGAGGTTAATGTGGCCTAACCGTAGATGTCAAAGATGAGCACTTTCTTTTGGATAAACTTTTAATCTCTTAGTTCGCATTTCAGCTGTTTTAAACAATTCGGTGTTCAAAATACTTTTGACCGAATTTGGGTTCAAAACATATAGATTGCTCTCAAGCAAAACAGAACAAATCAAATTTCCATTTCGAGAAATAAACGCTTTATTACTCTTGAATGAAACAGAAATATTTTGTTCTAATATGCAGGAAATAGAAACTAGGTTTCTCGTAAACCCAGGAACTATGTACATATTATCCAATAATAAGTACTTCCCACCAAAGAACAACTTCACTGTGCCTATTGCTGCAACCGAGACAACTTCTCCGGATCCAACCCTGAGTGTTATCTCACCCTCTTGCAGCGGCTGGCAGGTACTTAATCCTTGAAAAGAAGTGTAAACATGGTTAGTGGCGCTTGAATCCGATATCCAAGCAGAGTCATTACTCTCCACTAAACAAGTTTCTGTGACAAGTAAATCACATTTGTCCATCATCTTCTTTTCATCAAGGAACTTGGGACAACTCCTTTTCGTGTCCGTCCCAGTTCTGCGAGAAACACTTTCTGGCAACATCCTTGATTTCTTTGCCTTTTAGGGCGGCAGCGCGGTCAACCATAACATCCTTCAACTTCTCCTTCTTCCCCTTAGGGCCTGAAGAGTCTACAAACTTAGTCTCAGAGGTCAAACCCCTGTGAAAAGGTCTTAAGACAACACTTTCCTCAGCTTCTTGTCCCCTAGTTTGCACCAAGGACTGAAAGGTTTGTAGATCATTGAATAGGACTGTTGAACCGGACACCTGAGGACCCTCCTCAGTGAGTGCGAACTCTTGGTCGTCATTTACCAAAATCATGTCTATATTGTTTTTCCACGAAATATTATCGCCGACTAACTTAACGGAAGCTAAAGGGGCGTTAAAAGTGTTTAACATTTTGTTGCTGAAATAAAATGAAAAACTTTGTATTAGTCTCGCAAAAACTTTTTAAAATCCAATCGGGTTTTAGCAAATTTTTATCCTATGATCCCTAGGTCATTCAAAATTTGCAATGATACCCTAAAGGTTTAGAATGACCGCCACCGTAGGGTAGACAAACTCACTCCTCCTCTAGGACTAGACTCTCTCGACCAGACCCTAATACCAGAATTATTTCCTTAGGCATCCAGTTACCATTTTTTGGTCAGAACCCATTAACTCTTAATGAATCCTGTGAGTGTCACCCTCAATCTTTAAATTTCCAAGTATCCGTCCTAGGGAGGACTAAAAAGGAAAATCAACAAGGAAATCGTATCCCTTTTGGGAATTCACGGTGTTCCGACTCCCATGATTAAGGCACTCCGTAGGGATTATCTGGTTCAGGCCAAACTAGCAGGCGGATCATAGGCGTCTCACGGTGTGAATCGAAAGAAGAAACCGTGGGTCCCGTTTTCACAGATCCCGCTCCCACTCACTATAAGTACTCTCTCCATTCACGTTGATATTGACCCATACAAATGCCACTCGTAGAGGGACACTCCCATTTGCGCCACGAGGCCGAGCATGGATCTCACGGTGCGAACTTAACGGAGATTTGTGGATGGAAAATTAAATGTATCTCATACACTTTATTTCTTCCCACTCAGCACTTTTAAATATTCGGGATTGACCTAGATAAACCGGCTAAAATTGACCTAAGTCTACCAATATAACTCTTATATTGGATTAGCCTAAGTCTATAATCACATTATTAACTTAGGTCTATAAGAGTAAAATTGAATTCCCGCAGCGAAAGACGTTGTGAAACGTCATTGATCTGTTGTGTAATTCCTATCTTAAAATTGAATCTATCTCATAGATCCTAGGCTAAACATGCAAAAAAGAGAAGAAAACAGTAAGGAAAAATAGTACTTACTTGTTGAAGAACACTTCTTCAATCCTCTTCTCCCCCGGTCACGATCTCTCTCGAAACTACGAACTCCTCGAACACGAACCTCGATCCGAACAGGGAGACACCTCTAAAGGGTCTTCTCGGTTGTTCTCGAGAGGTTGAGGGAGAGTGAGTGGGACTCTCTTTTGTTTTGGGGAAGGAGAAATGTTAAAGAGATGAGAGAATTCTAGAGAGAATTGTCTTGCTCTCTTTGGATGGAAATCCAAAAAATGGCAAATGGCACACCAAAGGCTTCTTGCAAAGCGTTTAAATACTATTGTGTGATGGAGTTAAAACCTCCACCAAATCACAATTTTACCACAACCATATAATATACAAATCACATTTGCATATTATATAATATAAGGTATCTCATACCTTATTATACAAATCTCATTCGCATAAATGTGGAATTATAAATTGAATCACATTCAATTTAATTTCTCTCAATTCAATTTCTCCAAACACTAATTAATCAATTAGGCTATACTATAGTTTATTATGAATCTCATTCACATCAAACTATATATTATGTCATCTATATCTCATATAAACGACATAAAAACCCAAATAATGAATTTGAACACTTCAAATTCACACCAAACTATAAACCCTCAATTTGTCCAATTTGAGCCAACCAAGAGACCTAATGGACCTACAAATGACGAGCTCCAATGATCCGAGACTAACCTGTCAAACTCTTTGACCCGGTTATTGAACATTCATTAGCTATAGTAACACTCCACTAAAACTCGTAGCTGCACTCTCATCACCGTAGGATAAGTTGTGTCCATCGATATAACCAATACCCATGAGTCGACCCTTCATAGGTTGTTCGTAGTCACACTGGGTCAAATTATCGTTTTACCCCTGTGTCTACCTCTTGCTCCTTAAGTCTCACTGCTCCTCTAATGAACAACTACGTTGCATGGTCCAACCATAAATAACAACCCTCTCAGGCCAATGAGAGAGTGGGGCCCCGTTGTTCAAGCCCTAAAGACAGCACTTAAGGGAACAACCCCTCTAGTTTCCCTAAGTCGGGAACGAGTGAATTCCTTCTTGCGTAGTCAAGTTCCCAGCTCCCCACGTGGTCCTACCCCTGAGAAGATAGGTATATTGGGCGAGCAACAGTGGCCACCCTCACCCGTACTAGTCAAAGGGACGGACCCTGCAGATGCGTGCAGCGACACGCTCAAGATTAAGGTCGAGTCACTAATGGTCATCTGCGAATTTATTAGCTCTATACTGTTAACAGTGTTACATCAGTAAGTCTAATAATTCACGGTCCAGTCTTGTACAATCTCATTGCATAGGATGCCCCCACTCGCATGTCAACCACATGAACGAGTCAGATCACCTCGTTTGTATCTAATACAAAGCGGGTCGCATCCACAGTGTATCCAGGAATAGGTCTCCAACCCTATTCATATATTGTAGATCGTTCGGGTCATTAACTCGAACGTGATCCTCTCTGTGTGTCCACTACACATCGTTCAAGTTCTTAGTTCTCTCATAATACAACGACCCTGGAGTTTAGTTTATTGGATTAAGTTTATGAAAAATACGAGACACAAAGTTCAAATAAATAACTCTTATTTATTTACAACTTGGAATATTACAAACTACACGAGATGAGGACATACATCCCAACAAAAATAACCGAGAGGTTGTTCCAAGTAGACTTCTTCTACAAGATATCCATTCAAAAATGTTGATTTGACATTCATTCGAAAAATCTTCCATTTATTTTGAGCAGCAAGTGCAATTAGCAACCTTATAGTCTCCATGAGAGCCAAAGGAGCAAACACTTCATCATAGTCAATTCCCGTTCTCTGAGAATAGCCTTTGGCAACTAATCTTGCTTTATGTCTCTCCATTTCTCATTTTTCATTTCGTTTTATCTTGAACATCCATTTGGCGCCTACTGCTTTTCTTTCCACTTGGAACAGTAGAATGTTCCCATGTATCATTTTTTTGTATGGCCTTTATCTCTTCATCCATAGCAATCTTCCATTTTTCATCCTGTGAAGCTTCTTCAAAAGTTAAAGGTTCACTGCCACCAAAAAGACAAAATAGAGTGAGATCACTAAAACTTTGAGTTAACTCTTCAATTTCATTATAGATGTCTTGCAAATTTCTCATGCGACGAAGTGCTTCACTTGAGCTTGTAGATGATGGAGGTGTGCTTTGTTGTGGAATGACTGGCGATGTTGGTGGTGTTGATGGAGAAGCAACTTCACTGGATTCATCATCATCTTCGGGAAAAAATAAAAATTTGTAGTCCTTTGGTTCATCATTCCAATTCCACGTTGCCTCCTCATCGAACACAACATTTCTACTCACCACCAACTTCTCTGTAGCAGGATTATAAAGCTTGTAGTCTTTTGAGCTTGTATCATATCCAATGAAAACATGTTTCTCACTTTTATCATCGAGCTTGCTACGCTTTTGATCTGGTACATGTGCACAAGTTATGCTCTCAAATACTCTCAGATGAGCAATAAATGATTTTCTTTTTGTCCATGCTTGTTGAGGAGTTTTGTTCCACTGGCTTCTGGTTGGAGAGCGTTTTGACAAGTAAACAACACATTCAACTGCTTGTGCCCAAAATTCTTCTGACATCTTCTTAGTTTTCAACATGCTTCGAGCCATATTGAGTATCGTCCTGTTCTCCCTCTCAGTAATGTCATTTTGTTGTGGAGTCCATGGAACTGTCATAGGTCGACGAATTTCATTTCTTCACAAAAGCTTTTGAATTCATTTGAATTGAATTCTCCTCCTCTATCTGAACTTAAAGCTTTTATATAAAGGTCACTATCTTTTTCAACAAAAGTTTAAATCTCTTGAACATGCCAAATACCTCTGATTTTTTCTTGACAAAATAAACTCAAGTTTTCCGGCAATAATCATCAATAAACAATAAGAAATAATTATTCTTACCGAAAGAACTTGGCTTTATCGATCCACAAAGATCAGTGTGAACAAGCTCTAGTGGCCTCCTTGCTCTTGAAAAGGATTCTTGTGGAAAACTCTTCCTTGATTGCTTGCCAATAAAGACAACCTTCACAAAATTGATCTGCATGTTTGACATATGGCAATCCTTTCACCATGTTCTCCCTGGCTAATAGTCTCAAACTTTCAAAGTTCAAGTGTCCAAATCTCAAATGTCAAATCCAAGATGGATCCTTCAAACAAGACTTCAAACATTTTGCAACATCAGTGTGAATGTTTAATAAAAACATTATATTCCTCGACATTTGCACTTTAACAATCATATTATCATGATGATTCTTTATTGAAAGACTATAATCCTTCATCAAAATATTATAGCCTTTCTCTAGGAATTGTCCCAAACTCAAAATATTGTTCTTCATATTTGGCACATAATAGACATTAGAGATAAACTCATGCTTTCTATTCTTCAAATTGATTAAAATTTTACATTTTCCTCTCACAGAAATTTTTGTAGCATCACCAAACACGATATTTCCACCAACAGATTCATCAAGTTCCACGAACATTGATTTACTTCCACACATGTGATTGCTTGCACCGCTATCAAGATACCACGAATTATTTTCACATGTGTTTTCACCTTTGCATGGTAGAAGCAAAGATGGCTCACCGCTTTTAACGTCTTGCTCCGCATAGTTGACATTTTCTTCAACTTTATTTCTGCATTCCCAAGAATAATGACCAAATTTTTTACAATTATAACATTGCACTTGACTTTTGTTATACCTCCTGTCATTATTTGATCTTCCTTCATATGACCTCGAATAATTGTGTCTTCCACGACCTTTTGATGAACTTGTATTTGAATCATCAAAAAAATTCTTTGACCAAAATTTTCTCGACCTCTCGTCCTCTAAAGTCACCACGTCCTTGACATCGATTTTCTTTTTCTTGGCTATCTTCTTTATCTCTCAACTGCAACTTTGATTGAAAAAGTTGCCCAGTTGTCTGTTTGTTCTTCTTGAGAAGTTTCTCTTCATGGGCTTGCAAAGTACCCACAAGCTAATCAATGGACATTATACTCAAGTCCTTTGATTCTTCAATAACTACAATGATGAAAATGAATTTTTCATCTAATGAGTGAAGTATCTTTTCAACTACTTGCTCATCATTTATTGTCTCACGATATCTCTTCATTTCATTGACCACTAACAATCTTGAAGTATAATCTGCAACCGATTCATACTCCATGTGTAATGATTCATAATCACCTCTCAATTTTTGGAGGCGAACCTTCTTGACTCGATCTACTCCTTTATAAGTATTTTCCAAAATTTGCCATGTTTGTCTCGCAGTAATTGCTCCAGAAATCTTCTCAAAATTCGCATCATCAATAGCTTGATGAATAATGGTGAGCGCCTTTTGGTCTTTCTTTCTAGTATTTTGCAAAACTTCTCGTTCAACTTGAATCAAAGTCGCACCATTCTCTGGTTCGTCATAGCCTCTATCAACAATTTTCCATGCATCCTGTGAACCAAGTAGAGTTTTCATACGTATACATCAATTGCTATAATTTTCTTTCGTAAGTCGAGGCACTTGGAAAGAAACCAAATTGTTGTTTGCCATTTGCAAAAACAATTCTTTTTCTTAAACTCATGCTCTGATACCACTTTGTTGGAAGCGTGTGATGGACACTCACAAATAAATAATTAAAAAAAATACTTTTCACAAAACTACAAACTTGGTTCACACTTTTTTTTCTTCTCTAAACTCACTTTGTTTTTTCGTCTTATTTATTTTTCTTGTTTGCTTGCTTCAATCGTACAAAAGTAATTCTAATACCAAAGTCCCTATCCATAACTCCCATGAACTCAAAACTCTCACACATTAAACATAATTCAACGTAAAACTTTCATAAAAAACAAACTCTTTTTTTAACAACTATCTAAAAAACTTCTAATTAATTAAATACATTAATATACTTAAACTTAAATCTATATAACGTACCATTAAAGTATGTTTAATTTTCAACACACTCAACATACTGAAAACTGTTGATCTAATTTACGTATCAAAACATGCGTGCTAAACATCACATTGGTGTGCATGTTATTTATTATTTTTTTTTTTTTTTTGCATGTATTTGACTATCAATTTTAACATTTATCATGTGCAAGTCAAGTAGATTAGACTCAATTAGATTTGGAGATCAACCATTTCTCCCATATTACATAAATTTGGACTTTCCTAACCTTTGATTTTATCAAACAAGATTGATTTCAATTGTGAGCCACTTTACTCAAGATAATGTTAATAAAACAAATAAAGAAAAGAAAAGTGTATCGACCAAAATCATTGACAAAAGTATGACACTTTAACTTTTTTTTAGCCAGATAAAAAACATCTACTCAATATTATTTTTTTTTCCAAGAGACTATTTCTTTAATTAGAAAAAAGTATAATTAGAAATGAATTAGTTAAAATTGTTTTGCTTAGCAAAATAAAGAATTGGGATGAGAATCTAAATATACTAACTTATGTTTAAAAGACACCAAATGAATGGAAGCATAACTAAGTGAAGATAAGACACGAAATAGGTTATTACGGGTCAACATTGTTTTTTGCATCTTCGACGACCATCTCTGGCAATCGGTGACCATCTCTGGCAATCGAAAATCTCCTCTGACGACCATTTCCCACAATCGAAAATCACCTCCAACGACTATCTCTGGTGATCGAAGGCCATATCTGACAATCCGATAACCGATAACCTCCTCCAGCAACCGACAACCACCTCTGGTGACCTTCTCTAGTGATTGAAAACCACTTCCGACGACCATCTCTGGCAACCAGTGACCATCTTCGATAACCAAAAACTACCTCCTACAACCATCTCTGACGATTAGTGACCATCTCCAATGATCGAAAACTATCTTCGGCAACCAAAAACCACCTTTGATGACCTTCTCCGATGACCTTCACTATCGATGACCATATGTAGAAATTGACGATCATTGTCGACTACCTTGTCTGACAATTTACAACATTCGTTGGTGACCTTATCTAGAAACCAATAGTGTCTTCTCCAACGAGTATTGCCAAGAATAATTTCTAGTGACCGATGACAGTCCCCTGGTTGAAAATAATATGAAGTGCACATGTACTTAGTTGGTTTTACTCTCTACTCCAACAATCTTTCTTCGGACTTACAAACTCGACCCACTGTTGGTCATTACTTATATTTTGCGAACGATAATTATGTTTGTGAATCATGTAAATAGGTTCTTGACATCATAATTATGTTTTGTGAATCATGTAAATATGCCCTTGATAACCTTCTAATATTTTGTGAATATTTCACTTTTACATGACATTAATGTTGAAACGTCATTTTATTGTCATCTTCATGTGATTTAACAAATGTAAACAATCAATGTTCCTTTTCGGGGGAAAAAACGTAATGGTCATTGTATTTTAAAACAAACAACCTTATTAGTAATTAAAAAAAAGGTAATGATAAGTTTCTCATTTGTAAGTTTCAAACAAGTTCAATATATGTTTAGAGTTTTTAAACAAGGAAACCTTAGATTTCTCTATTTTAATAGAAGTTTAATTTGTGTTTAAAGAAAAAAATACATGTACATTATTTTTTTTCCATTCATCAATTGTTATTTGTTGTTATAAAGAATACACCATTTGATTTCTATCAATTGAAATAAGTTCAATGTGTACTAAAAATATGTGAGTTTTATGAATTGAAAGAAGTTTAATATATATATATCAAAAAGAGGAAACAATGCTACATTGCCTATATTTTGAAAAAAAAAAAGTAGATTTCTAAAAAAAGAAAGATAAAGAATGCTATTTTTTTAAAAAAAAAACAATGTTCAATTATATAATTTTTTTTTGAAGTGGACATTTGAATTTAGTGTTACAAATATAAAAAAAAATGTTTCTAGATGAATTATTAGAAAAATAAAAAATAAAAATAGTCAACTAAAAATCAGTCTACTTCCTGTTAGAAAAAACTGCATCAAATTTGTCTGACAACTCAACTAGCACCTCAAACACAGACTTTTTGACTCAATTCAACCAAACTCTACATCCCAAACACAGACTTCTGAGCTCACTAACAAACTAACACTGCTTAACTCAACTTAACTATGCACACCAAATGCCCCTAAGGGAATTTTTCTATGAAAAACGCTAAAAGGACATGTGTTGGTTTATAAGGACAATCTTCACTCTTAAAAATATATTAAATCAGTAAATGGTAGTGAAAATATATTAAGTCAGTAAATGGTGTGTCCAGTCGCAAGGGATATAAAAAAAATGTCAATCTACTTGGCATCAAATTTTAGGATTAGGGCATGATAGAGGGTATCAAAGTAGAACCTCTTCCAATACAATATGATTCATGGACGAACCAATCAAATACATCTTTCTTTTCAGGTGTTTATTCATGGAAACTCCAAAATTAAACAAGTGTTCTTTAGGGAGCTTTCTGAGAAAATATGTGAGTAAGGATAAAGCATGCTAAAAGAACTCAGGTTCATCTCTACGAATAATATTCATGTCACATCCATAATGTAAAAGATGAAAGAGAAATATTAGAGTTCCTAAGTGCCAAATTCAAATTTGGAATCATTGTCTAAATTCTAGGTCTAAGAATTACATGTTATTAACTTAGTTGCTATATCATGAGACATACATATACATTAATTCAAAAACATTGTTTGGCACATAAATTTCAACCACCTAAACTTTTTTTTCTTTTTGTATTTATGCTAATTTTTAGCATAACTAAATTCATTTTGTTCATATTTATAGTCATCAATCGAATTAATTATATATTGCCCATTCAAATCAAGAATATATTTAGTATAGGTAAATTTTGCTACTCAAACCAAAACTTTTCATCCCACGTCAATCTATATAAAACTCAAGTTTATCAAATTCAAAACGTATACACTACACATCTAACTCTTACATACAAATTATAAACTTATGGATCTAAATACACGTTACACAAATTCAAGTTTCTATAATCGAATTTATATGTAAATCGAATTCTTTTCATTTGGAGAAGAACTTGGAGAAGAAATTCCCTGAGGAAGAGTTGGATTTCTCCAAACAAGCAACATGAACATATCTTCCTAGTTTGTCAACTTGTCTTGCCTCTCCCCTTGTGTCCTTCTTGCACACTTTGCATGTCTTGTCCACCCACCCTTCTTCAACATATTGCCCATCCACTAATTTTTATCACAACCCAAATTTATTTGAGTTAAAACATAAATTTTAAAGCTTTTATTTATTTTTATTTTTTTTCTTTTAAAAAAAGTAAATTTATTTATTGGAAATATACCTTCTATGTATGATTTGAAGAAGTCCTTGTAGGTTCCTCCTATTTTCCTTCTTAGAGCTCCATACTACATCCAATCCATAAATAATGTTAGCCACTTTTGACAATTAGTTTTTAACATACTTACAAATAAATTACTTTTAAAACTTTTATAATGTTAAATAATTTCTTCTTATGCATTTTTTAAATTTTAATGCTTTTAATATTGCATCACAATCGAGAGGTAAACTTCTATTTGAATTTTGAAGTATGTAAACTTTGTTAAATTGTAAAATTGATCAAGGATTACCAGTATATATTTCATAAATAATCCATTTCAATTTCTTATAGAAGATGTGATACAATTTTTATTTACATAGTATTAAGCTAAAGATTTTATATGATCAATTGTGTTAATCAACAATAATAGAATTCAAAGCTAAGTAATAATAATAATAATAATAATCATCTCAAAAAAATAATAATAATGGGTTCCTAAACCTTTTGCCTATTTAACATTTTAAAAAATTCACAATTCTATTAGACACAAAATTGAAAATTTCAATATCATATTATATACAAAATTTAAAATAGGTATGTCCTGGATGTAAGATTAAAAATTTGCTTGTTAGACAAATGAAAACCTATATTAGTCACCATTCTAAAAATTCTTAGACTAAACTTGCAAACTTATTAATTATAATTAAACTTATTAGTACTCAGTTAAAATATTGATTAATTATATTCATAATTCACGAATCATACTTATAATTCTACTTTTTTTTTTTCTCTGATTTAAAAAGAAACAAACTATTTTTTAATTCTATTTCTTTTATTTTTTGTAACTATTTTATATTTTCAATTAGACCAAATGATAAATTCACTGTAAGCAAAGCGACGCATACCTGTTCCCGGGTCATTCTACCGCCGGATTTAGTGGCTTGACGGGCGTCGTCGAGCAGCTCAGCGTCGCGACTCGATCGGACCTGAGAGAAATCCAACGCCTCCGTCACGCTGCTGAACAGCGACTTCTTGTTCTCCCTTCCGCCGCCATCTTCTCTCTCCTCGCCCTTCTCTGCCGCTTTTGCCCATACTCTCAAATTCGAGCTCCGGCCAATAGGCCTCTCCCTCGCCGCCTTCCATCCCTGCACTAATTGCGACGGGAATCCACCGTGCGACGGAGAAATCGCCACCATCGCCGACGCCGGTTAGTTCGTTCGATTGAGGCTGAGATTCGAAGAATCAGCGGGGATCTCGACGATTCCGCCGTGGACGAGGAGTTGCTATGTTTTATAAGTGAGCGAAAAGGGGGAAAAAACAGTGAAAATTAGAGGTAGGCAGCGATTGGGCGCTGTGGTTGGTTGCTGTGGAGCTACGTGGTTGTGTTTGATACTCTTGATCTCTCGGTTTTCTAGGGCCACTTGATTTTATTTTTGCTGTTCAAAATTCAAATATCTGTTGGGATTTGGGAATGCCACTCTTTTTTCTTTTATTCTTTTTTTTGCTAGGTTATGAATCTTAGGAATTTGTTTAGTGGTTAATTTATGGATATTAATGTAGTGGGAACTTGACTCTAGGATCCACATGTTTGTATGGAGACAAAAGTCGGGTTAGTGATTTGATGGCTTGAGTTTAGGAAGAGATTGTATTGACAGGCAAGTTTGGCACTTCAAGGTCGGCTTTTCACTATTTGGGATTACAGTTTGATATAAAGTTGTACCAGTATAAGCTGTGGATTTAGGACATCGTGAAGTAGTTCGATTAGACATCCAAAACTAATTGCCTATGCCTTGAATCATTGAGCATATCATTGAACATTGATTCTATAGAAAGCTTTGGAATAATTGATCTTGTGAGTGTCCTATTTTTTCTTCAACTAGAATTACCCATCTCAATTTTGAGTTGAATAATTGAAGAAGATTTTTCTTCCTTTCTTAAGTTCAAATGATAAGGATAAGACATTGAACTATTGACTTTTAGTGTGATAATATATGTCTTTATTAAGTTAGGGTCGAATTGGACGAAGGTTGGAATCCACTAGGTTATGTTTAAATTGGATGATGAGTTCTTTCTCAACGACAAAATTGTCACCATTTCCACTATATAGGATAACATCCTTCTATGAATCTTCTTAAATCTTAAGTCTCATTATCGATTCCAAGTTTTCACTTTTCTAGAGTTCGCTTCTTTGTTGTTTTATCTAACATCATATGTTTCAATGGGTTTATCTTAAATCATGGGTTAATCTTTAAAGCCTCAAACATTTTTTAAGGTTTGAGGGAAGATAATTCTTCTGGGTTTGTAAGAGAGTTACATGGTTGAATACTTTAGCTTTCATTCAAGGCAGCAGCATCTTTACATAATGAGCAGAGACAGAACAGAAAAACCAGTTGAGGCTTATACAACATAAACCATGCCAACTTCAAGAAGAGACACTGGTGGCACCTTAAGAGCAACGTCTGCACCTCTGCAGTTCCTTCTCAGGAAGTTGTAGCCATAGTTAATGGCCAGTCTCTTCAACAGAGACGATCCTTGTTTCGCCCGGACGTGTGAATGCCCGAGAATGAATGCTGTCCCTGATTGTTGGGCTGCTATAAGATCTTCTAGTTCTTCGTGCAGAAGGGCTTCCGTTTCAGCTTGTGAGTCGCCTTCAAAATCATCATCTATGGCGAACCTGACTCTTCTTTCTTCTCCCAATGACTCCATTTCAATCACATCAGCGATGCTGTCGACAGTTTGGAACCCAACTGATACGCTTGCAGGCTGCACAGTTTCCTCATAAGCAGTTGCACCTGCAAATGCTATGGTTCCTATCACAGCCAGCCTATGCTCACTTGTTGATTCATTTGAACGGGATGCATCGTCCTCGCTGCAAGAGTTGCCTCTTTGCTTTCTGTACCAATCATAGCGGATGAAGTCTGCCAGTTTCTTTACTAATTCAGATTCAAATGAGTCCACGTCCTGGTGAACATCACGGTAGCCATATCGAACAATGCACCGATATGACCGATGTGCTGCTGGGCCTACTCGTCCAACAAGATAGCGCTCGGCAGGAGGTACAAAAGGAACTGGTACCGACTTTATGCACACAAAGACAAGGATGCGATGAAATGCCGGAAGGTTAG
This sequence comes from Trichosanthes cucumerina, assembly GCA_036507285.1. Lineage (NCBI taxonomy): Eukaryota > Viridiplantae > Streptophyta > Magnoliopsida > Cucurbitales > Cucurbitaceae > Trichosanthes > Trichosanthes cucumerina. The sequence continues at coordinate 16,058,457 of CM071838.1, forward strand.
TGACAAACCGGGAGAAGTTGGCAGGGATACCGGAGGTGAGATCGGTGAAGACTAATCCAATACCGGGGACGCGAGCAATCCCGAGGCTTGGCCCCAGTGCTAGCAACCATTCTAATGAGACCTTATTGTGAAGATCGAATTCATACTTCTTGATGGTTGCATAGTGCCAAACAAACATGATGGTCATGAGGAAGAGAGCTAGGAGTATGGGGAGCCAAGCACCCTCCCTGAACTTGGTGAGTGAAGCTGAGAAGTAGAGCAATTCAACAGACCCAAAGAAGATCAAAAAGGATAGAGCCAAAAGTGGAGATTTGTTCCAACAGAGAACAATCACCAAAGATGTAAGACAGGTTGTCACAAGCATCACAGTCATTACAGCTAGACCTGCAAAATAGAAATAAGTGGACAATTGTTATCAGTACTTCTTTATGGTTTAAACCATCCTTTTTAAACTTTGAAGCAAGCTAATATCTATCCTAGGCAATCAGGTAGAATGGAGCAAGGGTCTGCCACAAGAGATGGAGCTGACAGCGACAACCCGGGCAATAATTGGTATTTATGGTATCAAAATGTAAAGTTTGCAAATATGATTGTCAAGCATGGAATGTTCGTATTCTGAGCGCACAAAAATGAGTTCCAGATGTCTGGAAATGGAGATAAATGTAGTTTTTGACATTCAACATTGCGACCAACTCACCTGATGCATTTCCGAGGTGTTTTATGTCTCTAAATCCAATGGTAACTGCAACACAGAGAATCATAAGAATCCAATTGATCTCCGGAATGTAGATCTGGCCATGAATCTTATCCGAGGTATGAACAACCTTCACTCTAGGGAAGCACCCAAGGGACTGGCTCTGGTTAATAATGGAGAATGTCCCGCTGATGATTGCTTGACTTCCAACAACCGAAGCAAGTATAGCAATTATAAGCACTGGCCATCTCACACTCTCTGTTTCCAAAAAACATTATAAGTAGTCTTCTAAAAATAGCTATCAACAAATCAAAACAGTTGAAGAACATCACACACGACATTCTCCGGTGTCAATGAACTATAATCTATACAACTCAAACGATAGCTGTGGAGAATTTTTCAGTGATTGATACCTGGAACAGAATCATAGAAGCCAATGTTGTTGGTGGTAGTGTGATGTTGTGATAAGTAAGCAGCTTGGCCCATGTATGCCAATATAAGCGCTGGATACACCAGAAAGGTGAAAGCAATCTGAAGGGAGGTGAGGCAAGAGAGGGCAGAGCAGGATTGTCAGTCCATTTGTTTATGAGAAGGATCTTTTCTATGTTATGATAAAAACTGAGAAGTGAAGTTAGAACTTAGGGCCATAGAAAACTGAATCACCTGTATTGCAGTGTATGAGAAGTGACCAAGATCGGCAAACATTGCTTCTGAGCCTGTAATTCAATCAAATATTCAATAAGCCCCACATAGAACTTCAGGATTTGTTCTTTTTCAGAACAACTCCCAAGAAAAAAGACAGAGAAAAAAGAATCAAACTCAAGACTCAGTAATGTTTCATAGTTATTGAGCTATAACTGAATGTTTCTACATGAAATGGAAAGCACCCGAAATGGGTTAGCTCCCGAATACACGAAATAAAAAACACACTAAACCCAAATAATTTGGATATAGTAATTGATAGAAGGAAACAAGAGATAAGCTAGCAAAACCTCATAAGCATGCTATGTATAAGTTTTACCTGTTATGCACAACAATATACCGCCCAATGACATCCAACCACTCTTCCTTGTCTTCTCCAAAAACTTGAACATGTAATATGGAGAAAGAGCCTGATAAACATGTGGATTCCATTGTATAATATTGTATATGCCAAGGGTACTGATGCAGAGTAGCCATGTCAATACAACAGGAGCAAAGACGAAGCCGACTCGATGTGTGCCGTAGTGTTGAAGTGCAAATAGACAAACCAAGATAAAGCAAGTGATTGGAACCACTGCATCTGCACAAAGGTAACTTCCTTATGTTAGCTATATGAACATGTGATGTGAAACAGGTAGATAAGAGGTTTTTCTCTTATTATCTTCTTCTCTTTTTTGCAAAGGCGAGGTCAGTATGATTAGTAGTAACAGGAAAAGCACTGCAGAAAAAAGTGGAAAGCCAAACTATATTAGTCAAGTTTAGTTAATCAATATATATGCATAGTTAAAATTAGAAGTTCTTTTGGTTAGAAGATTTCTTATCCTGGAAGGACGCATCTTTGAAAAAGGGGGGAGATAGGAAGAAGGAAAGAGAGTTACGAGCTTGCAAAGATTTAAACAATATAATGGAGTGATATGTCAAACCCAAATCATTGGTCATATTAAAATAAATATTTTAAAACTCTAAGGAGAGGTTTACTACGATCTTAATAAGTTTGGATTCATAAATTCTAATGTTGAGAATTTAGACGTGATCAGTACTTGAATTGTGTAAAAGAATGGATAATAGAAAATTCAGGTTTGTGTAACGGTACGTAATTGAGTTTCTTTTCAGTACAGCAACACATGGAGGTGGGAATTTAAACTTTTTACCCCAAATAAAAATGTAGATTTGAGCTATACTCAGATTGACAATATGTAAGAGAATGTTTGGGGGCGCTAAATGGGTTACAATAACATGAGTTATAATAGTATGTGGGTTATTATAGTCTGTAGAATCTTATAATATTATTTAAAATGCAGAGTAGTATAGTCTAGAGTTATAATAATCTGTGTTTGGGGTATAGAGTATTTCACAAGTTATTATAACTTGTGCCCCAAACGGGCCCTAACTGAGTTTTTGGATATCTATAGCTCTTTAGACTAGTAGACCCATAGCCGAAAGACTCAACGTCGAAACTAGGTGTTTTTAGAACATTCCATTGCAAATACAAGGGTGGAGAATTGAATCTATGATCCACAGGAGGTATAGATATCTAATCAAATAAAGAAACTATATTCAGGCCGGCTATTTATTAGCTCTAAATACATAAAACTTAATTTGAGTCAAACAAACCTCTAAAATTACCAAATTATATTAATCTTAAAAATAAACAGGTTTCTCAGTTAGTGATTAAGTGAACTTTAAAAAGGAAGACAGAAACTGAAAATTTTAATTACAACATGCTCATGAATGGGCTCCAATATCAACTAAAGGATGAAAAGAGAGGTGGATGTAACCAATGGAAACAGCAAGTTGACTGATTTGTGGGTCCTCCTTGTTCCTCAGTCCAAAAAAAACTAACACTTCTCCAATCTTGTCAAAATAACTCACTGGAACCTTCTGTCTTATCATCAAGTTTGAAAAAAGCCAAGTTTGTATGGATACAGCTAAACTCATTTACATAATTTAATTTGCATTGTTTCTCCAAAAACTGGCTCTCTATTATTAAAAGAACTAGACAAAAATTTCAGAAAGAATCTAAAAAAATTTGACAACAGATATCAGACAATGCTTCAGACAATTTCATATCTCAATCTCCTTTCTAGGCCGTCTCTTATTTGAAGAGCTTGTCCCAACTCCCTCCAGTAAGTAATTAAAGGTAAATTACACTTTAAATTTAATTTCAACTTAGAAACTATACTTTTTTTCATTATCGTTCCTTTATTTATTAAAATTTATCAAACACCTTATTTTTATTTGACAAAGTCCAACATAATAAACTATCTATGGTTGTAATCCAAAAATGTCATAAAAAATCTATAGCGGTACTCCACAACAATAATAATCCTAGACCTTTTTCGTTTATTTTATTTATAGCCCTCGGCCATTCTCATGATCAACTCATAAATGTTAAATACTAGTAGGTTGTAACTGCAGCTTAAACCCATTCCCTCCAGCTCTTATTGACCATTAGCCCCATGATTGTTACTAGACTTTTTCTTTTGATTAAATTAGTGGTTAAAAAACGAATCTAAATTCATATTTTTCAATGATTTACCAAACTTCACTTCTAGTTCTCTGTCTTTAAAACAAAAGGTCTACTGCCAAACTTAATTTATTTGTCAAACTAAAGTTAAGGAAGGAGTAAGATAATAATTCAACCTTAAAGAAAAACTAATAGTAATGTTCAAAGTCAAGGTGCTTACACTGATGGTGAGCCTTGGTCATGGATAACTCAAGTCCAGAAACTGCTGAGAAAACTGTACAAAACAAAACAATAACCAATAGGAATCAAACCAATCAAGTTCTTTGATGGACCATAAGAAAATGGAAGAAGAAGAAGAAGAAGAAGAAGTGTACCAGAAATGGCAGGAGTGAGAAGCCCATCTCCAATCACCATACAAGTCCCAACAAGAACAAGAATCAACAAGGCAGTGTGCAGAGCCCTGTGCTTCTCCAGCAGCAATTTAACCTTAGATTGCTTCTTCTTCTCTGGTGGATGTTCAAGCAAATAAGTGGAAAGTGCTTCATCTGCAACTTGTCTGTTGGGAAGAAGGCTCACTTTGGCATGTCTGCAAATTAACGAGTACAGAGCAAAAGTTCCACCTGCAATGGCGATTTGCAAAACAATTCATCAACAGGGTTTCGGTGCTTATTTGATTCTACGCATCTGCTTCTGCTTTATACCTTCGCCATTGTCATCAGCTCTGAGAACTACAAAGACGTATTTGAAAAGAGGGACAATAGTGAGAGTCCAGAAGACAAATGAAAGAACACCATAGATTTCTTCATTGGTATCTGAATGTTGGATGTCTTCAGCAAAAGTGCTTCTGTAAACGTAGAGAGGAGAGATGCTCAAATCGCCATAGACGACGCCAAGGCTTTGATAGGCCAATACAAGAACCGTTTTCCAAGAACCCTTCTGAAATAAAACCAAAATTTCGGCCGATTCAACAATTGGGTGTTTCAAGAAATGTATAAAAATGGAGAAGTCGAAGCTCAGTGAATCGATTGAACACAAACCTTGGAAGCATCCCAACAGTTTCCATGCTCGAGATCCATAGCTTCTTTATCTCGATCTTCAAGCTAAATCCTGATGTGGAGCTGAGTTAGCTGTAGATCTAAATGGATTCCAAAGGAATAAAAAAGAAAAAAGAGCTTACAGAAATGAGAAAACCCCTCATCTGTATTCCCCTGCAAATGGAGAAGATAAGAGAACTTATATCAGTTATATCACTCACTTTTCCGTAAACCCACTTGATATCTCTATCAATACCGCCATTAAAACTCAAAAACAGAGGAGAAATAAAATAAGAGATTTATTTGTTTTGGTAGGCAGAAAATTGAATGTTGAGGATATTTTGATTCTGGGCAACTGATGAATATATCCAAAAGGGCTCATAAATGCAGAATCGAGATCATGGACCCTCATCATTACAATCCCCATATGACAAGATTCTTGAAGCAACTTCTTCTCTTTCCAGTTGGTAAAACAGGAAAACCAAAACAGAAAACTAGTAAAATCAAAGAAGAAGAAAAGAAGAAGAGAAAAATAAACTCACTGTTAGCGTTAGTTAGGCCTCTGTTCTTCAAAGAAGAGGAGAGTATACCGTGCTTTCTACTTCAATGGCGTCTGAAATTCCTCTTCACAAGAAAGAAAAAAGGGGAATCAGAAATGGCAGAATGAAAAAGAAAGAAGATCACGTGAGCTCATGACAGTTACAAAACAGTCCCACACAAACGAAGCGTCCACGAAGACGGCCGATTGATGGACGGACAGTGGAGTGGACCATTTTCTTCATTTCATTTCTCTCTCCCTCTCTCTCTCTTATGGGTTTTTTGTATTTGAAACTTTACAGAAGGTAGAAATTAAGGCCTACCCATTTAAAGATTGTGGAAGATTGGCGTAATAAGCAAATCAAAACGGTTGAAACTTATATATTACATGATGTTCTTGTTGTTATTTGCTGATGGGTTTCTCATGTGAAAGGGATTGAAAGCAATTATGGAGGTTGAAGAATTTGATTTTGAATTTTTTTTTATTTTTTTTCAAAAAAAGAGCAATGTTTTTTTTTTTTTTTGATTTGAGTAAAAAGCAAAGGCATGTGACTCATAATGGGATTGGCTTCCAAAAGACATGATGGCCGAACATGCCCTTTATTTATTACATCAAAAGCTTTATGAAAATTTTCCAGCTTTTTTCAGTGTTCCGCCATTTTTAAGCTTCACTTTCCACACCCACTTCGTCTTTTTGGCTGAAACTCTCTGGTTTTTATCGTTATTTTGGTGGGGTTGTTGATGACATGTTTAATTAAAACCTCCATTTTTGGAGTTGGAGAAAGCTTTCTGGGTTGTTTTTCGATGGTGATGGGCTTGACGGTGGCGATGTCGTTTTTCTTTTGGAAAGCTTTGGGAATGGTGAATTTGGCTCAGAGAGTTGAAGGTTTTTGGAAATGGAAATTATGAACATCCGTGAGAGTGCTGCCAAAAGGAAGTTTTTTTTTTCTTTTTTTTTTCTTTTTTAACTGAGTTCAATGCGAAGGGGAAGATTAAAGAATTTGGGTTACATACATATGCACCGTTAGCGGATTCAAATTCGATTTTAAAAGATGAAAATAATTTTAAATTCGTATTTGCCTTTTGAAATTAAATTGATTTAAAATTATTAAAATTAAAATTATTGGTTTATTTTAGTATATCAATATTTGGGGTGGAGAATTTGAACTCATGACTTCATGGTCATAAGTCTTACTTGATGTCAGTTGAACTATGCTTTCGTTGGCAAAATTATTTGTTTAGATATTCATGAGAAATGAAAAGAATATTTTTTTATTATGCACCTATAGATTTGGTTGGAGATTATTTTAATTTGTAATAAAATATTTTAATAGCAAATGATATTATCAAATACATATGAACATGAAAATATACCAATAATCAAAACAAGTCATTTTATTATCATTATCTTTGAAAATGAAAATGAAAATTACAAACGTCTTAATTTAAATAAATATATATAAAAAATTGAATTCAATCTAAACAAAATCCATCAAAAGAGATTTGATTTGTTTTGTGAAACAATGGAAAAAAAATTTAAAAGGATTTTTTTTGTTGTTGATTTCTTCTTCAACCCAATGTATGAAAACACAAAACTAAAAAAATATACAAAAAAAAAAATCCATTGAATCAATATATATAAAAAGGATCGAATCAATAAATAAAAAAAAATAAGAAGATGAACAAACAAAAAAATCACTTCTCATGAGAAAGATTGAAATTATTGTTATCAATATTTTAAAAATAGAAAATTACAGTGAAGAAATAAACTGAAAATAACCTTGAATTTTCTATTGGCCTTGAGTTTGAATATAGAAGAAATATTGATAGTATGAAGTTGAATAGAGAAAAATTATCATAAATGAAACTATCGTATTGGATGGGATAAAATTGGAAGCATATTAAATTCGACCTATTTGAAATGGATTTTTTTAAAAAAAAAAAACAAGATTTAAAATCATAAACGATTTTAAATCTCTCACATTTTGATTTTAAATTTCTCACATTTTTGTGGCATCCAAACATATAAATGATTTAAAATCATAACTGATTTGAAATCATCCCAAATATTAGAGTTCTAACTAAGGGGTTAAATTTCATTGTCTGTTTCATAAACCTTTTGATTTTTTGTATTTAGTTTTTGGAAGGTAAGCTTTTTTTTTCTCCACAATTTCTCTTCATCTTTCTCTATAATGATTTTCACTTTTTTGAGGTATCATTTAAATTTTTAGTCAAATTTCAAAAACAAAAATAAGTTTTTGAAAACTATCATTTTTAATTTTCAAAACTTAACTTGATTTTTTAAAACATAAGTAAACATAGAAATCTATTGGTAAAAATAGTATTTTGAAACTTAATTTTTAAATATTAAAATTCAAAAATTAAATGGTTATAGGTCTTAACTATTTCTATTATGTTTTAAATTTGTGTTGTCTCAAAAAATAAAGTTTAAATTTGTGTTAATAAGGTTTCTATACTTCAATTCTATTTTTAATAAGCTAATGGAATTTCATTGGTTTAATGAGAATTTAGTCCTTTGCATTTTAAGTTTGAGTCTAATACCTCGTTTGAAGTTTAAAAAGTACTCCATAGATCTCTAAATTATAATTTTATAGCTCGTTTTATAACATTTGATTTTTTATTTAGTTTTAAAAAATTAAACTTATAAATATTATTTTTACTTGAGTTTTCATGTTTTCTCTCCTCCACCTTTTACTTATGTTTTTACAAATCTAGTTAAGTTTTGAAAACTAAATAAAGTAGTTTCAAAATTTTATTTTTGTGTTTGGAATTGGCTAGAAACTAATATTTTCCTTATAAAAGATGAAAAGCTATTGTAGAGAAATTGTGAGAAAATCATCACAATTTTTAAAAACAAAAAAACAAATGGTTATCAAATGGGGTTTAAATAATTTATTAGATATAAATTATTATTTTGTCTAATAGGTTACTTCACTTTAAATTTTTAGTTTAATAGATTTGTATTTTTTCTAAAAAAAAAGTGTTCGAATAGGTCGAAGACCTAAAAATACAAAATTAAAAATGTAAGAATTTATTAGAAATAAAATTTAAAATTTACAGACTTATTAGACACTTTTAAAAGTACTATTAGACACAAAATTTGAAATCTAATAACTTATTAGACATTTCTTAAAATTTTAGAGACTAATTAGTTACATATTTAAAAAGTTCTCACTAAACTTGTAATTTAACAAATTTTAATTCGGTATTTATTGTGTTATACTAAACACCTAAATTAGTGTCAACAAGAGCATAACTCAACTGACATCAAGTATGACTCATGACTAAGAGGTCATGGATTCTAATTCCCCATCTCCAATTGAAAAATTGTAGTGTGTCATGTCAATAATCAATATAGACCGACAAGAGTTTACAATAACTTTTAGCATTAGACACAAAATTAACAAGTATTTATTTAAAAAAATTGTAGTATAGAGTTCAAATGGAAATAATTTTTAATATTTACAAACCTGTTCAAATATCGGATAAAATACACTTGTGGTCTTGAATTTCAACTTAGTTTCTATTGTCTTTGAGTTTTAAAATTGTTTATAAAGTTTAAATTTAGTTTCTAATGTGAGTTTTTAAAAAATCAACAAAGTTTAGGTTTTATATTTTTGGTTGTCACAACATCACTCCGTCATTTAATGGTGAACTATATTCGGGATCAATTTGAAACCAATTTCAAAATTTTATGAATCAACAATTATGAAGGGAAGTTTAAAAGTGTGAGTTCAAATCTCAAGGATGATAGACGTATTTTAATTTTTTTTTCTTTTTATAAGGATAAAGATTAGTTTAACTAAGAATTAAAAAAAAAAAGGAAGGGGGAAAAAGATAAGGTGGGGAATGTTGAACATTGAATGTGTGTAATATAAACAAGGAGGATTTTGTGGATCATATTACGATGAACATTGAATATTGCTCTTTCAACTGATATCTCGTGCACTTTTTTTTTTTTTTTTTTCCTTTAATATATAATATAATATGTGTTTGATTGCTGCAGTTTTGTAAGTTGTAACAGTTGATTGGAAAATTGAATATTAAAAGATAAAGGGCCACCGGCGGAGCACATAGTTATATTCTATATAAAGTCTATATTAAGTATTCCTTCATCTGCCATTAGTCAATTTGGTTGCCAAACAAATATATAAAACCTTTCGTGTTATAAATTTATTTCCTAAATTTTCTTTTGATAATTATTTGATTTTTTATTTTTAATTTTTATAAATTAAGTCTATAAATACTACTTTTACTTATGATTTTTCATGTTTTCATCTATTTTTTACATGTGATTTCAAAAACCAAGCCTAGTGTTGAAAGCTAAAAAAAAAAAACGTAGTTTCCAAAAACTTGTTTTTGTTTTTGAAATTTAGCTAAGAATTCAAGTGTTTTCTTGAAAAAGATAAGAGCTATTATAGGTAGATGAAAATCAAGGTAGAGAAATGGTGAGAAAACAAGTACAATTTTTAAAACCAAAAACCAAAAATCAAATGGTTATCAAACAATGTCTAAATTTTTTTTAAGGGTATGTTTGATAGGTAATCTAAAAACAATCTCTTGAAAACAAGAAATTTAATAAAAACAAAGTTATATTTTACGTTTTTAGAGATATGTGTTTGGTAACAGATTTAGGAATTAGATTCTCATTTAAATAATTGTTCAAAATATGTTGTATAATATATTTATAGACCATGAAACTAGTTATAGTTACAAAACTAAATATTAAGTTGAATATAAGATGATTATTAATTTATTTTATGAACATGTTTTTTGTTATAAATTTTGTATAATTATTATTTTACAATATCATATGATTTATAATATATTATATTATACATATTTTAATTTAACGAAGATAAATTGAGTTTATGACCTGAAATATTATATTTATCAAAGTTATTCTCTTTTCTAATATAATTCTATATTTTAAATTTTTAAATTCATAATCTGGATACAATGAAAGCATCAAAATGTCTTTTTGAGAATTTCTACTCATCACAGAATTTGAAAACAGTTTTCAAAAGGAATCCAAAAACATAAAACAGAATTCAAATTGCCTACCAAACATACCCTAAGTTTTATAATAAACACGAAATTGAAATTTTAGGATTCTATTAGATATAAAATTCAAGTTTACATCTAATAAATCAATTAATTTTTTAAAATTTCGAATTTGTTAAAGTCCAATTAGACACAAAATCAAAAACATATTAGACACAAAATTGAAAATATTAAATACTTTACTGAAAGTCAAAAAATCAAATAGACACAAACCTCAAAATTTAAATACAAAACTTGTGATTTAACCTATATAAAATTAATCCATCTAAGTATGTTAAGAGAGCACATTGAATATGTTAGCAGTGGTTAATATTTGTTATAAACAAATGTATTCATTTCTACTGTAATCAGTTTCAATTTATTTTCACAGTTTCCTAAATATAAGAGTAATTTGCAAAAAAAAATATAGCATAGCTCAAATGACATCTTGAGCGTATTAATAACTACGAGGTAACTGCATAAATATAATTTCTTTTCTACTTATAATCATTCTTCATTCTCTCTTTACATTTTAAGACTCTTAAAAAAGTATAGTTCAACGGGTCAAGATATATACTCTCAACTAGGAGATAATCATATATTCGAATTTTTCACTTCATATGTTGTTGTTGAATTGGTGAATATGTCAATTGAGAATTTAGGCATATGTTGTTGTTGAATTGGTGAATATGTCAATTGAGAATTTAGGGTCTGTTTGATAAGTAATCTGAATACAGAAATTTGAAAACAAGGGATTCAATGAAAACAAAGTTGTATTTCATGTTTTTCAGAAATGTGTTTGGTAGCAGATTTAGAAATTTGATTTCATTTTAAACAGTTGTTTAAAATGTGCCATATAACATATTTATAGATCATGAAATTAGTTGTAGTTGCAAAACTAATTATTAGATTGAGTACAAATCATTATTAATTAATTTATAAACATGATTTTTATAAATTTTATAGAATTATCATTTTATAATGTAATATTATATAATTTATAATATATTATATTATACATATTTTAATTTACCAAAATAAATTGAGTTTATAACATGAAATATTGTATTTATTAAGATTTGTATCTTTGTTTAATATAATCCTCCATTTTAAAATTTTAAATTCAGAATCTGGAGACAGTGAAAACATAAAAATGTTGTTTTCAGAATTTCTACTATTTGAATCACAGAATTCGAAAACAGTTTTTGAAAACACATCTGTCAAACATATATTCACTGATTTCAGTGAATCTAAAAACACAGAATCCGAATTGCATACTAAACAAACCCTTAGTTTTTTAATTCAGTTAATAAAATAGTATTTAATTTTAGATGAGTACGGAAAGAAAACACATGTCTAACCAGCATTCATATGGAGAGGCATAAATGTTTAACCCGTAAAGCAGTACTTAGTTTGGTAATTGCATTTTGGTGTAGCATAATCATTTCGTTATCAACTTTTAAGTTAAATTTGGTATAATCTTTCAATTTTATAAGCTTGGTTTAATCTTGATAGTATATATCTACTTAATCTCTAAACTTCTAAAAAATGTAATCATATCTAAACATTTAATTTAGATACTAGTTAAGTCTATAGCTTAAGTGACATAAAATATAGATTTATAATCAAAATATCATGGGTTCGAATCCTAAAAAAATATGTGCTCTTGATAAAAAAAAAAATGAGGTTGTTTAGAATATTGAATGGTTTATCATAACATGAATTGTAATAGTATGTGAAATTATATAATATTATTTAAAATGTAGAATTATTTATTCTGAATGTGTTTGGGGTGCAAAGTATTTCACAGATTATTATAACACAAATTATTATAATTTGTGCTCACACAGATCCTAGAAGTTAATTTGACGTGACTTAGAACTATAATTGGATACTAATTAATTGATGTCCACCCATCTAAATTTTTATCTCACTTGCCCTTATGTCCAATTGACTTACTTACTTGAATTACATCATGTTAAAATCGTCTATTGTTTATTCAATAAGTGGGTCACATCAAATATTTAAGTATCCGTGTTAACAGTTGACGTTTTAAATTAAAAATTGAAAGTTCAAAAATTAACAATAAAAACATGATTGACAAAATTCACATAAAAATGACATTAAATTTTTGGCTAAATATTCAAATGGTCTGTGTTATTTTAAATAATTATGGTTTGATTTTTAAACTTTTGATATTAGTAATTTTGCCCTTTAATATATTAAAAATTATCAATTAAGTCTTTCATAAAATATTTTTAACAAAGAAATTGACGTATCCGGAAATTATTTATATATTTAGATACATATGTATGTCACTTGAAGTGAATTCAAGTATCTCAATGAATATAAAATTGATATTATCTAAAAGGTTTATTTTCCTTTAAAAGTATTATCATCCCAAAAATTGATGGTTGTATTTCTGAATTTAAAATAAAATGTTCCTAGAATATATGCTATTTTGACACATAAAACTCAATCTACTAAAAGTCCATTTGGATTACCATCTAACTTAAATACTTTTGAAAATAATATTTTAAATAAAACTACTATTACATTTTACAATTTTTCAAAATTATTTGGCACTATATTAAAAAATGGTTCTATTAATTATAAATTTATTTTTACTTCTTATTATCCATTTTGAAGATTTTCCATTAATCACTTTAAAGTCTGTAGCCACCTATTTTTGTCCGGCTCATTTTTAATTAATTGTTAGATTATCATTATTCGTGTTTCATCTTTATTTTTATTTTTATTTTTTATTTTGATGTGTTAATTTTACCATGTGTGTGTTTTTTTTAGTATTGGAGAAGTATCTTTTTTTTAAAAGAAAATACAACATTTTGATTAAGTAAGTTTTATTTTTTTAATTTGATTGACCAAAAGTGTGTTGGTCTTTTTTAGGTGTAAGTTCATTTTTGGCATGGATTTCAAATTGCCACAAATTGTAGTTTTTGGTTTTATGCACAAAATAGAAATTGGTTTGCGCTTTTTATACCCATCTTTTCATTCTTCAAAGGGGAACACACCCCAAAAAAAAACCTACTTCTACACTCCCTCCCATCCTCCCCAACCATTCTCAACCACAACCACACCTTCCAATCACACATACCATGAGAGTTAAAAAAAAAACAGTGAGTTTCATGCAAAGAAGCTCTACAAAACCCCATAGCCAAACTTTTTCACAATTACAAAGAGGGAGAGATTTGTAATAAAAAAAGAGAGAATCCAAAATTTCCATAACACAACAAGAACAATCCTAGTTTAGTTGTGGTTGCATTTGGTAGGGTTTTGACCCAAGGATCCACACCTCAAACAACAAACTAGTTGTATGTTCTTCACCTCCACTCTTAGGTTTCCATCTTTATTCTCGAACATCCCTGAAAAACAGTAGTTGAGTAAGGGTTACGTTTTTTTTTACTTTCATTTTATTACTTAATGCATTTTTTTATTCTCGTTTGCTTTGTGCCCTAGATCGTTCCTTATGATACCTTTTGTTATATTTTATTTTTTGTTATTTTTTCACTCGTTTATTTTCCCTTTTATCACTTCTATGTTCTGTTTTTTAGATCTTGGGAAGTAAAAAGGGAGAGAGGTTTGAGTTCTAGCGAGTTGAAATAACAGAAAATCTTTTGTTATGAAACTAAAAAAAATGGAGTAAGACATACATTTGTTGAGAAAGAGGAGCTAACCTTGGTTGTTGTAGTAAAAGAACTTGTATGGTGTTTGGTGTGTAAAAAGATGTGTTTGAGAGAAAATAAAAAAGAGAGAAGGAGAAGAAAATATTGGTGAAGAAGGTGAGGAGAGAAATGAGTTTGAAAAAAAAAGAAAAATGAAAGAAGAAGAAGAATTGATGTGGGTTTGATTTTGTTTTTGTTTAAAAGTAAAAGGAAAAGATATTTTGTAATTATTATTATTTTTATTATTATTATTTTTTTAAAAAAATTAACTTTTGATGGGTTTTTTTAAACTATATATATATATATTAAAACTTTTTACTTTTACTAGTATTTTATGATTTTTTTTCGATTTCTTTCTTTTTTTTCATTTATTTTTTTTTGGGTTTTTTTTCTTTCTTTAATATATATATTTACTTTTTTAATTTTTTTAATTATTTACTTTTTACTTTTTATTTATTTTATTAGTGCACATTTTTCTTGAAAATAGTAAATGTTTTCTTTAGTTTAAGGATTTGTATTATAATCATTAGTCTTATTCTCTTTATTTTTTTTCTTTTTATTTTGTGTTATGTTTGTGTAGTTAAAATGTAAATATTTTTCTTATTTATTATAGTTGGAATTTTTGCTACACGTATGTGAATTATCACATGATTTATATATATATATTTTCTCTTTTTATACGATATAAAAAAAAAATGCCAACGACGGAACCTAGAAATATTTGGGAGCCTGATTTTCTAGTTTTCTTGAGGTGAGAAATCGATTCTTTCGAAGTCCAAGATCGATTTCAATATAATTTTTTTTTTCTCGTAAATTTGTTAGCATATTTATTTGCTTGTTTGTTCTGATCAATTTTGTTATGCAAAACATGATCTATTTTGCATTTTGCATATTATGATTGGAATTGATTTATCTTGATTATCATCTATGGTTCCAAATTTTTTTTTTAACCTTTTTTTCTTTATTGCAAACTTATTTTCAAATCTTTAATATTCTTTTTTTTAATCTTTGAAAGTTTTATAACTAAAAATGTTATTTCCAATTTTTTGTGGTTTTTTTTAAAACCATTTTTATTTCTAAAAAAATTCCTATGACGGAATCTAGAAATATTTGGGAGTCCGATTTTCTAGAATTCTTCAGGTGAGAGATCATTATCTTTGGGAGTCCAAGATTTTGGTCTCAAGAAAAAATGAATTTAATTAAAACTTTTTTTTTAAAAAAAACTTTATTTTATAAGAGGTTATCCTATGATAGATTTGAGAAATTGTAAAATTTCTCATATTCTTGAGGTGATATTATTTCCAAAAATCTTGGAAATAATTTCAATGCAACCACATTAATGGATTTTCATCCACTTATTTTATGGGATCATGACTCTAAATATTGGAGTAATGAGGGGTAAAATAAGACATTGTTTTAAAAATCTCATTTTTCCTAAATAAGTTTTTTTTTTCTCGAAAATTTGTGCAATTCAAGATTAAATTTGGCCGCCGTTTTAAACTGGTGTTGTGGGGTGCTAACACCTTCCCCATACACAAACAACTCCCGAATCCAAATCTGGTTTTCGCATACCATTTTTTTCTTCTTTTTTTTTGTTTAAAAAAAGTTGTTTTATTCTATTTTGGTGTCCAATCACACCATAAAAAGATTGGTGGCGACTCCTTTTAAATCTTCCCTATTTGAGGACGTCGGCCGCTCCGCGTCGCAGGTACGTGGCGACAAAGTCTTCTGGTATAATTCATCTATGAAGTGTTTATTCAAAATCGTTTTTAAATTAATCTTTTTTTAAGAACTTTTTACTTATTAAGATTTTTTATATATATAAAAAATTAACTTTAATCACATAAAATCATTCAATAACTTATACTAAACCCATTTAAATGATTAATTTTTCTACAAGTGTTGATAGAAAAATTAATTTAGTTCAAAAAGTACTTTTTTTCCACACGTTATTCTAAATACATTACAAGTGACATGTGTATGTATTCAAATGTATTAATAAAACAATTATTTAATCACACTTTTCTTTTAATACATCAACAATAGAGAGTGGAGGGATTTGAACCCATAATCATTTGGTTATTGGTCATACTTGATGTTAGTTGAGCTAAACAAATTTTAACATATTTTTTAATTTAATGACTTAATTGAGGATTTTTAATATATTAAGGGTAAAATTAGAGACTATATATATATATGACCACTCCAATTCAATTTAAACAATAAGAGGAAATTAAATATACAAGAGATTACTACTGTATTGATCCATTAAATTAGGTTCAAATTCGTGATTAAATTATATATTTAGTATTTAAATACCCATGCATGGAGATTTATTTATTGTTATTATTATTTTGAAATGGCACCTCTTTTGATTATGACCATGGATTGTGATAAACGGAACTTGATTCTGTCCCCTCATGGATATTTCTTTATTACAAAATTAACTCCCATCGGATGCCATTGGACCAATCCATATATAATAATAATAAAAAAAAAATTAAAAAAATTATATAAACATATATATTTAAATATATAAATATATATACATATACATCACTCCAACATGTGATAAAATAGTAAACTACTAGAGATTATCAACTATAGTATGTGTCATGTTAGACTTAAAATGCAATAGTTTGTGTTAACTTTGGCTTAAGTAGTCTTGATAGGGAGAAATGTTTGTATTTTAATGTGTTAGGAAACTAATCATATTAAAAGTGACATTTAAAGCGTGAATCAATTCACTATATTTAAAGTGTGATATTGATTGTAATGATGTGATTACTTTCCGATTTGGACTTTTTAATGGGTTACTAATTTGTGTGGTTGTAGTATTTTGAATCATCAATAGAAATTTCTAGAGTAAAATAATGATTTGTAATATAATTATGAAATGGTTGTGACTTCTAGATAAGGACTACTTAAAACAATGATTTATGCTACGAGTGAAATTTAGATTTAATCGAATATCTCAAAATTAGATAAAAATTAAGATGATAAGAGCAGGAGGAGAACCATGCCTAAGGGAAACTTAGTCAAAAGGTCATATAAATACCTTATTATGACTCCATTAGAGGTAACTGAACACTCATTCTCTAAACTCTACCTTGTTATACTTTTACCTCTATTAGAGTTTGTATGGCAAGTGCCACACCGATGTGCAACTTTTTCTCTAGCTAGATTTTGACATCAACAATTTAAACAGATAAACGAGTTATAAGAACATAACCATGTTAGGAAGAAAATATCAAAGACCAATAAAAATAACGAAACTTGATATAAATGCAAATATTAGGATTAGAGAGGTGTCAATCAAGCAGGGTAGGGTTCCATGTTAAATTTTGTAAGGATCACGATAGAAGTGTAACAACCCTAAAACCTACCACTTAAACTAGCTAGTGTCATAACTAAAACCACTTAAACTAGCTAGTGTCATAACTAAAACCTTGTTATGTTCCAAAATTTTTAGTAGGATAACGACTCTATTACAAGGAAACTAGAAAACATTAGGAACCTAAAAAGCAGGGAAACCACACCTCCAAAACTCAAAATCACTTCAACACCTCCTAAACTACGAATATGTTGAACTTTAGTCTAACAACATTTACGGGAGCAAAATAACTCAACATGAAGCAAAAAAAATAATTTAACAAGAAGACTACTCAAAGTTCAAAAAAGCTAATATAAAAGTACAGAATCTAGAGGATGACTCAAGCTAAGACCCTAAGGACACTCCATGACATCTTCATAGCCTCGCCAAGATGAAGCCCTCACTATTCTTTGTAAGTCTAGGCACCATTTACAAAACAACCAAAAGAGTAGCACGACAAAGTATAAAAATGTCGGGTTAAGTAGCCACATTTAAAACCAAAGGTTCACATACCATCACCTAAGGAAAAAAATAACCAATAACTATAAACCACAAATCACGAACCACGTCTCCTCACCTAACTCATCCACACCTACTATATTGCCTTATTACTATATTCTAGAGTCATGGTTCCGATCAGTGGGACTTCATCCCTATAACTAGCATACAATAAGAAGGTTCGCAACCCTCAAACTCAATTGGCTAGCATTTTTCGATAAATGAGACTTTATCCCTACCGCTAGCATTCAACAATAAGGTTCTCAACTCTGAATCCACATTTTCTATCACCTGCGATGAAGGGCACACCTTCCATTGTTGGAATTAATTTAATAATTAATTCATATATGGGTAACAAATTAGATGACAATTATATTTGAGCTATTTAAATGGGCATATTGTGTGGTCTTCATAATGGACCCTAGACTTCCCATATAGGGATGTCCATTTTCCCCACGGGGACCCGCCCCTAACGGGCGGGGAATCTCCGTTTAGGCGGGGAATGGGGGAGGGAGCGGGGAGGATTTTTTTCCCGTTGGCTAAACGGGGACAAGGACGGGGAATGTATTCCCCGTCACTGACCCCACCCTGCTCCCCGTCCCCACCCCGATATATTATTATTATTTAAATATATATGTTTATGTGTATATAATAAACCATAATTCTAAATTCTTATTAAATATCATTTTACTTTTTTTAAGAAAATTAAAAAAAATGCCTTTTAAATAGGAAATTCTAATTAGTAATTAGTCATTTAAATAAAATTTTTCAAAAAAAAAAATTATGTAATAAAATTTGAAAAATAAAAATGGTAACGGAGAATTATTCCCCGCGAGGAACCCGATCCCCGCGAATTCTCCGCGGGGAATCTCTGCCCCGTTCCCCGTGAAATTAAATGGGGAATTTCGCGGGGACGGAGAATGAAATGGGAGACGGGGACGGTAAGTCATTCCCCAGTCCCGCCCCGCCCGTGGACATCTCTATTCCCATATGTGGTGTGCCCTTCTAAGAAGAAACCAACCTGTTGATCCTAGAGAATTATGCGAACCCTAGAATCAACTTATAAATAGTAGGTTATGGTCCCCTATATACTATGCCTCTTTAGCCTTCTATTTCCCATCTGATAGAGAGGATTTCCCATTCTGGACTAGGTTGCATAGTTGAGGAAGATCATAACCACAAATTTTATGGATTCAATATGTCTAAAGGTTTCAGGTAATTCTAATCTCCTTTAGATTAAAGTTTTCTTCCATGCATAGATCTTTTTAACAAACTTGTCATGATTATTCTTGATCTGTATGTCTTTATTCTTGAATAATTATGACTTAGTTTTGCTAATAAATTCCAACATCTGGTATCAGAGCAGTGTTTTGCATGGTTGTTGGCAAAATCTTTAATTTTTCCTTGAAATGTTGTTTTTAATAAATAAGCTTATTAATTAAGATATTCATTATGTTTTATATCTTACATTTGGGTATAATAAAATTATAGGACAATTTATGTTTTCCCCTTTCGTTGTGTCAATTACATAATTATTGTTTTCCTATTGAATTATAGATATTTTGTGATAAGCGTATATCTTTTTGCTTAAAATAGGGAGGATTTTCATTTTTCCTCTTGTTGGTGTGCTTACTAAAGAATAGTTATTTTGTTGAATCAATTGAAAATTTATAAGTACTTAGCACAATTTATATTGAATGCTTCATAAATTAGAGCATTTAAAGTTATTAGATGTAGTGTATTTGTTGACTATGCAGATTGTGATCGACCCAAAGGAAGGTTACAATTTGACCAAACAACAAAACACATCCAATAGTAAATATGAATAACATAAGATTGTGCCATTGAGTTGTTAGTAAATCCAAAGGAAGACTATCATCTAAAAGGGATGTTATTAATATTTGTTTTTTTTTCAAAATTTTGATACCCCAATGCCTATGAGGTTGTCAGGTGGGTTAAAAGCAGGTAAAGTTTCTTTGAGGTGATTCAATTTTTATTTTTGATGACTTTTTCTCATTATTAAATTATGCAAGTAAAGATATTATTCTTAATTTTGAAAATGATTTTGGTAATTTCATTTTTATGAAGATAAAATTAACAATAATTAAAGATAAATATTTTGCATAATATTTTTTTTTTGTTAGTATTGGTTTGATGGATCATGCTGCCAAAGTAACCTCTGATTTCTGATATTGACATCTTCAAAATTAATTAGATGTTTGTGGATCTATTGTTTATGCGTTCTGACTGTCGACCCAAAGGAAGACGTTAGTCTAGCCATTTTTATCATCATGTTGAGAGTACCGTTTACAAGTTGATAGTCGACCCAAAGGAAGACTATCAATATTGTGTTTGGTATCTTGTTGTCCTCATTAAGTTTAAAGTTATTGTATTTTTGTAACGCCCCAGGCCCAGGATCTCCTGTGACCTGACTGCATCATCATATCATCCATGACTGCTGGTAAGAGTGAAGATACTATCCCCATAAACCAACACGAGGTCCTCTCAGCATGCTTTGTCCTCACTCACATGCTCCCTAGGAAAATTCTCAGGTGGTCACCCAACATAGGATTGCTCCAAATCAAGCACACTTTACTGTAGAGTTCCTATGATTGAGCCACCAAAAAGAAAGGTGCACCTTGTTGGTATAGGTAGTAGCTATCAATTCTTTTAAGCATTTCTCAACTATACTTTCATATCTTCATGGTCACTCGCATGTATCCCTCTTCCTCGGGCACTATACTTTCATGTCCTCATGACCCCTCTCATTCAGATGTGGACTCGGTTTATTCATGTACCCCTCTTACTCGGACGTCACATGCCCACCAGCTTTCGCCTTGGTTCGCTCCCGAACCACATCTTACTGGGAAAGGTTCCGCTCTGATACCATTTGTAATGCCCCAGGCCCAGGATCTCCTGCGACCTGACTGCGTCACCATATCATCCATGACTGCTTGTAAGAGTGAAGCTACTATTCCCACAAACCAACACGAGGCTCTTTCAGCATGCTTTGTCCTCACTCACATGCTCCACAAGAAAATTCCCAGGTGGTCACCCAACATAGGATTACTCCAAGCCAAGCACGCTTAACTGTGGAGTTCCTATGATTGAGCCACCGAAAAGAAAGGTGTACCTTGTTGGTATAGGTAGTAGCTATCAATTCTTTTAAGCATTTCTCAACTATACTTTCATATCCTCATGGTCACTCGCATGCACCCCTCTTCCTTCGGCACCATACTTTTATATACTCAGGATCGCTCTCATTCAGATGTAGACTCGATTCATTCATGTACCCCTCTTCCTCGGGCGTCACATGTCCACCAACTTCTTGAATGAACCGAGTCCACATCTGAATGAAAGGGATCCTGAGGATATGAAAGTATGGTGCCCGAGGAATAGGGGTACATGCGAGTGACCATGAGGATATGAAAGTATAGTTGAGAAAGGCTTAAAAGAATTAATAGCTACTTCCTATACCAACAAGGTGCACCTTCCTTTTCGGTGACTAAATCATAAGAACTCCACAATTAAGCGTGCTTGGCTTGGAGCAATCCTATGCTAGGTGACCTCTTGGGAATTTTCTTAGAGAGTGTGTGAGTGAGGACAAAGCATGCTAAAAGGACCCGTGTTGGTTTGTGGGGAAAGTCTTCACTCTCGCAAGCGACTAAAGGATGATATGGATGATATAGTGACGCAGCCAGGTCGCAGGAGATCCTGGGTCTGGGACGTTACAATTTTATAAATCCTGATGTTATTTCTGAGCATGTTTTGTTATTGATTGAGTTATTGTTAATATTCAATTATTACCTTATTCTTGGATTCAATAATATTTTTGTTTAAATTTCATCTTTTAAACTTGTGATAAAGATAGAGATACTTCTATTTTTCACTTAGCAACATCCCTTTAAGATTACATGGGACTTTGAAAAATAGAATTATCTTAATTGCATAAGTTTTATGATGGTGAGGTGCAATATTCAAGGGACTTATGTGTAATAAGGAAATAATTAGGAAGTTCCTTTAAAAGATAAGGATTGTTCTAAAAGAACATAAAGGAAGAGAGACATAAACTTTTGGTTGAATGTGTCATAAGAACAAAAGAACACAAAGAGGTACACCTAAAGGATCAAATGCACTAAATTTATACTAATCTAAGACTGGCTTGTGCATTTGATGTTTTTTTTTTAAAACACTATATCGTCAATCTACAATTAGTTATGAAACTCATAAGAATAGATGAGTTAATCTTTGATGGTATGTTCAAAGAGAATTAAGTTAGGTATGAAAAGACAAGGGGTACTTTATTAGCTTTTTTTTCCTTAAGGGAAGAAATTAAAGTTGACATAAAACTGCATTTGAAACACATTAGTTCAAGTCATTAAGAATTAGGATTTAGATCTCCCCTGATACGTTTTTTTTAGAAAATTTGAGTGTTATGAAAAATATGTTCCTAGTACATCATTACATGATGCATAAAGAAAATATGACTTCTTACTTTGTTTTGAACTAAGTTGGTTTGGCTAATATATCGAGACTTACGTGTGGTGAATAAACTCCTATATTTCTATTCACTGATGGTTGACTCTTTTGTCTTAATAGATCTTCAAAGTGACATTAGGTATAATTAAGGGGGCAATAGTAAAATAGTCCCATTAAGTGGGATTGAGTGTTTTTTGCATGTTGGAACTGACTTTCATAACCTATTCCCTATGACTTCTTGAATTGTTTAATAGGATTATAAAATTTTCAAACAATTAACTCTCTTTGAAGACACCTATAGTTAATATATAAGAGTCTTTTGTTCTAGATATCTTAAAAGACATAGATCAGTAATATAATTATGCAACACTATAAAATATGATAAATTAGGAAGGGAACATCTGAGACACTTTGCTAACTCCTTTGAGAGTTTTATAAAGGAATTAAATAAAACCTAATATTTAGGTAAACATGAGAAGTGTGTGGCTTACAAAATCATTCAAAACTTATAAAGATGTGGTTAAAGGTGAAAAATATCTTTTTTCTTTACATTCACTCACTTTGAGAAAAGTACTCAAGATTGCAGCATAAGACTTAAAGTAGTGTATCGATAAAGCAATAACTGAATTCCTAGAAATTCAAGGTTAAGCAATAGCTTAACATTAGGTTTTTCATTTAGGGATGCCCAATTAATATTTGGTCTTGAAGGTCAATAAAAACAACTTCAATTTAAAGATTATTAGTTGTCACTCTATGTACACATGTTATTTTCATATTTTGTAAAATTAATTCCCACTTGAAAGTTTGTTTGCATGAGATCTTAAAGTCTCTCAAGAATGTTGAGTTTGAGGGGAAGATAAAATGAGTAAGGTTGTCATTAGGAAAAGAGAAATTGAGTTGTTTTTTCTCTTTGTGATAACATTAGTAAAAGTTCTTCCCATTTAAGCAAAACAAATTCAACATTATTAAAGTATTATTACAGTAATTATAAGAGATAGGAAAAGTACACTTAAAGGCTTGTAATTTTGACTTAAAAGTAAAATGAAGAGGATTCAATTAACTTCCCCTAAAATTAAACAAAGACATATTTCTTAAAAGAAGAACTGATGTCATAAAGAATTAGGTAAAGTAGCGAACATCAATAACTTTTGGTAACTTGTCATATTGTCTTTAAAAGAAACGTTGAGAGACATAAAGTTTCTCTAGTTACCATGATTTCTTTTTATTGGTGTCATTAGTTATTAAGAGATTTTCTTGTAAGTTTATGGCAACACTTCGTAACTTTTTTTTTCCTTTTCTTAAGAGTTATGTTAAGTTAATATAAGAATTGATTTCTCAACTGTATGATCTATGGAGTCAAAACTAGTAAAGTGTAAAACTTTTGATTCAGTATCACGAAATGTCAAAAGTTAAAATTCATCTACGATCTCAATAAGGAATTATTATCTGTAATTTCATAAGTTCCAACCAGTAACTATCACATTTAGGATTTTGAGAGTGATAGCTATGAGTTACAGATTCAGTGAGTAAGTTAATTTTTTAGTATAATATGTCTATGACATAGTAAGGTTATGGTACAAGAGACAAAAATTTATATAGGTATATCTTTTATTGTGAAATGATATTGTGAGATCAATCTCAAGTAACATTGACATTTCACAAAAAGTATGTCAGTTTTTTTTTTCAAGTTTTATAGCATAAAGTTTTATGCGCTAGAAAAATCATCAAAGAAAACAAGCAATGTCTCAATAAAAGTCCCTTGAATACATTGAAGAATTTCATGATGAAGTTTAAATGCTTCCGCTTCATTATTCATATACAAAATAAGAGTGATTATGTCGATAACTCTCATTATTAAAGAGTTTTAAGGTGCTTAACAAAAGGATACATGTTCATTTATCAAAATAGAGATCATAAGGCAAATTGATTTTGATAATATGAATTGCCAATAGAAACTATTTTTTAGGTGGTTAAAATATACCATTGTCATAATTGTGACAAATAGTTTTCACAATTGAAGTTGTGTTCATAGCATTTTGTATGACAACAAACTCGTAAATTTTTAACCTTGTCATTAGGTTGTCTTCACAAGAATTTGTTTTTCCATATTACAACAACAAAAGCTTTTATATGAGAGTTATAAGCTTTAGTTAATAAAGAAAATTCAGAGTGTTGATTGTGTCTAAAGAAATACAACTTCATCACTGCGGATCTGCTCATTACAAACTTTCACGCAGTTTTAGGAGCATAATGTTCATAAAGGTGTGAAAACTATGGTATGACAGTTGAGTGAGAGTTTATGACTTCTTAAAGTAGACACAAAGTTTTGTTTTTTGCAGAATAAGGAAAATGAATTATCTTTTGTTACTCTGAATGATTTTCTTTCTAATTGTAGTTTGACATAAGGCTAGAAAGAATACAGGTTGATCTCTATAAAGAATGAAGTAGGACCAATTGGAAATAGGCATGTTTAGATCACATTACATGTAATTTACATACTGCTTTTCCACACTTGATCTATGTCATTGAGTATATTTAGTGTGGTGATCATTGTAGGTTGAGTTGTGACTATACATGTGAAAAAAACCGCCTTGGTTCCTCATTGGTATACAAAATGGACCAGATTGTAATTAAAGGAAAGTTTTTTTAAAATAGCATTAAGTTGTGCACTACAGAATAAATGAATGATTGTTGATAAGGGAATTGTTACCCAAGTGGAAGATTGTTGGAATTAATTTAATAATTAATTCATATATGGGTAACAAATTAGATGACAATTATATTTGAGCTATTTACTGTGTAGTCTTGATAATGAGCCTTAGACTTCCCATATGTGGTGTGGCCTGCTGAGCAGAAACCAGACTATTGATCCTAGAGAATTATGAGAAACCTAAGATCAACTTATAAATAGTAGGTTATGGTCCCAATATACTATGCTTCTTTAGCCTCCTATTCTCCATCTGATAGAGAGGATTTCCCATCTGGACTAGGTTGCATAGTTGAGGAAGATCATAACCACAAATTTTATGGATTCAATATGTCTAAAGGCTCCAAGTAATTCTAATATCCTTTAGATTTAAGTTTTCTTACATGCATAGATTCTTTTAACAAACTTGTCATGATTATTCTTGATCTGTATGTCTTTATTGTTGAATAATTATGACTTAGTTTTACTAATAAATTCCAACATCCATGCCATTACACATCATGGTACACTACTGATAATTATCATTTATGGGAATTATTTAAGCCTTAAACTCGATCATTTTTGTCTTTTTAATATGTTTATTGATTTCCTAGCAAGCCAAAAATAACATTCATGAATAAATTTGTAAAACATTGCAAAAAATAATGGAAAATAGAAAATAATAAGAAATGTGTGAAAATTAAACTAACTTGTTAGTTTTTGTGTAGGTTGAAGGAAAATAAAAGAATGCAAGAGGAATTGTATGCATTACTACTTGCAACAAGAGAAAATGAAGGACTAGGCAAGAAATGCAATTGCATTTCAAGAATCTTACAGGAAAGGAAGGACCTTTGAAAATGCACGATTTTAGGAGATTCTCACTCATATTTGGAATGTCTACAACCTAGGGTCTTCCATGATTGACAACCACAAATCAAAGGAAAGTATGGAAGGAAACCCTAGAAAACTCGCCCATAAATACATGATGATACGACTTCAAAAAAGGGGACCATTTGGTTGCACATTTATCACGTTTTTCTACTGTAAATCTCTTTAGAGTTGGACAACAAGTTCTTCAAGTTCTTTTTTCGTTTTATAACACGTTTTCTTTTCTTTTAGGTTGTAATAATTCCCAGGGTTGATCCCTCTTCCATGAAAGTAGAGGAGGTGAAGATCCATGACCTTTAAATGGGGTTTGCAAGGAATTCTTAGAGTTTTTTAGCTACTATTTTATGCTTAAAGTTTCGAATATAGTTAGTTATTTCTTTTTATGAGTTTTTCATCTTTCATTCACTATTATTTTATGTTTGTTTCAACTACTTTCAATCGAATTAAGTAAGGTTTAAGTTCTTGTGTTTTTCATTTACACCATGTTTTCGAGTTGATCCTCTTGTTTTACTTACCGCTTTATTTTTCTTTAACTGGGTGATAACTAAAACTTAGAGTTGGGGTTCCAAGGAATTAGTTAGCTTTTGTGTTAGTTAACTCATTTAATAAAGTGTTGTTTTTATACTTTTCCATAATGAGCTAAATCCACTACAGGGATCCAAGTTGTGAATGCCCTAGAGAAGAGATGTTAAGCCTAAATTAGGAAAATCAATCGGGTTAGCGCATAAAACCTAGTTGCGTTTGTTGAACTTAACGTGAGTAAACCTAGGTGGCCAACTAGTGCTTTCTTGTCAAGCTAGAACTTAATACCTAAAGAGTTAAGGATTAGCGAATGTCGTAAAAGCAATGGAGGAAATGACTTAGAAATAAAATTCGAAACTTCGATCATAGACATAGGACGAGACTCCAAAACCCTAGGATTGTGCGTGAAAAATATTAAGCTCGATTAGTCGTAGGGATATAGGTTTAATTGCTTAGTCTCCTAAAGGGTTTGAGAGCAAAACTGAATAAGAGCTAAAATCGATTTACTCAGGTTTATGTTGTCGATTATGATTGCAATCACATTTTTAGTAGCATTTCCTCCAAAGGGGCACAACAACTTGAATTTTCTTCCTTTAAATCATTGAATTTTCCTTATTGTCCAACAAAAAGATACCTTCCAAATCATTTTTCACAAAACTTGGTTACCAAACTTGCAATTACGTTAGCTTATTTTTATCCCCCCCAAGTAGATTTGTAAACTTTGTTCCTTGTGGGTGCGATACTCTGTAATACTTTAAGTTTCTATTACTTTGATCATGTGCACTTGCATGTAGAGTCGATCAACAACTGATTAGTTAGTCTCGATAGTGAAGGGCACACCCTCCATGTCATCACATAACATTGTACATAACCCACTAGCTATCACATCACATACACATCCTTGACAAGCATGTTCCAAGTAGAGTAGTAGGTATCACTAGCCTATCGGTTCTAAGACACTCCTTAATTCTATCAGGGTCCTCAAAACTATACAACCATATTTATCTCCAACACCAAGTTAGGAAAATGAAGGGCTTTACAATTAAATTCATCAACCACTCAAAGGATTTTTAAGGCCATACATCAACCAACAATAACAATTGCAACATCAAGACTTTTCTCCACTAATTACAAACACGAATCTAGAGTATAGACTCATGCCTAGGTTCAATGACATTTTTAAACAAAAATTTCACTTAATTTTATCACATAAGTGTGCTAACAACATATAACCCTCAACACATTCAACCACAAGAATTTAACCCCCTTAAACACACTAGAAATCATGGTCATTATCCTTCCACCCAGGTTCAGTCTCATCTAAAATATGTTAAACATGCCAGTTATCTGTACCATTCTATGATGGAGATCAGATCTCCTTGAGCAGCGGAAACGAGTTTGGAATCGTAATTGTTTAATTGTTTTGGTTGAAATGCAAAAATCCATACATTGACAAAAACAGAACAAACATATACTTTTAATCTAATTAGGACTGGATAAATACATACAAACATGCTTTGTTTAATATTAAACTGAAAAGGGAGAAAAGATATTACCTTTGTTGTTTTTCCTCGAACAACAACTCCTTACTCCTAGAGAATTCATCAATTCAACAATCCAGGAACTCCTCTATAATTTCCAGCAGAACACTACCAATATGAGAACCTCCTATATCTCTAAGTTCTACTTAGATCTTCCTTTGTGGGAAGGAATCCAACAATTGGAAGAGGTTTTTGGGAATTGGTAGAGAGAATTTTACACAGAGAGAAATTCACACAAAATCACTAATCGATCAAATTCTTCTCTCCAGGAGAAGAAACCTCTCGTGAAGGGATAACTTCCCCCACTCCCTATCGATGGGGAGTTGGAGGGAAGTGGGAACGTTTCCTCCTGACACGTTCCCATTAATTTAATAATAAAATAAAATTAATAATAATTAATCTAATTAATTATTAATTAAATCATATTTAGTTAATTAAAATTAAATATCTTATATTTAATTTAGATTAAATCACATTTAATCAATTATCCCTCTATCTTATAGTTTTAATGCACATCTAATGCACATTAAATTTAACCTATAGTTTTCAAATATGAATCACATTCACATTTGAATTTAATATTTGAAATCTTTCAAATATTTAATTCTCTCATGTAATTTAATATGGATTATATCCACATTAAATTTATAATATATAGTTCCAAAAGTATATATTATATCGTATCTAAATACATCAAATTTATTCCCTTATGAATTTGAACCTTTCAAATTCAAATGATCTAAGAACCCTTTACGAGCTAGAAGGTGGACCTAATGGACCTACAGATCAGAAGCTCCAACGATACGAGTTTGCTTGGTTAATCTCATTAACCTCCCAATCAACATTCGTTAACTGCGGGAACACTCCACTAAAATCCCGCAGCTGCACTCTTTTCACTGCAGATATATTTCTGTGTCCACGGATATTGACCAATAACAACAAGTCAATCCTTCATGAATGTTCGTAACACCAGCTGGGTCAAATTACTGTTTTACCCCTGGGTTACATCTTGTACCTTAAGTACCAATGTTCCTCTAATGGACAATTTGTTTGTGGTCCTACCAACAAAGAGAGTCCCTCTCGGGCCAATTAGAGGGTCAGACCCTTTGTTCAAGTCCCGAAGACACCACTTAAGGGAACATTCCTCTACTTATCCTAGTAGGCGGGAAGGGGTGAATTCCATCTTTCTAAGTTAAGTTCCCAGCCGCTCACTCGGTCTTGTACCCAAGAAGGTAGGCATATTGAGTCAGCGAATCTGGCCACTCTCACCCATACTAGTCAAAGGACAATCCCTCGCGAATGTGGAGTTCGTAACTCCGCTCAGATTGAGATCAAGTTGCCTAGGTCATCCTAGTGAAATAGAAACCTAACTAGTCAGTCTGAGTTACAAACAGAGGTTACTATTTCGTGGTTCAGTATTATGTAATCTCATTACATAGGATATCTCCACTCACATGTCATCTACACGAACACGTTAGGATCACAGTGTTTGTATCATATACAAAGTGGGCCACATCCATAGTTTTACCAGGGTAAGGTGCCCAAATCTTATCCCCTAACTATAGACCCTTTAGGCTGTATCTCGAACCGAGATCATTTATATGTACGCTACATTCGGTTAAACATTCATTTAACAACCTTGGATGTTTAGTTTATTGGATTTAGGGTTTAAACAAAGGCAAACTCGTAGATAACGAACAATAACTCTTAATTGAAATAATAACACTTTATTACATTAATTAGAACATAATTACAAACTACGAGTTTTAGGGCACAAATCCCAACATTCTAAACACACGAAACCTAGATAATGAACCTGATGGTGGGATTTTATTCCTAAGCTCGTGTAGTTTGTAAATATTTGATGAGATTAATAAAAAATTATATTTCATCGTTTATCGTGTTCTCACATTTAAAACTTAAAATCCAATAAACTAAGCTCCAGAGTTATGGTTATGAGAACTTGAACAATGTATAGTAGACACATAGGTAGGATCATGTTCAAGTTTGTAACCCAAATGATCTATAGTATATGGATAAGGTTGGGAACCTCATCCTGGTAACACTATTGATGCAACCCACTTTGTATTTGATACAAACGAGACAATCCAACTCGTTCATGTAGTTGACATGCGAGTGAGGGAATCATGTTCAATGAGTTTGTACAAGACTGGACTGCAAATTATTAGCCAACTGATGTAACACCGTTAACAGATTAGGTCTAATAATTCATAGATGACCATTAGTGACTCAACCTGAATCTTGAGCAGGTTACGAACAGTCTGCGAGAGTTTGTCCTGACTAGTATGAGTGAGAGTGGCAAGAGCTGTCGACTCAATATGTTTAGTTTCTCAGTGACGAAACCTTGTGGGGAGCTGAGAACTTAACTCTGCGAGATGAAATTTACTTGTTCCCGAGCTAGGAAAATTAGATTGGTTGTTCCCTTAAGGGTTGAATCCAAGTCTTGAACAATGAGGTCTCACCCTTTCACTGGCCTGAAAAAGACATTGTTTATGGTAGGACCATAAAATAGTTGTTCATTAGAGGATCAGTGGTACTTAAGGAGCAAGGTGTAGTCACAGGGATAAAGCGGTAATTTGACCCAGCTGTGACTACGAACAACCTGTGAAGGGTTGACTCACGGGAAATCTTTAAATCAATGGACAAAACGTGTCCTACAGTGAGAAAAGTGCAACTGCGAGTCTATAGTGGAGTGACTTGTAGTTAATGAATGTTGGTCAATCGGGTCAAAGAGTTTGATCGGTTCACCTCGTATCATTGGAGCTCGTGAACTGTAGTTCCATAAGGTCCCTTTAGTGACTGAACATGGAAATATCGAAGGTATAAAGTATTGGAGCGAACTTGAAGTGTTCAATTTCGTAAATGAGAGTTATATCGATTATATGTGATATAATAGATATAATATATAGTTTAATGTGAATATGATTCATAATAAACTATACAATATATTTGGATTAATTTCCAAATACTATTTTAGTATGAAATTGTTCCATATTAAATTCTAGAGGAAATAATTAATTGGAGAGCAAAATTGAATATGATTCAATAATGCAATTATGCAAATTTGATTTGCATAATAAGGTATAGGATACCTTATATTATGCAATTATGCAAATGTGATTTGCATAATGCATAATTTATGCATTTAGTGAAATAATGTGAGGAGGAATTATCTCAAACCTCAATCCCTATATAAGAATGCATCTTGATGCATTTGGTGAACTTGATTGCTCATTTTTGGAAATGAGATTTCCATATCTCACAATTCTCTCAAAAGTTTTCTCTAGAAAATTCACCCCTTTCTTCAAAAGGAATTCCACCATTCTCCCTCTCCAAGAGAACAACAGAGAAGATCTTGTGGAAAGTGTTCGAGAGTTCTTGTTCGTGTTGATCGTTGAGAACGAGTGCTCGAGATTGGAAAAGGATCACTAGAAGAAGTGTCTTCAAAGGTAAATCCATCTTGTCCCTTTTGTTATGCTTAATTTTCTATTTTGGGTATGTTTTCATACCATAATTGCGGGCAAAAAGAGAATCCAACGCTTTCGCTATGGGATTCAATCCCTTTAGCCCATACTTTCCACATATTTTGGCATGTAGGCTTAGAGCTTCCACCTCGATAAGGAGAGTACCTTCCACGTCATCTACTTCTTTCATTAGATTTTGTAGTCTTTCCATGGAACTTGTTCGGATTAGAATTGTTGTTCTTGTTGTTGACGTTACTTCCAATACTTTGTTTGAATGCTAAATTAACACTAGCTTCAACTGCACTCACAGAGAGAGCTCCTACATTCAACCGAACCAAACTATTTTCATAAGTAACTAAAGTTGAGAATAAATTATGCCATTTCATACTCGTTTTTCCTTCAACATGACAAATAATAGGAAGATATTCAGCCTCCAATCCAGACAACACACAAGAAGTTAAATAGCTAAGAGTAATTCCTGCCAACTTAATTTTAGATGTTTGTTTCATAAAGCCTAAGTAGTCGACCATTGTCATAACTCCTTTTGTTGTGTTTTGTAGGGCATTTCAAAATTGATTGATACGTGCTTTGCTTGAGGCTCCATATAAATCTTCAACTGCTTTCCAGACTTCACATGATATTTTGTGATCTATCACGTCACACACCACCCAATAGCCATCCAAGTAAAACTTGATCAACAATACTACACTCTTCATACTCCGAATTGGGGTAATTTCAGAAGTTCCCGCTTAGTCTGCAAGAACCAGGAATTCACATAGCTTTGGTTTGGTTTCTAGGACATACCCATTAACCTTCTGTCCTCGAAGTACAACCAACACCATACTCCTCCACAATGAGAAGTTTTTCTCATCCAATTTGACAATAAGCATAAAGTTTAATGGGTGGCCAAAAGAGGTATTAATCACAAAGACTTGATTGTTGACAGTAGTTGAAGTTGTTGTAACATTGGCTTGTGATACATAATCTCCAAATTCTTCGTTTGCCATAGATTTTGTAAGGTTCAAGGCAGATTTGTTACCAGAGAAAGAACATTTGCTCTGATACTAAGTAAGGTATTGGTATAATATGTATCTTGCTCTATTACTAAAAAAAGATGGGGATTAAATACCCATTACAAATGAACAAACCTCCACTACTAAATAACTCCCCATTAACTTAAACTACTCACTAACTAAAAAACAAACTGAATAAAATTAACAAAAGAAATTGAATTAAACAAAGAAAGACAAGAAGCCAAAACATCATGTTAACTCAATTAATGCTTATTCCAAATGTGATGCATTCCAAGTTGCAAAGATGGTATTTCATGAAATTCAAAAGCATTCATATGCAGATTCCTATTTGAAAAAGAATAATGCAATGAACATGATCAACACGTTACCAACAGTTATTACAATTGGGGCAAGATAATTGTGGAGAAACATCAATCGGGTCAAAATTTGAAGTCTCGAAACTCAACTTCAAAGACCTCTATGCAAAATTGGAGAATTCCATATAAGTCTTGTTCAAACTTGAAATAAATTTAAGAGATAGATGCTAAATTAATCAAATAATAGATTATCTCTTGTCTCATTCACTAAAGGGCATCCCCTTATATTCAATGTTCTATAATTCACTAACTCTAGTCAACACTAAAACTTCATGCATCACGCTTTACAAATTTTCCCATTTGAGACGATTGAGAATAAAGTTTTATGTGATTTAGTTGTCTAATTGAACATCATGAATAACCTAACTATGAATGTCATGAAATATTTGAAGAAAAATTTTGCTACATAGAAAGATAAAGGTCGAAGATCTTTAAATGTATAATCATGTAGTTTTTTTAAGGGAAGTCTCGCTAAATAGAGGGGGCTTAAAAGAGATATGTCTATCTATTAAACAAAAAGTAAAACAAGGGAATATGCCTCCCTATTAAACAAAAAGCAAAAGACAAGATGAAGAAAGAAAAGAACCTTCGGCTCACCAAATAGACAAGGCCAAGATTATCCACACCTCTTAATTCAATTTAGGAGGTTGATTTTGGAAGCTCAATATGAAAGAAGATTGATCAACAAAATTGTAAAGCAAGAATTCTTTAAGATATCAAAATATGACATTCGAACGTTTAAACAATTAGAGCTGAAAAATGAGACTATGAAGCAAATTTGGAGGAATCAACAACTCTGAAGGTTTTTGTAAAGTTGCAAAATCACAGGTAAGTTTACTTCAAACTTGAAATGTAAAACCCCTACTTTTATAACATAAATTCCTAGGGACATTACTACTCATGCATGCATTCGAGGCCCTAAATAACTTTAAATAAGTAAAAATTGATAATTAAAAGAATCGATTTAATTTGGGATCCCATAAATACAAAACATTTACAAACTAATTAACTTTGGCCTCAATTTAAAAATCGTTATACTACAAAAGCGGAACTAAAATCATTTAAAAATACTTTCTAAATCATGTATGCGGAAAATCTTGACTTGGTTCCCATGGCTTCTGTAGCGTATCCCCGTCACTCGCCTGATATGCCCTCACATTTACCTGAAAATATTTTAAAAACGGAGAAAAACAAAACAAAGGTAAAGGGGTGGGTATTATAAAATACCCAGTAAGTGGGAGTCGAAAAATGCAAACACATGCACATGACTTTCCTTTAAACCTGACTTTTAAACATGACTATTATTCGCGACTTTTAAAATCATAAAGCTTTATGTAGTGAGACCTAATACTTTCTTTCATAAAAATCATGACCTTTTCTCTTTGGTTTTATGTGGTCAATTGAGTCTACCTGAGTCTTTTCATATTGAGTCCCTCACAGACCCCTATAGGTTTGAGTCCCTCACAGACCCCTATAAGTTTTGAGTCCCTCACAGACCCCTATAAGTTTGACCCATAGGGTCTCTGATGCATGTTTTACCATGCATAAATTCTCAGGAGACCAATTGCCACAACCTACAAAGCATGTCCATATACATACAATATGCATGAGGGTCCCATATGTCAGTCACACGTACAAATGCAGTCATAATGATGCACAATCACATAATCATGACATAACTTTCATAGCTTTGAAACTTGAGTCAATCAATCATAAAGCATAAATACATTTACATTTTCAAGCACATGTTCATCACAATGGCATAACTGAAAATCTCGCTATATGTAAATATACATAACTGTGTTAAAACTCATTTTCAAATACTTTGAAATCATTTCCATTCGTGTCCTCTCAAACTCTTAAATCATATGAAATTCTCTTAAAAGTTAAAATCGTGCATTGGGGACCTCTCAAACCCTTCGGAGTAGTAATTCTTGGAAAATCATTCCCGAAGGCAATCCATGAAATTCATCTTTTTCAATAAACACATGAGTTCACCATTTTGAAATAAATCTTTCAAAGACATACCTATTTACCCTTTTTTTTTTCTTTAATTTATATAAAAATCCCTTACCTTAGCTTAGTTTGAAACTCCTCAAGCTCGTTCCTAGCTCAGGGCTCATCACAAACGTGTTTAATACGCCAAATCCCCAACAATTTCATCAATTCCTCAATTAATTAACATAACCATAACTTAGAGCCTACATAGCAATTAGTTGAAACATCAAGTAATAATCAAGCGAATTTACCCAACCGGAGGCTGAAAACGAACTCGGGGGATCAAAACAGGTGGGATGGAATCAGCTCTAGCGAGCGGCGGCGCGTGGCCGGCCGGCGACGCGTGGTGGCTGGCGGCGGTGATAGTTTGGCGCGTGGAGACCCGTTTTGAAATGCCTAAATGCCGATCTATCCAGAACCGGTTGTTTTGAGAGAAGAACCGGCGACCAATGGTGGTTTCGAGGCAAACCGGTAGGGTGATTCACGGATCGATTGCGTTCTGCGTGTGCTCGACGACTACGATACCAAGAGGTCGTGTTCCGACGGCTCGACTGCTCAACGGCAGCCTCGCAAGGAGTAACGTGGTGGAGGATTGGTCGACGGTCGAATGTCTGAGCGGTAGTCGATGACTGCAGGCATTTGTGGGTGACTGGAAATCGTGAGCAGACTTCGCGAAGTCGTGTGCGGCTCGGTTGCGTGAGTCGACCGGAGGAGTTCGTCAGCTGGCTGGACATGAACGCTACGAACAGTGGTGGCATGCTCGTCTCTGTCGGTGTGAAGCAAAAGAAGTCGTGCAGCTGCAGTGGTGTCCTCGGCGGCGACTTGTGGGTTGAAGGAAGGGGAAGTTGTCGACTACCACATGTGAAAGGGAAGGAGAAAGTGGGTTTCTTGGGAGGCGTGCAATCAAAAGGACAAATGTTCGACCAATTAGAAACCCTAATTCTCTTTTTCTTCTTTTCTCTAAAGTACCCTTCATCTTAGAGAAAACTACAAAAATGCCCTTCTTCTTCTCTAAAATCACAACTTTGCCCTAAAGCTTAATTAAAACTTCAAATTCTTTAATTCTCTTAGTTTCCACAAAGGACTAAATCAAACTATATATTCTAAGGCCCACTTGAATATTTTCCAATAAATTAATCCAAAGTACAACCTAAAGGGTACTTGAATAATCTGGGTCGTTACATGAAACTTTGTAGTAAAATATTTAAATTCAATACTAAATTATGCATGTCAAAATTATTTTATAATCTTGTATCTATTTTATAGCATCTTCATGCACTCAACACATAATTAATGGTCTCTACATATTTGAATTGTTTGAATGTACATGATAACATCCCAAATGAGAGTTCATATGTTCTAATAAAGAATTAAACACTAGAAGTTACTAAAAATGTCATGAAATATCCATAGAAAAGTTTATTATGTTGAAATGTAGAGGTCTTAAAATTGCTTGCATGATATAACAAGTTATTTAAAATCAAATCACTTCATAAAATTTCATCTTTTTATTTCTCACCTAGGTGATTGAATATATTTCACTATACTAAATCAATATTACACCTGTGTTGAATTTCCTAGCTCATAAATTAGAGAATGACTTCATATGATATGAAAAATAATATCACATTCATGAAAATTATATTTGATTGCAGAATAATGGATGAAATTTCATTTCACCTATTCAAAAGTGGACGAGCACAAGGAAAAATTCAAGCAAAGTTCAACAAAAGTTCAAATAATTGGTCAATTTAAATATCAAATCTAGAATTAATTCTAAATGTGGTAAATTCTGAGTTAATAATCGAAAAGTTGACTCTAAGATAAGGTCAATTATGTCGTGCATAGAAGCATAGAACATGCAAAAACTTCTCACTACGGTGCAAAGAAAATAGTTCAAAGAGTTGATTGTTGGTTGGTGACTTGAAAATTTAGGGTAGGCTTCATGATGGGTTAATTGTGCAGAACTCCACTTAATTGTGGATAACACTAATTTTAGAGGTGGTTAATTGAACCCTCAAAAGGAAGCAAGTTAACTAATCCAAGCATGACACAAACTCCGAAATAAGTCTCAGTGGTCATAATTTATTCTGGAGTCCACCTTATGATTTTTATAAATTTTGAAAAGCCAAAAATCAACCCAATGGGCTTGATAGGTTATTCTCAAAATCAGGTATAGGGTTCATCCCTAACCTTCTATTTACAAATTTTAGAAAGCCATAAAATCAACCAAATGAGTTTGATAGGTTATTTCCAAAATCAGGTATGGAGCTCACTCCTAACCTTCTACTTATAAATTTTGGAAAGCCAAAATTCAACCCAATAGGTTTGATAGGCAATTCCCAAAATCAGGTCATGGGCCCACCTCTACCCTTTTACTTATAAATTTAGAAAGCCAAAAAATCTAGGTTTGATAGGTCATTCTCAAAATTAAATTTTGAGCCCTCCAAAATCTTCTCCATACAAATATTCGAAAGCCATAAAATAAAACCAAAAGGTCTAATAGGTCATTCCAAAATTAAGACTCAAGAAAATATAGGGGACACCTTGTGCTTGGGTTAAATATTCCTCGAGGAAATATTTGAAAATTAATACTCTTAATTTGGGCCTTGAATGTCTAGCCCAAAAATAAGTTGAACCACAAATGACATGGAATGCGGGCTTAATGTTACAAGTAAATTTGGACAATCAGGTTAAACCTAGAAGTAATTGACAAATGGGTCAAATACAAGTCAAATCTGAGATCCATAACAGAATTGGGCTAAAAGAGTCCATAAGGCAGACAAGAGATGGGCCAAACGACTGGCTCAACTCAAGCCGATCGAGTCGAGCCGAACTGGATTGAACGGTTTGTTTTCTTTTCTCATATTCTCTACACCTCACATGATGGATCTCGCCTCTTCCCAAAAATCCTAATCTGATTAGAGTTAGAAAAAAGGCCTATCCTATAAATACCTCATTACAACTCCATTAGAGGTAACCTAATCCATCTCAAGTCTTCTGACTACTTGCTACACTCTCAAACCTCTCTAACTTAAGTATCAGAGTGGTTGTGGCACCACACTGATGTGCAGGTTTTCATTCACTGGTTATCTTATGTGCAAATCAGGTGTGTACCCTCTACTCGAATTTATGCATCAACGACAGTGACTTTTGAACTTTCAATTTTGTGTGTAATGCCCCAGACCCAAGATCCCTACAACCTAGCCACATCATCATATCATCCATACCATCCTTAAGTCGCTTGCAAGAGTGAAGACTTTCCACATAAATCAACACGGATCCTTTTAACATGCTTTGTACTCATTCACATGCTCCTTAGAGAAATTTTTAGGAAGTCACCCAACATAGGATTGCTCCAAGTCAAGCACGCTTAACTTTGGAGTTCTTATGATTGAGCTATCAAAAAGGAAGGTGCACCTGGTTGGTATAAGGAGTAGCTATCAATTCTTTTAAGCCTTTCTTAACCATACTTTCATCTTTCTCAACCATACTTTCATATTCTCAGGATCTCTCTCATGCAAATGTGGTCTCGGTTCATTCATATACCCCTCCTTATCTCGGGTGTCACATGCCCACCAGCTTCCACTTTGGTTCGTCCCTGAACCACATCTTACTGAGAGAGGTTCCTCTCTGATACCAACTGTAACACCCCTAACTCTAAAGCTTACTTCCTAGGGACATTATTATACATGCATGCTTTTTCAGACCATAAAATATTTCAGAAAGGAAAGAAGCTCATTTACATAACAGAAAATATCTTTATTGGAATCCAAAACAGTAAAAACCTTAAAATGCAAAGGGTTAAAATCTAGCCTTGATTAAAAAATAAAGTACTACTTAAACAAAATAAAACATTTAATGTCTAAAAATGACTAAATTTTAAATCATGCGGAAGAAATGACTTTAAGCTTTCCCAGGATCACCTTCATAACTGTGGAGTTCTTACGATTGAGCTACCAGAAAAAAAGGTGTGCCTTATTGGTATAGATAGTAGTAGTTATCAATTCTTTTAAGCTTTTCTCAACCATTCTATCATCTTTCTCAACCATACTTTCATATTCTCAAGATCCCTCTCACTTAGATGTGGTCTCGGTTCATTCATGTACCCTCCTTATCTCGGATGTCACATTGTGTCTGATAGGTCCTAGACATATTCAATATTATTTTAAACATTAACTAATTTATTGTATCTAAAATTGCTTTTGTGTTAATAGGACTCTAAACTCTCAATTTTGAGTCTAATCGGTTTATGAAATTTTAAACATTTCAAATAAATAAAGAAATTATTAGAGACAAAATTAAAAGTTTTAAAATCTATTAGATACAAAATTATTAAATATAAGATTAAAGTTTTAGAAACTTTTAGATACTCAAACACCTATTAAACATAAGATTAAAAATTTATAAATTTATCGGATGCTTTTTAAAGTTTAAAAACATATTCGAAACAAACTCAAAAGTTTAAAAGTTGACAAACTAACACTAAAATTATTGGTATAAATTGAATTGGTTACTTTAAAGTCTTTTGTGTTTGCAACTCATAAATAATCACAACTCACACCTATCAAATAAAGGCCGGCTCTAGGTATTATCACACTTGTTTGGTATGATTGAAATATGGGAAAATGTTTGGTATTATCACACTTGTTTTTTAATGATATTTGGCAACCAGCATCTGCATCACTATTTTTTTTTTTCCTTATAAATAATACATATAGGTTAGATTGTTTTTTTTTTTTTTTTTGAAAAATATGTGTTGGAATTTTTTATTTTTCCAAAAAAAAATCAATCCAACCAATATGTATTATTAATAAGGGGGAAAAAAATAGTGATGTTCCAACCTATATGTGTTGGAATTTGCAACTAGATAAATGGGTTCCAAATCCAGATTTGTACCTTTACTTTTATCCATTAAAATTTTTGGTGTTATTGAATTACCATTTTGTTTTTTGAAACTATTCGTTTACCATCTTAATATTTGTTTTTGGATTTCATTATACGAGAATAGTGTTTTTCTGTTTTCTTTTTATTAAAAAAAAATAGTGATGTTTCACAATGTTTAGTTTTGATAAACGTTTTCATAAATTGTAAATAAATTTAAAAATCCAAAAACAAAGTATATATTAGAAAGAGAGTGTGAGTAATTAGGGGTTAACTATTGAGTTTAAATCGACAAACAAAATTTGTATTCAAATTCACATTTCCTTTATTCTCAGTAAATTAGTTAATGGTGCTTAGTACAATCAATTAATTTATTAAAACATAATCATACTTGGGCAATAGATCGTCTAAAAAAAATACTTAGGCAATAGAGGTATATAATTCATTTTAGGTTAAATTATAATTTTAACACTTTTGAGTCTGTATCTATTTGGTTCTTGAAACTAAAAAAAATGTCTAATAGGCTCCTAAACATTCATATTTGTGGCTATTTGGTTTCTAAACTTTAAAAAATGTCCAATGTATTCTTAAACTTTCAACTTTGTGTCTAGTAGATTTTGAAATTTGTGTCTAATAGGTCATTGACCTATTTGACATTCTTAAAAATTAACGGACCTACTAAATACAAAATTGAAAGTTAAGGATCCTAATTAGACAAAAAATCTAATTTTATATTTAATAGATTAGTTAATTTTTAAAAATTTTGAATATGTAAAATACCTATTGACATAATGTGACGCCCGAGGAAGAGGGGTACATGAATGAACCGAACCCACATCTGAATGAGAGGGATCTGAGGATATGAAAGTATAATTGAGAAAGGCTTAAAAGAATTGACAGCTACTACCTATACCAACAAGGTACACCTTCCTTTTCGGTGTTTTCGGTGGCTCAATCATAGGAACTCCACAGTTAAGCGTGCTTGGTTTGGAGCAATTCTATGTTGGGTGACCTCCTGGGAATTTTCCTAGGGAGCATGTGAGTGAGGACAAAGCATGCTAAAAGGATCCGTGTTGGTTTGTAGGGAAAGTCTTCAATCTTACAAGCAGTCATGGATGATAGTGACGCAGCCAGGTCGCAGGAGATCTTGGGCCTGGGGCGTTACACATAAAATTGAAAGTTGAAGGATGTATTAGATATTTTGAAAGTTTTAATGACCTATTAGACACAAAATTAAAAGTTGATCTATTAAATACTTTTTAAAATTGAGGGACCAAATAGATATCAACTAAAAAATTTAGGGACTAAACTGATAATTTAACATTCATCCCAAATATATGTATGTAGAATTCATTCTTGTGAAATTTTAACCAAGACATTCTTGTTGTCCAACACACCTTTTGATTTCTTGTATATGGTAGCTTTTCATTTTCTTGCAAAATTCTTGTGGGTTCTTTTTTCCAACATGTATTACAATAATACTATTCATGTATAGAATGAAAATTCAAAGACCTCTAAAATCAAGTCATATTGACTAATATTTGGAATGACTTTGGTCTATTTGGTATACCTATTAGTTTAAGTACATTCTTAGAAAATAGTTTTTAAGAAAATATTTGTATATCTTAACTTTTTTAAAAAGACTTATATATGTTTTTTGTGTTGCATTGTATTGAAAAAGGATTCTACAATTATAAAATATAATTTTTTTTCTTACCACATATATTTGAAATATTTTCAATTACTCACTCTAAAATCATTTTTAGATAATTTATCTTTCAAACGTTTTTTCAAGAATAGATAAATTAATCAAGAATAGATAAGTTAATCTTATTTTTTTAAGTACGGCTTATTTATTAAGTTTTTTTTTAAAAAAAATACCTTTGATCATCTAAATTCATTCAAATGAAGTTATACAAACTACGTCTAAATCATTAATTTGTTTTTTCAAAATGTGCTGAGAAGAAAATTAAAAAAAAAGTTATTCCAAACACAATATTTTTAAAAAAGGGTACTTTTAATGAAATATTCCTTCCATATAAACACTTATAAAACTCTGAATTAAGTACTTGGTCTAAAAAAACTTAAAAAATGCTTTTTTTTTTAAAGTATTTTTAGAATTTTCAAAATTACTTTTTAATTATCTAACTAAATGCTATAAGAAATTTTTTAAAAAGTATATCTAATTGATTATAAATACTATTCAACTTTTTAAAAGATATCCCGAATTGGAAAATTATAAAAATGTAAAAAGGGTGGGATGTATATATATTAGATATATAAGTGCATGAATTCAAAAGAAAGGAATATTAGTACCGCGGTAATGCTGGCTTACCAAACTCCCCAAAGTCAATAAATGGGTTCACTTAATGGCCCTATAGAATCACATGGATAAGTCATTGATAAATGCATTTCATATGCTTTTGACCCAACCATTGCTTTCAAATCAAGGAATTTGGTTTAGTTATTATCAAGCTCCAAAGTTTTCAATTACCCTTTTTTTTTTTATTAAGATACACGAAAGTGAAAAATTTTCAAGTTTAAATAGTGTAGATGTCAATAATCTGTCATTAACTTTCAGTGATATCGATATACGAACAAAAAACATTATTGCTTACTATTAACTTTTGGTAATATCATACAAGAATAAAGAATACTATTTGAGAAGTTCAACTGATATGGTATTTGATCGAAACAACTTAACAATCAAGAATAGTAAGTAGGAAGAAAGAATTAATTAGTAGAAATTCACAAATATATGATATTTATCGAGGTGATAATTGATTAATTGGATATTGAGTAGTCAAGATAGAACATATTGTTGTAGATTATAGAGATCGAGTAAATAAGTTCTGGCCTAATCTCAAGGGTTTGTGGCAATAGATGAATGTGGATGAGTAGATCTAAGTTGAGTATTAGACGTGCGTCAGATTTTGTCAAGCCAAGATACACGTTAAGTTAGACATGGTTGGATAAAATTGTGATTTGTAATATGTTTAAAACCAGCCATGCTAAGTTCATTGAGTTGGTATGAGAACTTTACATCATCAAATTGGTTAATTTTGATTGTGACAACCATTGGGTTGAAAAATGAGAGAGGTTTGTTCACATACTATTATACTTAATTAATCTTTGTGTAGCCTGAACCATCTTTTTCAAAAACCATTAATTTTATTTAGTACTTCTAGTGTCTAAACCTTTTTGAATTAGAACTATTATATA
Source organism: Trichosanthes cucumerina (assembly GCA_036507285.1). Lineage (NCBI taxonomy): Eukaryota > Viridiplantae > Streptophyta > Magnoliopsida > Cucurbitales > Cucurbitaceae > Trichosanthes > Trichosanthes cucumerina. Next base: position 16,101,604 of record CM071838.1, read on the forward strand.
GGTTGGCTCTGGATGATTAAATTTAATTTGCCATATCCTTAACATTTTAAATTTTTAGTGTGCTTTATAAGATCTCATATTAAATTTCCAGTTGTACTGGTTAGTTATGTAAAAAGTTCTAGAATTTATAGAAGTTAATTGCCACATAAATTAGTAATAGGCCAAGGTCTCAATGGGCCATGAATAGGCCTCCCTAGAAACTTAATTGTGGACCCATGGCCCATTAGGAGCATCTAAAGTGGAATCTAACACTTTTGATAATCACTATTTTGCAAATAATTTTTAGTGTTTATAAAATTGGACAGAGGCAATATTTTAAGAAGTAACTTTTGTATATTAAAAAAATAGTTAAGATATTATATCCCAATAAAAAAGTTATAAGTTCAAATTATGATATCGTTGAATTGAGAAAAAAAAAAACTTTTATATATGAATAAAAATAACTGCTAAAAAAAACTAGTAGATGATAGAAATGATGAAAGTAATTTTAAATTTTGAATCTATTTGGTCAAAGCACTTTTATTTTGTCAGATTTCATTATGTTATGAAATGTTGATGGAGTATTTTTTAATTATTTTTATAACATAAGAGTATGTTAGCATGACGTATAAAAAATAAGTTAAATTTATTGTATGATATTATACAATCAAGTGCTACTTTTCTTGAGTGAAGTCAGAATCAAACTCATTGTATGTTTGGTCTTGGCGCGAAAGATGGAATTAATATACACAGAAGTGTATTATTAAAGAAGTGGTATCAAAAGGGAGTGTCCATCTTTTAAAAGTTGGAAGATCATGTAAGTCAAATAATGTGACATGGCCTTAAATTTAACTTTTAAACTTCATCAAAAGTAGGTTGCTTTTTTAGAGGACCCTATTATGAGCATGGATGAACCTAGATAATTAATTTTAAGCTAATATAATCAATAAAAGAATTTTAATTCATTTAAAAAATAAAATAAAATAAATTTGATCACCTTAAGTCATTTGTGCAAATAAGTAGGTGTTCTGACATATTCAACTAAATTGAAAAAATTTTAGCACTTACAACATACTTAAGATGAAATAACAAAAATTAAAAGGTTAATGACAATTTTTAAAAAAATTAATATTGAAAACATTTTGTTTAATGTTCTTCCATAGTGTAAAAATATTCTAAATGAATTAAAAGTAAATTCTCTTTCAATGTTGATACTCAAAGAATATGCCAGAAACTCATCTTTCATTTTACACCAATTGTCAAATATCAATTACATTTCTTGGTAATGACTAAGTGTGAGAAAAAATGGCACACTAGTACGAATTGAAAACGACACTGCTGATACAAGGTTAGAAAAATTTAGGAAAACACATACTTTTACGATTTGGGTTTAGTTACATTCGAGTTTTTGAGTTTTCAAACTCAACAAATATATCTTGAGGTTTGTATTTAATTTTAGTCTCTCTATTTACTTTGTTGTTAATTACTAACGGGCTTTATATTAAAAAGATTTTTTATTTCTTTTCTTGATCGTATTCTCTTGAGAGTAAGTAAATTTAATTATATCAAGATGTCTAACACTCTCCCTCAATTGTGGGCTTGAAAATTTGATTAAAAACTAAACAAGTGAAAACAATATTAAGCAGGAGCTTGAACACAGAATCTTGTGGATCACTTACTCTGATAACATTTTAAATCATCAATCAAACTAAAAGTTTAAGTTGAGAGTTTGAGGTAAATCTAATTATATCAAGATGTCTAACATCTCTCTTCTCTTCTTCCTCTCTTTTCCCTTTCTTCTCATTTCTCCTTTTTGTAAAACATTAAATTGTTTGAAGAAAGAAAAAACAACAATAATAACAATAAAATGGTTACAATATTAATTTTCTCATTCCACATGATAAACCAACCAAATAAGGTCACAAATAATAAGTTTAAAAAGATAGGAAAAATAGAACGACACCGTAATTTATACTGGTTCACTCTAAATTTAGGACTACGTTCAATTATCTACAATTTTACTACAATAGTAGATTACAAAACGTCTCAAACCTTGCGCTACAAACTAATATTTATTAACCCAACAATGACTATTGAGTTATACATCACAACCTGATAGCTTGAGATTGAGATTAGTAGTTAAAGAAAACATTCAAAACCCACGAGAGAAAAAATTCTTTTTCGATCACAAAATCACACTGTCATGTGCAGAAAATACTAACTTATACTCGCTGTATAAGCAAGACAGTGACCAAAAAATCATTGTCTCAGTCTATATAGAAACAACCACAAGCGATAAAAATAAAAAATATTTATATACTTGCGGCAATAACCCTAGACCTAACATGGGCCAAAGCCCAATTCAGTTGTCACAAAAAAAATATTCCACCCGAGGCTTCTGGCATGGGTTTCTGCTTGAATTTTGGCTCGAAAAAATTCTTAACAAAAATGTATGGAAAATTGTGATTAATGTCTAAAATAAATAATCTACAATGAAAAATGTATAAAAAGGTTTTATGTTGCAATTTTGTCTAACTATTTTTCGAGAGAAGTGTGAAGAAAATTGTATGTCTATTTTACCCCTGTTATATAATTATATTTACAGTCAAACCAAATTCATCCTAAGTTTGTTCTAACCGATTTCTCCTAATATTTGATTCCCCAAATTTTAGCAATTCGATCGATTGTGTTGTTGGTTGTTCACTGTGTTGTAGGTTCTCTCATGGAGGTTGCACGAAGGTACATTATCTCATTGATGGTTTACGAGAGGCCAATGAGAGGTGAAACAATATGGAAGGAGGCCAAAGGGAGATGAAACAATATTGAAGATCTGTATGGACATGAGAGATTCAAATGAAATGTTTGACGGGAAAGATGAAGAACATTTTTCGTCGTTTATTTAGTTATCTGAGATGTAGCCTCTATAAATAAAAATTGTTCTTGGGTAAATGGAAGGAAAAGAAACCCAGAAAAGAACAAAAAAAAATAAGTTGTAGAATGAAAGAGTCGATCAAACACATTTGATTTTCGAAGGTAGAAACAACAGTAAATAGACATATATACCTCAAATGGGACAAGCCTAAAGAAACTAGAAGCCTTGAGTAGATGGAAGGAAAAGAAACCCAGAAAAAAAGTTGTAAAATGAAAGAGTTGATCCAATTTTCGAAGGTAGAAACGATAGTAGATAGAAATATATACCTAACTAGTAAGCAAGAGGAAATAACAACAAAAGAAGAAGTTGCAGGAATGAAAAAATTGAACAAACACATTCAATACTTAATTTTCGAAAAGAGAAACGACAGTAGATAGAAATATATACCTCAAAATTAATATATAGATACTAGCTAAAGAAACTAGGAAACAAGAGGAAATATAACAAGAGAGAATTTGTGTATACTGTGAGTCATCGATAGGAAACTAGTAAATAAAAGGAAATGCCTAATGATCAAATAATATAAGCAATGGAGACATGGAAGCCTAAAGAAATCAACAAACAAGGGAAAATATCAATAAGAGAGATCCTTGTGTATATCATGGTCAAAATACCAACAAGAGAAGCCATTATGTATACTGTGAGCCATCGAGAGAAACGTGTAAACAAAAAGAAATACCTAATGGTCCAATAGCTATACAATATAAACAACAGAGGAGGCATAGGGGATTCAACATGTATGAGGTATCGATTTTTATATTAAGTTTAAGTTTTGCTTGCTTAATGGATAATTACGCATTTCCATTTCATTAATCAATATAGATGTATGTTTAATATATGCTATAAATCCAATAGCTAGTCATTTAAATCATTTTGTTCATGTATTATTTTCTTTTTTAAATAATGTTAACTTAATAGTTTAGATTTTATTTGGGTTTGTTATATTTTGTTAATTAATATTTCTCTCCCCTTAGAATCCTCTATTTTTATATTTTTGTTAATTTATGAGTAGAAAATGGTTTTAGTAGCCTTTATTATCTCAAAATATAGTACATATCCTTGATTATTCACTCCTATTTGTTAGTCATTCTTGTAGGTACAACTACTAAATATCAATAGTAGGGGTATTTTCGTCTCAAGACTTTTATTATATTTCATGGAAAAATCACTTTAGACATTTTTACAAATTAAAACTAATTTAGACATTTTTCATTTTAGATAGGTTAGATTTAGACATTTTCTAGTTGCTCCAAAATGTATCATCTTTAAGCCTTATTTTATGCTAATTTTGTGGCTTCAGTGTGTAGTTTTCTCATTTATATTTAGTAGTTTGATAGATTTTAAGAATTTGGAGAAAACTTGAAGTTTTAAAAAATTTATGGTGAAAACTAACTTGCCATCAATTGGAGCAATCAAGTGAAGAGATGATGGAGTCCAAGTTAAATTTCTAGAGGCCTAAGCGTCGAGACACTTCTATAGCAATCTAGATACACAAACTGCAACAGAACAAGCACGGAAATATGCACAAGTAGTGTTGAGACGCTGCCAAGAGTGTTAACGCCATGCCACCAGCATCTTAACGCCCCACGCTTCAACACTACAAATGTGTATGCGCCTCACTTGTTGAATTATCATCCGCAACATCGAGATGTTGCATGTAGTGTCTCAATACTACACTAGTTTCCTTTTTATAACGTGTGCCTAAGGTGCAACATCGAGCACATTATCCCTAGTGTCTCCACACCTACGATGATTTCTTATAAATACAACTTTTTGGTGTGGAATTTGAGAGAGCCACAACCCTAATTTCGATCTTTACACTATTTGGAAAGTTCGAAGAGTTTGGTGGAGTACAAAAAAGATATTTTAAAGCTCGAGTTCATTGAGATCAAGACAGGAGATCGACACACAATGATAGACTTATCATTCTTTTCCTTAATCTTGTAGTTTTTATTATAAGATTATGTATGAGTTTAGATTTTGTGTATTCGTAGGGAAGAAGTTTTAATTGATCAAAGAAGAATCTACTTCAACCGATATGCCTTTAGGCACGACCATACATAACATAGAAATCACACTTGGGAAGGGAGAAACATTAGTAGCTAAACTCTTCATCTTAATGTTTGATGAAGCCATTAGTATTTTATATCTGAATGCCTTGATTGAATGCTCTTTAATTCCACTCATGTTTTTATTTACTTAAAGCCTACAATTTTTTGGCCATCGATTGTTTATTTTATTGGTCTAAATTCATATTTGACAAAGAGTGACTTAGACTAGAACTTAATTGCATGACTAAGAGTAATTCTGACATGACTATGATTAAAGCTCATTTAGAAGTTACTTTAAAGAAGGAACTTAATACTATGCTTGTTATTAAAAGCTATTAGAGATGTCGATTTTATAATATTGCATGAGATTTGGTTGTCTTTGAAAGGGTCATTCATGTATAAAACTTCTATACCTATAGAATATTTGCACAATCAATATTGGTTGTTTAGTTAATTGAATTGTTGGTCTAATTGGTAAAATTAATTCCCTAAGATAGTACTTTTCCTGATTGGTCTCCATCTTTGTTTTTAATTATTATTTTATTTAGTTTTGATTCTATCATTCTTTTAATTTCTTTATCTAAATAAAATTGGGTGACCCCTATATTTACAACAATGCAAAATTTACACAACTCTTCTTCCCCATGCTTTAAAAAAATTGTAAATTAAAGGAGTTTTTCCCTTCATTTCAGTTTGAATAGAAGGGAAAATCCTCTTTAATAAAGGGTCGTCTCAATTACATTTGAGAAATCCCTTTATTAAGGTGAACTCCCACAACAATAATAAGAATAACCCCAATAATGAATTGATAATTTAACTCCAAGAAAGTTAAACAGATTTTACTTGGAAAAGTTGATCGATGATCAAGAAGAAAGGAGAACTTGTTCCTGTCTTTAAGATTTCGAACTTTCCACAATCTAATGGATCAAACTATATTGAAAGTTCTAAGCATACATTCTAAACACAAAATACAAAGAAACCATAAAGCTTGAGAGACTACTCAAGTACTATGAGATTTCATTCAAACTTCAACTTGTGTTCAAATGACAAAATAACAACCTATTTATACTAATTGAAAGGACATATTGAAAGGACACATCCATTCACCTATATAGTCTAAATTCAACCCCGACCCCTAATGAAACAAATTAAATGCAAATATATGGATTTAAATAGGTACATAATGTATTAAATATGTGAATTGAATCAAGATTTTTAGATTCATTATGACTCTTGAATGAAAATGTGTTGAGATTTGTGCCCTAAACTTATGTAATTTTGATCAAATAAATAAAGAGTTATTTGTTTTGGTAAAATTATATTCTTGCTTTATAAATCCAATAAACTAAGCTCCAAGGTTATAATATATCTTGAACATTAGTGTAGTAGACACTATTTGGGTTATGTTCAAGAGTATAACCTAAATGGTCTATGGTACAAGAATAAAGTTAGAAACCTTATTCTGGTAATACCATGGATGCGACCCATTTTGGAATTAGTATAAATGAGGTAATCCAACTCATTCATGTGATTGACATGCTAGTGGGGGCATCCTGTATGAAGAGTTCATACAAGATCGATCAGCAAATTATTAGTCTAACCAAGATAACACCGCTAATTAGGATAAGACCCGATAATTTATAGATGGTCATTAGTGACTCGACCTGAATCCTGAGCAAGTTAAGAACTCCTGCTTATAGGGGTTTGTCCTTAGACTAGTATGGGTGAGAGTGGCCTGTAGTCGACTCAATAAGCCTACCTACTCAGGGACAGAACCTCGTAGGTAGCTGGGAACTTAACCATGCAAGATGGAATTCACTCATTCCTACGCTAAGGAATTAGATGGGTTGTTCCCTTAAGAACTGAGTTCAGGTCTTGAACAACGGGGCCCCACCCTCTAAACTGACTTAAGAGGGTATGAGTCTATGGTAGGACCATAGACTTGTTGTTCATTAGAGGATCAGTGGTGCTTAAGGAATAAAGAGGTAATCACAGGGGTAAAATGGTAATTTGACCCAACTGTGATTACGAACAACCTGTGAAGGGTCGACTCATGGGTAATGATTATATCAATGGACACAATATAATCTACAGTGAGGAGAGTGCAACTATAAGTCTATAGTGGAGTGACTTGTAGTTAATGAATATTGGTTAACTGGATCAAAGAGTTTGATCAGTTAATCTCACATCATTGGAGCTCATGAACTATAGGTCCATTAGGTCCCTCCGTTGGCTCAACATGGTAATATTGAGGGTATAACGTTAGGAATGAAATTGAAGTGTTCAATTTCATATATGAGGTGTTTTATCAATTATATGTGATATAATTGATATAATATATAGTTTTGATGTGAATTAGATTTACATATTAACTATATACTAATGAGAGAATGAAGGAGGGAGAGGATGGTAATTTCCATCCTATTTCCCTATAAATAGTTGCATGAGATGCAACTTTGAGACTAATCTTTTGGTAACCCTAGAGTTCCATATCATTGTGTTGTTGGAAAAGTTCCAAACACAACTTCTTTCAAAATCTCCACATCTCACCCTAAAGGAACCCACCTTCCACCCTCACCTAGAGAACAAGGAAGAAGATCTAGTGGTGAATCTTACGGGTTCGAGTTGCTGAGATCGTGATCGTGGGAGAAGGAGCTCGTGAAGAAAGTTCTTCAAAGGTAATATCTTATTGTCCTACTTTGTATTACATGCTTAATCATATATGTTTTGTTCTTGATTGAAATCTATGTAACAAAATAAAGAACACACGATTCACAATCGCTTCCGCTGCGGGATTCGATCCCTTCAAAAGGTGCCTTATTAAGCTCGAAAGGATGCAACTCTTCACTTTGTGTAGACACCTTAGCTTGGAAGTAAGCATTAAAGTACTATAATAGTATTTTAGCTCTAATGATTGGACTTTATGGCATAATAGTTGGGACTTACCATGATCCGAGTCAGATAATAGTGGCATGGGCCTCGACCGAGGCCGACCAGATGGTGAGACCACCTTTTGGGCCTTGCCTCGGTCCCTCATGGCCCGAAGACTTTGTTCCAACCCAGTTCGGCCTTTCCCTTTCCCATTAGGCAACAAAAACCCATGAAAAACCCTAGGGAGGAGTTATTTAAGCTTTCTCCGGAGGGGAGAGCCACGTAAGTTCATTCCAACCATATAAACTCTTTAGAACTCTCAAATTCTCTCTAAACTCTCTCTGACTTAAGCATCGGAGTCGGTGTGGCCTACATCACACCGATGTCCAGATTTTTCTTGTCTTACAGGCCACGTTCTTCCCCCAAGAGATACAAATTTATCGTCGTTGTCACGTGGAGGTCAGATGCGTTCTCCTGTCCGTTGCAACAACAGTTGGCTCCATATGTGGGAACGACAACGTTTGCTTGGAAACCTTTGTGTTTAAGTCCATCCTACGAAAGATGAGCAGAATTCTGGAAAACAAGTGTTGGAACGAGAAGAAACGTGATTTCGATCAGGATCGTCGTTGGCGACAATCGCAGGAAGACAAAACCCCCTTAGCCTCATACCGAGGTCGAGGCCGACCAGTACATGGTCGAGGTCGAGGCCGACCAGGTTTTTGAAGCAACAATGGGGTTGAAATCCGTCATGTTCATGAGATTGGAAAGTCAAGGTATGGAACAAAGTCGAAGCCGAGGCAGAGGCAAAAATAAAACCCTATCATTTGATCAATACAAAGAATGAATATATTTAAGAAGCATAATCGAGGATAAGAAGCAACAAAGAACCTTGGTTGAAGCCAATACGAGTAATTTTTCAAGTATTAAAGCGACAGATCTGAGAAGCGTCATCGAGTGGAAAAAGCAACAGAGGGTCGAGGCCGAGGACAATTTTGGAGTTGAGGCCAATTTTAAAATAAAGACCAATTACAGTTTTTATGTTCAGGTTGAGGCTGAAGCCGAGGCCAATTCTAGAGTCAAAGGTGAAACAATCAGTCCACCATGGAAGGTAGAATTATTAAAGATTCAAAGAGAGTTAGACCACATACAAGGTAATTTACACCAGGTGCGTAACGAAGGGTTTGACATTGAGACCTTAATAGAACAGGTAGATCCACTTTTTACTGATGAAATCATGAATGTAAAACTACCTCCCACATTCAAAGTTCCAAAAATCAAACCCTATGATGGAAACAAAGACCCTATGGTGCATCTAGATATATACAGATCGTGGATGGGACTTCATGGAGGTGAATGACACAATCACTGTCACACCCTCTCCCGAACTACCTGCTAACTTAGCCCAGCAGACGGCGTGAAGCCAACAGACATCGTTCACCTCTCTAACGATACCTGTAGACCCTGGTTTACCTGATAAACATACTATGTTCGCATATGGAACACTTTAACATAACACAACGGAACTTGACAACTACTAAGCATACATAAGGAGAAACACTTCTTAAGTCTCTCTTGAAAACTAATCGGGCAAAAGCATCAGAACCACAAACAGGCCAAACCATTAATAACACAACCACAACCTCTAAAACACATACAACTATAACTACATAATCCCCTTAAAATTTACTACAACACATATAGACTTGCTATACAACACCACCCACGTACACAATATCAAGCTCGTGGAGCTTCTAGTAGACTATGGTAGGATGTCAGGCACTGGGAGCTCGATCTCTACCTGAAAAGTGGGAAAACACTGAAAGAATGAGCTATGAAGCTCAATGAGTGACTTGAGCATATGCATCTGTAAACAAACGTTAAAAGTAACTGTGTAATCATAATAGCTTTTCAGAAAAACCAGCAAGTATGTCGTTAAAATCTCGTAAGGCATATGAATGATAGAAATCCTTTTAAAACATGTCACAATACACGTTGTTGTCACGGAGTACACTCAACGTCGACAACAGAAAATGACCTGTGTGCACACGGTACCATATAGCCTCGGGCTCAATGTCTCAGTCATTTACTCATTCAAGACTCAGAAAAACACATAAAAACATTTAAACATGCCTGCTTATCTTTCCTTTCGTAAAATTCAAGCGTACTCAGCTTGTTCATTAAAACTGGAAATCTTTAAATCATACTTGCTAGTACATACTTGCTCGAAATCATAACATTTCCATAAATTTTGACAATCAAGAACATATGCTCACATATAAATTTCATCAAGACATTTAGGCTCACAACGAACACTTGAAATCATTTCTTAGAAAATATGAATACTCATAAACATGTGTTTCAAGGAAAACAATAAGCATTGAAACCATTTCGTTTTAGCAAAACCTTGCATTTTCATAAGCATAATACAAGCCTATAAACCATTTTCGAGGTTCGTTTTGTCACTCACAGTGTTAGAACTAGAACCTTGGCCCGTACACTCGACCTATCTGCTCTTGGCCTGCCAAACAAACCAAAACCATGTTTTATAACCTCGAGCTCATGATTTTTAACCTTAAAACTACAAGAAAATACTCCAACCAATTTTCCAGCATTTTACAGATTTTATACCCTGTCTTCAAACAGTTATAACTTCTTCATTACTAATCCAAAAAGGATGTACTTTATACCAAATTCTTCCTTTTTCAACCCTCTAAAAATCATATGAAGACATAAAGTAGAGATTCCCAACAGATTGATTCTAAAATACCTCGAAATCCTTTTCCCTAAAAACCACATGCTGCTGTTTCCAGAATCAATTTCCTGCTGCACAACAAATTTGTCCTGCGATTTAAGACATATTCCAATCGTTTTAAACTCACGATTTCTTCACAAAAGTTGTAGGAAATTAAATAATCTTTCCAACTATAAGAATTTGCTCGAGCTTCCTTCATGAACTTTGTTTAAAAATGAGTTAGCTTTCAGGAAAAGCAAACTTCAACACTTACCTCTTCTTGTGGAGCTCGAAAAGATCAAAACATCAGAACATGGTTGAATTGATAACAGAATTCCATAGAACTTGAGTAATTCTTCTCTCTTCTTCTTCAATCCCAAAACTAGAGCTTTTTCTCCTTCTTCTTCTCTCTTCAGTTCTCCCTCTCGAATCTAAGCTTTTGGTTTTGTGAAAAATGAGAAAGAAATGAGTTTAAAAGGAACTTAAAATGGTTTTTAAAAAAAAATCCAAACGGTGAGGCAAACCTTTGTCTTTTTCCCTTTTTGCTTTTGCTTTTTTTTTTTTTTTTTTAATCTCTCCTTTATCTATTTCTTTCTTTTCTAAACAAAACAAAAACACAATATAATAAACATTTCTTTCATTTTCTTTTCTTCATTCTTTTTAAAGCAAACCAAACCAAAATGGTTTAAGCTTTTCCTTCATTGTTTTCCTTTTATCTTTCACTTCATTACTTTTCTTTTTAAAACAAGGAAAACCAAGTTTTAAATATTCATTTCTTCTTTCCTTTTTAAGGAAAATTCCAAAGAGAGATCTCAGGTTTACAATCACATGCAGGGCCTTCTCGTTCACTCTAGTAGGACCAACAAGAGATTGGTTTCGCAGCATAAAAAGAGGATCTATAGGTTCGTTCAAGGAATTGGCTCGAGCATTCGTGACACAGTCTTAGGAGGAAGAAATCAGTGCAAACCAACAACTCATCTGCTTTCCATCAAGCAAGGATCCAAATAAACTCTGCGAGAATATATTGCTCGACTCAATAGTGAAGTCTTAGGTATTGAAGATTGTACTGATGGAGCAACATTAATGACCATAGTTAATGGACTCAGAGATCGTAGACTCATACGATCTTTGGGAAAAAGAAAACATGCATCGTATGTAGAGCTCATCACTAGAGCTCAAAAGTACGTGTGACACCCGAGATAAGGAGGGGTACATGAATGAACGGAGTCCACATCTGAATGAGAGGGATCCTGAGGATATGAAAGTATGGTTGAGAAAGATGAAAGTATGGATGAGAAAGGCTTAAAATGAATTGATAGCTACTGCCTATACCAACAAGGTGCACCTTCCTTTTCGGTGACTCAATCATAGGAACTCCACAGTTAAGCGTGCTTGGCTTGGAGAAATCCTATGATGGGTGCCTCCTGGGAATTTTCCTAGGGAGCATGTGAGTGAGGACAAAGCATGCTGAGAGGATCTTGTGTTGGCTTGTGGGGATAGTGTCTTCACTCTTACAAGCAACCATGGATGATATAATGACGCAACAAGGTTACATGAGATCCTGGACCTGAGGCGTTACAAATGGTATCAGAGTGGGACCTCTCCTAGTAAGATGTGGTTTGGGGACGAACCAAAGCGGAAGTTGGTGGGCATGTGACACCCGAGATAAGGAGGAGTACATGAATGAATCGAATCCACATCTAAATGAGAGGGATCCTGAGGATATGAAAGTATGATTGAGAAAGATGAAAGTATGGATGAGAAAGGCTTAAAAAGAATTGATAGCTACTACTTAGACCAACAAGGTGCAACTTCCTTTTTGGTGACTCAATCATAAGAACTCCACAATTAAGCGTGCTTGGCTTGGAGCAATCCTATGTTGGGTGACCTCCTAGAAATATTCCTGATTTGGACCTGGGGCGTTCCAGTACGTGTGTGTGGAAGAATTGCTTCATACAAAAAAGAAGATTGATTTACTTGAAAAAAGATTAAGTGAAACATTACATCAAGAAGCCAAGAGACAGAAGATGGACAACCAGAGAACACTTCGACTTGGCCACTCGTCCAGAAAGTTTGAAAAGTACACCCCAACATCAGTTCCCCTTGAACATATTTTAATGGAGGTACACCATTCAAACTTATTGAAGCGACCTGAAAAGATGAAAATAAGATAAAAAAAGAGGGATAAACAAAAATATTATCTTTACCATGAAGATCATGGTCATATGACTCGAGACTGTTTCCAGCTGAAGGGCGAAGTTGAGGCTCTAATCTGAAATGGTTTCTTGAGGGAATACACTGATCTGCATGCTAAAAAAGGGTAAAGGTGGATCCCATAGGAGATCGAGGGCGACCGCACGCGATGCCAAGGTCGACCTCATGAGAAGCCGAGGGCGACCTCATGAGAAGTCGAGGCCGACCTCAATCTTTCCATAACAATAATTTTTTTTTTTTGTTTTTGATCAAATTATATTTGTTGAGTTTAATTCTTTAAATTCAATTTCACAAGTACCATGGAATAGGCTAAGTTAGTCCTTACTCAATTTTAGTTGATTAATACAAGTTATGCTTTGAAAACAAATTTGTGTTCAAGAAAAATAGATCCTCCTACGCTCAATATTCTGCTTGAGTAGGGAGCTTCATTTTGTTTATCTTTCCTTAAGATAGATTTTATTTTGTTAATTCCATCAATTCATGTAAAATTGAAGTTCTATTAGCAATAAATTTATCTTTTTCAAGCTACAAGTTGTGTCACTCAAGCATGAGTTCAACAAAAACTCCTACTTGAGTAGGGGGCTACTGAGGGGATATGCTTCCCTATTAAACAAAAAGCAGAAGCTACATAGGAGATATGTCTCTCTATCGATCAAAATACATAAACTACATAGGAGATATGCCTCTCTATTAAACAAAAGGTAGAAGTTACGTAGAAGATATGCCTCTCTATCGAACAAAAAGCAGTAGCTACACAATACAAACCCAAAAGACAAATTCTAGTCTATGGTCGAGGTGATGGGATCGAATCCCGTAGCGAAAGCGATTTGAATCACGTGTTTTTGTAATGTGTTACGTAGATCAGATCAAAAGCATACATAAAACGATTAAACATGTAAATTAGATATATGGACAACAATACTATTATCTTTGTAGACAAAAACAACACGTGCTCCTTTTGATCCTCTCGTTCTCACAATCTCAACGATATCGCGTTCTCCACAAACTACGAAGTAGTTTTTTATCCACCCGCTAGATCTTCTCCGTTGTATCTCTAGGAGAGGGAAGGTGGTGGAACCTTTTTTGGAGTTGGGAGAGATTTTGAGGAAGACAAGTGTTTTGGAACTCTTCCAACAAAACACTTGTAAAAAGAGCACTAGGGTTGCCTTTTTTAATTATGTTAACAAATGTGCATCTTATGCATATATTTATAGAGAAACAAGGTGGAAATGACCATCTTGCCCCCATAATTGATATATCCCTTTAAACATGAAATTGAACATTTCAATTTCACTCCAAACTATAAACCCTCCTTATTTCCATGTTGAGCCAACGGAGGGATCTAATGGATATACAAATTATGAACTCCAATGATACAAGATTAATCGATCAAACTCTTGATTCGATTAGCCAACATTCATTAACTATGAGTCATTCCACTATAGACTCGTAGTTGCACTCTTCTCACTGTAGACTATGTTGTATCTACTGATATAATCAATACTTATGAGTCAACCCTTCACAGGTTGTTCGTAATCACAGCTGGGTCAAATTATCGTTTTACCCCTGTGAATACATCTTGCTCCTTAAGCTCCACTGATCATCTAATGAACAATTAGTCTATGGTCCTACCATAAACTTGATTCTTCTTAGGTCAGTAAGAAGCTGGGGCCCCATTGTTCAAGACTTGGATTCAGTTCTTAAGAGAACAACCTATCTGATTTCCTAATTCAGGAACGAGTGAATTCCATCTTGCATAGTTAAGTTCCCAACTACTTACAAAGTTATGTCCCTGAGAAGGTAGACTTATTGAGTCGGCTACAAACCACTCTCACCCATACTAGTCTAAGGACAAACCTCACAAGCAGGAGTCTGTAGCATGCTCAGGATTTAGGTCAAGTCACTAATGATCCTCTATGAATTATTATACCTATCTTGATAACGGTGTTACACTAGTATGTTAATAATTCGCAGTCTGGTCTTGTATAATCTCATTATACAGGATGCTCCCACTCGCATGTCTACCACATGAACGAGTTGGATTACCTCGTTTGTACCAAATATAAAGCGGGTCGCATCCACGGTATTACCAGTATAAGGTTCCCAACCCTATGCATATACCATAGACCTTTTAGGTTATACTTGAACAAGTTAATCCAACTTATGTCTACTATACAAATGTTCAAGATCTATTATTATAACCTTGGAACTTAGTTTATTGGATTTAGATTTATATGTGAGAATAGAATAAATAACATTTTTATTTATTTGAAACAAAACTACACTTGTTTAGGGCATAAATCCCAACACGAGGTCGACGAGGAGAGGCCGAGGCCGACCACAGTAGGTCGAGGCCAACTACCATGGGTTGAGGCCGATCTCATTGAAAGAGTGTATATTAAGAAAGAGGAAGCAATTTTGGATCTTGAACACTCTAAATTGATCAATTTTACAAAACAAAAAGCATGCTCAAATCTGGAAAAACAGAGAATAAGAACTCATACCTTTGTAGCTCCAAATTCTCCTAATCTGTGGGCAATTTCTTGTCACAAACACTTTGTGGACAACATTTAGTGTCTTCCCTACTATCCTCAGGCCTTGGAACAGATTGTGGGATCTTTGATAGAGAGAATTTGAAGAGAGATGGGAGAAAGGTCTAAAAAACGTAAATCAGAAAATTCTTGATAAATCCTTAAAAATCCATGTGTTTCTTCTTCAATTAAAGCAAACCAAAAGCTTATTCAATCAAGGAGAAGATGACAACATGAAGATGATGAGGATTTAGCAAGAAGAAGGTGCTCAATTATGGTGAATTTCAAATTCAAAGAAGCTTGTTCACCATTTGTTCTTTGGTCCAATTAAAATTCAAAAATCAATTTGAATTTTCTTTTAATTTTAATTCAAAACTAATATAAAATTAATTTATTAATTTAATAAATTAATTTATTTTAATTAATTAATTTAATTTAATATCAAATATCAAATTAAATAATTGGACCAATCCCGATTTCTTAAATCGACCGTTCGAACATGAATCCCTATTCATATTATAATCTGAACCAATATTTAAATTATATTTAAATACGTCCACCTCTTCTTTATCCTAGTTTAATTCATAATTAATCTATGACACGTTAAGTATTCACATATAATTAACGTTTTCTCTCAAAACCGAATTTGAACAATTCAAATTTTTTCTCTCAAATGTTACAAGGTTTAGTCTGAGCTAGTAAGGGGGACCTAATGGGCCTACAGATCATGAGCTCCATCGATATGAGATTAACCAACCAAAGTCTAATCAACATTCGTAAACCACCGAGACACTCCACTAAAGCCCATTGGTTGCATTCTCCTCACTGTAGATATATTTTTATCCGCTCGATATAACCATGATTAGTAAGTTGATCCTTCACAGGTCGTTCGTTATTACAGCTGGGTCAAAATTACCGTTTTACCCCTGTAATTACTTTTTGTTCCTTAAGTCCTACTGATCCTCTAATGAACAATTGGTTTATGGTCCAACCAACAAACCGAATCCCTCTCGGGCTAATGAGAGAGGTGGGTCCTTTGTTCAAGACCCGAAGTCAACACTTAAGGGAACAACTTCTCTAGTAATCCCTAAAGCGGGTAGGAGTGAATTCCATATTTCAGAACTATGTTCCCAGCTATCTACTGAGTCTTATCCCTGAAATGGGAGGCTTATTGAGTCGAAAATCTCAGGCCACTTTCACCCATGCAAATCTAAGGATAATCCGAATAAAGAGGAGTTCATGGCACGCTCAGAATTAAAATCAAGTTACCTAGGTCATCGTATGAATATAGTCAGTTAAGACAGTAAATGGTGTTATAAAGTCTAAGTGACTATTTCTCGGTCTACTCTTATGCAAACTCATTGCATAGGACGCCCCCACTCGCATGTCTCCACATGAACGATTCAGGATCACATCGTTTGTACTTTACAAAGTGGGTCGCGTCCATAGTGTCCCTAGGATAGGACTGGGATAAGGTACCCAGTCCTATCCCTATACTATAGACCGTTCTGGCTATAACTTGAACCTAATCCACTTTTATGTCACACATAAAGTTCAAGTATACATCCTATAACCATGGGTTCTTTATTGGATTAAGGTTTCAAAATATACAATTCACTTTATTCAATAATACCTTTATTTGAATAAATCTCAATAACATCTTTATTACAAAATAGAATATACATTCAGTTTACAAACCCACGAGTTTTAAGACATAAAACACACACTCATAGGCCGAGGACGACCATACTGTAAGTAAGTTATCTCTTTGGGCTTGTGGTTTGAGTTCATGAATGAGAGGCCTGTTTGTCAATTTTTCTTGATAAAGCTTGCAAACTTTTGTCAATTTATGTTGCTTAGTAAGACTTATAATTCTATTTGTCAGAGTTGATCTTTTTGAAGTACAATTCATTAAAGAGAAATAAATACGATAAATAGAGAATAAAAGTCTTGTATTGAGATTAAAAAAGATAAAAAAAAAGTGTGAGCAAAATACAACCAACTCTCATTCATATGCTCCTTCATTCCCATTAGAGATATCTGGAGAATAGAAGCAACATAATCATGAGTTAGAGAAAACACACGAGATAGGGGGCTAGAAAAGAGAGGCTGACCACATGGTCGAGACTGACCACATGTGGCCGAGGCCGACCTCATGTGGCCACCTTGGGCGATGCTGACCACACTGGTCGAGGCTTACCACTGTCATTAAGACACACTCTCATGTTGTAGTAGAGCTCTTTTCAACACACAATAACAAAACGAAACGAGGAAGGCAAAATCGATCATTAGAATTAGAGCCAAAATCTGGAGCCTACTTCAGGTACGACAGATTATGTCGTGTGACAAAACACGAAACACGTAAAACTCTTGAGCACTTAGATGTAGAGGAAGCGACCCATAAGGTTCATTGAACCACAAAAGGATTCGATTAACTGATCTTGACAATCCAAAAATCTGGGAAAAACTCACGATGGGTCCCTATTGAGCACAACGAAACATGCTACATAGAGCCAAGCAGAGCGTGACGAATGCAAAACTCCACTTAGGTGTGGAGGACGCACACCCAGAAAATTAGTTAGGTCCATAAAAGAGACTTTAATTAATCTGAGCAGCCTAAAAATCCGAGCTAAGTCTCGCGATAAGTTTCATAAAATAAATTGAGAAGCAAAAAACAGAGAAACATAGAACAAGCTGATTAGCTGAGAAAATTCCAGGATCACAAAAATAAGATGCAAAGGCTGAGGAGAACCTGTTCACGGTACACGAAACGACACTCTTAAGGGTTTGGGCGATCAGACCGACCGGGGCCGACCAGACCGACTAAGGCCGACTAGATAAGCCGAGACCAACCAGACCGACTAACGCCGACCAGACCGGCCGAGGCCAAAACTGACCGATCCAATCCATTGCCCAACCCTCAATTCTTACTTCATTCCTTATTTTCTCTTATCCTTTCTCAGTATCGGCTCGAGCTACATCACTCCAGAAATGCTTATGAAAAGCATGAAGCTACGAGGCTACCTGAAGCTACGCATTTGAAGACAACCTCAAAACTACACATTTTCTCTAGGAAAACGACTATCGTGAATCCGGAGAAGAATCCCAGAGAAATTGACATTTTAGAAGATTGAATATCCTCGTAAGAACGAACAACAATAACTAAAGAGAATTCAAGGCAAATCTCCAGATGTCGGCAATGACTCCAAAAAAAGTTTAGTAGGTTACTCCCAAGTCAGGGTTTATGCAATTACTTCACGTGTCATTAATCTAGAATCCTAACTAGGGAGTGAGGGTTAATGTTATGGGTGAAATTTGATCGATAATGAACGAGTTGGTTGAAGGGCTACAACGAAGGGCCAAACGAGGAAAGAAACCCAATACGAAGCCAAAACAGATTGAAACCGACAAGAGGATTGACACAAGGCAAGAAGAGACAAAGAAATGTGCTTGGGTGGAAACCCAAGCACATGTCGGCCTCGGCCTGGCTGAGGTCGACCAGACGATGGGGCTTACCATGATCTGAGATCATATAATAGGGGCATGGGGGCTTGGGCCGAAGCCCAAACCCGTGGTCGGCCTCGACCGAGGCCGACTAGATGGTGAGACCACCTTTTGGGCCTTGCCTCGGTCCCTCATTGCCCAAAGACTTTGTTCCAGCCCAGTTCGGTCTTTCCCTTTACCACTAGGGAATGGGAAACCCATGAAAAAATCATATGAGAAGTTATTTAAGCTTTCTCAGGAGGGGAGAGCCAGGTAAGTTCATTCAAGTCATCTAAACTCTTTAGAACTCTCAAATTCTCTCTAAACCCTCTCTGACTTAAGCATTGGAGTCGGTGTGCCCTACACCACACCGATGTTCAGATTTTTCTTATCTTGCAGGCCACGTTCTTCTCCCAAGAGATACAAATTTATCGTCGTTGTCACGTGGAGGTCAGATGCGTTCTCCTGTCCAAAATTTGGCAACAACAGTAACCATCCAAGAGTTAAAAGAAGCTCTACTTAAACTAGCTTGAAGCTTTTCTACCATAAATGAAACTTGATTCTTTTTCAATAAAACATGAGTTGCACTTGAGTTCATTAAATACAACTTAACTTCAACTTTAATATGACTTGACTTCATTTAATATAACTTTTAACTTTGATATGTCATAAATGAAGGCCAAATGTATTTAACTCCATCTTGAAACTCTTCTTGGCAATAATAATAATAATAATAATAATAATAATAAAAATAAAAATAAAAATAAAAATAAAAATAAAATAGAACAACTGAAATCAACTCTTCAAATTCCTTGCCATGCTTTATTAATCTTATTTGCCTTATATAGGATTCATATCATCTAGTCTTGCGAAGATATATAAGAATTAATCAAGCCCTCCAATCAATTATAATTTGAACAAGGCGATTTGGATAACATCATCTCTTAATTCCAATCAAATCTTCATATGTGAAGTTAAAAGGACAAATAGAAGTTGGTAATGGATGAGGCTCCAAACATCTTTTAGAAGAACATCAACTCTTAATTCGTATTCGACTAAGTGCACATCTTATTTAATTTTTTGATCAAATAGAACTATGTATGAAATATAAAATTAAGTGGGAGTAGTTAAAAATTGTTGCCTTTTGATTAACCATCTATTAAGTTTTTTTTTTAAAAGAAATTAAAGGAATATTTATTTAGTAAAATACATGGAACTATTTGGATTAAAATTAGTTTTGGCACCCATTCACTACCCTATAATTTCTATATATTTATTCTTCCTTTCTTCTTTCATTCATCAAACTAGGATATATATGAACGAAATGAAATAGAAACATATCTAGGGCAGATTTAGCTAAGGTCAAAAGAGGGCTCAAGCCCCTTCAAATTTTTTACTGTATATAATATGTATAGGAAAAATCGAATTAAAATACAAAAAAGTCTTTTAGCTAGTGGTTAGTATGCCTTCAGCCTGCCCTCCCCCTCAAGTCCTAGGTTTAAGCTCTAGTATGTACAACTAAGTTATAATAATCTGTGGAATCACATAATATTATTTAAAATGCAGAGTAGTATAGTCTGGAGTTATAATAGTCTGTGTTTGGGGTGTAGAGTATTCCACAGGTTATAATAACACAGGTTATTATAACCTATGCCCCAAACAACCCTTTTGGTTAGAAAAATATATATTTATTCTAATTTCATATCTAGTTTTATGTAAAGAAATGGTTTGAATCAAAAGAAAATCGAGAAGAGGAAGGTAAGTTACTGAAACATTTTCACCAATCAAATCCTCATACTCGCTTTGCAATTTTTCTAATAACAACATTACGTTACATTTGCAATATTCAATATATTATTGTATTGCATTAATCTTTTTGTTAACTTAGTTTGAAAACTGACAACAAGAGCGTAGCTCAACTGACATTAAGTAAGAATTGTGACCAAGAGGTCATGGGTTCGAATCCCCCCACTCCCAAATGTTGATCTACTCAAAAAAAAAAAAAACTTAGTTTGAAAAATGACAATTGTTGCTGCTTATTGATTAATTGAGTTTAAAAATGTATGCGATATTAGTCATACATTACTTGTCTAACAATGAACTCAAATTACATAATATGTACAAGTATAAGATCTACACACGATTCTTAACGAAAGGGCAATCATCTCTCAAAACTAACTCAATTCAAAATGAAAATTTAGAGAAGATAATAGGAAGAATAGTTGGAGGATATATATAGAAAAAACTTAACTAACTACCATCTTAGGCTCAAGATTTGAAATTTGGATTTGACCCACCTATTGGAACCGACATTCCCCTACATTCCTTGCGATATGGTTATGCTACCATACCATTTTGTTCTCACTCACATAGTCTCTAGGAAAATTTCCAGGAGGTCATCCAACATAGGATTGCTTCAAGCCAAACACATTTAACTTTGGAGTTCCTATGATTGGGGCACTTAAAAGGAAGGTACACCTTATTGGTATAGGTAGTAGCTATCAATTCTTTTAATTTTTTTTCTCAACCACATTAGAATCACTCTCATTCGAATATGCAAAGTCATAACTGAAGGGCTTGAATCCCGTAGCAGAAGCGTTGGAATCACTTTTGCCCGTAATTACATTATGAAAACATACCCAAAACAGAAAGTTAAGCATAACAAAAAAAAAAAAAAGGAGAAGATGAATTTACCTTTGAAGACACATCTTCTAGTGATCCTTCTCCAATCCCGAGCATTCGTTCTCAACGATCAACATGAACATGAACTCTTGAACACTTTCCACAAGATTTTCTCCGTTGTTCTCTTGGAGAGGGAGAATGGTGGGATTCCTTTTGAAGAAAAGGAGTGAGTTTTCTAGAGAGAACTTTTGAGAGAATTGTGAGATCTGGAAATCTCAATTTCCGAAAAATGCGCAATCAACCTCTTCAAATGCATCAAGATGCATTCTTATATGGGGAGTGAGAGTGGAGATAATTCCTCCACCCATTATCCCACTAAACTCATAAATTATGCATTATGCAAATCTTATATCTTATTATGCAAATCAAATTTGCATAATTGCATTATTGAATCATATTCAATTTTGCTCTCAAATTAATTATTTCATCTAGAATTTAATATGAAACAATTTCATACTAAAATAGTATTTGGAAATTAATCCAAATATATTGTATAGTTTATTATGAATCATATTCACATTGAACTATATATTATATCGATTATATCACATATAATCGATATAACACCTATTTACGAAATTGAACACTTCAAGTTCGCTCCAAAACTTTATTATATCCTCGATATTTCCATGTTGAGCCAACGGAGGGACCTTATGGACCTACAATTCATGAGCTCCAATGATATGAGATGAACCGATCAAACTCTTTGACCTAGTTGACCAACATTCATTAACTATGAGTCACTCCACTATAGACTCATAGTTGCACTCTCCTCACTGTAGGATAAGTTGTGTCCATTAATTTAACCAATTCCCGTGAGTCGACCATTCACAGGTTGTTCGTAGTCACAGTTGGGTCAAATTACCGCCTATGACTACCTCTTGCTCCTTAAGTACCACTGATCCTCTAATGAACAACTAATTTATGGTCCTACCATAAACAATATCCCTCTCGGGCCAGTTAGAGGGTGGGGCCCTGTTGTTCAAGACTTGGATTCAGTTCTTAAGGTAACAACCGATCTAATTTTCCTAGCTCGGGAACGAGTGAATTCCATCACGTGGAGTTAAGTTCCTAGCTGATAATTCTCATTTATGAGGATTATTTATACCTAAACTTGGTTATTTTTGTCCATTTTATTGCAATTATTTATTTTGTGGCAAACTAAAAATATTAGTCGTGAGTAAAATTGGTTGAGCTTGCTAAAATTTATGAAAAATAAGAAATGATTGAAAAATGGTGGAAAATAAGCTAATTTGGTGTGTTTTTGTGAAAGAAAAGGAAGCAGAAAAAATGCTAAGAAAATTGCAGACGCATTTGAACCAACAAAGTGACCAGACATACAAGCCAGAATGCAAGACCAAATGCTGGACAAGTTCTTGTTGCATTTCCAAATTTCGGGAACATACCACAAATTTCAAGATTTTGGGAGATTCTTGCTCATTTTTGGAAAGAATACTGCCTATAATCATACCTAAATGATTACCCATTGATTGAGGACAGATTTAGAAGGAAACCCTAGCTTGCACAACTTATAAAGGAAGACATTTTATGGGTTTTCGACAACATACGGGTTTCACTTTTCTTCCTCTATTTTCTGCTGTTTTTGAAGTTTTAGACAAAATTTTTCTTAGGGTTTATAGTCTTTTATTTACAGCAACTTTTTATTCTTCTTTTAGCTTGTAAAACTCCTTGGTTGGTCCCTCTTTTACACAAGTATTGGAGGTAAATATTCATAACTCATTTGTGGGTTTTGTAATCGACTAATAAGGGAGTTTTCTAGGGTTTTCTTTCTCTTTACTTACTGTTATTTTACAGTTTGAACGTTATTGTACTTTGATCATTTTGTTTACTTTACTTCATTACTTGTGTTTCTTGTTAAAGCTTATGCATTGCTCATTTTCTTCTCATTTGAATAAAAGGTCGTGAGCCATATCTTTTTTTTTTCACATTCTGTAATTTTTATTATTTTTCTTATTGTCCTTTTCATTTAAGTAAACTGAAGCTTTTACAAGTAGGGTTTACAACTAAAAGTAGAGAGCTCCATAGTTTACATCTCTTGAGTTGTTCTTTGTAGTTTTCATTTACCATGCAATTTTCATTAATAAAGTTTCTTTTTTTCTTTCTTTCCATCATGAGCTAAATCCTCTTAAGGGGTATTCAAGTTGTGAATGCCCTAGAAGAGAAATGCTAAGCTTAAAGTAGCAAGGTAATTGTGTCAATACCTAATCCTAAGTTTGATTTTATTGAATATAATTTGGGCAACCCTAGCTGATCAGTAGAACATGTTCAACAAGGTGAAACTTTATACTGAAAGGGTCAAGGAAAAGCGGATCTTTAATAAAATCAATGGAGGAAAGGACTTATACATAAGCTCCGAAACTTCGACCCTAGACATAGGGCGAGACTCCGAGACCAAGAGGGTTGTATGCGGGAACTATCTAAGCTCAATTAGTTATAGACATATGAGTTTAATTTCTTGGACTCCTAAAGGTTTTGGGAACAAAATCGAATAGGAGAAGAACCCAATTTACTTAAGCTTTAAGATTGTTGGCACAATTGCAGTTACATTTTTTGCAGCATTTTCTCCGAAAGGGCAAAAACAACTTGAATTCCCTTCATTTTATCATTGATTTCTTTTTAGTCTTTAGTAGCTTAGAACACCTTCTTATCAACAAATTTTACAACCCTGGTTACCTCACTTGCATCTTCACTAACATTTCTTGTTTTCCCGATTTAACTTTGTGAAACTCGTTCCCTGTGGGTTCGATACTCTAGAGTACTTCAGTTTCTATTACTTTGATCACGTGCACTTGCATGTAGCGTTATCACCAATTCCCCGCAAGGTTTTTTTCCCTGAGAAGATAAGCATATTCAATCGACAACTCTAACCATTTTCAACCATACTAGTCTAAGGTCAAACTCCCGCAGACAGGAGTTCGTACCCGTTTAGGATTCAAGTTAAGTCACTAATGGTCATCTATGAATTATTAGACCTAATATGTTAACGATGTTACATCAGTTGGCTAATAATTCATGGTCGGTCTTGTACAAACTCATTGCATAGGATGCCCCCACTCACATGTCAACTACATGAACGAGTTAGATCGTCTCGTTTGTATCAAATACAAAGTGGGTTGCATCCATAGTGTTATTAATTATTAAATAATTAATTAAATTATTAAATAATTAATTAAATTAATTAATTTTTAATTTAATTTAATATCAAATATTAAATTAAATAAATTATCCGATCCCGATCGATTTTTCCAACATGAATCTTTATTCATGCTATAAACTGATCCAATATTTAAATCATATTTAAATATATCCACCTCCTTTTAATCATAGTTTAATTCATAATTAAGCTATGACTCGTTAAATATATCACATATAATTAACGATTTCTCCCAAAATCGAATTTGAACAATTCAAATTCTTTTCTCTCAAAATGTTACAAGGCTTAGTCCGAGCTAGTAAGGAGGACCTAATGGACCTACAGATCATGAGCTCCAACGATACGAGATTAACCGACCAAACTTTTTAGCCGGGACACTCCATTAAAGCTCAGTGGTTGCACTCTCTTCACTGTAGATATATTTCTGTGCACTCGATATAACCATGATTAGTAAGTTGATGCTTCACAGGTCATTCGTTATTACAGCTGGGCCAAAATTACCATGTTACCCCTATAATTACTTTTTGTTCCTTAAGTCCCAACGATACTCTAATGAATAATTGGTTTGTGGTCCAACCAACAAACTGAATCCCGCTCGGGCCAATGAATGGGGTGGGTTCTTTATTAATGACCCGAAGTCAGCACTTAAGGGAAATACCTCTCTACTAATCCCTGAAGGGAATTGAATCCCACAACGAAAGCGATTGTGAATCGCGCGTTCTCAATTTAGTTACAACGATTACATTCAAGAACGAAACAACTAGATTAAGCATATAAACGTAATATGGACAACAAGAAATATTACCTTTGAAGAACCTTTCTTCAAGTGCTCCTTCTTCCACTGCTACAATCTCAGCAACACGAACCCAAGAGATTACGAACACTACTACCGGATCTTCTCCGTTGTTCTCTAGGTGAGAGAGGAAGGTGGGTTCCCTTTAGGAGAGGTGAGGTGTTATGTGAGATTGTAGTTGGAACTCTTTCCAACACAATGTGAGAGAGGCTAGGGTTTCACCAAGTGTTTAGCTTCACTTGCTTAACCTAGTTACATCTCATGCAACTATATATATATGCAATAGGGTGAAAATGACCATCCTACCCTTCCTCTATTTTCTCATTAGTATATGGTTTATATGTGAATCTAATTCACATTAAAACTATATATTATTTCAATCATATCATATATAATTTATATAACACCTCATACATGAAATTGAACAATTCAATTTCATTCCTAACTTTATACCCTCAATATTTCCATGTTGAGCCAACGGAGGGACCTAATGAACCTACATGAGCTCCAATGATGTGAAATTAACTGATCAAACTCTTTGATCCAGTTAATCAATATTCATTAACTACAAGTCACTCCACTATAGACTTGTAGTGCACTCTTCTCACTCAGAGATTATATTGTGTCCACCGATATAGTCATTACCCATGAGTCGACCCTTCACAAAGTTGTTCAGTGATCACACCGGGTCAAATTACCATTTTACCCCTGTGATTACCTCTTTGTTCCTTAAGAACCACTTATCCTCTAATGAACAACAAGTCTATGGTCCAACCATAGACTCATACCCTCCTAGAGGGCGGGGCCCCGTTGTTCAAGACCTGGAGTCAGTTCTTAAGGGAACAACCTATCTAATTCCTTAGTGTAGGAATGAGCGAATTCCATCTTGCAAAATTAAGTTCCCAGCTACCTACGAGGTTCTGTCCCTGAGAAGGTAGGCATATTGAGTCGGCTACAGACCACTCTCACCCATACAAGTCTAAGGACAAACCCCTATAAGCAGAAGTTCTTAACTTGCTCAGGATTTAGGTCGAGTCACTATTGACCATCTATAAATTACTAGTCTTATCCTGTTAACGGTGTTACATTGGTTAGACTAATAATTTGTGGTCCGATCTTGTATGAACTCTTCATACAGGATGCCCCCACTCGCATGTCAACTACATGAATGAGTTGGATTACCTCATTTGTACTAATTACAAAGCGGGTCGCATCCATGGTGTTACCAGAATGAGGTTTCCAACCTTATTCTTATACCATAGACCATTTAGGTTATATTCTTGAACATAATCCAAATAGTGTCCACTACACTGATGTTCAAGATATATATATTATCAAGATAAATGTTATAACCTTGGAGCTTAGTTTATTGGATTTATAAAGCAAAACTGTAATTTTATCAAAACAAATAACTCTTTATTTCTTTGATCAAAATTACACAAGTTTTAAGCATACATCCCAACAATCTCCCACTTGACCTAAAGCTTGTGTAGTACTCTAACATTACAGTAATGTAAATACAATAAACTAGGGCATTTAAACCCTTTGTACAAAATACTCTCACTTGCCATAGTTGGGGAAGACATGTAAACCTAGACCTTATAGGTGACTCTCAAATACTTTAGCCGTGAGAGCCTTTGTAAAAGGATCAGCAACGTTGTGCTCTGAGGCTATCTTCGTGACAATCACGCTTCCTCTATGCACGATGTCCCGGATGAGATGATACTTCTGCTCAATGTGTTTTCCCCTCTTGTGACTTCGGGGTTCCCTCGAATTTGCCACTACACCACTGTTATCGCAATACAACGTGATGGGCAAAGTCATATTTGGAACAACTTCCAAATTTAGCATGAATTTCCTTAACCAAACGACCTCTTTAGCTGCTTCACAAGCTGCTACATATTCGACCTCCATGGTGGAATCTGCGATGCATCCTTGCTTGACGCTTCGCCATACTGCAACTCCTCCGTTAATCTTTATCAGAGAATCTTTATCAGTCTGAAAGTCAGAATTCGTGTATCCTGTAATGTTCAAATCCTTAGCTCCATATACAAGCATGTAGTTCCTTGTTCTCCGAAGATATTTAAGATCATAGAATAAACCACCTCTTGTTTATTTCGGGTAGCCTACGAATAGGCACAATTTTGAACGTGAATTCAACTTCTTTGGATTTGTCACAAGCACATGCGCTGGACAACCCCAAATTCTGAAATGACATAAACTACCTTTACGTCCTTTCCAGAGTTCAAAAGGTGTTTCAGAAACACTTTTTGAGGGCACATTATTCAAAATGTATATTGCAATCTCTACTGCGTAACCCCAAAAAGAACTAGAGAGATGAGCATAACTCATCATTGATCAAACCATGTCCAACAAGGTTCTATTTCTCCTTTCTGATACACCGTTTTGTTGTGGTGTACTGGGAGCTGAGATTTGGGATGTAATTCCATGTTCTATCATATAGTTCTAGAATTTTAAATCCATGTACTCTCCACCTCGATCCGATCGAAGTGTTTTAATAGTTTTACCTAATTGATTTTCAACCCCAGTCTTGAATTCCTTGAACTTTTCAAGTGCTTGAGACTTGTGGTGCATTAGGTAAATATGCCCAAATATAGAATAATCATCTATGAAAGAGATGAAATATTCATGTCCTCCCCTGGCTTTAACATTCATCGGACCACAAAGGTCTAAATGTATAAGCTCTAGAGGGTCTTTGGCTCTATAACCTTTTCCACTAAAAGGTCTTTTAATCATTTTACCTTCTAGGCAGGATTCACATACAAGTAAAGTATTTTCTTCTAACTCATTTAGAAGTCCATTCTTTACCAAACTCTCAATCCTATTGAGATTAATGTGACCCAATCTTAGATGCCAAAGATGAGGATTTTCTTTAAGAGAAATTAGTTCGTGTACTTGCAATTTTGTATAATTCACTGTTAAAACTATTTTAACTGAATTAAACCATTGCAAATAATTCTCAAGAAAAGCAACACATAGTACAATACTTTTCCAATGAAATAAACACTTTATTCAATTGAAACGATAATGAAGTACAATGTTCGCTAAGGCAAGAAATAAAAATAAGGTTTCTAATAAACCCTTAAGCTACATGTTATAACATAACAACTTTTCCTTGCCAGGCGATTGCTCTTTATTTGCTCATTTTCCTCTTCTTCGGTATCTTCTTAAGTTCAGAAGTATGGCTGCAGTTCTTAGTCCCAGAGGATGAATCCTCCTGAGAACTTTTAGAATGGGCAAACAAATTTGCCTCTCCATTCTGTTGTCTCTTATCATCCATAAGAAACTGATAATTCTGCAGCTCATTTAGCAGAGAAGTCAGATCATACTCTATGTTGTTCATCTCTGCATTGCTACGGAATTACATAAAACTCTTCGGAAGAGATTCTAGGATGAACAAAACCTGACATTTCTCATCTATGACCACTCCGTTTAATTCCGCTATGTTGAAGTGAGCAATCAAATTGAGAACATGTTCTCTCACTGACGTTCCTTCCTTCATGCGTGCGTTGTAAATGAATTTTAGGGCTTCATGCCGAATTTGTTTGGACGGTAGTCTAGACAAATTTAGCACAAAATCCATGATCTCACGAGCTGAGACCTTGCCCTCCAGCCTCCTGGCTAAAACATCAGGTATGCTAGCCAGGATATAGGCTTTTGCTTTTTCATTGGCATTGATCCAGCGGTCATACGTATCCTCAACAGATTGAGATGTGTTTTGAGCAGGAAATTGAGGACACTTCTCATTGAGAACGAACTTAAGATCATGTGCAACCAAGATTATGTTGAGTCCATTCCTCCAGGTCATTATGTTCTCTCCGGTTAACTTTTTCGCACCTAATAAGAAAATAATAGAGCTAGACATTTTTGCTGAAAAATTTACAAACAAACTTGTATGAGTTTCTTGCTATAACTCTAATCCAATCATGTTTTAGCTAATTATCAAATGATTCCTAGGCCATTTATAATTTGCAATGATACTCCAAAGGTTTAGAATGTATGACACCGAAGGGTAATCAAAAACACTTCTCCTCTAGATCAAGACACTCTTGACCAAAACCTAATGCCAGAATAACTCTTATTCCTATAGGCTTTAGTTACCATTTTTCGATCAGGATACATACACAACTTATGTACCCCGTTAGTGTAACCCTTTGTCTTTAGATCCCAGAGTCTCCATCCAATAAAATTTGCCGAAAGGAGGACTAGATTGAAAAACAGACTAAGGAAATCTTCATCCCTTTCGGGTGTCTACTGTGTTCGATCCCCTATGATCAAGCCCTCAGGAGGGGATTGTCAGTCCAGCCAAACTAGTAGGGTGACCATAGTGGTCTAACGGTGTAAACCGACAAAAGAGACCGTAGGTTTTATTTTTCACTAAACCTGCTCCCACTCACTATAAGTACCCTCTCCATTCACCTTGATATTGACTCATACAAAAACCATTCGAAGGGGGACGCTCCCGTTTGCGCCACAAGGCCAAGTATGAGTCTCACGGTGTGAATTTCCTGGAGATAACGTAGGTGGAAAAATATGTATCATATACACGTTTCCTCCCACTGGATACTTTAAAGTTATAGGAATCTTACTTAGGCTAAAACCCGACTAATGGTTTTACCTAACTCTATCAATATAACTCTAATATCGATAATCAATATAACTCTTATATTGATTTTATCCTAAGTTTGTTAATATAACTCTTTATATTAAACATAGGATTTCTAGTTTATTAACTCCTTAATAAACCCGCTGACGCTACTGTAATTTATAAACTCTCTGATTAAATTTCACTCCCGTGTCGCCTCCGTGTAGGGTGTTCAGTTTCACAAACTTAAATACCCTGAATTTAGACATAACCTTCCTTAGACAGAGTTCCTCTTTTAATCATAACTTATAAATTACTTGGTTCCTAATTCTAATCTAATTAGAACTAGATAACCTAAGGTCTATTATTTCCAAGTTTTAAATATTTGAAAACTAATAATTAACCTTAGGTAACATGCATACTATGTTATAGTGTTTGATCATTCATCACATGAATAATAAGACATTCATAGTATAATCATCTCATGATATCTAATGCATGTCAATGTTGTCCATAAATTAATATAAAAACTTTATATTAATTAATCATGCAAACTATATAATGCATGAAAATACTTAACCTAAGGTGGGATTTCTAAAATAAAAGCATACATTATGCATGGCGATAATTACACAACAATTGCATAATAAATTAGACCAATTTTGGCACCCTAAATTTAATTTTAATTAATATAATCAAATTACATTAATTAAAATTAATTAAATAAATATATTAAATATAAAACATTTTTATAATTAATATATAAAATAAAACAAAAAACGTTTCTGCCCGTTGAAGCTCGCTGAAACGCCATCGACGTTGCTACACTGATACCAACGTTGCAACGCTGCAGTTTGTCTTCATCTAACGGTTGAAGCGCGCCTCTCGTCTAGCGTTGCAACGTTGTCGTCTTCTACAGCCGCGCGCCTGCCGCAGTGGCGTTGCAACACCAATGAACAACGTTGCAATGCCATTCACAGAACAACAACAATCTCCATTGTTTTGGCTCGTAAAAGCCCTATTGTTTTGGACATTTTATTATGTAAATCGAGTGCAGTAAGTCCGTAGCCGATCTTCTTGGCAACCACCCCGCCTCGATCGACACGCGGACTTCTGCACTCATTACATATAATAAAATGTCCAAAACAATAGGGCTTTTACATTGAACAATCCAACAAAATTATGTAAATCTAAGTGCCAAAATTGAAAACGTCTAAATTACAAACCGTTCATACATATCATGCAAAACAGTAAATCTCACCTCGTTCTTGAAAAATCCAGAACGTAAATCAAGAACGCAATTGGGCTCTGATACAAATTGAATGGAATCGAATCCCGCAGCGGAAGCGATTGTGAATCGCGCGTTCTCAATTTAGTTACAACGATTACATTCAAGAACGAAACAACTAGATTAAACATATAAACGTAATATGGACAACAAGAAATATTACCTTTGAAGAACCTTTCTTCAAGTGCTCCTTCTCCCACTGCTACAATCTCAGCAACACGAACCCAAGAGATTACGAACACTACCACCGGATCTTCTCTGTTGTTCTCTAGGTGAGGGAGGAAGATGGGTTCCCTTTAGGAGAGGTGAGGTGTTTTGTGAGATTGTAGTTGGAACTCTTTCCAACACAATGTGAGAGAGGCTAGGGTTTCACCAAGTGCTTAGCTTCACTTGCTTAACCTAGTTGCATCTCATGCAACTATATATATAGGCAAATAGGATAGAAATTACCATCCTACCCTTCCTCTATTCTCTCATTAGTATATCTTTTATATGTGAATCTAATTCACATTTATATTATTTCAATCATATCATATATAATTGATATAACACCTCATACATGAAATTGAACACTTCAATTTCATTCTGAACTTTATACCCTCAATATTAACATGTTGAGCCAACGGAGGGACCTAATGGACCTACAGTTCATGAGCTCCAATGATGTGAAATTAACTGATCAAACTTTTTGATCTAGTTAATCAATATTCATTAACTACAAGTCACTCCACTATAGACTTGTAGCTGCACTCTCCTCACTGTAGATTATATTGTGTCCACTGATATAGTCATTACCCACGAGTCGACCCTTCACAGGTTCACCAACTGGGTCAAATTACTGTTTTACCCCTGTGATTACCTCTTTGTTCCTTAAGCACCACTGATCCTCTAATGAACAACAAGTCTATGGTCCTGCCATAGACTCATGCCCTCCAAGAGGGGGGCCCCTTGTTCAAGACCTGCAGTCAGTTCTTAAGGGAATAACCTATCTAATTCCTTAGTGTAGGAATGAGTGAATTCCATCCTGCACAGTTAAGTTCCTAGCTACCTACGAGGTTCTGTCCCTAAGAAGATAGGCTTATTGAGTTGGCTACAAGCCACTCTCACCCATACTAGTCTAAGGACAAACCCCTATAAGCAGGAGTTCTTAACTTGCTCAGGATTCAGGTCGAGTCACTAATGACCATCTATAAATTACTAGTCTTATCCTGTTAACGGTGTTACACTGGTTAGACTAATAATTTGCGGTCCGGTCTTGTATGAACTCTTCATACAGGATGCCCCCACTCGCATGTCAACTACATAATGAGTTGGATTACCTCATTTATACTAATTACAAAGTGGGTCGCATCCATGGTGTTACCAGAATGAGTTTTCCAACCTTATTCTTATACCATAGACCATTTAGGTTATATTCTTGAACATTATCCAAATAGTGTCTACTACACTGATGTTCAAGATATATATATTATCAAGATATATGTTATAACCTTGGAGCTTAGTTTATTTGATTTATAAAGCAAGACTATAATTTTATCAAAACAAATAACTCTTTATTTCTTTGATCAAAATTACACAAGTTTTAGGGTATACATCCCAACAATCCCTAAAACGGGTAGGAGTGAATTCCATTTTGCCAAACTATGTTCCCAGCTATCTACCCAAACTTATCCCTGAAATGGGAGACTTATTGAGCCGACAATCTCAGGTCACTCTCACCCATGCAAATATAAGGATAATTCGAATAAACAGGAGTTCATGGCACGCTCAGGATTAAGATCGAGTTGCCTAAGTCATTGTATGAATATAGTCAGCTAAGAAAGTAAACGGAGTTATAAAGTCTAAGTGACTATTTCGCGGTCCAGTCTTATGCAAACTCATTGCATAGGACACCCCCACTCACATGTCTCCACATGAACGATTTAGGATCACATCGTTTGTACTCTACAAAGTGGGTCGCGTCCATAGTGTCCCCAGGATAAGGTACCTAGCCCTATCCATATACTATAGACCATTCAGGCTATAACTTGAACTTGATCCACTTTTATGTCACACATAAAGTTCAATTATTCATCCTACAGCCAATGGTTGTTTATTGGATTAAGGTTACACAATACACAATTCACTTTATTCAATAACACCTTTACTGAATAAATCTTATTAACGACTTTATTGCAAAATAGAATATACATTCAGTTTACAAAACCACGAGTTTTAGGACATAAAACCCATCAAACTCCCACTTGGACTAAAACGTCAGTGGGGTAAAACATGATGAACAAAGAAAAACTGCCCTACTGTACAACCCGTAGTCCTAGACTCTCTAGGTGTCCCTCAAACACTTTAGCCGTGAAGGACTTTGTAAACGGATCAACAATGTTGTGCTCCGCAGCGATCTGCGTGACGATCATGTCTCCTCGTTGCACAATCTCCCTGATGAGATGATATTTGCGCTCTATGTGCTTTCTGCGCTTATGGCTTCTAGGTTCTTTAGAATTTTCCACTGCACCGCTATTATCACAATAAAGGGTGATAGGCAAATTCATATTTGGAACAACTTCCAAATCAGTCAAGAACTTCCTAAGCCATACAACCTCATTCGCTCCTTCGCAAGCTGCGGCGTACTCGACCTCCATGTTGGAGTCAACAATACAACCTTGCTTTATACTCCTCCATACTATAGCTCCTCCGTTAAGAGTGAAAACTGATCCTGGTGTGGATTTCCTCGAATCTACATCAGTCTGAAAATCAGAGTCAATGTATCCTGCAAGGATCAAATCCTTTGCGCCATACATAAGCATATAGTCCCTCGTTCTCCTAAGATACTTGAGGATGTTCTTAACGACAGTCCAGTGATCATATCCTAGATTAGACTGATACCTGCTGACTATTCCCACTGCATAGCATATGTCGGGTCGAGTACATAGCATGTCATACATCAAACTACCAATAGCTGAAACATAGGGAATGCGTCTCATATCCTCAACTTCTTGAGGTGTCTTAGGACACTGTTCCTTAGACAAATGAATTCCATGCCTGAAAGGTAATGAACCCTTCTTAGAATTCTGCATCTTATATCTAACCAACATCTTGTTAATATAAGATGTTTGAGACAATGTTAGCGTTTTGTTCTTACGATTTCGAACAATTTGGATTCCAAGAACAAACTGAGCCTCTCCCAAATCTTTCATTTGGAATTGGGTCGCTAGCCATTGTTAAACACCAGTCAGGAATCCTGCATCATTCCCAATGAACAAGATATCGTCTACGTATAGAACTAAGAAAGCTAGAGTGGTATTGACTATCTTCTTGAAAACACAAGGCTCATCAATATTCTGTTCAAAGTCATAAGATTTGATCGCAGTATCAAATCTTATATTCCAAGATCTAGATGTTTGTTTCAATGCATAAATGGATCGTTTAAGCTTGCAAACCTTTTGCTCTAGATCCTGAACTATGAACCCCTTTAGTTGATCCATATGGATACTCTCCTCAAGATTGCCATTGAGAAAGATTGTCTTGACATCCATTTGCCAAATTTCATAGTCATAAAACGTGGCAATGGACAAGAGTATTCTAATGGACTTAAGCATGGCAAAAGGGGAGAAAGTTTCTTCATAGACCACCCCTTCCCTTTGAGTATAACCCTTTGCCACAAGTCGAGCCTTAAAGGTTTGCACCTTACCAGCTTGATCTCGTTTCCTCTTGTAGATCCACTTGCAACTAATAGGTCTTTCACCATCTGGTTGATCTACAAGTTCCCAGACTGAATTGAAGTACATTGACTCCATTTCGAGGTCCATGGCTTTAATCCACTAGTCCCTATCTATATCATTTATTGCCTGTTTATAGGTCAATGGATCCTCAACACCATCATTAGGTATGACGACTTGGGTTTCAGTCAAACCCATGTAACGGTCAGGTTGTCTAACATCCCTCCAACTACGTGGAGGCATTCTCAACTCTTGAGAAGGACCAGCTTGATCAACAACTTTTGTTGATTTATCTGTTACTTCCCTGGAAATTTCACTCAAGACAATCCTGCTACGAGGTCGATGATCTCTCATGTGGTTTTCCTCTAAGAACGTGGCGTTTGTCGACACAAGCACCTTGTCCTCTTGAGAATCATAAAATAGACCACGTTTCGTTTCTTTGGAGTATCCTCCGAATAGGCATAATTTTGAATGATGTTCCAATTTCTTTGGATTTTACACCATCGCATGTGTCGGACATCCCCAAATCCTGAAGTGTTATAAACTACCTTTACCCCCTTTCCATAACTCATAGAGTGTTTCTGACACACTCTTAGAGAGAATCATGTTCAAAATATATACAACAACTTCTACTGCATATCCCCAAAACGAACTAGGCAGCTGAGCATAGCTCATCATGGATCGATCTATGTCTAACAGGGTTCTATTTCTCATTTCAGATACACCATTCTATTGAGGTGTACCTGAAGCTGAGAGTTGGGATACACTTCCATGTTTTATCATATAGTCTTGGAATCTCAAATCCATGTACTCTCCACCTCGATCTGATCGAAGCATTTTAATCGTTTTACCTAATGTGTTCTCAATCTCTGCCTTATACTCCTTGAACTTTTCAAGGGTTTCAGACTTATGGTGCATCAGGTAAAGATAATCATACCTAGAATAATCATCAATAAAACTGATGAAGTATTCATACCTCCTCGTGCCTTGACATTCCGACCACAAAGATCCAAATGCACAAGTTCCAAGGGTTCTTTGGCTCTATAACCTTTTTCAGAAAAAAGGTATTTTAGTCATTTTTCCCTCAAGACAAGACTCACATGGTGGTAAAGAGTTGTCCTCTAATTTACTTAGGAGTCCACTCCTGACCAATCTCCCAATCTTATTGACATTAATGTGGCCTACTCTAAAGGACCAAAGATAGGTACTAGGAGAAAGATTTTGCCTTTTATTTTGAGTATCAGCTGTTTTAAACATCTCGATGTTCAAAATAGCTTTTACCTCTGTTGGTCTTTGCAGAACATATTCGTACACCTCTTTTGCAAATGAACGCTTCATTATGAACAAAAGATACTTTATACATATGTTCAAGCAAACAAGAGATAGATACAAGATTTCTTTTTATTCCAGGAACCAAAAGTACATTTTCTAATAAAATGAATCTATCTCTAAACAACAACTTCACTGCTCCCACTGCTTTGGCTGAGACAACCTCTCCTGTTCCAACCTTGAGAGATATCTCCCCATCAGCAAGCTGCTGCAAGGAACTAGTTTCCTGAAAAGAAGAACAAACATGGTTAGTGGCTCCTGAATCTAATATCCAGGCGGAATCATTATGTTCCACTAAACATGTTTCAACAACAAGTAAATCATATTTACCTTGTTTT
Source organism: Trichosanthes cucumerina (assembly GCA_036507285.1). NCBI lineage: Eukaryota > Viridiplantae > Streptophyta > Magnoliopsida > Cucurbitales > Cucurbitaceae > Trichosanthes > Trichosanthes cucumerina. The sequence goes on from CM071838.1 coordinate 16,138,320, forward strand.
TCCTTCTCAGCTTTCTTTTCTGCAAGGTACGTCTGACAGTTCCTCTTCCAGTGCTCATCACCACCACAATGGAAACATTTTCCTGTGGCCTTAGCCTTGCGTGTGGGAGCTCGTCCCTTCCCTTTGTCATTCTACTTCTTCTGAATACCTTTATTCTTGGTAAAAAAAGGACCAGACTTGGTCCCTAAGGACGATCCTTTTAGGAACTTTTTCGAAGTGACAACATTTACTTCCTTCTCTTTTCCCTTTGATTTCATGAGGGGCTCAAAAGTCTGTAGCTCGTTGAGAAGAGTAGCCAGGTTATACTCTATTTTATTCATCACCACATTGGTGCGGAATGACAGAAAACTATTCGGAAGAGATTACATAATAAAATTTACTTGACTTTTCTCATCTATGACAACCCCATTTACTTCAGCCACGTTGAAGTGGACAATCATGTCAAGGACATGTTCCCTAACAGAGGCTCCCTCCTTCATACGGGAGTTGTAAACGTATTTGAGAGCATCATAATGGACCAATGAGGACGGTTGTCCGAACATCGCCTGCAATGATCCCATGATCTCCTTAGCGGTGACCATGCTCTCATGTTTCTTAGACAACACATCAGATATGCTCGCTAAGATATAGACTCGGGCCTTTTCATTAGCCCTAATCCATATGTCATAAGCATCCCGAACAATTTGGTTTGCAGTCGAGCTGGGAGGGGGAGAACATTCCTCCGTTAAGACGAACCTCAGATCATCAACAACAAGAATCGTATTCAAGTTTGATTTTAAGGTTCCGTAGTTATCGCCGTTAAGTTTGTCGAAGGCGAGTAACTGAATAAAAGAGCTCGACATGCTGGAAAAGAATGAATTCTATTAGTGAATGTTTGTAACCTATCCAATTTAAGAATTTAGAAAAAGTAATAATGTACCCATAAACTCATTATTATTTTTGCAACGATATTTCAGTGAGTCGAGCAATCTGCTACCGAGGCGCCAATCACTCCTTCATCGAACCAAGACATTCTTGACTAAATGCTAACACCGGAATAACTGTTATTCCTATAACATTCTAGTTATCGCTACTTTGGTCAAGAATTTACTAACACTTAACAATTCTTGTAAGTGTAGCCGACCATTTTCAGACCTCAGAGGTCGGCCCCAACAATGCTACCGAATTGGAGAGACAAAACTGGGAATGGACCTAAGAGACCCTATCCATTTCTGGAGTTTGAGTTGTTCTAAATCCCATGTTACATCCCTCCGAATGGATGGTGCTACTTGGGCAACCTACAAAGCAACATGGGAATCTCACGGTCCCAACCTAATGGAGGAGACCGTAGGATGTGTTGACACCCTTCCTTCTCCCACTTACTATAAATACTTTCTCCATTCACCTTGCTCTTGATTTATGCAAACACCATCCGAATGAGGATGCCCTATTGACATCACAAGACCGAGCATAAATCTCAGGGTGTGAACTTCTCGAAAAGCGTAAGAGGAAATTGATATATCATATATACCTTTTCACTCCCACTAAGTATTTTAAATAGCTTGGGTATACTACTTAGGCATATTTCGGCTAGAACAATATGACCTAAGTCTACCAATATAACAATTATACTGGAATTACCTAAGTCTATTAACCATTTAATAAACCTAGGTCTATGAGTTCAATTTATTAATTTTTAATAAACACCACTCATGAAAGATAATTTATAAACCTCTGGATTAAATTCACTCCCAGGTTAGTTCCCAGGTAGGGGTGTTCCGTTTCCGTCAGCTTAAGTACCCCAACCTAACCAGAACCTTCTTTAATCAAAGTTTATAAATTATTGGTTTCCTAATTCTAATCTTATTAGAACTAGATAACCTTAGGTCTAATTAATGCCTGTTCTAAAATCATTTTAAAACTAATTAATTAACCTTAGGTTACATGTATTTCTATGTTATAAATTGCTTGATCATTCATCATATGAATAAACATACATTTATAACAAATTCATCACATGAATAAATGCATAGCAATTATATGTTTAATTTTTAATTAATATAACCCTTATATTATTTATAATTAAAACATATAATATTTGTTTCATAAATTAATATAACTTTTATATTAATTCTTATGAAACCCAAAAAACATGCATAATATATATTATAACACTTATAACATACTTCCAATGCATGAAGCATGCTTCCTATGGTGGGATTTTAAAATTTATATGACATACTTTATGCACATACAATCAGAGATTTTAATTAAAACATACATTCACAATGCATAATTAATTAAACACACTAAAATGGACTAGTTTTGGCATCTAATGTAAGCAAATAACTAAATTATTATAATAATAATCTAGAATTAACATCGAACCACTTCGAACTTTTCGAATTTGGGTCGAACCAACTTGCAAATATGTGAACTGGACCTTCAAAAGGTTGAACCGGACTGTAAAAGACTGAATCGGGCCTCCAATTGATAAAACAGACCTCCAAAATGGAAAACCAGCCTCAAAATAGTCAGAATCGGTCTAAAAACACCCGAACCGAACCAAAATCGAGTCTGAACCGGTCCAAAATGACTTGAACCGGTCAAAGTCAACTGGATTGGTCAAAGTCAAAGTCAAGGTCAACATCATCTTCTCCAACTTGAAATTCACAGGTTGTAGCACAAATTTACTGTAGCAGAAAATTAAAAAAACAGCAGCTTGCTCTCTATTTTTTCATTTCAGTGACCTTTCGAGCTTCTCTCTTCAAATTAAAGGCCTTCCTGAACTCCAATCGACCCGAAACTTTTACAGATTATTCTACACACATTAATGCTCAAATACACTTGAGCAATTTGAAAACAAAGTACAAATTGATGCTCAATTTAAATGCCAAATCCAGAAGAACACTTTAGACGCCTAGAAAAAAATAGATTTAAAAAAACACCCACCACAGAACAAAATATATCAAATTGAGTGCTCAAAATTTCTCTGATACCAATTGAAAGAGTCTAGATTAAGAAAACGAAAGCAATTTTGGATCTTGAACACTTTAAATTGATCAATTTTGTAAAATAAAATGCATGCTCAAAGCTGGAAAAACAAAGAGATAGAAAACTCAACTTTGAAGATCAAATTCTCTTCACCCAGTGGATGGTTTTCAACACGAACACTTCGTGGACAATCGTTAGAGTCTTCCCTACTATCTTCAGGCCTTGGAATGGATTGTGAGATCCTAGGTTGAGAGAATTTGGAAGAAAAAAAAAACTCAAAGATCACTAACTCAGGCCAGAAATGTTTTCTGCAAAATTCTCTCAAAACACCATTAAATAAAGCTTCATCAAGCTTCATTTGAGTGACAACTCAAGGGTGATGAAGATGCTTTGAGATGAAGGTGGCCAAATTTGGTGAATTTGAAGATGAGAGGGATTGGGCAAGTTGCCAACTTGATTTTCATGAAAATCATGAAAATCATTCATCTTTCATTTAATTTTAATTCAAAAATCAATATTAAATTGATTTTTAATTAAAACTAATTAAAATTATTAATTTATTAAATAATTAATTTAATTAATTATCAAATATTAAATTAAATAAATTATCCGATCCCGATTGATTTTTCGAACATGAATCTTTATTCATGCTATAAACCGATCAAATATTTAAATCATATTTAAATATATTCACCTCCTTTTAATCATAGTTTAATTCATAATCAAGCTATGACTCATTAAATATATCACAGATAGTTAACGATTTCTCCCAAAATCGAATTTGAACAATTCAAATTCTTTTCTATCAAAATGTTACAAGGCTTAGTCTGAGCTAGTAAGGAGGACCCAATGGACCTACAGATCATGAGCTCCAACGATACGAGATTAACCGACCAAACTCTTTTGCCTAACTAATCAACATTCGTTAACCACGGGGACACTCCACTAAACCCCAGTGGTTGCACTCTCCTCACTGTAGATATATTTCTATCCACTCGATATAACCATGATTAGTAAGTCGATCCTTCACGGTCGTTCAGAATTACAATGGTCAAAATTACCGCTTTACCCCTCAGTAATTACCTCTTGTTCCTTAAGTCCCACCGATCCTCTAATGAACAATTGGTTTGTGGTCCAACCAGTAAACTGAATCCCTCTCGGGCCAATGAGATGGGTGGGCCTTTTGTTCAAGACCCGGAGTCAGCACTTAAGGGAACAACCTCTCTACTAATCCCTAAAGCGTGTAGGAGTGAATTCCATCTTGTAGAACTATGTTCCCAACTATCTACCAAGACTTATCCCTAAAATGTGAGGCTTATTGAGTCGGCTATATCAGACCACTCTCACCCATGCAAATCTAAGGATAATCTGAATAAACAAGAGTTCATAGAACACTCAGGATTACGATCGAGTTGCCTAGGTTATCGTATGAATATAGTCAGTTAAGACAGTAAACGGAGTTATAAAGTTTAAGTGACTATTTCATGGTCCAGTCTTATGCAAACTCATTGCATAGGACACCCTCACTCGCATGTCTCCACATGAGCGATTTAGGATCACATCGTTTGTACTCTACAAAGTGGGCCGCGTCCATAGTGTCCTCAGGATAAGGTACCCAACCCTATACTTATACTATAGACCGTTCTGGCTATAACTTGAACTTGATCCACTTTTATGTCACACATAAAGTTCAAGTATTTATCCTATAGCCAAGGATTCTTTATTGGATTAAGGTTATACAATACACAATTCACTTTATTTAATAACACCTTTACTGAATAAATCTCAATAACAACTTTATTGCAAAATAGAATATACATTCAGTTTACAAAATTACGAGTTTTAGAACATAAAACCTAACATTAATGCCCCCAAATGAGTAGGGTGTTACACTAGAGTATGTGTTGCAACCCACTTGGACACTACACAGATTATTACTATTGTTAAAAAATAATTTTTACTATAGTCGAAGGTGGGTTGCACAACACTCACCTACTTTCTATATATGATCTAGGGAAAATTATGGGCATCTAAATTAAAATATTTAAATGTAATTTAGAATGTTCATAATGAAAAGTAGAATTTAAAATCCAATAAGTCTATTTAATTTAAATAAAGGGAAAAAATCAATCATGTCTTTGGAACAACTTTAAACATTACTGTACTAAAAAAAAAAACACACAACTTTAAACATTACATTTATTCCATTCTTGCTAGCTCTTAATACTATATCGGGTCAATTCAGCCAAAATTCTACCGATCACACAATATTAACATTTTGTTAAAAATACTCATACCCAAAAGCTCATAAACATAATTAAGACCAAAAGCTTATAAACATAATTAAGACTAGTTAAAGTTGGATGTAAATATTTAAAAAATTTATATTTTAACCATCTACTAAACAAAAATGTTACTATCAAACAGAATTAGTACAGCATCTTGAATCAAACAAACCCCTATAGAAAAACCTAAAGAAAAAACAGAGCATATGCTTTTATGGATCATATATGTGGCATACAAAAATTCACTTGGACGCAACAAAAAAGAACCTAACTCCAAAAAAACACTTAAGCTAGAATCAATAATATATAATAAACCACTGTATTCATTTATTAATTTACACTAAAACATCAACTGTATTAATCTCACCAAAACCCAATAAAAAAAAATGAAGAAGAAGAAGAAGAAGAAGAGAAAGAGACAGAGAAAAAATACAAAGATTATTCCAAGTCTGCAAATCTCCCAATACTGTGTATAAATAATATATATATCTGTATATAATATATATAGAGAGAGATCTGAAAATGGAAGCTTTATCAGTGGCCAACACCAGGGCTTGGAACATCACCATACATTCTATAAGGATCATTGTCCTTTGTTTCATCATCCAATGATCCCTCTTCCATTTCTTCATGTTCTTGAGCTCCGGCAACCGCCACGCCATAGCATGGTGGACGGCAGGCGGAGGTGCAAACTCGAGCGGCGAGAACGAAGACGATGAGGGCAAGAAGAAGAAGGTCTCTGATCCTGATGATCTTAGGATGACCCATGTTGGGAGGTTTTGGCTATGGAGGAGGAGGAGGAGGAGAAAAATGGGTTTTTTTTTTTTTTGGAGATGAATAATGAGGAGTCTGAAAATGGAGGATGGTAAAGTGGTTTTATAGAGGAGCATCATGATGAAGAATGAAGAGGGTGTATTGATTAGGATCTTAAAAAGGTTAGGGACCTTGTGGGTCATTCATTCCATTCCATGATCAATGTTTGTGTTTTGTAAAGTGAATTTAATTACATGTATATGAAAGTTTTGAGAATTTGAAAGTCTTTAACTTTGATCTTTGTAATTTCCTCTTCTTCTTTCTCTTCTTAAGAAATTTGAAGGATTTTGTTTTTCCGATACCAATTGTTAGGAAATTTATTAGCTTAGGTTTTGATAACCATTTGGTTTTTGAAAATTATGTTTGTTTTTTACGTCATTTCTCTTCATCTTCTCCACAATAGTTTCCATCTTTCTTGCAATGTCATTTGTCATTTAAGTTTCTAGCTAAATTTCTAAAACAAAAACTACTTTTTTTTTTTTAGTTTGGTTTTTAAAAATACAGATACAAAGTAGACAAGAAACATATAAACCCATTGGTAGATATAGTATTTTTAGGTTTAATTTTCAAAAACCAAAAACCAAAAACTAAGGCCGCCATTTGATAACTATTTGATTTTTTGTTTTTAGTTTTTGAAAATTATTCTTGTTTTTTTACAATTTCTCTTCATCTTCTCCACAATGTTTTTCATCTTCCTTGAGGTACCATTTAAGTTTGTAGTCAAATTTTAGAAACAAAAACAAGTTTTTGAAAACTATTTTTTTTTTTAGTTTTCAAAATTTAGCTTGGTTTTTGAAAACATAAGTACAAAGTAAATAAGAAAATATATAAACTCATTAATAGAAATAGTATTTTTAGGCTTAATTTTTAAAAATCAAATGGTTATCCAATGGGGTTTAAATGATTATCAAACAAGGCTCAAGTTTTTTCATATTCACTTGAGTGAACACACCAATAACAAATTAAAAAAAAAAAAAGGAGTGAGTTAATACATATGTAGGTTCACTTTCACTGGGCTAGCCAACTCTAAAAGTGTGTTGATCAAAATTACGACTGATAATACACTTTTTCAAGAATATGTCTCACTTTTGAAGTCACTTTTCATATGGTTCTTTCATCCTCACAAGACTTTTAATCTTATTTTTAGGCCCTCTCCTTAAAGACACCTTAGACCCTGTTTGAGAGTAAAAACTGTAATATGTTCTACCAATGGTTGATTATATAGGTTACAAGAAATGTTATTAGTATATAGTAATAGGGGCATATAATTGTAAATATTGGTAAGTTATGATTATATTTATATAGAGAAAGGGACTTAGGGCAGAAATTCAATGAATTATGTGAGAGAGGTACTAGCCCCTCTTGAATGTCTATGACTAGACTTGTAATTTCTCTTCTTTTATAACTTCTTTTTCTTTTCTTAAGATTGCATCCTAGAATTGGTATCAAAGAATTGTTTGTTTTGGTCTTGGGTCTTCACGGATAACAACTTTATGTCAAGGGAGCTTGAATTCATATAAAGATTATTTTGAATATACTAATACTAGCTAGTTTTGGTTAAAATATCATTTTGATTCCTATATTTTGAATCTCATTTTTTATTTTAGTCCCTATATTTTTTGTTCAAATTTAATCCATCTACTTTCAATAAATGGTAAAATTAGTCTTTATTATTAGTTTGGAGTTAATTTTTATCGAATTTCGTGAAATAATAATGATATTTTCATTCAAGAGAAAGAAACAATGTGGATATATTTCTAAAACTTGTAGAAGGAAGACCTAGTATATATATTTTGAAAAAGTTAACAACAAACTAATATTAAAGGCTAATTTTATGATTTATTAAGAGTATAGGGGAAAATAGCACAAGTCCCAAAATATTGGGACCAAAATTGTATTTTAGTATATTAGTTTAAATATTTTGATATTAGGTTAAATTATAAATTTGGTCCCTATAATTTAAATAAAATTAGAAATTTGTCCTGATAAAACATGATAAATATATATTCTCTTATTGTTAGAAGTCACTTACGAATTAAGTACGTCACACAATAGGGTTTAGGGTTTTGAAACTTGAAATAATATCTTTTAAAAAATTGAAACTTGAAATAATAAGATATTTTTTCTTTCCTAAGAATTCTAATTTCTTTTTAGGCTAAATTACAAATTTAGTTCATGTACTTTGAGTTTTGTTTTATTTTAGTCTTTGTACTTTCAAAAGTCCAATTTTAACCCATGAACTTTCCATATAACTTAAAATTAGTCCCTAATGTTAGCTTATTATTAATTTTTCTTTAAAAAATTAGTTTCTATTAATTTTCTTTCTATAAATTTTAAAAATATATTCACATTGTGTCTTTTCTTTTATTAAAATGATCATTATTCTTTAATTCATTTCGATTAAAATTAACTCCAAACCTATCATAGGGATTAAATTTAAGCTTTATCGAAAGTACAAGAACTAAAATTAGACATTTTAAAGTACAGGAACTAAAATAGAACAAAATTTAACCTATTTGTAAATATAGTATAAATAGATGTAAATTATTTACCACAAATATGACTTATACGATATTTTTTAAAGAATTTTAATTGTGTACGTAACAAACTAACTGAGTTTTTACGTCAAAATTTTGAAATATAGATACATAATAAAAGGAAAATGTACATTATTAAGCAAAACACATCGCATGCCTCAAACTTGGACTGACCATTGAATGTAGGGAGTGTACAACTAACCCTGTAACCTGAGCAACTCGGACTACCCAACCCAAACCGTAAGGGGTTGGGTTAGGTTAGATATTTTTTCGGTTTGGGTTGGGTTAGAAATTTGGAGAACTAAAAAGTTCGGGTCGGTTTTCGGGTTGAGCTTTTTAGACTCGGGTTGACCTAACCCAACCCAAAGTTTAATTTACATTTTTTTACATATATACTTATAAATGAATTATTTGTCAATTTTTTATGTTTTTTTCTAGACTTCTAACAAATGTTAAAATATTATAAACTTTGAAGTTTGATATTTGAATTTTATGTGATTTTAGTTATTAATTCAAGAAAAATATTTTAAATAATTAAAAAAATATTAAAAATAAAAAAATTAACCCGACGACCAAACCCAACCCAACTCGAAAATATTGGGTTGGGTTGGGTTACTCTCAAGAATAGAGTTGGTTGAGTTGAAGGAATGACCAACCCGAATTTTCGGGTTGGTCCAAAAATCTCCTCCAACCCAACCCAACCCAGCGTATGTACACCCTTAATTGAACGAGAAAAATCCCAGGTTTTAAAATATCAATATTGATGGAAACGTCGAGGTTTAAAATTTATGAAAATGTCGATGGAAATTTTGAGAAAATTTATGAAAATCGTGAGAATTGGTGGAAATTGCTTGAATTAATCCATGAAACTTTAATTGTGACTTAATTAGACTATGATTGCCCATTTTTAATAATCATTTTTAAAAGTTAAGACTCACAATGTGACGCCCGGTAACTTCAGGTAAATTATTATTTTTGCGAAAGTTAATTCCGAGCTCGTTTCGTTGTTTTTGGAATTTTTTGGGCTAGGAAGTTAATTATTGGACCTTGCACGGACCCAAATAGTTAAGCCTCACCCATAAATTGGATTGTCAGCTCCCTTGTTTTTTATATCGAGCGTGCTGGAGTAAGAGTTGAGGTAAGCCTCTCTTTGTTTCTTTAGGGTTTTAGTGTGGTTTTTAGTTTTAAAAAAAATGGGGAAGAGTTTTGGAAAAGGAAAAGAAAATAGAAAAAAAAAAAGAAAAGGGGAGGGGAGGGGTTTTCGTGAAGGAGCGGCAGAACCGACCCCCACCCCGCCTCTCTTCTTCTTTGCAGTGAGTGTGGCCGCTAGAGGTCCGTCGTCTTTTCGCCGCGAAGCCGATCGCCAGATTCCCCTTGATTCTCTCTCTCTTCTCCTTCAGTTCCTTTCCTAACTGACCCGCGTTGTCGAGCCCAGCCGTCGTCCCTTCCTTTTTCGGTTTCTCTCTCCCTCGGGTCTCCCTCTCTGATTCATCTCTCTCTTTCTCTCCGTTCGTTGATCCCTCACCGACTCCCTCTCGGTTTGCTCTCTCTCCCCCCTTCAATTGAGCGAAGCAAAACGTCTCTCTCCCTCTTCTCCTTCAATCCCTTTTGAGCTTGTTTTCTCTCTAACTTGCCTTTCGTTCGTGGTTTGGACAGGTCTGTGAGCGCGATAAAAAGGGGCATTCTTGAAGGGTTCGCTCGATTTGTTATTTGTTTTGCATAAAGACTCCGGACTCGTAGCTGTGAGTAAGCCTCGATCTTGAAACTGTTTTTTCTGTATTTAAGTGTAGTAGTGTTGGGTTAGCTATTGAATTCCTCGTGGGATTATCAAAGGATTTTTCGGCTTAGTTTGGTTAGATTGTGTGGTGTTGTGCCTTAGGGTAAAGTCACGAGGTGGGTTCCTAACTGAGGTTTGTGCATCGTTTGTGATGTTTGTAGGTGCGCTAAGCTGCTAGCAAGAGTAAGGACTATCCCGTTGCACTCCTAATCTGATGTAAGTAGTCATTTGGATTAACGCTGAACTTCTAAGCGAAGGAGTAGAGCATACGATATTACTTATTGTGTGTTCTTGTGATGTTGTTATTGTTGAACCTTAGGTTAGATATCCAAAGGTTTTTGGAACTTGGAGCATGCCTTTATGAGTTTATCCTTGCCATGATTGTATGAATATTACCTCGAGTTTGTGAATCATGTTTTGATCTTGTTTTTTGTCATGTTTACATAGGCTATACATCTGATTATGTGAGGTTATGTGAGGTGTGATGGGAATCTCATCCCCTTGAGCAACGGAAACGTGTTTTATGGATCGATTTTGCTTGTTTTTTTTCGTTAAACACAAATACCAATACATTGGTAAAAATAGAGAATAAGCAATCTAATTCCTAATCTAATTAGGCATGGAACTAAGTATGCAAACAAGTTCTATAATATAATTAAACTGAAGGAAAATCGAAATTTACATTTGTAGTTTCACAGCAACTCCTTGCTTCAAGTGCACAACAACACAGTAACAAGAACCTCATTTCTTCTTTTTCTCCAACAAGACACCACTACTTTGTTGGAGTTTGTGCCCTAAAACTCGTAGTTTGTAATTTTGTTCTAATTATTGTAATAAAGAGTTATTGCTTGTTATTTACGATATTGCTCTTGTTTTAACCCTAAATCCAATAAACTAAACATCAAGGCTGTAAAATGTATCTTGAACTGAATGTAGTGTACATATAAAAGATCTTGGTTCGAGATACAACCTAAAGGGTCTATAGTAAAGGGATAAGGTTTGGGTACCTTACCCTGGTAACACTATGGATGTGACCCACTTAGTATATGATACAAACACTTTGATCCTAACGTGTTCGTGTTTATGACATGTGAGTGAGGTTATCCTATGTAATGAGATTACATAAGACCGAACCGTGGAATAGTAACCATTAGATGGAACTCCATGACTAGCTAGGTTTCTATTTCACTAAGATGACCTAGGCAACTTGATCTCAATCCTGAGCAGGTTACGAACTCCTGTTTGCGAGGGATTGTTCTTTGACTAGTTTGGGTGAGAGTGACCAGATTCGCAGGCTCAATATGCATATCTTCTTGAGGACAAGACCGAGTGAGCAGCTGGGGACTTAGCCTAAAAAGATGGAATTCACTCCTTCCCGACTACTAGGGTAAGTAGATGAATGTTCCCTTAAGTGGTGTCTCCGGGACTTGAACAAATGCCCTGACCCTCTCATTAGGGAATAAATTTAATGTATATAGATACAATATAATATAAAGTTTTGAAACTATATATTATAAATTTAATGTGAATATGATTCATATTAAATTATATGAGAGAATTAAATATTTGAAAGAGTTCAAATATTAATTTAAATGTGAATATGATTCATATTTGAAAACTATAGGTTAAAATTTAATGTGCACGACATGTGCATTAAAACTATAGGTTAGAGGAAAAATTGATTAAATGTGATTTAATCTAAATTAAATATATGATATTTAATTTAATTTAATTAAATGAGATTTAATTGATTTATTAATAATTAATATGATTAATTATTAATTAAATAAATATTAAAATAAAAAAGGAACGTGTGGCACGTTCCCCACTTCCCTCCAACTCCCCATCGATAGGGAGTGGGAGAAGTTTTTTCCCTTAATTTCTCTCCTTTTCCAATTGGGAGAAGGGTATTGATCAATCGATCATTCTATGAAATTTGTGAAATTTTCTGAAAAATTCTCTCTCTCAATCCTTTCCCATTGTCTTCCAAATTGTTGGTTAATTCCCACAAAGGAGAGATCTAAGTGTATACTCAGAGACATAGGAGGTCTACTGCGTGGTGTTGTCCCTGTGGTGAAGAAAGAACAAGGAGTTTCACTGTGTTCCTATACTGCTGTACGATTGGCATGGAGTTGTTGAATTGAAACTACAAAGGTAATCATCTCTGTCCTTTTAGTTTAATTGTTAAATAGCATGTTTGCATATTTAATCTCCATGCCTAATTAGATTAAGAATCGTATGTTTATCTCTGGTTTATTGCCAATGTAGTGGTATTTATTTTCAATAAAAAATAATCAAGCAATTCCGATCTTTTAACCACGTTTCCGCTGCTCAAGTGGATCGGATCCCCATCACACTTGGATAAACCTTCTATCCTCTGGGAAACTTAGATCTAAGCTTTTGAGGGAAAGCTTCCAACAATTTAGAAAGGAAGGAAATTTCAGAGAGAGAGAGAATTTTAGCAATGAGCTTGATTGATCGATCATCCAAGCTTCTGTGCAACGAGAAGTTGAATGGGAGAGCAAAGCTTCCCCACTCCCTATGATAGGGAGTGAGGTGGGAAGAGGGGAACGTGTCCTCCTGACACGTTTTCAATAATTAATTAATTATTAAAATAATTAAATCAAATTTGATTAATTAATTAAATATCATATATTTAATTAATCTTTAAATATCATATATTAAGATCAAATCATATTTAATCTATTTCTCCTCTAACCTATAGTTTTACTGCACATCTCATGCATATTAAATTTTAACCTATAGTTTTTAAATATGAATAACATTCACATTTAAATTAATATTTGAACTCTTTCAAATATTTAATTCTCTCATATATTAAATTTATAATATAAAGTTCCAAAACTTTATATTATAACGTATCTATATACATTAAATTTATTCTCTAATGAATTTGAACATTTCGAATTCAAACGATCTAAGAACCCTTTACGAGCTAGAAGGTGGACCTATTGGACCTACAAATCAGAAGCACTAACGATACGAGATTATTTGGTTAATCTCATTAACCTCCTAATCAACATTCGTTAACTGCAGGAACACTCCACTAAAGTCCTGCAGCTGCACTCTTCTCACTGCAGATATATTTCTGTGTCCACGGATATTGACCAATAACAGCAAGACAATCCTTCACGAATGTTCATAACACCAGCTGGGTCAAATTACCGTTTTACCCCTAAGTTACATCTTGTACCTTAAGTACCAGTGCTCGTCTAATGAACAATTTGTTTGTGGTCCTACCAACAAATAGAAGTCCCTATCGGGTCAATGAGAGGGTTGGACCCTTTGTTCAAGTCCCGGAGACACCACTTATGGGAACATTCATCTACTTACCCTAGTAGTCGGGAAGGAGTGAATTCCATCTTGCTAAGCTAAGTCCCCAGCTGCTCATTCAGTCTTGTCCCCAAGAAGGTAGGCATATTGAGTCGGCGAATCTGGCCACTCTCACCCATACTAGTCAAAGGATAATCCCTCGCAAACAGGAGTTCGTAACCTGCTCAGGATTGAGATCAAGTTGCCTAGGTCATCCTAGTGAAATAGAAACCTAACTAGTAGACGAAGTTACACCTAGTGGTTACTATTTCGCGGTCCGGTCTTATGCGATCTCATCACATAGGATATCCCCACTCACATGTAATCTACACGAACACGTTAGGATCATAGTGTTTGTATCATATACAAAGTGGGTCACATCCATAGTATTACCAAGGTAAGGTACCCAAACCTTATCCCCTAACTATAGAACCTTTAGGTTGTATCTCGAATCGAGATCCTTTATATGTACATTACATTCAGTTCAAGAGACATTTTACAGCCTTGGATGTTTAGTTTATTGGATTTAGGGTTAAAACAATGGCACTATCGTAAATAACGAACAATAACTCTTTATTGAAATAATAACCCTTTATTACAATAATTAGAACAAAATTACAAACTACGAGTTTTACGGCACAAAACCCCAACAAACTCCCACTTGAACTAAAACTCTAGTGGGGTACATTACAATCTAAAACAATGGTTACAAAGATACAAATACAATAAACTAGAGCATCCATATACCCATTACATATCTCTCATTTACTCGAGATTAGCCTATGTACATATCTCGTAGACCTAGACTTTCCAGATAACCCTCGAACACTTTAGCCGTGAGAGTCTTTGTAAACGAATCAACAATGTTGTGCTCCGAAGCGATCTTCATGACTGTCACATCTCCTCGTTGCACTATTTCTCGTATCAGGTGATACTTTCTCTCGATGTGCTTGCCTCGCTTATGGCTGCGAGGTTCCTTCGAATTGGCTACCGCACTACTGTTGTCACAGTATAAGGTGATGGGAAATTCCATATTTGGAACAACTTCCAAATCAGTAAAGAATTTCCTTAGGCAAATAGCCTCTTTAGCTGCTTCACAAGGAGCGACATACTCAACCTCCATCGTGGAGTCAGCGATGCATCCATGCTTGATGCTTCGCCATACTATAGCTCCCCCGTTAAGGGTGAAAACTGATCCCGATGTGGATTTCCTAGAATCCTTATCGGTGCGAAAATCGAAATCGCAGTATCCAGATGAGATCAAATCCTTAGTCCCATACACAAGCGTATAGTCTCTCGTTCTCCTAAGATACTTGAGGATATTTTTAACTGCGGTCCAATGGTGTAACCCTGGATTGGACTGGTACCTACTGACTATTCTCACTGCATAATAAATGTCTTGCCTCGTGCATAGCATAGCATACATTAAGCTACCTACTGCAGAGACATAGGGAATACGTCTCATATCCTCAACTTCTTGAGGTGTCTTAGGACACTGTTCCTTAGAAAGATGAACTTCATGCCTGAAGGGTAATATGCCCCTCTTGGAATTCTGCATCGAATATCGGACTAACATTTTGTCGATATAAGATGCTTGAGACAGAGCTAGCGTTCTGTTCTTGCGATTCCTGAAAATTTGAATCCCAAGAACATACTGTGCCTCTCCCAAATCTTTCATTTGGAATTGAGTCGCTAGGTACTTCTTTATGTCAGTTAGGTATCCTACATCATTCCTAATGAGTAGGATATCATCCACATAAAGTACTAAGAAAGCTACTTTTTTGTTGATGATCCTCTTGTAAACACAAGGCTCATCAATGTTTTGGTCAAAGCCATAAGACTTGATCGCAGTATCAAACCTTATATTCCAAGATCTGGATGCTCGTTTCAACCCATAAATGGATCGATTGAGCTTGCAAAGTTTTTGCTTTTGACCTTGGATTATGAACCCTTCGGGTTGAGACATATAGATGCTCTCATCAAGATTACCATTCAAAAAGGTAGTATTGACGTCCATTTGCCAAATCTCATAATCATAAAAAGCGGCTATGGACAAGAGTATCCTTATAGATTTAAGCATAACAACAGGAGAAAAAGTTTCCTCATAGTCAACTCCTTCCATTTGGGTAAAACCCTTTGCTACAAGTCTGACCTTAAAGGTTTGTACCTTTCCGGTTGCATCTCTTTTTCTCTTATAGATCCATTTGCACCCTATGGTTCTTACCCCTTCAGGTTGGTCTACAAGTTCCCAAACTGAATTGAAGTACATTGACTCCATTTCAAGGTCCATGGCTTTGATCCATTGGTTTTTATCTACGTCATTCATTGCCTGTTTATTGGACAATGTATCCTCTACACCATAATCAGGTATGACAACTTGAGTTCCAGCTAAACCCAAGTAGCGGTCAGGTTCAGAAACAACCCTCTCCCACTGCGTTGAGGCATTCCCAACGATTGAGAAGCACGAGATTGACTCGATGTGTCGGCTTCTTTATCAACCCTTGATGAAGGTCCAACTTGATCAACAACTCTTGTTGACTCATTTGTAGCTTTATTTAATACTAACTTACTACGTGGTTTATGGTTCCTCATGTGATCTTCCTCCAAGAAAGTGGCGTTTGTCGATATGATCACCTTATTTTCTTGCGGGTCGTAGAAAAGACAACCTCTCATTTTTTTGGGATAGCCAACAAATTGGCATAATCTTGAACGAGATTCCAATTTCTTTGGGTTTATCACCAGCCAACAAATTGGCATAATCTTGAACGAGGTTCCAATTTCTTTGGGTTTGTCACCAGAACGTGTGTCGGACAACCCCAAATCCTAAAGTGTTGTAAACTAGGTTTACGCCCCTTCCATAATTCAAAAGGTGTTTCTGAAACACTCTTTGATGGAACAGTGTTCAAGATTTGAACCACTGTCTCTACTACATAACCCCAAAATGAGCCAGGCAATTGAGCATAGCTAATCATAGACCGAACCATGTCTAACAAGGTTATATTTCTCCTTTCTGACACACCATTCTGTTGTGGTGTATTAGGTGCTGAGAGTTGAGATTTGATTCCATGTTTTATCAAATAGTCCTTGAATCTCAAATCCATATACTCTCCACCTCGATCGGATCGAAGTGTTTTAATGGTTATCCCTAATGCATTCTCTACTTCAACCTTATACTCTAATTTGAACTTTTCAAGAGCCTAAGACTTATGATGCATTAGATATAGATAACCATACCTCGAATAATCATCTATGAAAGAGTTGAAATATTAATACCCTCCACGAGCTTTAACATTCACCGGACACAAAGATCCGAATTCTACCGAATTCAGACAATCAATCTAAATTTTACCAAATTCAGACAATATATATTTTATCTCAAATCCCAGATCAGGTTATAATTCCAAATATTTTGCGGAATAATCAATTTGGAATTAACAAGCCTAAAAGAATAGATAAATCAACCTAAACCTTTAAGCTACAAGAACGATAAATAAAAGTTTATGGGAAAGAGAAATTGATACCGAATTAATACTGGTTCACCCAATGATGACTACGTCCAGTTCTCTGCTACCGATGTAGGTTCAACTATAATCGCCAGGGAGAAAGTTACAAGAGTTTACAACGCTCAATGGTGATTTCTCTCACTTTTCTCTCAAGGAAAAGGCTCACGAATCACTCTAGCTCACAAAACTCTTCAATGGAGAAAAACACTCTCACAATAAACACCAAAGAAATTCTTTTCTTTTCTCCCGTATGCTCACTACCGCAACCCCTTTTATCTTCTCTCGAAAAGAACCGCAAAAATCAAGATTCTTAAAAAACTTACAACCCTGCCGCAACACGTATTATATATATATATATTTAGGTTAAAGAAAACACAAATGGGCCTTGGTTTTTTTTGGGCTTCAACTTAATAATCTCCCACTTGGAGACCAAAACAAATCAACATGTCTCCCCTGCAACGGTAGCGACTCCTCTCTACTTGTGCAACAGTGATCTGCCTGACATCTCTGAAATCCACTGTTATACATAAAGCTATCAAACTTCTTATACCATTGTCTGGGAGCCTGTTTGAGACCATACAGGCTTCTATGAAGTTTGCAAACCATTTTCTCATGTCCCTGAACTGTAAAACCCTGTGGTTGTACCATGCAAATTTCTTCCTCCAAATCACCATGAAAAAAAGCTGTCTTTACATCCATCTGTTCCAGAAACTGATCATATTCTGCCACTATTGACAACATAGTTCTAATAGTAGTTAATTTAACTATAGGAGAAAATATTTCATTAAAGTCAATACCTTCTTTCTGTTGAAAGCCTTTGACTACAAGCCTTGCTTTATACCTTTTGCTACCATCAGGCTCTTGCTTGATTCTATAAGCCCATTTATTTTGTAAAGCTTTCTTACCTCTTGGTAACTCAACCAGTTGCCATGTCTGATTCGTCATAAGAGAATCAATCTCATCCTTCATGGCCAACTCCCACTTGACAGAATCTTCCAATTGAACTGCCTCATCATAACATTCAGTTCACCTGCACCAATCAATAATATATTTTCAATGTAGGGAATACCTGCGGTGGTGATGCGATAATCCCGATAGACTTCTCGATCATTGTAGGTGGCGTTCTAATAGCACACAAAATGTGTTATCCTTAGGCTTAATTATTGCTAATTTTAGTATAATTTAAGGCTTTGATGTGTTTAAATCATTGAATTTCAGGTAAAGAGCACAAACAAGACAATTGGAGACATTTTAGATCACTCGGGATCGAAACGAGGCTATTTGGAGCTAAAAATAACATCATTTGGAAGTAGAAACACCAATCCAAGCCAAAGAACCCAAGGTGACGACATTGCAATGCTATGCAAAGCGTTGCAATGCTGCCTTGCAGCGTCTCAACGCTACTTCGATAGAGAGGCGCGCGTGTTAGGGTAGCGGCGTTGCAACGCTGCCCTCAGCGTTGCAACGCCATCGATATTTTTCATATATATCACGCGGTTAGAGTACAACGTTGCAACGCTGTCCCTAGCGTTGCAATGTTGTACCGATTGAGCCTATAAATAGAACATTATGTATTCTTGCAAAGGGAGCCGAATTTGATAGAGAATTCACCCTATTTTCGAAATACCCTCTTTAAGAAGAGAAAAGTGAGCATTCTTGGGAGCCAACGTTCGTGGAGGTTCAAGATCGAAGACGGGAGCTCGGAGACAAAGGACCGACATCGATACATAAGTTTAATTTCCTTTTCTTTCAGATTGTAAGTTCGTTTTAAGACGTTTTCTACACTTTTAGTTTGGCTTTCTTATGATTTAGAGTAGCTAATTATTGTAGCTAGGATTTGATTTACATGTTAAGACTTATTTGCTATGTATTGAAGTTGTTTTGTTCTTTATTTCTGGCAATTCGTTCTTTAACTCTGTGATATTGTTGATTTAAGTGAACTCGAGAGATAAAACTTAGATTAGAGCAAAATTATCAAAACCCTTCGGAGTCTGCCATGAGAATGACCTAGAAGTCTAAGGGAAACACATAAAGAAGTTGCTTAATGTCGTGCCTTTTGTAGGTTCATATGGAGACTATAGAATTTATTGCATGTGCGAGGCTCACTAAGAATCGAGAGGTTTTCTTGAGTATCTTACTTCTTGTTTATAAATTCATCACATTAGTTCATTGCATGTGTTAATTAAGTTATTAACTTGTGAAGTCAATTTCCTCTAAATCTTTCAATTCGTGTTTCCACGTTATGTTTGTTGCAAATACATGTTATTAACGTGTGTTTGTTAGTTGTCTTTACTTTCAATCACCTATCCATGTTATGTTACTTTAGCTAAAATTGAGAATTAATATCTTGGTAATTAATTAATCTAGAAACCCATTCTCGAGGACGATACTTGGACTCTTAAATCACTATACTAAAACTTGACCCGTACACTTGTGGTATTGCAATATAATTTTACGCAACACGTTCTCTGAACATCATTAGGCTCTACAGTCTGCTCATTTGGTCCTACAACTGGTTCCTCAGATTCCACAACTATTTCTTCAGGAGTAACTGCATTATGATCTTCAACTCTCACTGTCCTGGTCTCAACTTTAGGAGGACTTATATACTGAGTCTTCTCTTCTGTACTTTCATCTGACTCTGTATTAACTGTTGTTTTATCTTTGTACAGAACTTCTTCATTGAAGATCATATCCTTTCTTATGATCATCTTCTTATTTTGGTCATCCCAAAATTTATAGCCTATCTCAGCTTCTCCATACTCAATAAAGTAACACTTCTTGGATTTGGCATCTAGTTTACTTCTATCTACAACATCAATGTGAATGTAAGACAAACAACCAAAAACCTTTAGATGAGAAAGGTTTACCTGTTTACCGCTCCAGACTTCTTCAGGCAACTTGAAGTCTAGTGATGTGGTTGGGCTCCTATTGATCAAATCGGTCGTCGTGCTGACTGCCTCTGCCCAGAACATCTTAGGCAATCCTGCATGTAATCTCATGCTCCTAGCACGCTCATTCAGTGTCCTGTTCATTCTCTCAGCCACACCATTCTGCTGCGGTGTCCCTGGAATGGTCTTAACCATCACAATTCCATTGTCTGCACAGTATCTTTTGAAATCCCTATCAACATATTCACCACCGTTGTCTGATCTCAAGTTTTTAACTTTCAGACCTGTCTCATTCTCAACCATAGCCTTCCAAGTTTTGAAAACAGAAAATACAACAGTTTTATGTTTGAGAAAATAAGTCCATACCTTCCTGCTTGAGTTATCAATGAAGGTCACATAGTATCTGGAACCTCCAATGGAAGATACTTCAGAAGGCCCCCACACATCAGTGTGAACTAACTCCAACTTCATGGATTTTAGCTTTGCTCCTGTCTTTGAGAAACTGACACACTTCTGTTTCCCAAATACACAACCCTCACACAACTTGTGTTCAATCGCCTTTAGTCCTCAGAATTTCCCTGCAGAGTGAAGAATTTTCATACCTTTTTCACTCATATGTCCCAGCCTGTTATGCCATAAATCAGTCTGACTCGAATTATCCACAACAGATACCATATCTTTATCATTGTTGTTAACATGCAGAGTCCCTAGTTTGCTTCCTGGAGCAATTACCATGGCACCTTTAGTAACCTTTCAGATTCCTTGGCCAAAACAAACCTCACATCTTTCACTATCTAACTGCCCTACAGAAATCAAGTTTTTCATCATATTTTGAACGTGACGTACCTTGCAAATTTTCCAGACTGAACCATTCGCCATTTCCAATTTCACATCACCTATCCCAATGATGTCCAAAGGCTCTCCATCAGCTAGATACACCTTTCCATGATTTCCTGCAACATAATTTTCAAGAATATCACGTTGTCCTGTAGTATGAAATGACGCACCTTAATCTATCACCCATGGGTCATGGGCACTTTCCACTGCCAGAACCAGAGCATCTTATGTCTCATTAGCAACCACACTTGCACCAGGTTCATTCCCCTCAGTTTTCTTTAGAGCCTTGCAGTTCCTTTTCAGATGTCTAGTCTTACCACAATTCTAACATTCTAATCTGTTGTTTCTAGACTTACTTCTGTTGTTTTTCGATTTACCTTGATTCCCGTGACTTCTATTATTACTTCTCCCTCTATCCACATTCAATGTTGAACCTGAAGTAGAAGTAACACCTGAGTCCTTTCTACGAATCTCTTCTGCAATTACAGAATCTCTAACCTGTGAAAACTGTAATTTCTCTTTCCCACATGAATTAGAAACTGAAGCTTTCATGGTTTCCCAGCTATCAAGTAAAGATCACAACAACAAAATCGCATTTAGTTCATCAGTAAATTCTAACTCAACAGCAGCCAATTTG
Source organism: Trichosanthes cucumerina (assembly GCA_036507285.1). NCBI lineage: Eukaryota > Viridiplantae > Streptophyta > Magnoliopsida > Cucurbitales > Cucurbitaceae > Trichosanthes > Trichosanthes cucumerina. The sequence continues at coordinate 16,159,906 of CM071838.1, forward strand.
TTTATCAACAAATCAAATTCATTAATATAGGCAGTAATAGATGCACCTTCAGCCATCTTCAAATTAAAGAATTTGGTTGCGAAATATACCTTGTTGTTTACAGAGAGTTTTTCATACATGTTAGACAAAACTTCCATTAGCTCTGTTGTGGTCGTTGCCTTCGCTACACTGCTTTGCACATTCTTTGTCGAGTTAAGCGGCGGTCCCAACACCTTCTGTCTAACTTTTTCCATTCAGCTTCTCCCATGTCTTCAGGCTTTCCTTCTAATGGCAAATCCAATTCCTTGGAATGCAAATAATCTAATATCTGACACTTCCAAAACGAAAAATCAGATCCATTAAAAGTAACCAATTTGTCATCTCCTCCTGACATCGTTCTACAACCCAATGCTCTGGTACCACTTGTTAGGTGTGAATGTGACAAAATACAATCAAACTAAATTCTACCAGATTCAGACAATATATATTTTATCTCAAATCCCAGATCAGGTTATAATTCCAAATATTTTGCGGAATAATCAATTTGGAATTAACAAGCCTAAAAGAATAGATAAACCAACCTAAACCTTTAACCTACAAGAACGATAAATAAAAGCTCAAGGGAAAGAGAAATTGACACCGAATTTATACTGGTTCACCCAATGATGGCTACGTCCAGTTCTCTGCTACCAATGGTGATTTCTTCCACTTTTCTAGGAAAAGGCTCACGAATCACTCTAGCACACAAAACTCTTCAATGGAGAAAAACACTCTCACAATGAACACCAAAGAAATTCTTTTCTTTTCTCCCGTATGCTCACTGCTGCAACCCCTTTTATCTTCTCTCGAAAACAACCGCAAAAATCAAGATTCTTAAAAAACTTACAACCTTGCCGCAATACATATTATATATATATATATATTTAGGTTACAGAAAACACAAATGAGCCTTGGTTTTTTTTGGGCTACAACTTAACATTGCCCTTATCAGTAGTAGGTGTCTTCCATTTCCCTCCTATCTTCTTCTTTTGGGTCTTCTTAAGCCCAGAAGATGGACCACAAGACTTAGTCCCAAAGGATGAACCCTTCTGGAACCTTCTGGAATTGGCAAAAAGATTTGCCTCTCCATCAACTTGCCCCTTATTTTTCATAAGAGACTGGAAAGTCTGCAGTTCATTGAGGAGAGTAGTTAGGTTGTACTCTATCTTGTTCATCACCGCATTACTCTGGAATTGCAGGAAACTCTTCGGAAGAGATTCTAGGATGAACGACACCTAACTTTGCTCGTCTATGACCGCGCTGCTCATTTCAACCACGTTGAAGTTGACCATCAGATGAGAACGTGTTCTCTCACCGACGACCCCTCCTTCATACGAGAGTTATAAACGTACTTGAGGGATTCATGCCAAAGCTGTCCAGACGGTTGTCCAAACATATTATGCAACAAACTCATGATCTCACGAGCTGAGACCATGCCCTCGTGCTTTTTGGCCAGAACTTCAGAAACACTAGCCAAAATGTAGACCTTCGCCTTATCATTGGCCTTGATCCAGCGGTCGTACGCATCCTTAACAGATTGAGGAGCGTTTCGAGCAGGGATCTGAGGGCATTCCTCAGTCAGTACAAACCGAAGGTCATTAACAACGAGAATCGTATTCAGGTTGGACTTCCACCTAGTATAATTTTCGTCAGTTAAACGTTCACTTTTGAGTAAGGCTATTATAGAGGACGACATGCTGAAATTTCAAAACAGTTCTAATTAGTTATGCCTTTAACCCATTACAAACCAATCAAATTTAGAAAAATTATTAAAGAACCCTAGTGTTTAAATTAAACATTTTAATTTTGCAACGATACTTCAAGGGTTTAGAACAAAAGCCACCATCGGGTGGTCAGTTACTCCTCCCCTGAATTGAGACTATCTCAGCTAATTTTCACTACCAGAACATCTCATGTCCCAATGATTCTTAGCTACCGTTTGTTTGGTCAAAGACTTGTTAACTAGCTTAACTTACCCCTTAAATGTGACCCTACTATTTTCAGATCTAATAGGTCCGAGCCAACATGCTACTATTAAGAAAGACAACTGTTGGAAAATTACCTAAGTGACCCTATCCATTTCTGGAGTTCGCGGTGTTCCGACCCCTATAGTCAGGTCCTTCGTAGGGATTGGCTGTTCCAGGATAACCTAGCAGACGGACTATAGAAATCTCACGGTGCGATCTAATGGAGGAGACCATAGGATACGTTGACACGCGTCCTGCTCCCATTTACTATGGATACTTCCCTCATTCACCTTGTTATTGAATCATGCAAACACTTATCGTAGGGGGATGCCCTATTGACGCCACGTAGCCGAGCATGGAACTCACGATGTGAACTCTTGAGGTCGTGAGAGTAAACTCGATGCGAACATCTCGTTTTCTCCCACTGAAGTTCCTAAGGTTAGGGTGTAGGTTTAACTTAGTTGGATTCTGGCTAAAAGAATCTATCTAAGTCTATGTCTATTATAACTATTATAACTAGGTCTTTTAACCTTATGTCTAGGTGAATAAATATTTTAATTACCTAGATATAAAATAGAACTATGGTTAATTCAACTCAAGTTCTAGGTCAGTTTCCAGGTAGGAGATGTTATGTTAACCGTCAGCTTAAGTACCCCCAACCTTAGACAGAACTTCACTGGTAGAGTTCGTTTATAACCAATGTCCTATTGTCCTACTATATTTTAAACTATTTAAAATACTATGTAAGACTAATTTCTAATCCTATAAGAAATTAAACTTAGTTCTAAATTAATTTTAAACAATTTAAAACTAATTTAATTTAACCCAAGTTCCTATGTTTGCATGCAATTCTTTGTTATAGGTTATCGTTTCTAAAACCCTTTTATTTATAACTTTTATAAATTTTAATAATTAACCTATGGCAAGGAACTATATTATAAAACCAACAAACAATTTCAAATTGGAATTATAAATAACATTCAACTATTGAATAAAGCAAATTACTTTAAAAAAATAACATTTATTTTAAACTAAGTAATTTCATGCTTCATGCACTTTATTTTCCATATAATCTAATTATAACAATTATAATTAATTATTTATGAAAATAAAATAAATCATGCATTTCTACCATATTTGTATAACATTTATACAAATAAAAATGCATGAACATGCTTATCCTAAGGTGGGAAAAATTCTAAATGACATTCATAAAGAAAAATAGATGTAAAACTTGAAAAAATTGGCTCCTAAAGTGCAAAAATAATAAAATTACACTAATTTTATTACAAAATCGGTCCAAAATACTTGGAAACGGGCTCAGACCGCTCAAACTGAACAAAAATCGACCCGAACTGCCCAAACCTGTTTGCTCCTTCAAGTTGGCGTTACGACGTTGCAACGCTGAGGAGAGCGTTACAACGCCACCTCATCTCACGCGCGCGCCTGGCATCGGGGTAGCGTTGCAACGATGAGGGCAGCGTTGCAACGCTGCTGACCCCTGGGTCTTCTGCATCGATAGGAGTTTCGGCGTTGCAACGCTGACAAACGGCATTGCAACGCTGACAAATGGCGTTGCAACGCTGTTGCTTCTGCAACAACTTTTTCCTTCGAACACAGCAACTTCAAATGCCAATTTCTCCCTCGATACTCATCTGAATGGCACGAAACTGGTCCCGAACGACTCACAACTCAATTACAGACTCGATTATGTACTTAATTGCCCAAAACGCAGGGGCCTTTACATTTAATTTGATCAAATCACAATTAAAACTAAGGCAAAAAATTTCCTAAAAAGTTTTACAGCAAACCATATGCAAATCTCACCTTTCCAATGCAAATTTGTTTCAACCAAAACAAAATAAGTCTCGCTCTGATACCAATTGATGGGAATCTAATCCCCTTGAGCAGCGAAAACGTGTTTTATGGATCGATTTTGCTTGTTTATTTTTGGTAAAACACAAATACAAATACATTGGTAAAAACAGAGAATAATGAATCTAATTCCTAATCTAATTAGGCATGGAACTAAGCATGCATCAATTTGTGGGAAACTTAGATAAACCTTCTATCCTTCTATCCTCTGGAAAATTTAGATCTAAGTTTTTGTGGGAAAGCCTCCAACAATTTGGGAAGGAAGGGAATTCAGAGAGAGAGAGAGAATTTTAGCAGTGAGTTTGATTGATCGATCATCCAAGCTTCTGTCCAATGAAAAGTTTAATGGGAGAGGAGAGCCTCCCCGCTCCCTATCGATAGGGAGTGAGGTGGGAAGAGGGGATCGTGTCCTCCTGACACGTTTTCAATAATTAATTAATTATTAAAATAATTAAATCAAATTTAATTAATTAATTAATGATCATATATTTAATTAATCTTTAAATATCATATATTAAGATCAAATCATATTTAATATATTTCTCCTCTAACCTATAGTTTTATTGCACATCTCATGAACATTAAATTTTAACCTATAGTTTTTAAATATGAATCACATTCACATTTAAATTAATATTTGAACTCTTTCAAATATTTAATTCTCTCATATAATTTAATATGAACCATATTCACATTAAATTTATAATAAATTTCCAAAACTTTATATTATAACGTATCTATATACATTAAATTTATTTCCTAATGAATTTGAACATTTCGAATTCAAACGATCTAAGAACCCTTTACGGGCTAGAAGGTGGACCTAATGGACCTATAGATCAGAAGCTCCAACGATACGAGATTATTCGGTTAACCTCCCAATCAACATTCGTTAACTGTAGGAACACTCCACTAAAGTCCCACAGCTGCACTATTCTCACTGCAAATATATTTCTGTGTCCACGGGTATTGACCAATAACAACAAGTCAATCCTTCACGAATGTTCGTAACACCAGCTGGGTTAAATTACCGTTTTACCCCTGAGTTACATCTTGTACCTTAAGTACAAGTGCTGCTCTAATGAACAATTTGTTTATGGTCCTACCAACAAACAGAAGTCCTTCTCGGGCCAATGAGAGGGTCGGACATTTGTTCAAGTCCCAGAGACACCACTTAAGGGAACATTCATCTACTTACCCTAGTAGTCGGGAAGGAGTGAATTCCATCTTGCTAAGCTAAGTCCCCAGCTGCTCACTCGGTCTTGTCCCCAAGAAGGTAGGCATATTGAGTCGGCGAATCTGACCACTCTCACCCATACTAGTCAAAGGACAATCCCTCGCAAACAGGAGTTCGTAACCTACTTAGGATTGAGATCAAGTTGCCTAGGTCATCCTAGTGAAATAGAAACCTAACTAGTCAATGGAGTTACACCTAGTGGTTACTATTTCGCGGTCCGGTCTTATGCGATCTCATAACATAGGATATCCCCACTCACATGTCATCTACACGAACGTATTAGGATCATAGTGTTTGTATCATATACAAAGTGGGTCACATCCATAGTATTACCAGGGTAAGGTACCCACACCTTATCTCGTTACTATAGACCCTTTAGGTTGTATGTCGAATCGAGATCCTTTATATGTACACTACATTCAGTTCAAGAGACATTTTACAGCATTGGATGTTCAGTTTATTAGATTTACGCTTAAAACAATGACAATATTGTAAATAACGAACAATAACTCTTTATTGAAATAATAACTCTTTATTACAATAATTAGAACAAAATTACAAACTACGAGTTTTAGGGCACAAAACTCCAATAAGGTAGGGGTCGATTGTTCAGGTTTTGCCTAGCATTCCTAATAGGTGGATGGTTTGAGCTAAAACATGGTTAGTTTGAGAACCTAGTCGAAATTAGGACCTTTGGAATGGAGTCGAGGACGTTATGAATGCCTAGATGGGACCCCTAGTCACCTTATGAATAAAGCCCGAGAACCGGCACTTACTAAACCCTGAGTTGCACCTGAGCCGGTCAGAACTTCTAGGTTGACGACATATGATAGGCTCGTGAGATTGGGTACGTCCCCGTTGAGATTAGGGAGTGATTACTTTCCATTATCCTGTACTAGCTTAGGGGTGATTCTCCAAAGGGCGTGTTGGTTACGTACCTCATTGCACCATGCTAGCGTGTTATGTTGAGAGAGCCTGGGGTACGTCCCCGTCAGGAAGTGACTGCTTTCCATTATCCCGTGTTGGCTTAGGGTGATTCCCCATAGGGCGTGTAGGATACGTACCTGCTATGCTCTATGCCAGTGTGTAGTGGCGTGAGAGTTGCTTTATCTCATTGCATCGTCAATCAAAGTTCCAGGACCGAAAGTAGAGCTCGAGTTATATACCACAGGGGGCTTAGGGTGAAGTGTGCTAAATGGATGTAGTCATATTCTTCTGTGGTGAATACAATAATGTTGAGATATCTAATTGGCATGACTGTATATTAAAAACTTGGCATGCATCTAATGGATGTAGTCACGACATATTTATATGGATCTCTGGATAATGACATTTATATGAGAACCCCAGAAGGATTAAATATGCCAGAAACATATAAATCAAGTTCTCGAGAATTGTATTCAATAAAATTACAGAGATCACTATATGGATTAAAACAATCAGGACGAATGTGGTATAATTGTCTGAGTAAATACTTGCTAAAAGAAGGTTATCAAAATAATCCAATATGTCCGTGTGTTTTTATAAAGAAATCACAATCAGGATTTTTGTTATTATAACTATATATGTTGATGACATAAATATAATTGAAACTCCTGAAGAGTTATCAAAGGCAATAGAATATCTTGAGAAAGAATTCGAGACGAAATTAGATCTTGGAAAAAATAAAAAATTTTCTTGGTTTGCAAATTGAACATTTAGCTGATGGAATATTTGTTCATCAGTCAACTTATACAGAGAAAATCTTAAAAAGGTTCTATATGGACAAGACATATCCATTGAACATTCCAATGGAAGTTCGTTCACTAGATGTAAAAAAAGATATATTTCGACCTCGAGATGATAATGAAAAACTACTTGGTCCTGAAGTAGCATATCTAAAATACAATTGGTGCACTTATGTATCTTTCTAATAATACAAGACCAGATATTGCATTTTTCAGTAAATTTATTAGCAAGATATAGTTCTTCTCTCACAAAAAGACACTGGAATGGAGTCAAACATGTACTCCGTTATCTCCAAGGAACGATTGATATGAGGTTATTTTATTCTAACAAATCCAATTTTGATTTAGTTGGTTATGCAGATTCTGGATATTTATCTGATCGACACAAAGCTAGATCTCAAACATGTTATCTATTCACAGGTGTTCAGTGAAACAAACAATAAACAGTCACTTCTTCAAATCATGCTAAAATTCTTACAATTCACGAAGCAAGTCAAGAATGTGTATGGCTAAACATCGATGACTCAACACATTCGTGAAACATATGGTTTGTCTTTTAGTAAACATCTTCCAACAATATTATACGAAGACAACACATCCTGTATAGGCCAAATCAAGGGAGGATATACCAAAGGAGATAGAACGAAACATATCTCACCAAAGCTTTTCTACACTTATGATCTTGAAGAAAATAACGATATCACTGTACAAAAAATTTGTTCGAAGGATAATCTGGAAGATTTATTTACAAAGGCATTACCAACTGCAACATTTGAAAAATTAGTATATAGCATTGGAATGCAGCGTCTCAGATATCTCATGTGATGTCTCCATGAGAGAGAGTGAATATATTATAGTAAACTATATAAAATATGTACTCTTTTTCCTTCACTAGAATTTTTTTTCCACTAGGATTTTCCGTAGTAAGGTTTAACGAGACATATCTTATATAGAATGGACATCTAAGGGTATTATAAATATAGTGAAAAAATAGATGCCTAATTCTCCCTTCACCATATGTCATCCCCTCCATGGTCCATGTGGGTTCCATGTGTCCAATATACATCATTGCTTGGTGTCCAATTGTACCACTCTATGCTTGCCAAGTTGCCTATAAATAGAAGTCTTGAATGGAAAATGAAAAACACAAAAAAATTGGTGGAAAACTCCATTTTCTCTCTTCTCTCTCTTCATCCCATTTTCTTCATTTTTCTTTTCTTTATTTAATTTAGTTTATATTATATATTATCTTAAATTCCAATCTCCTTTATATTATTATTATTATATGATTTGGTAAAGTTTTTGGTGTCCAATTTTGCCTCTCAATTTTATAGCAATTACATCAATATATAATCCTCCTCCTCAGACAATTAGGGTTGATTGGACATGTTAAACAAGATGACACTCTTTCATTGGCTCATTTTTAATAGCAATGCCAACTCAATTAATGAGTTTCTCTCTCACGTGTGTAACCGTGTGAAATTGTGGCCTCAAGTTGCTCTAGCAAAGCATATTCGATTTTACTTCTCTTTGTAAGCTTTATTGCTCCTCTATTTAACTAATTTGTCTATTTTACTTCCTAATCTCCTCCAAAGGCCCTAAATCAACAACTAAACCACACTATTAACACCTAAATGCTCTATTAAAACTTTTACTCTCTCAAACCAACAACAAATTAAGAAATAGAAATGAAATTAAGAGAATTTCATACCAAAACACAAGAAAATTACTCCTAAATTAATACATCGAAGCTTAAAAGTCTAGCCAATAATTGTTTATTCCAAGAATTATCACTTATAGACCAATTAAGGAAGCATACCTACCTCAAGAAGAAACCTACTTAGTACCCCTTGTAGAAGCCAAGTACAATCATATGTCTCTAAGAGGTAAGTAGGTCATACTTGCACTCATTAATGTTATTTTATTCTTCACTTTTATATTAGTTTTGTTAATGAATTCGTGAGCTTTTATGCATATTTTTGTCTATTTTGTAGAAACTTAACTAACGGAACAAAATTGAGTGTATGAGATTATTTTGATGGATATTGGAGTCTTTTTTATGGATATTGAGCACGAAAGTGGTTTGGGTTCTTTGGAAAACGTTTTAAGAAGTCGCTTAATGTCATGCAAGCTTTTAAAATTCACAAGGAAACTTTAGGGTTTATTACTATGCATGAGAATCATTAGAGATCGAGAGACTCTTTTGAATATCTTTACTTCTTGTTTATAATCTCACAACCATAGTCATTTGCATGTGATAATTAAAGAATTAACTTGTGAAATCAATCCCCCTAACAATTATATCTTATTCGTGTCTCCACTTGTATATCTATCTTTTTATCTTTATTTTCACTTTATTCTAATTTCTGTTGCTTAGATAAAATTAAGAATTAGTATCTTAGTAATTGATCAATCTAGAAAATCATTCCTGAGAACGATACTCTAAACTCAAATAACTATATTAAAATTTGACCCGTACACTTGCGATATTGCAATATCATTTTACGCAACAAGTTTTTGGTGCCTTTGTCGGGGAATGGCGATTATTTAGATTAGTTAATATTATGAGAAAATTCAAAATTTTAGACTAAAGTTTTTTTTTCTTTTGTGTTTTTTTCTTATTTATTTTTTTCCCTTTTGTGTTTTCTTTTCCTTTTTGTTTCTTTCCTTTTTTTTTTGTGCTTTTTCCTTTTTTTTGTTTTTTATTTGTTTTTGTATTTTTTTTTATTTTAGTTTTGTTTGTTTTTTGAACCTTTGTCTCCTGTTTTTGTTGTGTTGATTTTTTATGTAAAAGTCTAGATTTGAATTGTTGTGATTTCGAGTATGACTTTTCATAATTTTAATTCTTCCCCAATGTACTATCCCTCTCATCACCCTAGGATTATGAATCATGATTTTTCTGGATATCAAATGTTTAATTCTTACCATTCTGAATCTATGATTTATGAAAATTCTTTTTATGGTAATCATATAGGCACTTGGACCCAAAAGTTTTCCTATCCCAACCAATCTATAGAAAACTCTTCTCGTGGATTTATTAAAGGAATATACTTTAGAGTTAAGGGTTAAAAATTTGTATCATGGTGAATTAGAAAGGTGGGATAGGTTGAAAACTAAAGTGGATCGAAAGAACTTGGGGCAACAATAAATGGAATGACTCATCATCTTAATCAAATGGTTGAATCCCTTAAGACCCTACATGGGCAAATCTTATCATTGACACTGAGGAAGAGCATCCTAGGAGGACTTATGCATATGATAGTAAGGATGAGTTAGAGGAGATTGAAACACACCAAACAAGGGTTTGTGAGGTAGGGAATAGTAATGCAATCACTTCCGCGGAAGAAATTCAGGTGATAGAGTTCGAGGCTGAAAAGTCTCCCCTCCCTTTATCTCCAAAGTTTCTTTTAATCTCGATAAACCCTTTTCCTATAATCACGAGTCTTGTTTTTATTTTTGTTCTTTTATTTCAGTAAATAAAAATAACAAAAATATTTATCTTTCAGGTGCCCAAGAAAAACAATAAAGCCTTTTAGACTTAGAAGGTTATATTGACTCAAGGAAGAAGGGTCCAAAGTAATATGAGCAATTTTATGTGCCTTGATGTGAACCATGGGTCCAGTCTAGCTAAACACGTTAAAGAAAGCGCTTCTTGGGAGACAACCCATGTTTTTATTTCCATTCATTTATATTTATGTTTTATCTTTATTTTGTTTTGTTTGTTTGTTTAGTTCTTAGTTTTCTTTGTTTTATTTTGTTGGGTTGTCATTGATGCCACCCCTCGTAAATCCATTCTCCCGTTCTGCAGTACTTTATCTCACGTGACTTGGTCGTCTAAGTAATTCAAAAGTAAAATGAACATCTCCATTACTCAGGACAATATTGTTCACTCTTATCTTTCTTACTTTCTATGAGCTTATTTTGCAAACATTGAGGACAATGTTTAGTTTAAGTTTGGGGGTGGGATGTGTTGTTTTACTTATTGTGACAGACCTGAGTATGTGTTGAATTGTTTATTGATCTTATGTATAAGTATGATTAAGATGACCTAGGATGAGATTTAATTGAAAAATTTGTGATTCTGTTGAAACTTGAGAGCATGATATGAATATGAGTAAATTAAAAATTTTCTTTAGTTCTTCCTAATGGGATCGAATCCCGTAGCAGAAGCGATTTGAATCGCATGTTCTTGTAATGTGTTACATAGATCAAATCAAAAGCATACATAAAACGATTAAGCATGTAAATTAGATATATGGACAACAGTAGTATTACATTTGTAGACAAAAACAACACGTGCTCCTTTTTATCCTCTCGTTCTCACGATCTCAACGATCTCGCATTCTCCACAAACTACGAAGTAGTTTTTGATCCGTCCGCTAGATCTTTTCCGTTGTATCTCTAGGAGAGGGAAGGTGGTGGAACCTCTTTTGGAGTTAGGAGAGATTTTGAGGAAAACAAGTGTTTTGGAACTCTTCCAACAAAGCACTTGTCAAAAGAGCACTAGGGTTGACTTTTTTTGAATTAGGTTAACAAATGTGCATCTCATGCACATATTTATAGAGAAATAGGGTGGAAATGACCATCCTACCCCTATAGTGCTCTTATGATATATTTCTCATAAATTGAACCATATGTTATATCAATTATATTATATATAATTGATATATACCTTTAAACATGAAATTGAACATATCAATTTCACTCCAAACTATAAACCCTCCTTATTTCCATGTTGAGCCAACGGAGGGACCTAATGGATCTACAGATCATGAGCTCCAATGATACAAGATTAATCAATCAAACTCTTTGATTCAATTAACCAACATTCATTGACTATGAGTCATTCCACTATAGACTCGTAGTTGCACTCTCCTCACTGTAGACTATGTTGTATCCACTTATATAATCAATATTTGTGAGTCGACCCTTCATAGGTTGTTCGTAATCACAGGTGGGTCAAATTACCGTTTTACCTCTATGAATACATCTTGTTCCTTAAGCTCCACTGATCCTCTAATGAACAATCAGTCTATGGTCCTATCATAAACTTGATCCTTCTTAGGCTAGTAAGAAGGTGGGGCCCCATTGTTCAAGACTCAGATTCAGTTCTTAAGAGAACAACCTATTTGATTCCCTAATTCAGGAATGAGTGAATTCCATCTTGCATAGTTAAGTTCCTAGCTACTTACAAAGATATGTCCCTGAGAAGGTAGGCTTATTGAGTCGGCTACAGGTCACTCTCACCCATACTAGTCTAAGGACAAACCTCACAAGAAGGAGTCCGTAGCATGCTCAGGATTCAGGTCAAGTCACTAATGATCATCTATGAATTATTATACCTATCTTGATAACAGTGTTACACTAGTAGGTTAAAAATTCGCGGTCCGGTCTTGTATAATCTCATTATACAGGATGCCCCCACTCACATATCTACCACATGAATGAGTTGGATTACCTCGTTTGTACCAAATACAAAGCGGGTCGTATCCATGGTGTTACCAGTATAAGGTTCTCAACCCTATGCATATACCATAGACCTTTTAAGTTATACTTGAACAACTTAATCCAACTTATGTCTACTACACAAATGTTCAAGATCTATCATTATAACCTTGGAAATTAGTTTATTGGATTTAGATTTATATGCGAGAATATAAGAAATAACATCTTTATTTATTTGAAACAAAACTACACTTGTTTAAGGCATAAATCCTAACACTTCACCTCGATAGAAGTAAGGACTGATTTGAGAATTAAACTGCATGATAGGATGAATGACAATATGATTTATATGATTTGAAATGTTTGGCTTAATGAAAAGAATATATCTTGGTTATCTATGTTCTTGAATTGTGCTTAAAAGAGTCGATGACATAAAGAGTTATATTCACTGTGATCAGTTAGGCCACTCATTCACCGAGTGCTCTGGGTAAGGGTCCCTGTAGTGGATATGTGAAAGCTAGTGTCCTTGTGTATATAAATATAAATATATATATATAGTGTTGAAAAGAGTTGTTTGTTTATGGATTGTTGGAAGACTTAAAGATTAGGACTTATGGCCAGTGTAGGGGGAAGTTGAATGGAGAACTTGATAAAGTTATTCCAGGCTAGTAAAGATGAAGGGAAAGAAGGCTAATCACACACACACGTAGGGATACTTGAAGTATCGTGTTTGATTGTTTCCCGTGATTACTAAAATTTTCCTTTTAAATCTTTGAGGCTTGAGTCTAATGTATGCATGAGAAAGATCTTATGTTTAATTCTGTTTTTGCTCGAGACTAGCAAAAGTGTAAGTTTGGGAATATTTGATAGCACACAAAATGTGTTATCCGTAGGTTTGTATTTTGCTAGTTTTTATGATAATTTTAGGGTTTTTACATGTATAAATCATTGAATTTAAAGTTAAGAGCTTTTACATATCAAATGAAGATATTTTGGAGTACCCGGGTTCAATTCAAGGCTTTTGGAGCTAAAAATGACATCAAGTGGAAGAAGATGACCAATTCAAGCATTTTGACCCGAGGCCATAGCGATGCAACGTCGATGTTGCAGAATTTTGGCATATAGAAGTTGTGATGACGATGTTGCAACGCTGGCTTGCAGCGTCGCAAAGCCGGCTTGCAGCGTCGCAAAGCCGATACGATAAGGAAACGCGCGCGAGAGATTACAGCGACAGCGTTGCAACGCCGCATGTACTTTCCTTTTTTAATTTACCGCCTAGGGCACGACGTTGCAACGTTGTACCAATTAAGCCTATAAATACAATATGATGTACCCATTGCAAGAGGAGCAGAATTTGATATATTTTAGACCTAATTTTGAAATATACATTCTAAAAGGAGAAGAAGAGCATTCCTGGGAGCCAAGACGTGAGTGGAGGCTCGAGATCGTGACGGGAGCTCTGGAACGAGGGACCGACATCGACATATACGAGTTTTATTTCTATTTCTTTTAGTTTGTAGCTTAGTTTATAAACTCATCTATGGCATTAGCTTGTTTTTATGGTGATTATGAGTAGCTAATTGTCGTAGCCAGGGGATTGATATAGCTTGTTATGAACTTGTTTTAGTTACTGTATTGAACTTATGTTTGTATTGCTTTATTTTTGGCAATTCTTCCTTAAATGCTTGCTTTTCTTTGGCCAAGTTTAGCATGATTTGTTGGTTTAAGTTGATTTCGAAAGAATAGACATAGATTAGATCATAGTTGCTAAGACCCTTAGTGAGTAAATATGGGCACGAAAGGGACTTGGGTTCTTTGGGAAACGTTTTAAGAAGTCGCTTAATGTCATGCATGCTTTTAAAATTCACAAGGAAACTTTAGGGTTTATTGTTATGCATGAGAATCATTAGAGATCGAGAGACTCTTTTGAATATCTTTACTTCTTGTTTATAATCTCACAACCATCGTCATTTGCATGTGCTAATTAAGGAATTAACTTGTGAAATCAATCCCCCTAACAATTATATCTTATTCGTGTCTCCACTTGTATATCTATCTTTTTATCTTTATTTTCACTTTATTCCAATTTCTATTACTTTAGATAAAATTAAGAATTAGTATCTTAGAAATTGATCAATCTAGAAAACCATTACTGAGGACGATACGTTGAAATCAAATAACTATATTAAAACTTGACTCGTACACTTGCAGTATAGCAATATCATTTTACACAACAATTTCTTTCTCTCTCTCTCTCCCTCTCTCCCCTTCTGATTGGTGTTTTGTGCCTCTTGTTTTGGACAGGACATCGAGCACCGACGAAGTGACTAATTTGAATGCGAGATAGGTTGGGTTCGTGAATTCGTTCAGTGTCGCGATAAGGCAAACTCTGTAATCTTTGGTACTTTAAGGATTAGGAAGTTACTGAAAATCAGACCTAGAACCTAATCCTAGGGGTTATGGTTTAAGCATCAATACAGGATTAGGAAATGTCATGGTAGTTTTGTTAACTTATTTGAGACCCGCTCCTTTATCACTAATGGGCATGCATCCTTTTCTTTTCTGTTAGGTGAGCTTGGTGACGATCCCGGGAGGGGTTACCTAACTTATTGTGTCCCCACCTGAAGGTAAGTAGCGAATTGGATTAAGCACCAAGCCCATCAGTGAAAGGCTTGGTGCATGTTGTTTTGTCACAAGGATCTTTTCATGTTGTGTGGACTTCTTGTTAATGACTCGGTAGTGTAGGGTTACATAAATTTCTGGACTTCTGGCATATGTTTGTGAATGATAATTGTGTTATGTATGTGTGAAATACATGTGTATAGCATATCATGTTTTCGGAATGTGTAGTTGTTGGGTCGTTGTTTTCCATGGGTCTAGGTTGCCAAGTTGTGAGACTTTGTGTGGTTGGGAGAGGTTTGTGGTTAATCTCCACTTAAGGTCGATTGGCTTGAGTTGTGTGGTTGGCTAGGTCGAGGTGGATTGGTTAAGATTGTTGGTTGGTTAGGTTAAGTTGAGTAGGTGACTAGGACTTTTAGGACAGGCACCAAAATGACGGCTAGACTGGCATAGGAGAAGCCTCGAGAGTTACGAGAGAGCCCAACCCGCTAGGATTACTTTACCAATTCCCTGAGTCACCTCGAGCGAGTCTGAACCTCTAGGTTGGCGATTCTATGTGAGCATTAGGGTCGGGTGCCCTTTTACAAGTTGTGTGGACATTAGAGTTGAACACCCTTTTGCGATCTGTGTAGACGTTAGGATTGTATGCCCTCTTGCGGTCTGTGTGGGCACTAAGGTTGACCGCTCTTGTGCGATCTGTGAAGGAATTAGAGTAGCTAGCTCTTTTACATTAAGTGTGGGTGTTAGAGTGCTCACTCTTTCGCATTGGAGTGTGTCCCCATTACAGCCACCTAAGTTCCTAGATTGCCAGTAGAGCTCGGGGTGAGGTATGCACACTGGGGAGCCTAGTGGTGTAAAGAGTCCTAGGATAAGATGGTTGTGAGTTTGACTTGTAGCTTGGACGTACGTGGGTTACTTACTGAGTATTCTAATACTCACTCTTCTACTTTATTGTTTTGGTTGTAGGTAAAGATAAACAGTGAGTTGGAGGGCAATGGTGGCGACGTGGCGAGGCTATGGGACCCCCTTTTTGAGATTGAAGGATCTTTTTTGTATTTAGGACCTCTGTTTCGTGCTTTAGGACTAATCTGTCGGCGTTGTTTAATTCTCGTATACTTGTTGAATAAATGAACCTATTTTTGAAATGTTGGATGCATGTTGCCTCCCCTTGGATCGTGGCTAGTATGCATGTAGGCTTGACTAAACCTATGAATGCTTTCGTATGTGATTATGGTTGTTCTCGCCTCTATTTTCTGTGTTCTGTTGGAGCCCAACCTAAGGTTTAATCGTAGTTTGGTGGAGGTTGGGCATTGTGAAACCCTTTTGAAGTGCTTTTTTGCTTAAAACAAGTTAAGTAAAATTTTGGTTTTGTCTGGGTAGCGTCGGTATGCTGCCGAAATTTCGGCGCAGAGGGTGTTGTCTTGTGACGTCCCTAACTTAAGCTTAAAGGTTGTTACAAAAACTCATCTCAATTGCTTCGCACAAGATTTGACTTAAACATCGAAGGGTGTTAGACAAACACCACATCAATGCTTGACTCTTTCCTTGCAGGTATTCTTAAGTTTCATCTTCCTCTTCCTTTGCCTTTGCTTTAGATTATCTCAACTCTTTGAGCTCGATAATACCTAGGTGAAAGAGGTCAGTTGTACTGGCATGAAGAGATCAACTCTTCCTAACAAAAATTAACAATAACAAATCTAAAATATTATTCGAAATCGCTTTAAGAACACAACTTTCTCATTCACATCGAGAGAAGGATTTCAACGTTGTATTAAGAATATTTTTCTTAGTTAAATTACAAAATTAGTTCCTATAGAATTGTACGTGTTTAATAGGTTTTTAAACTTTTAAAAGTTTTTAATAAATTTCTTAAACTTTTAATTGTGTTTAATATGCTCCTAAACTTAAAAATATCTAATAAGTTCCTGAGCTTTTAATCTTATAATGTCTAATATGCCTTTAACATATTCAACCTTTCTTTTAAAAAAAAAATTAACAAAACTATTAGAATTTTGTGTCTAATAAAACTCTAAACTTTAAATTTTGTGTTGAGATTTGTGAATTTTAAAAAATATCGAATAGTTAAAAAAAATCTATTAGACATAAAATTTATAAGCTCACAAAATTGAATGTTTAGAGACTTATTAGCTGGTACTTTAAAAGTTGAGGGACCTATCAAACACAAAATTGAAAATTTAGAGATTTTGTAGACATTATTTAAAGTTTAGGGGTCTATTTAATATTCAAGCCTAAAAGTTTAGGTCCAATTTGATAATCGTTTGGTTTTTTGTTTTTGAAAATTGTGCTTGTTTTCTCATAAATTTTCTACATCGGTCTTCGTCTTCTCTACCATAACTTCTATCTTTCTCAAGAAAACACATGTCTTCTTAGCTAAATTTCAAAAACAAAACTAAGTTTTTGAAAACTATGACCTCGTTTGATAACCATTTCGTTTTTAGTTTTTGGTTTTTGAAAATTATACTTGTTTTGCACAATTCCTCTTCATCTTCTCTAGAATAATTTCCATTTTTCTTGAAATAACATTTAAGTTTCTAGCCAAATTTCAAAAACAAAAACTACTTTTTGAAAACTACTTTTTTAGTTTTGAAAATTTAGCATGTTTTTTGAAAACATAGGTACAAAGTAGATAATAAAACATAAAAAAATCCATTAGTAAAAGTAGTATTTCTAGACTTAATTTTCAAAAATCAAAAATAAAAAATTAAATGGTTATCAAAACTTGACTTAGATTTTAAAAACACAATTAAAAAATAGATAAGAAAACATGAAAAGTCAAACGTAAAATAATATTTATAAATTTAATTTTAAATCACCAAATACTTATGTGATTGAATTTGTAATTTAACCATTTTCTTATTAATTCTAGATTCTCTTAAACTTGCTCTATTAGCCTCTAACTCAAACATCTCTTTTATATTATTTTCATTCTCTCTCTTCCTCCCTCCATCTCTATCTCTCTAGATTCTCACCTCATTCTCTCTCCTCTCTCTCTCATTCTCTCTCTCACTCATTGGACTTTAGAAAACAGATGCACACTAATGCAGAGGGTAATGATGGAGTTTGACCACATTTTGCATTTCTTTGTCTATATTACTTTATTGGCTTCAATTAAGCATTTTGTTTTGGTATAAGTGGATGTGGAAGAGACTAGAAAATCTCTCTCTCTCTTAAGTGGATAAGAGAAGCTTACATGGAAAGAGTTATGGGAATTAAAGAAAGTTGATGAGATTTATAACAATTTACCATATTACCATATTCTCTAATTAATTCCATCAAATTTAAGCCACCCTTTCTGCCTTCCTTTTCTTTTCCCACTTTTTCCTTCTTTTTCTAAATGTTTTTTCTTTCTTTTTGGTGGGGAAAAGGAAGGGTTATGATTGTTGTTTATAAGAAGAAAAAATGGGATTGATTTGATTTTCATTTTTTTTCTTTATTTGCATGTCTCTTTCTTTGGGTGAAGCCAAAAGTTAATTAAGTGACCATTGCTAATTGGGTATGATCTGATGGGATGAGATTTAAATGGATCAAATGATGTCTTTTTCCTAGGCCTTCTTCGAAAATATCTAATCAATTTAGCTAAAATTAGGTTATAAATTTGTTTGAGTGGATTAGATTCAAATTAAATCAATTGAAATTTGTAGGGATTAGTTGACTTTAGGGCTCTCTAAAATTAACTTAGATTGTTATTAACGGTATGTAACTATTTTAGTTTTATTTCATTTTATAACCCTTTTTAATTAGCTAGCTTCTTATACTGTCTAACTAGTCAAGCGGACACCTAAATGAAATAGGGGAGATCTTTCTCTCCACTTGTGTAAAAAGAAGACTTTTTTCTAGATGACTACTCCTACTCCTTCTAGGGTCTCATTCAAAGGGCCTACCTTTTATTCATATCTACACCATGGTACGAAGCATGACTTAATACGAGTGATTTTAACACCTTAGTTTTCAGATAAAGTAGAAATGTATCATGACGACCTACCACCCTTTCTCCCTTGGTCACTATAAAATGATTGAACATGTGCCAATTTTTAAGACACAATTAACTTAAAATGGACAATAATAATAATAATTTAAAAGTATTTAGAATACAACTTTTCATAAAATAAATTTTGAAGTTAAACTATTAATCTTCGAAAATAAGTAAAATGGATATTCAAGATACTATATTTTCAACTTGGGAAAAAATCACTACAATAACATAAATCTTTTCGTGTTAAGTTCAGATCTTTAATTTATCATCTTACTCTAGTGTCTAGTGATCATTTAAGTCGAATAAATTTGTAACTACTACTATTGTGTTAGGTTAAAAGTAACTCTCAGTTGATTCAACTAAATCAATCTTACGAATGCTCCTATTGGTTATTGTTTTAATTGAATTTTATATATGAAAAGGTAGAGTTATGAATCAAATTATGATATATGAATGACGTGATCATGCATGAAACAAGGATAGAGACATTTTGGAGTTTTTAATGAAGTTTGTTAAGGCTTTGGAAGATTGAACATGATGGTGCATGTTAATCAGTCACAACAACACAATTATTATTATTTGTGATACACTTGTTTAAAAAGTAGAAGAAAATCCTTTTATATTTATGCCAAACCAAATCATTTCAATCCACCTGGATACAAATTTATGGGCTAAGCTAAAAGTCGTCTAATTTTTAAAATACAATGAGTAGGGGAAAGAAAATAATATAATTCACCATTTACCTTTTTCTTTTTAGTATTACATTAAAAAAATAATTAAATAAATGCCCAAAATTCGAACCTGCCGCCAACGATTTATTTTAAGTTGAACCCTATTTGAAGGAGAGAAATTTGAATTTTCCCCTCTCATTAAGGTAATATGTCAATTATTATTGAGTTATACTTATTTTAGTACCATAATAAGGAGTATAAAAGTTCAATCACTTAAACTATATTCAAATAAAGTGGTGATTAGTTACACTAAACTTAATAAGTGAATCTCAACCTTATACTTTTAATTAACTTCATCAAACTTTACCTTTAACTTGAATAAGTGGTAAGATATCAAACCGGCTTAAGCTATAGGTGATTGAGGCGATCACTTAAGGCCCTCATTTTAGAAAGGCTCATATTCTGCATATATGTATTATAATATTTGTATCTGTTTAATTTAATTTTTAATGAAATTAAATTTAAAATATAAAATAATGTACTTATAACTTTTCATAAAATTTTTCTTATAATATTGAAAATAAAAATTACTAAAAAAAATTCATAATGAAGGGTCATAAACTCTCTCAATTTTGATTGGCTGACATTTCAAATTTATTAACCTTTTATCTTTTTATTCTTAATTCCTTTTAAATTTCCTTAAAAATAATATTTCTTCGAAACTCACATAAGTTTAGGTGGGAGAAGTTAAAAGAACTTTCATATTTCTTATTTATTTATTTCAAAACTAAAACTCCCTTAGTTCCCCTCATAAATATATTAGGTATGGTAAGTTAAGGGGCGTTTGGATCGCAGAGTTGGGTTGAGTTGGGTTGAGTTGAGTTGAGTTGTGCAGAGTTGTTTTGTCAGTGAGTTCTGGAAATTAGTGTTTGGTTTGCAGAGTTGAGTTGAGTTGAGTCAAGAAGTCAGTGTTTGGTTTGCAGAGTTGAGTTATTATGTCAGGGGTATCTGATGCAGTTTTTTTGTAGAATGAATAAATCTGATTTTTTGTGACTTTTTTCTTTACTTTTTTTTGTTTCCACCAAATCAATTGCAAACATATTTGTCTACAATTTTAAAACTTCCTTATGAGATCAATTACAAATTTACAATATATATTACCATTTGCAAGATATATGGGATATTTAGAACAATACTGAATATTGAGATTGATATCAATTTTTCTTCTCCCTTAAAAAACATTTTATCTTATGTAATGTGAAAGGTCTGATTTTTTTTGTGACTTTTTTTCCTTACTTTGTTTTCACAACAAATCAAATACAAACATATTTGTCTACAATTTCAAAACTCAATTATATGATCAATCATAAAATTACAATATATTTTACCATTTGCCAAATGTATGTTAGGGGTATTTGCAAAAGTAATGGATATTGGGTTTGATATCAATATTTTTTTCTAATAAAATTCATTATTTAGAACTTTTACTCTTCAATATGAACTTTATTCTTTTTTTATGCACATGTTCACCACTACTTTTTTATTATAATTTAGGTAGGTCTTAATTTAGTATTAATACTTTGCACATGAAGAGTATGGGTGTTCAAAAAACCCGATAACCCGAACAACCCGACCAACCCAACCCAACTCGACGGGTTGGATTGGGTTATACATTTATTTGGGTTGGGTTGAGTTCAAATAAATTAAAATGTATGGGTTGGGTTGGTTCGTGGGTTCACCTAAAATTAATTTGGGTTGACCCGACCAACCCAAACTTATTATTAATTTTAAAAAATATTTTTTTACCTATCATACAACTATATATACATGTGTGTAATTTATTTTTATTTAATTTCATAATTATTTATTATTTAATAACTCTTAAAATATATTTTTTAAAGTCGGGTGTAATTTTTCATAATACAAATTAAAACTAAGTGGCTAATTTTAATTCAATCTTTGAAAAATAAAAAGGTTTTGTTTTAAATGAGAACGATTTATTTAGAAGTTTCTTGGGATAATTGTAAATTTGTAATAGAATATTTAAGTTTTATGGTTTTTATTTAGTATAAAGACATCTGGAGTTTTTTAATTCTTGAATTTTTTATATTTATATTAATTTTGGTTTTTCTTTAAATTTTAAATTTTAAAAAAAAAAAGAAAAAAAAAAGCTAACCCGATGACCCAACCCAACCCAACCCGAAAATGTTGGGTTGGGTTGGGTTACCCTCATGAATAGGGTTATTTGGGTTGGAATAATGACCAACCCGAAAATTCGGGTTGGTCCAAAAAACTAGCATAACCCGGCCCAACCCGGCTTATGTACACCCCTAATGAAGAATGTTTATTTAAATTTGTCTAAAGACATGCATTGTCTATGGACATCTTTAGAATGGAATAAATAGTTTACCTTGTGAAGATGTTAAAAATATGTCAATATACTTAAATATTTTATGTCATATTGAAGTTGCATATCTACAAAATATTAGATATGTCATCAAGGTCTTAGTAGCGTCGTTATGCTACCGAAATTTTTGGTGTCTATTTAAACTAGAGTATTAGCAACTTAAAGACACACTTCAAAACTCTCATCATCTTCTTCTTTTCTCCACTTTCTTCATCTCGCCGGACAGTCGTCGGGAAAGTCGTCGGAGAGTCGTCGGACTATCGTCGGAGATTCGCCGGACCGTCATCGGAGACTTGTCGGACCGTCGTCGAAAAGTTGACGGATAGCCGCCGGAAAGTACCGTACGGTTGAGTTAATAACTCAACTCCATGAGGTTGGGTTATTAAGTCACCGGTTATAATTGTTGGTGAAACAAACAAGGAGTTGGGTTATTAACCCAACCCAACTCAACCCAACCCCATAAACCAAACACCCCCTTAGAGACATTTTAAGATGAATTCTCTCTCTTTAAATCTCTCTCCCTCTCTCTCTCAAGTCTCATATTTTCATCGATATTCTGTGTGGTCTTACGAGTCCAAGTTTGATTATCAATTACTAGAGCAGAAATCATTTCCTCAGCTCAATCCAGCTGCTTCAAAATTAAGATTTTTTTTGTTACATTCAAATTCTTTTACCTTTTTTTATTTTTTTTTGTCCATATTATTGATTGTTCAATACCTTAACATCTAAGATTTGTTTATATTTTCATACTTAGAATATCAATATATCTACTAGAAAATATGAATCTTGATATGAAAAGCTCAATAAGAAAAGAAGAGTATAAAAAATTGATTGAATCTCGAAAAAGTGCTCTCAATAAATTTGTTAAAATAAACTTGAATGAAAAAAAAAAAACTAGAGGGAAGGAGGAAAGTGAAAAGAGAAAACAATGATGATATTCTAAATACATGTATTGCTTATAGAATATTATTGTAACGACCCTAATTTTTAGACCCAAAATTCCTAGGGAAGTTACTAAGCAACACCGTCAGTGCCGAAAATTTCGGCAGCATAACGACGCTACTAGGACAAAACTAATTTTTTTCCTGACCTGTTTTAAGCATAATAACACTTCAAAAATATTTCCAAACACCCAACCTCCACCAAACTACATTCAACCATAGGTTGGGTCCCAACAGATCTCAAGCAAACAGTTAAAATAGGGAATTCCAGATGATCATGATTTTAACATTTTACAATTCATATATGCAACCTATAGTTCTGAAAGGAATGGAACAAGCAACTCATGTCCAAAAGGCACCAATGCGCAACAGAACATCTAAGTAGAAATATAACTCCAAAACACTCTACGAGCCAACCAACAGGGAGACAAAACAACTAAAAGCGTCTTAAGCCAAAAAGAACATTCGCGGAATTAAAAAGTTCTAAAGTAGCGGTCTAAGAGCTAAGAGAATAGCAGGACATTCTCATAGCCTCGCCGGGTTGCCACCGTCGTCATCCACGCCCACAGTTTAACTTTTACCTGCAAACAAAACATAGTAAGAAAACAAGTGAGTATAAAGATACCTAGTAAGCAGCCCACTTACGTCCAAACCTTTCTCTACAAAATAACTAGACTCGTCTTCTAAACTCGCTCAACCCGAAATAGGTCTCACACTTGACACACTTCACCCTGAGCCCCCTGTGGTGACTAACTCGAGCTCTACCTTCGGTCCTGGAACTTTGATTGATGATGCAATGAGAGAAAGCAACTCTCACGCCACTACACGCTGGCATAGAGCAGAGCAGGTACGTATCCTACACGCCCTATGGGGAATCACCCCTAAGCCAACACGGGATAATGGAAAGCAACCACTCCCTAACGGGGGCGTACCCCAGGCTCTTTTAACATAACATGCTAGCATGGTGCAGTGAGGTACGTAACCAACACGCCCATTGGGGAATCACCTTAGGCTAGTACGGGATAATGGAAAGCAACCACTCCCGATCTCAATGGGGACGCACCCCAATCTCATGAGCCTATCATATATCGTCAACCTAGAGGTTCCGACCCGCTCAGGTGCAACTTAGGGTTTAGTATGTATCGATTCTCGGGCTTTATTCATAAGGTGACTAGGGGTCCCATCTAGGCATTCCTAATGTCCTCGACCCAATCCAAGGGTCCCAATTCCAACTAGGTTCTCAAACTAACTAAGTTTTAACTCAAACCATACACCTATTAGAAATGTTAGGCACAACCTGAACAATCGACTCCCACCTCACATAACTTCACATAACAGGATACATAAGTTATGTAAACATGGTAAAGCAAAATCAAACATGATTCACAAACCCGAGGCAATATCCATACAATCAAGTCAATGATAAACTCATAAAGGCATGCTTTCAAACTCAAAAGACCTTTAGAAAACTTTCCTAAGGTTCAATAATAACAACATCTCAAGAACTCATAACAAGGTAATGTCGTACGTCGTACTCCTTCGCTTAAGAGTTTGGCGTTAAACCAAATGACTATTTACTTAAGATAGGAGTGCGATGGATGGTCCTTCCTCTTGCTAGCAGCTTAGCGCCCCTACAAGCACCACAAACAATGCACAAACCTTAGTTGGGAATCAACCTCGTGATTTTATCCTTAAAGCACGACATAGTAACGAACCTAACCAACCTGAACTGAAACCTTCTTTGTTAATCCCACGAGGAATTTACAATCAACCCAACACTTCTGAACTTAAATACAGAATCACACCAGTTCAAGATCGAGGCTTACCCACTGTTGCGAGTTGAATCTGTTCTCCACCCGATCCTAGTCTCGAGGTTCCTCCAAAGATCTACCCCTTAGCCAAAGGATTCGTTCTTGCCACAAAATCAACACACATCAGAGAGAGAGAGAGAGACGAATCAGTTCGGTAAAGGGGAGAGAGACATAGAGGGAGAGGGAGTCGGCAAAAGGCTTCGCCAACGGAAGGCAGCGGCGGTTTTGGGCGGCGGCACCTGTGCGAGAAGACGAAGAAGGAAGGCTGGGGGGGGGGGGGGAGGCGGTCGCACGAGTCTCCTCCCTCTTTTCATTGTTTTTTTTTTCTTTTCCTTTTAACCAAGAAGACCCTAAACCAAAGACAAAATAAAAGGAATCCTAAAGAAGAGAAAGGGAAGCGATTACCTCGGTTCTTTCTCCAAAGGCGTTTGATAGCATACAAAATGTGCTATCCTTAGGCTTAATTATTGCTAGTTTTATGATGGTTTCAGGGCTTTTACATGTTTAAATCACTCAATTTCAGGTTAGGAGCTTAAACAGAGCTATTGGAGACATTTTGGATCACTCGGGATCAAATCGAGGCTTTTTGGAGCTAAAAGTAAAATCAATTGGAAGTAAAAGGATCATCCCAAGCTAGAAGACCCGAAGTGATGGCGTTGGAACGCTGTCTGACGTTCAACGCTGTCCATAGCGTTGCAACGCCGAGCGTGCTGTGTAGATGCGTTGAAGGCATATGCAGGTAGCGTTGCAACGCTGCCTTTTAGCGTTGCAATGCTATCTCGATAAGGGATCAAGCACGAGGGACCGCACAGAGAGCGTTGCAATGCTGCTTTGCAGCGTCGCAACGCTAGATCGATAAGAGGCGCACGCGTTAGGGTAGCGGCATTGCAACGCTGCCCTCAGCGTTGCAACGCCATCGAGACATTCCAAATATGCCAGTCGCCTAGGGAACAGCGTTGCAACGCTGCACCGATTGAACCTATAAATATATCATTATGCATTCTTGTAAAGGGAGCCGAAATTGATAGACAATTCACCCTATTTTCAAAATACACTTTGTAAGAAGAGAGAAAAGAGTATTTTTGGAAGCCAAAGCATTTGTGGAGGTTCGAGATCGAAGATGGGAGCTCGGAGACGAAGGATCGGCATCGACACATAAGTTTAATTTCCTTTTCTTTCAGATTGTAACTCCGTTTGAGATGTTTTCTACATGTTTAGTTTGATTTTCATGTGATTGAGAGTAGCTAAACATTTTAGTTAGGATTTGATTTACTTGTTAAGACTTTCTTACCATGAATTGAAGCATGTTTTGTTCTTATTTTTGACAATTCGTTCTTTACTTCTTAATTTGTTGGTTTAAGTGAACTCGAGAGATAAAGCTTGAATTAGAGCAAAATTGTCAAAACTCTTAGAAATCTTAGGAAAATGCATAAAAAAGTTGCTTAATGCCATGCGTGTCGTAGGTTCATATGGAGACTATGGAGTTTATTGCATGTGTGAGGCTCATTAAGAATCGAGAGGTTTTCTTGAGTATTTTACTTCTTGTTTATAATTTCATCTCTTTAGTTCATTGATGTGTTAATTGAGTCATTAACTTGTATAATCACTTCCCTCAAATCTATCAATCTGTGTCTCCTCATGTTTGTTTGTTTGCTTGTGTTTACTTTCAATCAACTATCCATGTTATGTTTCTTTAGCTAAAATTGAGAATTAGTATCTTAGTAATTAATTAATCTAGAAACTCATTCCCGATGACGATACTTGAACTCATAAATCACTGTACTAAAACTTGATCCGTACACTGCGGTATTGCATATTCATAATTATACGCAACAACGTTCGATATGAAACTCAAGAGTCGACGACCCAATTTAAAGCGAGGCTTAAATATTTGGGTCTCTTCAAAATCCAATAATTAACATCTTGGCCCAAAACTTTTAAAACTCCAAAACGAGCCCAAAATTCAAAAAAAATAGTAAACTGCCTGAAATATCGGGTCTCACAATTATTAACAATATCAAATAATAGTTGCTTCGGCTAAAAGAAGTTTTTCAAAATTACAATTAATTAAATCTTATTTAAGGTCAACTATATTGCAAGAAAGAATAAATGGATTGATCATATTATGCATTCAAAAGGATATATTAATGAACTTAGATGATCAAAATTTAATACATAATTTTGTATCTTAAAAAGCAAGAAAAATAAATTTTAGATAATATTTTCTATATGAAGGTCTTCCTATCAAAGTTTTGTCTAAGGCCTTATATGATTTCGAGTCGCCCATGTAAGATAGCGTAATTTTCATTTTGTTAAAGATTTATTACTAGTTATGCGCATTTATGTAGTTTTTTTTTTATGAATAACGAAATAAAATAAAGTAAATAAAACTCTGCTTTAAGAGCATGAGTCTTCTTCATTTATCTCAACTTCGAAGAAGTCTCTCGAGAAAAAAGGAACTTCTTCCATCCACTTCGCCTCTTCAGAAAAATCAATTGCATGTCTTGCCAGAGAATGAGCCAGGGAGTTTGCTCTTCGATCACACCAAGAGACGATACAGTTCTTCATCTTCCTTGTCATTTCCTTAATTTCTTCTATGATATGCCCTATCTCCGACTGATTTTAGGATTTTTGATGTATGAGGTTAATCACCAAGGACGAGTCTGTTTCAACTTCCAATCGATTAAATCTCATTTCCTTTGTCATGGTCAAAGCATCTCGTACCACAATTGCTTTGGTTGTCTCAACGTTTGTAATCCATGGAATATGTTTGATCAAGGTAATCATCGCATTCCCCTTTTCATCTCATATCACTACACCCACTCCACTTCGACTCTCATTACTGAAAATCGTTGCGTCTGTATTTAATTTGAAGTTGGGAAATACTGGGGGTTTCCATAAGCATTGTCGTTATGAAGCTGATTCCAAAGTTTCTGATTTATTCCTTTCGTTATAATCTCGAAATTGGTGTAAATAGGCTAGGCAGAAATTTCAACTATTAGGAATTGTTGGGTTTTATGTCCTAAAACTTGTGGGTTTGTAAACTGAATGTATATTCTATTTTGCAATAAAGATGTTATTGAGATTTATTCAGTAAAGGTGTTCTTGAATAAAGTGAATTGTATATTTTGAAACCCTAATCTAATAAAAAACTTATGATCATAGGATGTATACTTGAACTTTATGTGTGACATAAAAGTGGATCAGGTTCAAGTTATAGTCAGAATGGTTTATAGTAAAGGGATAGGGTTGGGTACCTTATCCTGGGGACACTATGGGTGTGGCCTACTTTGTAAAGTACAAACGATGTGATTGTGAATCGTTCATGTGGAGACATACGAGTGGGGGCGCCCTATGCAATGAATTTGCATAAGACTGGACCGAGTCTGTAAGTCCTTCAAATTAGATGTTTTCAATTTTGGCACTTAGATTTACAATTTTTTATTGAATCCTTCAATGTAAGGGCCTGATGTTTTGGGCAATTTTAATTGTAAATCGAGTCTGTAAGTCCGTGTCGATCGTGGCAAAGTAGTTGCTGAGAAGAATGGAGCGAAAACAAGGCAAATTGATGGAAGAGTCCTTTGCTGTCTGCGTGCAGCGTTGCAACGAATGTTAATTAGTTTGGCTAAAGAGTTTGGTTGGTTAATCTCGTATCGTTGGAGCTCATGATTTGTAGGTCCATTAGGTCCCCCTTACTAGCTCAGACTAAGCCTTGTAACAATTTGAGAGAAACAATTTGAATTGTTCAAATTCGATTTTGGGAGAAAGCGTTAATTATATGTGATATACTTAACGTGTCATAGTTTAATTATGAATTAAATTATTATGAAGAAGAGGTGAACATATTTAAATATGATTTAAATATTGGTTCGGTTTAAAACATGAATAGGGATTCATGTTCGAACGATCGATTTAAGAAATCGAGATTGGTCCAATTATTTAATTTGATATTTGATATTAAATTAAAATTAATTATTTAAAATTAATTAATTAAATTAATAAATTGATTTTAATTTAAAATTAATTTTTAATTAAAATTAAATGAAAATTCAAATACATTTTTTAATTCAAAATGGACCAAATGCCTAAAAGGGTGAATAAGCTCCTTTGAACTTCAAATTCACCAAAATTTCACATCTCCTTCTTGCTTAATCCTCATCACTTTTGTG
The DNA here is from genome assembly GCA_036507285.1 of Trichosanthes cucumerina. Classification (NCBI taxonomy): domain Eukaryota; kingdom Viridiplantae; phylum Streptophyta; class Magnoliopsida; order Cucurbitales; family Cucurbitaceae; genus Trichosanthes; species Trichosanthes cucumerina. Next base: position 16,188,787 of record CM071838.1, read on the forward strand.
TTGTCTTCTTCTCCAAAGCTTGAGAAGCTTATGGTTAGGTTTAATTGAAGAAGAATTAAGTGGATTAAGCAGAATTTTTACAAAAAAATTTCTGGTTCTCGGTTTTGAACCATTCTCCCTCTCTCTTCCAAATTCTCTCAATTTAGGATCCCACAATCCGTTCCAAGGCCTGAGGATAGTAGGGAAGACACTAGAAGTGGTCTACAAAGTGTTTGTGACAACAAATTACCCACGGATTTGGAGCATTTTGAGTTAGAAAGGTAAGTGTTCTTGCTCTCTGTTTTTCCAGATTTGAGCATGCTTTTTATTTTGTAAAATTGATCAACTTAGAGTATTCAAGATCCGAAATTGCTTCCGCTTTCTTAAAATAGACTCTTTCAGGAATGTCCTCTTCCACTCCTCTGTTCTGAATAATAACTTCGAGTATTCCACACACTCAACAACATAACAAATAACTTCTCAACCTAACTCTTCTATAGGTTTAAATAAAACCATAACACTAAGTCAACATTCTGTTCAATTGTTGTAGGTCAGCTCATTTGGAAGAAAGAAGTCTCTTTCCATAATTTCTTTGAGGATTTACATTCTCAAATAACATGGAAGGATGTTTCAGAGCCCTTATGACATCTAGGACAACTAATATCTAACTTCATCCACCTTTTATTGAGATTAAAAAAAGTAGGGATGTAGTCGTTAAAAAGTCTCCAAATAAAGAATTTGATTTTATTTGGGATCGAGCAATGCCATAAAAATTTCCACCAGTTCTTCATTTGGTCCCCTTCTGAGCTTGTTGCATTCTCCAAATGTGAATACGCAAGGTTATACCCAGACTTAACAGAGAACATCCCATCTTTCTCATAGTGTCAAATTAGTTTGTCAAGGCACCTAGTTTTTTGGTCTAGGAATGGATACAATGAGCCTTCCATCTTCTTCATGTAGCAGTGAACTGATTGTCTCTTCATCCCATTTACCATCTGCCTTTAGTAAGCTTTCTACCTTAGTTTCAAGGTCTATGATTGAAGGGTGAATGACCTTCAACGATAGGGGTCTACAAACTCAATTATCCTTTACAATCCTTACACTGTTTCCATTGTCTATTCTCCAACAAATCCCTTTTCCTAATAGTTCTATCCCCCACATTATACTCCTCCATATGACAGAAGCATTATTTGGGACCTTAGCTTCTAAGAAACTCTTAGAATAGAAATATTTACCCTTCAAAACTCTGGCCAATAGAGAATCTAGAAACTCAATTAATCTCCACCCCTGTTTAGCTAGAAGAGATTGGTTAAACAATTTCAAGTCTCTAAAGCCTAATCCTCCTCTTAGTTTGGAATAACATACTTTCTTCCAAGTTGTCCAGTGGATTCTATGATAGTTATCCTCATCCCCCACCAGAAGCTTGCTAGAACTCGATGGCAATCATTTACGAGAGCTTTTGGCAATCGAAAGCAATTCTTAGAATATGTTGGAATGGCTTGTAGAACTGTCTTAATTAAAACTTCTTTCCCCCAGCCGAAAACAACTTATGCTTCCACTTCATCAAGTAGGCCCAAATCTTGTCTTTAACATATTTGAATGAAATTTTCTTTGAGTTGACTATAGAAGCAGAAATCCCCAAATATCTTTCATGATTGTTAACTCTTACTACTATTAAGCAAGCAAGTATGAGATTTTGAACCGTCGCCTCAGTATTATGACTAAAATAAATTGTTGACTTACTATAGTTTACCTCTTGACCTGTCATAATAGTATACTCGTTCAGAGCTTGTTCAATCTTGATAGCTTGATTCACCTTAGCTCTGAAGAACAATAGGGAACATCTGCAAAGAAAAGATGTGAAATAGCAGGAGAAACCCTTGCTATCTTGAGGCCTGTAATTTCGTTCTTGCTTTCCAACTAGTTCAATAACCTAGAAATCGCTTCAGTACAAAGTAAAAAGAGATAAGGAGATAATGGGTCTTCTTGTCTTAATCCTCTTGTAGGTTTAACAAACCCTCTTCATTGTCCATTAATATTAAAAGTATAGGAAACTAAAGAGATACATCTCATGATTAGTTCCACAAAAGGTTTCTCAAAATCAATAGAGGTCATAAACTTTTCAATGAAGAACCATTCTACTCGATCATAGGCCTTACTCATGTCCAATTTAAGAGTTGCCCAACCTTTTTTACCTACCTTTTTTCCTCGTATATAATGTAAGCTTTCGAACCCTAGAATTGCATTATCTGATATATTTCTCCCTGAAACAAAAGCACTCTGAGAAGGAGATATAATGATCTTCAAAACTTCTTTCAACTAGTTAGCTATTGTTTTAGATATGAGTTTATACAGGACGTTGCAAAGACTAATAGGGCGAAAATCTTTAATAAAACCAGCTGAAGACGATTTAGGGATTAAGGTAATAACTGTCATATTAATTTCATCCATAGCTTTCCCCTTCTTTAGAACTTCAAGACAGAACTTTATCACATCCTCTCCCACTATACTCCAATACTTCTTGTAGAACAAAACTGTGTATCCATCCACACTAGGGGCTTAGAAGAACCCATTTGCTTCAAAGTTAATATAGTCTCTTCTTTGATGAATGGTTTAGACATCATGGTTGTTAACTCTGGAGGAATACAAGGACTAACTTTATTCAAAAAGTTTTGGAGTGTTAAGCTATCATCTTGGCCATTAGAGGAAAACAGTGATTGAAAATAAGAACTAATCTCATCTTCAATCTTATCTTCCTCCTTAACCCACACTCCGTTATTATCCATAATTTCATCAATCATATTTGTTCTACGGCGATAGGATGCACATTTATGAAACCATTTAGAATTTCTGTCCCCTCATTTTAACCAGTCTATTCTAGCTCTCTGCCTCCAATAAATTTCTTCTTCATTCAACAAATTTTCTAACTTCTTGCGGGTTGTTTTCACGTTTAGGTTCTGTTTTATAGCTTTTTGCACCTCCTCTTGAGCTAGAGTTATCTTCTTGTCATAGTTGCCACGTTTAGTTCCTCCCCAGTTGCTCAATATCTTTGCACAATATTGTAATTTTAGTGTAACACAACCTTGTGTATTTTCAAATTCTTATTTTCGAGTTCCATCCTTGTCTAATTATTTCAGAACAATCCTCCTGCATAGTCCACACCTCTTCAAATCGAAAGTTATAGACTTTCCTCCTTATAGTCTTCAATAAATCTAGGGCTAGATTTATCTCCAAAGGACAATGATCAGAATGCATAAAAGCTAGATGGTTCACCGAAGCAGATGGAAATAACTGCCAGAACAAGTTATTACATAAACCTCTATCTAGTCATTCTTTCATACTTATAGTTCCTTCTCTGGTTTAATACCAAGTAAAAGGGTAGCCCCTGAATCCCATATCAAAAAGATTACAATGTTGTATTGAATACCTGAAGCAATCCATTTGGCTTTGAAACCGTGGATTACCTCCCCATTTTTCTTCTCCTCCAGTTATCTCATTAAAGTCACCTGCAATCAACCATGGAAGAGAATACAAGTTCTATAATCTATGAATCAGTTCCCAAGAATCTTTTTGTTTTGAGGTATCAGGATCTCCATAGAACCCAGTAAATCTACATGGATTCTTGTCTTTATTAATCACTACATCTATATGGAATTTATTAAAAGAGCTCAAGTCTACCACAATCTCCTTATTCCAGAACAGACACAGGCCTCCACTTCATCCCACCCTGTCTACAGAAAATGCATTGTCAAATCCTAATTTGGATTTTACAATGTTGGCATCCTTACTAATACTTCTTGTTTCAATTAGAAATACTAGATTGGACTTTGAAAGGTTGATAACTTTTTTCAAGTTATGGAATGTCTGAGTATTGCTCATTCCTCGGGCATTTCAGCATATGATTTTCATGATGATTGGCGACCCTGGTCTCCAGGGTTCGCCAATAGTGACTTTGTTGCACATTCCAAATCATTCAATTTCACCTTTTTCCAGTTATCCATATCATAATCCTCCACCATGGAGCTCTCCAACGAGCGTTTACCTTTTATAGCATCAACTATCATAGAAGATTTATCTTCTTTATTAACTTGGAATCATTTCCATGTTTTCTTTCGCGGTTTCCCTTCCTTTTTCTCAACCTCTAGACATTCCTCAGTCCAACTAGTTAGAATTTGAATTTCAGCTTCAGAATTATCCCCTATAAGATCTTCCATGTCTCCCTTCTTTCGCTCCTTGCTATTTTCCTCTCCCTCCCTTTGTACAGTTAAGGTTTCAACTCTATCCATCTCCAATTGCAGTAGTTCATCATCAATTCCTTTGCCCTTAACTTCTATAACAGAGTCTTGAACAAAATTGTTCTGAAGCTTTCCAGTGGCTAAGGATCTATGTACCTGTTCACTATTCTGCATCGAAGGCTCTTTATCTCCTCCTACATTGAACTTCTTTTTGTTTGGTTCTTCCTCTTTCCCCCAATCCTTCACACTTTTTCGATTGAAGGATCTCCTAGAACCCCTTCCCCTTCGGTTTGGAGCACGAACATATTCATGATCAATTTTTCGTTCTTTTCACCTCTGTTGTCTACCAATTTCCTGAATTCAACTGCCCTCAAACCAAAATTGCACAAATTCTCTTCTTCATTTGCCCCTTCCTCTAGTAATTTATCACACTCTTTTCTCGTGTGCCCTAAAAGTCCACAACTAAAACAGAATTCAGGGACCTTCTCATATCGACAAGGAATCCAACAATCATCCCCTTCATCATCTATTTTAATTTTTATCCATCTTCGAAGTGGTTTTGTAACATCAATTCTCACCCTTAATCTGGTAAATCATCCCCAAATTCCTTCCATAGGGTTAGTACCTATTTGTAGGAGCTCTCTAATGGAATTACCCAATGTTCTTAGGACTTCCTCTTCCATACAGAACAATGGTATATCATGCAATTGTACCCAAAAATCAACATATTTAAGCTTTAAACTCTCAGGTTGTATCAAAGGCATTTGGGACTTCAAAAAGAATGATGGCTCCATCGAAAAACCAAGATCAATTAGATACAATTCTGTTTTTCTCCATAAGAGAACGAAATTTGAAGAAAAATAGATATTCTCCAGTGTAATCAATAGGTGTTTCTTTGTGAATTTTTCATACATTTTTCATCACATTCTTAAAGGATTCAATGTTTATTAACTTTTGATATAGCACTTTGCCTACCAAACAAAGAGAGAGATCTCTATTTTTCTTCTAATTCTTTGCAAAAACCTTAAGGTTTGCAACTTTATCCTCTTCCGCAGTTAGCTTCAGCCCCTTCCACTTTGCAACTAACAAGCTCACATCCATCTTTGTTTACTGAAGTATCTCTAACCTAGAATAACTGAATTGACTCCAGAGTAATACTGTCAACAAGGAGAGAATTTTCCTCTCGCCCCGCATTTGTGTTGTTAGATGAAACTACTTTTGTAGATATTGATTGTTTTAGAGTTGAGTTCAAGGACTGTTACACTTGCCTTGATTTTAGATTTGTTTGGATAGGTTTGTGATGTGACTTGATTTTGATTGTTTTGTTGTTTAAATTTTGTGTGGTTTATTGAATTTCAATTGAATATAAAATAAAAAGTACTCAAAATTCAAGGGTTGCACGTATAAGGTGGATGATAGAACATTTTTGTGGGGTTCTTACTTTCTAGGTAAAACTATAGCTTAATTCTTGCTAGTCTCTATTGTTGATGCCAGAATTTGGTTAGACGAATCAACGGTGAATTTGTATCGTTGGGGACAACGATCTCCTGCAAGAAAGAAAACTAACACCGGTGTGGTGCTCTGCCACACGCGCTCCGACGCTCAAGTTAGAGAGGATAATCTCGCACAAAGATAAATCTTAAGCTAGAACTCACAGGACAAATGATTACTTACCTTTGTTGGGTTCACCAACGAGTTAATATAGACCTCACATTTGTAACGGTCTTTCGAGGTTTTATTATCCACTAACTCTCCATCATTGAGCGTGCTTAATGACGGCGGTTACAGGAAGGGAACCGTTTCACAACGCCCTCGCTTCTCTTCCTATCCGTCGTAACAATGTTCGTGACAACGGACCCTCTACGACCGGACCGACCTCAAGGGGTTGGCCTCCCGGTCCTGAACCAGCCGGAGCCAGCCCCTTGGGGTCGGATCAAGGTCGGCCCATCTTCGATCGGGGCCGACCCCTTGGGGTCGGCCTCTCGGTCTTGAACTGATCGGAGTCGGCCCCCTGGGATCGGCTCCTTGAGCCGGGCTGACCCCAAGGGGTCGGCCCACCTTCGACCGGGACCAACCCCTTGGGGTCGGCCTTCCGGTCTTGAACCGGTCGGAGCTGACCCCGAGGGGTCGGCCTCCCAGTCTCAAACCGGTCGGAGCCGACCCTATGAGATCGGCTCCTTGAGCCGGGCGACCCGCGAGTCGACCTCCGGTCTTGAACCCGGTCGGAGCCCGACCGCGGGGTGGCGGCCGACTCTCCAATTCAAACGGGCCGACTAGTCATCCGCCTCTCTTTGGGATTGTCGTGCTGTTGGATCGGATCTATTTTTGGCCATAATGATTGCGCCCACTTCTAGTCTAACTGTTCTCCTCTTGTAGTTTAGACTTGAAGTAGCGGACATACCCCTCGGACGATCCTCCTTCCACCTCGATAGGCGTGTCTCAGAAAGCTTTAAAAGCTCAACTCAACTTCATTTTCTTCACACCTTCAATCCATTCCAAGACCTTAGTTTCAAGGTCATATTATCTCCCGACTTCTTCTGCGCGTTTGTGGCGCGCCTTTTCAGTAACCCTACTTACGTTTACGGGTGATGGCTAGTAGTGTACCTTTCATTTGTCCACGCCTTGATTCTTACGATCCTAAGACATAGATTTCAGTCTAAACCCACCCCTGCAGAGTGCAGAAACCCTCGAGTCTCTGCAGAGTGCACTGGTAGAGCTCCTAGTAGAGTTAGAACAATTCTGACTCCGCTTTGGGAGAGCTCCGTTCTTTTTACTGGCATCTCAAACTACGTCACCATGAGGTTCCCGAGAGGAGAGGAACTGGCTCCCCTCCCCGGAGAGGTTGCTTTCTATCCCGACATGTTGGCTAGTGGAGTTAGGTTGCCCTCATTCCCATAGTTGAAATTTCCTTACTCTCACAAGACGGCACCTTTTCGATACTCACCAAACTCCCGGTGCTCACTCATGGGATGTTGTGTCCTTTGGCATCGGGCCGGGAACCCGACTCCCATGTCGGCCATTGACTTCCTTTCCTTCATATCTTCAAACAGAAAAGACAGATCCAAGCCCTTCTACTATACCGCCCCTCGAGTCCTACGTCGAGGCTATCGTCGAGAGCCCAAATCGATCAAAGACCGGAAGAAACCATGGTTCTTTGTGGGTGGGCTTTGGTTGTGTCTGACGAGGCGAGTGGTCTACCCTCCGAGTTCCAACCGACTTTCGGGCGTTAGGCGAGTTCGCTTTTGATGCGCGAACGAGATCATTACCACTGTCGTTCTGACTTTCGGCGGTGACGTTAGGCCGAGTCGACTCTCTCTGCGCTTGCCTTTCGAGCTTCCGCTTGGAGGATTGCCGAGTCTCGACGGTGGGGTCCTGAGTTAGTTACGAACGAACTCCTTTCAACGTGCAATCTTATTCCTCCTCTAATTGACACACCAGAAGGTTAGGCTCTCTCTCTACAATGCTTTTGCACGACATCTTCTTATTACATTCTCTCACGATACTCTCTTTCTACCAGAGATGACGTCAAATTTGGTGGAACAAGAGCAGGAGCTCCTGACCGAACGGGAGCTTGCGGTAACTGGGGGCGTCCCTCGAGCCAGTCACGTTTCAAACATCGATAGTCGTACCATCAGGCGTCATTGCAGGCGATCGTCCCCCGCACGCTCCTCTTTCCCAGAGATCTTACCTGATCCTGTCCCTCCTCCTACCAATCTGGAGAGTAGGTCTGACCAACCTGATTCTTTCAGGGATATCGGCGATAGGGGCGCTCTCCGCCTCACCTATGCTGGACCTTTTGATACGACTGTCGAAGTGGAGCGAGCCTTCGCTCTATGGGGTGGCCTTTTTGACAGTGGCTCCTCCCGTGGTTCTTCCTAGCGCTTTGATGTCAATCACTGCCCAGAGTCTACTCTGAACGCTGCCATACATTACACTCGCGAGGTGAGCGTTTTTTTCATTACCTCCCTTCTTCACTTTTTGCTAACTTGCCTTCTATGTGCAGGCTTTCATTCTCACAACCTTGGTTTCTCGTCGTATGTCGAGCGAACTCGTTCACCTCCGTCAGAATCGCGTCTCACGGGTTGAGCTGGAGCCCCAATTCCTTCATGCCCAAGCGTGCGATCTCTTTCAATCTTTGCAAGCGGATCGACTCTCTCTGGTGAGCATCGGGACTATCATCACGCGTCTTGAAGGTGAGTTGTCCTCTCTTGATGCGAGCTATCCTCGCTCCGATCTCAACCGAAAGGGTCGAAGATAAGCTCAACGACATTGGCTACTGACCGCCTTCAAGCGTTACGATGCGTCTAATGACTTCTCGAATAGAGCTATGCTTTGCGGCGTAAATTGGTCGATCGGAAGGTCAGAGCGACATCCATCCTCGAGGCCGATTTGGCATGGGTTAAATCTTCATTCTTGGAGTGCATTGAGGCTTGTAATCCCCCTGGATTTGACCTCGACCAAACTTCTGGATCTAGGGATCCAGCTTCTGCTCTGGAGAACGTGGTTCTAGGCGAGAACTTCCTCGATGACATCTCCATGGACCAACTGCCTGACCCCTAGATGCATCTGAGTACTTCGGTCGATTTAGTGTTGTCTTTGATTGTCTTTTTTTTTTTTTTTAATCTTCAACATGTATCTCTTTCATGTATCTTGTATCTCTTTTAATGGACTTCTTTTGCTTGTACTCTTATTGTATCTTGATTGAACTCTATCTTTATTGCAACATACCTACCCCTCACTCACGCAGTTTTGATTCAAAGCAAATTTCTTGAGTACAACGTTTGACATTAATAATAACCAACAAATCCGAATACACAACAAAACAAAGAAAAGAAATACGGAACTACTGATAAAAAATCTTTAGATGCTCTGCATTCCACGGGTGTGGCATCCGTCTTCCGCTCATCTCAACAATCTCATAAGTTCCAGGACAAACAATCCTTGTAATTTTGTATGGGCCTTCCCAATTGGGACCCAAAGCGCCAGAGGTCGGATCTCTGGTGTTCTGCATGACACGGCGGAGTACGAGGTCACCTTCTTTGAAGCTACGCCGTTTCACACGGGAGTTGTAGTACCGAGCGACCCTACATTTGTACTCTTCTGTCTGCAACCGGGCTTTTTCCCTCCATTTTCCCAATAGATCTAGGTGCAGACTCAGAGAATCAGGATTCATACTGGGATCAAAATGTTCTACCCAAGGAGACGGGAGTCCAATCTCTACCAGGATAACAGCCTCGGTACCGAACGAGAGGGAAAAGGGAGTTTTCCCAGTCGAATTTCGGAACGTCGTTCTGTAAGCCCATAATACGTTAGGCAATTCCTCCGCCCATGAACCCTTCAACCCTTCCAACTTGGTCTTGAGGTTTCTCTTGAGGATCTTGTTCACTGCTTCCACTTGACCGTTGGCTTGTGGGTGGGCTGGAGAAGAGAAGAAATGTTTGATATTCAACTCCGAACAAAACTTTCGGAATGCCTCATTGTCAAATTGGCATCCGTTATCTGTTACTAAGGCATAAGTTATGCCGAATCGGCATATGATATCTCGCCATATGAAATTAGTCACCTTTTTCTCGATAATAGCTGCGAGTGCTTCTGCCTCTGCCCATTTCGTAAAGTAGTCTATTGCGACCACTGCGAATTTCGTTTGTCCCTTACCCTGCGGGAGAGGTCCAATGAGGTCTACCCCCCACTGAGCGAAGGGCCAGGGACTCATCACACTGGTGAGCGGTTCAGGAGGTTGTCTCTGTATCACCGCAAATCGTTGGCATTGGTCACACGACTTGTCATCTGCCTCTCTTTGGGATTGTCGGCGCTGTTAGACCGGATCCTATTTTTGGCCATAACATCTATCATATGTGATCTAGATTTATGCACAAAACTTATTATTATACATGAATCCAACATTTGAATAAAATTAGAAGATTCAAGAGATATATATTTTGAATGATATTAGTATCTAGGCCCAATTTGAAGCACTTTGGTGATTGCAGAAAAGCCATGTAAGGTCATGACACACATTTATAGTGTCATGACACTAATGTGAAGACAATTATAAATTAAGACATTACCTTTGAGGAGGAAAGGAGAGTTTATAAAATTAGAGGGCAAGAAAACCATGGCAGAGTTTGGGAAAGAGATTTTTAAGGCTCGAGATTGTGAAGATTGAGTTGAGGAAAACGATGGAATTTATTTATTCTCCTTTCTCTTGAATTTTTGTAACTTTATGGAATTTAACATGAGACTTGAAAATTTAGATCATTTGATTAATATAGTAGCTAGTTTCAGAGTTTGATGTTCCCAGTAAATTTTATAGACTGATTTTCTTATTTCTCTTATTCAATGAGTTTGAATGTTCTATCTATCTATATATATATATATATATATATATATTCTTTTTGTTCTTCATGTGCTTGATGATCTACTAACTATAGATTAATTGATCTTAAACTTAAAATCTTATGTCGGAAAGAAGTAATTTAGAGTCATAATTGAGATGCATGACTAAAAGTGATTTTAGATCGGGAGATTTAGAATTTTTTTAGAGGTTAGAAATAAACTTGTTGATTCAAACTTTTACATGTTATTGAAACTAGATAGATACATTAGTTTTATAATTAGTTAGCAAAACTAACTTATTCTCGAGAGAGGTAGTTAAGAGTTGAAACTTCTTGACTTAAAGAATAAATACTGTGTTCAATCCTGAATAATTAGTTAATTGTGCTATTACAAATTCTATGTCAATTGAAATTTTTAATTACTTGACAATTTTCTGAAAAAAAAGTCAAGTAATTGGCATTTTCATAAAGAAAAAAAGGGTCAAGAAAAATGAGAAACAGGCAGAAGTTGACAGGATTTTTTTCACACTAATAAAAAACTGGAGACTTGTCAAATGTATTTTAAATATAGTATTTTTAAATTCAATTGAGTCACAACTTGACCCTTCACTATTTTTTCTTTTCTGAAGGCCTTAACCCTATTTTTTTTTTTAACTCATCAACCCCAGAATGGAATTTACACGCACTACAAGAAAATAGTGTTTTGCGTTATCATGTTTTAGTATATAAACTAGAAAATTAAATACATAAGAATGCCTCTAACTTTTTGAAATTATGTGATGAAAGGAAGGTAGTTTTTTTAATGGAATTATATATAGTGATTTGATTTTATATAAGGTTGAATTTTATGTTTGATAATTTTAAATTATTCTGTTAGTATTTAGCATAATTAAATTTTATTTTTTTTAGGTGCCTCGAGATCAATGAACAAGCAAGATTATAACGAGTGATGCATCTACGAGCATTTTTTCTCAATTGTTGGATGTATTTTTTTTATATTTAATGAAGAAAAATATTTTGATGATGTAAGACATTTTGTATGAACGTATTTTGTTTTTTTTAAGTTAATACAAATTATATTCGATATGCATTTTGTGGTTTATTTTATTTTTTTATGCATTTTCTTAACAATTGAATGACAAAACAAAACTTTGGAGATCTAAAAAAAAATACAACTTAATGGACTAAAAGTAATGTGTCGGCATAGACCCTCTATGTCGATGCTCGTTTATGCGCGGTGGCATAAAGTCTACAAATAATACCAACGTTGTACAACTTTCTATGTCAATGTCGTTATCACCGTGTCGATAAAAGGTCTAGCAAACAGGTAGGTCGACGCATACAAAAACGGTGTCGGCACAACCTTCCAATACTGACATTGTAGAAAGAGTGTGTCGACATAGGTTGTGTCGACAGTCGTGTCGAGGCATTTAAATGCATCGATAGAGCCTATGCCGATGCATTTTTAAGCAACGTCGGGAAAGTCCCTTCTTCTTGTAGTGAAGTTAGATGTATTTTTTTAGTACAACAAATATGGGGGTATGAGGACTCAACCCTCGATCTTAAGGGACTATATGCCAATTATCATTGAGTTATACTCACTTTGTCACAAGTGGAATGTATTTAAATGACAAATGAAAAACTCACAAGCTATAAAAAATGAATAGATAGTAAGTTCTTAGTCGTTTTTATACTAGTGCAACTAGTACGATTAGAACCTACAAATATACTAGACACTTATTGAAATTACCACCATAACTACTGGTTAGAACTTTGAATCAAAATGTTAAAATGTTAAAATGAGTATATAGTTTAGTGGTAATTGATATGCACCTATTTTCTTGAAATCGAATATTCAAATATCCATAACTTTACATTTGTTGTACTAAAAAATTTTGAAATTAAAATTTCAAAATTGACTAAATAAGGAAGTCTGAACTGACAATTAATGCCCCCACCCTCAATGGTTGAGGTACTGACTAATTAATGTTAACAAATATTTTTAAGAAAAATGTAAAACTAATTTGTTTTATAAAACTTATTTCAATTAATAAGTTCATGTTTACTCTTTTCTTAAAAACACTTTGAATTCGTTCATGTTTACTCTTTTCTTAAAAACACTTTGAATTCTAAGTCAAATTTCAAAAATAAAATCATGTTTTAAAAACTGTTTTTTTATTTTTAAAATTTGGCTTGATTTTTTAAAAGATTCTCTTTTATAAAAAAAGTAGATGATGAATAGAGAAAATTATTAGGAGTTGTTTGACGCTCTGATTTTGAATAAAGGATCTTGGATATCCTTGGTGAAGGGAATAAAAATCCTGCAGCAAAAAACGACATGAAACATCGTGGTGTTCGTTATGCAATTGATTTCTTAAAATCGAATTTAACTTCGTGCCTACGATCTCTACACACGATCTCTCGAAACAAATAAATTGAACACTTCCAAAAGAACTTCTCGGTTGTTCTCGATCAGTTGAGGAAGAGTTGTGAGACTCCTTTTGGTTTGGGGTTGGAGATAATTTAGAGAGAGTAGAGAGAAAGAGAGAGATCTTGGAATGTGTTTCCAAAAAATGAGCAAAAGCCTTATGGAATGTCTCACATTCCATCCTTTTATAATGCCATATGGTGGAGTTAAAATCTCCACCATTTACCAACTTACCACAATCATATGATATGCAAATCATATTTGCATATTACATAATATAAGGTATCTCATACCTTATTATACAAATCTCATTTGCATAATTGTGGAATTGTAAATTGAATCACATTCAATTTAATTTCTCTCAATTCAATTTCTCCAATTAGCACTAATTAATCAATTAGGCTAACCTATAGTTTATTATGAATCTCATTCACATCAAACTATATATTATGTCAACTATATCACATATAAATGACATAAATACCCAATTAATAAATTTGAACACTTCAAATTCACACCAAACTGTAAACTCCCAATTTATCAAGTTTGAGCCAACCGAGGGACCTAATGGACCTACAGATGACGAGCTCCAATGATAAGAGATTAACCTGTCAAACTCTTTGACCCGGTTATTCAACATTCATTAGCTACGGTAACACTCTACTAAAGTCCGTAAATGCACTCTCATCACTGTAGGACAAGTTGTGTCCATCGATATAACCAATGTCCGTGAGTCGACCCTTCACAGGTTGTTCGTAGTCACAGCTGGGTCAAATTATCGTTTTACCCCTGTGTCTACCTCTTGCTCCTTAAGTCCCATTGCTCCTCTAATGAACAACTACGTTGTATGGTCCGACCATAAACAACATCCCTCTCGGGCCAGTGAGACGGTGGGTGCCCGTTGTCCAAGCCCTAGAGACAGCACTTAAGGGAACAACCCCTCTAGTTTCCCTAATTCGGGAACGAGTGAATTCCATCTCGCGTAGTCAAGTTCCCATCTCCCCACGTGGTTCTGTCCCTGAGAAGATAAGCATATTGGGCGAGTAACTGTGACCACCCTCACCCGTACTAGTCAAAGGACAACCCCCACAGACAAGAGTCCGTAACACACTCAAGATTAAGGACGAGTCACTATTGGTCATCTACAAAGTTATTAGTCCTATACTGTTAATGGTGTTACATCAGTAAGTCTAATAATTCACGGTCTGGCCTTGTACAATCTCATTGCACATGATGCCCCCACTCGCATGTCAACCACATGAACGAGCTGGATCACCTTGTTTGTATCTAATACAAAGCGGGTCGCATCCACAGCGTATCCAGAATTAGGTCTCCAACCCTATCTGTATAATGTAGACCGTTTTGGTCATTAACTCGAACGTGATCCTCCCTGTGTGTCCACTACACACCGTTCAAGTTCTAGTTCTCTCATAATATAATGACCCTAGAGTTTAGTGTATTGGATTAAGTTTATGAAATATGCGAGACACAAAGCATTGAAAAAATAACTCTTATATATTTCAACTTGAAATATTATAAACTACACGAGATTAGGGCATACATCCCAACACTTGGCTAGGGTTTCTAATTCATGTGTTTGGCATACATGATTGGGGTTGATTAGTTTGCACTTGTGTTTAGGGTGCAAGGTTGGATTGGAATGAGTTTATTTAGGCTATTTAAAAAATAGGTTGTTATTTTTAGATCCATCTTTTTTACTTCATAACTGTTGGTTGAATTGCATATCAACATAGAACTTCTTCCCTCCATAACTCTAGGGTATAAAATACTATTAGTCAAATCGAAATAGACATGTAACAATATTTATGTTTGCTAACATACATAAATGAGAAACCTATTTCAAAAATAAAGGTTTCAAAATTGGAACTCTATTTAAAAATTAAAAAATTTGTGGTGTATTTAAGAAATTAGTGAATTTTAAAACTTCATTTCACATAGTCCTAAGAAACATATATTTGTGATAATTTTCATGTATGAGAATTATTTAGCCTTTAAACTTAGTTATGCTTATGAATTAATATTATTTCTTGAAAATTAGAAAAATTGTTGAGTTTATTGGCATAGATTTTGGAGCACCTTTAAATTAAGCAAGTTGAAAAAAGAAAGCAAAAGAAAAAGAAAATCCTCACTTATTTAATTTTGATTGCAGATTTTTGGCAGAATGCAAATGCAATGCAATTGCAATTTCGGCAGACCTGAAAATTTAAGAAATAGCGTAAATCAAGGCTTCAGGAAGGAAAAATACCCACAAAATTGAGTCGAAATTCAAGTATTGTCCATCAATCAAGAAGGAAATTCTAGCATGCAATCCCTATATAGTTGGAGGAGGAAGCCGTCAAAAGGGAGCTCGATTTGGAGGAGAATTTCATTTTTAGTTTTTGGGGGTTTTTCAGGGCTCGTTTGATAACGCTCTTGTTTCCTGTTTCTTGTTTCTGTTTCTCATTTTTTAAGAAACATACTTGTCTGATAATCCATCTCGTTTCTTGTTCCCAAATTTGAGAAACATTTCTAAAATTGGGAATAAATTTTAGAAACTACAAATAGTAGTTTCTCCATGTTCTGTTCCTTTCTATATATAAACGTTCCTTAAAATTCCAAATAACACTCTTGGCTTGTTGGTTAAACATGTATTATTGGAAATTTGAATTTTGTTATAAAATTGAGAGGCAAAATCGGACACCAAAAACTTTACCAAATCATATAATAATAATAATAATAATAATAACAACAACAATATGAATACAAAAGGAAGGAATATGAATATATATATATATATATATAATAATGCAAATGTAGAAAATGATAATTGGGATATATATATATAAAAACAAATAAAAGGGGAAATTATATAAAAAGAAAGAAAGTGGAGAAATCCACCAAGTTATTGTGTCCCTTTATTTTGCACTATAAGCTACTATTTATAGGCAAATTGGCAAGCTTGATGTGGTACACTTGGACACTAATCAAAGGTAGAAAATGGGCACATGGAGACCACATGGGCAATATGGGGCTTGATACATGATGAAAGGAGAATTGAACATCTATTTTTCATTTTATTTATAATACTCCCCCTTAGATGCCCATTCTATATAAGATATGTAACACTCCTAACTTCATTAACTCGACTCCTAGGGACATTACTAAACATGCATGCACTTTTAGGCCAACAATTAAAGTAAAAACAATTTAAACTGCAAAACATTCTCAAAACTATTTTTAGGGATCCCAAAAATGTCAAAACATTTGAAATAATATATCTGAATTGGCCTATTCAGAATCCTAGAAACAACTTTCATAAATCAAGTTCTTTAACATCCACTATAACTATAAAACAAAATGCGGAAATCATGACTTTTCCCATGTTGTTGGTAACGCGTCCTCGTCACTCGCCCAATACGCTCTTGCCTTTACTTGAAAATATTTTAAAAACGAAAGGATGAGTATTATAAAATAATACCCAGTAAGTGACCTCGCTACCGAGGTTTAGGACATGCATACACATACAATCATGACTTTTAAACTTTACATAGAAATTTTATATGTGGGACCTAAAACTTTCTCGTAATAAATCATAACTGAAATACATGACTTTCTTTTGGTTTAAGTGGTCAATTGGTCATCCTGAGTCCTTTCATTTTGAGTCCCTCACAGACCCCTATAGTTTGAGTCCCTCACAGACTCCTATAAATTTTGAGTCCCTCACAGACCCTTATATGTTTTGAGTCCCTCACAGACTCCTATAAACTAACCCATAGGGTCTCTAATGCATGTTTGACAATGCATAAAAAAAAGAACCTCAGGAGACCAATTGCCACAATTTTCCTTTACAATCATTTCATGCCATACATACAATGCATGAGGTCCCATTATCTAACGTGACTATAATGCACATATCATGTACAAGTAATAACTAACATTCATGGCATGACTGTCATAACATGACTGAAATAATACTTTAAAACATAGTCGATTTCACAAGGTAAGTAATGAAATACTTCTGAAATAAAATAATAACATTTATTTCTCTTTTATCCCATTTTAGAAAATTCAGCACAACATCCCTTGCCTCAAGCTTTGATTCCAAAAGCTTTACTTCTAATTCTTAGGATAGGAATCTCTTTCAAGTAACTTGTTAATCAAGAAATCTTCTAAATTACCACCCATTCATAGGACGTTTCTAAAATTATAAAAGTTTACGTACATAAATGTCTATGATTCGCAACCTCGCTCCAAATACCTTAATTCTAAAGCATAAGCCGAACATCACTCAGCTTGTTCCAAATCTTGAAATTTCGACACTGAAATACGTCTGGCTCCAAAAATAAATATTTCACAACTTAAATCCAAATCTCTACTTAATCTTCAATAGTACAAGAATTTTAAGTCTTTCTTACTTATTTCGAAAGTAAATACAAACACAGTAAGCTCACTGGGAAAAAATCTTGGTTTCGATTACTTAGGAGCGACAACATAACGCGATGGTGGTGGCGCGTTGAGGGTTGTTGGTCGGACGGCGCGTCGGCGAGGAGAAACGTGGCGGTTGTCTTTCTTTTCCGGCGAGTACTCGGCTGCTCGAAGGATGAGCTCCACGCTTTAGTCGCCGGCGCCTCGCGGTTGGTCTCCAGTCAACTCGGCGCTCGAGCGGCGGTGCAGGCAAGGCTCACAAACGGACGACTGCTAGCACTCCATAAATCTGGCGGAAAAACGACAATCCCTCGAGGCTGGCGGCGAGGTCGACGGTGAGAGTCCTTCGATTGAGGATGGACGGAAGCTACGCAGGTTGGGGTCTCGGGCGGCACAAAGAACACGAAAGAGAAGAAGGGAAAAGAAAGAAAATAATAAAAAAAAAAACTTTCAGGGTGACTTTTCGCGTCTGGCTGGAGTAGAAAGAGAAAAATTTTATATAAATATAAAATATTAAATCCTTGGTCTCTAAAAGGAACCCTAATTCCCAATTTCTTTTCCCTAAAATACCCTTCTTCTTCTACAACTTCTACGAATATGCCCTCATGCAGCTAACTACTTAATTACGAAGAGTAAAATAAAACCAACAAAATTTAAATGTACCTATAAGTGACGAGCGTTACAATCTTCCCTCCTTAAGAACTTTCATCCTTGAAAGTTCCTACTCCTAGAATAGTTCTGGATATTTAGCTCGCACTTCTTCTTCTCGCTCCCAAGTAGCTTCCTCTGCACGGTGGTTCTGCCACAACACCTTAACCAGACTAATCTCCCGATTACAAAGAGTCTTTCGATCTCTCGTGATAATCTGTACAGGTCGTTCACCGTAACTTAAATCCTCTGACAATTGTAAGGGTTCAAAATCTATCACGTGAGTTGAGTCTGCTACATATTTTCTCAACATAGAGACATGGAATACATTATGAACTGCGGATAGGGATGGTGGCAATGCCAATCTGTAGGTCACGGAGCCAATCTTGTCTAGAATTTCAAACGGTCCTATAAAGCGCGGACTCAACTTTCCTTTCCGACCAAATCTTAATATTCCCTTCATTAGGGCCATTTTCAGGAACACATGGTCCCCAATTTCGAACTCTAGGTCTCTTCGTCTCGAATCAACATAACTCTTTTGTCTGTTCTGGGAAGTTTGCATTCTCACCCTGTTTTTTTGAATTGCATCATTCGTGATCTGCACCAGTTCTGGACCCAACAGTTGACGTTCCCCAAACTCCTCCCAATAGATAGGAGTTCTGCATCGTTTCCCATAAAGGGCTTCAAAGGGAGCCATTCCGATGGTCGCCTAGTAACTGTTATTGTATGCAAACTCCATCAAGTGCAAATGAGTGTCCCAACTACCTGGAAAATCCAAAGCGCAAGCTCGCAACATGTCTTCTAGAATCTGATTTAAACGTTCTGTCGTCTGTCAGTTTGGGGGTGGAATGTCGTGCTAAAGTCCAACTATGTACCTAGTTCCTTCAGTAAGCTCCTCCAAAAGTTAGAGGTGAAACGTGGGTCTCTATCTGAGATAATCCTAGCTGGGATCCCATGCAAGCGGACTATCTCCTCTAGGTATAACTGCACCCATTTATCAGTAAAATAGGTGGGTTTCCCTGGCACAAAGTGTGCTGACTTTGTTAACCTGTCGACGATGACCTAAACTACTGAATAACCCTGCAAGGTTCTGGGCAAACCGACTATGAAATCCATAGATATCTCATCCCATTTCCACTATGGAACATGCAGAGGTTGCAACAATCATGCTGTCTTCTGCCTCGGTGCCTTCACCTACTGACACGTCAAGCACCTACTAACAAACTCTGCCACGTCTCGCTTCATGTTACACCACCAGAATAGTTGTTTTAGGCCTCGATACATCTTGGTACTACTAGGGTGCATCGAAAATGGTGAGTTATGAGCTTTGTTTAAGATCCCAGTCTTCAGTTTGTCGTCGTCTGGAACACATAATCGTCCCTGAAATAGTAGTCCTCCGTCCGCGGATAGCGAAAACTCATCGGTCGATGCAGTAGTTCTGCATTAAACTTCTCTACTAACTTAGGGTCCCCACGTTGGGAATCCACAATCGTTGTCTCGAGTTGGTGAGCAGTTAACAAGACTAAGCGAGCGGTGGCTTCACCCACCAAGATCTTTGCAATTTTCACTTTCGAATAAAATTTGTTTGTATCTCTGCTCGGTCAGTAATCTGAGTTGAAGTATGAAATAGCTTCCTACTAAGAGCATCTGCAACGACATTTGCCTTACCGGGATGGTACTGAATATCGATATCATAGTCTTTCACCAAATTCAACCATCTGCGTTGCCTCATATTTAACTCTTTCTGGGTGAAGAAGTATTTCAGACTTTTATGATCTGTGAATATCTGAATCCTTTCGCGGTACAAGTAGTGTCTCCAAATCTTTAGTGCAAAAACTACCGCTGTCAATTCCAAGTCATGAGTTGGATAGTTTCGTTCGTGGGTCTTCAGTTGTCGGGATGCATAGGCTACTACTTTACCATGTTGCATTAACACACAACCCAAACCCTTCTTAGAAGCATCACTATAGATCATAAAACTTCCTGTTCCCTCGAGGACTGTAAGGATCGGGGCTGACACCAATCTCTGCTTGAGTTCCTGGAAACTCACCTCACATGTGTCATCCCAGATAAATGAGTTACCCTTGCGCGTCAGCTGAGTCATAGGCATGGCTATCCTGGCGAAATCCTGCACAAAGCGTCTATAATAACCCGCAAGACCCAGAAAACTGCGTACCTCTGTAACGGTGGTCGGACGAGGCCACTGCATGACTGCTTCCACTTTCGCAGGATCAACAGAGACTCCTGCCTTGGACACTACATGTCCCAGAAAGGATACTTGTCTAAGCCAGAACTCACATTTGGAAAATTTTGCATACAACTCATTTCTCCTCAGTATCAACAAAACTTTTCTCAGGTGTCCTTCATGTTCCTCATCTGACCTGGAGTATATCAGGATATCGTCAATGAACACAATCACAAACATGTCCAGAAACTCCTTGAATATTCTGTTCATCAAGTCCATGAAAGCGGCAGGAGCGTTGGTTAAACCAAATGGCATCACTGTGAACTCATAGTGCCCATAACGCGATCTGAAGGTCGTCTCAGGAATGTCTTCCTCTCTGATTCTCAACTGGTGATATCCTGACCTTAGATCAATCTTTGAAAACACAGTTGCCCCTTGTAACTGATCAAATAAATCATCTATTCTAGGAAGAGGATACTTATTCTTGATTGTAACTTTATTCAGTTCTCGGTAATCTATGCACATGCGCATAGATCCATCTTTCTTCTTCACAAACAGCACAGGAGCTCCCTACGGTGAAACACTAGGGAAAATGAATCCTTTATCTAGTAAGTCCTGTAATTGTGATTTAAGTTCTTTCAACTCTGTTGGTGTCATCCTGTACGGAGCCTTGGATATAGGAGTTGTCCCTGACTCTAGTCCTATGTTGAAACCCACTTCCCTGAAAGGAGGTATCACGGGGAGGTCCTCGGGAAAGCATCTGGAAATTCGTTCACTACTGGTACTGACGACACCGAGATCTCAGTACACCTCGCATCCAATGAAGGGAATCGAATCCCGCAGTGGAAGCGATTGTGAATCGCGTGCTCTTGATTTCGTTACAACGATTACATTCAAGAACTAAATAATCTAGATTAAGCATAAAATAGAATTTGGAAAAAAAGAAATATACCTTTGAAGAACCTTTCTTCGAGTGCTCCTTCTCCCACGACCACGATCTCAGCAACACGAACCCAAGAACGGATGAACACTACCACTGGATCTTCTCCGTTGTTCTCTAGGTGAGGGAGGAAGGTGAGTTCCCTTTAGGTGAGATGAGATGTTGTGAGAGAGAGGTTTGTGTTTTGGAACTCTTCAACAACACAACAAAGGCTTAAAATTACTTCACCTAGTTGCATCTCATGCAACCATATATATAGGGAAATAGGATGGAAATGACCATCCTACCCCTCCTTTATTCTCTCTTTAGTATATGGTTTATATGTGAATCTAATTCACATTAAAACTATATATTATATCAATTATATCATATATAATTGATTTAACACCTCATGTATGAAATTGAACACTTCAATATCATTCCTAACTTTATACCTTCAATATTACCATGTTGAGCCAACGGAGGGACCTAATTGACCTACAGTTCATGAGCTCCAATGATGTGAGATTAACTGATCAAACTCGTTGATCCAGTTAATCAATATTCATTAACTACAAATCACTCATCTATAGACTTGTAGCTGCACTCTCCTCACTGTAGATTATATTGTGTCCACTGATATAATCATTGCCCATGAGTCGACCCTTCATAGCTTGTTCGTAATCACAACTAGGTCAAATTACCGTTTTACCCCTTTGATTACCTCTTTGCTCCTTAAGCACCACTGATCCTCTAATGAACAACAAGTCTAAGGTCATACCATAGACTCATACCCTCATAGAGGGCGGGGCCCCATTGTTCAAGACTTGGAGTCAGTTCTTAAGGGAACAACCTATCTAATTCCTTAGAATAGAAATGAGTGAATTCCATCTTGCATAGTTAAGTCCCCAACTACCTACAAGATTCTGTCCCTAAGAAGGTAGGCTTATTGAGTCGGCTACAGGCCACTCTCACCCATACTAGTCTAAGGACAAACCCCTATAAGCAGGAGTTCTTAACTTGCTCAGGATTCAGGTCAAGTCACTAATGACCATCTATAAATTATCGGTCTTACCTTGTTAACGGTGTTATACTAGTTAGACTAATAATTTGCAGTCTGGTCTTGTATGAACTCTTCATACAGGATACCCCACTCGCATGTCAACTACATGAATGAGTTGGATTACCTCATTTGTACTAATTACAAAGTGGGTCGCATCCATGGTGTTACCAGAATGAGGTTTCCAACCTTATTCTTATACCATAAATCATTTAGGTTATATTCTTGAACACAATTCAAATAGTGTCCACTACACTGATGTTCAAGATATATTATAACCTTGGAGCTTAGTTTATTGGATTTATAAAGCAAGCATTGTAATTTCATCAAAACAAATAACCATTTATTTATTTGATCAAAATTACACAAGCTTAGGGCATAAATCCCAACAATCTCCCACTTGACCTAGAACTTGTGGAGTACTAAAACATTACAGTAATGTAAATACAATAAACTAGGGCATTTAAACTCTTTGTACAAAATACTCCCACTTATCCTAGTTGGGGAAGATTTGTAAACCTAGACCTTCTAGGTGACTCTCAAATACTTTAGCCGTGAGAGCCTTTGTAAAAGGATCAGCAACGTTGTGCTCTGAGGCTATTTTCGTGACAATCACGTCTTCTATATGCACGATCTCCCGGATGAAATGATATTTCCCCTCAACGTACTTTCCCCTCTTGTGTCTTTGGTGTTCCCTCGAATTTGCCACTGCACCACTGTTATCGCAATACAGCGTGATGGGCAAAGTCATATTTGGAACAACTTCCAAATTTAGCATGAATTTCCTTAACCAAACGGCCTCTTTAGCTGCTTCACAAGCTGCTACATATTCGGCCTCCATGGTGGAATCAGCGATGCATCCTTGCTTGACGTTTCGCCATACTACAACTCCTCCGTTAAGAGTGAACACTGACCCTGATGTAGATTTTCGAGAATCTTTATCGATCCGAAAAATCGAAATCCGTGTGTCTGTAAGGATCGGATCCTTAGCCCCATACACAAGCATGTAGTTCCTTGTTCTCCGAAGATACTTAAGGATTGTTTTAACCCCTGTCCAGTGTTCAAGTCCTGGATTGGATTGATACCTATTGACCATCCCAACTTCAAAACAGATGTCAGGCCTAGTACACAACTGGAAATAAGGTTTCTAGTAAACCCTGGTATCACTAATATATTGTCCAACAATACATATTTCTTACCAAAATAAAGCTTCATCGTGCCTATTGCTACAGCTGAGACGACTTCTTTATTTCCAATCCGGAACACTATCTCTCCTTTCTGTAGCTGCTACCAGGAATCAATTCCCTGAAAGGAAGAGCAAACATGATTAGTGGCGCCTGAATCAAGTATCCAAGCAGTTTTATCATTATCCACTAAACAAGCTTCTAAGCAAAGTAAATCATATTTACCTTCCTTCTTCTTTTCTGCAATGTAATTCGGACAGTTTCGTTTCCAATGTCCGTCTTCGTTGCAGTGGAAACACTTTCCTTTGTCAGCAACTTCTTTGACTTTCTTTCCCTTCTGGGCGGAATCTTTGTCAGCTTGTTTCCCTTTACCAACCTTCTTCATGTTCTTCTTCTTCCCTTTCAGGTTAGAAGAAGATGAAGCCACTGTTTTTGTCCCAGAGGTCGAACCTCTGTGATAACTCCTACTGGAAACATTTGCCTCACCTTTCGATCCCTGAATTTTCTAGAGTGAGGTTTCCAACCTTATTCTTATACCATAGACCATTTAGGTTATATTCTTGAACACAATCCAAATAGTGTCCACTACACTGATGTTCAAGATATATTATAACCTTGGAGCTTAGTTTATTGGATTTATAAAGCAAGCATTGTAATTTCATCAAAACAAATAACCATTTATTTATTTGATCAAAATTACACAAGTTCAGGGCATAAATCCCAACAATCTCCCACTTGACCTAAAGCTTGTGGAGTACAAAACATTACAGTAATGTAAATACAATAAACTAGGGCATTTAAACTCTTTGTACAAAATGCTCCCACTTGTCCTAGTTGGGGAAGATTTGTAAACCTAGACCTTCTAGGTGACTCTCAAATACTTTAGCCGTGAGAGCCTTTGTAAAAGGATTAGCAACGTTGTGCTCTGAGGCTATCTTCGTGACAATCACGTCTTCTATATGCACGATCTCCCGGATGAAATGATATTTCCCCTCAACGTACTTTCCCCTCTTGTGTCTTTGGTGTTCCTCGAATTTGCCATCTGCACCATCATATTATCATGTCTGACAATGTGATGGGCAAAAAGTCATATTTGGAACAACTTCCAAATTTAGCATGAATTTCCTTAACCAAACGGCCTCTTTAGCTGCTTCACAAGCTGCTACATATTCAGCCTCCATGGTGGAATCAGCGATGCATCCTTGCTTGACGTTTCGCCATACTACAACTCCTCCGTTAAGAGTGAACACTGACCCTGATGTAGATTTTCGAGAATCTTTATCAGTCTGAAAGTCAGAATCCGTGTGTCCTGTAAGGATCAGATCCTTAGCCCCATACACAAGTATGTAGTTCCTTGTTCTCCGAAGATACTTAAGGATTGTTTTAACCGATGTCCATTGTTCAAGTCCTGGATTGGATTGATACCTACTGACCATTCCAACTGCAAAATAAATGTCAGGCCTAGTACACAACATGGCGTACATCAGGCTCCCAACAGCTGATTCATAAGGAATCCGTCTCATATCCTCAACTCCTTGAGGTGTCTTAGGACATTGTTCCTTAGACAAATGGATTCCATGTCTAAAAGGCAACAAGCCCTTTTTGGAATCTTGCATCTTAAACCTTGACAACACTTTGTCTATGTAAGATGCTTGAAACAATGCTAGTGTTTTATTCTTGCGGTTCCGGACAATCTGGATCCCAAGAACAAACTGTGCATCACCCAAATCTTTCATTTGGAACTGCGTAGCTAGCCATTCCTTAATGTCAGTAAGATAACCTATATCATTCCCAATGTGTAGGATATCATCCACATAGAGAATTAGGAATGCGACAGAACTATTGATGATTTTCTTGTAGACGCAAGGTTCATCATCATTCTGGCCAACACCATAAGATCCGATTGCCTCATCAAATCTTATATTCCAGGACCTAGAGGCTTGTTTCAGTCCATAAATTGACCTTTTAAGCCTGCGAACCTTTTGCTCTTGTCCTGGTTCAATGAACCCTTTGGGTTTGTCCATGTAGATGTTTTCCTCAAGATTGCCATTAAAAAAGGTTGTCTTGACATCCATTTGCCATACCTCATAGTCATAATATGCAGCAATGGCTAGAAGGATTCGGATAGACTTTACCATAGCAACAGGTGAAAAGGTCTCCTCATAGTCAACCCCTTCAACCTGGGTATAACCCTTTGCTACTAGTCTAGCTTTAAAGGTTTGCACCTTCCCATCAACACCACACTTCCCCTTGTAGATCCACTTACATCCTATAGATTTTACCCCATCAGGCTTATCTACAAGATCCCAAACAAAATTGAAGTACATAGACTCCATATCTTGGTTCATGGCTATGACTCATTTGTCTTTGTCTTTGTCAACCATTGCTTGATTATAAGTCAATGGATCCTCGCAGTTGTCATCTGGTATAACAACTTGGGTTTCACCTAAACTCATGTAACGGTCAGGCTGTATTACAACCCTCCCACTACGTCGAGGCATACTCAACTCTTGAGATGGACTCTCTTGACTAGACAAACTAGTATCAACAACTCTTGTTGACGTACTAGTGTTCTTATTAGCAACCTTTGCTATTGTTCCGTCTAACTCACTCAACACAACTTTACTTTTTAGTTTGTGGTCCCTTATGTGGTCCTCCTCTAAGAAAATGGCATTTGTCGACACAAAAACCTTATCTTCCTTAGGATCATAGAATAAACCACCTCTTGTTTCTTTTGGGTATCCTACGAATAGGCATAACTTTGAACGTGAATCCAACTTCTTTGGATTTGTCACAAGCACATGTGTCTTTGGACAACCCTATATTCAGTGACATAAACTACCTTTACGTCCTTTCCGAGTTCAAAGGTGTTTGAAACACTTTTGGAGGCACATTATTCAAAATGTATACTGTAGTCTCCACTGCGTAACCCTAAAAAGAACTAGGGAGATGAGCATAACTCATCATTGATCGAACCATGTCCAATAGGGTTCTATTTCTCCTTTCCGATATACCGTTTTGCTGTGTTGTGCCGGGAGCTGAGAGTTGGGATGTAATTTCATGTTCTATCATATAGTTCTGGAATTTTAAATCCATGTACTCTCCACCTCGATCCAATCGAAGTGTTTTAATATTTTTACCTAATTGATTTTCAACCTCAGTCTTGAATTCCTTGAACTTTTCAAGTGCTTCAGACTTGTGGTGCATTAGGTAAATATGCCCAAATCTAGAATAATCATCTATAAAAGAGATGAAATATTCACATCCTCCCCTGGCTTTAACATTCATCGAACCACAAAGGTCTGAATGTATAAGCTCAAGAGGTTCTTTGGCTTTATAACCTTTTCCACTAAAAGATCTTTTAGTCATTTTTCCTTCCAGACAGGATTCACATCCAGGTAAAGTATTTTTTTTCTAACTCATTTAGAAGTTCATTCTTTACCAATCTCTCAATCCTATTGAGATTAATGTGACCCAATCTTACATGCCAAAGGTGAGCATTTTCTTTAGGAGAAATTAGTTCGTGTACTTGTAATTTTGTAGAATTCACTGTTACTATTTTAACTGAATTAAACCGTTTGCAAATAATTCTCAAGAAGAGCAACACATAGTACAATACTTTTCCAATGAAATAAACACTTTATTCAATTGAAAAGTAAAAGAAGTACAATGTTCGCTAAGGCAAGAAATAGAAATAAGGCTTCTAATAAACCCTTAAGCTACATGTTATCAAATAACAGTTTTTCTTTGTCAGACGATTGCTCTTTACCTGCTCCTTTTCCTCTTCTTCTGTATCTCCTTAAGTTCAGAAGTATGGCTGCAGTTCTTAGTCCCAGAGGATGAATCCTCCTAAGAACTTTGGAATGGGCAAACAAATTTGCCTCTCCATTTTGTTGTCTCTTATCATCCATAAGAAACTGATAATTCTGCAGCTCATGTAGCAGAGAAGTCAGATCATACTCTATGTTGTTCATCGCTGCATTGCTACGGAATTGCAGAAAACTCTTCGGAAGAGATTCTAGGATGAACAAAACTTGACATTTCTCATCTATAACCGCTTCGTTTAGTTCCACTATGTTGAAGTGGGCAATCAGATCGAGAACATGTTCTCTCACTGATGTTCCTTCCTTCATACGTGTGTTGTAAACGAATTTTATGGCTTCATGCCGAATTTGTTTGGACGGTTGTCTAGACAAATTTAGCACCAAATCCACGATCTCACGAGCTGAGACCTTGCCCTCCAGCCTCCTGGCTAAAACATCAGGTATGCTAGCCAGGATATAGGCTTTTGCCTTTTCGTAAGCATTGATCCAGCGGTCATATGCATCCTCAACAGCTTGAGATGCATTTTGAGCAGGAAATTGAGGACACTCCTCATTGAGAACGAACTTAAGATCATGTGTAACCAAGATTATGTTGAGTCCATCCCTCCAAGTCATTATGTTCTCTCCGGTTAACTTTTTCTCACCCAATAAGGAAATTATAGAGCTAGACATTTTTGCTAAAAAATTTACAAACAAACTTGTATGAGTTTCTTGCTATAACTCTAATCCAATCATGTTTTAGCTAATTATCACATGATTCCTAGGTCATTTATAATTTGCAATGATACTCCAAAGGTTTAGAATGTATGACACCGAAGGGTAATAAAAAACACTCCTCCTCTGGATCAAGACACTCTTGACCAAAACCTAATACCAGAATAACTCTTATTCTTATTGGTTTTAGTTACCATTTTTCGGTCAGGATACATACACAACTTATGTACCCCATGAGTGTAACCCTCTGTCTTTAGATCCCAGAGTCTCCACCAATAAAATCCGCTGAAGGGAGGACTAGATTGAAAAATAGTCTAAGGAAATCTTTATCCCTTTCGGGTGTCTACTGTGTTCGATCCTCTATGATCAAGCCCTCCGAAGGGATTGTCTGGTCCAGGCCAAACTAGCAGGCTGACCATAGTGGTCTAACGGTGTAAACCGACAAAAGAGACCGTAGGTTTTGTTTTCACTAAACTTGTTCTCACTCACTATAAGTATCCTCCCCATTCACCATGATATTGACTCATACAAACACCATCCGAAGGGGGACGCTCCCGTTTGTGCCACGAGGCCAAGTATGAGTCTCACGGTGTGAACTTCCCAGATATAGCGTAGGTGGAAAAATATGTATCTCATACACTTTTCCTCCCACTGAATACTTTAAAGTTTATAGGAATCTTACTTAGGCTAAAACCCGGCTAATTGGTTTTACCTAACTCTATCAATATAACTCTTATATCGATAATCAATATAAGTCTTATATTGATTTTATCCTAAGTTTGTTAATATAACTCCTTATATTAAACCTAGGATTTCTAGTTTATTAACCCCTTAATAAACCCGCTGACGCTACTGTAATTTATAAACTCTCGATTAAATTTCACTCCGGAGTGCCGCCTCGTGTAGGGTGTGTTCGTTTCCGTCAGCTTAAATACCCAACCTAGACAGAACTTTCCTTAGACAGAGTTTCTCTTTTAATCATAGCTTATAAATTACTTGGTTCCTAATTCTAATCTAATTAGAACTAGAACCTAAGGTCTATTATTTCCAAGTTCTAAACACTTTAAAACTAATAATTAACCTTAGGTGACATGGATACTATGTTATAGTGCTTGATCATTCATCACATGAATAATAAGACATTCATAGCATATTCATCTCATGATATATAATGCATGTCAATGTTGTCCATAAATTAATATAATAACTTTATATTAATTAATCATGCATACTATATAATATAACTCTTTATATTATAAATGATGCATGAAAATGCTTAACCTAAGGTGGGATTTCTAAAATAAGAGCATACATTATGCATGGCAATAATTACACAACAATTGCATAATTTAAATAGCAAAATTAGACCAATTTTGGCACCTTAAAATTAATTTTAAATAATATAATCTAATTATATTAATTAAAATTAATTAATTAAATATAAATTAAATATAAAATATTTTTATATTTAATATATAATAAAAAAAATATTTTTCGTCTATTTGAAACTGCTGAGAAACGCCTCCAGCGTTGAACCGCTGCGCCTTGTCCGTTTCTGCCCGTTGGAGCGTGTTGCGAAACGCCTTCAGCGTTGCAACGGTGCCTCCTATGCGCGCCTCCTCCCGCAAGCGCAGCGTTGCAACGCCAATGAACAGCGTTAACGTCGCATACCTGATAAACATATGGAATCACCTATTCCAAGCTCGTTTTTGCTCCGATCTTCTCAGCAACCACCTTGCCTTGATCGACACGGACTTACAGACTCGATTTACATAATAAAATGTCCAAAACAATAGGCCCTTACATTGAACGATTCAATGGAAAATGTAAATCTAAGTGCCAAAATTGAAACCATCTAATTTACAAAACCGTTCATACATCTCATGCAAAAACAGTAAATCCCACATCGTTCTTAAAAAATCCAGAACATAAATCGAGAACGCAATTGGGCTCTGATACCAATTGAAGGAAATACGAGTCCCGCAGCGGAAGCGACTGTGAATCACGCGCTCTTGATTTAGTTACAACGATTATATTCAAGAACATATACAACAAGATTAAGCATGTAAATATAATGGACAGCAAGGAAAATTACCTTTGAAGAACCTTTCTTCAATTGCTCCTCCTCTCTCACGATCAAGATCTCCGCAACACGAACTCGAACGAACTCCGACACTACCACTGGATCTTCTCCGTTGTTCTCTAAGTGAGGGAGGAAGGTGGGTTCCCTTTAGAAGAGGTGAGGTGTTTTGTGAGAGAGATGTTTGTGTCTTGGAACCTTTCCAACAACACAACAAAAGCTTGGAATCAATTTTTTTTTAGTTGCATCTCATGCAACCATATATATAAGGAAATAGGATGGAAATGACCATCCTACCCCTCCTTTATTCTCTCTTTAGTATATAGTTTATATATGAATCTAATTCACATTAAAACTATATATTATATCAATTATATCATATATAATTGATATAACACCTCATGTATGAAATTGAACACTTCAATTTCATTCCTAACTTTATACCCTCAATATTACCATATGGAGCCAACGGAGAGACCTAATGGACCTACAGTTCATGAGCTCCAATGATCTAAGATTAACTGATCAAACTCTTTGATCCAGTTAATCAATATTCATTATCTACAAGTCACTCCACTATAGACTTGTAGTTGCACTCTCCTCACTGTAGATAATATTGTGTCCACTGATATAGTCATTACATGAGTCGACCCTTCACAGGTTGTTCGTAATTACAGCTGGGTCAAATTACCGTTTTACCCCTGTGATTACCTCTTTGTTACTTAAGTATTACTGATCCTCTAATGAACAACAAGTCTAAGGTCCTACCTCAGACTCATACCCTCATAGAGGGTGGGGCCCCGTTGTTCAAGACCTGGAGTCAGTTCTTAAGGGAACAACCTATCTAATTCCTTAGTATAGGAATGAGTGAATTTCATCTTGCACAGTTAAGTTCCCAGCTACCTACGAGGTTCTGTCCCTGAGAAGGTAGGCTTATTGAGTCGGCTACAGGTCACTCTCACCCATACTAGTCTAAGGACAAACTCCTATAAGCGGGAGTTCTTAACTTGCTCGAGATTCAGTCAAGTCACTAATGACCATCTATAAATTACTAGTCTTATCCTCATTAGCGATTATTTACCTTTGGTTAGACTAATAATTTCATGATCCGGTCTTGTATGAACTCTTCATACAGGATGCCCCCACTCGCATGTCAACTACATGAATGAGTTGGATTACCTCATTTGTACTAATTACAAAGTGGGTCGTAGACCATTTAGGTTATATTCTTGAACTCAACCCAAATAGTGTCCACTACACTGATGTTCAAGATAAATGTTATAACCTTGGAGCTTAGTTTATTGGATTTACAAAGCAAGACTGTAATTCTTTCAAAACAAATAACTCTTTATTTAACTGATCAAAATTACACAAGTTTAGGGCATAAATCCCAACAAGAATAATGTATTTCTGTCTCATTCTCTATGAATAAAGTGTTTATTTTGAAGAAAGGTATAGAAATATGTTCAGCTTCATTAGAAAATGGGTTGTATGTTTTAAGGCCTAATTCAGTCAAAATGGTTTTGAACACTGAATTATTTAAAACTGCAAACGCACAAACTAAGAAACGTAAAATCTCTCCTAAAGAAAATGTTCACCTTTGGCATCTTAGGTTGGGTCACATTAATCTCAATAGGATTGAGAGATTGGTAAAGAACGGACTTCTAAACGAGTTAGAAGAAAGCTCTTTGCCTGTATGTGAATCCTGCCTATAAGGCAAAATGACTAAAAGACCTTTTAGTGGAAAAGGTTATAGAGCTAAAGACCCTCTAGAGCTTATACATTCAGACCTTTGTGGTCCGATGAATGTTAAAGCCAGGGGAGGATATGAATATTTCATCTCTTTTATAGATGATTATTCTAGATTTGGGCATATTTACCTAATGCACCACAAGTCTGAAGCACTTGAAAAGTTCATGGAATTCAAGACTGAGGTTGAAAATCAATTAGGTAAAACTATTAAAACAATTCGATCGGATCGAAGTGGAGAGTACATGGATTTAAAATTCCAGAACTATTTGATAGAACATGGAATTACATCCCAACTCTCGGCTCCCGGCACACCACAGCAAAACGGTGTATCGAAAAGGAGAAATAGAACCTTGTTGGACATGGTTCGATCAATGATGAGTTATGCTCATCTCCTAGTTCCGCAGTTTGCGATTCTGCAGATGGAGATGCAGTATACATTTTGAACAATGTGCCTCAAAAGTGTTTACAAACACCTTTTGAACTCTGGAAAGGACGTAAAGGTAGTTTATGTCATTTCGAATTTGGGGTTGTCCAAAGACATGTGCTTGTGACAAATCCAAAGAAGTTGGATTCACGTTCAAAATTGTGCCTATTAAGTAGGCTACCCAAAAGAAACAAGAGGTGGTTTATTCTATGATTCTAAGGAAGATAAGGTTTTTGTGTCGACAAATGCTATTTTCTTAGAGGAGGACCACATAAGGGACCACAAACTAAAAAGTAAAGTTGTGTTGAGTGAGTTAGATGGAACAATAGCAAAGATTGCTAATAAAACTAATACGTCAACAAGAGTTGTTGATACTGGTTTGTCTAGTCAAGAGAGTCCATCTCAAGAGTTAAGTATGCCTCGACGTAGTGGAAGAATTATAACACAACCTGACCGTTACATGGGTTTATCTGAAACCCAAGTTGTTATACCAGATGACAACTGCGATGATCCATTGACTTATAATCAAGCAATGGTTGACAAAGACAAAGACAAATGGGTCATAGCCATGGACCAAGAAATGGAGTCTATGTACTTCAATTCTGTTTGGGATCTTGTAGATAAACCCGATGGGGTAAAACCTATAGGTTGTAAGTGGATCTACAAGAGAAAGCGTGGTATAGATGAAAAGGTGCAAACCTTTAAAGCTAGACTAGTAGCAAAGGGTTATACTCAGGTTGAAGGGGTTGACTATGAGGAAACCTTTTCACCTCTTGCTATGGTAAAATCTATACGTATCCTACTTGCAATTGCCGCATATTATGACTATGAGGTATGGCAAATGTCAAGACAGCCTTTTTGAATGGCAATCTTAAGGAAAACATCTACATGGACCAACCCAAAGGGTTCATTGAACCGGGACAAGAGCAAAAGGTTTGCAGACTTAAAAGGTCAATTTATGGACTGAAACAAGCCTCTAGGTCCTGGAATATAAGATTTGATGAGGCAATCAAATCTTATGGTTTTGACCAGAATGATGATGAACCTTGTGTCTACAAGAAAATCATCAATAGCTTTGTCGAGTTACTTAACCTAGGAGCACTCGAAGAAAGGTTCATCAATAGTCCAATGATGATGAACTGCGCTCCGATTTTCCTAGCAACCACCTTGCCTCGATCGACACGGACTTACAGACTCGATATACAATTAAAATTTTCCAAAACACTAGGCCCTTACATTGAACGATTCAATGGAAAAAATTGTAAATCTAAGTGCCAAAATCGAAAACATCTAATTTGCAAAACTGTTCATACATCTCATGCAAAATAGTAAATCCCACCTCGTTCTTGAAAAAACCAGAACGTAAATCAAGAACGCAACCTGGCTCTGATACCAATTGAAGGGAATCGAATCCCGCAGCGGAAGCGATTGTGAATCGCGCGCTCTTGATTTTGTTACAACGATTACATTCAAGAACTAAATAATCTAGATTAAATATAAAACAGAATTTGGACAGCAAGAAATATACCTTTGAAGAACATTTCTTCAAGTGCTCCTTCTCCCACGACCACAATCTCAGCAACACGATCCCAAGAACAGATGAACACTACCACCGGATCTTCTCCGTTGTTCTCTAGGTGAGGGAGGAAGGTGGGTTCCCTTTAGGTGAAATGAGATGTTGCGAGAGAGAGGTTTGTGTGTTGGAACTCTTCCAACAACACAACAAAGGCTTAAAATTACTTAACCTAGTTGCATCTCATGCAACCATATATATAGGAAAATAGGATGGAAATGACCATCCTACCCCTCCTTTATTCTCTCTTTAGTATATGGTTTATATGTGAATCTAATTCACATTAAAACTATATATTATATCAATTATATCATATATAATTGATATAACACCTCATGTATTAAATTGAACACTTCAATTTCATTCCTAACTTTATACCCTCAATATTACCATGTTAAGCCAACGGAGGGACCTAATGGACCTACAGTTCATGAGCTCCAATGATGTGAGATTAACTGATCAAACTCTTTGATATAGTTAATCAATATTCATTAACTACAAGTCACTCCACTATAGACTTGTAGTTGCAGTCTCCTCACTGTAGATTATATTGTGTCCACAAATATAATCATTGCCCATGAGTCGACCCTTCACAGGTTGTTCGTAATCACAGCTGGGTCAAATTACCGTTTTACCCTGTGAATACCTCTTTGTTCCTTAAGCACCACTGATCCTCTAATGAACAACAAGTCTAAGGTCCTACCTCAGACTCATACCCTCATAGAGGGCGAGGCCCCGTTGTTCAAGTCCTGGAGTCAGTTCTTAAGGGAACAACCTATCTAATTCCTTAGAAGAATAGGAATGAGTGAATTCCATCTTGCATAGTTAAGTCCCCAGCTACCTACGAGATTCTGTCCCTGAGAAGGTAGGCTTATTGAGTCGGCTACAGGCCACTCTCACCCATACTAGTCTAAGGACAACCCCCTATAAGCAGGAGTTCTTAACTTGCTCAGGATTCAGGTTGAAGGGAATGAGAATCCCGCGCAGCGGAAGACGATTGAATCGTCGAGGTATCAATATGCAACATAGTTTTGTTAAAATTGATCTAACACTAGATCTAGGCTAAACATGCTTAAAAGAAGAAGAAAATTACAGCAAATAGAGTTTACTTACTTGTTGAAGACTTTCTTCAAAGTTTCTTCTTCAAATCACGAACTCTTCGTGCTCCTCGAACCCAACGAACACTTCCAACGAAAGGAACCCGAACACAACCAAAAGGCCTTCTCGGTTGTTCTCTTTTGGAGAAGGGAAGATGGTGGGATCTTTTGTGTTTTGGAGAGGGAGGGGAATTGAGAGAGAATTGAGAGAATTCCTCTTCTCTTCTTTGATGAAAAATCAAAAAATGAGAGATTAAGTTACAATCCTTCTTGCGGAATTGATAGAGTTAAAATCTCCACATAATTACCACTTTACCACAACCATAAGTTATGCAAATCTCATTTGCATAACCACATAATATAAGATATTTCATATCTCATATTGCAAATCTCATTTGCAATAATTGTGGATTAATTAAATTGAATCACATCCAATTTAATTTCTCTCAATCAATTTCTCCAATTAGCCCTAATTCAACAATTAGGCTAACCTATAGTTTATTATGAATCTCATTCATATTAAACTATATATTATATAATTCATATCTCATGTAAATGACATAAATGCCCTTAAAGTGAAATTGAACACTTCAATTTCATACCAAAACATTAACCCTTATTTTAACCTGATGGAGCCAACCGAGGGAACTAATGGACCTACAAATGGCGAGCTCCAATGATCCGAGATTAACTCGCCAAACTCTTTGACCGGTTAACCAACATTCATTAGCTACGGTAACACTCCACTATAGCTTTGTAGTTGCACTCCCGTCGGTCACGAGAATATTACGTGTCCACCGATATAACCAATACCCATGAGTCGACCCTTCACACAGGTTGTTCGTGAGACACTACCGGGTCAAATTACCGTTTTATCCTCAGTGTCTACCTCTTGTTCCTTAAGTCCCCACTTTGCTCTCTCTAATGAACAACATATTGTGATGGTCCGACCATACACAACACCCTTCTCGGGCGGTGAGAAGGTGGGCACCCGTTGTCCAAGCCACGAGAGGCGACTTAAGGGAACAACCCTCTAGTTTCCCTAAAGGCGGGAACGAGTGTGAATTCCATCTCGCGTAGTTAAGTTCCCACTCCTACTTGGTTCTGTCACGAGAAGATAGGCATATTGGGCGAGTAATCGTGACCACCCTCACTGCGTACTAGTCAAAAGAATGGACCCTCATGACGGGTCAGTCCGTAACACGCTCGAGGATTCGTGTCGAGTCACTAATGGTCATCTCACGAAGTTAGTAGTCCTTCTTTTGTCAATGTGTTACATCGTGAGGTCTAATAATTCACGGTCCTGTCTTGTACAATCTCATTGCACAGGATGCTCCCACTCACATGTCAAACACATGAACGAGTCAGATCACCTCGTTTGTATCTAATACAAAGCGGGTCGCATCCACAGTGTATCTAGGATTAGGTCTCCAACCCTATACATATATTGTAGACCGTTCGGGTCATTAACTCGAACGTGATCCTCCCTGTTTTGTCCACTACACACCGTTCAAGTTCTAGTTCTCTCATAAATTCAATGACCCTGGAGCTTAGTTTATTGGAAAAGTTTATAAATATTGCGAGACACAAAGTGATGAAATGAATAACTCTTATTAATTTCAAACAATATATTACAAACACGAGATTAGGACAAAAATCCCAACACAGGTCGAATCACTAATGACCATCTATAAATTATCGGTCTTACCTTGTTAACAGTGTTATACTTGTTAGACTAATAATTTGCAGTCCAGTCTTGTATGAACTCTTCATACAGGATGCCACCACTCGCATGTCAACTACATGAATGAGTTGGATTACCTCATTTGTACTAATTACAAAGTGGGTCGCATCCATGGTGTTACCAGAATGAGGTTTCCAACCTTATTCTTATACCATAGACCATTTAGGTTATATTCTTGAACACAATCCAAATAGTGTCTACTACACTGATGTTCAAGATATATTATAACCTTGGAGCTTAGTTTATTTGATTTATAAAGCAAGCATTGTAATTTCATCAAAACAAATAACCCTTTATTTATTTGATCAAAATTACACAAGTTTAGGGCATAAATCCCAACATCCACTACACAAGCTAAGATACCCCAAGCTCCCTGGTGTAATAATTTCCTAGCCTTAAGGACAAAAACTACCTTAGGCCTACTCCCCATTAACAAGCCTCTGAACTTGTAACTCGGTTGGTCAGGAGGAATGATTACTACTTCCTTACTAAAACAGTCAATACAAGCATGATTCTGAGCTAGCTAGTCCATGCCTAATATCACATCGAAATCTGTCATGTCTAAGACTACTAAATTCACTTTTAATTCATGACCTGAGACAGTTAGACTACCATCTTTAACCTTCATGGTGGCTAACATACTTACCCTTGCAGAAGTAGAAACAGACAAAACATACTGTAACGGTTCTAACTCTAAATCAGCCTGACTCACGAAGGATGCAGAGATAAAAGAGTGATTAGAACCAGAATCGAATAATACGAAGGCAAGATGTCCAAGTAATGAAAGTGTACCCGTAACCACAGAGTTTGTATTACTGGCATTCTTACTAGTGCTTGCATAGGCTCTCCCCTGCTGAACCACGAGCTTAGCTGCAACCCCACTATTGACACCCTGCGGTTGGCTACCACTGGTTTTATTTGGGCAAGTATCAGCTCGGTGTCCTTCCTTTCCACATCTAAAGCAAACACCAGTCCGGGCTAAACACTTACCCCAATGTTGCCTACCACAGTCCTTACATTGTGGCTTGTCTCCACTGTTAGTTCATGTCTTGCTGAACTGTGGTCTTTGTCCCGAACCTGAACGAAAATTTCCTGACCCATGAGTTGTACGTTAGAGGCGCTGAGAGCTTGAATTTGCCTGCTTCCACTTCCTTTTCTAATTTGACGGAGGTTGCCCCAGGTTAACCACCACTGTTGAATGACTGTGTGCGAACCCCAAATCACCAACACTTTACTCTTACTGCAGAAGCGTAATCTGGGGGTGATAGTGTCTGTACGAAGTCTCGAATATTTTCATCCAGACCCATAACGAAATGCTCTGTTTTCTTCGCCTCCGTGTCTATTAACTCGGGAGAAAAACGTAACAGTCGTGTGAATTCTCTCTCATATACCTCAACTGCCCTCTTATTCTGACAAAGTTGTAGGAATTCTGCTTGCTTCCTATAACGAGCTACGGCATGGTAAAATTTCCGCCAGAATGCCTCCTTAAATAAATTCCAGATGATCGACCCTCCGCTGGTGTTTATGGTCCTCTGAGCGGACTCCCACCACAAGTAAGCGTCGTCTCTCAACATGAAAGTTGCGCAAGACACCCTCTGGTCCTCCGGGCAGTTCATCAGTCTGAAGATGGTCTCGATGGAGGATGACCATAACTCAGCCACGGTGGGGTCACTAGAAGACCCATCAAAAGATCGGGGGTCATATTTCCTTAAATCTTTCAGAAATCAGGACTCTAAGAGTTGCATCATTCTGAACATGACTTGATTGGGCCAACTGGGTGGCTACTGTAGCCCGTACTAGGGCCTGCATCGCCTCCACCATCATGGTCGTGACACTGAGGTTACCCTGATCCGTTGCTGGAGCTACTGCGGGGGCATCCCCTTGGCGAATTGGCTGGTCTTGTGGGGGATCTGGCATGGGTGGAGCAATCTCTTCCTGTTCCAGTGGCAACTCCGGTGGTGGGTTATCGTTTCCCCCTGTTCTCCGGCCCCTACCACGCCCCCTACCTTTTCCTCGTCCTCTAGGTGGCATCCTTGTCAGTACTACAACACAGAGGATTTCTAATTCAGTCTCATCATCTTCTAATCGTAAGGTAAGGTCACATTTAAATCTCGAGTTCATTCTCACATACAACATATGATCACATTATAATAATTAATTTTGCTCATAAATCATAGAAACGTACCTGGCGGTGATCGGAACGTGTTACTCAACCATGGGACTACTCTGTGCTTACAGTGTAAGCAAGTCTACAGAACCCTTAACCTAGGGCTCTGCTACCAACTGTAACACCCCTAACTTCATTAACTCAACTCCTAGGGACATTACTAAACCTGCATGCACTTTTAGGCCAACAATTAAAGTAAAAACAATTTAAAGTGCAAGACATTCTCAAAACTATTTTTAGGGATCCCAAAAATGTCAAAACATTTGAAATAATATGTCTGAATTGGCCTACTCAGAATCCTGGAAACAACTTTCATAAATCAAGTTCTTTAACATCCACTATAACTATAAAAGAAAATGCGGAAATCATGACTTTTCCCATGTTGTTCGTAACGCGTCCTCATCACTCGCCCAATACGTTCTTGCCTTTACCTGAAAACATTTTAAAAACGAAAGGGTGAGTATTATAAAATAATACCCAGTAAGTGACCTCGCTACCGAGGTTTGGGACATGCATACACATACAATCATGACTTTTAAACTTTACATAGAAATTTCATATGTGGGACCTAAAACTTTCTCGTAATAAATCATAACTGAAATACATGACTTTCTATTGGTTTAAGTGGTCAATTGGTCATCCTGAGTCCTTTCATTTTGAGCCCCTCACAAACCTCTATAGTTTGAGTCCCTCACAGACCACTATAAGCTTTGAGTCCTTCACAGACCCTTATATGTTTTGAGTCCCTCACAGACTCCTATAAACTGACCCATAGGGTCTCTAATGCATGTTTGACCATGCATAAAAAAAAGAACCTCAGGAGACCAATTGCCACAAATTTTCTTTACGATCATTTCATGGCATACATACAATGCATGAGGTCCCATTATCTAACATGACTATAATGCACATATCATGTACAGGTAATAACTAACATTCATGGCATGACTTTCATAACATGACTGAAATAATACTTTAAAACATAGTTGTTGCGTAAATTTTGCAATACCGCAAGTGTACGGGTCAAGTTTTAATATAGTGAATTTGAGTACGAGTATCGTCCACAGGATTGGGTATTTATTTCAATTAATTCCTATCAATAACACCACTCAATTTTATCTAGAAAATTAGACTTTAAAGTGAGGTGAAAACACAAAATCAAAGAGTGAAAGTTGAGAACAATCAGGAGAGACGAATATCTTAGGGACTAGATTTCACCAATTAATTAACTATTTTATTGAGATCATGCCGATGGATTATTGCACTGCTTTTATAAACCAAGAAACTAAGATAACAAATAACCTCTCTCGAGGCAAGTGAATCTCATACAAGACATAGAATTAAACATCTCTGTTCAACCTAAAATTCAAACATGGCACTAAGTTCAATTCTTATGGGTTTCTAATAGCACTTCAATCATTCTCATGTCAAAGTAACTATCAGTCATGCAAAGAGATCGGATCTAAAATATCTTTCTCAAGAATAAATTCGGACCTAAGAACAAATAAACCGTGATCAAGAGTCTATAAGCATTAAGGATGCAATTGCATGAATAAAAGCATTACAATAAACCCAAGGCAGTCAATTCAACAAAATAGCATAATTAAAAGGCTACATCTAACCCTAAGACAACAAGTTTAGCTACTCATGTCCACTATAAATCCTACTAAACTCAAATACAAAACCATAGTTCAATAAAAGTGAAAAGAACGAAGAAAGAACTCTCGTGGCGTGAGCAGCCACGCGATCCCGACACCTATCACGAACCCCGAGCTCCAAAAAGTCTCCTTCTTGAAATCTCCCAAAAATCTTCTTACAATCTCTCACAAATATCTCTAAACAATGGTGGAAAAATCTCTCCCAAAAAGGCTCTCCCATCCAAGATGCATATTTTCCTTTTTATATCAATAGGACGGCGTTGCAACGCTGGGCATGGCGTTGCAACGCTGCGGGCATGGCGTTGCAACGTCATGCCCTAGCGAATAATTCAAGAA
Organism: Trichosanthes cucumerina; assembly: GCA_036507285.1. Lineage (NCBI taxonomy): Eukaryota > Viridiplantae > Streptophyta > Magnoliopsida > Cucurbitales > Cucurbitaceae > Trichosanthes > Trichosanthes cucumerina. The sequence continues at coordinate 16,229,554 of CM071838.1, forward strand.
TGGAAAATATCGAGCGGCGTTAACGCCGAGGATAGCGTTGCAACGCCGCAAACCTCGCGCGCCTTTTCTTATCGAAGTAGCGTTGCAGCGCTGGGGGCGACGTTACCAGCAACGCAACGCCGCCTCTCGCGTGTCTTCTACTAACGAGTGGCGTTGCAACGCTACAAGGCAGCGTTGCAACGCCATCGTCACGGATCTTCAAGACGTAGCTGCTGCATGTGGAGCATTGCAACGCCGCAGCAAGCGCGTTACTAACGCCATCGGTAAGTGCTTCCATAGTGGATGGTCGCACACGAGCGTTACAACGCATACAATGAATGGCGTTGCAACGCCATCTCCTCGGATTTGATGGCTTGTTTTGACCTTGCTTCTTCCTTTTAATGTCAATTTTGGCTCATTTCTCCCCATAATTCTTCATCCATTCTCACATTGCTCTTTAACCTGAATTTCAACAAATTAAATACGTTAAAACCCTGAAATTATCATAAAACTAACACGATTTAAGCCTAAGGATAGCACATTTTGTGTGATATCAATAGTCGATTTCACAAGGTAAGTAATGAAATACTTCTGAAATAAAATAATAACATTTATTTCTCTTTTATCCCATTTTAGAAAATTCAGCAAAAGGTCCCTTACCTCAAGCTTTGATTCCAAAAACTTTACTTCTAATTCTTAGGATAGGAGTCTCTTTCAAATAACCTGTTAATCAAGAAATCTTCTAAATTACCACCCATTCACAGGACATTTCTAAAAATATAAAAGTTTACGTACATAAATGTCTATGATTCGCAACCTCGCTCCAAATACCTTAATTCTAAAGCATAAGCCGAACACCACTCAGCTTGTTCCAAATCTTGAAATTTCGACACTGAAATACGTCTGGCTCCTAAAATAAATATTTCACAACTTAAATCCAAATCTCTACTTAATCTTCAATAGTACAAGAATTTTAATTCCTTCTTACTTATTTCGAAAGTAAAATACAAACACAGTAAGCTCACTGGGAAAAAATCTCGATTTGATTATTTCGGAGGCGACAGCATGTGAATGGTCGTGGCGTTGAGGGTTCTTTGGTCGGACGACGCGTCGGCGAGGAGAAACGCGGCGGTTGTCTTTCTTTTCCGGCGAGTACTCGGCTGCTCGAAGGATGAGCTCCACGCTCTAGTCACCGGCGCCTCGCGGTTGGTCTCCAGTCAACTCGGCACTCGAGCGGCGGTGCAGGCAAGGCTCACGAACGGACGACGGCTGGCACTCCAGAAATATGGCAGAAAAAACGACGATCCCTCGAGGCTGGCGGCGAGGTCGACGGTGAGAGTCCTTCGATTGAGGATGGACGGAAGCTACGCAAGTTGGGGTCTCGGGCGGCACGAAGAACATGAAAGAGAAGAAGGGAAAAGAATGAAAAAAAAAAACTTTCAGGGTGACTTCTCGCGTGCGGCTGGAGTAGAGAGAGAGAAAATTTTATATAAATATAAAATATTAAATCTTTGGTCTCTTAAATCAAAAGGAACCCTAATTCTCAATTTTCTAAAATACCCTTCTTCTTCTACAACTTCTACGAATATGCCCTCATGCAGCTAACTACTTAATTACGAAGAGTAAAATAAAACCAACAAAATTTAAATGTACCTATAAGTGACGAGCGTTACAAGATATTTCTCGTTAAAACCTTACTAGAGAAAATCCCAGTGGGAAAAAACCCTTAGTGAAGCAAAAAAAGTACATATTTTATATAGTTTACTATAATACATTTGCTCTCCCTCATGGAGACATCACATGAAATCTCTGAGACGCTGCATTCCAATGCTATGTACTAATTTTTCAAAAGTTGCAGTTGGTAATGCCTTTGTAAATAAGTTGGTCAGGTTATCTTTCGAACAAATTTTTTGTACAGTGATATCGTCATTTTCTTCAAGATCATGAGTGTAGAAAAGCTTTGGTGAGATATGTTTTGTTCTATCTTCTTTGATATATCCTCCTTTGATTTGGGTTATACAAGTTGTGTTGTCTTCGTATTATATTGTTGGAAGATGTTTACTAGAAGACAAACCACATGTTTCACGAATGTGTTGAGTCATCAATCTTAGTCATACACATTCTCGACTTGTTTCGTGAATTGCAAGGATTTCAGCATGATTTGAAGAAGTGGTTGTTATGGTCTGTTTCATTGATCGTCATGATATGACAGCTCCTCCACATGTGAACAGATAACCTATTTGAGATTTAGCTTTGTGTGGATTAGATAAATATCCAGAATATGCATAACCAACTATATCAAAATTGGATTTGTTAGAATAAAATAATCTCATATCAATTATTCCTCGGAGATAACGAAATATATGTTTAATTTCATTGCAATGTCTTTTGGTTGGACAAGAACTATATCTTGCTAATAAATTTACTGAAAATGTGATATCTGGTCTTGAATTATTAGCAAGATATATAAGTGCATCAATCGTACTAAGATATGGTACTTTAGGACTAAGAAGTTCTTCGTTATCATCTCGAAGTCAAAATATATCTTTCTTTACATCCAGTGAACGAACTTCTATTGTAATGTTTAAAGGATGTGCTTTGTCCATATAAAATCTTTTTAAAATTTTCTCTGTATAAGTTGACTGATGAACAAATATTTCATCTGCTAAATGTTCAATTTGCAAACTAAGGCAAAATTTTGTTTTTCCAGGATCTTTCATCCTGAATTCTTTATTAAGATATTCTATTGCCTTTAAAAACTTTTCAGGAGTTCCAATTATATTTAAGTCATCAACATATACAGTTATAATAATGAATCCTGACTGAGATTTCTTTATAAAAATACATGGACATATTGAATTATTTTGATAAACCTTTTTTCAACAAATATCCACTCAGGCAATTGTACCAAATTCGTCCTGATTGTTTTAATCCATATAATGATCTCTGTAACTTTATTGAATACAATTCCCAAGAATATGTTTCTGGCATTTTAAATCCTTCCGGGATTCTCATAAAGATTCATTATCCACAGATCCATATAAATATGTCGTGACTACATCCATCAGATGCATGTCAAGTTTTTCATATACAGTCAAGCCAATTAGATATCTCAATGTTATTGCATCCACCACAAGAGAATATGTCTTATAATAATCAATATCGGGTCTTTGCGAGAATCCTTGTGCAACAAGTCTCGCTTTAGATCTTGTGACCTCATTCTTTTCATTTCTCTTTCTTACAAATACCCATTTGTATCCCACAGGTTTAACACCTTCTGGTGTCTGGACTACTGGTCCAAAAACCTCACGTTTTGAAAGTGAGTTTAATTATACCTGAATTGCTTCTTTCCATTTAAGTCAATCCTTTCTATGTTGACATTCTTCTATGGATTTTGGATCAGAATCATCATCTTTATGAATAATATCATGAGCAACATTGTAAGCAAAAATATTGTCAACAACTATATTATTTCGATTCCATTTTTTCTTGTTATAACATAGTTTATGAAAATTTCATTATTATCCTCAAGTATTTGACTTTCATCAATACTTTTATTAGTAGTAGTATTCTGGATTTCTTCTGGAACATTCATATCCTTCATTGGATTATTTTGATTATCAACTACTTTTCTTTTTTCGAGGATTTTTATCTTTGGAATCTATAGGTCTACCACACTTCTGGCGTGTCCCAAACTCATTAGTGAAAACTTGTTGTATTGGGATATCAATTTTCGATGGGGCATTTGCAGCTGGTATATATGATTTACTTACTCTTTTAGCATCTGTAAATGCATCTGATAATTGATTTGTTATATATTGCAAATGAATTATCTTTTGAACTTCACGTTCACATTGATCTCTACGGGGATCTAAATAAGATAATAAAGATGCATTTCATGTAATTTCTTTTTCCAACTTCTTAATTTTTCCCCTACTGTTGGAAAATTTGTTTCATTAAAATGACAATCAACAAATCGTGCAGTAAATATATCACTCGTTAGGGATCAAAATATTTAATAATTGATGGAGAATCAAATCCAACATATATTCCTAACCTCCTTTGAGGATCCATCTTAGTACGTTGTGGTGGAGTAATAGGAACATATACTGCACATCCAAAAATTCTCAGATGGGATACATTTGGTTGCTGGTCATAGGCTAATTGCATTGGGGAGTACTTATTATAAGCTACTGGCCTAATACGTGCCAATGATGCAACATGCAAAATGTCATGGCCCTATAGAGATATTGGTAGTTTCGCTCTCATTAGTAGTGGTCTAGCAATTTGCAAGCGTTTTATAAATGGTTATGCTAAACCATTTTGTGTATGAACATGTGCTACAGGATGTTCAACATTTATCCCAATGGTCATACAATAATTATTGAATGTCTGGGAAGTAAATTCACTAGCATTATCAAGACGAATGGTCTTAATTGTATAATCAGGAAACTTGTACTCTTAACTTAATTATTTAAGCAAGTAGCCTTGCAAATGCAAGATTTTGATTTGATAATAAACATACATGTGACCATTTCTTGGATGCATCAATCAGTACTATGAAATATCTAAATGGTTCACTTGGTGGGTTAATAGGTCCACATATATCACCATGAATTCGTTCTAAAAACGCAGGTGTTTCAATTCCCACTTTAACTGGTGATGGTCTAATGATTAATTTTCCTTGAGAGCAAGCATCACAAGACAATTTCATTAGATTGAAGAATCTTCTAGTTCTTTAATGGATGTCCATGTGAATTTTCAATAATTTTTCTCATCATTATTGATCCTAGATGACATAATCGGTCATGCCAAATACTGAATACTTCTGGTTCATTGTTACATAGATTTCAATTACTCGTATATGAGTATAATATAATCCAGAAGAAAAATCAGGTAGTGTTTCTAATATATGTTTTTCATGTGAAACAATAGATGTAATATAGAGACATTCTATATTATTTTTACGATCAGTTTCAACATGATAATCATTGTCACGTATATCTCTAAAACTCAATAAGTTTCTTTTCGACTTGCTAGAGAACAAAGCATTATTAATTGTAAATTTTGTTCCTCTAGGTAAGATAAAATTTGCTTTTTCAAAACCTTCAATCATGTTTGCAGAACTTGATATAGTATTGACATTTGCTTTAAGCATTATCAGTTTGGAAAAGTATTTTCTATTTTTCAGTATGGTGTGCGTTGTTGCACTATCTGCTAAACATAAATTTTCATGATTCATCTTTGAGTCACTCAACATATGGAAATTGTCCATATCTCTTCATTAAATGAAAATGATTATAATAAGAGAAACATAACTCATAATATAAAAATTCAAAGTTAAAAGAACAGAAAAATAGAAAAAAGACATTAGTTATATATTCTCAAAAACAAAAGAAGCATTTGTTATTCCATCACTTATGGTGATCTCTTCAGGAAATACAAATGAGTCTTCCACATCCCAATTTTCATACTAGATGAGTTGAATAGATCATTATCTTGATAAACAAGATTTACTTCTACATTTTTTCTTATTCCTTCGGGGAAGTTTAATAAAGATTAACAGAGTGTTTGGACGTACAACAGGTACGTGACTAATGTCTAGTCATTTCATTTTGAAAACATTTATGTTCATCATCTCTTGAAGTCTTATTTTGTGGAGCTTTTCCTCTATAATTATCATTTCGTGTGGTTCTCTTGACATTTCAATGATTATAATGACCACCACGATTGTTAAAATTCATAGAATTCACTTCAGGGAATAGCATTGCTCCAGTTTGCCAAGATTTATGAGTTCAGAATATTTTTAAATCATTTCTTTCGATATTACTACTGCATGAGCATATTCGAGACATAACCAATAATCTTTTTCATTATTGTCAAGAGATGTGAATTCTAATTTTATAAGGTTTGTTATAGTAATATTTCACAAAACAAACATGGTATTGATATTAGAATTTTAATATATACCGAACATGTAAAATACTATTTAATTATTATAAAAAAATGGCATACCTATAGGACTTACCTTCGGCGGGAGAAATGGCAGAGCCTCGTGCTGATAACATGTTATAAAATTGAGAGGCAAAATCGGGCACCAAAAACTTTACCAAATCATATAATAATAATAATAATAATAATAATAATAATAATAATAATTACATGAATATAAAAGGAAGGAATATGAATATATATATATATATATATATATATATAATAATGCAAATATAGAAAATGATAATTGGGATATATATATATATATACAAATAAAAGGGAAAATTATATAAAAAGAAAGAAAGTGGAGAAATCCACCAAGTTTTTGTGTCCCTTTATTTTGCACTATAAGCAACTATTTATAGGCAAATTGACAAGTTTGATGTGGTACACTTTGATACTAATCAAAGGTAGAAAATGGACGCATGGAGACCATATGGGCAATATGGGGCTTGACACATGGTGAAGGGAGAATTAGACATCTATTTTTCATTTTGTTTATAATAAATTTTAGATTTTTAATATGTTTTGTATTTTGAATTTTAAATTTTGCAATAGATATATTTATATATTTTTTAATTTTTTATTTTGCAAAAAAATATATATGTATATATATATAATTTTAAAATTTAGATTTTTAATAGGTGTATTTATATATTGTTTTAATTTTTAATTTGGTTTTTGTAATATATATTATTTTAATTTTTAGTTCACTAAGAACCCATTAGATTTTGCAATAAATAAAATTTGCTCACTAAAAAAAACATGAATTTAACCTCACTTTGATATTTTACAACCACAACATTTATTAATATAATTGAGTTTTATTTGAGTCGACATGATCATTTAAGACGAATGACTCGAGTAGAAGATAACACTGCTTATCAAATTTGGACAATATTTGAAGGATAAAACAATTTTATTTATTGTTTTATTATTGTTGTTAATTTTGTATCGAGACTTGTTGGTATTAGATAATATAATTTTTTAATAATTAATTATATTTTTATATATTTTAATGCATGTCATATATTTTATATTATATAAATAAATTCTTTTTAATCTATAAAAAATAGAAAAAAATAAGAAGAAAAAAATCATTCAAGAACAAAAAACAAGAAATAGTTATAAAACAATCTTCGGTTTCTATTTTTTATTTTCAATAAACAAAAAACAAAAATAGTTATCAAACATATTCTTGTTTCTTATTCTTAAAATATAGGAAACAAGAAATAAGAAACAGGAAACAGGAAACGGAAACGTTATCAAACGGGACCTTAAAGTTTGTGGTTTCTATTTTTCATTTTTGTTAGTCATTTTCTGTATTTTTCTTCTACCCTTCGATCCCAAATCACTTCCTCAATCTCATCAGAATGAAAGTGGTGGTGGTTATGAACTATTCCTAATTCAATTGAATGGAGAGAAAGAGGTTTGCTCGTATTTTTCTTCCTTTGAATTTTGTCGTTCTTGTTTTGTTCTTTAATTTACTTTAGCTATTGGTTATATCAAGTTTTCAGCAATGAATTAATATTAAATTCGCTTCAATTTAAGTGCAGAATACTTCTCTGGTCCGAGAACCCTTGATTTAAGTTTTACGAATTAATGATTTTAGTTTCTTCTCATCTCCCTTGCTTTTATTCTTCTCATTCGAGCACTTAAATAAGTTTTAAATTTCTTCTTAGTTTGAGTACAAAGCAATTCTTGACAAGGTAAGAAATATCTATTTCTTGAGCTAAGTTGAATATTTATAAAAGTTCACTTGTTTTTCAATTCTCTTTTGTTTTAATGGATTCTTTCACTTTAATCTCATTGTATTTTGTAAATTTTATCCCGAAGAGCTAAGTTTTCTTAGGGATTCAAGTTAGTGAATGCCCTAAAAGAAAGATGTAAGGCTCGATAGTAAAAACAATCTAGCTAACACTTGAACTTAGTTTGATTTTGATGAGTTCAATGTTGAGCAAGTCCTACTTGGCCAGCTAGTGTTGCTTGTCAAACTTAAACTTAATACCGAAAGAGTTAAGGAAAATAGATGTCGCAAAAGCAATAGAGGAAAAGACTTAGACATAAGTCCTGAAACTTCAACTTTAGATATAGAGTGAGATTTCAAAACCACTCGAATTGTGTGCAAAAATATGTAAGTTAGATTAGTTATAAACATATAGGTTTAATCACTTAGTCTTCTAAACATACTTCATAGAAGGTCGAATGAGAGTTGAACTTAGTTTACTTAAGTCTTGTGTTAGTTGTGATTGCAATCGCTTTCTAGTTTCATTTTCTTTCCGAAGAGGCATAAACATACTTGAATCCCTTGCATTTCCATTATTTTTCTAAACACTTTTCTTTTAGTTAAAAACACCCCACAATCCATTTTTTACCTACACAGTTACTTTTCATTACAATTTGTCAATGATTTGTGTCATCTTAATAAGTTTTATTAAAATAGTTCCCTTGGATACGTTACCCTAGAATACTCTAGTTTCTTATTAGTTTGGTCACGTGCACTTGCATGTAGCAAACCGATCAATTTGGAACTCTATTTTAGGAATTAAAATATTGGAGGTCTATTTAAAAAATTAGGAAATTTAAACTAAATTTCACACCGTATTTTTAAATCTATCTCAAGTATAAATGAGTTACAAATTGGAATCCATTTTAGAAATTAAAATATTGGAACTCTATTTTGCACATTATTTTGACCTTTTAAAAAATTGACAACTTTTAAAAAGTATTTTTAATTTGTGTCATAAGCAAAATTTTTTACAGACCTCTTAAATTTTATTATGAAGATAAACAAAAAATATCATTATAAAAATATTTGTAATTGAAAGTGTTGGGATTTGTGCCCTAAAACTCGTAGTTTGTAATTATGTTCTAATTAATGTAATAAAGTGTTATTATTTCAATAAAGTGTTATTGTTCGTTATCTACAAGTTTGCCTTCATTCAAACCCTAAATCCAATAAACTAAACATCCAAGGTTGTTAAATGAATCTCTAACTGAATGTAATGTACATAAAAAGGATCTCGATTCGAGATACAGCCTAAAGGGTCTATAGTTAGGGGATAAGGTTTGGGTACCCTACCCCGGTTAAACTATGGATGTGGCCCACTTTGTATTTGATGCAAATACAGTGATCCTAACGTGTTCGTGTAGATGACATGTGAATAGGAATATCCTATGTAATGAGACTACATAAGACCGGACCACGAAATAGTAACCTCTAGTTGTAACTCCGTTGACTAGTTAGGTTTCTATTTCACTATGATGACCTAGGCAACTTGATCTCAATCCTGAGCAGGTTACGAACTCCTGTTCACGAGGGATTATCCTTTGACTAGTATGGGTGAGAGTGGTCAGATTCGCCGACTCAATATGCCTACCTTCTTGGGGACAACACCGAGTGAGCGGTTGGGAACTTAACTCAACAAGATTGAATTCACTCCTTCCCGCCTACTAGGGTAAGTAGAGGAATGTTCCCTTAAGTGGTGTCTCCAGGACTTGAACAAAGGGTCCGACCCTCTCATTGGCCCGAGAGGGACTCTGTTTGTTGGTAGGATCACAAACAAATTGTTCATTAGAGGAGCACTGGTACTTAAGGTACAAGATGTAACCCAGGGGTAAAACGGTAACTTGACCCAGCTGGTGTTACGAACATTCGTGAAGGATTGACTTGCTGTTATTGGTCAATATCCGTGGAAACAGAAAATATATCTCATGCGGTGAGAAGAGTGCAATGTGGGACTTTAGTGGAGTGTTCCCGCAGTTAACGAATGTTGATTGGGAGGTTAATGAGATTAACCGAGCAATCTTGTATCGTTGGAGCTTCTGATCGTAGGTCCATTAGGTCCACCTTCTAGCTCGTAAAGGGTTCTTAGATCACTTGAATTTGAAATGTTCAAATTCATTAGGGAATATATTTAATGTATATGGATACAATATAATATATAGTTTTGGAACTATATATTATAAATTTAATGTGAATATGATTCATATTATATGAGAGAATTGAATATTTGAAAGAGTTCAAATATTATATTAAATGTGAATGTGATTCACATTTGAAAACTATAGGTTAAAATTTAGTGTGCACTGGATGTACATTAAAACTATAGATTAAAGGGGTGATATGATTAAATGAGATTTAATCCAAATTAAATATATGATATTTAATTTGTATTATTTAAATTAATAATTAAATTTGATTTAATTATTATTTAATTATTATTATTATTATTATTTTAATAATAAAATAAGGGAACGTGTCATCCAGACACGTTCCCACTACCCCTCCTTTTTCTCCCTATCGACAGTTTAACAGGGAGAAGAGGATTGTTAATCGATCAACTGAGTTGTTCAAGCAATGGTAGAATTGCTCTCTCTCTCACTCTCACATTCCCAAACCTTTTCCAATTGTTGGATTACCTTCCCACCAAGGTTGATCTAAGTGGAATCCAGAGATATAGAAGGTGATCTCTGGTGGTTGTGTTCTTGCTGGAAGAAAACAGAGAAGTCCCTGTACAATTGATTTGTTGTACAACCTTTGGAGCAACAAGTTGCTGGAGAAAGTCTACAAACGTATCTCTCTTTTATTAGTTTAATCGTTAAACTTCTATCATGTTTGCATGTGTTACTCCATGCTTTAATTAGATTAAATGATGTATGCTTGTTCTGTATTTTGTCAATGTACTGGTTTTTGCTTCAACCTAAACAATCAAGCAATTACGATTCCAAACCACGTTTCCGCTGCTCAAGGAGATCAGATCTCCATCAGAAAGTCTATTTAAGAAACTAAGAAATTAAGAAATTTAAAACTTTTCTTAAACAAATTAAGAAATTTAAAAGGGACAATTGGGTATATGACAAAATGGTGGTAAAAAATTAAACATCTAGCAAAAAAAGAATTGCAAAATAGCAAAATTTGTTGCACAACCTATTTAATTTACAAAAAAACTCTCTCTCTCAATCGTCCCTCTCTCTCCCGTCAGTACCGAACCGCAACCCACCATACAAAATAGCATGTGGTGATCAAAGCCTATTGCTGATAGATACTGATCACTACAAACAATCAATTAGGAACCGATCACCACAGACAATCAAGTAGGATATTAAAGTCTATCACTGATAGAAACCGATCAACACATGCTAGTAATCAAAGTCTATCACAGATATATACCAATCACCACAGACAATCAATTAGGAACCGATCACCACAGACAATCAATTAGGATATCAAAATCTATCACTGATAGAAACCGATCACCACATGCTAGTGATCAAAGTCTATCACTGATAGATACCGATCACCACAGACAATCAATTAGGATATCAAAGTCTATCACTGATAGAAATCGATCACCACATGCTAGTGATCAAAGTCTATCACTGATAGATACCGATCACCACAAACAATCAATTAGGAACCGATCACCACAGACAATCAATTAGGATATCAAAGTCTATCATTGATAGAAACCGATCAACACATGCTAGTGATCAAAGTCTATCACTGATAGATACCGATCACCACATGCTAGTGATCAAAGTCTATCATTGATAGATATCGATCACCACAAACAATCAATTAGGAACTGATCACCACAAACAATCAATTAGGATATCAAAGCCTATCACTGATATAAACCGATCACCACATGCTAGTGATCAAAAGTCTATCATTGATAGATACCGATCACCATAGACAATCAATTAAGAACCAATCACCACATACAATCAATTAGGATATCAAAGTCTATCATTGATAGAAATCGATCACCACATGCTAATGATCAAAGTCTATCACTGATAGATACCGATCACCACAAACAATCAATTAGGATATCAAAGTCTATCACTGATAGAAACCGATCACCACATGCTAGTGATCAAGGTTTATCATTGATAGATACCGATAGTAAAAACTAAAAAGTAATAACCAACCGTATCAAAGCCATCCTCCGTCACACATCCCTGAACATCTCGGTGGTGTTGAACCCATGGATGCGAAAAACAAAATTAGATGAAAAAATCGCAACCTTAATCGAACAAATCGCAACCCTAAGGAGAAAGAAAATCCAAGAACAAAATCGCGGTACTTGAGAAGATGATTGCAAAAAGTCAGAGGAGGAAACACGAAGGAGAAAGAAAATCGGAAAATAAAATTTGATCGAAGAAGAAGATGAATACACGCGAAAAATAAGAAGGGTAAAACTGGAATTATAAAATGTTTTTAAAAATATTTTCCATATTTGAAATTCTTTTTAAATATTGTTATACAGGCAAATAATAAAGTCACCTTTGCTACCCATAACAAATTCTCAATTTAAAACGGTTCAAAAATCTATCTTTGGAATTCTATTTTAGAAATTAAAAAATAATAATTTAGTAGCCATTTTTAATTTAATTTTAGCCTTTTGAAAATTAATTGGGTGGGTGTGGTCGAGTTGTCGTTCATAGGGTGGTTGAGTTGTTGAGGTGGTTGGTAGCGATGGTTTGCAGGGTGGTCGAGTCGATGGAGTATACATTGGGTGGTTGTCAGGGTCACTGGAGTGGTCGTCGATCGATGGAGTGGTCAGATTGTCGGGTGGTCACTAGGTGATTGTTGTTGGTGATTGTTGAGTGATCGAATTGTCGAGTGGTCTTCAGCAGTGGTTATCGGGTGGTCGAGTTGTTAGAGTGGTTGTCAGGTGGTCATTGGCAGTGGTTGCAGTCAAATGGAGTCGCTAGGTAGTCGAGTCGTTGAAGTGGACGAGTTGCTAGGGTGGCGGGTTGTTGGAGTAGTCATATCGCTTGGGTGGTCGTTAGACTGATCTTTGGAGTTGTCACTAAAGGTAGTCCCAACGGTGGTTGCGTCGCCGATGTGGTCATCGAACTTGTTGCAAGCAGTGGTTATCGAATGGTAGCCATAGTTGTTATCAGAGTTGTTGTTGAAGTGATCCTCAGAAATGGAAGATGGCAAATAGAAAAGAAAAACGTGACACAAATTTAGGAGATTGCACTATTGTAACTTATGGAGTTGTGTTTCAAAACTTGAACACATTGGGTCAGATATAGTTCTAGATTCCAAACCCAAAACCATCAGCCACCCCTAGAAGGAAGTTGTGTTTATGAATTTAATTTTAAAAAATAGAAAACAAGAGCACAAAGGTTCCATTTGATAACCATTTGGTCTTTGGTTTTTTAAAATTAAACCTATAAATACTACTTTCATCCCTGAGTTTTATTGTTTTGTTATTACTTTTTACATGTGTTTTAAAAAATGAAGTCAAGTTTTGAAAACTAAAAAATAAATAGTTTTCAAAAACTTGTATATTTTCTCTTAGAATTCAAATGTTTTCATAAGAAAGATAAAATTTATTATATAGAAATGATAAGAAAAACAAATACAATTTTCAAAAATAAAAAATAATAAAAAAAGTCAAATGATTATGAAACAATGCCAAAATAATGATCAAATGAGGTCAAAATATATATTTTTTAGATTAACAACTTTAGGGTACATATCGAATTATCAATTTTTCGAATAATAATAAGTATATTACCCACTAAGCTCAAGGTTTAAAATGTCGATGTCGATGGAAATATCGAGATCTCAATTTCATGGAAATATCGATAAAATGTCAATATCGATGGATATTTCTGGAAAATTAAAAAAAAATAAAAATATATTTAAATTAGAAAATAAACCTTCAACCCTTTTCATATAAGTTAAAATTCTTGTCATAATATTATATTCAGATTATGTTACATTTTGTTGTAATTTTCTTTAATATTTCATCAATTTTGTATGATATAATGGAAATGTCGATTCACCCCTAGTGTCGATGTCGAACCCATGGATATGTAGAAATGTCGATGGAAATATCGACATGTCGACGGAAATTTAATACCATGACTAAGCTATGCTTAAATTGATAAATTTATTATTATTGTAAAATATGTAGTATAAATGCCCATCCACATGTCATATATTACCTATGCCAAGTAGCAAAATTTCCATAGTCATAGTGTCCTCCAAGTGTCAAATTTTTACCAATGCTTAGTGTCCAAATGTACCAACTCATCCCTTGCCAAATTTCCTATAAATAGTGGCTTTTGGTGGAAAAATAAAATGCATCATTGGTGAAATTCTCTCCAATTCTCTTCATTCTCTCCCACTTTCTCTTTTTAGTCTTTATTTAATTTTCCATAAATTTTCACTATCTCTTTAATTATATTATATATATTGCCCCCACTTTCCAAACACTTATTTTAATAATATTATTATTATTATATTAGTATTATAAATATATTATTATATTAGTATTTTAATATTGGTAAAATTATACCCGGTTTTCATCCTATTTTTACAACACGTTATCAGCACGAAGCTCTGTGATTTTTCCATCAAGGTAGGTCCTCCGATAAGCCATTTTTTTAATAATTAAATGTTATTTTGCATGTTTAATTAATTTCCTAATGTAAATGCAATTTCTTTGTATATAGTATTACTATGGCAAATCTTGCAAAACTAGAATTTGCGGCCCTGGATATTAATGGAAATAACTACTTGTCATGGGTCCTTGATGTTGAGATCCATTTAGACTCCATGAATCTTGGAGAAACAATTAAAGAAGGAAATGATGCATCAAATCAAGAAAAAGTCAAAGCTATGATCTTCCTTCGCCATCATCTTCACGAGGGATTGAAAATGGAGTACCTTACAATAAAAGATCCCTACATTCTATGGCAAGGCTTGAAAGAAAGGTATGATCATCAAAAAACAGTTATTCTTCTAAAAGCTCGTTATGATTGGATGCACCTGAGGTTGCAAGATTTCAAATCAGTAAGTGAATATAATTTCGCACTATTTAGAATTAGTTCAAAATTAAAATTATGCGGAGAAAAATTACGATGTTGATATGTTAGAGAAGACATTCTCCACTTTTACATCTCGAATATGCTCTGCAAAGCAAAGCAATATCGAGAGAAAGGCTTTAAAAAATATTCCAAACTAATTTCATGTCTTCTCGTACGTGAACAAAATAACGAGCTATTAATGAAAAATCATGAATTTCGACCAATCTGAGCAACACCATTCCTCAAGTGAATGCCGTGAATTTTAATAATCGTGGTTCGAGGTCGTGGTCGTAGTCGAGGCCTCGGGACCGCGGTAGAGGAAGAAATACCTATTTTCGTGGTGGGCATTATAACTTTAAGAAACTCACACGAACTGATGATCATAAAGGAAAATCTCCACAAGATAGGAGTTCAAAAGGTGATGAACATAAATGTTTCCGGTGCGGAATGATTGGGCACTGGTCACGTACCTGTCGTACGTCAAAACACCTTGTTGATCTCTATCAAGCTTCCTTGAAGGAAAAAGGAAAAGGGAAGAATGTGGAGGTGAATCTTGCCATTCAAGAAGATGATGTATTCGATCCCTCCAATATGGTGCATCTTGATGTGGCTGATTATTTTGAATCTCCTGGAGAGAAAATTGATGCAATCAAACAAGTAGAGGATGTTTTGTATGAAGATATATAATTAAGTACGGTTTATAATATGTTTCTTGTTTTTGTATATATATATTTAGAACTTTTTGTAATCGTTTTTCATTTTCTTATCAATGAAGAAATATGGACAATTTCAATATGTTGAGTAACTCGAAAATGAGCAATGAGGATTTATGTCTAGCAGACTGCGCAACTACGCACACGATACTCATAAACAGAAAATATTTTTCTAAATTGATAATGCTGGAAGCAAAAATCAATACTATATCAGGTTCTGCAGACCTGATTGAAGGTTTTGGAAAAGCAAGTTTTATCTTGCCTAAAGGAACAAAATTTTCAATTAATAATGTTTTGTTCTCTAGCAAATCAAAAAGAAATCTATTGAGTTTCAAAGATATACGTAATAATGATTATCATGTTGAAACTGATCGTAAAAATAATATAAAGTATCTCTATATCACATCTATTATTTCACATGAAAAACGTATATTGGAAACACTGCCAGCTTTTTCTTATGGATTATATTATACTCATATACGAGTAATCGAAAGTTATGCAACAATGAACGAGTTCATGAATCCGAAAATATTCGGTGTTTGGCATGATCGACTGGGTCATCCAGGATCGATAATGATGAGGAAAATTATTGAGAATTCACATGGACATCCTTTAAAGAACCAGAAGATTCTTCAATCCAATGAGTTGTCATGTGATGTTTGCTCTCAAGGGAAATTAATTATTAGACCATCACCAACTAAAGTGGGCATTGAATCACCTACATTTTTAGAGCGAATTCAAGGTGATATTTGTGGACCTATTAACCCACCAAGTGGTCCATTTAGATATTTTATGGTATTGATTGACGCATCCAGCAGATGGTCACATGTATGCTTATTATCAAGTCGAAATCTTGCATTTGCAAGATTGCTTGCTCAAATAATTAAGTTAAGAGCACAATTTTACGATTATACAATTAAGACAATTCGACTTGATAATGCCGTGAATTTACATCCCAAACTTTTAATAATTATTGTATGTCAATTGGGATAAGTGTTGAACATCCAGTGGCCCATGTTCATACACAAAATGGTCTAGCAGAATCATTTATAAAACGTCTGCAATTAATTGCAAGACCATTGCTTATGAGAGCTAAACTCCCTACATCGGTCTGGGGTCATGCTATTTTACACGCTGCATCATTATTACGTATTAGGCCGGAGCCTATAATAAATATTCCCCATGCAATTAGCTTATGGCGGCTGACCAAATGTATCCCATCCGAGAATTTTTGGATGTGCGAGATATGTTCCAATTGCTCCACCACAACGTACTAAGATGGGTCTTCAAAGGAGGTTAGGAATATATGTTGGATATGATTTCCCATCAATTATTAAATATCTTGAACCCCTGACGGGTGATGTATTGACCGCACGATTTCTTGATTGTCATTTTAATGAAACAAATTTTCCAACATTAGGGGGAGGAATTAAGAAGTTGGAAAAAGAAATTACGTGGAATGCATCATTATTATCTCATTTAGATCCTCGAAGAGATCGATGTGAACTTGAAGTTCAAAAGATAATTCATTTGCAAAATATAGCAAATCAATTACCAGATGCATTCACAGATGCTAAAAGGGTGACTAAATCATATATACCAAAGACAAAAATGCTCCATCAAAAATTGATATTCCACAGGAACAAGTTGTCAATAATGAGTCCGAGCACGCCAAAAGCGTGGTAGACCAATGGGTTCCAAAGATAAAAATCCTCGAAAAGAAAAGTAGTTGAGAATCAAAATGATTCAATGAAAGGTATGGATGTTCCGAAGAAAAATCCGAGAATACAACTACTCAAAAGAGTATTGATGAAAATCAAACGCTTGAGGATAATAATGAAATTTCTATAAACTATGTTACAACAGAAAGAGATGGAACCGAAATAATATTATTATTGACAACATTTTTGCTTATAATGTTGCTCACGATATTATTCATGAAAGTGACAATTTTGATCCAAAATCTATCGATGAATGTAAACGTAGAAAGGATTGGCTGAAATGGAAAGAAGCAATCCAAGCAGAGTTGAGCTCACTTTCAAAACGTGAGGTTTTTGGACCAGTAGTCCTAACACCAGAAGGTGTTAAACCTGTGGGATACAAATGGGTATTTGTAAGGAAAAGAAATGAAAATAATGAAGTCACAAGATATAAAGCGAGACTTGTTGCACAAGGATTCTCGCAAAGGCCTGGTATAGATTATGAGGAGACATATTCTCCTGTGGTGGATGCAATAACATTAAGATATTTGATTGGCTTTGTTCAGTATATGAAAAACTTGATATGCATCTAATGGATGTAGTCACGGCATATTTATATGGATCTCTCGGATAATGACATTTATATGAAAATCCTAAGGATTTAAAATACGAAAACATATGAATCAAGTTCTCGAATTTGTATTCGATAAAGTTCTGAGAGATCATTATATGGATTAAAACAATCAGGACGAATGTGGTATAATCGCCTGAGTGAATATCTGTTGAAAGAAGGATATCAAAATAATCCAATATGTCCGTGTGTTTTTATAAAGAAATCTCAGTCAGGATTTGCTATTATAACTGTATATGTTGATGACTTAAATATAATTGGAACTCAAAGAGTTATCCAAGGCAATAGAATATCTTAAGAAAGAATTCGAGATGAAAGATCTTGGAAAAACAAAATTTTGCCTTGGTTTGCAAATTGAACATTTAGCATATGGGATATTTGTTCATCAATCAACTTATACAGAGAAAATCTTAAAAGATTTTATATGGATAAAGCACATCCATTGAACATTCCAATGGAAATTGTTCACTTGAATGTAAAGAAAGATATATTTCGACCTCGAGATGATAATGAAGAACTTCTTGGTCCTCGAAGTACCATATCTTAGTGCAATTGGTGCACTTATGTATCTAGTTAATAACACAAGACCGGATATTGCATTTTCAAGAAATTTATTAGCTAGATATAGTTCATGTCCTACAAAAGACATTGGAACGAGTTAAACATGTACTCAGATATCTTGAGGGACGATTGATATGGGTTTATTTTATTCTAACAAATCTAGCTTTGATCTAGTTGGTTATGCAGATTCTGTTATCTATCCGATCCACACAAAGCTAGATCTCGAATGAGTTATCTATTTACATATGGAGGAACCGCTATATCATGGCGATCGCTGAAACAGACCACCATCACGGCCACTTCTTCGAATCATGCTTGAAATTCTCGCAATTCCACGAGGCAAGTCGAGAATGTGTATGGCTAAGATCGATGACACAACACATTTGTGAGACATGTGGATGGTCTTCAAGTAAACATCCTCCAACAATATTATCACGAAGACAACACAACATGTATAGCTCAAATCAAAGGAGGATATATCAAAGGAGATAGAACGAAACATATCTCTCCAAGCTTTTCTACACTCATGACCTTGAAGAAAATGGTGACATCTCAATTACAACAAATTTGTTCGAAAGATAACTTGGCGGACATATTTACAAAAGCATTACCAACTACAACATTTGAGAAATTGGTTCACGATGATTGGGATGCGAAGACTTAGAGATCTCAAGTGATGTCGTCATGAGGGAGTAAATGTATTATATAAAATATGTACTTTTTTTTCTTCACTAGGGTTTTTATCCCATTGGGTTTTTCCTAGTAAGGTTTTAACGAACGAGACATATATTATATAAATGGGCATTTAAGGGGAGTATTGTAAAATATGTAGTATAAATGCCCATCCACATGCCATATATTACCTATGCCAAGTGGCAAAATTTCCATAGCCATAGTGTCCTCCAAGTGTCAAATTTTTACCAATGCTTGAGTGTCCAAATGTACTCAACTCATCCTTGCCTAATTGCCTATAAATAGTGGCTTTTGGTGGAAAAATAAAATGCATCATTGGTGAAATTCTCTCAAATTCTCTTCATTCTCTCCCACTTTCTTTTTTAGTCTTTTATTTAATTTTCCATAAATTTCCACTATCTCTTTATTTATATTATATATATTGCCCCACTTTCCAAACACTTATTTTAATATTATTATTATTATTATATTATTCTTATTATATTATTATTATAAATATATTATTATATTAGTATTTTAATATTGGTAAAATTATACCCGATTTTCATCCTATTTTTACAACAATTATTAATATTTATGTGCACATCCATCTTGTTTCTTTTATGAATACTCTTCATATTTTCCCAACATCTTTCCTCAATTAAAAAGGAGCTGTTTGTAGTGGTGTGTGGTTTTTAATGCATCTATTTCAAAAAAAAAAATCTTTCCTCAACCTCAGCTACAGAAAAGAGACATTCCCTTTCTCTTTCTCACAAATAGACATAACAGAAGACAGTATAGAGGTTTGAATCAATAAAACTCCTTTTTTTTTTCTCCAAGGAATTGCAAGAAGAATAGAAACGTGAGGAACATGCTTGGCTTAGTTTAACAAGCAAATCTAAAATAATATCATACTATCTTCTTAATTAACCAGAAAAGTTCACTTGTAATCCTACTCTCCCTATAGAATTGTTTACTGCATTAGACTTGTCCACGTTAACGATTCAAAAGGGGAAAAATTACAGATTCTTGAGGAAAAATCATCGGGAAAAAGGATTTGATGCCATTTTCTCATGTGGGTCAACAAGAATCTTCTAGTTACTTTAGTTTCTTGCAGAAGCAGAGCACCCCAGCAAGGAACTGACCCAATTTTTAATTTAACCAAAGGGATAAAGTTGATTGATGGATGATAATCCTGACCCTTTACTCTAAATAGCATCGTTCCAAAAAAGGTCTGTCTCAGTTTCCCCACATTCGTTTTTTCCCCCTCTCCTGGAAGGAAGGAGGTCGGAGCATTAATTAATGGCGAAGAGGATAACGTTTGGATTGGTGTTTTTACTGATTCTGCCACTCTCGGCGGCGTCTGGGGCGATTGCAGAGAGAGGAGTGTCACTGTTACATGGTTATGATAAATCGATCTTCAAGTCATCATTTCATCGCATTTTTGATACCTCCAAGTACGGTATATTGCAGCTTGAAAATGGTTTGGCTCGAACGCCTCAGATGGGGTATCTCTCTTTTTTCATATTTCTGAATTTTGTGAGATTCCCTTGGATTTCAATTTTCCTCTGCCCCTTGTGCCAAATTAACAACTGGGTTATCTTTGTTTTAAGTTTCTTTTAAGTTCCTAATAAAAAATGAATATAAAAAGAACTGAAATGGAGAAGCTTAGACGTGAAATGGGGTTTTCATGGGAGAGGGGAACTTGTAGAGACTTTTCAATTATTGGACAACGGGGGAAATCAAGTTTTGTTTCGGGCTTTGCCAAACATTTTATGGACTTTTTGTTTATGATGATTACTGGTTTTCAGGTTTGTTTTGAACGCTAAAAATGTCTTTTGTATCTTTTCAGATGGAATAGCTGGAACTTCTTTGCCTGTGATATAGATGAAAGTCTCATCAAGGAAAGTGGTATTTTTCTTTCTTTCCTTCTGCCAAATGTTTCTCACTACTGAATCTCTCTCTCCCTTTTATCATCCGTGTTGAGAAAAGCTAAAATCTGAGACACTCTGGCTACTGAGTGTTTTGGGAAAGTTGCAGTGGAAGCTTATATATGCTTAGTACATTTATAGGTTTATTTTATATATTGCTGGCCAGTTTGCTTTGGAAATGGATACTTTCTGATTGAAATGAAAGACTAATAAAACTGATGTTTTCTAAGAGGCTGAGAATAGTTATTTGAGTTAATTTGCACATTTTTTTCCTTCGTTAACTTGTTCTTTTGAAATTCATGCTATAATTAGTTTTCTTGTGAAGTTTATAACTTATGTTAATCCATCAGATTATTGTGCAAACAAGCTGCTGCATATCAAGTTCTTTAATACATAAAGTTCTGAATTCATTGAACCTAATTGAAGTCATTGTTTCTCTGCAAATATGACTTTTCTGTTGACTGTGCAAAAATTGAGTACTCTGTTGGTTTATTCTATAGTAATTATGGTCTTTCGACTTTCCCTTTCGTTTTGACAGCGGATGCACTTGTTTCTTTGGGTTTGGCTGAGTTAGGTTATGTGTACGTCAATATAGGTACCTTTCCGCCAAATTTCAAGAACAGAGTTTTCTTTATGTTTTGTTTTATTTTAGAACTTACTACATTTCAAATAAGTGCAGATGATTGCTGGTCTGCTCAGAAGAGGGATTCAAAGGTTATTTCATTTCTATTTCCTGCAAGAAACTTAATTTGACTGTCAAATGTTTGAACTCTGTTCTATGATGGGGACAATTGTATATCACAAAACATTCCATTTCTGCAGTATAAAAATATTATTACCCCAAATAATTTTGAAGATTGTTTTAAAAAAAATATTTGATGGAGCCGTAATTCTCAAATTGAACATTGATCCTACTCTAACAATGAACTTTATCAAGTCCCGATGTGTAAATTTATCTTGTGTGAATGCGAAGTGGCAAACCATTCAAACTTATCAACACAATCATAGACATTGCCAGCAATATCTTATAATAAAATAGTTCTACATGATAAACCATGGAATAGTACTTGAAGTGGCATAGTACTAAGTTCCTTAAGTTCCTTATTAAGGCTCCCATCCTTGTGTGCAGGCTCAACTAGTTCCAGATCCCAATGGTTTCCCGTCTGGAATTAAAGCTCTTGCTGATTATGTACATAGTAAAGGCTTGAAGCTTGGAATCTATTCTGATGCTGGGTAAGAAGAAATGTCAACTCAACTTATAAATCTTAAAAGTTAAATGTTATTTCTTTCTTTTGCTCCTCATATATTACTTTATAGAATGTACTTACTGTTGACTTATATTTTGATTCTTGCAACTGCATCTGACAGTATTTTCACCTGCCAAGTTCGACCAGGGTCACTTTACCATGAAAATGATGATGCACAGTTGTTTGCTTCTTGGGTGAGTAATTGTAATCTAACTTTTGATATTGGAATGATATATTCAATATGATTGGAATGCTATTAGGATAGAAGTGGGACTATTATTATTAGGTATTAAGGATATGTTAGTAATAGTAATTAGTCAAAGAGTTTGTTCGAAGGGTTTGGTTATAAATAGAGTGAGTGGAAAGGAGGAAGGTAGACATTGAAGTTGGGTTAGGGCTTGAGTGATCTCAAGAGAGGGAGGGTCCAAGTTCCTCAAATTACTTGGTTAGTTTTTTACCTTTTATCACAATACTTTTATTAGGAAGCAGTATCTATGGTCTACATATATAGGTATGCTTAGTGGTCATTGGGGCAAGTAAAAAAAAAAAGGATAACTTTGTAGAAATGAGTTCAAAACCATGGTAGTTGCCTACCTAAGACATTAAAGTCATTAAAATCCTGCAAGTTTTCTTACAACCAAATGTTATAAGGTCAGATGGTTGTCCAATGAGATTAATCACGGTGTTGGAGGGAAAAAAAAACTGAATCTACATATATGTGTTTGAGATTCATTCCCTTCGGCCCAATAGATTGACGTCCAAGCACTTTTTTTTATTGAATAAACATTAATTAGTTTTGGTATTCTAAGTTGGCCATAGAATTCTACTATCACTTCAGTTTTTAAGTTCATTTTATTCCATCTGATCTTGTATTTTTCTCCTTTCTTTTGTTTTACTAGGGCGTTGATTATTTGAAGTATGATAACTGTTTCAATCTGGGAATTAAACCAATAGAGCGGTTTGCACCTCATTATACTCAGTAGTTTATTTAATTGTAAATTGGAAGCTTCTTACTGATTTGAAGTTGACTTTGTGACTTCCAGATACCCACCTATGCGTGATGCACTAAATGCAACTGGGCATAGTATTTTCTATTCACTTTGTGAATGGTACTCTTGTTCTTACAGACATCTTTGCTGATTTTTTGTTTTTTATTGTTTCTACATCTTTGAATTTATTGGGATATAATGTTGCTGCTGTCAGGGGTGTTGATGATCCAGCATTATGGGCTGGCAAGGTTGGAAACAGTTGGCGTACAACAGATGACATTAATGATACATGGGCAAGGTCTGGTTCTAGGACTCTCCGTGAATCTTCCTTTAATCAAGATTTTAAATCTTCTGCATTTTTCCTTCAGTTATTTTCTGTTGGCACCACGTTTTGGTACATTGTTTGAACTTCTGAGCAGAAAAACTTTTGAACTTGATTAGACGAATATATTTATTCTTATTTTCCTTTAATAGAAGAAATAGCTGAAATGCACATGCTGGTACTTTACTAGTTTCATAACGACTACAGCTTCTGCTTTTATTAATGTGAACCAAGAGGTTGTCTATCCTTTGCACGGTAACAATATTTTAATCACCATCTGATTGGTAATGACGAAAAGTTGTTTAACCATGTGGCTTAAAATTGGAAGTTTTTTTTAGCTTTAACGCTTTGACTGCTTAGAGTTGTGTTTTAAAGTTTGAGATGGAACTTAAAATCAAGACAGTTGTTCTTAGTCTTGATTTTAAATTCTTAAAAAATTATTTGTTTGTTGTGACGCCAAATCTGTGTCATGCTCTGAAAGCTCTTGAAGTCACTTGGTACATGTTCTTTGCTACCATATCTTTCATCGCTTTCATTTTCAAACTTTTATCTATTATGATGCTGATTGGTATTTTCTGTTTCCTTTTGTTTCAAGCATGACTACTCTTGCAGATATCAACAATAAGTGGGCAGCCTATGCGGGACCTGGGGGTTGGAATGGTAGAAATGTGATTTTGTCTGAAGGTGTTGATTTCTTTGTTTGTTTATCAGGTTTAACATTTTCCTTAACCTTCTGTTGACAGATCCGGATATGTTGGAAGTTGGTAATGGAGGCATGACTTATCAGGAATACCGTGCTCATTTTAGCATATGGGCTCTGATGAAGGTTTCTCCATCCCTTTCTCCATCCCTTTCTCCATCTCTATCATGAATTTATTATGCATTCCGATTCAATTAATCTACTCATCTCGTGCTGTACTTTCTGCAGCCCTACATATGCCTATTCATATAGAAATATCAATCCATTCACCGACATTGTTAAGTAATATCTATAGTAGCTCATGGTGAAAGTTGAGTAGCCAATTCAAGCTATTTTATCATTGAATTTAATCACGCAAGTTCACAAGTACCTTGAGCCCATAGATTTAAATTCAGTCGCTACACTTACAGGCAATTACGCATTGTTTGATGCTCCTTCGCATTACCTATTACCTTCAAAATAAGTTGATACTGTAATTTAGATATCCTGTTTGTTTGAGTTTGTCCAATGGTGTCCGTACATCTTTGTTTTAAGTCCTTGAGAATAAAATGCATTTCGTTTGTGTCTTTTGATGGTGTTTCAAGATTTTTCTCAAGTATTTGGATTGTTGTTCAGTAGTAGAGTACATAAATTGATGGATTACTTTGACTGCAAATGGGATCTCTGATCTTGTTTATGGATAGACATTTAGGGCCTGTTTGGAGTGCATGTTATAATAATATGTGTTATAATAGTCTGTGAATAACTCACCCTAAACACAGACTATTATAACCCAGACTAAATCACCATGCATCCTAAATACAGATTATTACAACCCATAGACTATTATAACTCATATTATTATAACTCACTCAATGCCCCAAATAACCCCTTAATGATCACTTTGGAGTTTTTTTGGTGGACTTGTTTTTTTTATGTCCTTGTATATTCTTTCCTTTCTCTCAATGAAAGCTCGGTTCCTTATAAAAAAAGATCAGAATATTCCAAATTCTAGGTCTTGGGGCAGGCTCATACTTAAAAAAAGAAAAAGTTTAGGCAAAAGAAGTTGTCAAAGACTCGTCTGTCTTGTGTCACTTCCGAAGACCATGAAAACCATTTCATGGAGTACAGGACACTTGGGGATTCTAGTAAATGACTCATGGTCAAAAAGCTCGTACTCCAAATCTGTCCTGATTTCATGTTATTACAAGAATCTAAGCTACAGCAAATTGATAGAAGATTGATTAAATCTCTTTGGAGCTCGAAAGATATTGGCTGGGTTGAGGCGAGTTCCTTAGGGCAATCTGGTGGAATGATGATTTTGTGGGATGAAACTAAGGTTTGTGTTAAAGAAGTTCTACGAGGTGACTATTCATCCACTATATTGATTTCTTTATCATCTGGCTCTGAAATTTGGTTGTCTAATATTTGTGGTCCTTCTGATTATAGAGAAAGAAAGTACATGTGGAAAGAAATCCAGTCTTTACATGCATACTTCGATAATCCTTGGTGTTTAGGTGGGGATATTAATGTGATTCGATAGTTTTATGGAGCATTAATCAAGAAAACATGCATATACTACATGAGAAGAAGTTTAGAGCAGAAATTCAAACCATTGATGAAAATGAAGAGAATGATACACTACGTTCTGGCAATGTTAAGACAAAGAAGTCTGCTTAATAATGAACTTATTAAGCTCCTGGTTTTCAAGAAATGAATTTGTTACCAAAAAGAAAAGCTAGTTAATTTGGCTGAAGGAAGGTGATGAAAATTCTGAACTCTTTCACAGATACCTCGCTGTGAAGAAAAGAAAGCTGCTAATCTCTGAATTGCACTTTGAAAATGGTGAGCTTTTGGTAAATAGTAATGCTGTTTGTGCAGAAGTTCTTAGCTTTTTCCAGAATATTTATCATGAAGATCAATCCCTCTATTATGTCCCCAATTAAATTGTTTGGAGGCCAATCTCAGCTGCTAATAAAGCATGGTTAGAAGGACTTTTTGAGAAATTTTATGGGGGGTTTCAATCTCAATGGTGTGACTCCTAAACACATGGGAGCTTTTTGGTTTCTCAATAAGCAGGACAAAACACTTTGGACTAATGCCTCTTTTGTTATTTAACGGTAGATTTGGGTGGTTAAAATAGATTTTTTATTTTTTTATTTTTTTACATTTCATGGGGACTGAAAGAGAGTCGGCATCATGTTATTTTTGGAATATAAATGATAAAATCTTTGGTCATTTGGCAATGTGCAGCTGTGTGTTTGTATGCATGTGTGTTTCGTGATTTTCGAACGCTGTTGGGCCGGACCCTTGTCACCCCCTGTACATGTTTACCAATCGACATAGTTTTTTCTTATATATGTCTGTTAACTTGTAAGTCTATGGGAAATAATATTCTGCCTGTAAAAAAACTGGAAAATAAGGCTAGCCACGTTCAAACACAATGTTTATTTGATTGTTTGTCCTTCAAAATCTAAATTTTTAGCATAAATTGCAGGCCCCTCTTTTGATTGGTTGCGATGTTCGAAACATGACTAAAGAAACTTTAGAACTTCTTAGCAATGAGGAGGTCATTGCAGTAAACCAAGGTGAACCGCACTTTGTTCAACACGTTTATGTTTTCGTCTTTTTGATGTTATATATTCACATGAATGAAATGTCCATGAGTATAATTCATGTCTATTGATATCAGTAAGTTTGAATTATTTCACTGAGTGAGATAATCTACAAAATGCTTAAATTAATTATTTATTCATCAAGGGCGAAATTAATATTTATTTTATGCAGATCCTCTTGGGGTCCAGGGAAGAAAGGTTAAAGTTTTTGGAAAGGATGGTTGCCTTCAGGTATTCCAGTTTTTGCATTACCTTATAGATTATATTAGCAAGATGACACTGTGTGACATACAAAGATGGCAATATTTACTTGTATTTGATGCAGAATAATGTAAATGAATAACTGGAAGCATCTTTACCTTGCAAACTTGATGTTAGTGTTCAAGTGAAAACTGAGAAGGCAGATTATTATCTAACTATTTGATTTTGGTTACTATTGTGGTTTGCACCTAATTAACCAACTATATCAGTTAGCTAAGTTAGCTATGAATGTTTCAGAATATAAAGGGTTTGTTTTACAGGTTTGGGCAGGTCCTCTATCTGGAAGCCGCTTGGCGGTCATTCTTTGGAACCGATGTTCAGTTGCATCTACGATCACCACGGATTGGAACGCACTGGGACTTAAACCCAGCACCAGTGTCTCAGTAAGGGACTTGTGGCAGGTAAGGAATCTGGCTCCTTTAAATTATTTGGTGTTGTTACAGTTACAGCCTCTAGACCTGATCTCTTGAGAGAGAATTTTCCTACAAACAATCACTGAAATTTTTAACATAGCCACCACATGCACGAAGACTTGTTACTTTCTGTAGATGTTAGGAGTGCTAACAAGTCCCACATTTGGTTAAGGAAGGAACACTAAAGAGTAGTTAAAAGTGTGGGTACTTCTTTTAGATCCCTGATATATAAGTAAAGACAATTATCTCCATTGGTATCTGATCTTTTGGAGTAACCAAAAGCAAAACTAGGAGGGTTTCTGCCTAAAGTGAACAATATCATACCATTGTAGAGATATATTGAGGGTCCTTGTCCTTATCAATAGATTTACTGTTTACGAATATGAGTAGCAGAAGCTTGCACAATCGACACGTGTGATAGAGCAACTGGCCTTAAAATGTTGTGTTTTTCTTCATTAAAAAAGAGGAACAAGAAACAGAAAATGATGAACGAGAAACAACAAACAAGTACATTAGCAAATGCACCTTTTATGTCTCTATTTCAGTTGCAACTAGCTCATTCACATCATTTTTCCAAACAATAGCCTACTTTCACTTTTTCAATTTGCTTTTCGACCACCTAAATCTTTTTGTGCTAACCTTGGTAACCCAACTTTTGCAGCACAAAGATATTGCAGGAGATGCAGTGACATCATTTGGAGCTGAAGTCGACCCTCATGACTGCAAAATGTTCGTCTTCACGCCTGCAGCCCCGTCTCGTGCTGAAATGTAGATTATCCTCAAGTGCCTCAAAGATGGGGAGGATAGCAAACTCACAAGTTGTCCTCCTCCCACCATTTAGGTTTCATTGGTGAAAGTTGATCCACAGAATTGGCAATAAATTAATAATGTGGGTTAGCCTCATTCTGGTGCATTGCTGCTATTTTGTGCAAGCTATATGGTTTCTGGTGGTTCAACATTGTAGAAGTTGTACTAAACTATATCAAATTGGGTACTGAAATGAAATACAAGGGATTCTTGTTGTTTTCATTATGTGCTTCTCTCTATACTTGTGCCTTGAATCACAAAAGATGGCCTTGTATAGTATTTGTTTGTGTACTCAATGTTGTTGTGTTTCAAATATGTGTCTCTTTAATTTATTCCTAATCCTTAAATTAAGATTTGAAATTTAATAACCCTTACATAAAGATTTGAAATACTTTTGTTGTTCTCTTTCATATCTTCAATGATATAAAAGTGTCACCACATTGTGTTAGCATTTTCCAATTATTTATCTTAAAGTTGATTTTAATACATGGGATCAAAAGGTTTAGGATGAATTTTGTTCTATTTTAGTTCAGGTACATTCAAACATCTAAATTGAATTCTTGAACTTTCAACCAATCTTAAAATTAGTTTCTACTCTTAATTTATGGTTAACATTTGCTGAAAAAATGGTCCTTATATTTTCACAACTTCAAATTAAAGATGAGAACTAATTTTGAGATTTATTAAAAGAATAAGAAATGAATTTGAAAATTTGAAAGTACATAGATTAAAATAAAATATGTCTCTAAGTACAGAAACCTAAATGTAATTCAACATAAATTTTATTTTGATTATTAAACTTCAAGATAGATTTTACTTTAGTCCATGGCATGTTCATATATTGGATCCATAAGTTGATTAAGATGAGTATTAGGTGGGTGGATTTAGGAGACATAGTAGTAGGGGTCGATTCTTTTGAAAGTTTAGAAATTAAAATAAACATTTTAGGTCTTGTTTGATAATCATTTGGGTTTGAATTTTTAGTTTTTGAAAATTAAGCTTGCTTTCTCTTATTTGTTCTACATTAATTTTCATCCATCTTAAGGAAACATTTGGATGTCTAGCCAAATTCCAAAAACAAACACACAAATTATGAAAATTAAAAAAAAAAGTAGTTTCTAAAAATTTATTTTTGTTTTTGAAATTTGACTACATATCCATGTGTGTTTTTAGAGATGAAAATTATTGTAAGAGAAATTGGAAGATAGTAAACTTAATTTTCAAAAACCAAATGGTTATCAAACGAAACCTTAAAAATTCAAGAGGGAAAATAGTTTTTTTTCCCTCCCAAAGTTTATTTAACCTATCAAAGTAAAATAAATTTAAAAATATATGACCAAAAACAAGAGTTAAA
Organism: Trichosanthes cucumerina; assembly: GCA_036507285.1. Classification (NCBI taxonomy): domain Eukaryota; kingdom Viridiplantae; phylum Streptophyta; class Magnoliopsida; order Cucurbitales; family Cucurbitaceae; genus Trichosanthes; species Trichosanthes cucumerina. The sequence goes on from CM071838.1 coordinate 16,259,257, forward strand.
TCTATAATTTAACCTACAAGTAAACATTTGAACTCAAAATTGGCTCAAACATAAAAGTGTCCCACATATTTTATCCTTGTTAATTTTATCATGCTATTTCAACTTGAAATAAACTTGTTATACTTGAATTCCAACCTCCAACTAAAAAAAAAAAAAAAATGATGTCTCAGCTATTGAACTATATGCTCATGTGAGTATTATTTACACTTATACTCACATTTTTCTTATAGAAACTGTTTAATTAAAAAGCACTAAAAAAATTCTCTCTAAAATGGATTTTCTTAAACATTATTCTTTTATAAACTTATTTTTATAATATTATGGTTTTAAATTTTAATTAGGCAAACACAAGGTTTTTTTCGTCTTTTTCAAGAGATGATTTTGGCACAAAGAATAACAAAATTCTTCTTCATTTAATGAAGTCATCATCTCTTAAAAGAGATGACATTTTATATAATTTATTGAAATCGTTTGGTGAGAGGGCTTATGAGCATGAGAATAGTTGAATTGGCATAAAATATGGACTTATGATCTCGATCATAGGTTTGAAATCCCACATTCGCAAATGTTGTTGAACTCAAGAAAAAAGATAAGCTTAACTAAAACTAAAATATTTTAAAAATAAGTTTCAATTATTATATTGGTTAAATTACAAGTTTAGTCCTCACTTTTAAGTTTGTGCCTACTTGGTCGCTGAATTTTAAAAAATGTCTAATAGATTTCTGAACTTTTAGATTTGTGTTTATTTAGTTCATGAACTTAACTGTGTCAAATAAATCTTTAGACTTTTAGGGGTTGTTTGACCCCCTGTCTTGGAATCAAAATCCTGGGAATCCAAACCTTGAGGGTTTTTGTTCGCGCGGGGTTCTGAGCTTTCGAGAATCGAGAAATTTGTGTTTGGGGTGCAGTGTTACGAAGCTTTGAGAATAAAAAAGCAGTGTTTGGGGTGCAGATGTTACGAATCTTGGGTTTATCTTTGCTTTTTCTTTTCTTTTTCTTTAGTTGTTTTGTTCTCTTATTTTTTAGTGGATGTTTTGTCAATTGTAGAAACCCTTGTATAACATAAATGGGTTACAAAATTGAAACTCTATTTTAGAAATTAAGAAATTGAAAGTCTATATAAGTGCTTGAATTTTTAACTTTATGTCTAAAAGATTATTGGCCTAGTTGATGTTTTTTAAAATTCATGAACTTACTTACTAGACACAAAATTGAAAGTTCAAAATTTTATTAGACATAAAGTTCAATTTTATATCTAAAAATTAAATAGATATAAATTTGTAATTTAATCTATTATATTTTTTAAAAAAAATAATATTTTTCTATAAAATCCATAAGAACTCACAAATCCAAGGATTTCCCGCCATGTTAACCATGACGCCTAGAACCCTATCTCCATCCCCATTTCTTCACAATCCACGAACAAATTCCCACTGCCTCACATCTTCAACAATTCATCTCTTCCAATCTTCACAGTCGATGAAAAAATCTCTCAACGGTTGCGTCTCAAACAACCACACCGAAAGGGGCATAGAATTCGACATCGGAGACACCTTCTTCCGCCATGAAAGCGCCACCGGACGCGACTTGGGCGTCCTCGCGGCGGCGCTCTACCGGAAGTCCAAGGGCAATCTTCGGGTTCTCGACGCATTGTGCGGTTGTGGTATTCGGTCGCTTCGGTACTTGGTCGAGGCCGAGGCTGATTTTTTGTGGGCCAATGACGCTAATGACGAAAATCGGAGGGTCATAGTGAAGAATCTATCGAGGGTTGCGAGAGGTTTTGGGGATGATCGACGGTGGGTCGTTACGAATTGTGATGCGAACAGGGTTATGACGGAGATTTATTTGCAGAAGGATTTTTTTGATTTTATCGATGTTGATTCCTTTGGGAGTGATTCGACGTTCTTGAGGTCTGCTATTAATGCTTTGAAATTGGGTGGCTTGCTCTATGTTACGTCGACGGATGGTTTCTCTTCCGGCGGTCATCGGCCTTCTCAGTGAGTGCAGAATTTATCTGTTAGAATTTATACTCTGTTTAAGTTGATTTGCTTTAGCCGCTTTATTGATATTAAATGTCTGATATTGTAACGGCTATATACTATCACATGCTTTTAGTTTTGAGTTTTAGTAGTTGAAATATGAGATTAGTTCTGGATGGTCACTTGTTAAGTCTTTATATTCAGGGGCATAAGTAGATCAGTTCAATTTTTCAGTTTCTGGCCAAACCTGACTTCGAACCGACACATTGGTTCAAGAAAAATTTAAACCCAACATTGAAGCTGAATTTTTTGAGAGCTGAACTGAACAAGCTGAAATGACAAAACCAACCAAAATTGAATAAGGCCAACAGAAACCAACAAAATTTATCAAAATCTTTCCGAGTCTTTTTTGGTTTTGGCTTTCACCCTTGTGCTAAATTTGTCCACCAGTGAAATGAGTGCTAAGTAGTAGTTTATTAGTAAGAACATAGGTGGGTAATTTTCTGAAGATGCAAGTTATACTATGCTGGTGTGGTAATTAAATGTTCTTTTTTCCTTTTTCTTCTTTCTCTTCCTTTTCCTTTTTTCTTTCTTCTTTCCCCTCTAGATCTTTAGCTGCATATGGAGCATATGTGCGTCCCATGCCATTTTCAAATGAAATTGGTTTGCGTATGCTTATAGGTGGGGTTGTACGTGAAGCTTCTGTACTGGGTTATTATGCAACGCCACTCTTTTCGTATTATTCATACCATGGGCCTGTTTTTAGAGTTCTGCTTCAAATCAGTCGAGGGAAGATTTATAAAGACAGGTGATAGTTGACGAGTTTAGCGTGTATGCTAGTGCTGGATTTATCATGTATGATCTCACTGATGGTGCTTGATTCAAGCTTTCACTATTTATATCAGGCATTATGGTTTCATCAGCTATTGCGAAAAATGTGGAAATTCACAAGCTTTTTCATGGAGTGAGCTTGGACAGATGAGTTGTCCTTGCAATGATTCGAGGGTATGACTATGACTGTGACTGTCATTCTGCTACCCTTTTGAGCTCAAGCATCTCCTGGTTTCAGCTTCCACATTTTGAACTGATACCAAAAGTTCCTCATATAACTTGCATGGTCCAAATAATTCACTGTTTGCTTCTGCATTAAGCTCTTTCTTTCTGAAGTAAATACTTGTAATATTCAATCTTGTAAGTTCGAGATACATTAAAATTTTTTACTTGTTAGGTTTCTGAATCACTTGTGGTTTCGGGACCTCTTTGGATTGGACCTCTACACTGTGTTGACTACATTGAAGACATGTTAACCTTGGCTAAGCAGTGGGAATGGATAGGCAATGGCCAGGGAAAGGATCTTGAGAAACTTCTACAACAGATGGTGGATGAGAGTGACCCCAAACTACCAGTAGGGTACATCAAAATGGACGAGGTCGCCAAATTTTATTTTTTCTTCTTATGGTTTAATATTTCATTTCTGTTTCTGGACCAACAATGTAAGAAGTGATCTCCCTACCCCCTTTTTCTCTATGTTTAGGTGGCAAGTCGTGCAAAAGTAAATTCACCCCCCCTCAATACCATGATGAGCGAGATGGTCAAGGTGAGAATATTGGTGTGATCAATTGTGTGACGTGTGTTCTTGTCCACATTGGCTGAACCTTTCGTTGTCATGAGATTCTACTAAATGCTGGAAAGCAAAGAAATATTGACACAGTCATGACACACAATTAAAACCCAATACATACAATATTGCGCTATTTTATATAGGGACATGGACACGGTGAGGATATTTTTCACTAAACGTTATATATATTTGTAAACATATATCATTTTTATACAAGAAAATTTAAAGTCAATAGGTTTTTGTATTTATCAGCTTTGAAAAAATAAGTTTAGATGCATTTTACTCAAAATTTATTATTCTTTTACATTATTACTATTTATGTCTATTTATCATGCTTAACAAGTGTTTGACATGTGCCTAATAAGTATCAAACTTGTATTCAAATTGTTTAACTAGCATTTTACACATGTCTATTGTCGTAAAAAGACCTGACACAAATTCTATATGTCTTAGAGGGTTCGATATGTGTCGAACATGGACAAGTTATTGCTTGGAATGTAGAAACCTGAAAGAAAAACAGCTCTCTCTCTCTCTTCTTCCTTTTTGCTGTTTAGATGTGTTTAGTTGTTGCAGGCTGGATATGCTGCAAGTAGGTCTCATATTGCCTCAAATGCAATCAAGACAAACTGCCCTATGGCAGAGTGCATCCGAATTGCTCTTGAACTGCAGCAGAGTTGTCTTGGTGTGCATCAAATCGCATGAATGTCGTAGTGATAGTTTGTGGTTGTGGAAACTACAATACTTCATTGCTTTCTTGTTGCAGGCGGGAAAATGAGAATGAAACCAAAGCGATGTAAGCATCCATCTTTCTTTAGTTGTCTCACTTTGAAAATTGATGAAGATTATTGTGGGTCGAATACATGAATAATGGAAATGTGCTCAATAAACATGTGAATGATCTAGAAAGGAAATGTAAACTTAGCCTTTTATACTTCATATTTGCATTTTTTCAAGCTTTGAAGACATTTGGAGTACTGCCAGTCTGATGTATCCTTACAATTCTTCCTTTTTGCTCTTATCATGCGCCCATTTGTACTATGCCAGCATCTGTATAACTATTTTTCTACAATTATTTGAATGGCCTTTTGTAAATTTGATAACTACTCTTAGATTCGGACAAATGTTGCAATATTTTGCCTTATGTTAAGATTTTCCTGTGAAGAATTGTAAAAAAGAAATGTCTTACAAGCTTTCAAGGGTTTACAAATAGGGATGGCAAAAATACCCGTGGGAGTGGATCCCTGCGGGTCGGGGCGGGGAATCCCTGATTTGACTGGGTATGGGGTCAAATTGGGGATTCTTTTCGAGCCCGTCCCCGTCCCCGAATAATTATTTATTTTTTTAAATTTTTTTATAATTTTTGAAAAATATTATTAATCACTAAAAAAAAGATATTATTAATATTTTATTACTAATAACATATTAGATATATATATATACATATATATATATTTTAAAAAATCTTATACTGTTTTTTCAATATACTATTTTTTATTTTATTTTATAATATAATAAGTTTTTCTATTAAATAATATTTAAAATTTAATGATTTAAATAAATAAAAGAATAATAATACTTAATTTTATATATAATTTTTCATTTTTAATTAATTTTTAATACGAAAATAATTAAAAAGAGAAAAAGAAAAATGATGATTTTTTTCGCAGGAACTCGATCCCCGATCGGGGAATCCCCGATCTCGATTTCTCAAAATGGGGAATGGGGCAGGGACGGGAATGGAAAATCCCCACGGGGACGGAGATGGGGAATGCATCCTCGACCCCATCCTGCCCCGTTGTCATCCGTATTTACAAACAAATGCTCGGGAGAAAATTGATAGGGCTTCAGATGAAGATCAATGATTTGCCTTTTACATTGATTTGGTGTATTAGCTTGTTATGGCTTAATTTTTTTGTTGAAATTAGTTGAGTGTAAAAGTTTTTTACATTTTTTTTCTAAAATTGGTGGATAAATGTAATAGAAATATAATAGTAATAAAGTTTATGTTTTTTTTTTTTATATGAAATTAAAAGTTTAGGGTACAAATCAACTTACTTTGCCATACTTAAAGGCTAAAAACTCAATCACTTTAAACTTTTCCTACCTATAAAAATAAGGGTTAACTACATAAATGGGTCATTTAAAGTAGGCAAATTGTAAATATGTCCAAAAGTCTATAATTTTGCATCCATGTCCAACAATTTAAATAAAGAAAGATTTTTTAGAGATCCAATTACTATTGTACCCATTATATATTAAAAAATAAAAATAAAATGAAAACACTAAAAAAGGAAACACACATTTGTATTCAATTATTTTATAAATGATTCATAAAAATAAGCAAATGTCATAATAGATTCCTAAAAAAAGTAAATGCCATAAAAGAATTCTAAAAATAGGCAAATATCCAATAAATTCGCCAAAATTCATTTTATTTCTCTACTAACCATTATGTTTCAAAGATTCTTTCATATAATTGGCGACGACTAGGGTTTTCAATAAGGTAGAGTCTTGCTTTACATTGTGGTCAAATATACATAGTACATATCACAAAGTAAGTTATCTAAGATTTTGGGTGTTCAGTATATCACTGTTATTTACAAAATTTAACATGTATTTTGGTTGAAAACTAAAAAATGTTGGTGAGTTTTAGCAGGAGGAAGGTTTAATGCATGTATGTGAGTTTTTGTGTGTTTTTAGAGGGATGATGTTTACCGAAATATATATTTCAAAATAATTCTAGAAGAGACTTGCTCTGTTTTGGTTTTTTTACCAAAAAAGAATTGTGGGAAGTAATCGATTTCTTTGAGTTACAAAAATTTTGAAAGTATGATTTTACAAAAATTTCTTGGTTATTTTTTGGTGTTTCTGTCAAATATATTTAAATTTGTGGTGTTATAATTCACTCCCCATATACTTGTTTTATGTGTCTGATCCACCAATATTTGGAGGGGAAGAAGTGGATGGATCGATGTCAATGAGTGAAGCACCAATGAATACACAATATACTACACATACATCAAACAGGTCTGGTAAGAAAAGAGCCAGGAGTGTGGACCCATTAGTAGCAACAGTGAATGGGTTTGAGAATGTTATGAGTAATCATCTTTTAAAAGCTAATGAAAATATTCAAGAGATTGCCTTATTTTATCGACAAGTTGCTGAACGAGAATCTACTAGAGAGGAACGTCGAAATTCATTAGTAGGTGAGATTAGAAAGGTGGATGGATTGAGTGTTCGACAGAGAGTTCGAGCTGGTAAGATTATCACCAAAGATCAATCCCAGATTGATTACTTCTTTAATCTTCCAACTGAGGAAAGATATGAATTTTTTATGGAGGTTCTACAAGAGAATGTTGATCTTTAGTTTATTTGAATAGTGTGGGTGTTTTATGTAATAGGAGGTATTCCAATAGGGTATCCATGGGCATTTATACTTTTTGTGCTCTACTCAGGGATGATGTAATATCCTTATTTTGAGTTACCATGTCATTGGCATGCTATGGATAGATGATGTAACATTCATATTTTTGTGTCATGGTTAAATATCCTTATTTCGAATTAGCATTTCACTATATCTTGTATTGGTATGGTCTACAACGAACATGAAACTATGAGAAAAATGATGGATTGTATTTGATTTTTGAAATATAACATTATTACAATTAGTATATTATGTATAATAAGTTACTAATGAATGAAAATTAAATCAAAATTTGGCTACTTAAAATTGTTTTAATAATTTAACGTAATAAAAATAAATTAACAAAAACAATAAAATTGTTGGAAGTAATTGTAATAACCAAACATAAACATTATTTACTTATTTACAATTTTAATATCATTCCTATGCGACACTAAACACAAACATCATTCATTCTGATAAACATCTAATAGCATTCCCATGCATAACCAAACACAGGTATCTTTGATTCCCAGATATCTTATTCACAGGCATCATATTCCCAGGCATCTGAAACTAAACCTCAAACCAAACGACCCATCACAGTAAACTCATTTCTCTTTATATATGTTAGGAGAATACCATGTGATTTTATTTATTAAATATTGTGTTGGAATGCATATATACATATTTCTTTTTTAATATGGTCAATACAATAGTATAATATAAGAATATATTCATTAAGTGAAAAGTATATATTCACAATTTTAAAAAGAATTGTGATTATGTATAATAAAACTTATAGTTATGAAATGATAAAATATACACATTGTATTAATATAATACACTATTTAGTAGAATATGTTGAAGATTTCTAAAATATAAAGACAAGAGAGGAGAATGAGTCAACGATTTAATGTCAGAACAAGTATGTATTTAAGTCAATGAGTAAAATCATTTCCGTCAACATGAAATGTTATGTTGAAATGCTAATGTTCTTGTAATATATGTTTTATGTTCTAGGTATGACTTATAAATTAACACAAAGGATCATCATGGTATATCATGCATATTATGTACTAATACATAGTTTTATGTGTATATAATTATTATACTCGATAATGATGAAAGTTAAATTGTTGCAAATAAGAATAGAAAACGAAGATGTAAAAGATTGTTGGAGATGCCAAGAAGAAATGTGTATGATAAAGAAAACAAAGTGAAGATAATTACGATAAAATCTAATGTATAATTTATATACTAGGTATGTATTTCAAAAACCTGGTAAAGTAATATAATTGTCCATCTTATATTCTAATGACCGTCATAGATCATGCTTAGGTGAATGTTTATATAATATATGTTTGAATATATATTTATGTGTACAATATACTACATAGAAATAATGATGTTTATATAATATATACATGAGTATATATTTATGTGTACACTATATTGTATAGTATATTTTTATTATTCGATATCTTAACAAATGTATCAATTCAATATATAAATATATATTTCGTAAAACAAAAAAATAAAACAAAAAATGCAAAGTAGAAACAAACATTAAGTAAAAAGTTAAATAAAAATACGGCTAGATGATTGGTTTTTAACCATAAAATAAATTAAGCGAATGAGGATATGGAAGATGCAAAGAAGAAAAGGGTAAGTTCAAATATATATTTGAAAATTAGTATTTTATAAAATTGTAATGTTTATAAACTATGTTGCACGATGATATCGTTCCGTCTAAAACTATTGCATTCACTATTCACATCCAGGTTTGGTTTTGCTGAAGAAAGAGGAAAATAGAGAAGATCATCACTGCTGAAGATTTTGATTATCCAAGCTTTATACTTATGTCTCAATTTTAGATTATAAGTTTCATTAGTTTTATTTCCTATGTATTTGTTAGTACTTTTTTTATAGACAATGTATGACATAAGATTTGTTTTTTTGTTAAATTGACTTCTGATATTTAAAATACAAAATATGAATGATATGCATAATTTTTCTAGCAAATCATACTCCAAATTACAATTATACATATGATTTATTTAAATAATAAATAGGGGTAAAAAAATTAATTATAAAAATGTGATATTATATTAATTGATATGTATATGTTATAAAATCAAGAGTTTATATTAAATGATATGTATATATAGTGTATATATATTCCATGTAGAATGGTCTATCTTGAGGAATAAAACTTGTATTCGAAATAATTAACTTATATACAAACACATAAATATATAATATAGTAGTCACATCTGTTAAAATAATACCCAAAACAAACAAAATAATAATGAAAAATGGATTGAAAATCTAAATTTTGAATATGAAATGTACAATAACTAAATGTTAAATACAGTAAAATATGTAACAAGTAAGAAACTAATAACTGTACAGAAAACAAGATTACTCATTGTTAATGCTTAATAAAGTAAACATTAATGATAACTACTATAATAATAGAAAACATTTATTTGGAGAAATAAACCTCTATATTTATACCATTTATAGATATATAAATTTAATAATTAGAATATTGTATATAAGGAAAAGAAATATATATAAAATCAATAATATATACGATTTAATAAAGTAAATAGAATTAATATTTTAATAAAGTAAAATTTAAAGCTAACTCGACTTTTTCGAAATGGAAGACAAAAAAAACTGAAAATAGAATAAATATTGTAATAAAGTAAACATTAATGATAATTACTATAATAATGGAAATCATTTATATGGAGAGATAAACCTATATATTTATACAATTTAAAGATATATGAATTTAATAACTGAATAATGTATATAAGGAAAGTAAATATATATAAAATCAATAATATACACGGTTTAATAAGGGTAATTTTGTCCCAAAATTTTGTTTTCTTCCTTTTCTACAAAATTCGAAAATCCATAAATGCAAAATCTAAACTTTTTGGCCAAAACTACAAATGGGTTTTCAAAAGTGAACATTTATCACAGTTTCTCTAAAAATAATTACCAATGAGTCCTATACATTTCTTAACACTATTATTACATTGAAACTAATATACAACATTTGAATAAAAACCTAATAATATAAAATTTCTACTGTTAATGTTAAAAGAAAAAATACTCAATAGTAAAAATTATAGATTCCAAATAGAAACACCATTTAATAATACTTTATAAACATATAGAAAAACATCTTTCACTATCATTTAAACAACTAGTAGGCTAGGCGTCTCTAATAATTAGACTAGTGTTGTGCAAAAACTCACTATGCAAGCATACACAATCATAGATAGTAATTGGTAGACAAAGTAGATCCCACGAAAACTAAATAATGTAAATTTTATAAACTTGAGTATCACTAAAACTAATTCTAAAGCACTTAAATGACCTGAGATAAAAAATTAAAATTGATAACAAATAAGTCAAGAATCAAATGATTAAAGTGCTGGAATTTATGGCTAATTTTTGTTGCTTGATGTTGTGTAATGCTATAACATTATGCAACATTATTGTACTGTGTAATAACGGAAAATCATGGGAATAAATTTTGAAAATTAATTCTAATCCTCGAATTACAACTTACAAGAAAATTTTAACATATGTCTATGAAAATCCAACTTTCAAACACATGGATAACCCAATTTCTCTAAGTTTACAAGCCAAAAATACAAGTCTATACCCTCGAATTCATTCCTAATTCAAGATATGAATCTACTTGCATTGTGTATGTCAATTCCATTTATCTTAATCTTTTCAGAATTTAAACGAACTTACATTCTTTCCTAAGTTGATCACTCCGAAGAAGAACAACCAGGAATAAAAGACCCATAAGCAAACTACACTTTAATAGCATTCCGTAGCAAAAGAGCTCCAAAAATAGAGCTATAACTCCATAAATTCCAGCCTAAAGAATTTAGCTCATGACTTTTACCATGTAAATAATAAGAAATAAACCACTGTTCATAACCATCTAAGATTGAAACAATATTAAAAAAAATAACAATCTTAGGAACAACTTAGCCTAACAGGGGCAGATTTACCATGAGCTCGAGCCCCCATCAAATTTTTTACCTTTAATATATGTATAGAAAAAGTCAGATCAAATACCAAAAAAACCTTCTGACATAGTGGTAAATATGTTATCAGTCTCCCTCACGCCCCACTGGAAATTGACTAAAGGATGATGTGTTAACCGGTAAGATAACTAGAAAATATATATATATATTTCTCTCTTCTCTATTTCTCGCAAGGGTTGCACCATTCTCCTCCCCCTCTTGGGGTGATTTTATTTTTGGTGTTATTGAAATTCCATTTGCCTAAAAACACATCACACTTCTCCGATCTCACATTTTGACAACTTGACTCTAATTTCCGACCATGTCATGTTGTTCCATTACCCTTACTAAATCTATCCAAAATTTCTACAACCGACAGAAACAACACAACTCAATCTCACCATTTAAGTCAAAGAGAGAACGAGAGTTTGAAATGGAAGGGCAGAACACAGAGAAGACTACAGATCACTGCTACAAGAACATAAGCCTAGAACAACAACATAAACAAGGTGCTTTAAGGAAGAAAAGGGAATTGTGAAGAAATAGATTTTTGATTTAGGAGTCGAAGAAATTGATGGCATGCAAATGGTTTGGTTTCAATTTGATCGCTCAAATTTCACTTTTAATTTCTCCTATTGTCTGAGTATGAACAGTATTACTTTTCACTTTCAGCTGAAGGAAGTGTTGGAAATTTAAGTCAATTTTTGGTTTTTTATCCTGCTTCTTCTTTTTTGATTTGCTACTTTGTTTTTTGTATAAAACTAGGTTAAACAACAATAACAACAAGGGTTTTCTTATTCTGTTTTACCCAACAACGGACTTACTTCCCTTCTTAAAAAAGTTTACACTGCAAGGGAAGGGGAGAGAAGGAGAATGGCGCAACACCTTGCGCCGAACAAGAGAGAGAGGAAGAGGAGGGAGAAATTTGCACAGAAGACTGATTTTCACGGATTTTAATGTCATTTGACCTATGTTTTAAAATTAATAACATATAACCCTTTTCGTACTGTGCATTCTATCCAAATTACCATTAAGGCATCATGCTCTTACTCTAGCTCTCGCTTTAACTCTCGTTCTTGTTCTCATTCTCGTTCATGATATTAATGAATGGTCGAAATTTTGGAGAAAAGAAAGAGACAAGAAAAATCGCTCTCTTGCTCTAGTTCTCACTCTCGCTCTCATTCTCGTTCTAACTCTACTGCTCTAGCTTTCTCTGGCTTAATTTTTCTAGTCTCTTTTTTCTGCAAATTTTTCGACAATTCATTAAGCGAGAACGAGAGCGAGAGCGATAGCCATGTCGTTTTTGTGTACGAGAGCGTGAATAATGAAGACCGTTTCAAGCCCTCATGTGTAATTTCACACATATTGCCACGTCAGAATGGGTCATATTCCGTTATTTTTAGAATGCAGGTCATCAATCATTTAAACATTAAAAAATGGGTCATCCGTACGAATGTCCCGAGAGGAGGGAGATATTAAAAATATAAATTCTTTTCCTTTGTCATCTTTGTTAAGTCATCCATCTAGTCAATTTTCTATTTGAGTTTAATGATTTGGTTAGTGGAGAGACCTTTTAAACCTATTATATACAAATTTAGGAACTAAAAAGTTTGATTTTAAAAATTCAAGAACCAAATACACCTATTAATAAGGTTCATTAGCTTACTATAGTGGGTCCTATAAAATACCACCTCTTGTTTCTTTAGGATAGCCTACAAATAAGCATAATCTTGAACGAGGTTCCAGTTTCTTTTGGTTTGTCACTAGCACGTGTGCACGACAACCTTAAATCCTAAAGTGACGCAAGCTAGGCTTACGCCCCTTCTATAACTCAAAAGGTGTTTCAGAAACAATCTTTGATGGAACATTGTTCAAGATTTGAACTGCAGTTTCTACTACATGACCCGAAAACGAGTCAGGCAATTGAGCATAGCCCATCATGGAACGAATCATGTTTAACAATGTTCTATTTCTCCTTTCTGATACACCATTCTGTTGAGGTGTCCTAGGTGCTGAGAGTTGGGATTGTATTCCATGTTCTATCAGATAGTCTTGTAATTTTGAGTCCATGTACTCTCCACCTCGATCAGATCGAAGTGTTTTAATGGTCTTTCCTAATGCATTCTCAACTTCAGTCTTAAACTCTTTGAACTTTTCAAGAGCTTCTGACTTATGTTGCATTAAGTATAAGTAACCATACCTCGAATAATCATCTATAAAAGAGATAAAATATTCGTACCATTCTCTAGCTTTTACATTCATTGGACTACAGAGATCCGAATGTATTAGCTCCAAAGGCTTTTTGGCTCTGTAACCTTTTCCAATAAAAGGTCTTTTCGTCATCTTTCCTTCTAGACAAGATTTACATGGAGGTATTCTAACTGATTTAGAAGTCCATTCTTTACTAGTCGCTCAATCCGGTTGAGATTAATGTGACCCAATCTCATATGCCAAAGATAGGTATCTTTATTTGGAGAATTCATTTTGCCTCTTATTTTGAGTATTAGCAGTTTTAAACATTTTATGATTTAAAAGTGTTTTGGTTTCGATTGGTCTTAAAACATACAAGTTTTTTTCAAGTTTAAGCTAAACAAATAATAAAACCATTCTTACTAATGAACGCTTCATTAATATCGAAAGAAATTGAATAACCTTATTCAATTAAACAAGAGATAGACAAAAGGTTACTCTTTATCTTTGGAACTATGTACATGTTTTTTAAAAACATAAATCTATCCCTAAAAAATAACTTAACAGCTCCACTGCACGAGTTGAGACGACGTCTCCCGTTCCAACCCTGAGCGTCATCTCACCCTCTTCGAGCTCCCTGAAGGAACTAATTCCCTGTAAAGAAGAGCAAACATGATTAGTGACCTCTGAATCAAGTATCCAGGTGGAATTATCAGTTTCCACTAAACAGGTTTCTAGAATAAGCAAATCTAACTTACCTTTCTTCTCCTTGAGCTCGGCTAGGTGCTTAAGGCAGTTGTGTTTCCAGTGCTCATCCACGTTGCACTGGAAACATTTTTCTTTATCCACAACCTTGGCTTTCCCTTTTGCCTTTGTCATCAGCGACAAGAGTCTTCCCCTTTCCTCTTTTCTTCTTCTTCTGTATCTTCTTAAAACCAGAAGATGAGTTCACAGACTTAGTTCTAGAGGATGAACCCTTCTGGAACTTTCTGGAATAGGCAAACAAATTTTCCTCTCCTTCAATTGGACCTTTATTTTTCATAAGAGACTGATAAGTATGTAACTCATTCATGAGGGTAGTCAGGTTGTATTGAATTTTGTTCATCACCGCATTGCTGAGGAATTGCAGGAAACTATTCGGAAGAAATTCCAGAATGAACGAAATTTGACTTTGCTCGTCTATGATCACCCCATTCATTTCGGCCACGTTGAAGTGGACCATCAGATCGAGAACATGTTCTCTCACTGAAGTCTCCTCTTTCATGCACACATTATAAATGTACTTGAAAGATTCGTGCCAGATTTGTCCAGATGATTGTCTAAACATATCTTGTAACGAACTCATGATCTCACGAGTCGAGACCATGCCCTTGTGTTTCTTAGCCAGTACCTCAGACAAACTAGCTAAGATATAGACCTTGGCCATGTCATTGGCCTTAGTCCATCGGTCATAGACGTCCTTAACAGTTTGGGGCGCATTACGAGTAGGGATTTGAGGACACTTCCCAGTTAAGACGAATCGAAGGTCGTCCACAACGAGACTCACATAAACCCAAAAAGTAATTTTTACTTATCTTTATTTAAGAAAGAGAGAGAAATTAGGTACCTTCTTATTTAAGTAATTACATAATCCCAAGAGTATATTTACCACTTCTATAGTTGTCCTGGGCTCCCTATGTGTTGGAGCATTGTTTAAATTTCAGCCTGGAATAAGGGGATATGCATGATTATATACATCTTGCAGTCATGAGAGTCAATTTTAGCCTGAATAAATGACGTCCAGTGTGCTAGTTTTTTCTTTTTTTTTTTGCGGAGCCAAAACAACAAGCACCACAAGAGGAAAAAATGAAGGCAATGGGCCAAGGCCCATTAATCATTTTTAGGTTAAAGGTAACATATATATATATAGAGAGATAGAGGTGTATTTGCAACCTTTTTTCTGTGAGAGAGTCAGCCGCACGAAAACCATTTTGCGAGTGTTTTTTTTGTATTGTTAGCGGTTGTGTGACAGTGAAAAAAAAAAAGAGAGTTTCGCTCTTGTAGTTTAGAGTTTTTCTTTGTTGTTTATCTCAAGCTATCAGATTGTGATATTTGAAAGTCAATAGTCATTGTTGGGCTATTGAGGGTTAGTTTGTGGCGGCAGTTTTGAGAACTTTTGTAATCTCCCATTATAGTAGAACCTATTGCAGAAGACTGGACGTAGTCCCAAGTTTGGGGTGAACCAGTATAAATTCAGGTGTCGTTCTCTTTTCCTTATCTTTTTATTTATTTATTTGTGACTCTGATTTATTAGTTGGTTTATCCTGTGGAATGGGAGATTTAATTTAATAATAATTAATTTATGGTGATTATTATTCTTGTATACTTTTTCTCCCAACAAGTGGTATAAGAGCTTTTGGTTCAAGAGTCATGGGATACGTGGAGCCAACAAGTTTTGATGTAGTCATGAAGTTTAATGGGGACAATTTTGAATATTGGAAGATGATGGTCAAAGACTACTTGACTATTAAAAAGCTGGGTAAGGCTTTGAAAAAGAGACCGAAAGGAATGAAATATGGAGATTGGGAGACTCTTTGATGAAGAAGCAGTTGCTGCAATCAGAATGTGTCTGTCGATGGGTGTGACCAGTCAGGTAGCCAATGAGACAACTACGATTGAGTTAATGAAAACGCTTACAAACAAGTATGAAAAACCCTACACAAATAATAAGATCTATCTGCTTAGCAAGTTTTTCAATATGTGTATGGTTGAGGATGCTTCTATGAATTCATATATAAATGAGGTAACCACTTTGATAAATCAGTTGAAATCAGTTAGAATAGAGTTTACTGATGAAGTAAATGTCATTATGTTATTAATCTCTTTGCTTGATAGTTGGGAAACAATGAAGACAACAGTGTGTAATTCAGTAGGTGAAAATACTCTACACTTTTCTAGTGTTTGTAATTTAGTCCTAATCGAGGAAATTGTAGAAAGATAGTAATGCTTGAGTCTACTATAGGATCCACTCTCAAGTTATAACTAAGGGAAAAGAGAAGATTAATGAGGAAAATACATCAAGTAGCAGTAGGAAGAAGTGGAATAATAGGAATAAAGAGATAAAATATTTTTACTGACACAAGAAAGGTCACTTTAAGAGTCAGTGTAGAAAATTGAAAGAGGATCTAGAGAGGAGACAAAATCAAGAGACAAATGTAGTGCTAGATGCATGTGTTTGTGTTGGGAGTGACACAGATAGTAGTAGTAATTAATCTGAGTAGATTTTAGACAGCGCAACTACCGCTCACATAGCTTCAGATAGGAGTCTGTTTACATCCTTCACAGGAGGTTGTCATGGCCTAGTGAGGATGGAGAATGGTGAAATATCCAAGACCAATGGGATTGGAGAGGTTAGTCTGGAGACAGAATGTGGGAATAATTTGGTACTGCGAGATGTCATGTTTGTGCCCAATGTCAAGATGAATCTTATCTCCACTGGCAAGTTGACAGATGATGGCTAAATTTGTGAGTTTGACAGAAGTCAGTGTAAACTCAGGTCAGGATCCTAGGTAGTGGCAGTTGGTCACAGGAAATCTACATGTATAGATGTCGATTGGATGTTGCCAAGAAAAGATTGAAGAGACAATGGATGCCAGTTAAAGCTGCAGATGGTTGTAGTAGAGGTACAGTTCAGTCAACAACAATGATAGCCAAGTTTGATAAGTCAGATCAGGATCCTTCAGTTCAGGAACAATTATGAAGTCCAGGAAAGAAAGATGATGGCTATCATGAACCTTCAATTGTCAGACGGATAGTTGAATTGAAGAAGTCACCTAGGCGAGTGGAAGCATCGAAGTGGAAGACCAAAACAGTTGCTAAGGTCAAGGGTAAAGTCTTAAATTGGCAGCAAACTTGAATAGATAAGCCATTCTCAGAGTGTATCTTCTTCAGGAAATGTGATTCAAGGTTGAAGAAGATGTCAGTTGGTACCACTTAGCTGAAGTGGGAGTCTGTCTTTTTTGTCTGGTAGACAAATCCACGTAGCAAGCCCATACCTCAGGACAAACACAGATGCACTACAGTTATATTCTGATGGTTGACTGCTTTGTGAGTTTGTTGTGTTTTCAAGTTTTTTTTAGCATTGGAGTTTGCCAAGAAGATCAAAAATAACTGTTGTAGTGGAAGTTGTGTCTTGGAGTTTACCAAGGTGATTAGAGTTTTGTTGCAGTGGGAGACAAAATTGTCGTTTTGTCTCCAAGTGGGAGATTGTTAATTTTTTTTTTTGTGTGGAGCCAAAACGGCAAGCACCACAAGAGGAAAAAATAAAGGCAATGGGCCAAGGCCCATTAATCATTTTTAGGTTAAAGGCAACATATATATGTGTGTGTGTGTTTGCAACCTTTTTTTTTGTGAGAGAGTCAACCGCACGAGAACCATTTGTCGAGAGTGTTTTTTTTTTTTGTATTGTTAGCGGTTGTGTGACAGTGAGAAAAAAAAAGAGTTTCACTCTTGTGGTTTAGAGTTTTTCTTTGTTGTTTATCCCAAACTATCGGGTTGTGATACTTAGAAGTCAATAGTCATTGTTAGACTATTGAGAGTTAGTTTGTGACGCCAGTTTTGAGGATTTTTGTAATCTCCCATTATAGTATTACTTGCAATTGCAGAAGACTTGACATAGTCCCAAGTTTGGGGCGAACCAGTATAAATTCTGGTGTCGTTCTCTTTTCTCTATTTTTTTATTATTTATTTGTGATTCTGATTTATTGGTTGGTTTATCCTGTAGGATGAGAGATTTAATTTAATAATAATTAATTTGTGATGATTATTATTATTGTAATTTTTTCCCCAACACAATGCTCTCTAGAGATTTGTGCTGCAAGTATTGGTGAGACCAAGTTAGATCAAAGAACTTCAATTTTCTATTTATTGCATTACCAAAGAAGCACAAAAACACACCTGAGACATAGACACAATGTCACGTAAACTAAAGTGTCGGGGCTTCATACAAGTAAATAATAAAATAGGTAAAGTTCACGGTAAAACTAGTTTCGTAAACTAAAGGCCTTATAGATATTTCAAAGGATCACACAAGACAAGGCCACAAACCAACCAAAGTAGTTAAAGATATAAAATCTTCCCTTTTCAACCTTAATTATTATGAATTCATTCCATTTTGAATTCATTCCATATGTGTTTGACAAATGTGTTTTTTAAAACTCTTTTCGGATTCTATGATCTAAATAATAGAAATTATGAAAACAACATTTTTATGTTTTCATCGTGTCCGTATTCTGAATTTTGAAATTTTAAAATACATAATTATATTAACCAAAGATAAAAAAAAAATCTTAATAAATATGGAATATTTCATGTTATAAACTTGATTTACCTTTGTTAAATTAAAATATGTATAAATTATATAATATTATATTATATACTAATAATTATACAAAATTTATAAAAAAAAAAAACATATTCATAAATTAATTAATAATGACTTGTACTCAATCTAATATTTAGTTCTGCAACTACAACTAATTTCATGATATATAAATATGTTATAAAACACACTTTAAACAATGGTTTAAAATAGAATCAAATTTCTAAATATACTACCAAACACATATCTGAAAACATGAAATAAAACTTTGTTTTCATTGAATGTTTGTTTCTAAATTTCTATTTTAACCCACTTTAATCTCCCTTTTGAAGAGATAAGTTTGATCATATGTTGGATTTTTATCTCATTCATTTCGTACAAATATTAATTAATGGACATATCATTGAAGAAAATATTGGGTATTTGATTACTCAAATTTAGGAATGTATTAATGGATTCTGACATCAAGGTTAAAAATATATCCATGAAATAGAATAAAACCAAGGCTGTCATTAACATAGATAGAAAACATAGCTAGCCAACCAAGGAATATGAGAAATAAATAATAATGTTCACCTTGGTTGGTTTACTTCTATGACTTCCTTATTGCTTAGAATTTTCCAGAGTTTGTGGAGATATTGTTTCTGACATCACAACAAATCAAAAGAGGGACTTGCCCATTTGGGTTCAAAGTTTGAGGTTTTTTTTTTTTTTAAGTACATAACAATTGGGTTGGGGGATTCCAACTCATGATCTCTTGATCACAAATCTTACTTGATGTCTGTTGAACTACATTTTTGTTGACAAAGTTTGAGGTTTTTAAGGGCAAAAAGTTGAATGAAATTCATGTTTGAATGTGGTCAAACACATCCAAATTCCTTGTATTAAAATCCTTCCCAAAACACAAATTTACTGGTTAGACTTTAGATTTTGAAAATTAAGTTTATTAACATCATTTCTATTTATGAATTTATTTATTTTGTTATCTACTTTTTAAAATTATTTTCAAAATCTAAACTCAATTTTGAAAATTAAAAATGAAAGTTTTTTAAAATTTATTTTCGTTTTTAGAATTTGATTAAATAATATTCAAATGTTTCTTAAAAAAAAAAGGTGAAAATTATAGTAAAGAAATCATTAGCAAGAAATGGGAATAAAATTTAAAAACTAAAAATGAAATTGTTATAAATGAGATCATAATATTTTTTTATTAATCAACTCTGGCAAGATAAAGCTCTATCAAAATTTTGAGATGGTAGCGTGATGGATAAAGCCCTATCAAATGCTTAGTTTTTTTTCTCCCTTTTTCGGCTATTTGAGTGTTCGTCAAACTAGCTTATATTTACACCGGACAACCACCAAACCTTATAATATTTGGTTGCTATCAAAAAATTTATGATCTTTCTATCGTAGATAAATAGCCATATTCTTGATAAGTACTCATGTCTCCATTGCCAACTTCGAACATATCTGATGCATAAAAAAAATAAGAGAAAAATATCTTTTTAGTCTCTCATGTTTCAAGTTTGTGTCTATTAAGTCCCTATGTTTCAAAATCGGACAATCAAATCACTGAATTTAGTTAAATAGTTCTATTGGGTCCTTGACCGTTAATTATTTTTAACGGAAGCAGACGTGGATGTTTTTAATATTAAAATAGTAATTTTTAAAATAATAAATAATAATAATAATAATTTAAAAATTATTATCTTCTTATCCTTCTTCTTCCACAATCTTGCGCGACAACCGCCCCCAACCGGCCGCCTTCTTTCTCTTAACGGTCAGTTGTTGTCGACCACGACGGAGTCGTTCGCCGTCGAATGAGTCTGAAGCCACACCAACATTGAGCCCCAAACACCATCGGTTCCAATCCGTTTCTTGGAGAATGTAACTTGCCTGTTATTGGCATTCTCAATCTGTTTGATTTCAATCTTCCCTCGACCCATTTCACGATACCCTAAATTGAAAACACCTAGATGATCAAAACCCCCAAAATCGCAGGTTTCAATCTAAATCCCCAAAAATCTCCCACGAATCGAAAACCCCTTCTTGTAATCTCCTGATTTTGTAAACAGAGGGAGACCCCCTTTTGTTTGCCCCTTTTCCAGGTTCCTAATCGATAACATCATCGCCTCCAATGGCCGTTCCAAGACCCCTGCCTTCACCGCTATCTAGGTTTGTCGCCCTGCTCTTCCGATTCGCTTCCTTGAATGGGGTTTATGTGATTGATTACCGCGATTTGATGGGGGAGAGTTTTAATCGATGGCGGAGGAAGAAATCGAAGGCTAGTGATTCTGAAATTTTTGTTGAATAGTTGTTGGATTTATTCGACGGAAGTGAATCGTCGTGTTCCTCTTCTCCATCTTTGTTGGCCAAGTAGAAGGTGCTTAGGGATTTGAACGGAGTTAGGAATCTAGTGCAACGAAAACCCTAAAACCATCTAATAATGCAGAGGAAGCCGACCATGGTTGATCTCCCTCCATTGAAGAAGAGCTTCAAGGTTTCTAGAGGATCCACTACCTTCGTTCGTGCCCTGCGTCGCATGTCGTCGAAGAAGACTGTAGAATCGTGCAATATTGAGGAAGAATAAGGATAATAAGATAATATTTTTATTATTCTAAAAATTACTATTTTAATATTAAAAACATTTCCGTTAAAAATAATTAAAACTAAATTCAGTGATTTGATTGTGAAACATAGGGACTTAGTAGACACAAACTTAAAACATGAGAGACTAAAAAGTTATTTTCCAAAAAATAAATAAATAACTTCCAACATATCTGGTTCTGTCCACAGTCCACACAAGGTAAAGGACAATTATTGTAAAAACTATAGATTAAAAAAAATCTTAACATCTACAAAAGCAAATGGAAGGGCTTTAGTAGGTTTAACTAAATGAGAAATCAATAATATATTAATTCCAAGCTTGAAGCCCTTTTCCATGTACATAATCAGCAAGGGCTTTAATTCCAGAAGGAGAAGTATTGGGATCATGAACCAGTAGTACACCTTGCATAAGTAATATAATGGTTAGCCAAGGAGAGTTCAATTAAGTTCTATGATACTATTGAAAATATAGATATCCCATATTTTAGATAATTGTGTTTGTTTTGACGGACTAATTTATAAGAATATCTTAGAATATTTAGATAACTATGTTTGTTTTGCACCATTTGTATATAAGAATATCTTAAAATTATGTGTTATTATCAATAATGCCCTTGTTAATCTCTAGGTAATTTACATATTAGTTTAATATAATTTAAATTTATGTCAAATGCATTTTGGTTTTTATTTTTGTTAATGTTATATTTGTATATCAATTTAGTTTATACTAACATTTGTGTTATTTTGTTGAACAAATTGATTTGTATTAGTTCAAGATTTTTATCTAATATTTAATATTAAATATCATATTAGTTCAATTATAATTAAACTTATTTTATATCTAAATGTAAAATATAAATATAGTTAATTGCATATGATCATTTATTAGTATCTAAATACATTAATCTATTTTTAAATAAAAATAAAAAAAAATGTGAAATAAAGAAAATTGATGAGGGCAGGGGCAAAAATGTCATTAAAGAATGTCTCAACATAGGAAGCTTAAAAATCCATGCTTCAAAAGAGATCCAAAATAGGTCAGATGCCCTTCGTATGGGCATCCTAAGATACGTAGACATCTTGAAATGTCAATGCATCCTACATTTCTACAAAACAAATAAGGTAATCCAGATGTCTATCCCATGAGAATCTTGGATTACTATGAAACAAACACTCCTTAAATCCACACGCAAAAAAAAAAATGATGTATTTCTCATTGATTTCAACCATACAAAAAATAAACATAAATACAAGGTACAAAACTTTTTCGAAAGAGGAAAAAGATATTCTATCCTATTTAAAACTTAAAATATTTAAGAAGGAAAGAGATAAATTATAAAGAAAATTACAAGAATGCCCTAACTTTAACCATAATTTTCAACATTCCCCATCAAGGTGGGTTGTATATATTATACAGACTCAACTTGCTATTCAAATCTTCAAAGTTAGGTCTTGGTAAAGGTTTGGTAAGGATATATGATAACTGTTGTTTAGTATGTGCATAATTGAGTTGATCCACTTCATTATTGACTTTCTCTGAGATGAAGTGTTGATCAATTTCAACGTTTTGTTCTAGCATAATGAACTGGTTCTTGACAATATTTATTGCAGCTTGATTACCACACATCATTTGTATCGGTAACAAATAGTCTTTTCCTAATTCCCTTAGAACTCTCTTGATCCATATGCCTTCACACATATACCATGAACAAGTGTTGTGTATTCAGTTTCAACACTACTTCTTGCAACTACAAATTGCTTCTTGATTCTCCATGTAACAAGACTACTCCATACAAAGGAACAGTAATCTGAGGTAGATCTTCTATCTATTACATCACCTATCCAATCTGCATCAAAATATACCTCAATGTTTCTCTTGTCAGTTTTTGCAAAAAATAATCCTTTTTCAGGAGTCATTTTTAGATATTTGAGGATTCGATATACCGTTTCCATATGTTCTTTATTGGAACTATGCATAAACTAGCTAACCATGCTGATAGCAAATCCAATGTCTATTATCTAGGGTTGTATCCTTCCTTTACTAGCTGCCAGGGCAATAGGTGTAACTTTCTATCCAATAAGTCATGTTTCCCTATATTGTGTGATCAATGATCGTTTACAGTTCATCTATTTATTCTTTGCTAAATAGATTTGTTTATGAAGTAGTCAAGTTATCAGGCCACATAGGTTTGACCATCACGATCATTGCGATGCTTAGATTTTCAATCAACACGTTTTCCATGGATCTTCCAGCATGTGTCTTTTATGACCTACCCTTATGCAATGTTCGCAGTAAAATCTATCTCGATTCTGTTTGTTGTCACTTGATACTGATGGGTTTAAAGATGCTTGTAACAAGTGCAGAGGCCTCCACGACTGTAGGGACTGATTCTGATTCACCTATCATAAAATTTTTCCTACTTTCTTCTCACCTTACTTTAGAGAAGGTTGCACAAAGATTCATTAATGGCTTGGTTCCTATGATTTGACCTCAAACTTCATCAAGATCATTTGTTAAGACCAAGGAGAAATTTGAATGTCCTTTTTTGTTCAAGAATTTTCGTGATTGAATTGTATCATCGACACACTTTTATGTATACATTTTCTTTCGAGAGGTACCCATGCATCCTTACCCTTGCCACATATAAACATGATGATCAATTGTGACCATTAAACATAATTGTGGTCATTTAGTTTATGACCCGTGAGTGATAAAAGGAATCATATCCTCCTTGACTTTTGGGAGAAGAAGAAGCCATATTAAAAACAGACTTAAACTCAAAAAAAAAACAGTGGAAGACAAACCCTGAGAGTAATCAAAAACTTTTTTAACCATTAAGGAGAAGGTCGAATTCTTCAAACAGAGCAACCGAAAACTCGATTGACGATTCCTTCACAATATGGATGGATAGTTTAGTTTGGCAGAAGTTGATGGAGGCGAGAGAAATA
Organism: Trichosanthes cucumerina; assembly: GCA_036507285.1. Lineage (NCBI taxonomy): Eukaryota > Viridiplantae > Streptophyta > Magnoliopsida > Cucurbitales > Cucurbitaceae > Trichosanthes > Trichosanthes cucumerina. The sequence continues at coordinate 16,283,429 of CM071838.1, forward strand.
ATTATTTTATGGGGGTAATCGACCCAGGCATAATGTTGTTATTCGAATTAAGCACTTGAACACAAAATCGCGATTTCCAATTTGGGAATGTATTGTTTTTTTAAAATTAAAATCACGATTTGCGATTTGAGATACTGGACGCATCGGAGGAGAAGGGTGATCTGGAGGAGGACGGTGTTGGAGGTTAAGTTCCGTTGGAGTTGATTGCGGTGGACGCTCCGGCACACAATACCAGATATGTTAGGGAGAGATTAGAGTTTTCTTTTTATTACTTTCATACCATCATTTTTTTTTTTAATTTCTCATTGATTTCAACTCTACAAAAAAAACCCAATATAAATATAAGGTACAAACCTTTTTCAAATAAGGAAAAAAATATTCTATCCTATTTAAAACTTAAAAAATATGAGAATGAAAGAGATAAATTATAATTTAAAATTACAAGAATGCCCTTATTTTAACCATAATTTTCTACGCAATGCATCCTACGTTTTTATAAAACAAATGAGGTACTTGTACGTTATATTCATTTTAATCCTAAACTTTCAATTCATCAATTTAAGCATTTAAGTGTATTAATTTATATTCTCGATTAAGTACTCATTTTAATTCACATTAGAAAGGTTTTTCACACGTGTTTAAAGTCACATGTTGCTTTATAACATATACGAATTTGTTATATTTTTTTTAAAAAAATAAAAGTGTTGAAGAAATTTGAAGTAGACTCAATATAATATTTTTCAATCTTAGAGCATTACTTTTTTTTTCACTTATTATCTTCTCTGATTCTGTTGCTTTTTTTCATTTCATTATTTGTATCATATTTTTCATCAATAGAGTACTCTAATTCTTAAATCGATCGTCAATATTGATTTTTTTTACTACAACGGATGTAGGACTTCAGGATCACCCTTGTTAGAATCTTTATCCTCTTCATTTCCAACATCGATGTCACTTTAATCCTTCGTACGATCATCAACAAGTTGACAAAGTTGGCTAAGACCAACCAAAAGTGAGGGAAGCAAAAGAGTCCATTTGTTTTCTTATGGGTCTACTTTCAAGAGTCAGTTCGCGGTTTTCATTATAGTGATAACTTAGTCTGAATAATTTAATATTTAGTTATATTTTTTATAATCTTTTTTTAAAAAAAATAACAAATACATATGATAGAGGTGTGGAAAACCTTTCTAACGACAATTGAAAAAAAATCTTTAACCAATAGTATAAATTGATACTCTAACCCAAGTTTGATACTTAAAATAAAATTAAACGTTTAAAATTAAAATTGATACAATGATTTATATAGATATTGAAAGATCATAATTAAAATTGATTCAAAATTGGTTTTTTTTTTTTTTTACTTTTATTTATCCACTCTTTTGAACAAAAAGAAATTAAAAAATCTCTTGAGAATTACTAATTTTCATGGAAGTCAAGACTCAGCCATAAAATATGTTTTGTCAATGTAAATCATTGAAAAAAACTGTCATAAACTCAAACTCCAACAGAAATCTACCTCTAGAATCATACCAAGCTAAATTTGATTAAAAAACCTCATTCAACCAAAATCAACTTAGTTCAATATTATAAATTTCAACTTACACACTTTCAATTTCCACCTCTCACCAACAAGAACATAACTCAATTGGCATCAAGTAAAACTTATGATCTAGAAGTCCTGAATTCGAATCTTATCACCATTATGGTGATGTACTCAAAAAAAAAAAAAAAAATCCACCTCTCAAGATCAAAACCTCTTTATTATCTGTTAGAGAACATGCAATAATCTCATGAACCCAACACTATTTCTTTAGTTTAAGGAGCTGATTTCAAAGAAACCTCATAATCTTCTCATTTCCTCATATCAAATATAACTTCTCACATCCCTACATTCCCGGCTGGCACCAAGAATGAAAAATAACAATCCTGATTTAACTTTCATGCTCTTTCTCATCGCCCTTCCAAATGATTTACGATTAAAGCCGGGGTAAGATTTCAAGCATGGTAAAATGATGAAATTAACAAGGTGAATAGCCAATCCAAACAAGAAACTGAAAAGAAATACCATTAAATAACTCAATAAACGTGGTCTTTAGCTCCTTCAAAGTTGCAAAATTGTCAGTAAAGTTTCCATATTGATTCTAAAATCCACTTTCATCCACAAGAGAAACAACTGAACTATAATAGACTGACTATAAAAAGATCCCTACGAATTGCTCGTAGAAGCCATAAAAAGGTTTCTTTATACACGAGCAGGATTTCCAGCTCCAATAGGACGAGGCGCTTGGCCTTGCTGGCCTGGCTGACCTGGCTTTGGCTGATCATCCTGAAACAAACACAAACAGAATAAGGTAACAAAGAATCAGAGGCCCCTCCAAATATGACTGCTGAGTTCAAAGTATTAGGTAGGCAGAGATGATACTTGAAATAATAATAATTAAGATGTAAAAAATTTCTCTGTTCGTAAGTAAACAGGCTTAAGCAACCAATATACGGACCAACGAACTGTAATGAGTTGCACTAACAAGTACAAGATATGTTGTTAATCTTCTACATGAGCATCAATAGTCTTACCAAATAGTTGGTATCTTCAATACAATAAAAAAATATACATAATCTAAATGAATAAGAGCTCAACACATCAAACTGCAAGAAGTGTAGGGGAACCATTTGAACCAAGTTGTTCAAATATAATGACGTCTGGCTGATTTTCTTAATACATAGTTATAATGTAAGTGGATTGATTCGATAACAAACATGCTAACACAAAGTACCAAATGCAAAAGTCTCCCAAGTCTCACTATTAATGAATCTTTTAAAAATAAAAGCTGTATCCTTGGAGGAACTTCACATATCCATCAATGATTATAAAGAAGCATAAGACAACATTATGATGCAAATACTCTTTCTGCTGCCCATCATAAAAATTTGAGAAGAGTAAATGAAGATGAACAAACTTTATCAAAAGCACTGTGAACATCATGACTTCATGACGAATCAAGATATAAATATTTTAGGCAAAAACCAACACTGTATATGAGTAATAAGAGTAAATAAAAATAGACACGCTTCATCAAATTCACTGTTAATATGGTTATTTCATTATGAATCAAAGTTTTTTTTTCCATTATGAATCAAAGTTATAAATATTTTATGCAAGGACTAACCCTGCGTCTGAGGAAGCGCTGTGGCGGTTGCCGATTTCTTCTATCAGTACGAGATCGAACTCTCACAACATGTGAGTGAATAGCACAGGAAACACAGTACTGCATCTTAGCATAAAGCTTAGGGAGAGTATATTCTACACAGAAAACAAAGATCTATATCAGACACTGAACAAAAACGTTGTTTATAAAGCAACCAAAAGACAGCAAGAATGGACAGAATAACTTACGGTCATAGACACAGGCTTCTTGAACATCCCTAACAGCAGCCTGCTCCACAATATTCCTCACGAGAAACCTCTTAATAGCTTTATCCTATCTCATCAATCAAAACTCATAAAGTTAAATTAAATCATCAGCTCTTATTTAAAATAAAATTGAACTGCTCTGACTCAATAGTCAATGTTTAAAAAGGATAAAGGTGGTCTCAAAATTTTTCTTCTTGAATAGGCAAAGTCTAAGCCTCAAGGCAGCATATAAGCAGTAAGCCCAATTTTAATTTTTGTAAAAAAAATTGTACAAGTCTTAAAACTGTATGATGAAGTATTGAAAAATTACCCAATTACCACATAAATAAAATGTCTATCACCACCATTATCATCACTAAAAGAATGGACTTAGTTATTCAGCTTTGTCTTCAATGAGTTTAAAGCCTATATTATATGGTCAAAGTAGTAAGTGGTGAATGGCCACAACTCATTTATTACCTTACCTACACAAAGGAATCTTATATATTTTTTAAAATTTGAGCAATTTAATATTGTTCTTCTAATCTTTCCAAGTGGTGTAAAAACTTTAAGCCTTAGTGCATTTTCATGGGCAACAAACCTCTTATGGTCCATAGAAGGCATAAGACTCAAGGGATAAGCCTTATAAAGTATTGAGTTCTGGAATACTTGCGGGAATTCCATTTTCTAACGAAACACTTTCCCTATAAAACGTTCTTGAAAAAACGCTATTGATGCGTTTCATCTAAAAGCAATTTGACATGTAGCTTAATATCAAATCTAGATCTTTAATTTATCGAAAACCCAACCCAAACACTCTTAATAACAATAAAAATACAAACTCATAGAGATACTAACATTCTACATAAAAAATCACATCCCCTGAACTTGGCCGACACTTATCCCCTGTGTCGCTCGCAATTGCTAAATCAGCCAAATAATAAATACACCAGCAATACTTGCACTCGAGCATAAAACCAAAAACTAATTAAACACAAAAGGACCCAATTCCGCCGGAAACATTTGAACGCCATAAAGATTTGACCCCCGCCATTAAACTATCTAGATATTCATGCAAGAATTACGAAGAGAGATGAGTAAAACAATAACCTTGGGGCAGCACTTGCCGCAGTTGGAGCACCGGATGAACTTAACGTGTCCACGGCCGTGCTTGTTACGTCCGCTGTTCCTCCGCTTGAAAGTCTGGAAGAACCAGAGGTAAAAAAGATGAGTGGAGAACGATTTACAAGAAGGAAATTCAGAGTAAAAGGTAATGGTTGAATGATCTTACCATTGTTTCAAAGCTTTAGATCTCGAAGCAGAGAGAGAGAAGAAGAAGCAGCCGATTAGGGTTTTTGTAGGCAAATGTTGTGTGTGAGATTCGGAGATTTGTACCGGTAAACGCTTTATATATATCTCCGGTCCCGCTGAGCCCAACCAACAAAGAAAAAAAAGAAAATTGCAAAAATCACCCTAAACTAGTACAATGAGACCTCCAAAATTTCAATTTTATCGATCAATCTCATCTTATGAAATTTTACATTTTTTTATTAGTTCTATGAAATTTTACAATTAAATACTTGGCTAAATTATACAAAATAGTCCCAAACTGTAGGGTAGGGGTGTACATAAGTCGGATTGGGTTGGGTTGGAAGAGTTTTTTGACCAACCCGAAAATTCGGGTTGATCATTCCTTCAACTCAACTAACCTTATTCATGAGAGTAACTCAACTCAATATTTTTTATTGGGTTGAGTCGGGTCGTCAGGTTGATTTTTTTTATAATTTGTTTAATTATTTAAAATATTTTTTTCTTAAATTAATAATTAAAATCACATAAAATTTAAATATCAAATTTCAAAATTCATAACATCTTAACATTTGTTAGAAGTCTAGAAGAAAAACATAAAAAAAAATTGGTCAATAATTCATTTATAAGTATATATGTAATTAAAATAAAATTAAAAAATATAAACTTTGGATTGGATTGGGTCAATCCGAGCCTAAAAAACTCAACACTAGAACCGACCCAAACTTTTCAATTCTCCAAACTTCTAACCCAACCCAAATAAAAAAAAAAAAAAAAAACTTAACCCAATCCAACCCTTACAGTTTGGGTAGGGTAGTCTAGGTTGTCGGGTTATTCCGTTATTTGTACACTCCTACTTTAGTGTATATTTCAATAATGTTCTTGAAGTTTTAAAATCATATTTTTACCCTTGAACTTTAAATTTATTTCAAAATAATCATCCTATTTACTTTTTCGTTAAAATGAAGACATAAAAGTAAGTGATGATAACTTATAAAATAGTGGCACACGTGACATAAAATGGTAGGTTTCAATTATACCCTGGAATTTAGGCCAAGTTTCAATTATGCTCTAATCATTTCTAAATTTTCATTTTAACCCTTAACTTTTGAAATGTATCAAAGTAACCACTTCATTAGCTTTCACGTTAAAATAAATATAGAAATTAGTTGAAAGATAAAAGTTCCACGTGGGCGTAATGATTGTGAGCTATTAAAAATATTGAAGGATCACATTTAAAATAAAATTGCCTCAATTAGAGGAAAAACAAGTTTAGGAGATAGAGTTTTAGTTGAAATTGTATATAATATCACATATGGTAAGAAAGCCATGGCACATATTGCTTCCTTCATTAGTCTATCTTTTTATTTGTTATTTTCCTAACTTCCACAAACCAACACTTTCAATGAATCTCACTCTTCCATGAATTTTTTCTTATTAATTTGTCTATCTCATGGAGTTCTCTCGACTCCTCTCACTTTCTCCTTTTCTAATGTTTGATTTTTCATAGTAAAAAATGGTATTTAGTTCATATTACCTTTGAATTTTTTGTGGTCTCTTTCTCTTTTTTATTTACATCCTAACACTTATTTTTTTTCGTCAATTGATTGTAAAATAGAGATTCCAAATTTTGTTCGTTCTCTGTGGTCTAGCAACCGTCTCGAAAATCTCGTTTTCCCAAGTCTTTTAATTGTAAGCGGAGAAAAACATTATTTCACCAAATTATATTACTTCATTTCAAATGTGACTAAAACTTTTGTTTTTTTTTTTAACCGCTCACCGCCCTAATTGTATAACGGGTGACATAGTCGTTTTTAAACAATTTCAAGAGTCAATGGTTAAAATAAAAGTTTGGAAATGTTAAGGATATTCTTTGAAATATGTCTCAAAATTCAAGAGTATCATTCAAACATTCCACTTACGCCATGTGTACCACTATTCTATCGGTCTATCGCCACATCACTTTTTTGTTTCCATTTTAGCAGAAAAGTTGGTGAAAGAGTTGTTTGGAAATAAATTTCAACCCTCCTTCCAAATTTCCATGTAGCTAATTGGAAAGTGCTTGCTGATGCAAGTGGTAATCTACTTAAGCCATAAAATTGACTGGTAATTTTGTAGCCTGGGAGCTTGATGTGGGCTCCACACTAGAACAAAGCTCTTCAAGTTTTTTTTTTGAGTGAAAGCTCTTCAAGTTAATGGCAAAACACAATTCGAGTTAATATTAATATTCTTCTAACTTGGATCCCCTTACCATCCAGATTTCATTAATCTCTCAACACCCTCTCGTAAGGGTGGAATTATGGGGCAAAACTACCCCAAAATATAGCTGACAATCTTATACCGTTGAAGGTACGAAAGAGAAACTACAAAAATAGTTTATATTTATATTCAACTGTTATTTCGGGACATACAAATTTTCAAATGTATATCTAATGATAATTAGGAGAAAATCATATTGTGGCAACCTCATTCAATATTCAATAATTTGTCCTCATAAGGGCCATTAGATTCTTCACTATTTTCATTTTCTCCGAGTATATCGATGGTAAATGGCAAATGCAACAAATTATCCAGAAGCTCGGGATCGCCTCTCACCGAGTACCCCTCGTGCAATTATCTTGGCTAGTTTACCTGTTGCAACTCTAACTCACATAATGCTTTAGACATTAAGGAGTTGTTTGAGGCGTGAGTTATAGAGTACTTTGCACTCCAAACACAAACTATTATAATCTCATGCTAAACAACTCTATATTTTAAATAATTTTATATATTTCTACCGATTATTATAACTCATGTTATTATAATCAACTCAGTGCCCCAAACAACTCCTAAGACATTAAGAATCGCACTTTGGGCATTGGAGTGCCAGTGAGTACAGTTAAACTTAAACCCCTTGATCTAATCCAATGTCTGATCAAGAAAGTATTTCCAAGCATTAAATATACAGACAAAAGCTAGCAGTAGAGTATAGGTCAAGAAGATCCAAGCACTTACTTCTAACCATTCTTTCAATGGAGAAAGGATCCAAAGTTTATTTTAGTAACCCCTTCAGAGTATTTGATAAGAAAACATGACTGTGTTCAGATGAATACAACACTAGAACTTTAGATGATAAAGGAGAATGATACCATTACCAACGCAGCCTGCATTAGTTCTTGAGCAATTCATTGGCCTTGTCCAACCAAACATTGTAAACATCAGAAGAATAAAGGACAAAGTGCACCTGCAAATAATAGAACACGATCATTAATCAAGCTTTGCGAAGAGATCCATAAGAAAGTAGAATGTCACCGAACCCAAATGTATTAAAATATGAAAGATAACAAAGCAATAAGATAAACCAAGTAATTTGAGGAACTTGAACTTTCTCCTTTCTTGAGCACTCTCACTCAGTGCTTTTAAAGGCTCAAGGCGCAATAGCCCTCCGGAGCCTAGGTGCAAGGCGCACCAAAAGGCACAGGCTTTTCTTCTAAGGCGTACTATATATAAAAAAAATATAAAATATATATGTATACATACACAATAAAAAAAAACCCTTCATGGAAAGAAATTAAGTTTTCACCAAGAAAAATAGGTAAAAGAAATAAGGTTCAAGTATAAGTTTTTGAACATAGAGACAATAGATACTCCATTAAAAAGCATGAAACAATACAACACTAATAAATTATAAACAATACAAGATCAAAAGCCTTAAATATCAATCTCTTCTTCACTAAATAGCCTTAAATATATATTTAAAATAAGTAAAACAATACGTTTTACTATTAAAAATGAAAAAAATAAAATAAACTTAAGAAGCCCCAGAGGCGCGCACCTTCTTACATGCGCCTGGCACTTAAGGTGCGCCTTGCGCCTAGGCGCGCGCCCGAAGGGGCTTTTTAAAACACTGCTCTCACTCAAGCCTAAAACAAACTCACTAAACTAATGCCCCTTCCCCTAACTCACTCCCTCTATTTATGACCAAATAGCATAACTAACTCTATAACTATTTACTAATACCGTAATCCTATCATTACCTGCCCCTAAAACACACCTTGAGGACAAGGTGTTGTTAAACAAACACAAATAGCAAAATTGGGTACAAAGCCCTATTTTTTTTTTTCAAATGTGTGGGGCCGAGAGATAACAAAATGATGGATAATTTCTTACCTCAACCAGACTGGGAATTAATAGGCTCCTTTCCATTTAATAAAAGGAAGCCCACTTAGATTCTTCTTTTTGAAGACTCACGTGCCTACCCACGAATTCATCTTCATGAAAGTTGCAGCAATACCTTTTTTAGGACTTCATCGTCAACCACACTTGCACTCGGCACTGGCATCGGTCTCTTTTAGGTATGATTCGCCTTTTTCTTATTTTTTCCATCCATTTCTTTCGATTCCTCCACTGCCTCTTCACGACATTTGCATCGATGTCGTTCTTGGCTCTTCACCTCTGGCCACCATCGCCAGGGTTGTAGGTAATGCCCTCTGTTGGCCTTTTCTTTTCTTTTCTTTCGAACTGTGTGGCTACTGAAGCGTTGTGTCTTCCACAATGGCCAATGATCCCACTCCGGACATTCTGCCTTCGCAAAGCCCGTTCTCTTTCTCCCCCATCCGCCCGTGATCTTCCAATTCCGACAAAATACAGGTTGGTTTCCCATCAATCGCTTTTGTCTAACCTCCTTCAACTGATTCTTAATTTTTTTCTGATCGTCTTCGACTTTGTTTTTTTGCTTTTGTCAACCATACCTTTGGTGTTCTCCAACAACCGTGTCTTAGAATTCTCTCTACACCTCTTTTGTGCGCCCTAATCCGCTTCTTCTACTGCTTCTTCGTCCTTTTCTTTTTTTTTTCTCTAATGATTTTTCGTTTAGTCATCTCTTTCTTTATTTCTACAATCTCTTCTTTTATCGCTACTATACTCACCCTAATTTATTTGAATCCTCATCTCCTTGAAACTCTTCATTTCATCCTGAAGAGATTGGAATATCGACTTCATTTCTTCCCGACATCGTCGTAAACTTAAAAACAACTCTAACATCTTCACGTTCATTTGCATCTAACTCAGGGCCAAAACTGACCGCTCTGATACCAAATTGATAGAACCCAAATATATTGAAATATGAAAGATAACAAAATAGTAAGATAAACTAAGTAATTTAAGGAATTTGGACCCTCCACACTCTCACTCAAGCCTTTAGACCAAACTCACTGAATTAATGTCCCTTCCCCCTTTAACTCACCTCCTCTATTTATAACCAAATAGCATAGCTAACTCTCTAGCTAATTACTAATATATCCTAATAAGAAATCCCATTAGAATCATAACAGTATTTATGCCGCTATTTATTTTTTAAAATCTAAGTGTCAACCTGAGCATAGCTCAACTGGATGAGGCATATATCCTCGACCAAGAGGTCAGAGATTCGAATATCTCTACCCTATTGTAAGGGAACTAATAGGGGTTTATGGATAGTAGTAGTATGGTATTAGTAAGGGCATAAGGGTAATTAGTTAGGGAGTTAGTTAGTGCTTTGGGATTGAGGGAAGACAAACAATTGTTGAGTGTTTTTAGGGTTTGGGTTAGCATAGAAGGAGGTTCCAAGTGTCTTATACTTGGTTTATCTGGTTACTTTTTATCCTTTATCTTACAATATATTTCAATTCTTGTGTTCTTAGTATTTGGGTTCCTAACACCTACATGTTGTGAAACTACATGTAACTCAAAACCTAGGTTACAAAAACCCTTTGATAAAGAAAGATATCACAAAGTCTGGGGATTGATATATTGTTTTAAGATAAAGAAAGATTGTAAATGAATACACCAAATGTCTGAAAATTTAGGATGACTTGTACCTCTTTTCACAGTTGTACATTTCTTTGAAAAGATGTAAAGTAACTTGGGTCGATAACAAATTGTTTGAGTTATTTAACTTATTATTAACAGTAATGCAAGTTATCGTCTTAAGCTTTTCCCCTACTTTTCTTTTTCACAATGGCAAATTAAAAATTATAGTAATATTAATAGCAGTAATAATAAAAGAATGAACTCAATTTCATCCGTGCACGAAACTTATTGAAATTACCACCATCTGGAATTAATAAAAATTTGGTAATAGTGAGATAATTGCTTCTTTTAATTAAAAGATAAGTGTTTCTTTCAAAGATTGTGTAAAGGATAAATGCCTTCATGCAACATATTTCTCTTTTTAAAAAGAGGGAAGTGGGGGAGGCTCGTTTATCATGTCATGGCCACGATTGTCCTATTTGCCTATGGTCATATGCACCAGACAGCAACCTTTTTTACTGCCTTGAGGAATCTTGGTCCAATTTGAAGCTCCATATTTGTTGTTGATCACCTGCCTCTGAAGGGGCAGAAGAACCTTTTTTTCCTTTCTTTTGAGGTTCTTATTCAATAACTTCTAAAAGTTGAGTAAGGGTAGCCCATTTCCAGCTCAAAAGGTCACCTAGATCGAGGGTAGCTCCTCTCCACGTGAAATCCCTTATCATTTTCTCCAAGGCTTTAGTCACCTTGATAGGAATTTTGAAGAGGGAGGAAAAAAAACAGAGCGGGATGTCTGAAAGTACTGACTGCACCAAATTGAGCAACGATACAGATGTTCCCCCACTTGGCCAACTTGAATCCAAAAAAGAAAGCCACGTCTAGAATTCAAGGAGACCAAGATAGTTAAACAACAAAGGGTCTACCTCACAACCAAGAACCGGCTTTAGGAGAAGCTTCCTCATAAATAAGGCCTAAGAAGCACGGACACGCACACGAGACACGGATACAGATACGACACGACACGACGATACGCCAATTTCTAAAAAACTAGGACACGGACACGTTGGGGATACGTTCTTTTCTTATTATTATTTTAGGATATATGTACATTTAACATAAAATACTAAACTTAATCCACTAAAAAACATATTGTACAAAACACATTATCTAACATTCAATAAACAAAGTTTCCAAATGAAATAAGAGTAAATACAAAAAAAAAAAAAAAACAGTTTTATATAAAAAAGAAAATAGAAAACATGTTTTGTTCCTAAGTGGTAGAAGAGTTTTTAATTTTTAATTTTATTATTTATATTTTTAATGTCTTTTTTGTGTATAAAATTAAATGCGCTTTTAACTTTGGGCTCAAAATAAATGGGTTAGACCTTTTTTGGGTTAAAAATTTATCCAGCGTGTCCGTCACGTGTCCACAACGTGTCCAAAACGTGTCCGAAATTAAAAATAATAATAATAATAAGGGACACTTAAATTGGCGTGTCTGACACGTGTCCGGAGCGTGTCCGACACGTATCCGACACGGACACTTTGTCTAAAATAGAGTGTCCGTGCTTCTTAGAATAGGGCCAATGATAGTGGATTTGAACGATTGATAGAGGCTAGAAGCTTTAAGTAAGAGATCGAGAATTAATTACACATTTTCCAACAAACCACCTTCATAAAGGACAAGAATTAATGGTGTCATCTATGTATTGAAAGCAAAAAACCTCTATTTTCTACTTTCCTAACTCCAAGCCTTTAAGGGTCTGCTTACCACGACAATGACGAATAAGACAGCTAAAGGAGTATCCCACTGGCATGAACAGGAAGGGAGAGAAGGGTCCAAGCTGCTACAAGCAAAAAAATTGTCCCTTAATTTCTCATTGATGATACTGTTGACGAAGAGACACAGTCTACAATCCGTTTATATCATGTAGGCTTGGTTTAACATTCCGTTTGGTTTATGGTTTTATTGGATGGGAATGGGTAATAGATGTCTGGAAATAATAAATGCATGGGAATAAGATGACTGTGTTTGGTTCTACATGGGAATGTTATCAGATTTTTATGTAAAAAATGATATTTTATATTTATTTGACGAAATTAATATATAAATCTTGTGTAATATATACTTACGATCTAATAAATAATGTGAAATTTTATTTTATGATATTTATCTTATAAATTTTATATATTATTATCTATTATAAATAAAATAATAAAAATGCATTTAAAAAATAATAATTAATTAATATTTTTTAATAAAAAAATTAATTATTAATTGATCACGAATTGAATAATTAATTATAATGATTATCCTTACCATAAATTAATAATATTTATAATTAATTGATTAATATAATATTAATTAGTGATTTAATATTTTTATAATGAATGTTTATGCTTATTTGATTAAATTAATCTTAAAAACATTATTTTATTAACTAATCAAAATTAATGTCAACTAATAAAAATAAATGAATTAATTATAAATATTTTTAATTAAATAATTAATTATGATTATTGAAAATAAATAAATAAATAAATAAAAATATATAAATATTAATAAAGAAGAGAGAGATATAAATAAAGAAGAGAGAGAAAGAGAGAGATGGATGGGTATAAAGAAAACCCATCATTCTTGAAGGGTATAAGAAACCCATCCACCATGGGAAAAAGTGATGCATGGGAATAAGTGATACCCATGCCCATGCTTACAAACCTTGTTCCAAACAAGGAGATTTAAAACTCTAACCCATTCCCATCCACAAAACCTTGCACCAAACGACCCCTAAGCTCTAAGGTCGTCAAGGTAAGACCAATGTGCCTCATAGGCTTTTTCAAAATATGCTTTCAGTTGAAACCTCTTTTCTTTAGAGATTTCCATTCTACTGCTTTTCAAACAAGAATGGCATCCAAGATTTGTAGACCAAATTTCGAAGTATGTCACCTTTATTCCCACAATCAAGTCGTGCTTCGCTGAGATGATAGCCCTACTATTCTTCAAAAATTCCATGAAGCCTTTGCTAGATATATGTTATACTTTGTTAGATTGTTTTTAATTAAGTTAGATTGTTGTATTAGTTAAGAACTGAATCTGTTGTAACAGATCAGTTATTGCACACCTCAAACCTTCTATAAAAAGGTCTTGTGTAAAGCATGTGAGTATTGAATAAATCAGATTCTTTACCACGGTAATCTCTCTTGTTTTATGATATCAGAGCCATCTTATTGACTAACGCCAGAATTCCACCTTCTTCTTCTACAACGTCCCAAAACTCTGTTCTCTCGAGAACTTCGTTGCCCATTCTTTTACTCTCCAACGTCTGCAACCTTGTCTCACTCAAGTTGGATTCTAGTAATTACTCCCTTTGGAAGCACCAGAAAGCACCGATCCTCCATGCTCATAAGCTTTTTGGGTTTGTTGATGGATCTGTTACAAAACCCACACGATTTCTCCTTGATGACCAAGGACGATTGACGATTGAAGTAAATCCTCTTCATGGCGACTGGATTGCCCAAGATCGAGAAATCACTGTGTTGATAAACTCCACGCTTTCAGCCCAGGTACTTGCCTTCGTTGTTGGTTGCACCACTGCTCGTGAAACCTGGATATGTCTCGAAACGCGATTTTCCTCTGTTTCTTGTTCTAACATCATTCATCTGCGCTCTTCCCAACAATCTTTAACCAAGAAGGCCGATGAATCCGTTGATGATATATCCAACGAGCAAAAGACATTAAAGATCGACTTGAAAACATGAATGTTCTTATTGACGATGAAGAAATGTTGATCTGTGTACTAAATGGCTTACCCTCTGATTATCATGCCTTTCGCACGTCTGTCAGGAATCGATCTGATGTTGTTTCTTTTGAAAGTCTGTATACCTTGCTTAAAGTTGAAGAACAAACACTTGAGAGTCAACACAAAGCAACGGAGAGTCTTGTATCTGCCACGATCTTACTCTCTCTGCAACGTAATATCAGACAGACCAAAGGCAGAACGACTTCCTCTAATAATTCTTGGAATAGGGGGCATGGAGGACACTCTTCATCTGGCCGTGGAATGAATGGGCATCGCAAAGGAGGACGAGGCAGTAACACACAAAATTGTGGAGGCTTCACTCCAAATGGTTTTGACCATAGCAATGGAAATAGGCATGTGTGTCAAATCTGCAATCGACCAGGGCATTCAGCCTTAGATTGCTTCCACATAATGGATTGTGCCTACCAAGGGAGACACCCACTTGCCCAACTTGCAGCAATGGTTGCTTTTTATTCTTCTAGTGATTCCTCTGCTAACGACCCTGTCTTGCTGACGGACTCAGGTTGTAATGCACATGTCGCCCAGGATATGGCCCTCATCAACTCTCATGTGCCTTGTGAAGGAGATGAGAAAATGACATTGAGAGATGGTCAAGGCCTATTGGTAGCACACAATGGTAAAGGACTCCTTCCTACTCCTTCTTTCACTTTCAATCTTCCTTCTATTCTTCATGTTCCCTCCATGACAACAAATTTACTATCTGTTAACCAACTATGCAAGGATAACAATTGTTCTATTCTCTTTGACAAGGATTCATTTAACAATTGGTCAAGGCATCTTGGAAAAGATTGTTAGCAATAGAGATGAGAGATTTACAAGTACCTTTAGACCAAGCTGATTAAGTTGTTGATGCCCGACAAAAGAACTTAGTTCAATTGCTTAATGCGACACAATCCTGTTTTAATTGTTAAAAGAGTTCCCCAAATCGAAAGGGCCTTCTTGAGGTTACTTCGAGTCGGCAACTTATGATGTCTAAAGAGATGGACCAAACTTCAAAAGTGGATCAAGCCAACCTAAAAAGGTCTCAAGACACATGAAAGAAATGGACAGATCAGTGTCACCCTTCGAAGTTCTGAGCTGGAGACAAGGTGTTAATCAAGCTTAAGCTAAGACTTGAGCAACAGAGAGTTCCAAGTAAAAACCAACATCCCCATGAGGAAGCTAAGAAGCACGGACACTTTAATTTGGCTAGCGTGTCCGTGTCCGACACGTGTCGGACACTTAGACACTCCGACACTTGTTGGACACGTATCGGACATTTGTTAGCATTATAGATGTGTTAGAAACTAGTTGTACAAAGTCAATATAGGTCCATTATTTGTTAGGCACATAATGACACTAGTCAAGTATACTAAAATACATGTAATATAGGACAAAATTAATGAAGTTTGAGAACGAAATACATCAAAATCATTTTTTTAAGCATATAGATACATAAACTTATTAACTTTAAATTTTTTCTATATAAAAATGATATATATTTTAAAAAATGTATATTTAATAAACGTGTCCTAGCCTAAAGAAATGACGTGTCGCCGTGTCCGTGTCGTATCGTATCCGTGTCTCGTATCCGTATCCGTGCTTCTTAGTGAGGAAGTATGGGATCCTGTAAAGATCATCCAAAAAGTCGGTAAAACTTCTCATAAAGATTTGATAAACATCATAGATAAAGATTCAACCTATCATCCATGTTATTTATCCAAAGCCTTACCAACCTAACTTAGAAGAGTCCTACAATGAGGAGCTCAGATTCCTAGTCAACATGAAGACTCGGAGGATATAAAGAGGTTGAAGAAGTCTTAATCAAGAGAACCCACAGAATTTGAAGACTATGACTAGAGCTTCTATAATAATTGATCAAATAGAAGGGGCTCCTCAGTGAAGAGATTAGTAGGGAGGGTACTGGCTACCAAAGACCTGGAGGGTAGCCTGGAGTAGTTTCAGGCTCTTAACTGAAGAAATAATATACTGGAAAGGGGAAAGGCCCTTAATAAAATTGACCGAGAATGAAGGATAATTCAAACATGTCCAAAAGATAGAAGGAAGTGTCCACATATTGCAATCAAAAGAAGGATACGTTTTCCAAGTACCGAAGAATAATCCATTACCTCTTTCAAGCCCTGAGAAAACTCTCTAACGGTAGATAAGGCTATTGTGGCAGCTTCATTTAAAGGATATCTGCAAGGGTAGAATAAAAATCAATAAACAAATATTTGACAGAGAAATCTGGATCAATCAATCATGAATTAACTAATTTTAATAAAAGAATGGTATAAACTAACACACACAAGTTATTGAAAAACTAATTTAAGAGGAACCTGGATCCATCAAGCACGAAACAGTTAATCTTTTATAATAAAAAATGGGATAAAAAACATAGAGACAAGCAAAAAATGAAGTCGTTTCATGTCAACTTACCGATATACACCACAGGATATGGCAGGAAAGGCAAGGTATTGAATGTTATTCTCCTTTGCCACAGCCAAGGAATTTCTAAACCAATATGGCAATAGAAAACGTTAAGTCCTGAATGGTAAATCAAACAGAAAAGGAAAGCGCAATTACATAACAGAACCTATATGCACTTCTCAGTAAGGCTTGAGGGTTACTACTGGTGTTGTAGATTGGTCCAACAGTATGGATTACATGAGATGCTGGCAATCGAAAACCTCTGCATTTTTAGATCATATTAGCATTTACAATTGAAACAGTTGGTCATGATCAGTTACTAGAACTAGAAGAGCCTACGGAGTAATCCTTGCTTCTCCAGTTGGACAACGAATTCCAGGTTGGACTTCTGGGACAGAATAGCATGCCTGTACGAGATCTGGCCCAGCAGCATCATGTATAGCTACAAAACGGTGAGGAAAGAAAACTCAAGATCGTAAGTTCGTCTTACAACTTATAAAACTAAAATAATGTTTTACACTCCATACCTCCATCAGCACCACCTCCTCCTAGCATTACCTCATTTGCTGGATTAACCTACATAAGATTTAAGCCAAAGCAACAAAATCTTAATAGTTTTCATGGTATTGGAAACTTCTAAAAATAAGAAAATACAGGACAAAAGATATGAATCCTTCTTACTGATGTAGTATAATTAGTAATAGTTCTGTAATTTTTAGTTTGAGTTTGTTCTAGTTTGTAGGTTAGTTTGATAACTTACTTCGTTAGTGGGCTTAAATCTTCTATAAATATGAGGGTCAACCTCTTATATGAGCTTGAATTCTAATAATCAACACATTTTGTTGAGAGTTCTTGGAGATTTATTTCCTTGATGCTTGGTTGCACCACTTACAGAATAAGCTAATACAGGTATTTAATCATCAGATACAAACAGCATGCCATAAAGTTGAATGGATACATTGAACTTCACAGTGCATGCAATAGAGCCAAACCAGGCATGACCACTTCGAATTCCAGACAAGAGTGCGTTGAATATAAGACGCAAAATATTAGATGAATCAAAGTCAAACACATGGAAAAGGGTTTGTCTTCATAATAATGTTCGACAGGAAATCATTCTAAGACAGGGTGCAATTTTGGCATGCAAGGCAAGGTAGTTCATTAGTTTGGTACCCTCTTTCTTTATCTTCTTTCTAGGTGTCATTGCATAGTTTATGATGCAACAACACTTCATGGAGCTGAAAAAATTATTGGGAGCTATTTCAAACTTGAGCGAGCTTAAAACATTTTGCACCAGTATTTTTAGTTGTTTCACTGAGTTCATTCTCATCAATGATCCATTTCATAGGAATCATACCCAAAGAATTCGAGTATGCAGTAACCTAAATCCATACAAGCCCCCAATCACAATTCTACAAAATAGTTACTCAGTGACTTGATCGATGATTCTAGTACCTCCAGGTCGCGAAGCATAACACTGAGGAAAAAAAATCTACACTACAGCATCTTCCCATTTTGAAAATCAACTACAAACTTAAAGCAATTCATGAATTTGAACAAAAGATCATTCCAATCATTAATCAAAAGCAGAGGAGACTTCAACTGATTACTTCCCACCACCCTTTCCAGTAAGCAAATCAGTATAAACCCTTAGTAAAATAGCCGCCTCTCAGTAGAGAGAGAGAAAGAGAGAGAGAGAGTCACTAACAATAGCGTCAGAGGAACCGTCGATGAACCACTGCGTGATATCACCCTTCTGAATAACGCATGCGGTTGAGTGAGAGATTTTGAAGCGAACCACTCCGTTGCCCGATCCATTCGACATTGAGACGGCCATGGTCCTTGCTCTTGATCGCCGGAAATGAGGCGAAGACGTGAAATTAGGAGAGAAGGTGAGAGTTTGCGATACCCTGCGGAATATGGAGCTGCCCACTGCTACACTGTTCCGCCAAGCCGCGCTTGTCATCAGAATCATGCGAGAGATGGAAAGGGCAGATAGGGAACTCGGAAATTTTGAATTTATTATTTTGCGTTTAATAAGAACATGAACTCACGTGCAAACACGAAAATCTCCGCAGAACGCAATCCGACTCTCCTTCGGAAAGTACAGTAGCTTCTAATTTTATGTCTAAAATAGTTCCTTTTGCCTAATACAAACGAGGTGTTTGGCCTATAGTTTTAGATTTGGGTGGTATAAGGAGTTTCGTGCAACTCTATAGGTTTTGTACCATGTTTCACTTCCATTTGTCGTTTCTATTTTCAACAACCACTTTGACAACAACTCCAACGACAATTCACTACCATTGACAATGATAACTCTAACGATTACTCCAGTGACCTGACCAACTTCGATACAATTCTGACCCACCACCAACAACAACTCCGATGATTATACCAGTGACCCGACCAACTTCGATGACAACTTTGATAATCACACCGAGACCCGACAACTTCGATGACAATTTCGACGACCACACCGATGATCTGACCAACTCCAATGACAATTAAGATGATCATACCAGCGACCCGACTAACTCTGATGACAACTCTGACAACCATCCGATTACTACTGATAACGACAACTTCGACGACCACACCGGTGATCCGACCACCGCAACGATTACCTCCATCAATAACTACAATGAAAACTCTATAGATTATTTAACGATTGTTCTTGTGATTCGACCAACCTAACAACTTGATACTTTGATGCCCCAATCACCGCAACCCAACTTGTCCGAACCATCGACAACGACCATCTGGCAACTATTTCGATAACTAAACAACTTATAACCATAGTTGACGACCACTCCGATGACCTGACAACCGTAGTTGACAACCACCCAAAAAATTTGACCATCTAGCAACTACTGTCGATGACCACCAAGTGACCACTTCAACGAGTCAATCACCCTAACAATTCGATTATCCCGATGACTACTTCGACAATCACCCCAACCTGACAACCTAATCACCCAAAACTATTACTATTGTTGATGACCACTTTAGTGACCATCCAACAACCCGACCATCATATTGACCACTTTGACAACAACTCTCGACCACTTGACAACTACGGCCATAACCACTAAACGACCACTTCGACGACATGACCACCCTGATGACCACTCCAACGACTTATCCACCCACCCAACAACCACCACCTACGACGACCTAATCACTTTGCAATCACCACGGCAGCCACCTTGACAACCAACCACCCCAACGACCCAACCACCTAGTCAATTTTTTAAAATGTTAAAATTAAACAAAAATGGTTACTAACAATTTTTTTTAATCCATGATATATTCAAAATAGGTTTCAAAATACTTTGAAAAATATAGTTTCTAATATTTTAATTTCTAAAAATTGCATCCTATTACATCTTGTTTAGTCCAAGTCATGTTAGAAAGGAGCATTCAAATTTTATAATTCATTTATCCTTTAAATATGTTTTACAATATAGTGAACAAT
Organism: Trichosanthes cucumerina; assembly: GCA_036507285.1. Taxonomy (NCBI): domain Eukaryota; kingdom Viridiplantae; phylum Streptophyta; class Magnoliopsida; order Cucurbitales; family Cucurbitaceae; genus Trichosanthes; species Trichosanthes cucumerina. The sequence goes on from CM071838.1 coordinate 16,303,599, forward strand.
TTTATTTAAATTCCATAATTTCTTAAAACTTCTAATATTTTAATTTGTAAAATAGAGTTCAAAAAATAGGTGTATGAATACTTTGTGAAATAGTGTTTATCTTAGATAGACTTCTATTTTTGTTTAATCTCTAAAATAGAGTTTCAAAAATAGGTTTTTGAATACTTTATAAAATAGAGTTTTAGATTCTCTAATTTATTAAATGGACTTCAAATTTTTTAATTTCTAAAAAAGTTTTCTGAATAATTTTAAAATAGAGTATTAATTATTTAAATTATGTGTCCTTGCTAATATTATTTAATTTTACATTATAATGAATTAAGTGAATTAAATATTAATATATTTGTACAAACTATACATCCATATTTAACTATTATTGAAATAGTTGATTGACATAATTGGTTAAAAATATTGATAAGCATTTTAACAAACAATTATCAAGTAAAAAAATTGGATCTACAAAAAAAAACCTAAAAAAACTGTTATAGAAAAAATAGCCTAAACAATAAGGGTGAGCCTCGGTCGGACGGTGTCGATTTTGGGCTCAAACCGGCGCCGACTACCGACAAGTCGGTTTTGATCGGTCGGTGGTCGTCGGCTTTGGAAGTGATTATGGAACCGATCGACCGAACCCACGCAAAGATCGATCGATTTTGGGGTTAGTTTGGAGCTATTGAGAGAAGGAGTGTTGTCTATGGTGACAATGAGTTCCGACAGAGAGAAAAAGTTTCGATAAAAAAAATGGAGAGAAGAGGAGAAAGAAACCTGGGCAAATACGAAAAAAGAGATAAGGGAGAAGAAGGAAGGAGGAATGAGAAGAAGACAACAATACTTTGTTGGCGACGTTCAGCTCCAACGGGAAACCATGAAAATGGTTGAGAAAAGGAGAAGAGATCAGAACTCGGAAAGGAGAAAGAGAGAAAGTGAATAGAGAAAGGAGAAAGAAAGGAGGGAGAAGGAAGGAGGCGAGGTACGGAAAAATAGGTAAAATATATTAAATAAAATAACAGTATTAAAAAGTTTTTTTTAAATAGGTAATCATTACTTATTAAATAGGTAATAATGGCACTATGAGAAAAACCAGCAGTTTGTATTGGAAATTGGCGAGGAGAAAGAAACCCATTTTGAAAATAACCATGGGCAATTTAGTAAGGTGTTTTTGGCTTCCCTCATTTCTTTCTTTTTTTAATCTTTAATATAAAACTAAATACTAATATCATTTGGCAAATTTTTTAGGCTCCCCGACCGACCATCTTTTTTATTTAAAAATCGATCACCGACCACCTAAGTCATAAAATTGACTGACCAACGTCGGTTCGATCGGTTTCGATCGGTCGGCTCGATTTTTCGGTTAGGTTGTCTCACCCCTACTAAACAAATACATTCCAACTCAACCCTGCATCCCAAACACATGTTTCAACAAACCAACCCAACACAATTTTGCATCCTTAAACATATGAATCAGAAATCCCATTCCAGCCAAGAAACCTAGGGTTCTAGAACCCCAAAGTTTTTTATTCCAAAACAACGCGCCAAACGACCCCTAAATGACAAAGACAAAGAATAGTGAATAGTGATAAAAAGTTTTTTTTTTCTTCCTAGTAACTAGTTTTTCAACCCATGTCTTGTGGTGTTCTAATAAACAAGGATGCCCATTTTTCTACCTCACAGGACCCACCCTTAATTGAGCGAAAAATTCTCTGTTTAAGCTGGGAATGGAGAAGAGAGCAGGGAGTAATTTTCTTCGGTTGGCTAAAGGGGGATGAGGGGGAATGTTCTCCATTCCCGCCTCGATTTATTTATTTTTTTAAATATATATATTTGTGTATATATAATAAACCATAATTCTAAATTTTTATTAAATATCATTTTATTTTTCTAAGAAAATTAAAACAATGTCTTTTAAATAGAAATCTCTAATTAAGAATTAACCATTTAAATAAATTTTTTTAGAAAAAAGAAATTAGTTAATAAAATTTAAAAAAATAAAAATGATAAATGGGGATTATTCTCTGCGGGGAATCCCTGCCTCATTCCCTACAAAATTAAATGGGAAATTTCGCGAGTACGAGTAATGAAATGGTTCCCTGGCCCCGCCTGCCCCCACCCCGTGGACATCTCTACTAATGAAGCTCACAATTGTGCAGTGAGCAAGCCTGTCAATCCAAAATGTTAATAAACGACACAATAGGTCTATATTGCAAGAGTGGAGGGGTGTCTAGATAAAGTTTCATAATATTAGAAATATATCAAGGTTTTCCCTTTTTCTCTTGGTGGGCCAGAAAGATATGAGCAATTTGGAGAATCTTAGTATTGTGTAAGGGACTCTTTCGATGTTGTTTGAGGGGTTTTCGTGGCTGACATAGATGGGTTGAATCTTTAAGAGATAGAAAGGTAGAATGGACGAGGAAAGTTTTAATAAGCACATGGCAAAGAAAGACTCTTAGTCGAACTAAACATGGAAGTTTCTCTTGTTCCCGTCTCTAACGTCCAAATTTTTAACTCTTATCATGTTTTAACTCGCCTATTTGTTGTTGACAATAGTGTTTTCTTTTTCAAAGATACATGGCAAGAGTGTCAAGCTATCATGGAGGTTCTTAAGGAGTATGAAGCAGCATCAGGACAAATGATCAATAGGAAAAATCGTCTTTCATTATTAACAGGAATGTGGAACAAGACAAAGTTTAGGTGATCCATGAAAGACTCAGAACTAACTTTGTGAACTCTTGTGGACTTTACCTTGGCCTCTCGTCTCCGAACTCGCGCAACAAAAAGCATGTGTTTTCAAGAAGTCAAAAAACAAGTTGTAGAAAGTCATTAAAGGATGGAAAGAGAAGTTGTTCTTTGTTGGCGGGAAGGATGTTCTCCTTAAAGTAGTAGCCCAGGCAATCTTAAGATATACTATAAGTTGCTCCAAACTCCTAGAGGGTTTGTGCAAAGAGTTGGATGCAATGTGCAACAATTTTTGTGGAGTTCATCGGAGGGCAATAAGTAGAGTTACTAGAGGAGTTGGAAGCGTTTATGTCACTGTAAGAGAGGTTGAGGGAAGGATTTTAAAGATTTCAAGTTGTTTAACTAAGCTATGGTGACGAAACATAGTTGAAATATCATGAAAACCCTTTCTAGTCTTCTGGCAAGAATTCTCAAAGGAAGATACTTAAAAAATTGTGGCTTTCTGAAGGTTGAGTTTGTTGGGATTTATGCCTTAAAGCCTCGTACTTAATGACTTATAGTTAATGATAATTTTGATTATTTTATTTACAATATAATATTATCCATTATATGAAAAATCAAAGGTTATTAGTGTAATCTGAAGGAATCTGAATTCCCTTGAGCAACGGAAACGTGTAAAGATTGTGAAACTTGTGTTTGTTTTTGGTTAAACACAAAAATTAGTACATTGAAAATTTAAAAGCAGATAAGCAATTTAGGCATGGATTTAACACAATTAAACATGTTGTAAAAGTTTTCTACACTAAAAGGAAATCGAATTTTACCTTTGTAGTTTCAAATTTGAGTAACTCCTTGCAAATCACTATTCTGCACAGCACAACGAACAACAACTCTAATTCTTCCTCTTTCTACATGACACCACCACAAGTGAGCACATCCTATGTCTCTGAATCCTTAGACTTTGTCTTGTGGGAGACAACCAACAATTGGGTGGAAGGGAATTTGAGAGAGAGATAATTCTACTGATTTCCAAAATCAACTGCAATGATCAATCTAATCGATCAGTTTTTTCAATTGACCCCTCTCCCTGTTTATCTATCGATAGGGAGAGGAAGGAGGGTAGTGAGAACATGTCAAAATGACACATTCCCTTAATTAATTTAATTAATTAAAAAAATAACTAATTTTATATTTAATTAATTTAATTAATAATATAATTAAATCATATTTAATTATATATTAACATTAATTTTAATTAAATCACATTTAATCAAAATTAAATTAAATATCATATATTTAATCATGATTAAATCACATTTAATTATTTTTCCTTTAATCTATAGTTTTAATGTACATCTTATGCACATTAAAATGTAACCTATATGTTTAAATATGAATCTCATTCACATAATATTTGAACTCTTTCAAATATTTAATTCTCTCAATTAATTAACTTTGAATCATATTCAAATTAATTTATACTATAAAGTTTTAATGTACATAAAAACTTTATATTATAATGTATCTCCATACATCATATATTATAATATATCTCCATACATCATGCTTATTCTCTAATTGAATTTGAACATCTCAAATTCAAATGATCCAATAACACTTTACGAGCTAGGAAGTGGACCTACAGATCTGAAGCTCCAACGATATAAGATTATTCGGTTAATCTCATTAACCTCCTAATCAACATTCGTTAACTGCCGGAACACTCCACTATAGTCCCGCAGTTGCACTCTTCTCACTGCAGATATGTTTCTGTGTCCACGAATATCGACCAATAATAGGAAGTCAATCCTTCACGAATGTTCATAACACCAGTTGGATCAAATTACCGTTTTACCCCTAGGTTACATCTTTTACCTTAAGTCTTAGTGCTCCTCTAATGAACAACCTATTCATGGTCCTTCAAATAAACAGAAGTCCCTCTCACCCTTTGTTCAAGTCCCAGAGACACCACTTAAGGGAACATTCATCTACTTACCCTAAAAGGCAAGAAGAAGTGAATTCTTTCTTACTAGGTTAAGTCCCCAGCCACCTGCTCGGTCTTGTCCCCAAGAAGGTAGGCATATTGAGTCGGCGTCTCGAGCCACTCTCACCCATACTAGTCAAAGGACAATCTCTCTCAAACAGGAGTTCGTAACCTGCTCAGGATTGAGATCAAGTTGCCTAGATTATCCTATTGAAATAAAAACCTAATTAGTCAACAAAGTTACATCTAGTGATTACTATTTCGTGGTCCGGTCTTATGCGATCTCATCACATAGGATATCCCCACTCACATGTTGTCTGCACGAACACGTTAGGATCATTGTGTTTGTATCAAATACAAAGTAGGTCATATCCATAGTATTACTAGGATGAGGTACCCAACCTTATCCCCTTACTATAGACCCTTTAGGTTGTATCTCGAACTGAAATCCTTATATGTCCACTACATTCAGTTCAAGAGACATACAATAGCCTCAGATGTTAGTTTATTGGATTTAGGGTTAATTTAAGGTAATATAGAAAATAATGAATTAAACAATAACATTTTATTAATAACAATAACGCTTAATTGATTTAATTAGAATATTCTTATAAACTACAAGTTTTAAGGCATAAAACCCAACAAACTCCCACTTGAACTAAAACTCTAGTTTAGTGGGGTACATACAATCTAAAACAGTGGTTACAGAGATACATAAATACAATAAACTAGGGTATCTATATACCCATTACATATCTCCTACTTGCCCTAGATTATCCTATGTGCATGTCTCGTAGACCTAAACTCTCTAGATGACCCTCGAACACTTTAGTCGTTCGAGTCTTTGTAAATGGATCAATAATGTTGTGCTTCAAAGCGATCTTCGTGACTATCATATCTCCTCGTTGCACTATCTCCCGAATGAGGTGATATTTCCTCTCGATGTGTTTTCCTCGCTTGTGGCTACGAGGTTCCTTTGAATTGGCCACCGCACCACTGTTGTCACAATATAAGGTGATGGAAAATTCCATAGTTGAAACGACTTCCAAGTCAACCAAGAATTTCCTTAGCCAAACAGTCTCCTTAGCTGCTTCACAAGCAGCTACATATTCAGCCTCCATGGTGGAGCCAAAAACTTGTTGCGTAAAATAATATTGTGCAATACTGCAAGTGTACGGGTCAAGTTTTAATATAGTGATTTGAGTTCAGAGTATCGTCCTCAGGAATGGTTTTCTAGATTAATTAACTACCAAGATACTAATTCTTAATTTTATCTAAAGCAACAAAAATTAGAAATAAGGTGAAAATAAAGATATACAAGTGGAGACACGAATAAGATAGAATTGTTAGGGGGATTGATTTCACAAGTTAATTCCTTAATTAGCACATGCAATTGACTATGGTTGTGAGATTATAAACAAGAAGTTAAAGACATTCAAAATAACTCTCTCGAACTCTAATGATTCTCATGCATAGCGATAAATCCTAAAGTTACCTTATGAATTTTAAAAGCATGCATGCCATTAAGCTACTTCTTAAAACGTTTCCCAAAGAATCCAAGTCATTCTCGTGCCCATATTTACTAAGGGTCTTGGCAACTATGCTCTTATATAAGTCTATTCTCTCGAAATCAACTTAAACCAATAAATCATGCTAAACTTGGCCAAAGAAAAGCAAGCATTTAAAGAAAAATTACAAAAAATAAAGCAACACAAACATAAGTTCAATACAGTAACTAAACAAGTTCATAACAAGCTACATTAATCCCCTAACTATGGAAATTAGCTACTCATAATTACCATAAAAACATGCTAATCTCATAAAAGATTCTATAAACTAAGCTACAAACTAAAAGGAAAAAGAAAGAAAACTCGTAGGTGTCGATGCCGGTCCCTCGTTCCCAAGCTCCCGTCACGATCTCGAGCCTCCACTCACGTACTTGGCCCTCAAAGAATAGTCTTCTACTCCTTTTAGAGTGTGTATTTCAAAATTAGGTCTAAAATCTATCAAATTCGGCTCCCTTTGCAATGTGGGCATAATGTTCTATTTATACAATTAATCGGCACAACGTTGCAACCCTAGGGACAACGTTGCAACGTCGTGCCCTAGGCGGTAAAAAAAATATGGAAAACATAGCGGCGTTGCAACGTTGCACCTTTAACGCGCGCGACTGCTATCGATCCGGCATTGCGATGCTGCAGCGTTGCAATACTGTCACCACGACTTCTCTGTGCCAAATGTCTGTAACATTGGCATTGCAACACCATCAACTTGTGTCAAAATGCTTGATTTGGTCCTCTTGATCAACTTGCTTCAACTTTTGTGCTCTTTTAGCCTTAATTTGACCCCGAATACGCCAATATGTCTCCAATTGTTCTGTTAAAGCTCTTAACCTGAAATTGGATGATTTAGATACGTGAAATCCCTGAAATTATCATAAAAACTAGCAAAATACAAGCCTAAGGATAACACATTTTGTGTGCTATCAGCGGAGTTGGTGATGCATCCTTGCTTAATATTACGCCATACTATAGCTCCCCCGTTAAGGGTGAAAATTGATCCCGATGTGGATTTCCTAGAATCTTTATTGGTCTGAAAATCAGAATCAATGTATCCTGTAAGGATCAAATCCTTAGATCCATACACAAGCGTATAGTCCCTTGTTCTCCTTAGATACTTGAAGATATTTTTAACTGTAGTCTAGTGGTCTAACCCTGGATTGGACTTGTACCTACTGACTATTCACACAACATAGCAAATGTCTAGCCTCGCACATAGCATAACATACATTAAGCTACCTACTGCCGAGGCATAGAGATTACGTCTCATATCTTCAACTTTGTTCCTTAGACAAATGAATTCCATGCCTACAAGATAATAAACCTCTTTTGAAATTTTGCATCGAATATTAGACCAACATCTTATCGATATATAATGCTTGAGATAGAGCTAGCGTTCTGTTCTTGTGATTCCTAAAAATTTGAATCCCAAGAACATATTGCGCCTCTCCCAAATCTTTCATTTGGAATTGGGTCGCCAACTAATTCATTATGTTAGTTAGGTATCCTACATCATTCCCAATGTGCAAGATATCATCTACATATAGTACTAAGAAAGTTACTTTATCGTTGATGATCCTCTTGTAAACGCAAGACTCATCAACGTTTTGGTCAAATCCATAAGTCTTGATCGCAGTATCAAATCTTATGTGTACAAGATCTAGATACTTGCTTCAACCCATAAATAGATCGATTAAGCTTGCAAACTTTTTTCTCCTGACCTTGGGTTATGAACCCTTCGAGCTGAGATATATAGATACACTCGTCAAGATTACCATTCAAAAAGGCAGTCTTGACGTCAATTTACCAGATTTCATAGTCATAAAATGTGACAATGGACAAGAGTATCCTTATGGACTTAAGCATACCAACAGGGCAAAGAGTTTCTTCATAGTCAACTCCCTCCCTTTGGGTAAAACCCTTTGCTACGAGTCTAGCCTTAAAGGTTTGTACCTTTACGACTGCATCTCTCTTTCTCTTATAGATCCATTTGCACCCTATGGGTCTTACCCCTTCAGGTTGGTCTACAAGTTCCCAAACTGAATTGAAGTACATTGACTCTATTTCAAGGTCCATGACTTTGATCCATTGGTCCTTATCGACGTCATTCATTGCATGTTTATAAGACAATGGATCCTCTACGCCATCATCGGGTATGACAACCTTAGTTTTAGCTAAACTCATGTAGCGGTCTGGTTGTGTAACAACCCTCCCACTGCGTCGAGACATTCCCAACGATTGAGAAGGACGAGAATGACCTGATGTGTCAACTTCTTCATCAAGCCTTGATGAAGATCCGACTTGGTCAACAACTCTTGGTGACTGCTCTGTAGCTTCATTTAATACTAACTTACTACGTGGTTTGTGGTTCCTCATGTGATCTTCCTCTAAGAAAGTGACGTTTGTCAATACAAGCACCTTTGTTTTCTTATGGGTCATAGAAAAGACCACCTTTCATTTCTTTTGGGTAGCCTACAAATAGGCATAATCTTGAACGAGGTTCCAATTTCTTCGGGTTTTTCACTAGCACGTGTGCTGGACAACCCCAAATCATGAAGTGACGCAAACTAGGTTTACGCCCCTTCCACAATTCAAAAGGTGTTTCTGAAACACTTTTTGATGGAATAGTGTTCAAGATTTGAACTGTAGTCACTACTGCGTAACCCCAAAACGAGTCAGGCAATTGAGCGTAGCTCATTATAGATCGAACCATGTTTAACAAGGTTCTGTTTCTCCTTTCTGACACACAATTCTGTTGTGGTGTATTAGGTGTTGAGAGTTGTGACTGGATTCCATGTTCTATCAAATAGTCCTAGAATCTTAAGTCCATATACTCTCCACCTCAATCGGATCGAAGTGTTTTAATGGTTTTCCTTAATACATTTTCTACTTCAACTTTGAACTCTTTGAACATTTCAAGAGCCTCAGACTTATGATGCATTAGGTATAGATAACCATACGTAGAATAATCATCTATAAAAGAGATGAAATATTCGTACCCTCATCTAGCTCTTACATTCATTGGACCACAAAGATCCGAATGTATAAGCTCTAAGGGCTCTTTGGCTCTATAACCTTTTCCAGTAAAAGGTCGTTTAGTCATTTTTCCTTATAGGCAGGATTCACATGGAGGTAAAGAATTATCTTCTAACTCATTTAGAAGTTCATTCTTTACTAATTTCTCAATTCGGTTGAGATTTATTTGACCTAGTCTTAGATGCCAAAGATATGTATTTTTATTTGGAGAGATCTTTTGCCTTTTACTTTGAGTATTTGCAGTTTTAAACATCTCATGATTTAAAATTACTTTAATTTCGTTCAGTCTTAATACGTCTAGGTTGTTTTCCTATTTAGCTGAACAAATATTGACACCCTTTTTTGAAATGAACGCTTCATTGAAAGAAAAGGAAATATAATATCCAAGTTCAATTAAACAAGAGATAGATATCAAGTTCCTTTTAATTTTAGGAACTATGTACAAGTTTTCTAAAAACAAGAATCTATCTCTAAAAAATAACTTTGCATCTCTCACTGCACGAGTTGAGACGACGTCTCCCGTTCCGACCCTAAGCGATATCTCACCCTCATCAAGCTCCCTGAAGGAACTAGTTTCCTAAAAAGAAGGACAAACGTGGTTAATGGCTCCTGAATCAAGTATGAGTTAAGTCATCACTTTCCACCAAACATGTTTCTAGAACAAGTAAATCACATTTACCTTTCTTCTCTTTGCGCTCAGCAAGGTATTTCGGGCAGTTTCGCTTCTAGTGCCCATCCATATTGCAGTGGAAATACTTTCCTTTATCTACAACCTTGGCCTTTCCCTTGCCCTTGTCTGTAGTGGCAGATGCCTTCCTTTCCCTCATTTCTTTTTCTTTTGAATCTTCTTAAGCCCAGAAGAGGGACTACAAGACTTGATTCTAGATGATGAACCCTTTTGGAACTTTCTGGAATGGGCAACACATATTTGCCTCTCCATCAACCTGTCCCTTATTCTTAATAAGAGATTGGTAAGTCTGCAGTTCGTTCAAGAGAGTAGTCATGTTATACTCTATTTTGTTCATCATCGCATTGCTGCGGAATTGCAATAAGCTCTTCGGAAGAGATTCCAGGATGAACAATACCTGACTTTACTCGTCAATGACCGCTCCGTTCATTTCTTCCACGTTGAAGTTGACCATCAGGTCAAGAACGTGTTCTCTCACTGAAGTTCCCTCCTTCATACGAGAGTTATAAACGTATTTGAGGGATTCGTGTCGAAGCTGTCCAGACGATTGTCCGAACATATTCTGCACGAACTCATGATCTCACGAGCTGAGACCATGCCCTCGTGCTTTTTGGCCAGAACCTCAGATAGGCTAGCCAAAATGTAGACCTTGGCCTTGGTCCAACGGTCATACACGTCCTAACAGATTGATGGGTGTTTCAAGCAGGGACCTGAGGACATTCTTCAGTTAGTACGAACCGAAGGGCGTCCACAACCAGAATCGTATTCAAGTTGGACTTCTACGGAGTGTAATTTCCCCAGTTAATCTTTCACTTTTAGGTAAGGCTATTATAGAGGACGACATGCTGAAATAAAAGGTAGTTATAATTAGTTATGCCTTTAACTCATTACAAAACCAATCTAATTTAGCAAAATTATTAAGAACCCTAGTGTTTAAACATAAACCTTTTATTTTTTCAACAATACTTCAAGGGGTTTAGAATAAAAGCCACCGTCGGGTGGTCAGTCACTCCTCCCCTGAACTGAGACAATCTCAGCCAACTATCATTACCAGAACACCTCATGCCCCAATGATATTTAGCTACCATTTATTTGGTCAAAGATTTGTTAACTAGCTTAACTTATCCCGTAAATGTTGTCCTACCATTTTCAGATCCAAGAGGTCCGAGTCAACAAGCTACTATTAAGAAAGACAACTGTGTAGGCAATTACCTAGGGGATCCTATCCATTTTTGGAGTTCGTAGTGTTCTGATCCCTATAGTCAGGCCTTCCTTAGAGTTGGTCATGCTGAGATTTTTGTCCTAATCTCGTGTTTGTAAATTAATGTTTGAAATTAATAAGAGATATTTATTTCATTACTTTGTGTCTCGCAAATTTTACAAACTTTTCCAATAAACTATGCTCCAGGGTCATTGAATTTATGGGAGAACGAGAACTTGAACGGTGTGTAGTGGACACACAGGGAGGATCACGTTCGAGTTAATGACCCGAACGATCTACAGTATATAGATAGGGTTGGAGACCTAATCCTGGATACACTGTGGATGCGACTCGCTTTGTATTAGATACAAACGAGGTGATCTGACTCGTTCATGTGGTTGACATGCGAGTGGGGGCATCATGTGCAATGAGATTGTACAAGACCGGACCGTGAATTATTAGACCTATTGATGTAACACCGTTGACAGTAAGGACTAATAATGTAAGCCCTAAACCCTATTCTCTTTTATCATTGAGCACTCGTTCATGATGTTTTGAAATATGCAAAATCGTATAGGTTGCACTAAACGATGTCGTGATCGAATTTGGGAATCTATTGAATTTGGAGCTACAATGTGTCTAAACTTCATAAAGGGATAGGTAGACATTGAAATAAGCATATTAAAAGTTTCATTGAAGTAAGTTCAAATCATTAGCAATTTGGAGAAGTTTTAGGTGCATCATGTATTGAATGGAAGATCATATGTCTCACAGACTTGGGATAAGTTGGCTAAATGCTTAGGGTTTCTTTACACACTTATTTTGGTGTTTTAAAAAAAAAAAAGAAATGAAGTGAAGGATAAAAGGAAAACAAGGAAGGAAAAGCTCAAGCCATTTTGGTTTGGTTTGCTTTAAAAATAATGAAGAAAATGAAATGAAATGAATGGATATAATATTGTGTTTTGTTTTGTTTAGGAAATAAAAGGAAAGAAAAGAAAAGAAAGAAAGAGAGATAAAGGAAAGGAAAAGAAAAGGAAAAAGAAAAGAAAAAGCAAAAGGGAAAAAGACAAACCTTGCCTCCTTGGTTTATTAAATGACTTTATCTTCTCCATTTTCTTCTTCATTTATCAAAACCAAGTTGAAATTTCGTGGGAGAAAGAGAAAGGAAGAAGAAGGAAGCCATTTTTCATAAACTTGGAGCTTTAGTTGCAGAAGAAAGGAGAAGAACTCAAGGGGATTCTTTATTGCAGCAAGGAGATCAACTCAGACCAGTTCTGATGTTTTGGTCTTTTCGAGCTAAAAAAGAAGAGGTAAGAGTTGAGTTTTTGATACATGAAAGTTAACTCAATTTGGAACAAAGTTTGTGAAGGAAGCTCGAACTAATACTGAAGTTAACTTACTGTTTTGTGAAGAGGAAGACAGAAGACAGAATTTGCTGTCAAATCTGGGAAGTCTCTGATGTTTTGGTTGTTCTGATCTGTATACTTGGAGTTAGAAGCTCTAATTGGTATGGTTAGAAAGCTTATTCAATTTCCTACAAGTTTCGTGAAGGAATCGTGAGAAGAAAATGATTGGAAGATGTTTTAATCTTCAGGTTAAGTTTCGGGTTGCAGCAGGAAGTGAAATCTGGAACAGCAGCAGATTCATTTTAGGGGTTAAGCTACTGAGGTAATTTCTAACCAATACGTTAGGAATCGCATTTTCATGTCTTCATAAGAGTTTTAGAGGATTCAAAAAGGAAGAGTTTGGTATAAAGTACATTCTTTTTGGATAAGTAATGAAGAAGTTATGGCTGTCTGAAAACAGGGCAGAAAATATGAAAATGCTGGAATTTTGAAAGTGTGTTTTCTTGCAAGTTTTAAGGTCAAAAATCATGAGCTCAAGGTTCTAATGATTGATTTGGCTTGTTTGACAGGCCAAGAGCAAATAGGTCAAGTTTACAAGCCAAGGTTCCAATTCTAATACGGTGAGTGACTCTATCTTAGAACTATGTTTGACCTATGTTTTTCTTCGTGAACATAAGTGTTGATAATTACATCTTGTTTGAACTAGTTGTGAATGGCTTCATAGTGTTTTCTAACATAAGGTTCATGATGGAACCTAAGCATGCTTTGAATTAGTTGTAACTATACATCCAAGTATGGAAACTGAATTATGAAAGTATGCTTTCCTTTAGAGAATGTTTTATGTAAATCCACTTAGAAACATGTTTAGATGATAATATGAAATTGTCAAGAAATTGTTGTATGTGTTATAAAGACATGATTTCCATGGTAAACAAGTTATGCCTTGATCTTGATTAACCCCTAATACTGAAGGACATTCGAGAAGGTACTTAGGGGGAATGAATCATGATATCCCGATTCAAGGACAATGAGAAGGTATCCGGAAGTAAATGATTTTACCTAAATCTTCAAGGACAATGAGAAGGTATTTGGGTAGTATATGGTTTTACCTTAATCTTGAAGGACATAGAGAAGGTATTAGGGAAAACCAAACGACTAAAGGTATCCCACGTGCGTGCGTGAGGAGAGAGAGAGAGGTATGAAACTTATGGGAATAAATGTAACTCTACCACCTCTATGGTTTGATGTGGAGTCATGTCATGTGCTTTATCGTTATGAGCTTTTATATTATTGATTTATCTACCCTCGAAAAGTTAGTACATTTCGAGTTGTGTGCTATGCACAAGTGGTGACTTAAAACCTATAAATTGGAAGCATGGTTGTTAATGTTTACAAACAGATGTTGAGCTATTTTGTACTTATAAACTGCCATTATTATGATTCACCTGTGAGCTTATAATGTTTTAAAGGTAGACACTCACTGAGCTTTTTAGCTCATTCTTTCAATGTTTTCAAACCTTTTCGTGTGAGATCGAGCTCACGGTACCGACATCCTGCCATAGTCTGTGGGAAGTTTCATAAGTTGTTAGTTTGTACGTGGTCGGTGGTGTTGTATAGCAAGTCGTTAAATAGTTATAGAAGTTTTGTACATTAGTGGTTGTATAAGTAATGAGTTGTCTTGTGTTGTTTTGATGCACTTGACTTTTAGTTTCCAAGAGAGACTTATGAAGGATTTCTCCTTGTGTATGTTTAATAGTTGTCCAGTTTCTGCTGTGTTATGTTAAAATGTTCCATATGCGAACATAGTATGTTTATCAGGAGAACAGGATCAGCAGATATTGCTAAGAGGTAAACAATGTCTGTTGGTTTCACGCCGCCTTTCGGGCTAAGTAGCAGGTAGTTCGGGAAGGGGTGTGACAACTTGGTATCAGAGCAGTTAGCTCCATGGGAATGAGACAGGGCAAGTTAGCTCTGAGAACAAAGTAAAAGTCATAACAAGTTATTGAGTTAGTTCAGATCGAACTAGTAAGGTATGGTCCAAGTAAGAATAAGAGTAAGTCCAGTTAGGGCTAAAATGTGAATAGAAGTTTAGTACTGTGTATGGGAGTTAGATATCCATAGTATGTCTAGTATATTGATATGTTATTGGAGTCATGCCACCACGTACTAGCAGACGACGCAGGCAGGATCAGGGCGGGATGCAGGATCCTACCCAAGGCCAATCTGAGAGGGGATCTAGTGCCCCGAGAGTCCAAACTGAGGTTACAGTTGAGCAACATGTTAGTTTCTCACAGGGGGCAGGTGGGCCAGAGAGAGCAGGGCCAAGTGATCCAAAAAAAAAAAAAAAAAAAGCGTATAGAATAGAACGTCTGAAGAAATTAGGAGCCACAGTGTTTGATGGTTCCATAGATCCAAATGATGCCAAGTTTGGTGAATATGCTACAAAATGTTTTGATGTAATGAGTTGCTCACGAGGAGCAAAGTCAAGCTAGCCACATTCCTATTAGAGGAAGAAGCGGAGGAGGGTGGAAATCGATTTTAGTCGAGACGGAGTGATGCATACGACTGGATTGGCAAACATTCGAGGCATATTCGAAGATAAATATTACCCTAGCACGTAACGTGAGGCAAAGAGGGATGAATATTTTTTAGAACTAAAGCAAGGGCCACTTTCAGTGGCTGAGTATGAGAGAAGGTACACCGAGCTATCACGGTATGCTGGTGTGATTATGGCATCTGAGAGTGACAGGTGTCGGAGATTTGAAAGAGGGTTACGTCCTGAGATACGAACCCCAGTCACAGGCATTGCAAAGTGTGCTAACTTTTCCCCGCATGTAGAGAGTTCTCTACGTGTTGAGCGCAGTATATAACGAGGCACAAACAGTGGTGGAGCCTACTCGAGGGCCTTCACCGACGAAGCGATTTTCATGGTCGTGAGCAAATGACGATTCACACCTTGAGTGAATGTTTTGAGTCGTCGAGGACTTTAAAAGTCGAAATGGCAAACGGATATCGAGGCAAACGCATGTTAGTGGTGCCTATCAGAGGCAGAGCCAAAGAGCACCTAGTCAACCTGCCAGGTCCACAATAAGACCACCGACAATACAGGAGTTTGTTGCATGTGCAACAAGGAGAACTCCGTGTATAAATTGTGGTAAGAATCACCGAGGCCAATGTCTGGTTAGTGTTAATGTGTGTTACCAATGTAGGCGACCGGAGGATATTTTAAGAGGGATTGCCCACAACTAGAGTAGCCACACAGAGAGGGGCCGGGACCGAGGAGTTGGGTCCCAGACGCTTGAGCAACCAAGAGTTCCGATGAAGCTGCAAGTAAGGGCACCAAAGTGCTAAATAGAAAGGAAGTTGTTTTCAAGAAACCGAGATAAGTGGAATGGTTTTTAGGGTGGAAGAAAGATTATTCCTACGAGCTTGATTTGACATTAAAAGTCAAAAGTTGTTGAGAAAGGTTGCATGGCATTTCTTGCACACGTAGTGGAGGTGCAGGAAGAAAAACTAAAACCGTAAGATGTTCTTGTTGTGAACGAATTTCTTGATGTTTTTCCAGTAGATCTGTCATCGGGTTTGCCACACATAGGAAGTTGAATTCACTATTGAATTGCTACCAGAACAACACCTATTTCTTAAGCGGCTGTATATAATGGCTCCAAGTGAGCTCGAGGAGTTGAAGATGCGATTACAAGAACTAGTTGATAAAGGATACACCAGGACCTAGTGTATCACCCCTCCGGGAGCTCAAGTGTTATTTGTAAAGAAAAGAGATGGTACCCTTAAATTATGCATTGATTATAAATAGATTAAACAAGTCACGATGACGTAACAAGTATCCTTTACCCCATATAGATGACTTGTTTGACCGATTAAGAGGAACATCGGTGTGTTCTAAGATTGATTTGAGATCGAGGATACCATCGATTAAAGGTAAGGGAAACAGATATTCCTAAGACAATATTCGAACCAAATATGGACATTATGAGCATTTAGTAATGTCATTCGGTTTAACGAATGCACCAACAGATTTTCATGGACCTCATGGATATGATATTCCACTAGTATTTGGATCGATTCGTGATAGTATTTATTGATGATATACCAGCTTTACTCAATTGATAGGAAACCTCATGAGGAACATTTGAGGATTATTCTACAAACACTACTGAAATAAGCGGTTGTATGCTAAATTCACCAAATGTGAGTTTTGGTTGAATCGAGTAGTGTTTACGGGGCATGATGTTTCAACAAATGGTGTTAGTATGGATCCAAATTAAGTGAAAATTGTGGACAACTTGGAGAGACTAGTTAGTGCGACAGAGGTACGTAGTTTCCTAGGCTTGGCAGGATACTACAGACGGTTTGTTGAGGATTTCTCACGATTAGCATTACCCTTAACAGCTTTGACAAAGAAGAATGCTAAGTTTGAATGGCCAGACAAGTGCGAACAGAGTTTTCAGGAGCTGAAAAAGAGATTAGTTACAGCACCTATTCTGACACTTCCTGTAACGGGAAAAGAGTATGTGATTTACTGTGATGCCTCGAGACAAGGTTTAGGGTTTGTGCTCGTGCAAGAAGGAAAAAATAATAGCTTATGCATCAAGACAATTGAAAAAGCACGAATGTAATTACCCTACCCATGATCTCGAACTAGTAGCAGTTGTTTTAGCACTGAAGATCTGGAGACATTACTTGTTGGGTGAAAGGTGTCACATTTACACAGATCATAAGAGTCTGAAATATATCTTTGATCGAGAGGAGTTAAATGTGAGACAAAGAAGATAGTTAGAACGATTAAAGATTATGATTGTACTATAGAATACCATCCGTAAGGCGAATGTGGTAGCAGATGCTTTGAGTAGGAAGTCAAGACTTCCTAAGGACGCCTTATATGGTATTCGAGCAACATTTTAAAGTACTCTAAGGGGTTCTAAGGCGGTTGTCAATGCAGAGAGAGTCAAGAGTCTTTTAGCTCTGTTCCAGTCAAGTCTTCACCCATAGCAAAGGTTGTGAGAAGACAACCAGGAGGATATAACTTTGTAGAAAATGTTTGGAAAGTCCAAACAGGGCCCAGAGGCGAAATTTAAGATGAGACCGGATGAGCCATAGAGAGCGAGAGAAGACTGTGTGTTCCATGTTTTAGTGAGCTTAAAGATGCTATTCTAGAGGAAGCTCACAGTTCAGCTTACGCTATGCATCCAGGAAGCACCAAGATGTATAAGACATCCAGGAAGCACCATTAGTGACTCGACTGGAATCCTGAGCGTGTTACGGACTTCTATCTGCGGGGTCTGTCCTTTGACTAGTACGGGTGAAGGTGGTCACAGTTACTCGCCCAATATGCCTATCTTCTCAGGGACAGGACAAAGTAGGGAGTTGGGAACTTAACTACGCGAGATGGAATTCACTCGTTCCCGCCTTTAGGGAAACTAGATGGGTTGTTCCCTTAAGTGTTGTCTCCAGGGCTTGGACAACGGGCGCCCACCTTCTCACTGGCCCGAGAAGGGTGTTGTGTTGAAGGGAATCGAATCCCGCAGCGGAAGTGATTGTGAATCGCGCGCTCTTGATTTAGTTACAACGATTACATTCAAGAATGCAAACAACTAGATTAAGCATAAAATACAATATGGACAACAAGAAATATTACCTTTGAAGAACCTTTCTTCAAGTGCTCCTCCTCTCTCACGATCAAGATCTCAGCAACACGAACCACGAACGGACTAAGACACGACCACCGGATCTTCTCCGTTGTTTTCTAGGTGAGGGAGGAATGTGGGTTCCCTTTAGCTAAGATGAAATGTTGTGAGAGAGAGGTTTGTGCTTTGGAACCTTTCCAACAACACAACAAAGGCTTAGGTTGTTTTTTTTTTTTTTTGACCTAGTTGCATCTTATGCAACTATATATAAGGAGATAGGGATAGAAATTACCATCCTATCCCTCTTTCATTCTCTCTTTAATATATAGTTAATATGTAAATCCAATTCACATTAAAACTATATATTATATCAATTATATCACATATAATTGATATGACATCTCATATATGAAATTGAACACTTCAATTTCATTCCTAACTTTATACCCTCAATATTACCATGTTGAGCCAACGGAGGGACCTAATGGACCTACAGTTCATGAGCTCCAATGATATGAGATTGACTGATCAAACTCTTTGATCCAGTTAATCAATATTCATTAACTACAAGTCACTCCACTATAGACTTGTTGCTGCACTCTCTTCACTGTAGATTATATTGTGTCCACTGATATAATCATTACCCATGAGTCGACCCTTCACAGGTTGTTCGTAATTACAGTTGGGTCAAATTACCGTTTTACCCCTGTGATTACCTCTTTGTTCCTTAAGCACCACTGATCCTCTAATGAACAACAAGTCTACGGTCCTACCATAGACTCATACCCTCATAGAGGGTGGGGCCCCGTTGTTCAAGACCTGGAGTCAGTTCTTAAGGGAACAACCTATCTAATTCCTTAGTGTAGGAATGACTGAATACCATCTTGCACAGTTAAGTTCCCAACTACCTACAAAGTTCTGTCCTTGAGAAGGTAGGCTTATTGAGTCGGCTACATGCCACTCTCACCCATACTAGTCTAAGGACAAACCCCTATAATTCGGAGTTCTTAACTTGCTCAAGATTCAGGTCGAGTCACTAATGATCATCTATAAATTACTAGTCTTATCCTGTTAACGGTGTTACACTGGTTAGACTAATAATTTGCAGTCCAATCTTGTATGAACTCTTCATACAGGATGCCCTCACTCGCATGTCAACTACATGAATGGGTTGGATTACCTCATTTGTTCTTATTACAAAGTGGGTCGCATCCATGGTGTTACCAGAATGAGGTTTCCAACCTTATTCTTATACCATAGACCATTTAGGTTATATTCTTGAACTCAACCCAAATAGTGTCCACTACACTGATGTTCAAGATATATGTTATAACCTTGGAGCTTAGTTTATTGGATTTATAAAGCAAGACTGTAATTCTATCAAAACAAATAACCCTTTATTTAATTGATCAAAATTACACAAGTTTAGGGCATAAATCCCAACAATCTCCCAATTGACCTAAAGCTTGTGGAGTACTAAAATATTACAGTAATGTAAATACAATAAACTAGGGCATTTAAACCCCTTTGTACAAAATACTCCCACTTGCCCTAGTTGGGGAAGACTTGTAAACCTAGACCTTCTAGGTGACTCTCAAATACTTTAGCCGTGAGAGCCTTTGTAAAAGGATCAACAATGTTGTGCTCTGAGGCTATCTTCGTGACAATCACGTCTCCTCTATGCACGATCTCCCGGATGAGATGATATTTCCGCTCAATGTGCTTTCCCCTCTTGTGACTTCGGGGTTCCCTCAAATTTGCCACTACATCACCTTTATCGCAATACAACGTGATAGGCAAAGTCATATTTGGAACAACTTCCAAATTTAGCATACATTTCCTTAACCAAACGACATCTTTAGCTGCTTCACAAGCTGCTACATATTCGGCCTCCATGGTGGAATCAGCGATGCATCCTTGCTTGACACTTCACCATACTACAACTCCTCCGTTAAGAGTGAATACTGACCTTGATGTAGATTTTCGAGAATCTTTATCAGTCTGAAAGTCAGAATCCGTGTATCCTGTAAGGATCAAATCCTTAGCCCCATACACAAGCATGTAGTTCCTTGTTCTCCGAAGATACTTAATGATTGTCTTAACCGCTTTCCAGTGTTCAAGTCCTGGATTGGATTGATACCTACTGACCATCCCAACTGCAAAATAGATGTCAGGCCTAGTACACAACATGGCGTACATCAGGCTCCCAACAACCGATGCATAAGGAATCCGTCTCATGTCCTCAATTCCTTAAGGTGTCTTAGGACACTGTTACTTAGACAAATGGATTCCATGTCTAAAAGGCAACAAGCCCCTTTTGGAATCTTGCATCTTAAACCTTGACAACACTTTGTCTATGTAAGATTTTTTAGACAAGGCTAGTGTTTTATTCTTGCGGTTCGGACAACTGATCCCAAGAACAAATCTGCGCATCACCCAAATCTTTCATTTGGAATCTGCGTAGCTAGCCATTCCTTGATGTCGATAAAGATAACCTACATCATTCCCAATGAGTAGGATATCATCCACATAGAGAATTAGGAATGCGACAGAACTATTGATGATTTTCTTGTAGACACAAGGTTCATCATGTTGGGATGTATGTCCTCATCTCGTGTAGTTTGTAATATTCCAAGTTGTAAATGAATAAGAGTTATTTATTTCAACACTGTGTAATAAATAAGAGTTATTTATTTAAACTTTGTGTCTCGCATATTTCATAAACTTAATCCAATAAACTAAGCTCCAGGGTCATTGTATTAATGAGAGAACTAGAACTTGAACGGTGTGTAGTGGACACACAGGGAGGATCACGTTCGAGTTAATGACCCAAACGATCTACAATATATGGATAGGGTTGGAGACCTAATCCTGGATACACTGTGGATGCGACCCACTTTGTATTAGATACAAACGAGGTGATCTGACTTGTTCATGTGGTTGACATGCGAGTGGGGGCATCCTGTGCAATGAGATTGTACAAGACTGGACCGTGAATTATTAGACTTACTGATGTAACACCATTAACAGTATAGAGCTAATAATTTCGTAGAAGACCATTAGTGACTCGACCTAAATCCTGAGCGTGTCACGGACTCATGTCTGCGGGAGTTTGTCCTTTGACTAGTACGGGTGAGGGTGACCACTGTTGCTCGCCCAATATGCCTATCTTCTCAGGGGGCAGGACCACGTGGGGAGCTGGGAACTTGACTACGCAAGAAGGAATTCACTCGTTCCCGACTTAGGAAAACTAGAGAGGTTGTTCCCTTAAGTGGTGTCTCCAGGTCTTGAACAACGGGGCCCCACTCTCTCATTGGCCTGAGAGGGTTGTTGTTTATGGTTGGACCATGCAACGTAGTTGTTCATTAGAGGAGCAGTGGGACTTAAGGAGCAAGAGGTAGACACAGGGATAAAACGGTAATTTTACCCAACCGTGTCTACGAACAACCTGTGAAGGGTCGACTCATGGGTATTGGTTATATCGATGGACACAACTTGTCCTACAGTGATGAGAGTGCAGCTACGGGCTTTAGTAGAGTGTTACCGTAGCTAATGAATGTTGAATAACCAGGTCAAAGAGTTTGATAGGTTAGTCTCGGATCATTGGAGCTCGTCACGTGTAGGTCCATTAGGTCCCTCGGTTGGCTCAAATTAGACAAATGGAGGGTTTACAGTTTGGTGTGAATTTGAAGTGTTCAAATTCATTTTTTTGGGTATTTATGTCATTTATATGAGTTATAGATGACATAATATATAGTTTGATGTGAATGAGATTCATAATAAACTAGAGCATAACCTAATTGATTAATTAGTGCTATTTGGAGAAATTGAATTGAGAGAAATTAAATTGAATGTGATTCAATTTATAATTTCACATTTATGCAAATGAGATTTGTATAATAAGGTATGAGATACCTTATATCATATAATATGCAAATGTGATTTGTATATTATATGGTTGTGGTAAAATTGTGATTTGGTGGAGTTTTTAACTCCATCACACAATAGTATTTAAAGGCTATGCAAGAAGCCTTTGGTATGCCATTTGCCATTCTTTGGATTTCCATCCAAAGAGAGCAAGACAATTCTCTCTAGAATTCTCTCATCTCTCTAAGATTTCTCCTCACCCAAAACCAAAGGGAGTCCCACTCATTCTCCCTCAACCTCCCGAGAACAACCGAGAAGACCCTTTGGAGGTGTCTCCCTGTTCAGATCGAGGTTCGTGTTCGAGGAGTTCGTAGTTTCGAGAGAGATCGTGACCAGAGGAGAAGAGGATTGAAGAAGTGTTCTTCAACAAGTAAATCTTGCTTTTCTTCTTGCTTTTCTTCTCCTTTTTTGCA
The DNA here is from genome assembly GCA_036507285.1 of Trichosanthes cucumerina. Taxonomy (NCBI): domain Eukaryota; kingdom Viridiplantae; phylum Streptophyta; class Magnoliopsida; order Cucurbitales; family Cucurbitaceae; genus Trichosanthes; species Trichosanthes cucumerina. The sequence goes on from CM071838.1 coordinate 16,326,071, forward strand.
TGTTTAGCCTAGGATCTATGAGATAGGTTCGATTTTAAGATAGAATTACACAACGGATCAACGACGTTTCACAACGTCTTCCGTTGCGGAAATTCAAAATTTCTTCACATCATCATTCTCGTCAAAACCATAAGATTTGATTGCCTCATCAAATCTTATATTCTAGGACCTAGAGGCTTGTTTCAGTCCATAAATTGACCTTTTAAGCCTGCAAACCTTTTGCTCTTGTCCTGGTTTAATGAACCCTTTGGGTTGGTCCATGTAGATGTTTTCCTCAAGATTGCCATTCAAAAGGTCGTCTTTACATCCATTTGCCATACCTCATAGTCATAATATGCGGCAATGGCAAGCGGATATCTGAGATAGACTTTACCATAACAACAGTGAAAAGGTCTCCTCATAGTCAACCCTTCAACTCCAGGTATAACCCTTTGCTACTAGTCTAGCTTTAAAGGTCTGCACCTTTCCATCTACACCACGCTTTCTCTTGTAGATCCACTTACAACCTATAGGTTTTACCCCATCAGGTTTATCTACAAGACCCCAAACAGAATTGAAGTACATAGACTCCATTTCTTGGTCCATGGCTATGACCCATTTGTGTTTGTCTTTGTCAACCATTGCTTGATTATAAGTCAATGGATCCTCGCAGTTGTCATCTGGTATAACAACTTGGGTTTCAGTTAAAACCATGTAACGATCAGGTTGTATTATAACCCTCCCACTACGTCGAGGCATACTCAACTCTTGAGATGGACTCTCTTGACTAGACAAACCAGTATCAACAACTCTTGTTGGCGTACTAGTTTTATTTGCAACATTTGCTATTGTTCCGTCTAACTCACTCAACACAAATTTACTTTTTGGTTTGTGGTCCCTTATGTTGTCCTCCTCTAAGAAAATGACATTTATCGACACAAAAACCTTATCTTCCTTAGGATCATAGAATAAACCACCTCTTGTTTCTTTTGGGTATCCTACGAATAGGCATAACTTTGAACGTGAATCCAACTTCTTTGGATTTATCAGAAGCACATGTGCTGGACAACTCCATATCCTGAAGTGACATAAACTACCTTTACGTCCATTCCAGAGTTCAAAAGGTGTTTCAGAAACACTTTTTTAGGGCACATTATTCAAAATGTATACTGCAGTCTCCACTGCATAACCCAAAAGGAACTAAGGAGATGAGTATAACTCATCATTGATCGAACCATGTCCAACAAGGTTCTATTTCTCCTTTCCGATACACTGTTTTGCTGTGGTGTACCGAGAGCTGAGAGTTGGGATGTAATTACATGTTCTATCATATAGTTCTGGAATTTTAAATCCATGTACTCTCCACCTCGATCCGATCGAAGTGTTTTAATAGTTTTACCTAATTGATTTTCAACCTCAGTCTTGAATTCCTTGAACTTTTCAAGTGCTTCAGACTTGTGGTGCATTAGGTAAATATGCCCAAATCTAGAATAATCATCTATAAAAGAGATGAAATATTGATGTTCTCCCCTGGCTTTAACATTCATCGGACCACAAAGGTCTTAATGTATAAGCTCTAGAGGGTCTTTGGCTCTATAACATTTTCCACTAAAAGGTCTTTTAGTCATTTTGCCTTCTAGGCAGGATTCACATACTGGCAAAGAGTTTTCTTCCAACTCGTTTAGAAGTCCGTTCTTTACCAATCTCTCAATCCTATTGAGATTAATGTGACCCAATCTTAGATGCCAAAGATGAGCATTTTCTTTAGGAGAAATTTTACGTTTCTTAGTTTGTGCGTTTGCAGTTTTAAATAATTCAGTGTTCAAAAACATTTTGACTGAATTAGGCCTTAAAAACATATAATCAATTTTCTAATCAAGCTGAACATATTTCTATACCTTTCTTCAAAATAAACACTTTATTCATTGAGAAAGAAACAAAAATACAATGTTCTATGAGGCAAGAAATGGAAATAAGGTTTCTAGTAAACCCTGGTATCACTAATATATTGTCCAACAATACATATTTCTTGCCAAAATAAAGCTTCATTGTGCCTACTGCTACAACTGAGACGACTTCTCCATTTCCAACCCTGAGCGTTATCTCTCCTTTCTGTAGCTGCTTCCACGAATCAATTCCCTGAAAAGAAGAGAAAACATGATTAGTGGCGCCTGAATCAAGTATCCAAACAGTTTTATCATTATTCACTAAACAGGCTTCTAGGCAAAGTAAATCATATTTACCTTCTTTCTTCTTCTCTGCAATGTACTTCGGACAGTTCCGTTTCCAATGCCCGTCTTCGTTGCAGTGGAAACACTTTCCTTTGTCAGCAACTTCTTTGACTTTCTTGCCCTTATGGGCGGCAACTTTGTAGGCTTGTTTCCCTTTACCAACCTTCTTCATGTTCTTCTTCTTCCCTTTCAGGTTAGAAGAAGATGAAGCCACTGTTTTCGTCTCAGAAGTCGAACCTCTATGATAACTCCTACTGGTAACATTTGCCTCACCCTTCGATCCCTGAATTTTCATCAAATATTGAAAGGTCTGGAGTTCATTCAGAAGGGAGGTAAGGTTAAAAGTAAGCTTGTTCATAACAACATTACTTCTAAACTGCAGGAAACTATCTAGAAGGGTTTCCAGAATGAAGCTGACCTGGCTCGACTCATCGATGGAAGCACCATTTGACTCCGCATGTACCCTCTGGCATCCTTGAGTTAAATATGTACCTTAAGGCATTGTGCCGGGTCTGTGTGGATTGTTGTCCAAACATACCCTGCACAGAATCCATGATTTCCTTCGCGGTTATCATGCCCTCATGCTTCTTGGCTAATATGTCAGACATACTTGCCAACATGTAGACCTTGGCCTTATCATTGGCCTTGATCCATCGATCATATGCATCACGAACATTTCGTGACGCATTCGAGCCTGGAACCTGAGGACACTCCTCAGTTAGCACAAACTTCAGATCATCCACTACCAATATAGTGTTGAGTTTATTTTTCCACGTCATCATATTCTCTCCAGTTAATTTTTCAGCACCCAATAAGAAAATTATAGAGCTAGACATTTTTGCTGAAAATTTACAAACAAACTTGTATGAGTTTCTTGCTATAACTCTAATCCAATCATGTTTTAGCTAATTATCAAATGATTCCTAGGTCATTTATAATTTGCAATGATACTCCAAAGGTTTAGAATGTATGACACCGAAGGGTAATAAAAAACACTCCTCCTCTAGATCAAGACACTCTTGACCAAAATCTAATACCAGAATAACTCTTATTCCTATAGGTTTTAGTTACCATTTTTCAGTCAGGATACATACACAACTTATGTACCCTGTGAGTGTAACTCTCTGTCTTTAGATCCCAGAGTCTCCATCCAATAAAATCCGCCGGAGGGAGGACTAGATTGAAAAATAGTCTAAGGAAATCTTTATCCCTTTCGGGTGTCTACTGTGTTCGATCCCCTATTATCAAGCCCTCCGAAGGGATTGTCTGGTCCATGCCAAACTAGCAGGCTGACCATAGTGGTCTAATGGTGTAAACACACAAAAGAGACCGTAGGTTTTGTTTTCATTAAACCTGCTCCCACTCACTATAAGTACCCTCTCTATTCACCTTGATATTGACTCATACAAACACCATCTGAAGGGGGACGCTCTCGTTTGCGCCACGAGGCCAAGTATGAGTATCACAGTGTGAACTTCCCGGAGATAACGTAGGTGGAAAAATATGTATCTCATACACTTTTCCTCCCACTGAATACTTTAAGGTTATAGGAATCTTATTTAGGCTAAAACCCGGCTAATGGTTTTACCTAACTCTATCAATATAACTCTTATATCGATAATCAATATAACTCTTATATTGATTTTATCCTAAGTTTGTTAATATAACTCTTTATATTAAGCCTAGGATTTCTAGTTTATTAACCCCTTAATAAACCCGCTGACGCTACTGTAATTTATAAACTCTCTGATTAAATTTCACTCCCAGGTAGTTCCTAGGTAGGGGTGTTCCGTTTTCGTCAGCTTAAATATCCCAGCCTAGACAAAACCTTCCTTAGACAGAGTTCCTCTTTTAATCATAGCTTATAAATTACTTGGTTCCTAATTCTTATCTAATTAGAACTAGATAACCTAAGGTCTATTATTTCCAAGTCTTAAACATTTTAAGACTAATAATTAACCTTAGATGACATGCATACTATGTTATAGTGCTTGATCATTCATCACATGAATAATAAGACATTCATAACAAAATCATCTCATGATATATAATGCATGTCAATGCTGTCCATAAATTAATATAACAACTTTATATTAATTAATCATGCAAACTATATAATATAACTCCTTATATTATAAATGATGCATGAAAATGCTTAACCTAAGGTGAGATTTCTAAAATAAAAGCATACATTATGCATGACAATAATTACACAACAATTGCATAATTTAAATAGAAAAATTAGACCAATTTTGGCACCCTAAATTCAATTTTTAATCAATATAATCTAATTATGTTAATTAAAATTAAATAAATTAAATATAAATTAAATATAAAATGTTTTTATAATTAATATATATAATAAAACCGAATTTTCGCCTGTTGCTCCTTCGCGTGAAACGTATGTGGCGTTACAACGCTAATGGCAGCGTTGCAACGCTGCGCCTTGTCCGTTACTGTCCGTTAGAGCGCGTTGCGAAACGCCTTCGGCGTTGCAACGTTGAAGGCCGCGTTGCAACGCTGCTTCTAATGCGCGCCTCCTTTCGCAAGCACAACGTTGCAACGCTGCTTCTAATGCGCGCCTCCTTCCGCAAGCACAACGTTGCAACGCTGCACACAAACAACACATGGAATCTGCTATTCCTTGCTTGTTTTTGCTCCGATCTTCTCAGCAACCACTTTGCCTCGATCGACACAGACTTACAGACTCGATTTACAATTAAAATTGTCCAAAACACCGGGCCCTTACTTTGAACGATTCAATGGAAATTGTAAATCTAAGTGCCAAAATTGAAACCATCTAATTTGCAAAACCGTTCATACATCTCATGCAAAAACAGTAACTCCCACCTCGTTCTTGAAAAATCCAGAACATAAATCAATAACGCAATTAGGCTTTGATACCAATTGAAGAGAATCGAATCCCGCAGCGGAAACGATTGTGAATCGCGCACTCACGATTTAGTTACAACGATTTCATTCATGAACACAAACAACTAGATTAAGCATAAAATACAATATGGACAACAAGAAATATTACCTTTGAAGAACCTTTCTTCAAGTGCTCATCCTCTCTCACGATTAAGATCTAAGCAACACGAACCACGAACGGACTAAGACACGACCACCGGATCTTCTCCATTGTTCTCTAGGTGAGGGAGGAATGTGGGTTCCCTTTAGGTAAGATGAGATGTTATGAGAGAGAGGTTTGTGCTTTAGAACCTTTCCGACAACACAACAAAGGCTTAGGTTTTTTTTTTTGACCTAGTTGCATCTTATGCAGCTATATAAGAGGAGATAGGGATGGAAATTACCATCATAACCCTCTTTCATTCTCTCTTTAATATATAGTTAATATGTAAATGCAATTCACATTAAAACTATATATTATATCAATTATATCACATATAATTGATATGACATCTCATATATGAAATTGAACACTTCAATTTCATTCCTAACTTTATACCCTCAATATTACCATGTTGAGCCAACGGAGGGACCTAATGGACCTACAGTTCATGAGCTCCAATGATATGAGATTGACTGATCAAACTTTTTGATCCAGTTAATCAATATTCATTAACTACAAGTCACTCCACTATAGACTTGTAGCTGCACTCTCTTCACTGTAGATTATATTGTGTCCACTGATATAATCATTACCCATGAGTCGACCCTTCACAGGTTGTTCGTAATTATAGTTGGGTCAAATTATCGTTTTACCCCTGTGATTACCTCTTTGTTCCTTAAGCACCACTGATCCTCTAATGAACAACAAGTCTACGGTCCTACCATAGACTCATACCCTCATAGAGGGCGGGACCCCGTTGTTCAAGACCTGGAGTCAGTTCTTAAGGGAACAACCTATCTAATTCCTTAGTGTAGGAATGAGTGAATTCCATCTTGCATAGTTAAGTTTCCAGCTACCTACGAAGTTCTGTCCTTGAGAAGGTAGGCTTATTGAGTCGGCTACAGGCCACTCTCACCCATATTAGTCTAAGGAAAAACCCCTATAAGCAGGAGTTCTTAACTTGCTCAGGATTCAGGTCGAGTCACTAATGATCATCTATAAATTACTAGTCTTATCCTGTTAACGGTGCTTATCCTGTTAACGGTGTTACACTGGTTAGACTAATAATTTGCGGTCTGATCTTGTATGAACTCTTCATACAGGATGCCCCCACTCGCATGTCAACTACATGAATGAGTTGGATTACCTCATTTGTACTTATTACAAAGTGGGCCGCATACATGGTGTTACCAGGATGAGGTTTCCAACCTTATTCTTATACCATAGACCATTTAGGTTATATTTTTTAACTCAACCCAAATAGTGTCCACTACACTGATGTTCAAGATATATGTTATAACCTTGGAGCTTAGTTTATTGGATTTATAAAGCAAGACTGTAATTCTATCAAAACAAATAACCCTTTATTTAATTGATCAAAATTACACAAGTTAAGGGCATAAATCCCAGCATGTGTATGGTTGGACCATCACAATATGTTGTTCATTAGAGGAGCAGTGGGGACTTAAGGAACGAGAAGTAGACATAGGGGTAAAACGGTAATTTGACCCAGTCGTGTCTACGAATAACCTGTGAAGGGTCGACTCGTGGGCATTGGTTATATCAGTGGACACGTAATGTTCTGCACTGATGGGAGTGCAGCTACGGGCTATATAGTGGACTGTTACCGTAGCTAATGAATGTTGATTAACCGGGTCAAAGAGTTTGATAGGTTAATCTCGTATCATTTGAGTTCGTCACTGTAGGTCCATTAGGTCCCTTGGTTGGCTCCATCTGGGTTAAAATAAGGGTTAGAGTTTTTGTATGAATTTGAAGTGTTCAATTTCACTTAGAGGCATTTATGTCATTTATATGAGATATGAATGATTAATATATAGTTTAATGTGAATGAGATTCATAATAAACTATAGGTTAGCCTAATTGTTGAATTAGGGCTAATTGGAGAAATTAATTGAGAGAAATTAAATTGGATGTGATTCAATTTAATAAATCCACAATTATTGCAAATGTGATTTGCAATATGAGATATGAGATATCTTATATTATATGGTTATGCAAATATGATTTGCATAACCTATGGTTGTGGTAAAATAGTAATAATATGGAGATCTTAACTCCATGTCCTCTACACTATTTAAACCCTTCTTGTAAGAAGGGAAGTAACACAATCTCTCATTTTTTGGAAATCTCATCAAAAGGAAGAGATCTCTCTCTCAAATTCTCTCTAACTTTCTCCTCACCAAAACACCAAGATCCCACCATCTTCCTTCTTTCCAAAAGAAGAACATCTGAGATTCCAAATGGTTGTGATCGGATCTTGTTCGTGAGTTCGAGTTCGTTGAGATCGAGACGCACGAAGTGTTTGTGATCATTGGAAGAAACCTTGAAGAGAGTCTTCAACAAGTAAGTAGATTTCTTCTTGCTGTTTTTCTTCCATAGAATTGCATGTTTAACCTAGATTTAAGTGTTAAATAGTTTTAATGAAATTCAGTTGCATAATTTTCACCACGACGATTCAATCGTCTTCCGCTACGTGATACTTTTATTTCCTTCAATTGGTATCAGAGCCAGGTTTTGGTTCGATTTTGTGCACTATTTTTCATTAAAATTAGGTGTGTACAACCTTAATTTATGTGATAAATTGTTGGTTTATGAATTTGGATGTTTTCGATTTTGGCATTTTAGATTTACAATTTTATGTTGATGAGATCAATGTAAGGGCCCGTTGTTTTTTGGACATTTTGTTGTAAATCGAGTCTGTAAGTCCGAGTCATTCGTGGCAAGAGTTGCTGTGAAGAAATCGAAGCGGAAACAGGCGAAAATCGACGAAGAACAACAAGTGTGTTGAGTGTTCTGTCGATGGCATTGAGACGCTGTTCTTCGGCGTCTCAACGTCATTCTTGCAGACGGAGGCCCTGCTGCATAGCAGTGTTGCAACGCTAGGCATAGCGTAGCGTTGCAACGCCATGGCGGGGAGCACGCTGACCTCAACGCTGCCCACGGCGTTGCAACGCTGCACGTGTAGTGGGCAGTTCGCGAGGAGTTACAAGACGTGGGCGGTTGATGGAGATAATGGGGCAGTTATTTTCGATTATTTTATTTTTTTAAATGTAAAATTTGTATTTTATTTAATTATTTATTTATTTTATTAAATAATATTAATATAAATGTTATATTAATGTTATTTAATTAAATAAATGCCCCTAGGTGCCAAAATCGGTCTATTTTTACTATTTAATTATTTATGCATGTGATGTATGATTTTATTAAATTTCTATGTGCATAATGTATGTCATATAGATTTAAAATCCCACCTTAGGTTAAACATATTCATGCATCATTTATATTATAAGAGTTATAATATATAGTTTGCATGATAGGTTATATTATAAGAGTTATAATATAATTAAAATGCATATTTAATTTAATTAATATTAGTGTTATATTTTTTAGATTAAAGTATGCTCATGCATTTTATTTCATGAGATGAATTATTATGTTATAGTATATAGTTATTCATGTGATGAATGATCAAGCACTATAACATAGAAATGCATGCAACCTAAGTTAATTATTAGTTTTAAAGTGTTTAGAACTGGAATAATTAGACTTAAGTTTTCTAGTTCTAATAAGATTAGAATTAGGAAATCAAAGTATAGTCTATGAATGGTGACCTGATTAGTAACTCTGTTTAAGGAGTTATATTGGTAGACTTAGGTAAATTTTAGCCGGTTTATCTAGGTCAATCCCTAATAAAGTGCTGAGTGGGAGGAAATAAAGTGTATAAGATACATTTGATTTTCTAACCACAAATCTCCGTTAAGTCCGCACCGTGAGATCTATACTCGGCCTCGTGGCCAAATGGGAGCGTCCCCCCTTCGGATGGCATTTGTATGGGTCAATATCATTGTGGATGGAGAGAGTACTTATAGTGAGTGGGAGCGGGACCTATGAAAACGGGACCCACGGTCTCTTCTTTCAATTCACACCATGAGACCCCTATGATCTGTCTGCTAGTTTGGCCTGGACCAGACAATCCCTTCGGAGGGCCTGATCATGGGAGTCGGAACACCGTGAATTCTCGAAAGGGATACAGTTTCCTAGTTGGTTTTCTTTCTTGGTTCTCCCTTCGGTGGCTATTGTTTGGACAGATACTTGGAAACTTAAAGATTGAGTGTGACACTTACAGAATTCGTTAAGAGTTAATGAATTCGACCGAACAATGGTAATTAGATGCCTAATGGAATTAGCGTTATTCTGGGATTAGGGTCTGATCGAGAAAGTCTCGTCCTAGAGGAGAAATGTTCTGTTCACCCTTCAGTGGCGGTCATTCTAAACCTTTAGGATATCATTGCAAATTTCGAATGACCTAGGGATCATGAAACAATTTTTGCTAAAACCTAATTGGATTTCAAAAGTTTTTTGCGAGACTAACACAAAGTTTTATGATTTTTCAGCAAAAATGTCAAGCTCAATCATCGCTTTACTTACTTCCGATAAACTAGTGGGAGATAATTACCAAACATGGAAAAACAACTTAAACACGATTTTGGTAACTGACGACTTAAAGTTCGTGCTCACTGAGGAGTGTCCTCAGGTGCCGGGCTCGACTGCATCGCGAAGTGTTCGTGATGCATACGATCGATGGATCAGGGCCAATGAAAAGGCCAAGGTCTATATCATTGCCAACATTTCTGATGTTTTGGCAAAGAATCATGAGCTGATGGTCACCGCCAAGGAGATCATGGAGTTATTGTAGGAAATGTTTGGACAATAGTCCTTTCAGGTCCGACATGACTCGCTCAAATACGTCTTCAACGCACGGATGAAAGAGGGGTCGTCTGTCCGTGAACATGTTCTAGATATGATGACACACTTTAATCTAGCGGAGATGAACGGGGCTTCGATCGACGAGTCGAGCCAGGTCAGTTTTATCTTAGGGACTCTTCCGAAGAGTTTCCTTCAGTTTCGTAGCAACGCTGTTATGAACAAGATAAACTACACTCTGACTACTCTTCTTAACGAACTGCAAACCTTCCAATCCTTGATAAAGATCAGGACGTCGGAAGTTGAGGCAAACGTTGCCTTTAGGTCTTATCACAGGGGTTCGACCTTTGGGACAAAGCCTGTAGCTCCTTCTTACCCGAAAGGGAAGAAGAAGAAGATGAAAAAGGGTAAAACTGACCGAGCTGCCGCCCAAAAGGGCAAGAAGGTGAAGGAAGTTGCAGAGAAAGGAAAGTGTTTCCATTGCAATTGGGACGGTCACTGGAAGAGAAATTGTCCCAAGTTCCTAGCCGAAAGGAGGAATCAAGGTAAATGTGATTTACTTGTGACTGAAACTTGTTTAGTGGAGAGTAGTGACTCTACCTGGATATTGGATTCAGGCGCCACTAACCATGTTTGTTCTTCTTTTCATGGAATTGATTCCTGGCAGCAACTGCAAGAGGGTGAGGTGACTCTACGGGTTGGATCCGGGGAACTTGTCTCTGCTGCAGCGATCGACACGGTGAAGCTAAATTTTGGCAGGAATTACATTTTGTTGGACAATATGTATATAGTTCCAGGGTTTACTAGAAACCTAGTTTCTATTTCCTGCCTATTAGAACAGTGTATTTCCGTTTCTTTTGAAGGCAATAAAGCGTTTATTTCCCAAAATGGAAACTTAATTTGTTCTGCTTCACTTGAGAATAATTTGTATGTTTTAAAACCTAATTCGGTCAAAAGTATTTTGAATACTGAATTGTTTAAAACTGCAAAAAACGCGAACTAAAAGAGCGAAAGTTTCTCCAAAAGAAAATGCTCATCTTTGGCATCTACGGTTAGGGCACATTAATCTCAATAGGATTGAGAAACTAGTGAAGAGTGGACTTTTAAACGAGTTGGAAGAAAACTCTCTACCGGTGTGTGAGTCATGCCTTGAGGACAAAATGACCAAACACCCTTTTAGTGGAAAAGAATATGGAGCCAAATAACCCCTTAAGCTGGTACATTCTGACCTCTGTGGTCCGATGAATGTTAAAGCATGATGTGGTTATGAATACTTCGTGTCTTTCATAGATGATTACTCGAGGTATGAGTGTATTTACCTAATACACAAGAAGTCTGAAACTCTTGAAAAGTTCAAGGAGTACAAGACTGAGGTTGAGAAACTGTTAGGTAAATCGCTTAAAACACTTCGATCGGATCGAGGTGGAAAGTATATAGACACTGGATTTCAGGACTATATGATAGAACACGAAATTACGTCCCAACTCTCAAAGACTGTATGCCACAAAGAAAATGGTGTATCGGAGAGGAGAAACAGAACCCTGTTGGACATGGTTCGGTCGATGATGAGATATGCTCGTCTCCCTGATTCTTTTTGGGGTTACGCAGTGGAGACTGCGATTTATATTTTGAACAATGTTCCGTCGAAGAGTGTTTGTGAAACACCTTTCGAACTCTGGAGTGGACGTAAAGGTAGTTTACATCACTTCAGAATTTGGGGATGCCCGACCCACGTGTTAGTGTCAAACCCAAAAACATTGGAACCCCGTTCGAAATTGTGCCTATTCGTAGGTTACCCTAAAGAGACTAGGGGTGGTCTATTTTTCGATCCTGAGGATAATAGGGTGCTTGTGTCGACAAGCGTCACTTTCCTAGAGGAAGACCACGTCAGGGATCATTTACCAAGGAGTAAAATTGGGTTGAACGAAATGGACAGTACGTCAACAAGAGTTGCTGATGAGGCTAGTACATCAACAAGTGTTGTTGACCCTAGCACGTCTAGTCAAGTTCCTCGACGTAGTAGGAGGGCTGTGAGACAGCCTGATCGTTACATGGGTTTAGCTGAAACCTCAGTTGTCACTCTTGATGATGACTGCGAGGATCCATTGACCTATGATCAGGCAATGATTGATGTTGACAAAGACGAATGGATTAAAGCTATGGACCAGGAAATGGAGTCGATGTACTTCAATTCTGTCTGGGAGCTTGTGGATCAACCGGATGAGGTAAAACCTATTGGTTGCAAATGGATCTACAAGCGTAAACGTGGCGTAGATGAGAATGTGCAGACCTTCAAAGCCCGACTAGTGGCAAAGGGTTTTACCAGGTTGAAGGGGTTGACTATGAGGAAACCTTTTCACCTGTTGCCATGGTAAAGTTGATCAGGATCCTTCTGGCCATTGCCGCGTATTATGACTACGAGGTATGGAAGATGGACGTCAAGATAGCCTTTCTGAATGGCAAACTTGGTGAAACCATCTACATGGACCAACCCAAAGGGTTCATTACCCAAGGCCAAGAGCAAAAGGTTTGTCGGCTTCATAGGTCTATTTATGGATTGAAACAAGCTTCGAGGTCTTGGAATATAAGGTTTGATGAGGCGATCAAATCTTATGGCTTTGATCAAAATGTCGACGAGCCTTGTGTTTACAAGAAAATCGTTGACAAAACTGTCGCATTTTTAGTGTTGTGTGTTGATGATATTCTTCTCATTGGGAATGAGGTAGAATTTCTTACTAACGTTAAGAAGTGGCTAGCTTCGCAATTCCAAATGAAAGATTTGGGAGAAGCTCAGTATGTTCTAGGTATCCAGATAGTCCTAACCTAAGAAGAGAATGCTAGCCTTGTCTCAGGCGTCTTATATTGACAAGATGTTGTCTTGATATAAGATGCAGAACTCCAAGAAGGACTTGTTGCCTTTCAGGCATAGAGTTCACCTGTCTAAGGATCAGTGTCCTGAGACTTCTCAAGAGGTTGAGGATATGAGACGGATCCCATATGCTTCAGTTGTAGGGAGCTTTGATGTATGTTATCTTTGTGTACTAGGCCCGACATCCATTATGCGGTGAGGGATTGTCGAGTGGTATCAATCCAATCCAGTTAGATCACCGGAAAGTCAGAAAGGCAATCCTCAAGTATCTTAGGAGAACGAGGAACTACAACTTAGTGTATGACGGTGGGGATTTGATCCTTACGGTATACACGGATTCGGACTTTCACACAGATAAGGATTCTAGGAAATCCACTTCGGGGTCAGCCTTCATTCTGAATGGAGGAGTTGTAGTATGGTGAAGCATCAAGCAGGGATGCATCGCCGATTCTACTATGGAAGCGGAGTACGTTGCGGCTTGTGAAACTGCAAAGGAAGCTGTTTGGCTCAAGAAGTTGTTCCAAATATGAACTTGTCGATCACACAGTTCTGTGATAACAGTGGTGCAGTAGCCAACTCACGAGAGCCTCGGAGCCATAAGAGAGGCAAACACATTGAGCGGAAGTATCATCTGATACGGGAGATTGTGCATCGAGGAGACGTGACAGTCACGCAGATAGCGTCAGAGCACAACGTAGCTGATCCATTTACAAAGCCTCTCACGGCTAAGATGTTTGAGGGTCACCTAGAGAGTCTAGGTCTTCGAGTGCTTCCTGATTAGGACAAGTGGGAGATATGTAAACGGGTATTCAATGCCCTAGTTTATTGTATTACTTCATTGTAATTTATGAACATTTCAGAAATGTATTTTCTCCACTAGCTTAGTCCAAGTGGGAGTTTGTTGGGATTTTTGTCATAATCTCGTGTTTGTAAATTACTGTTTGAAATTAATAAGAGTTATTTATTTCATTACTTTGTGTCTCGCAAATTTTACAAACTTTTCCAATAAACTAAGCTCTAGGGTCATTGAATTTATGAGAGAACTAGAACTTGACGGTGTGTAGTGGACACACAAGGAGGATCACATTCGAGTTAATTACCCGAACGGTCCACAGTGTATGGATAGGGTTGGAGACCTAATCCTGGATACACTGTGGATGCGACTCACTTTGTATTAAATACAAACGAGGTGATCTGACTCATTCATGTGGTTGACATGCGAGTGGGGCATCCTGTGCAATGAGATTGTACAAGACCGGACCGTGAATTATTAGACCTCACGATGTAACACCGCGCTGTGATGAGACTAATAACTTCGTGAGATGACCATTAGTGACTCGACCGACGAATGCGGCGTGTTACGGACTCGCCACTGCGGGTCCGTCCTTTGACTAGTACGCGGGTAAGGGTGGTCACAGTTACTCGCCCAATATGCCTATCTTCTCATGGACAGGACCAAGTAGGGAGCTGAGAACTTAACTACGCGAGATGGAATTCACTCGTTCCCGCCTTTAGGGAAACTAGATAGGTTGTTCCCTTAAGTGCTGTCTCTAGGGCTTAGACAACGGGTGCCCACCTTCTCACTAGTCCGAGAAGGGTGTTGTGTATGGTTGGACCATCACAATATGTTGTTCATGAGAGGAGCAGTGGGGACTTAAGGAACAAGAAGTAGACATAGGTGTAAAACGGGAATTTGACCCAGCCGTGTCTACGAACAACCTGTGAAGGATCGACTCATGGGCATTGGTTATATCAGTAGACACAAATATTCTGCATTGACGGGAGTGCAGCTACGGGCTATAGTGGACTGTTACCGTAGCTAATGAATGTTGATTAACCGGGTTAAAGAGTTTGATAGGTTAATCTCGTATCATTGGAGCTCGTCACTGTAGATCCATTAGGTCCCTCGGTTGGCTCCATCTGGGTTAAAAGAAGGGTTAGAGTTTTGGTATGAAATTGAAATGTTCAATTTCATTTAGAGGCATTTATGTCATTTATATGAGATATGAATGATATAATATATAGTTTAATGTGAATGAGATTCATAATAAACTATAGGTTAGCCTAATTGTTGAATTAGGGCTAATTGGAGAAATTAATTGAGAGAAATTAAATTGGATGTGATTCAATTTAATAAATTCACAATTATTGCAAATGTGATTTGCAATATGAGATATGAGATATCTTATATTATATGGTTATGCAAATATGATTTGCATAACCTATGGTTGTGGTAAAATAGTAATAATATGGAGATTTTAACTCCATGTTCTCTACACTATTTAAACCCTTCTTGCAAGAAGGGAAGTAACACAATCTTTCATTTTTTGGAAATCTCACCAAAAGGAAGAGATCTCTCTCTCAAATTCTCTCTAACTTTCTCCTCACCAAAACACCAAGATCCCACCATCTTCCTTCTTTCCAAAAGAAAAACAACCGAGATTCCAAGTGGTTGTGACCGGATCTTGTTCATGAGTTTGAGTTCGTTGAGATCGAGAAGCACGAAGTGTTCGTGATCATTGGAAGAAACCTTGAAGAGAGTCTTCAACAAGTAAGTAGATTTCTTCTTGCTGTTTTTCTTCCATAGAATTGCATGTTTAGACTAGATTTAAGTGTTAAATCGTTTTAATGAAATTCAGTTGCATAATTTTCACCACGACGATTCAATCGTCTTCCGCTGCGTGGGACTTTTATTCCCTTCAGGTCGCTCCAGGGCAACCTGCAGGTGGACTACAAAAATCTTTGTTGGATCGGTATGACAACCCTAGAGGGGGTGAATAGGATTTAATTAAACTTTTTGCTAAATATGCCCAATTTATTTAATTAACAAACTTTTTAAGAAACAATTAAAAAAATAATTAAGAGAAATTAATGCAATATGCAAGATAGATAAAAAAGTATAACAAAAATTAATTCTATCCAATACTTAGTAATTAATTAACGAAAAATTAAAGCATGCATAAATTACTACTAGTAATTGCAAAAATAAATAGGAAAGAGTTAGAGAAGAGGACACTGTAATTTTATAGTGGTTCGGTCAAACTCGACCTACTCCACTCCCCAAGCACCCTTGGGAATTTGAATATAAAAAAATTGCACCGACTCTTTCCATGGATTAGAGCCCAACCGCTACACCGCTCTTTTTACGGGTTCAAGAGCAAACCCGATCCTTTCCATGGCTTAGGATCAAACCGTTACAAGGTTTGGTAAAGATTTGAAAAACACACTAATACACTCTATTGATAGAGTAGATTAACAAATTTTAACTCTCACAAATCAATCCTCACAATACAACAAAACTCTCTCAAGAATAAGATGAAAAGAAAAAAAATTGAGAGCTTAGAGAGAACAACAATGGATACTTTTGATTTTTGGAGGATTGTAAAATGCAAAACTTGTTGTAAAAAATTTGGAGAAGAAGATGGTATAAAAAGAGAGGAAAATGAGGTAAAAAACAAAATTTAATTTGGACCATTGGATTGTAGTAAAAGAGAAATGGATGGTGGAGATTAAAAGAAAAGAAAAAATAATTATTAAAAGAATTATATAATAATAATAATAATATATATAAGTTTTGTTTTATTTTCTTTTTATTTTAAAACAAATAAAAGCCCACCAAATGTTACTCTCCCAAAGGTCCACATGTCACACTTTAATTGGTCTACAATGGTGACTTGACCGCCACGTCATCGCGTTGGGAAATTTTCGTTCAAATTTGTTTTGGTCATATCTTCTTTGTTTTAGCTCCGATTTGAGTGATTCAAGATGCGTTGAAATCGTTATTCCAAGTTCTATGTAATGAACACTTCAAAAAATTAAACTATCAGTAATTAATAGCTGGTTTGTTATCATCAAAATATTATTAATTAATTTTAGATTAAGGGCCAAAAAGTTAACAATCTCTCCCTTTTTTATGATGACAAACCATTAAAGAAAAAATAATCTGAAGTTCATAAAAAAAAGATAAGCCAAATATCCAAGTAATAATTTCAATATAAAGTCCAATATGCCACCATAAAATTCATACTTGAACAACCACTCAAATAAATATAATGTATCATTCTCCCCCTAAATTAATTCAAAACTAAAACATGATACAATATTTAGAACCTATTTTTCTTAAACTTCTCCCCCTTTGTTATCATAAAAAAGACACAATTAAGAAAGATTAAGAACTATATGCAAGCTCCTCCTAAGAACATGAATACATACTTTACATAACTCCCCCTATCAATGTGTTTTAGAAAACTAAATTATAGATTCAAGAGGCATCACAACGAATAATATAAAGCTCAAGTTTATTTTTACAAAAATTTTCTTCATTCAAAGGCTTGGTGAAAATATCCGCTAATTGATCATTACAGCTCACATAATCAAGAGTAATATGACCATTTTGCACATGTTCTCTAATAAAGTGATGTCTAATATCAATATGCTTAGTCCTAGAATGATGAATAGGATTTTTAGTCAAATTAATTGCACTAGTATTATCACAAAATATAGGCACATTATCAAACCTTAATCCAAAATCACAAAGAGTTTGTTTCATCCAAAGAATTTGAGCACAACAACTAGCAACCGCAATATATTCCGCTTCGGTAGTGGATAAGGCAACCGAATTTTATTTTTTACTAAACCAAGATACTAAAGAGCTACCAAGAAATTGACAAGTTCCACTAGTACTCTTTTACGATCAAGTAAACTTCCGGCAAAATCCACATCGGAATATCCTACCAAATTAAGCTAAACATTTCTATGATACCATAAACCAAAATCAATAGTCCCAAGCAAATATTTAAATATTCTCTTAACGACATGCAAATGAGATTCCTTAGGACAAGATTGAAATCTAGCACAAAGACATACACTAAACATGATATCAGGTCTACTAGCGGTTAAATAAAGTAGAGATCCGATCATACCTCGATAAGTTTTTATGTCTACACATTTGCCTTTTTCATCCTTGTCAAGCTTAGTGGATGTGCTCATAGGAGTTTTTGCAATTTTACCTTTATTGAACTTGAACCTTTTCAGCAAATCTTTTGTGTATTTCTCTTGACTTATGAAGATACCATCCTTGAGTAGTTTGATTTGAAGTCCAAGGAAGAAACTAAGTTCTCCAATCATACTCATCTCAAACTCACTATGCATACATTTAGAAAATTCTTCACACGAAGAAAGATTAGTAGAACCAAAGATAATATCACCCACATATATTTGCACTAAAAGCATATCCTTTTCCTTAGTCTTAATAAAGAGAGTAGTGCCAAGTTTACCCATTTTAAAACCATTCTCAAGAAGAAAATTACTAAGCCTATCATACCAAGCTCTTGGAGCTTGTTTTAAGCCATAAAGAGCATTTTTCAACTTATAGACATGATTAGGCAAATCAAAACTTTTAAAGCCCGGAGGTTGTTCTACATAAACTTCCTCCATAATATAACCATTTAAAAAGGCACTTTTCACAACCATTTGATACAAGATAAAATTTTTATAAGAAGCAGAAGCAAGTAACATTCTAATAGCTTCTAATCTAGCAACGGGTGCAAAAGTCTCTTCATAATCTATACCTTCCTCTTGACAATAACCTTGACCTACAAGTCTAGTTTTATTTCTAATGATATTTCCATTTTCATCCATTTTATTTCTAAAGACCCATTTAGTCCCAATAATAGAAGCATTAGAAGGTCTAGGGACTAATTCCTAAACTTTGTGTCCTCTCAAATTGGTTTAATTCTTCTTGCATAACTAAAATCCAAAATTCATCATTTTTCGCATCTTTAAAACTTTTAGGTTCAATTTGAGAAACAAAAACAAGATTATTAAACAAATTAAGAGAGGAACGAGTTTTCACACCTTGTTCGGGATCACCAAGAATCAAGTCCTTGAGATGGGATGGAGCATACCTCCATTCTTTAGATATAGATGAAGAACCTTTTTCCTTCTTTTCATTGAAGCTCACTTCTTGCTTACTTGAGTCAATTTCCTTGCTTTTGTCACTAACAAGTAAATCTCCAAAATTCTTTTTTAAATCATCACTACAAATTGACTCATTAGAAACATTATTGCAAGATTCATCAAAAACAACATGTATAGATTCCTCAATAATTAAAGTTCTCTTATTGAAAACTCTATAGGGTTTACTAGTAGATGAATAACCTAGAAAAATACCAACATCCGTCTTAGAATAAAAATTTTCAAGTTTTTCTTTATTGTTCAAAATAAAACATTTGCAACCAAAAACTTTGAAATACCCAATATTTGAAATTTTGTTGTGCCAAACCTCATAAGGAGTTTTATCTAAACAAGGTCTAATTAAAACTCTATTTAAAACATAACAAGCGGTGTTAACGACTTCCGCCCAAAAGTATTTAGGTAAATCATACTCATGTAACATTGACCTAGCAAATTCTTGCAAAGTACGATTTTTCCTTTCAACCACACCGTTTTGTTGAGGAGTTCTTAGAGCGGAGAAGTTATGAGAAAAACCATTTTCTTCACAAAATTTTTCAAAAGCAATACTATCAAATTCTCCTCCATGATCACTCATAATTTTAGAAATAAAAAAATCTTTTTCATTTTGAACTCTTTTTGCAAAACTAGAAAAACTTTTCAAAGTATCATGTTTATGTTTTAACATCAAAACCCAAGTAAATCTTGAAAAATCATCAACTATCACAAAGGCATAATAATTTCCTCCAAAACTAGCAATTCTAGAAGGGCCAAATAAGTCCATGTGTAATAGTTGAAGGGGTCTAGATGTAGATATCACATTTTTAGATTTGAAAGAAGACTTGGTTTGCTTGTACATTTGACAGGCATCACAAACTTTATCATTTTCAAATTTAACTTTAGGTAGACCTCTAACTAAAGAATTCTTGGAAATATTTGAAATTAAGTGCATGGTAGCATGTCCTAGTCTTCTATGCCATAACCAAGAATCATCATGCAAAGCCGAAGGACATTTATCACTAATAGGGCAATCATTCAAATCAATAGTATACACATTTTCATCCCTATTACCAACAAACAAGACTTTTCTGTAGAATAGGTGGGCTAAAGTCTAACTGTGTGCCTAGCGCCTTCTGTAAGCTCCTCTAAAAATTAGAGGTGAAGCGTGGATCTCTGTCTGAGATAATCCTGGCTGGAATCCCATGCAAGCGGACTATCTCCTCTAGGTATAACTGCGCCCATTTATCTGTAGAATAGGTGGGCTTCCCTGGCATGAAGTGTGCTGACTTTGTTAGCCTGTCGACGATGACCCAAACTACTGAATAACCTCACAAGGTTCTGGGCAATCCGACTATGAAGTCCATAGAGATCTCTTTCCATTTCCATCAGGCACGCGTGCGGGGGTTTGCAACAACCTGGCGGCTTACGCCTCGGTGCCTTCACTTGCTGGCAAGTCAAGCACCTACTGACAAACTCTGCCACGTCTCGCTTCTTGTTACACCACCAAAATAGTTGCTTTAGGTCTTGATACATCTTGGTACTACTAGGGTGCATCGAAAATGGTGAGTTATGGGCTTCCTTTAAGATCTCAGTTTTCAGTTTGCCGTTGTCTGGGACACATAATCGACCCTGAAATAGTAGTCCTCCATCCGCGGCTAGCGAAAATCCTGTCGACTGATCTGTAGTTACTGCATTAAACTTCTCTATTAACTTAGGGTCCCCCTGTTGAGAATCCACAATGCGCTGTCTCAAAGTTGGCTGCACAGTTAACCGAGCTAACTACACAGTGGCTTCACTCACCAATACTGCAATTTCAGCTCGAACAAATTCTGTCTGCATCTCCACTCGTTCAGTAATCTGTGCTGAAGTATGAACTGGCTTCCTACTGAGGGCATCTGCAACGACATTAGCCTTACCGGGATGGTATTGAATATCTATATCATAGCCTTTCACCAGTTCCAACCATCTGCGTTGCCTCATGTTTAATTCTTTCTGGGTGAACAAGTATTTCAGGCTTTTATGATCTGTGAATATCTGAATCTTTTCGCCATACAAATAGTGCCTCCAAATCTTTAGTGCAAAGACTACAGCTGCCAGCTCTAAGTCATGAGTTGGGTAGTTTCGCTCGTGAGTCTTCAGTTGTCGGGATGCATAGGCTACTACTTTACCATGTTGCATTAACACACAACCCAAACCTTTCTTAGAAGCATCACTATAGACCACAAAACTTCCTGTTCCCTCAGGGACTGTAAGGATCGGGGCTGACACCAATCTCTGCTTGAGTTCCTGGAAACTCGCCTCACAAGTGTCATCCCAGACAAATGTGTTACCTTTGCGCGTCAGCTGAGTCATAGGCATGGCTATCTTGGCGAAATCCTGCACGAAACGTCTATAATATCCTGCAAGACCCAGAAAACTGCGTACCTCCGTAACGGTGGTCGGACGAGGCCACTGCGTGACTGCTTCCACTTTCGCAGGATCAACATAGACTCCTGCCTCGGATACCACATGTCCCAAAAAGGATACTTGTCTGAGCTAGAATTCACATTTGGAAAATTTTGCATACAACTCATTTCTTCTCAGTGTCAACAAAACTTTTCTCAGGTGCTTCTCATGTTCCTCATCACACTTGGAGTATATTAGAATGTCATCAATAAACACAATCACAAACGTATCCAGAAACTCCTTGAATAATCGATTCATCAAGTCCATGAAAGCTGCAGGAGTGTTGGTCAAACCAAATGGCATCACTGTGAACTCGTAATGTCCATAACGCGACCTGAAGGCCGTCTTGGGAATGTCTTCCTCAATGATTCTCAACTGGTGATAACCTGACCTTAGATCAATCTTTGAAAACACCGCTGCTCCCTGTAACTGATCAAACAAATCATCTATTCTAGGGAGAGGATACCTATTCTTGATTATAACCTTATTCAGTTCTCGGTAATCTATGCACAGGCGCATAGATCCATCTTTCTTCTTCACAAACAGTACAGGAGCTCCCCAAGGCGAAACACTAGGGCGTATGAATCCTTTATCCAACAAGTCCTGTATCTGTAATTTAAGTTCTTTCAACTCTGCTGGTGCCATCCTGTATGGAGCATTAGATATCGGAGTTGTTCCTGACTCTAGTCCTATGTTGAAGTCCACTTCCCTGACAGGAGGTATCCCAGGGAGGTCCTCGAGAAAGACGTCTGGAAATTCGTTCACCACTGGTACTGTCGACACTGAGATCTCAGTACACCTCGCATCTACTACACAGACCAAGATGCCCCAAGCTCCCTGATGTATTAATTTTCTGGCCCTAAGGGCAGAAACTACCTTAGGCCTACTCCCTAATAACAAGCCTCTGAACTTGTAACTAGGCTGGTCAGAAGGAGTGAACACTACCTCCTTCCTAAAACAGTCAATGCAAGCATGGTTCTGAGCTAACCAGTCCATGCCTAATATCACATCAAAATCGGTCATGTCTAAAACTACTAAATTTACTTCTAACTCGTGATTTGCGATAGTCAAACTACCATCTTTAACTTTCATAGTGGCTAACATGCTTACCCTCGCAGGAGTAGAAACAGACAAAGCATACTGCAACTGTTCCAACTCTAACTCAGCTTGACTCACGAAGGATGTAGAAATAAAAGAATGAGTAGAGCCAGAATCGAATAATACGAAGGCAAGATGCCCAAGTAATGGGAGTGTACCTGTAACCACGGAGTCTGTAATATCGACATTCTTACTAGTGCTCGCATAGGCTCTCCCTTGTTGCATCACAGGCTTAGCAGTAACCCCACTATTGGCACCCTAAGGTTGGCTACCACTGGCTTTATTTGGACAACTTTCAGCTCGGTGCCCTTCCTTTCCACATTTGAAACAAACACCGGTCCGGGCCAAACACTTACCCCAATGTTGCCTACCACAGTCCTTAGATTGTGGCTTGTCTCCACTGTTACTTCTTGTCTTGTTGAATTGTGGTCTCTGTCCCGAACCTGAACGAAAATTTCCTGACCCATGAGGTGTACGCTGGAGGCGTTGAGAGCTTGGATTTGTCTGATCCCATTTCCTCTTCTGATTTGACGGGGGTTGCCCCGGGTTAATCACCACCTGTTGAACACTCTGTGTCTGAACCAAATCAGCTCAGCTACTCTTACTGCGGCAGCATAATCTGGGGGTGATAGTACCTGTATGAAGCCTCGAATATTTTCATCCAGACCCATAACGAAACGCTCAGTTTTCTTCGCCTCTGTGTCTACTAACTCGGGGGCAAAACGTAACAATCGAGTGAATTCTCTCTCATATACCTCAACTGCCCTTTTATTCTGACTAAGCTGCAGGAATTCTGCTTGCTTCCTATAACGAGCTGCGACAGGGTAAAATTTCCGCCAGAATGCTTCCTTAAATAAATTCTAGGTGATCGACCCTCAGCTGGTGTCTAAGGTCCCCTGGGCGGACTCCTACCACAAGTAAGCGTCGTCTCTCAACATGAAAGTTGCGCAAGACACCCTCTGGTCCTCCGGGCAGTTCATCAGTCCGAAAATGGTCTCAATGGAGGACAACCATAACTCAGCCACAGTGGGGTCACTAGAAGACCCATCAAAAGATCTGGGATCATACTTTCTGAAATCTTTCAGATATCGGGACTCTAGAGTTGCATCATTTCGAACCTGACTTGTTTAGGCCAACTGAGTGGCTACTGTAGCCCGTACTAGGGTCTGCATTGCCTCTACCATCATGGTCATGACACTTGGGTTACCCTGATCCACTACTGGAGCAACTGCAGGGTCATCCCCTTGGCGATCTGGTTGATCACGTGGGAGATCTGGCACAGGTGGAGAAATCTCTTCCTGTTTCAGTGGCAGTTCTGGTTGTGTGTTAATGTTTCCTACTGTCCTCCGACCCCTACCACGCTCCCTACCTTGTCCTCGACCTCTAGGTTGCATTTTTGTCAGTACTACAACACAGAGAATTTTTAATTTAGTCTCAACATTTTCTAACTGCAAGGTAGGGTCACATTCAAAATTTGAGTTCATTCATACTCACAACACATGATCGCATTATAATAATTCGTTTTGTTCATAAATCATAGGAACGTACCTGGCGGTGACCGAAATGTGTTACTCAATCATGGGAACTACTCTGTGCTTACAATGTAAGCAAGTCTACAGAACCCTTAACCTAGGGCTCTGATACCAACTGTAACACCCCTAACTTTATTAACTCGACACCTAGGGACACTACCAACATGCATGTATTTTTTTTTTCGGGCCAACAATAAGTGAAGACAATTCGAAATTTGCAATATAATTAAAACACCTTTTGGGATCCCAAAGCAAACAAAAACATTTGAATAATGTCAATGAGTTAGCCAATTTTAAATCCTGGAAACGAATACTGAAAACAATGTCCTTTAACAACTAACTGTCCAACATAACAATGAATGCGGAAAAATCTCATGACTAAGTCCCCATGGTATTGATAACGCGTCCCCGTCACTCGCCCGACACGCCCTTGCCTTTACCAGAAAATATTTTTTTTAAAACAAAATGGTGAGTATTATGAACATAACACCCAGTAAGTAACCTCGCTACCGAGGTTTTGGGACATGCATACACATACAATCGTGACTTTCAAACAGTTCATAAAACTTCCATTCATGGGACCTAAGAGTTCCTCAAAATGGTCATAACTGAAATACATGACTTCCTTTAATTTTAGTGGTCAATTGGTCATCCTGAGTCTTTTCATTTTGAGTCCCTCACAAACCCCTATAGTTTTGAGTCCCTCACAGACCCCTGTAGTTTTGAGTCCCTCACAGACCCCTGTATGGTTTCAGTCCCTCACAGACCCCTATAAGCTGACCCATAGGGTCTCTAATGCATGTTTGACCATGCATAATCTCAGGAGACCAATTGTCACATTCTAAATCGAAATCATTTCATGGCATACATAACATGCATGAGGTCCCATCTTCTATCATGACTATAATGCACATATCATGGACAGGTAATAACCAACATTCATAGCATAACTTTCATAACATATCTGAAATAATACTTTAAAACATAGTCGATTTCACAAAATAAATAATGAAATACTTCCGGAATAAAATAATAAAATTTATTTTCTTTTATCCCATTTAGAAAAGTTCGGCACAAGGTCCCTTACCTCGACTTAGATTCTAACCCGAATCTTAATTTCGGTTCTTAGCGTATACGCTTCCTTTGAAGGACCTGTTTCACAAGTAACCTTCGAATTTACACTCCAAGCATAACTCGCCTATATAATTATATACATAGATACAATTTTCTCTAATTACCTCAACTCCTAAATGTATGTCAACACTCCTTAGTTCGTTCCAAGGCCTGAAGTCTTGACTCCACGCTACGTTTGAGCCTTACAGGGTATGCTTCAACAATATGCAGCCCAAATTTCAATCTAATAAGCAATAACTCAATCATTCATTCCATAAATCCATTCCAAAACAGAAAAGGTTTCACATAGGCTCACTTGTCCAAAAATCTCAGTTCCAAATAACCCTCGACAGCAGCGCAACGACGAAGCCGAAGGTCTGCTGGCCGGACGACGTACTAGTGAGAAACACGTGATCGTGGTTGAGCTGAGCAAAAACGTGGACGAACTCCGGCCGACAGGACGCGTGAAACTCGCAGATTTCGGCGGCACTGAGAGACTTGGCGGGCTCCGGCGCTGTCGAC
This sequence comes from Trichosanthes cucumerina, assembly GCA_036507285.1. NCBI lineage: Eukaryota > Viridiplantae > Streptophyta > Magnoliopsida > Cucurbitales > Cucurbitaceae > Trichosanthes > Trichosanthes cucumerina. Next base: position 16,351,613 of record CM071838.1, read on the forward strand.
GTTCAGGAGGAACTCGCCGGTGAACGCGTAGAGCTCGAGATGGCGGCGACGCTATTTGCGATCAGGGGCACTCGTCGGCGATCTCTGGCGTTTCTGTTCGTCGAAAGCGGGTGGGACAGTCACGATCGGCTGGAGGCACGAGCTTGCGAACGGCAGCGACGTTCCAAGATTCAGTGAGCTCCGACCGGTGAGGTGCGTGTGCTCATGGGTGGCGGCGAGGTCTTCTTCCGATTGCGATGGGTGAAGGCACGATAGTGAGTTCTTTTTTTTTTATTTTAGTCTTTCGTTTTCGTCTGGCAGTTTGGCGAGAGAGGAAAAAAGATCTAGGGTTGTGAGCTCTTCAAAATAAACCTAATCCTTCTCCCAAAAATCCACATTTGTCCTTTAACTTGTGAGCTCTTCAAAATAAACCTAATCCTTCTCCCAAAAATCCACATTTGTCCTTTAACTTAAGTACTATTTACTAAAATGCCATTGGACCTCTTTTAGGTGAAACAAAAGCCCAATTTCATAAAATCTCACTTTAAACCATACAAAAATTTAAGGCTCAACTTACAGGGGATGATAAATTTCGTTAATCCGACCCAACATATAGGTTGTAAGAAAAGAAATTAAATTATAAAAACTAATACTTGTGGAAGTGGGTCGTCACAGTCACTTCCCTCCACTCTGAAGCTGAAACAACGACAAAAGAAAAAAAAAATCAAAGATATGTTTATAGCCAAAATCTAACAAAACGAACCAAAAACAAATGCAGATCGTCGAGTGTGCTTGCGGATTTGAACGGTCGGTTGCAGTGAGATGAAACGAGCGGGTGATAGTCGACTGAATCGCGTGCCAACGGTGTGCAACGGGTGATAGTCGTTGTGACGCTTGTGTGCGAGTGGAGATCGATCGATGGCGAGGCTAGTGTGTGGCGGTGTGGCTGACAGTGGCTAGTTGAAAAAACCAAGAGGCGTTGTTGCTCAATGATAAGGAAGAAGGGGAAGATTGTGCTTGCGTGATACAACCCTCATTCTTATTTTGCTTTCCAATTTCGCCCCTCTTTCATCTAAACTACAACAAACCAAATATCAAAATTAAAACAACCCAAACGAACTCATTTCCTTAATTTCACAAAATTAATTTAAATCATGCATTTTTCAAGGGTTTTTAAGAACCTTCGATAAAAGGTTAAATATAATTCTTTTTCAAAGGTTTTTAAGAACCATCGATAAAAGATTAAATATATTTTTTCAAATATTTTTAATGACCTTTGATAAAAAGTTATTTTTTAAAACTTTTTTGAATAACTTCGTCATATTATTTTCAAAGGTTCTTAGTTACCTTTGATAAATACAATATCTTTTTCAAAGGTTTTTAATAATCTTTGATAAAGAGTTGATATTTTTCAAAGGTTTTTTAAATACCTTCGATAAAGGATCATGTTATTTTCAAAGATTTTTAATAACATTCGATAAATAGTTGATTTTTTTCAAAGGTTTTTAAATACCTTCGATAAAGGATCATAATATTTTCAAAGGTTCTTAAATTTCCTTTGATAAATATAATATCTTTTTCAAAGGTTTTTAAAACCTTCGTTAAAAAGTAGATATTTTTCAGATATTTTATTTTCAAAGCTTCTAATTATCCTTTGATAAATATAATATCTTTTTCGAAAGTTTTTCAAAACCTTCGTTAAAAAGTAGATATTTTTCAAAGGTTTTTAAATACCTTCGATAAATGATCATATTTTTTCTTTTTTTTGGAATATAAATGATCATATTTTTTCAAAGGTGTTTTAAAATCCTTTCATAAATATACACATTTTTCAAAGGTTTTTAATAACCTTTGATAGAAAGTGGATATTTTTCAAAGGTTTTTTAAATACCTTCGATAAATGTATATATTTCTCAAAGGTTTTTTAGAACCTTCGATAAAAAATTGTCGAAATAGGTCAAGTTTTTTGTAGTGTCATAATTATGAACTAGCATGCTAATTTTTGATTCTTTAACTTGATTAGTTCCCTCATGAGTCACTTCAAGAATATTCCATATTTCTTTAGCCGAAGAGCACATAGTTATTCTATTAAATTCATCCTTATTCAAAGCACAATAAAAACAATTTATAACTCTAGCATTAAAACCACACTTTTTCAAATCAATTTCATCATATTCATTTTCTAATTTTGGCACATCATTTTCATTAACAATTTTCATGGGAATATAAGGACCATTAACCACATTTAACCATAAACTATAGTCATGAGATTGCAAATAAATTTTCATTCTAGCCTTCCAATAAGAATAATTTGACCCATCAAAATAAGGAGGCTTAGAAGTGGATTGTCGTTCAATAACACCATTTACTACTAGGTTTTCCATAAATCTCAAACAATAAAGTTTATAAACAAAATTTTAAAAGAGTAACCTCTCTCTGATACCAATTGTTGGATCGGTATGACAACCCTAGAGGGGGGTGAATATGGTTTAATTAAACTTTTTGCTAAATATGCTCAATTTATCTAATTAACAAACTTTTTAAGAAACAATTAAAAAAATAATTAAGAGAAATTAATGCAATATGCAAGATAGATAAAAAGTATAACAAAAATTAATTATATCCAATACTTAGCAATTAATTAAGCAACAAATTAAAGCATGCATAAATTACTACTAGTAATTGCAAAAATAAATAGGAAAAAGTTAGAGAAGAGGACACTGTAATTTTATAGTGGTTCGGTCAAACTTGACCTACTCCACTCCCCAAGCGCCCTTGGGAATTTGAATAAAAAAAAATTGCACCGACTCTTTCCACAGATTAGAGTCCAACCGCTTCACCGCTCTTTTAACGGGTTCAAGATCAAACCCGATCCTTTCCACGGCTTAGAATCAAACCGTTACAAATATTTGAAGAACACACTAATACACTCTCTTGATAGAGTAGATTAACAAATTTTAACTCTCACAAATCAATCCTCACAATACAACAAACTCTCTCAAGAATAAGATGAAAAGAAAAAAATTGAGAGGTTAAAGAGAACAACAATGAATAATTTTGATTTTTGGAGGATTGTAAAATGCAAAACTTGTTGTAAAAAATTTGGAGAAGAAGATGGTATAAAAAGAGAGAGGGAAATGAGATAAAAATCAAACTTTAATTTGGACCATTGGATTGTAGTAAAAGAGAAATGGATGGTGGAGATTAAAAGAAAAAAATAATTATTAAAAGAATTATATAATAATAGTAATAATGATGATAATAATAATAATATATATATAAATAAGTTTTATTTTATTTTCTTTTTATTTTAAAACAAATAAAACCCCACCAAATGTTACTCTCTCATAGGTCCACATGTCACACTTTAATTGGTCTACAGTGGTGCCTTGGCCGCCACGTCATCACGTCGGGAAATTTCCGTTCAAATTTGTTTTGGTCATATTTTCTTCGTTTTAGCTCCGATTTGAGTGATTCAAGAGGCGTTGGAATCGTTATTCCGAGCTCTATGCAATGGACACTTCAAAATAGTTAAACTATTAGTAATTAATAGCAAGTTTGTTATCATCAAATATTATTAATTAACTAATTAAAATTAATTAATTTTAGATTAAGGGCCAAAAAGCCAACAACAATCTCACGGTGCGACCTAATGGAGGAGACCATAGGATACGTTGACACGTGTCATGCTCCCATTTACTATGGATACTTCCCTCATTCACCTTGGTATTGAACCATGCAAACACCATCCATAGGGGGACACCCTATTGACGTCACGAGGCCGAGCATGGAACTCACGGTGTGAACTCTTGAGGACGTGAGAGTAAACTCGATGTGAACATCTCATTATATCCCACTAAAGTTCCTAAAAGTTAGAGTTTAGTTTTAACTTAGGTGGATCGGCTAAAGGAATCTATTTAAGTCTATGTCTATTATAACTTTTATAAATAGGTCTTTAGCGTAACGTCTAGGTGAATAAACATTTTAATAACTTAGATTTATTGCATGCTAACAAGACTATGGTTAGTTTAACTCAAGTTTCGAGTTAGTTTCCAGGTAGGAGGTGTTTCATTAACCGTCAACTTAAGTACCCCTAACCTTAGACATACCATCACTGGTAGAGTTCCCTTATAACCAAAGTCCTATTTAGTCCTACTATACTTTAAACTATTTAAAATACTATGTAAGACTAATTTCTAATCTTATTATAAATTAAACTTAGGTCTAATTAATTTTAAACAATTTAAAATTAATTCCATCTTACCCAAGTTCCTATGTTTGCATGCAACTTTTTGTTATTGGTTAAGGTTTCTAAAACCATTTATAACTTTTATAAATATTAATAATTAACCTATTACAAGGAACTATAGTGTATTTCCAACAATCAAATTCAAATTGAAAAAATGTTGTTCAACTATTGAATAATGCAAATTACTTAAATAATATAACATATTATATTAAACTAGGTAATTTCATGCTCCATACTTTTCAATTTTTTCATATAATTAAAAAAATCAAGCACTTTCTGATGGGATCGAATCCCGGAGCGGAAGCGATTTGAATCGCGTGTTCTTAAACTTTGTTACGTAGATCAATTCAAAAACACAAATATACTAAGGTTAAGCATAAACTAAAATATGGACAACAAGTATATTACCTTTGTAGACTAGAAACAACACGTACTTCTTCGCTCCTCTCGTTCTCACGATCTCAATGATCTCGCGTTCTCCAAAAACATCGAACTAACTTTGACACGGTCGCTAGATCTTCTGATCTCTAGGAGAGGGAGGAATGTGGGATTCCCCTTTGGAGTATGGGAGAGACTTTTGAGAGAAGGAAAACTATTTTCCAACTTTGAGAGCACTAGGGTTTCTCTTGTCAAGTGTGCATCTCATGCACATATTTATAGGGAAATAGGGTGGAAATGACCATCCTACCCCTATAAATGTGCTCTTATAATGCATTTATCATTTTGTATATAGATTAAACTATATATTATATCAATTATATCATATATAATTGATATCTCCTTATATATAAAATTGAACACTTCAATTTCACTTCAAACTATAAACTCTCAATATTTCCATGTTGAGCCAACGAAGGGACCTAATGGACCTACAGATCATGAGTCCAATGATACGAGATTAACCGATCAAACTCTTTAATCTAATTAACCAACATTCATTAACTACGAGTCACTCCACTATAGACTCGTAGCTGCACTCTCTTTACTGTAGACTGTGTCGTATCCATTGATATAATCAATACCCATGAGTTGATCATTCACAGGTTGTTCGTAAACACAGTTGGGTCGAATTACCGTTTTACCCCTATGACTACATCTTGCTTCTTAAGCACCACTGATCCTCTAATGAACAACCAGTCTATGGTCCTACCATAAACTTAGTCCTTCTTAGGCCAGTAAGAAGGCGGAACCCCGTTGTTCAAGACCCAGATTCAGTTTTTAAGAGAGCAACCAATCTGATTCCCTAATTTAGGAATGAGTAATTCCATCTTGTAGAGTTAAGTTCTCAACTACCTACAAGGTTATGTCCCTGAGAAGGTAGACTTATTGAGTCGGCTACAAGCCACTCTCACCCATACTAGTCTAAGGACAAACCCCCATAAGTAGGAGTCCGTAACTTGTTCAGGATTCAGGTCAAGTCACTAATGATAATCTATAAATTATTAGACCTATCTTGTTAACGGTGTTACACTAGTAGGTTAATAATTTGCGGTCTGGTCTTGTATAATCTCATTATATAGGATGCCCCCACTTGCATGTCTACCACATGAACGAGTTTGATTACCTCGTTTGTACTAAATACAAACCAGGTCGCATCCATGGTGTTACCAGTATAAGGTTCCCAACCTTATGCATATACCATAAACCATTCAGGTTATACTTGAACAACTTTATCCAACTTGTGTCAACTACATAATTGTTCAAGATCGATCATTATAACCTTGGAACTTAGTTTATTGGATTTAGGTTTATGTGCGAGGATATAATAAATAACTCTTTATTTATTTGAAATATCATTATTACAAAACTACACTTATTTAGGGCATAAACCCCAACAATCTCTCACTTGACCTAAAGCTAGTGGAGTACATAATGAACATTACAGTAATGCAAATACAATAAACTAGGGCATTGAATACCCTTTACAATATACTCCCATTTGTCCTAGTTAGGGTAAGATACGTAGTCTTAGTTCTTCTAGGTGACTCTCAAACACTTTAGTCGTGAGAGCCTTTGTAAATGGATCAACAACATTGTGCTCCGAAGCTATCTTCGTGACAATCACGTCTCCTCGATGCACTATCTTCTTGATTAGGTGATACTTTCGCTCAATGTGTTTACCCCTCTTGTGACTTTGGGGTTCTCTTGAATTTGCCACAACACCACTGTTATCACAATAAAATGTGATTGACAAACTCATGTTTAAACTTTCAAATCCACCATGAATTTCTTTAGCCATACGACCTCTTTAACTGGTTCACAAGCTGCTACATATTCGGCTTCCATAGTTGAATCTGCGATGCATCCTTGGCATACGACCATCAAATAAGACCTCTTTAGCCATACGACCACTTTAACGAATCTCGAGCTTAAATAGAAGGCTTCACCATCAAATAAGAACGAGTTTACCAATGCCTGGAAGGCCCTCTGGGAGATTGATATGATGCCCAAATTTAAAATTTGAGGTGTCGAGTACCCATAATCTAACTGCTTTGGCATCTTCACCTAGTGTTTTTTTGGTTTGAAAAGAGTCCTTTCTAACCAACGTTTTATCCCTCATTCTCTAGAAGGTTCTGATCCATGATGCTTTGTCAGAGTAAATTAAATGAGGAGAATTAAACTTAACACAACCTTTTCAATTAAGTAGAATAAATGCTTGGTAGTTAATTGATTTATTCTTAGTAAGTCTAGTATCAATATTAATGAGATGAAAAGAAAGGTATTGAAAACTTTGGTAAGATTTGATTTTCTCTTGCATTTACTTGTTTTTAGTTTATTTTAATTACTTTCACAAAAATACGAAAACCTTCCATCTTATTTTTTTCGAAATTTAATTTCGAAAAATTATTCTATTGGTTTCTTTGGGAGTTCAACCTAGTACCACTTATTCTATAAGCTAGAATAGTGAAATCAGTTTTAGTTTGAAGGGTTCGAAAACTCGACCATGGGTAGGTGAAGATTTGTTTTGATTATTTTGAGAGTAAGGAAGTGAGTGAGAGATTATTTAAGTATAGGAGTGAGTGAGGAATTGTTGTTATGTTCTTAAGTTTTGAAAAGTTTTAGTTAAACTGAGTTGTTATATTTTAAAATTTTAATAACTAAGTTATGTTTTAATATTATGTTAATTAGTTTGAAAACTTAGTTAAATTTGATTGTTATATTAATAAGTTAGTTAAGTTTTGATTTTATGCCTCAAAAGTTTAGATGTTATGTTGATAAGTTTTGAAAAGTTTTGGGTTAAATTTAGTTGTTATGTTTTGTAACTTTGGTGACTTAATTAAGTTTTGATTTTATGTTAAAGTACTCTTGAAAGATTAGTACAATTTGGTTTGGTTGTTTTTGTTTATAGGTTTTGATAAGTTAGTTAGGTTTAATTTTGATCTTATGCTTATAAAGTTTGGATGGTTTTAGTTGTTGGTTTTATTTGATAAGTTATTAGCTTGGGGTGTTTTAAATCATTCTGGAAAGTAAACCTTTTCAAGATTATGATAATATAAAGATGGCAAAGAGGAATGAAATTAACTTTCTGTTGAAATTTCATTTTTGTTCAAACAAATTGTAACAACAAATTTGGTTTAATATAAATTTCCATTCATATCATTATTTCGCATACAATTCTTCGCAACATAAGCTCTCCTTATGAGGATCTTTTGACGGCCATTGTTCGTCGGAAAAACTTCTTCCGACATCTGTTCAGTTTCTTCTTTTGCTTTTTGGCTTACAAAAAATCAAAATTCGCGTACATCGAAAGTTGCAGGTAGTTAACTCCATGCTTACCTTTCACGTTTTGACTAAATTATTTTGGGGGGTTTGGTTTTGGAGTTGGGTTGGGTTTAATTGGGTTAATAACCCAACTCATTATTTGGTTCACCAACAATTATAATCGGTGACTTAATAACCCAACGCCATGGAGTTGAGTTATTAACTCAACCGTACGGTACTTTCCAGCGACAGTCCGACGACTCTCCGACGTCAGTTCGACAACTCTCCGACGTCAGTCCGACAACTCTCCGACGACTTTTCGACGACGGTCCGAGATAAAGAAAGTGGAGAAAAGAAGAAGATGAGGAGAGTCTTGAAGTGTGCTTTTAAGTTGCTAATACTCTAGTTTAAATAGGCACCAAAAAGTCCTAATCCTTTTAGAACAAGGAGTTTCTAATCCTTTTAGAAAAAGAAATCATAAACCTTCTTAGAACAGAAATCCTAATCTTTTTTAAACTTTGAAACACTATTTCCTAATCCTGATATGATTATCCAAAGATTCAAATTTAAAACAAATACAATTAAAACATCTAATTTTACGGGGGCGTCACAATATACCATTCTAAGAAGAACTTTCGTCCTCGAAAGTTGCTAAAACTTTACAACGGTCACATCTTCGAGCCATAATCTAAACTTAAACTCTAAACTACCTTAGCACAAGAACAAAGAAGTAAAAAACATAGCATAACAAGTGTTAACACACAAGCAACTCAAATAACTTTAACTACTTTACAAAATAAAAGCAAACCTGGAGATAACGAGGCGACTTCCTGCGAGAGGCTATAAGGATTGTTGCCTACGATGTAGGCGAGTATGTAGAATCTAAAAGCCATGCTCTGATACCAACTGTAACGACCCTAATTTTTCAAACTCAAATTTTCCTAGGGACGTTACTAAGCAACATTGCCTGCACCGAAAATTTCGGTAGCATAACGACGCTGCTAGGACCTTGATGACATATAAAATATTTTGTAGATATGCAACTTCAATATGACATAAAAATTTAAGTATGTTGGCATATTTTTAATATCTTCACAAGGTAAACTATTTATTTCATTCTAAAGATGTCTATAGACAATGCATGTGCTTAGACAAATTTAAATAAACACTCTTCATATGCAAAGTATTAATACTAAATTAATACTAAAAAAGTAGTGGTGAATATATGCATAAAAAAATGAATAAAGTTCATATTGAAGAGTAAAAGTTCTAAATAATTAATTTTATTGAAAAAGAAATATTGATATCAAACCCAATATCCATTACTTTTGCAAATATCCCTAACATACATTTGGCAAATGATAATATATATTGTAATTTTATAATCGATCACATAATTGAGTTTTGAAATTGTAGACAAATGTGTTTGTATTTGATTTGTTGTGAAAACAAAGTAAGGAAAAAAAGTCACAAAAAAAAATCAGACCTTTCACTTTACATAAGATAAAAATGATTTTTAGGGGAGAAGAAAAATTGATATAAATCTCAATATCCAGTATTGTGCTAAATATCCCATACATCATGCAAATGGTAATATATATTGTAAATTTGTAATTGATCTCATAATAAAGTTTTGAAATTGTAGACAAATGTGTTTGCAATTGATTTGGTGGAAACAAAAAAAAGTAAAGAAAAAAAAGTCACAAAAAATCAGACTTATTGACTTTACAAAAAACTGCACCAGATACCCCTGACATAATAACTAACTCTGCAAACCAAACATTGACTTCCTGACTCAACTCTGCAAACCAAACACTGATTTCCAGAACTCACTGACAAAACAATTTTGCCCAACTCAACCCAACTCTGCGATCCAAATGCCACCTTAAGGTTATGTATTGACGAGCCAATATCAAACAACGCTCAGGGATTTTGGCTAAGCGTACACATTAAACCAATGACATTAACAATAAAAACATTCCATCAAATATACAAAACTAAAAGTTTATAGGTCTAATCCTTCTATAATGTAAGAATAGTGGAACTATATATTAGAGTCCTAACATGTACACACAACTCTAAAAATTCAGGACGTATTATAATTTTTTTTTAATCCATACACAAACCAAAATAGCTAAATAAACATGATTTTTTTTTAGTTCAAACAACATGTTGGGTGAGAAAGATTCAAACTTATAACCTCTTAATCGAGAGTATATACCTTAACCAGTTGAACTATGTTTCGGAACTTTTATATTTTAACTTCATGTTTTATCTTATATATATATATATATATAGCTCAACTGTGTGGTTTGGCTTTATATACATGTCGGTGAGATATACAAGGGGGTTTCGGTAGATTTACTATTTTTTATAAAGTGTGTTGGCTGGTGTTGAGTTTGTATCAGTCCTCTTTTTTAGTTCCCCAAAAGCCAAACACATATTTCGTTTCAATATATACAAACAAAAACCAACCCTTCACTTCACACCCCTTTTTATTCACCTCATTTTCCACATAAATTTTTTACTAACAAAATCTCACTCTCTTCGGTTTATTTCATTTTAACTTATAGATGTTTAAAATGTATGTCTTAGCTCAGAGGTAGATTTACCGTGGGCCTAGAGCTCGAGCCCCCTAAACTATAAAAACTCATATTATATGTATAAACTTAACTGTCTAAACTCACAAAATCAAGGTTTGGTTTGTTGGCAAAAGTGCCTACAACTTCCCTATCGATGCGTGTAACTAATTTAGAACTTCTAACAATTCTATATTATTAAGAATAAACTACCATTCTTATAAAATGAAAAAAAAGGAAAAAAAAATCCATTTGTACCCTTGAACTTTGTATTGAATCAATTAACATCTTACCTAAATATAATTGTATCGATCAAAAACCTAAACTTTTCTAAGTTAATCAATTTAGACACTTTGTTAGGATTATCTTTTTCAAATTGTTAATCAATAACTTTTACACTGCAAAACTTATTTGAGTAAATTTTAGCAAATACACAGATATAATATTAAAGGAAAATATTGGAACCAAGTGACACTAGTAGTAGTAGAGAATTACACTAATTAATATGGGTAGTTTTTCATTTTGTCTTTTTTTCCTTGATTTTTGTTCTATTTATTTAGGAAGAATTACGTATTAATTTGTTTTTATTACTTTGTAGGGTTTTTGGAGAAGAATGAATAATGAAAATTTAAATTTATTTTTAAATAAACTTATGTGTAAATTTATGAATCACTAATAAAATGTCTAAATTGATTCACTTATGAAATTTTAGAGTCTTAACTTGTTAAAGACAAAAATAGCAGATAGGCGAAGAGTCACAGAGAAGAAAATCAACACATAGATTTACGTGGTTCACTAACGTTGTATTAACTACATCCACAGGCAGAGGGAGAGAATATTTTTATTAACTGAAAACGAGAGAACAAAAAAATAAAAAGAAAAAACCAAATATTTTCAGATGGGAGTTTAGGGGGTTTATATACGATACCCCTCCTAAACCTAATACAAAACCGACCCAATTGGCCCAATGTAAGAAAAATAAACCGTACTACTTGGTCATTCGAACTGCCAAATAACAGATTTAAGACATCTTTACAAATCTCCACCTTGACTTGAATTCTCTCGCAGATAACAGATGTACCAAATGGAACTTAAAGGTTACCAGATGTACCAGATGCAACAAACTTTCTCCTTTGCCGTAGAGTCCCCAACAAGACCGCAAAACATTTTAAAACATTTAGCAAGTCCAAACAATGTTTGAACTTGCCATCCTGAGCAGGCTTGGTGAATATATCAACAGGATTATCAACACTGCCAACTTTCATCACTTTCATCCTCTTCTCGCTTCTCAGGAAATGATACCTCACATCTATGTGCTTAATCCTCTCATGATGGACTTGATCCTTGGCCAGACATATTGAACTCAAACTATCACAATACATAATCGCCTGATCATGTTGCAAACCAAGATCACCAACTAGTCCTTTCAGCCATATTCCCTCTTTGCAACTTCTGTCAATGCCATATACTCTGCCTCAGTAGTAGACAAAGTAACTGTAGGCTGTAGGGTTGCCTTCCAACTGACAACAGAACCACCAAAAGTAAACACATAATCAATCATAGATCTTTTACCGTCCACATCTCCAGCATAGTCAGAATCACAATAACCCTTCACTAAACCCTCTGTATTATTCTCATAAGCAAGACCGACATCAGAAGTACCTCTAAGGTAACAAAAAATTCTCTTCATAACTTGTCAATGTTCCTTTCCAAGTTTTCTCATGAACCTGCTGACAACACTAACAACATGTGCAAGATCAAGTCTAGTGCAAACCATAACTTACATTAAGCTTCCTACTGCACTAGCATACGGAACCCGAGACATGTACTCCTTCTCAACTTCAGATTGTGGTGCAAACTGCTATCAAACAAATGAACACTTGCAGTACTTGGAGTATCTATAGGCTAAGCTAATGGCATGCCAAACCTGGACAATATCTTTTGAATGTAGCCTTTATGTGTTACGAAAAGCTTATTCTGACTTCTTTCCCTATAAATCTTCATACCCAAGATTTTCCATGCAACACCCAAATCCTTCATTTCAAACTCAGCATTGAGAAGGCCTTTTAGCTTCTAAATATCACACTTCGACTTTGCAGCAATGAGCATGTCATCTACATATAGGATCAGATAAACTCTCGAACCATCATCTGACTTGTTGTGGTACACACAACAATCATATGGACTCTTATTGTAGCCTAGCTCAACCATATAACTGTCAAACCTCTTGTACCATTGCCTTGGAGATTGTTTTAGCCCATACAAGGATTTCTTCAGCTTGCAAGCATAGTCTTCTTTACCAGGACACTGAAATCCATCTAGTTGGGCCATGTATATCTCTTCTTCTAGCTCTCCATGTAAAAATGTTTTCACATCTAGTTGCTCAAGTTCTAAGTTCTGATGTGCAACCATAACTAGTAACACTCAATGAAAGTGTGTCGTACAACTAGTGAGAAAATCTCATTATAGTCAACTTTTTCTCTCTGCGGTGAACCTTCTTGCAACTACTCGAGCCTTATACTTAACACCCTCAGTAGGTGAGATTCATTCCTTCTTGTTGAAGAACCATTTACAAGTAATGATCCGCCTCTCCTTAAGTCTTTTGACGAGCTACCAAGTCTGATTCTTATCAAGTGGCTCCATTTCATCACCCATTGCAGCAAGCCACTGAATAGATTCACTACATGAAATGACTTCTCTGTAGATGGATGGTTCATGAGGAACTACCCCTTCATCAACTTGAAACACATAAGCTACCATGTCTTAAAAAACATACCTCTTTGGAGGTCCAACACCAACTCTCTTAGCTCTATCAAGAGCTATACTTGGTTGGGCGTACTTCTGAACTAGTCGATTCTGACATATCAGTCTCTGTAACAATAACTGCAATATTAATTTCTGCAGCAACCATCGGTGTATGTTCCAAGATCAACAAACAAGATCAACAAACTTATCTTGTCCATCTTGGTTCTGTGCTTCACTCACATCTGAAGTAAACTGCAACTCCACCTGTTTGTCAACATTACTACTTTCCCTTACAATAGTGGACTTCACAACAAAGTTAAACATAGAATTCTCATCAAATATTACATTTCTACTGAGTATCATCCTGTTCTCAGAAGGTGACCAGATTCTATATCCTTTAACTCCATCTCCAAAATCCATAAAGACATCGTTCTTAGCTCTCGATTCTAACTTACCCTCATTTGTATAATAATAAGCAGTACAACAAAAAAACTCTTAGAAAAGAATAATCTGCAGGCTTACCAGACCACACCTCATAAGTCGTTTTGCAATCAATACATGTGTGAAGTCCACGGTTAATCAGATAAACATGATATATTTACCGCTTCTGTCCAAAATCTTCTAGTTAACCCGACATTAGAGAGCATGCATCTTGCTCTCTCGAACATTGTCTGATTCATGCGTTCTGCCATTCCATTATGCTGTGGAGTGTTTCTAATAGTACGAAGATGAGTTATCTCTTCATTTTTATAGAACTCATTAAATTCAGATTAACAGAATTCCAACCCATTATCAGTTCACAGTCTTTTAAACTTCTTCCCAGTCTGATTTTCAATCAAAACCTTCCATTACTTGAAATTTTTGAAGGCTTCACCTTTATGCTTCATCATAATCACCCAAGTCATTCTCGAACAATCATCAATTATTACACATAAAGTACCTGCAACCTCTAACAGATTCAACTCGATAAGGTCCCTAACAATCAACATAGATATAGTCGAGTGCCCCCTTTGTACTGTGAATACCATTTGGAAACTTGCTGCGATGTAGTTTCCCAAATACACAATATTCGCAGAATTCAATATCCTGCATCTCGTGCCTGCACAGAAGATTCCTCTTTGAAAAAATTTTCATTCCTCTTTCACTCATATTACCAAGTCTCATATGTCATAACTTGGTCATATCTTCCTCATAACGCTACACGCAAGTGCACGTGATCGAAGTAATAGAAACTGGAGTACTCTAGAATATCGAACCCACATGGAACGAGTTTCACAAAGTTAAATCGAGAAAACAAGAAAAGTTAGTGAAGATCCAAGTGAGGTAACCAGGGTTGTAAAATTTGTTGATAAGAGGCTGATCTAAACTACTGAAGACTAAAAAGAAATCAATGATAAAAGGTAGGGAATTCAAGTTGCTTTTGCCCCTTCGGAGAAAATGCTGTCGAAAATGCAACTGCAATTGTGCCAGCAATCTTAAACTTTAAGTAAACCGGGTTCTTCTCCTATTCGGTTTTGCTACCAAAACCTTTAGGAGTCTAAGTAATTAAACTCATATGTCTATGTCTAATTGAGCTTAGATAGTTCCTGCACACAACTTTCTTAGTCTCGGAGTCTTGCCCTATGTTTAGGGTCGAAGTTTCAGAGCTTATATCTAAGTCATTCCCTCCATTGCTTTATGAGATCCGCTTTTCCTTGACCCTTTCAGTATCAAGTTTTAGCTTGTTGAACAAGTCCTAGTAATTAGCTAGGGTTGCCCAAATTATATTCAATAAAATCAAACTTAGAGTTAGGTGTCGACACAATTACCTTGCTACTTTAAGCTTGACATCTCTTTTTTAGGGCATTCACAACTTGAACCACTAAAGAGAGATTTAACTCATAATAAAAACTAAGGAAACCATGAGTTTAATGTGTTGAATTTTAGAGGCTTTGAAATTAGAAAACACAAAAACAGTAAGTAACGAAAATTCAACTTATTCAAAAACAACTAGAGGGAATCGAAAAAGAAACTTCTTTTTTATTCAGTAAACAGAAACTCAATTGCATAACTTTGATAAGAAATACAAAATACTATTGAACTAAATGAAGTGAAAACACAATAGTTTTTAATTCTAATGGCAGTAAATAAAATACAAAGAAAAACCTAGAAAACTCCTTTATTGGTCGATTCCAAGACCCAAGTACAAGTTTTGAATCTTCACCTCTAATATTTTGTAAAAGAGGGACCAACCGAGGGATTTTTATAAGCTAAATAAAGAAGAAAAACTTGTTGTAAAAACAGAACTGAAACCCTAAAAAGAATCCTAAAATTTTAGAGAGAGATTGAAAGGAAGAAGAAGAAAAGTGCAGCTCGTATGTTGTAGAAAACCCATAAGTGTCATCTATTTATAGGTGGTGCAAGCTAGGTTTCCTTCTAAATCTACCCTCAATCAATGGGCAATCAATTGGGCATGATTCTAGCTTGTATTCTTTCAAAAAATGAGTGAGAACCTCCTAAAATCTCGAAATCCTGAAACTTATGGCGTGTTCCCGAAATCTGGAAATTCAACAGCAATTTGTCCAGCATTTTACCTTGCATTTTGTCTTGCTTGACTGGTCACTTTGTTGGTTCAAATGCATCTGCAATTTCCTTGACATTTTGTTTTTTCTCCTTTTCCTTCACAAAAACACACCAAATTAGCTTGTTTTCCACCATTTTTAAATCATTTCTTATTTTTCACAAATTTTAGCAAGTTTGAACAATTTTACTCACGAATGATATTTTTTTGCTTGTCACAAAATAAATAATTGCAATAAAATAGATAAAAAGGACTAAGTTTAGATATAAATAATCCTCATAAATGAGAATTATCACTTCCTTATGAACTACAGACGATGCAACAACAACATACCCTGTTAAAGTTGAATCTGCCAGAAAATGTAAAATTCCACGCTTGACACCCTTCAAAAATACCTTGGAGTCTTTGCAGACATGCTTGACTCCACCTTCACCTTTGAAACTGAAACCTTTACTGTCAAATACACTCAACGATATTAGATTTTGGTCATTTGTGGAACATGTCTGACATCACTCAAGGTACAAAAATAACCATCATGTGTCTGTATCCTGATTGAGCCTGTTCCAACTATCATACAAACATCATTGTTGGTCATAGTTATATTCGCTTCGTCTATCTGCTCGTAGGTTGAAAACCACTCCCTGTTTGGACACATTGATAAGATGCCCTAGAATCAAGAAGCCACACATATTTATGACATGTTGCTCATTTGTAGCTAGGGCTAAATCCCCTCCAGAGTCGGTGCTAACTTGTGCCACAACGGCAGAACCTCTAGAATTTCCACAACCTTTAAGACCTCTAGAACTTCCCTTTACCTTTTGTTGTTGCTTATTCTTTCTAAGACAGTCATCCTTTCAATGACCTTTCTCCTTACAATAGTTACATATATCATCAGGTTTAGGACCTTTAGACTTCGAGTTTTTATAACTCAACTTCTTTTTAACAAGTTTCTTCTATCCAGTATGATGGAGATCGGATCTCCTTGAGCATCGAAAACGTGGTTTTGGGATCGTTAATTTGCTTGATTGTTTTAATTGAAACAAAAACCAGTACATTGACAAATATACAGAACAAACATAAAATTATGAAACAAAAACCAGTACATTGACAAATATACAGAACAAACATAAAATTAACTCTAATCTAATTAGGCATGGATGTTTTACATGCAAACATGCTACAAGTTTAACAATTAAACTAATAAAGAAAGAGGATTACCTTTGTAGTTTTCCTCAATAGCAACTCCTTGCTCCAATCAGTACAACAACACAAGAAGCTTTAGTTTCTCTGTTTTTACAGAACACCACCAAAAGAGTAAACCCTCTATCATCTGAATGCTTAGATCTTTCCTTTGTGGGAAGGATTCCAACTCTTGGAAGGTTTTGGGAATGAGAGTGAGAGAGAGAGATTTTTTTTTTTACTTCTTCCAGAACAATTGATCAATCGATCCACTCAAATGAGCAACCCCTTCTTCCTGTAAAACTGTCGATAGGGAGAAGGGGAGGGGTAGTGGGGAACGTGTCTGGATGACACGTTTCCTTATTTATTATTAAAATAATAATAATAATATAATAATTAAATCAAATTTAATTATTAATTTAAATCATATTTAAATAATACAAATTAAATATCATATATTTAATTTGGATTAAATCTCATTTAATGATATTATCCCTTTAACCTATAGTTTTAATGTACATCCAGTGCAAATTAAATTTTAACCTATAGTTTTCAAATATGAATCACATTCACACTTGAATTCAATATTTGAACTCTTTCAAATATTTAATTCTCTCACAAAATTTAATATGAATCATATCCACATTAAATTTATAATATATAGTTCCAAAACTATATATTATATTGTATTAATGTACATTAAGTTTATTCCCTAATGAATTTGAACATTTCAAATTCTAATGATCTAAGAACCCTTTACGAGCTAGAAGGTGGACCTAATGAACCTACAGATCAGAAGCTCCAACGATACGAGATTGGTCGATTAATCTCATTAACCTCCCAATCAACATTCGTTAACAGCGGGAACACTCCACTAAAGTCTCGCAGCTACACTCTTCTCACTGCAGATATATTTGTGTCCACGGATATTGACCAATAACAACAAGTCAATCCTTCACGAATGTTCGTAACACCAGCTGTGCCAAATTATCGTTTTACCCTTGGGTTACATCTTGTGCCTTAAGTACCAGTGCTCCTCTAATGAACAATTTGTTTGTGGTCCTACCAACAAACAGAGTCCCTCTCGGGCGAATGAGAGGGTCGGGCCCTTTGTTCAAGTCCCGGAGACACCACTTAAGGGAACATTCCTCTACTTACCCTAGTAGGCGGGAATGAGTGAATTCCATCTTGCTAAGTTAAGTTCTCAGCCGCTCACTCGGTCTTGTCCCTAAGAAGGTAGGCATATTGAGTCAGCAAATCTGGACACTCTCACCCATACTAGTCAAAGGACAATCCCTCGCGAACAGGAGTTCGTAACCTGCTCAGGATTGAGATCAAGTTGTCTAGGTCATCATAGTGAAATAGAAACCTAACTAGTCAACGAAGTTACAGCTAGAGATTACTATTTCGTGGTCCGGTCTTATGTAATCTCATTTCATAGGATATCACCACTCACATGTCATCTACACGAACACGTTAGGATCACAGGGTTTGTATCAAATACAAAGTGGGCCACATCAATAGTTTAACTAGGGTAAGGTACCCAAACCTTATCCTCTAACGATAGACCCTTTAGGCTGTATCTCGAACCGAGATACTTTTTATGTATATTACATTCAGTTAAAGATTCATATAACAACCTTGGATGTTTGGTTTATTGGATTTAGGGTCTAAATAAAGGAAAACTCGTAGATAACGAACAATAACACTTTATTGAAATAATAACACTATATTACATTAATTAGAACATAATTACAAACTACGAGTTTTAGGGCACAAATCCCAACAAACTCCCACTTGAACTAAAACTCTAGTGGGGTACATCATAATTTAAAATAGTAGAAATACAATAAAGTAGGGCATCCATATTGTAAACCCGAGATCTTTCTTTGGAACCTCCTTATTATCAAACAACAAAAGAAAGGAAGAAATGAATGCTTAAAACTTGGTTTTCCTTGTTTTAAAAAGGAAAGAAATGAAGTGAAAGGCAAAAGGAAAACAAGGAAGGAAAGTTTAAACCATTTTGGTTTGGATTGCTTTTAAGACAAAAGAAGAAAAGGAAATGAAACAATGTTTAATATACTAAGTTTGCCTTGTTTTGCAAAGAAAAGATAAGAAATGAAAAGATAAAGGAAGGAAAAAGAAAAGAAAAGAAAAGGAAAAGGAAAAAAAGAAAGGAAGTGGATGGTGGGACCACCTAAATTTCTTTTGTTTAAAACCATGTATCCTTCGATCTTCTTCTTCATTTATCAAAGGAGCAGCAAGGGTTTCCATGAGAGAAGCAGAAAGGAAGAGGAAGAAGGGGTTTTGGTGCTGGAATTGCAGAAGAGAGGGAGGAGAACTCAAAGTTTGATTATTTAGCAGCAAGGTGAGCAACTCCAATCCTATTCTGGTTTTCTGTTCATCTCGAGCTCCACAGGAAGAGGTAAGATTTGAAATTTTGTTTCATGAAAGTTAACTCATATTGGAACAAAATTCGTGAAGGATGCTCGAGCAAATTCGGATCTTAAGCTACTGATTTGTGAAGAGGAAGACAGAACACAGGATTTACTGTCAAATCCGAGAAGTCTCTGATGTTTTGGTTGTACTGACCTGTAGAATTGGAATCAGAAGCTCTATTAGGTATGGTTGGAAAGCTTATTGAATTTCCTACAACTTTCGTGAAGCATTCGTGATTAGAAAATGATTGGAAGTTGTTGTAAATAGCAGGTCAAGTTTCGGGTTGCAGCAGAAAATCGAATCTGGAATAGCAGAAGTTGGTTCCGGGGAAAGGAGCTTTCGAGGTATTTCTGAACCAATCTATTGGGAATCTCATTTTCATGTCTTCATAAGAGTTTTAGAGGGTTCAAAAGGAAGAGTTTGGTATAAAGTACATTATTTTTGGATAAGTAATGAAGAAGTTATGAGTATCTGAATACAGGGCATAAAATCTGTTAAATGCTGGAATTTTTGTTGGAGTGTTTTCTTGTAGTTTAAAGGTTAAAACCATGAGCTTGAGGTTCTAAAACATGGTTTTGGTTTGTTTGACAGGCCAAGAACAAAAGGTCGAGTGTGCGGGTCAAGACTTTAGTTCTAACAATCGTGAGTGACAAAACGAACCTTGAAAATGGTTTATAGGCTTGTATTATGCTTATGAAATACAAGGTTTTGCTAAAACGAAATGGTTTAGATGTTTATTGTTTTCTTGAACACTTGTTTATGAGCATTCATGATTTCTTAGAAATGTTTTAAAGTGTTCATGATGAGCCTAAAAGTCTTTATAAAGTTTATACATGAGCATATGTCCAATGGTTGCCAAAACTTATGAAAATGTGATGATTTCAAACAAGCATGTACTAGCAAGTATGTTTTAAAGATTTCGGTTTATGAACAAGCTAAGTAAGCTTGAGTTTTATGAAAGAAAAAGATAAGTTCGCATGTTCAAATGTTTTCATGTGATATTCGAGATATTGAACCCGAGGCTATGTAGTGCACCGTGTGCACACAGTCTTATTCTCGTTGTCGACGTTGAGTGTACTCCGTGACAACAAATGCTGTCGTGAGTCTTTGGCGGGCCCCCACTACGACAAAGACGATGGGAGTCTTTGGCGAGCCCCACTACATCGTAGAACAAAGTAGATTATGACATATTTTAAAAAGAGTTTATATCATTTACATGCCTTACGAGATTTTAATTGTCTTGCTAGTTTTCATGAAAAGCTAGAATGATTACACGATTACTTTTAACGCTTGATTACGGATGCATATGCTCATAGATGGCGGGTGATATGATTTACGAATTAATAGCTTTCTTTTAAACTCAAGTCACTCACTGAGCTTCATAGCTCATTCTTCCATGTTTTTTTCCACTTTTCGGTAGAGATCGAGCTCCGGTGCTTGATAACTTTGCCATAGTCTCTTGGAAAGCTTCTCATGTTTGATATGTTGCACGTGGTTGGTGTTGTTTGGCAAGTCCATATGTCTCAGAAATTATTTTAAGAGAACTATGTAGTTATAGTCGTATGTGCTTTAGAGGTTGTGGTTGCTTAATTAGTGGTTTGGATTGTTTGTGGTTTTGATGTTCATGCTCATCTTAGTTTCCAAGAGAGACCAGGAAGAGTTTCTCCTCATGTACGTCTTATAGATGTCCGGGTTTCACTGAGTTAAGTTTAAGTGTTCCATATCACGCGAACATAGTTTGTTTTCAGTGAAGTAGTGTCGTGAGTATTGTTAAGAGGTAACAATGTCTGTTGGCTTCATCATGCCGCCTCCGGCTAAGTTAGCAAGTGGTTCGGGAGGGGTGTGACAACTTGTATCGAGAGCGATTAGTTTCCATGGGAATGAGACAGAGCAAGTTAGCTCTAGAAGAAACTGAAAAGTAAATAGCAAGTTATTGAGTTAGTTCAATAGAACTAGTCGAGCATGGTCCAAGTAAGGACAAGAGTAAGTCCAGTCAGGACTAGAATGTGAACACAAGTCTAGAATTGTGCATTTGAGTTGAGTACTCATTACATGTCTAGTATGTTAATATGTTATAGAAGTCATGCCACCACGTACTAGCAGACGATGCAGGCAAGATCAGGACGGGACGCAGGATCCTACCCAAGATCAATCCCAGTGGAGATCTAGTGCCCCGAGAGTTCAGATGGGGCTGAGTGCGCGATATGCTAATTCCTCACGAGGAGGTAGGTAAGCCATAGGGAGCAAAGCTAAGTAATCCGTATAAGACGTATATAATAGATTATCTAAAAGAATTAGGAGCCACAAGTGTGTTTGAGGATTCCAAAGATCCACCGGTCGAGGTTTGGTGATTAAGTTTGATAAATGTTTTGATGTTATGAGTTGCTCTGAGGAGCGAAATGTTAAGTTGGCCACATTCTTGCTGCTAAAGAAGGTAGAAGAATGATGGAAATCGATGTTAGCCAGTTGTAGTGATGCACGTACTTCACACTGGCAAACTTTCAGAGGTATACTTAAAAATAAATATTACCCTAGCACGTACCGAGAGGCGAAGAGGGATGAATTCTTAGAACTAAAACAAGAGACACTTTTTGGTGGTGAGTATGAGAGAAGAAGATATCACAGAGTTTTCGCGGTATGTTGATGTGATTGTGGCATCTGAGAGTGACAGGTGTCGAAGATTTGGAAGAGGGTTACGACCTGAGATACGTACCCCAGTTACAGGCATTGCTAAGTGGACTGACTTCTCTCAGCTCGTAGAGACTGCTCTACGTGTTGAGCAGAGTATAGCAGAGGAGAAAGTCGATGAGTGAAGCCTAGTTGTGAAGGCTTCGACAACAAGCGATTTCAAGGTCGTGGCGCAATGGAGGTTCACACTTGGAGTAAATGTTTCAAGTCAATATGACTTTAAGGAGCAAGCTAGTAGCCAAGTAGCCGGGCATCGAGGCGGATGATTGTGGGTAGTGCCTATCGAGGCGAGTTAAAAAGAACCTAATTAGTTTGTTTGATTAGCAAAGAAGACTGCAAAGAGGGCAAGAGTCTATGCCAGATAACAACAAGAAAACTCCATGTGTGATTTGTTGTAAGAATCATCAAGATCATTGTCTTGTGAGTGTTGGTACATGCTACCAATGCTGACAACCAGGACATGTCAAGAGGGATTGTCCACAGCTATGGGCAGCCGGCCGTACAGGGACTAGGGAGTTGAGTCCCAGTTAGTTGAGCAAATGGTAGAGTTTCATGAGTGTCGCAGAGAGGGCACCGATGGTGTTAAACTAAAGAGAGTTTTAGGGAGGCCTAGGCAACACGGAAAGGTCTAGGTTATGACTCAGCAAGAAGCTGAGGATGCACCAGATATGATTATTGGCACAATTACTATTTGAAATGTACCTGCACCTGTTTTGATAGAACAAGGTGCTACACATTTCTCTGCTTTAGTATGTTCTTGACTAAGTTGAATGGAAAGCTAGAACCTTTATGTAAAAGGTTAGTTATATACACTCTAGTTGGTGATGTGTTACTAGTCAATTCAGTGATGCGGAATTGTGAGGTCTTAGTTGAAGGTCTCAATATGTTAGTGGATCTTCTTCCACTAGAGTTGCAGGTGTTAGATGCAACCCTAGGAATGGATTTCCTATTTACTCATTATGCTTCCAGAGATTGCCATATAAAGGAAGTTGTTTTCAAGAAACCAGGATTAGCTTAAGTGGTTTTATAGGATGAAAGAAAGACTATCCCTACGAGTTTGTTTCCAGCATTCAAAGCTCAGAAGTTATTGAGGAAACGTTGCACGACGTTTCTTGCACATGTAGTTGAGGTGCAGGAAGAAAAGCTAAAACAAGAAAATGATCTTGTTGTGAATGAATTTTCTTGTTGTTTTCTAGCAGATCTATCGAGATTGCCACACGATAGGGAAGTTGAGTTCACCATTGAATCTGTTACCATGAATAACACCTATTTATGGCGCAGTATAGAATGGCTCCAAGTGAGATCGGGAAGCTAAAGATGCGATTACAAGGACTAGTTGATAAGGGATACATCGGACCTAGTGTATCGCCTTGAGAAGCTCCAGTGTTATCTCAGAAAAAGAAAGATGGTATCCGTAGATTATGCATTGATTATAGACAGTTAAACAAAGTCACGATATGTAATAAGTACCTGCACTTACTGAATAGATGACTTGTATGACCGATTAAGAGGTGCATCGATGTTTTGTAAGATTAATTTAAGATCGAGGATATCATAAGTTAAAGGTCGAGAGAATCGAGACATTCCTAAGACGTTATTCATAATGAGGTCACGAGCATTACGAGTGTTTAGTAATGCCATTTGGTTTAACAAGGTACTAGTAGTTTCCATGGACCTCATGGGCAGGTTATTCCCCAGTATTTGGATAACTTTGTAATAGTAATTATTGATGATATACTAGCTTATTCGGTTGACAGAAAGCCCACGAGGAACGCATGAGTATTATTCGCAAAACACTACGAGATAAACAAATTATGCGCTAAATTCACCAAATGTGAGTTTTGGTTGAACCCAGTAGTGTTTTTGGGGCATGTTGCCTCAAAGAAATGGTGTTAGTGTGGATCCAAATAAAGTTAAAGTCAGTAGTCAACCGGGAGAGACCAGTTAGTGCGACAAATCGCGTAGTTCCTAAGCTTGGCGGACACACTACAGGCGGTTTGTTGAGGATTTCTCACGAATAGCATTACCCTTAACAGCTTTGACAAAGAAAAATGTTAAGTTTGAATGGTCAGATAAGTATGAACAGAGTTTTAAGGAGCTGAAAAAGAGATTAGTTATAGCACCTATTCTGACACTTCCTATAACGGGAAAAGAGTATGTGGTTTACTGTGATGCCCCAAGGAAAGATTTAGGGTGTGTACTGATGCAAGAAGGAAAAGTAATAACTTATGCGTTAAGGCAATTGAAAAAGCACGAATGTAATTACCCTACCCATGATCTTGAGTTAGCAGCAGTTGTTCTAGCAATAAAGATCTGGAAACATTACCTGTTTGGTGAAAGGTGTCACATTTACACAGATCATAAGAGTCTGATATATATCTTTGATCAAAGGGAGTTGAATATGAGACAGAGAAGATGGTTAGAATCGATTAAAGATTATGATTGTACCATAGACTACCATTCCGTAAGGTGAATGTGGTAGGCGATGCATTGAGCGGAAGTCAAGACTTCCTAGGGATGCCTTGTGTGGTATTCGAGCAACATTTTTTTAAGTACTCTAAGGATTCTAAGGCGGTTGTAATCACAGAGAATTGAGAGGGTCTTTAGTTTAATTTCGAGATCGGGCCTTCACTCATAATAGAGATTGTGAGAAGACAATCAAAGAATAGTAACTTGCAAAAGATGTTTAGAAAGTCCAAATAGGGCCAAGAAGCAAAATTTAAAATGAGATCGAGGCGGAGCCATAGAGAAACAAGGAAGACTATGCGTTAGAGTGTTAGTGAGCTTAAGAATGCTATTCTAGAAGAAGCTCACGAGCTCAATTACGCTATGCATCCAGAAAGCACCAAGATGTGTAAAACCATGAATGAGACTTATTGGTGGCACAGGATGAAGCGGAGATAGTTGATTATGTTGATAGATGTTTAATCACAACAAGTTAAACCAGATTAGACGAGAAGCAAAAAGGACTCCTTAACCCATTGCTAGTGTCAGAATGGAAATGGGAGCGTATTACTATGGTTTTCTGTTTAGATTACCACGTACTTCAAAAGGACACGATGTCTACGCTTAACCAGCTAGCTAAGCTATGCGTCGACGAATGTGAAACAATACAGAGTGCTGTGTCCATAGTTTGAGATAGGGATCCGAGATTTACTTCTAAGTTTTGGCCTAGTTTAAAGAAGGCTATGGGGACAAAGTTGAGTTTTAGTCAGTAGCTCCATTCCCGCACGATGGTCACTCGAGAGAGGACCATCCAGACCCTAAAAGACATGTTGAAAGCATGTGTTCTTCAAGTTAAGGGGAGTGGGATACACACCTATCGCTTATGGAACTTGCTTACAATAACAGCTACCAGTCGAGTATTGGCATGGCACCATTTGAGGCTCTGGATAAAAGACCGTGTAGAACGCTGGTTTATTCAAATGAACTAGAAGAGCGGAAACTAATTGGTCCTGAGTTGGTGCAAGTTATGACAAACAATACTAAGGTAATCAGAGAGAATCTGAAGGTAGCACAAGACCGTCAGAAGAGTTATGAAGATAAGCGACGAAAGGACTTAGAATTCCAGGTTGGAGATCAAGTTTTCTTGAAGTCATCTCCATGGAGAGGTGTCCTTCGTTTTGGCAAAAAGAGTAAACTAAGCCCTAGATATATTGGTCCTTATCAAGTAACGGGACAAGTTGGGCCAACAGCCTACAGACTAGAATTGCCAGCAGAACTATCTTGAGTACATGATGTTTTTCATGTGTTCATGTTGAGAAGTATATTTCAGATCTGACACATGTGCTACAAGCACAACCCCTTGAAATGAAAAGACATGAGTTACGCAGAGGATGCGGTTCAAATCCTCGGCGAGAAAGAACAAGTTTTAAGAAACAAAACGATCCCACTCGTGAAGGTTCGTTGGAGACATCACAGAGTGGAGGAGGCAACTTTGAGAATTAGAAGACTAAATGAGGAGGAAGTATCCGATGATTTTCACCTTAAGACTACTCAATTTCGAGGACGAAAATTTCATAAGGGGAGGTAAGTTGTAAACCCGAGATCTTTCTTTGGAACCTCCTTATTATCAAACAACAAAAGAAAGGAAGAAATGAATGCTTAAAACTTGGTTTTCCTTGTTTTAAAAGGAAAGAAATGAAGTGAAAGGCAAAAGGAAAACAAGGAAGGAAAGTTTAAACCATTTTGGTTTGGATTGCTTTTAAGACAAAAGAAGAAAAGGAAATGAAACAATGTTTAATATACTAAGTTTGCCTTGTTTTGCAAAAGAAAAGATAAGAAATGAAAAGATAAAGGAAGGAAAAAGAAAAGAAAAGAAAAGGAAAAGGAAAAAAAAAGGAAGTGGATGGTGGGACCACCTAAATTTCTTTTGTTTAAAACCATGTATCCTTCGATCTTCTTCTTCATTTATCAAAGGAGCAGCAAGGGTTTCCATGAGAGAAGCAGAAAGGAAGAGGAAGAAGGGGTTTTGGTGCTGGAATTGCAGAAGAGAGGAGGAGAACTCAAAGTTTGATTATTTAGCAGCAAGGTGAGCAACTCCAATCCTATTCTGGTTTTCTGTTCATCTCGAGCTCCACAGGAAGAGGTAAGATTTGAAATTTTGTTTCATGAAAGTTAACTCATATTGGAACAAAATTCGTGAAGGATGCTCGAGCAAATTCGGATCTTAAGCTACTGATTTGTGAAGAGGAAGACAGAACACAGGATTTACTGTCAAATCCGAGAAGTCTCTGATGTTTTGGTTGTACTGACCTGTAGAATTGGAATCAGAAGCTCTATTAGGTATGGTTGGAAAGCTTATTGAATTTCCTACAACTTTCGTGAAGCATTCGTGATTAGAAAATGATTGGAAGTTGTTGTAAATAGCAGGTCAAGTTTCGGGTTGCAGCAGAAAATCGAATCTGGAATAGCAGAAGTTGGTTCCGGGGAAAGGAGCTTTCGAGGTATTTCTGAACCAATCTATTGGGAATCTCATTTTCATGTCTTCATAAGAGTTTTAGAGGGTTCAAAAAGGAAGAGTTTGGTATAAAGTACATTATTTTTGGATAAGTAATGAAGAAGTTATGAGTATCTGAATACAGGGCATAAAATCTGTTAAATGCTGGAATTTTTGTTGGAGTGTTTTCTTGTAGTTTAAAGGTTAAAAACCATGAGCTTGAGGTTCTAAAACATGGTTTTGGTTTGTTTGACAGGCCAAGAACAAAAGGTCGAGTGTACGGGTCAAGACTTTAGTTCTAACACTGTGAGTGACAAAACGAACCTTGAAAATGGTTTATAGGCTTGTATTATGCTTATGAAATACAAGGTTTTGCTAAAACGAAATGGTTTAGATGTTTATTGTTTTCTTGAACACTTGTTTATGAGCATTCATGATTTCTTAGAAATGTTTTAAAGTGTTCATGATGAGCCTAAAAGTCTTTATAAAGTTTATACATGAGCATATGTCCAATGGTTGCCAAAACTTATGAAAATGTGATGATTTCAAACAAGCATGTACTAGCAAGTATGTTTTAAAGATTTCCAGTTTTATGAACAAAGCTAAAGTAAGCTTGAGTTTTATGAAAGAAAAAAAGATAAGTGGCATGTTCAAATGTTTTCATGTGATATTCGAGATATTGAACCCGAGGCTATGTAGTGCACCGTGTGCACACGAGTGCTTTATTCTCATTGTCGACGTTGAGTGTACTCGTGACAACAAATATTGTCGTGAGTCTCTTTGGCGGGCCCCACTCACGACAAAGACGATGGGAGTGCTGGGCGGGCCCCACTACATCGTAGAACAAAGTAGATTATGACATATTTTAAAAAGAGTTTATATCATTTACATGCCTTACGAGATTTTAATTGTGTCTTGCTAGTTTTCATGAAAAGCTAGAATGATTACACGATTACTTTTAACGCTTGATTACGGATGCATATGCTCATAGATGGCGGTGATATGATTTACTGAATTAATAGCTTTCTTTTAAACTCAAGTCACTCACCGAGCTTCATAGCTCATTCTTCCAAAGATGTTTTTCCACTTTTCAGAGAGATCGAGCTCCTGTGCTTGATAACTTTGCCATAATCTCTTTGGAAGCTTCTCATGTTTGATATGTTGTGCGTGGTTTGGTGTTGTTTGGCAAGTCCATATGTCTCAGAAATTATTTTAAGAGAACTATGTAGTTATAGTCGTATGTGCTTTAGAGGTTGTGGTTGCTTAATTAGTGGTTTGGATTGTTTGTGGTTTTGATGTTCATGCTCATCTTAGTTTCCAAGAGAGACCAGGAAGAGTTTCTCCTCATGTACGTCTTATAGATGTCCAGTTTCCGCTGAGTTAAGTTTAAGTGTTCCATATGCGAACATAGTTTGTTTTCAGGTGAAGTAGTGTCAGCAGGTATTGTTAAGAGGTAACAATGTCTGTTGGCTTCATGCCGTCTCCCGGGCTAAGTTAGCAAGTGGTTCGGGAGGGGGTGTGACACATATACCCCATTACATATCTCCCACTTGCCCTAGATTAGCCTATGTACATATCTCGTAGACCTAGACTTTCCAGATGACCCTCGAACACTTTAGCCGTGAGAGTCTTTGTAAACGGATCAACAAGATTGTGCTCGAGGCGATCTTACGTGGATCACACATCTCCTCGTTGCACTATTTCTCGTGTCGGTGATACTTCCTCTCGATGTGCTTACCTCGCATATGGTCGCGAGGTTCCTTCGAATTGGCTACCGCACCACTGTTGTCACAGTATAAGGTGATGGGAGATTCCATATTTGGAACAACTTCCAAATCAGTAAGGAATTTCCTTAGCCAAACAACCTCTTTAGCTGCTTCACAAGCGGCGACATACTCGACCTCCATTGTGGTCAGTCGATGCATCCTTGCTTGATGCTTACATACATACTATAGCTCCCCGTTAAGGGTGAAAATCGATCCCGATGTGGATTTCTAAGAATCCTTATCGGTGCGAAAATCGAATTAGTGTATCCGATGAGATCAAATCCTTAGACCCATACACAAGCGTATAGTCCTGTTCTCCTTAGATACTTGAGGATATTTTTAATCGTTGTCCAGTGGTCTAACCTCGGATTGGGTGGGTACCTCACCGACTATTCCCACCGCATAACAAATGTCCGCCCGTGCATATATAGCATAGCATACATTAAGCTACCTCTGCGCAGAGAGACATAGGGAATATGTCTCATATCCTCAACTTCTTGAGGTGTCTTGGCATCTTGCTCCTGAGCGGATGAACTCCATGCACGAAGGGTAATAAGCCCCTCTTGGAATTCTCGCATCGAATATCGTGACAACATTTTATCGATATAAGACGCTTGAGACAAAGCTAGCGTTACTTCTTTGATTCTGAAAATCTAAATCCCAAGAACATACTGCGCCGCTCTCAAATCTTTCATTTGGAATTGGGTTCGCCAACCATTTCTTTATGTCAGTTAGGTATCGTACATTATTCCCAACGAGTAGGATATCATCCACATAAAGTACTAAGAAAGCTACTTTGTCGTTGATGATCCTCTTGTAAACACATGGCTCATCAACGTTTCGGTCAAAGCCGTAAGACTTGATTGCAGTATCAAATCTTATATTCCAAGATCTTGACGCTTGTTTAAACTCATAAATGGATCGATTGAGGTTGCAAACTTTTTCCTCCTGACCTTGGGCTATGAACCCTTCGAGCTGAGACATATAGATGCTCTCGTCAAGATTACCATTCAAAAAGGCAGTCTTGACGTCCATTTGCCAAATTTCATAATCATAAAATGCAGCTATGGACAAGAGTATCCTTATAGACTTCAACATAGCAACAGTGAAAAAAGTTTCTTCATAGTCAACTCCTTCCCTTTGGGTAAAACCCTTTGCTACAACCCTTTGCTGCATCTCTCTTTCTCTTATAGATCCATTTACACCCTATGGGTCTAACCCCTTCAGGTTGGTCTACAAGTTCCCATACTGAATTGAAGTCCATTGACTCCATTTCAAGGTCCATGGCTTTGATCCATTGGTCCTTGCCTACGTCATTCATTGTCTGTTTATAAGACCATGGATCTTCTACGTCGTCATCAGGTATGACAACTTGAGTTTAAGCTAAACCCAAGTAGCGGTCAGGTTGGGAAACAACCCTCCCACTGCGTCGAGGCATTCCCAACGATTGAGAAAGACGAGACTGACTTGAGGTGCTGACTCCTCCATCAACTCTTGATGAAGGTCCAGCTTGATCAACAACTCTTGTTGGTTCATGAATAGCTTCATTTAGTACTAATTTACTACGCGGTATGTGGTTCCTCATGTGATCTTCCTCCAAGAATGTGGCGTTTGTCGATACAATCACCTATTTTTCTTGTGGGTCGTAGAAAAGACAACCTCTCTTTTCTTTGGGATAGCCAACAAATTGGCACAATCTTGAACGAGGTTCTAGTTTCTTTGGGTTTGTCACGAGCACGTGTGCCAGACAACCCCAAATCCTGAAGTGTTGTAAACTAGGTTTACGCCCCTTCCAAAGTTCAAAAGGTGTTTTTGAAACACTTTTTGATGGAACAATGTTCAAGATTTGAACTGCAGTCTCTACTGCGTATCCCCAAAACGAGGCAGGCAAGTGAACATAGCTCATCATAGAACGAACCATGTCCAACAAGGTTTTATTTCTCCTTTCTGACACACCATTTTTCTGTGGTGTATTAGGTGCTGAGAGTTGAGATTTAATTCCATGTTCTATCATATAGTCCTGGAATCTCAAATCCATATACTTTCCACCTCGATCGGATCGAAGTGTTTTAATGGTTTTCCCTAATGCATTTTCTACTTCAACCTTATACTCTTTGAACTTTTCAAGAGCTTCAGACTTGTGATGCATTAGGTATAGATAACCATACCTCGAATAATCATCTATGAAAGAGATGAAATATTCGTACCCTCCTCGAGCTTTGACATTCATCGGACCACAAAGATTCGAATGTACAAGTTCTAAGGGCTCTATGGCTCAGAACCTTTTCAGTAAAAAGGTCGCTGGTCATTTTACCTTCCAAGCAAGACTACATGAAGCGATAAAGAATCATCTTCTAACTTGTTTAGAAGTCCATTCTTAGAGAGTGTCTCAATCCGGTTGAGATTAATATGACCAAGCCTAAGATACCATAGATAGGTATTATTATTTGGAGAAATTCTTTGCATTTTATTTTCAGTGTTAGCATTCTTAAACATCTCATGATTTAAAATTGCTTTGATTTTATTCGATTTCAGTATGTACAAGCCATTTTTCAATTTAGCGGAACAAATATTGACACCCTCTTTCAAAATGAACGCTTCATTAAGTGAAAAAGAAATACAATAACCAAGTTCTATTAAACAAGAGATAGAAATTAAGTTCCTTTTAAGCTTAGGAACTATATACAGATGTTTTAATAAAAGAAATCTATCTCCGAAAAACAGCTTGGCATCTCCCACTACACGAGCTGAGACGACGTCTCCCATTCCGACCCTGAGCGTCATCTCACCCTCTTCGAGCTCCTTGAAGGAACTGGTTTCTTGAAATGAAGAGCAAACGTGATTAGTGGCTCCTGAATCAAGTATCCAGGTAAAATCATCATTTTCCACTAAACAAGTTTCAAGAACAAGTAAATCTGATTTTCCTTTCTTCTCTTTGAGCTCAACAAGGTATTTTGGGCAGTTTCGCTTCCAATGCCCATCCATGTTGCAGTGGAAACATTTTCCTTTATCTCTGCAACCTTGGCTTTTCCTTTGCCTTTGTCAACAGCAGGTGTCTTCCCTTTCCTCCTATTTTCTTCTTTTGGGTCTTCTTGAGCCTGGAAGATGAGCTACTGAGACTTAGTCCCGGAGGATGAACCATTCTGTAACCTTTCGGAATGGGCAAACAGATTTGCCTCTCCATCACCGTCCCCTTATTCTTCATAAGAGAATTGGAAAGTCTTAGTTCATTAAGGAGAGTAGTCGGGTTATATTCTATCTTGTTCATCACCGCATTGCAGAAACTCTTCTAAGAGATTCCGGAATGAACGATACGACTTTGCTCGTCAATGACCGCCTCCGTTCATCTCGACCACGTTGAA
The DNA here is from genome assembly GCA_036507285.1 of Trichosanthes cucumerina. Classification (NCBI taxonomy): domain Eukaryota; kingdom Viridiplantae; phylum Streptophyta; class Magnoliopsida; order Cucurbitales; family Cucurbitaceae; genus Trichosanthes; species Trichosanthes cucumerina. Next base: position 16,383,800 of record CM071838.1, read on the forward strand.
GTGGACCATCGATCAAGAACGTGTTCTCTCACCGATGACCCTCTCTTCATATGGGAGTTATAAACGTATTTGAGGGATTCATGCCGAATCTGTCCGCATTTGTTGTCCAAACATTTCTGCAAATAACTCATGATCTCACGAGAGAGACCATGCCCTCGTGCTTTTCGGCGTAACTTGAAACACTAGCCAAAATGTAGACCTTGGCCTTATCATTGGCCTTGATCCAGCGGTCGTACGCTTCCTTAACAGATTGAGGAGCGTTACGGCGAGAACTCGAGGACATTCCTCGAGACAAGATAAAACCGTAGGTCATCAACAACGAGTCGTCGTATTCGTGTTGGATTTCCACGTAGTAAAATTTCACCAGTTAAATGGTCGCTTTTAAGTAAGGCTATTATTGAGGACGACATGCTGAAAATCTAAAATAGTTCTAATTAGTTATGCCTTTTAACCCATTGTAAAAACCAATCAAATTTAGCAAAATTATTAAAGAACCCTAGTGTTTAAACTAAACCCATTGTTTAAATTAAACCTTTTAATTTTGCAACGATACTTCAAGGGTTTAGAACAAAAGCCTCAGTCAGCGATCGACCATTCCTCCCTTTAATTGAGACTTTCTCGGCTAATTCCCACTACCGCAAACATCTCATGCCCCAATGGTCCTTAGCTACCGCTTTGTTTGGTCAAGGACTTGTTAACTAAGCTTAACTCATCCCGTAAATGTGACCCTACCATTTTCAGATCCAATAGGCCCGAGCCAACAGGCTACTATTAAGAAAGACAACTGTTGGCAAACAACCTAAGAGACCCTATCCATTTCTAGAGTTCGCGGTGTTCCGATCCCTATAGTCAGGCCCTCCGTAGGGTTTTGCTGTTCCAGGACAACCTAGCAGGCGGACTATAGAAATCTCACGGTGCGACCTAATGGAGGAGACCGTAGGATACGTTGACACGAGTCCTGCTCCCATTTACTATGGATACTCCCTCATTCACCTTGGTATTGAACCATGCAAACACATATCGTAGGGGGACACCCTATTGACACCACATAGCCGAGCATGGAACTCACGGTGTGAACTCTTGAGGACGTGAGAGTAAACTCAATGCGAACATCTCGTTTTCTCCCACTGAAGCTCCTAAAATTAGGGTATAGGTTTAACTTAGTTGGATTCTGGCTAAAAGAATATATCTAAGTCTATGCCTATTATAACTATTATAACTAGGTCTTAAAACCTTATGTCTAGGTGAATAAACATTTTAATTATCTAGAGATAAAATAGAACTAAGGTTAATTCAACTCGTGTTAAGGTCGGTTCCTGGTAGGAGGTGTTCCTTAGCAATCACACCTTAAGTACCCCAACCTTAGATGAGAACTTCACCCCAGAGAGTTTCCTTATAACAAAAGTCCTAAAGTCCTACTATATTTTAAACTATTTAAAATACTACGTAAGACTAATTTCTAATCCTATTAGAAATTAAAACTTAGGTCTAAATTAATTTTAAACGATTTAAAACTAATTAAATTTATAACCCAAGTTCCTATGTTTGCATGCATTTCTTTATTATAGGTTATGGTTTCTAAAATCCCTTCAATTTATAACTTTTATAAATTTTAATAATTAACCTATGAAAGAAACTATATTATAAATTCAACAATCATTATTCAAATTGGAATTATAAAAGGAATTCAACTAATTGAATTATAAAATTACTTAAACAAAATAACATTTATTTTAAACTAAGTAATTTCATGCTCCATGCAATTTATATTCATATAATCTAATTATAACACTTATAATTAATTACTCATGAAATATAAATTAATCATGCATTTTCAACCATATTCATATAACATTTATACAAATAAAATGCATGAACATGCTTATCCTAAGGTGGGAATAATTTAAATGGCATTCATAAAGACATAAAGCTGTAATACCGGAATAATTTGGCCCTTAAAGTGCAAAAAAAAAATATTACATTAATTTTATTTTATGAAACCAGTCCAAAAACACCTTGAACCGGCCTTGAACCGCTCGAACCGGACCAAAACCAATGAACCAGCCGAACCGGTCTGCAGCTGCTGGAATACTCCACGGCGTTGCAACGCTGATGCGAGCGTTGCAATGCCCGCTATGTCCTTTGCGCGCCTGCTATCGGGGTGGCGTTACAGTAACGCTGGAGGCGCGTTGCAACGCCACGACTTTCTGAAGCGCCCGCGTGGATAGGCAACGTTGGCGTTGTGACGCTGTTCTTCAGCGTTGCAATGCTGATGAACGGCGTTGCAACGCTGCTGCTTCGGCAGTGGCAGAAATCCACGAACACAGCAGCTTTCAATTGCAATTTCTCCTTCGATTCTCCACCGAATTGCTTGAAACTGGTCCCGAATGACTCGTAACTCAATTACAGACTAAATTATGCACTTTATTTACCCAAAAACGCAGGGTCGTTTACAATAATTTGATAAATCAAAAGTAAACTATGGCAAAAAAAACTCATAAACAGTTTTACAGCAAACCAAATGCATTTCCCACCAAATCAATGCAATTTTGTTACAAAACAAAACAATACAAGCATTGCTCTGATACCAATTGATGGAGATCAGATCTCCTTGAGCAGCGGAAACGTGGTTTTGGGATCGTTAATTTGCTTGATTGTTTTAATTGAAACAAAAATCAGTACATTGACAAATATACAGAACAAGCATAAAATTAACTCTAATCTAATTAAGCATGGATGTTTTACATGCAAAACATGCTACAAGTTTAACAATTAAACTAATAAAGAAAGAGGAATTACCTTTGTAGTTTTCCTCAAGAAGAACTCCTTGCTCCAATCGATGCAAACAACACAAGAAGCTTTAGTTTCTCTGCTTTTCTGAGAACACCACCAAAAGAGTAAATCAGATATGACCACACACCACGGTACTAATTAATTATTTTATTTAACGTCCTATCAACCTTGGTGTTTAGTCGGATTAGTCAATTGTCATCCGCTCGGTGAGAGTGAGTCTTTGATTTTATTTAGTTTAAGTGAATTGTTTCTTTTAAGATGGAATGATTTGTAAAATTAAAGGAAAAAGAAGTAGCAATGGCACTTTGGTTATTAATACCTAAATGAGGGTTACATAGGACTTTTGAATGTTGGCCTAATTTTGTAGTATTTAAGCTCCTTAAGTTGCAAATTAAAGCAAACCCTAACCCTAAACTCATTGAGACAAGCCCTAACCCTAAACTCATTTTCTTCATCCCTTCCTTGCCTAGCCGCGACCCATCTCCTAGTGCTACTGCTTTGCCACGAGAGTGACCGGAAACTACAAACTACCCACGACCATTCCAGTTACTACCGCCGCTGCGATCCACGAAGCCCTTGCGCGGCGGCCTTCCACGCCGGCAGATCAACGAACGAGGTTTAATCGTCCCACCGCCTCGCTCGCGAGGATTCACCGGACCTCACGTCGCCGTCATGCAGCGCCGCTCGCGTCTGCACCGAAACCTCTCGACCACGAACGCCGCAACACCGAGAGCCCCACGTAGCGACCACTCGCGAGTCGCTCTTTCACCCATGAATCGCCGATCGAGACTACACGCCACTCGTGAACTCTTTTCCTTCACCGCCGATCGTGACCACAGTGCAGCCATCACCGTTCTGACGAATGAGAGTTTACAATGGTGAGCGTCGTGTGTAAGCTTCGATTTTGTTGAAGGACTATTTGTGACCTATCGTTTATCTAAGAGTCTAATTGAGAGTGTAAAACTACGGTTTCGAACACAATTTGTAGGAACGAACTGAATTTCAGGATCAAGACTTCCAAGTTTTGGAGCAACCAAATCCACGTTCGGTTTATTATTCGGAGTCGAGGTAATTGGAGCAAAGTGAGAATTATAGACGCTTTCGTACTTAGACTCTTTATATTGAATGAGTTGTGTATAGTAGGATAACGAATAGAAGAATTCTTGGTTGACAGGTTATTTGGAAAGGACCGTTAATTTAAGAATTAGAAGGAAAGAGTGAGATCAAAGCTCGAGGTAAGGGACCTTGTGCCAACTTTTAAATGGAATTAAGAAAACGAATTTCATTATTTTATGTGAAATTAGTACGTTATTTTACTTAAAAAGATTTAATGATTTTACACGAGAATATTTCAAGATTTTATGTGAGAATGCTTTGATATTCGACGTGAAGATATCTCAATATTTTATGTGAGTATAATCTAGTATTTTATGCGAAAATATCTTTGCATTTTATGTAAGAATAATCCAGTATCTTATGTAAGGATATTACAGTATTTTCTATGAGAATATTGCATGATTATATACGTGAGTATTATATCCTATCTGATGTGTAAAGTCATGATTTGCATATCAATGATAATGGATGTGGCATGTACACTATGGTTATGTTGAATGATGGGACCTCATGCATGTTATGTATGCCATGAAATGATTTAATGAAAAATGTGGAAATTGGTCTCCTGAGTGCATTGTGTGCATGGTCAAACATGCATTAGAGACCCTATGGGTCAAATTACAGGGGTCTGTGAGGGACTCAATCTATACAGAGGTCCATGAGGACTCAAACCATACAGTGGTCCATGAGGACTCAAATTATTACAGTGGTGCATGAGGACTCAAAATGAAATGACTCAGGGCGACCAATTGGCCACTTAAAAGAAAAAGGAAGTCATGTGTTAAAGTCATGATGATATGAGAAAGTTTTAGGTCTCGCATATGTACATTTCGAACAGTTTTAAAAGTCATGATTGTATGTGTTTGCATATTCCAAACCTCTCGGTGAGCGAGTCGATTCTTCGGGTATTGTTTTGCAATACTCACCCTTTCTTTTAAAAATGTTTTTCAGGTAAGGCTAAGGACGTGCAAGGCGAGTGACGGAGGCGCGTTGCCAGGACCATGGGAATAGACATGTCTTCCGCATATTTTTCTTTTAAAACTAATGTTGTCATTTTATGTTTTCGTAGTTTAACTTTACTTTTCGATTTTAAATAGGCCATGTTTAAACTGCTTCTTTTGCGCGTTTTGAATGTTTTAATGGGATCCCTAAAGACAATTTGTTTTCAGTGGAGTTTTTTGAGATCGTTTTGTATCTTTTGGCCTATTAATGTATGCATGTGTAGTAATGTCCCTAAGAGTTTAGTTAAGAAAAAGTAGGGGCGTTACATAAACCCTCTATCCTCTGAATGCTTAGATCTTTCCTTTGTGGGAAGGATTCCAACTCTTGGAAGGTTTTGGGAATGAGAGTGAGAGAGAGATTTTTTTTTTTACTTCTTCCAGAACAATTGATCAATCGATCCACTCAAATGAGCAACCCCCTTCTTCCTGTTAAACTGTCGATAGGGAGAAGGGGAGGGGTAGTGGGGAACGTGTCTGGATGACACGTTCCCTTATTTATTATTAAAATAATAATAATAATATAATAATTAAATCAAATTTAATTATTAATTTAAATCATATTTAAATAATACAAATTAAATATCATATATTTAATTTGGATTAAATCTCATTTAATGATATTACCCCTTTAACCTATAGTTTTAATGTACATCAAGTGCACATTAAATTTTAACCCATAGTTTTCAAATATGAATCACATTCACACTTGAATTCAATATTTGAACTCTTTCAAATATTTAATTCTCTCACAAAATTTAATATGAATCATATCCACATTAAATTTATAATATATAGTTCCAAAACTATATATTATATTGTATCAATGTACATTAAGTTTATTCCCTAATGAATTTGAACATTTCAAATTCTAATGATCTAAGAACCCTTTACGAGCTAGAAGGTGGACCTAATGGACCTACAGATCAGAAGCTCCAACGATACGAGATTGGTCGGTTAATCTCATTAACCTCCCAATCAACATTCGTTAACTGTGGGAACACTCCACTAAAGTCTCGCAGCTGCACTCTTCTCACTGCAGATATATTTCTGTGTCCACGGATATTGACCAATAACAGCAAGTCAATCCTTCACGAATGTTCGTAACACCAGCTGGGTCAAATTACCGTTTTACCCCTGGGTTACATCTTGTGCCTTAAGTATCAGTGTTCCTCTAATGAATAATTTGTTTGTGGTCCTACCAACAAACAGAGTCCCTCTCAGGCCAATGAGAGGGTCGGGCCCTTTGTTCAAGTCCCGGAGACACCACTTAAGGGAACATTCCTCTACTTACCTTAGTAGGTGTAACGCCCCTACTTTTCTATGACTAAACTCTTAGGGACATTACTACACATGCATGCATTTATAGGCCAAGAGATAAAAGATCTTTAATAAACCTCCAATTAAAAATAATTTGTCTTTAGGGATCCCAAATAAATCATTTAAAACAAATAAAAGGAGCAGGTTAACATGGCCTATTAAAATCCGTGAAGTAAATTGAAACTCCAAAACATAAAGGGACAACATCAGTTATAAAAGGAATGTGCGGAAAACATGTCTATTCCCATGGTTCTAGCAACGCGCCTCCGTCACTCGCCCTGCACGTCCTTGGCCTTGCACTCAAAAACATTTTTAAAAGAAAGGGTGAGTATTGCAAAACAATACCCGATGAAGTGACCTCGCTACAGAGGTTTGGGATATGCATACACATACAATCATGACTTTTAAACTTGTTCGAAATGTACATATCACGGGACCTAAAACTTTCTCATATTGTCGGTCTTTAATCCATGACTTCCTTTTTATTTGTGTGGCCGATCGGTCATCCCGAGTCATATCATTTTGAGTCCTCACAGACACTGTAATAATTTGAGTCCTCACGGACCCACTGTAATAATTTGAGTCCTCACGGACTTCTGTAATTTGACCCATAGGGTCTCTATTGCATGTTTGACCATGCACATAATGCTCTCAGGAGACCAATGTCCACACTTTTCATTAATTCATTTCATGACATACATAACATGCATGAGGTCCCATCATTCATCATAACTATAGTGTACATGCCACAACCATTATCCGTAATATGCAAATCATGACTTTTCACATCAGATAGGGCGTAATACTCGCGTACAAAATCATGCAATATTCTCATAGATAATACTGTACTATCCTCACATGAAATACTGGAATAACCTTACATAAAATACAAAGACATTCTCGCATAAAATACTAGATTATTCTCGCATAAAATATTGAGATATCTTCTCATAGAATATCAAAGTATTTTCACATAAAATCTCGGAATTTTCTCGTATAATAATCATTAAATCCTTTTAAGTAATATATCGTACTAATTTCACATAAAATATTGAAGTTCGTTTTCTTTAATCCCATTTAAAAAGATTCGGCACAAGGTCCCTTACCTTAATCCGAATTCTACTCCAAAATCTAACCCGAGCTCCTGGAGTACTCTTCCTTTAGTGGAACCTGATTCACGCAATAGCTCGAAATTATTTTCCAAGCATTAACCAATTCCATAATCGTAAGGATGCCTAATTCTAGTCTTTAAGATCTTATGCCCCGCTTACCTCGAGTTCAACGCGAGGACTTAATGTTCCTTAGTTCGTTTTGGCGTTCGACCTCCAATTCTGCTCCAAGTTTGGTCCCTACAAAAATGTGTTCGAAACCGTAACCTAAGTTCTCAATCACACGCTTAGTTAATCGATAGGTCACAAGTAAATCTCCAACGAATTCGAAACTAAACCAGATCGCTCACCGAGTTATAACTTCAGCGGCTGTAAAACGTGTTGGCCGGCGCTGTGGTCACGATCGGCGATGAAGGAAAAAGGATTCACGAGCGGCATGCAGCCTCGATCGAAGTTGCGGCTGAAAGAGCAGCTCGCGAGTGGCTGCTTACGTGGGGTTCTCTGCCGTGAAGCTTCGACGGCGGCGGCGCTTGTGGAACGTGCTCGTGGAGGCTCTCGGCTGCAGACGTGAGCGGCGGCTGGAGGACGGGACGAGCGCTCTAAGCAAAACGACCGGAATCACAAGCTTCGCTCGTGGGGTTCGCCGACGCACGTTCCAACTAGGGGACCTCCGGCGTGCTGCGGCGTAGATGGCTGGATCGGCTTGCACGGCGTCCCTTCGTGCGTGGGTCTGCAGCGGCCTTCGATCGGGAAGACGCCGGTGTGGTTGGCTGGACGCAGCTGCGGTTGTAACTCCGGTTGCAGGCGGCGCTCGAGTGATCTTGGGTAGTGTATCGATCCTTTCGATTCTGCGACAAGATGATGGCACACCACCGCCTCAATGGAGGTAGTATTGCCGCATACGAGGACAAGTGTCGGCTAGGGCAAGTGTGGTGAAGAGATTAGGGTTAGGTCTAGGGTTAGAGGAGAAGAAGAGAATTGTTAGGCTTAGGGTTAGGGTTTTGATTTCTCCTTCTTTTGGTTGGGACTTAAGGATGTTAAATACCATGCATTAGGTTAAAATTCAAATGCCAATTACACCCTCATTTAGACATTAATAACCAAAACGCCCTTGAAATTTCCTTTTCCTTTAATTTCATAAATACTCTCATCTTAAAAGGAACAATTCACTTAAACTAAACAAAATTAAGGCCTCACTCTCGCCGAGCTTGATTAAAATCACTAATCCAACTAAACACAGCGGTTAATAGAGCGTTAAATAAAATAAATAATAGTACCTGTGATGGTGGCCGTCACAGTAGGCGGGAATGAGTGAATTCTATCTTGCTAAGTTAAGTTCTCAGCCGCTCACTCGGTCTTGTCCCGAAGAAGGTAGGCATATTGAGTCAGCGAATCTGGCCACTCTCACCCATACAAGTCAAAGGACACACTACAAGAAAAGAATGTTTTCCCGACGACAGTAATCCCGACGCTTCAAATATCGTCGGGATATGTAGGCAACCCCCGACCAATTAATCATTAGTCGGTAATAACGAACTAATCCCGACCATTTCTTAAATGGTCGGCAATAAGTATAGGAAAGACCGACCATTTTCGACGTGGTCGGCAAGAAGTAATGGAAAGGCCGACCATTTATGGAAATGGTCGGCAATATGTAATGGAAAGGCCGACCATTTTGGAAATGGTCGGTAAAAAGTATTGGAAAGACCGACCATATAGAACTTGTCGGCAATATGTAATGGAAACGCCGACCATTTTGGAAATGGTCGGCAATAAGTATTGAGAAGGCCGACCATTTTGGAAATAGTCGGCAATAAGTATTGGAAAGGCCGACCATTTTGACCATGGTCGGCAATGGCTTTATTAAAATCACGTTAATAAGCATTCGAAACACCGACTATTTTCAAAATGGTCGGGAATAAGCATTGGAAAGGCCGATTATTTTTGGCAATGGCGGCAATAATTATTGGAACTGCCACCATGTGTGAAATGGTGGTGCAGAATAACCATTGGAAAGGCCGACCATTTTAGAAATGGTCGGCCGTTCCAATGGTTATTGCCGACCATTACCAAAAATGGTCGGCATTTCCAATGGTTATTGCCGACCATTACCAAAATGGTCGACAATGGCTTAATAAAAAAATCGAACGACCCTCTTCTTCTTCACCTTTTCATTTGCCCTACCCTTCAAAGACCGCCCGCGTCCGTTCGCGCGGACGCTCATCATCGCCGCCCGTCCGTCGTCGATCGGCGAGAGAGAACCGGAGAAGCCTCGCCGACCGCCGCTCGACGCTTTGTCGCCGCCGCCGCTTTGATCCGCCGCTTATCTGGATTTTCGTGCTTAGCCGCCGCTCGCTTCGCTTCGCCGCTGCTTCGCCGCCGCCGCTGCTCGCCGCCGAAGGTTTTCATCGTAATTCGACTTTTGTATTTCAAAATCTGAATTGATTGGGAGAGATTGTTTAATCTTGAGAAACTAGAAATTAGAAATTGAAGGTACGATTTTAGCTCTTGCAATCTTCAATTCAACTGTTTTTCAATTTCATAAAAATTTAGTATATGGGATACCATTAACTCTTACTCATTGCAAGGAATTGTTGGAACTAGTTCTTATCCTTGATCGCTTTATTAATTATTTCACATGGTTAAAATATGGCAATCCGTAAGAAACCTATTCCTTTTAATTAAACTTGGAAAGTCTATTATTTCGGTGGTTTATGAGAAATATGATATAAAGATTAGCGACTTTTCTTCTTTGGTCGATGGAAAAGCAATCGTGGTGCCTACTTGATTACTACTTCCAAAAGATCTTGATGTTCTAGCTCTCCAAAGGTTGTGCATCCATCTAGTTCTTGGATCCTACTTGATTACTACTTGATAGGTGTTGGACTCCTCCACTATTTTATGGATTGCCTTGTTTGTGCCTTTAACTTGTTGTATCCATCTAGTTCACAGGATCCTCGAAAAACGAATGGTGAGGAATTGATCGTATGTCTCATCACTCATTGTTCGGACTCAAAGACACAATTTCATATTATTGCAAAAATTGACATCATTGTTGGGAGATTTTCCCGAGGTTAGTATTTGACAAATGTATTCAATATTTTTGAAGCGTGAATCTCGATGGGTACAATATACTTCTAGGACTTAAGCTCAGGGTACAAAAAAGTGCCTTTTTTGGCGAGACATAATAAAAAAATAAATTGAAGGAAACTATTTTCGAACACTTTTTCAACACACATTCACGTCTATTCCGATACATTCAAGGTACTAAAGTTCTATTCAACACAATACTCTTTAAACTCTTTTAAACTCATGAAAAGTACACTAGCTAAGTTCCTAACCATGAGAATTTTTCGTTTATAGTTTCGAAGAAACTCGAACTCGTTCGATCAACTTTGCACAAAAGAATCAAGTTTCAATTGGTGAGTGTAGGTGAAAAAGAGTTAGTGTATACCTTTTCACAAACTTTTGAATGCCTTAGATATGTCTTTTAACACTTGAAAGCTCTCTATTTTAGGATTTGAATTAGTGTTAGCTTGTTCAAACTCAATTTAAGGTTGTTTTGGGAGGCTTTTTGGATTGGTTTAGGATTGACTTAAGATATCTTGTAAGTAGTTTATACTAGGTGAGTTTGTTTGATTGTGTGCAACATGCTATATGCTTTCTTACTTGTTTGGTGTATATTTTACATTCCGTTCTTATTATAAATGTGACGAGTATGCTTAAACATGGACTTGTGAAAGTTATGTAGCATACTAGCTTATTAAACTTAATGCATATGACTGAGTATGTTTTATTTGGGTTGCAATAACTAAAACATGGTTGCAATATCAAACCGCTAACGATTATGTTACTTATTTGATGGTTGGTTTCTACTTGCATCTAGTTGTTATGCTTTCCTGCTATTTGTGACTCTGGTGGAGCCCAACCTAGTGATTTCTTGTAGTTTGGAGGAGGTTGGGCGTAGTCGGACTATTTTGAAGTGTTTGCAGGCTTATTTGAAGTTAAGAAAAATTTTAGATTTCTTCGAGTAATGTCGTTATGCTGCCGAAATTTCGGCGCAGAGGGTGTTGTCTAAAATCCATAACAACAATTTAGAACCTGAGAAACTTGAACGTCTTACCTCTCATACATTATTGAATTCTAAAAAGATAAAAAAAAAATAAAATGATAGTTTAAAATATTGTTTTAGTATCAAGATGTATATCAATTACCAAAATGTTAGAGTTCAAATCCTAACTATCACATGTTGTTGAATTGAATAAAAATCACCATATTAATATTTAGTTTTTTTTGTCTAAAGTATACAAGAATATTACCGAGAAATACGCAGTGGACTTCAAAAAGTATAATAATTTAGGGTAGAGATGAATAAAAATTGGATTAAACTTAGAGACAGGTTGTCAACCGAGTATAAAGAAGGAGTAACTCAATTTCTAGAGAAGGCAAAGTTTCATGTTAATGACTCAGGAAAAACAAGATGCCCATGTAGAAATTGCATGAATGCGATGTGGCAATCTTTAGATGGAGTTGAGCGACATCTATTCATGAATGGAATATCTCCCTCTTATCGTGTCTGGGTATATCATGGAGAATTTGTCAACCCTCCAATGTTTGAACGTATAATGGTTGAGTCAGTACACGATTCTAGATCAAATACTATCGACGCAAGAAATTTCGATGAAGAAAATGAGATGTTTAATCTTTTAAATGATCTTCAAGTCCCAATTGGCGAAGCAAGATGTGGATGAAGGAAACAATATTGAAAATGAGGTTCCCTTAATGCCCATGACACGGATACCCCAACCTTATTTGAGGATTTAATGAGTGAAGCATGCAATCAATTATACCCTGGTTGTACACGATTCTCATCATTGAACTTTTTGGTGAGATTAATGCATATTAAGGTTCTTAACAATTGGAGTAACAAATCGTTTGATATGTTATTACAACAATTGTTAAAAGCATTCCCAAGTGCATGTATACCTAGTTCATTCTATGAAGCGAAGAGGAAGTTGCGTGACTTAGGGCTAGGCTATGAGATAATTCATGTATGCAAGTATGATTGCATACTATATTGGAAAGAATTTGTTGATTGCCAACAGTGCCCAACATGTGGAGAGTCCCGATACAGATTGAACGATGGAAAAGGAAAAAAAATTCCACATAAAATTGTACGCCACTTTCCTTTGATACCAAGATTGAAACGATTGTTTTCATCCAAACATTTTGCTTCTGAAATGAGGTGGCATAAGGATAAACGTGTCGTGGAAGATGGTGTATTACGACATCCAGCTGATGGTGAAGGGTGGAAGCACTTTGATCGTGAATATCCTCGATTTTCTAGGAAGCAAGAAATGTTCGATTGGGGTTAGCTTGGATGGATTTAATCCATTCGGGAATATGAGTACTTCATATAGTATGTGGCCGGTGGTGTTAGTTCCTTATAATTTGCCACCTTGGAAATGCATGAAAGAAACCAACTTCTTTATGTCTTTACTTATTCCTAGACCGAAGTCTCCTGGAAAAGAAATTGATGTTTACTTACAACCATTGATTGAAGAGTTGAAAGAGTTATGGAATAATGGAGTGCGCACTTATGACTCAAATTAGTGGCGAGTATTTTCAACTACACGCAAGTTTGTTATGGACCATTAATGATTTTCCTGCATACGGCGACTTATCCGGGTGAGTACTGCGAAAGGTTACCAAGCATGCCCCATCCAGAAAGATGATACGTCATCTTTTAGGATTAGAGGCAAGATTTCTTATATGGGTCATCGACGTTATCTTCCAAATGAGTCACGGTTAGCGCAGTAAGCAATTTGACGGAAGTCGTCGAACTTAGACCTCCCCTATTGTAGTGGATGGAGATGAGATTTTACAAGAAATTAACATGCTCAATTTTTTCGTGTTCAATAAACATCCAACAAAGAAGGACAAAAAAGGAAACAAATAGATCTTAATTGGAAGAAAAGAGTATTTTCTTGAACTACCTTATTGGTCAAAACTTTTGCTAAGACATAAATTGGATGTAATGCACATTGAAAAAAACATATGTGATAACTTGGTTGGCACATTGTTAAATATTGAAGGAAAAAACAAGGACACGCATTTAAGGCACGATTGGATCTAGAGGACCTTAATATACTGAAAGAACTACATTTGCAAAGGTAGGCAACAGTGGTCGTAAAGCCACATGTTGCATACACATTAACTACTAAGGAAAGGATTGAATTACAGTAAATTTTTGAAATCGGTGAAATTTCCTGATGGATTTGTGTCGAACATATCAAGATGTGTAAGTGTAAATGATGGAAAACTATGGGGATTGAAAACTCATGACTCTCACGTTCTGCTTTACAACGACTTCTCCCTATTGGGGTTCGGGGTATTTACCTAAGGATGTGTGCACTACTATTGTTGAGTTATGCACATTCTTTCGTGATTTATGTGCGAAAAACGATACGTATTAGTGATTTGGATCGATTATAATCGATATTGTGGTGGTTCTTTGTAAGTTGGAAAAATATTTCCGCTGAATTTTTCGATGTAATGGTGCATCTTGCGCTTCACTTGCCATATGAAACTCGAGTTGTAGGCCCATTAGCTACAGATTGGATGTACCCTATTGAGCGAAGCTTCTGAACATTGAAACAATACGTGCGAAACAAAGCGCGTCTAGAAGGTTCAATAGCGCGAAGCATTTGTAATGAACGAATCAATTAATTTTTGTTCATTGTATCTAAGTGGAATTGAAACGAGATTCAATAGAGAGGAGCGAAATGATGACCAACTTCCATTGAACGAGATCTGGGGTGAGTTTGAAGTATTTAAACAAAGTGCAAGACCATTGGGAGTTGCAACATCAAGAACCTTATCAGCTGAGGAGAAACAGATAGCACATTGGTATATTTTGAACAATTGTGATGAAATAAAGTCATATCGTATGTACGTCTCGAATACCCTATGTGTTAATCCCAGTTTGTATATACAAATGAGCTAAATTTGATGTGTTTATTTTATTTTTTTATTATCAATAGACAACATTTGCAATTAATACGTCCTGAAGCTCAAACTGCCAACGATTTATATAAAGACACCAACTCCAATTTCCTACGTGGTTCAAATCTCATGTAAGTTCCATGTTATATAAGAGTTCATAAATTTAATTTCAATCATGATTAATATTTATAACGTATATAAATGAATTGACAGGTTCTCTCACTACGTGAGAATGGAAATATGTCTGATGATTTATACTCAATGGCGGTTGGTCCTAGTTCTCAAGTGCGATCTTATAGTGGATGCATTGTTAATAGAATGTGTTTTCACACAATAGTGCGGGATAATCGTCGGGCTACACAAAATAGTGGAGTTTTAGTATTGGGAGAAAGTGAGAGTCAGAGCGATGAAGCGAATTTCTACAGTGTATTGACGGAGGTGTTGGACTTAGAGTATGTGAAGAGAAGACGTGTTATGATTTTTAAATGTAAATGGTTTGACACCGACAGTAAAAAGAAAAGATCACATTTCGATTTAGGGTTGAGATCAATAAACACATCACACTATTAGTATGTTGATGACCCTTTTATCCTTGCTACGCAAGCACAACAAGTATTTTACATTGACGATCCAAAATATGGTAATAACTAGAAGGTGGTGCAAGTGGTACAGAATAAGCGATTGTGGGACATACCAGAGATCGAAGATATTGCAAATGATCAACTTCAATTGACGACCGTTGAAGGTGAAATAAGAGTTGATGAATTAGTTGAGGATATTGTTTTGTGTAGAGTCGATGTTGATCCCACCATTGTGGAAGGAAACCAGAGTAGAGAGATATTATCAAATCATGATAGTGATGATGATTTCATAAACGACGAAGATGAGGACGTCGAACCTCCTCCTGAGATTAATTCTAGCCCTGATGAGAGTTCTGACTCAGACTCAGATCATGATAGTGATTAATACTATATATAAGTAATTATATGTTTCGTTCATTACTTCTCAAAACTTTTATTTTTTTTTATCATTATTGGATTATTTCATATCACTTATATGTTTGATGTGTGCTAGGAAAAATGGTGCGCTCTGTAGAGTTAGAAGATGAGGCGGCAAACCTTTTTGCAAATTACGCCCCCAGCGCTAGCGCTAACCCTACCGCCACAGTAGTGTCTTCTACTGGCGAGACTTCAGGTTAGTTTAGTTATACACTTTCGTTAATAATTTTACATTTACTTATTGGTTCACTGATTTGTGTTTCAGATAGTTCTGCCCGTAGAGTGAGAGGATTCTCAAGGAACAAAGAGCTTGATAGATATGTCAGCATCCATGGGAGAATTCCAATAGAAATAACTGATGAAATGGAGAAGCCTGTTTGTGATTTTGCCACAAAATTCAGCAACGCAATTGGTACGATAGTTCGAGAATCGTTTCCAGTACGCATAACGAAGTGGAAAGATGTGCCTACAGAATTAAAGGATCATGTGAAAAACAAACTCTTGGTAAGCTTATCATTTAGTTCTTTTTGTGATCTATCATGTCAAAGTTGATCTAAAGTTAATATCTTGGTTTTTCTCTTCTTTTTTTTTCAGAACCATTTCGAGTTAGATTTATCTCAACCGGTCGTTCATAGGTTTATTGATTATGAGATACAAAGTACGTTCAAGGAGTTTAGGGGAGACTTGTCTAGGCACTATCGAAATACGCCTCCTGAAGCAAGACGTACAACACCACATAAACGTGTGACCGACATTGCCGATTGGCATTTCCTATGTGATGATGAGAGTCTCTCGAATGTGTAAGGTACGTTATTTACATTTCTTAACAAATATGTCACTTTCGAACGTATATCTTTGGTTCATTTCTTCGAAAATCTATTTTGTTAGAAAACTATGGAGACAAACAAAAAGAACCGCGAGAAGTTGCCCTGGAACCATTGCACTGGGTCTAAGTCCTTCATGCACGTGTTGCAAAAACAGGTATGAGTTAGACAAATGATTCACTCATTACTTCTTGTTTGCCATCATTAGAAATAACTTAGTATTTTTTGGGATTTACAGAAATTAAAAGGTGTTGACGTAGGACCCATTGAGTTATTCAAACAAACCAGGTATAAAGAAGGCAAAGGGTGGGTGAATCCAGCAGCTGGTAATGCTCATGTAAGTTTCCTACTTTTAGAGTTGCATTATAAACTTGCATTATAAACTTGTATCTTGAATAATACCTATTTTAATTTGGTCCACAGAGTCAAATGATAGAGTTGCAGGAGAAATCCACTCAAGAAGGTCGTACCAATTGCGGAGAGTGCGATTGTCCAAACAAATCCTTAGTAGTGGATCCATCAAGTGAAAGGCATGGGTTGGGGGTCAAGGTTGAAACGACAAAAGAACTCATCATCTACTGAAGAGACCGAACGAGAACACGAGTTGGGCCTAGAATTGGCTAAATTACGAGATGAGAATGCACATCAAAAGGCGGAGTTGACTGAGATGAAGGAAGAGTTAAATCGTGTTGTGACGACCATCATCACAGGTATTATTATTAATTTTATTTAACGCTCTTGTAAACGCCGTGTTTAGTTGGATTAGTGATTTTTAATCAAGCTCGGCGAGGTAGAGGCCGTAATTTTGTTTGTCTTACGTGAATTGTTTTCTTTTAAGATGAGATTAGTTATGAAAAATTAAAGGGAAGGTAATTTAAGAGCGTTTTGGTGATTTAGGTCTAAATTAGGGTGATCATGGACACACAACTTGACCTAGATGGTTGGTATATATATATCATGGGAAACCCTAGCCTCCACACCTACTCTTCATTGTATCAAAAACCAAACCCTAGCCCTAATCTCTCCCCATTCTCTTCATCTTAACAATCCCCAAACCCTAAATCCATCTTTTCATCTCACCCTAACCCTAACCCTGTGAGGAGAGAGGCCGATTTGCATGTGTGCCCTAGCGCGGCAAAGAAAGAACCCAGCGAAGACGACTTCCCGCCGATCGTAGACCCCACGCTGCGCGAGACGTCTTCCACCCGTCCGGCCGTCTTCTCCCACCGTCCTGCAGTGGAACGCATCGGGTCGCCAGCCGCAAGCATCCGCCGGAGCTCTACACTCGCGAGGGGCACGTCTCGCGTCTTAGCCACGAGGGCGATCGGAATCGCCTCCTCCGTCAAGCGCCGCGCGTCACGGTAGGAAGACCTCCACGAATCCCACAACCGCGCGCGCTTCCTTACGAGATCGTGAAGCCACAGTGCGGCGGCTCGCCGCCGTCCGAATCCATCGCGAGTCTCATTGCACTAGCGTTCGCCGCCGCCGCAACTCTCCGATCGAAGATAAGCACTGCACGCCGAGCGCCAGTCCCCACGAGCTCGGCCGTCGACGAAGTCTGCAACGCGCGGCCGCCTTGGGTCGAGCTCCACCGCGATTCTTCGTTGAGGAAGCACGCTGCCGCCGCCGTCGGATCCGTCCCACGACCACGGCCACGGCAAAGACCGTACTTGCAGCGAGGGTCTGTCTTTGGGTGAGCGTTTTAATTCGAGTTTCGTATTTAATTAGTAATATTGCGACCTATCAATTGGATTAAACGTTCGATTGAGAATTTAAGTTATGGTTTCGGTCGCGTCTTTGTAGGAACCGAACTTGGAACGGAGTTGGAAGTCGATTGCCAAGCAAACTAAGAATTATTGAGTTCTCGCGTTGAAACCGAGGTAAGCGGATAGGATATCTTAATACGATGGTTTAAGTATCGCACAATTAGGGTTTAAGTGTGAATATTTGGAGTTTAATTTGAAATTATGATGTGAATCGGTTTTCGCTAAAAGGAGAATAGGCAGGGAGTTCGATTAGATTTTGGAATAAAAATCGAAGCTTGAGGTAAGGGACCTCGTGCCGAACTTTTAAATGGGAGTAAATGAAAATGATTTTCATGATTTTATGTGAAATAGTTCATATTTTTCCACATGAAAATCCACAGATATTATTTTGAGAATACGTGATATTTTATGTGCAATATTTCGATGTATTATGTGAAAATGAATCATTATTTTATGTGAAAGTATTCTCGTATGTTATGTATAAAGATCCCATTATTTCATGTGAAAACAGGATGAGAGTGTGTATGAGAATGTTTCATGTTTATTACAAAAGTATGATTTATCACCACGTCCATGAGAAAGTATGAATGATATGTTGATGATGATATTTATGATATGTACACCATGATTATGTGACCGATGGGACCTTATGCATGATTTTGTATGTCACGAAATGAATTATTGAATAGTGTGGACATTGGTTATCCCGAGATCGCTGAAATGACTCGGGATGACCATCGACCTCACAATTATATGAATAGCCATGGATTAAAGACTGGCAATCAATGAATAGCCATGGATTAAAGACTGCAATCAATGAATAGCCATGGATTAAAGACACGGCCGATTGAATAGCCATGGATTAAAGACTGCAATCAATGAATAGCCATGGATTAAAGACCTGGCAACTGAATGAGCAGCCATGGATTAAAGACCTGGCAACTTTAGAAAGTTTTAATTCCCATCTATGTATGTTATGAATGAATTTAAAGATCATGATTGTATGTGTATGCATATCCCAAACCTCAGTAGCGAGGTTACTTACTCGGTATTGTTTATGCAATACTCACCCTTTCTTTTAAAAATGTTTTTCGTAAAGGGAAGGGCGTGCGGGCGTGTGTGACGGAAAGCGTGATTAGGACCATGGGAACCAAAGATAATTTTCCGCATACTCTTATTTGAACTATTGTTGTCTTTAAGTTTTTATTTGAAGTTAAACTTGCTTACAGTTTTTAATAGGCCAAACTGACGTGATGTTTTAAATGATTTGAATGTTTTGTTTTTGTTTGGGATCCCTGGAACTATTTAAGTCAAATGGAAATTTCTTTTAAGTCTCTTCTATTTCTCGGCCTATAAATGCATGCATGTGTAGTAATGTCCCTAGGGATTTGGTCATAGAAAAGTAGGGGCGTTACACGTGCCAAGGATGAAATCACGAGTACGAGAGCGAAACTAGATGAAGTTGAAACCCGACATACAAATGAGTTGGCCAGCCTTCGATCAATGCTTACACAACTACTAAACTCACAGGAAGGACCGTCGACATAGGTAATATTCGTACTACTACATGTTGTCGATGACTATCCTGCAGTAAAGATAGTCATCGAGTTGTTTTGTTTTTCATGTTGTCTGTGACTCTGTTGGAGCCTAGCCTAGTGATTTGTTTGTAGTTTGGAGGAGGTTGGGCGTAGTTGATTTACTTTGAAGTGTTTATATGCTTATTTAGTATTTAGTTTTGCAAGGTTATGTTTGTTTAGATTAGGAGTCTTGTTATGTTAGTTTAGTTTATGTTACTTTTAAAGAGTTATGTTTGTTTAGTATTTTGTGATGTTATGTTCGGTTGGTACGTTTTCACACAATGTCTTGGAATGTTAGTTTAGTTTAGGTTAGAATCTTTAGATGGAGATGTTTGTTATGTTCGTTTATTACTTTTGAAATGTTTTGATTGTTTAGTTTAGGAGTCTTGTTCTGTTAGTTTAGTTTTGTTTTGGAGTTACTTTTAAAAAGTTATGTTTGTTTAGTATTTTTGTTATGTTATGTTCGGTTGGTACGTTTTCACACAATGTTTTGGAATGTGAGTTTAGTTTAGGTTAGAATCTTTAGATGGAGATGTTTGTTATGTTCGTTCCCACCGTATATTTGCCTTAGAGTGTTATTTCATTTTCAAACTACTATGCTTTCGTTCTTTCTCTCTATATTACAAGTACTCTTTGTTTTTTATTTCTTTGAACTACACTAGAATAATATAACTTCGGTAGCTTTTTATGTGGGGGTGTAAAACTAGGGTTATCTTTTGTCATTTGGTGAAGCAGGAGCTTTTGTTTTCGCACAAGAATGGGTGATCACATGGTTTATTAGTTTATTAGTTTTCAAATGTTATGTCGGTTCAGTTTAGGATTTGCTCTCTTAGTTTAGAATGTTTGCTAAATCTATTCGTATAATGTGATTTATATTAACAAATTTTGAGATGTGTCTTATCTAAGTTCTAAGGAATTCTATTGTGTTCTCTCACTTTGAGATGTTAGTTTAGTTTAGGAAATATTAGGTTAGTTTAGTTTAAGGGTCGTCTTGTTATGTTAGTTTAGTTTAGTTTGGAATTACTTTTGAAATGTTATGATTATTTAGTTTAGGAGTCTTGTTATGTTAGTTTAGTTTAGTTTGGAGTTACTTTTAAAAAGTTATGTTTGTTTAGTATTTTTGTTATGTTATGTTCGGTTGGTACGTTTGAAAATGTTATGTATTAGGTTAGTTTAGTTTAGAACTTTTGAGATATTATGTTTGTTTACAACTTTTGAAATGTTATGTTTGTTTAGTAGGGTTGAAAATGTAATGTTAGGTTAGTTTAGTACATTTGACATGTTATTTTAGTTTAGGTTAGAACTCTTGAGATATTATGTTTGTTTACTTGAACTGAAAATGTCATGTTCGGTTAGTTTAGTACGTTTGAAATGTTAGTTTAGTTTAGGTTAGGACTTTTGAAATGTTATGTTCGTTTACTAGTTTTGAAATGTTATGTTTGTTTACTAGTCTTGAAATGTTATGTTTGTTTACTAGTTTTTGTTGTTATATGTTTATATAGTTTTGATCTTAGGTTCATGTTTTTACATATAGGTGGATCGACTTTCGACATTTCAAAACCTACACGAAGATCGCCATGAAGATAACGTGTAATTACCTTGAGTTTAATTTATAAAATTTTGTTTGTAGATTGGGTTATTTGGTCAAAACTATACTTTTATTTTGTATGAACAAAGTGTAATGAACTTTAATTTAATGCAAGTAAAATTTTTATTCAATTTGTGTATGTTTTATTTCATGTACATCAAGTTTGAAATTATAGTGAAAATCCAAATAAATAACCTATTTGAATAGGTAAAATATCAAAATATCAAATAAAAGCAATAGGCAATTCCAATATATGCCGACCAAAATTAAATATTGGTCGACATTTCCAAGCAATACCGACCAAAACTAAGTTGGTCGGCAATACTTAGATATGCCGACCGTTTTTATAATTTTGTCGGCATTGCTTTTCTAGGCCGACCAAAAAAGGTTGGTCGCCCTTTCGAAGAACTGCCGACCAAATGGAAATGTGGTCGGCATTATAACGAACGACCGACCAAAAACGTTTGGTCGCCATTTGGCAGAACTGCCGACCGAATCATATGTCGTCGACATTGTAACGCACTGCCGACCAAAACAGTTTGGTCGGCCTTTTGAAGAACTGCCGACCATAAACACATTTGGTCGGCAGAAGGTTTCCCGACGAGGATAAGCCGACCATTTTCCCGACGAGCTTTTTGCCGTCGGAAATGCCTTTGCCGACTATACTTTGGGGATTTCCCGACCATTTGTGGAGTCGGGAAATCCCAAAATTCTTGTAGTGACAATCCCTCGCGAACAGGAGTTCGTAACCTGCTCAGGATTGAGATCAAGTTGCCTAGGTCATCCTAGTGAAATAAAAACCTAACTAGTCAACGGAGTTACAGCTAGAGATTACTATTTCGTGGTCCGGTCTTATGTAATCTCATTGCATAGGATATCCCCACTCACATGTCATCTACACGAACACGTTAGGATCACAGTGTTTGTATCAAATACAAAGTGGGTCACATCAATAGTTTAACTAGGGTAAGGTACCCAAACCTTATCCCCTAACTATAGACCCTTTAGGTTGTATCTCGAACCGAGATCCTTTTAATGTACATTACATTCAGTTAAAGATTCATTTAACAGCCTTGGATGTTTAGTTTATTGGATTTAGGGTCTAAATAAAGGCAAACTCGTAGATAACGAACAATAACACTTTATTGAAATAATAACACTTTATTACATTAATTAGAACATAATTACAAACTATGAGTTTTAGGGCGCAAATCCCAACACAGTAAACCTTGTAGTAGCTAATCCAGAAGGCTGATTTTTAGTAACTAAACCTGCAATAACTTTATGACGGGGTTCTCTAGTATAAAGTGTAGTTTTCACCTCTTCTAAAGACAAAGTATCTTTCCCACTCATAAACGACTCCCTAAAGTTATTGTACGACAGGGGCAAAAACACTAACAAAATTAAAGCAACATCCTCATATCTACTTTAACACCAATATTACGCAGATCTAGCAGAACTTCATTCAATTGATCTATATGATCCTTAAGAGGCGTACCTTCCTGCATACACAGGTTGAATAGACGTTGCTTTAGAAGCAACTTCTTGGTTAAAGATTTCGTCATATACAAACTTTCAAGCTTTAACTAGAGACCAACGATAGTTTCTTCCCTTGCGACTTCCACGATGACGTCATCAGATAAGTACAACAGGATTGTGGAATGTGTCTTATCCTCCAGGACATTCCACTCATAGTCATCGATGTCCACTTTTTCGATTTTCCAGTGTTGAGTTTTATGTCCTAAAACTCGTAGTTTTGTAAACTGAATGTACATTCTATTTTGCAATAAAGATGTTATTGAGATTTATTTAGTAAAGGTGTTATTGAATAAAGTGAATTGTGTATTGTGTAACCCTAATCCAATAAAGAACCCTTTGTTGTAGGATGAATACTTGAACTTTATGTGCAACATAAAAGTGGATCAAGTTCAAGTTATAGCCAAAACGGTTTATAGTATAGGGATAGAGTTGGGTACCTTATCCTGGGGACACTATGGGCGCGCCCCACTTTGTAAAGTGCAAACGATGTGATTCTAAATCGTTCATGTGGAGACATGTGAGTGGGGGTGTCCTATGCAATGAGTCTGCATAAGACTGGACTGCGAAACTACTACAAATTAGGCCTTTATTGACGCGTTCCTTTTTCAAATTGTTGACGGTTGGGTAAAAAAACTGTCAATAAAAGACTCAAATTCACTTTAAAATTAATTATTAATTATAATATATATATATATATTGATGGTTATTAGCCGTCATTGAAGGTATTTATTTAAGTTGACACAATAAATCGTCAATATTTGTAGCTTTATTGACGCCAATTACGAAAAATCGCTTCAAAATTGGAAAATTTTCGTGTTTTGGTTTTCTTGATGGCTAATAACCGTCATCATTTCTCGGTTTTATTGAGTGCAGAAAGTGGCTTTATTGATGGGTATAATTGACGGTGAATAACCGTCAATATAGGTCTTTTTTCTTGACGGTTAATGCCCGTCAACGTAAGCGATTCTAATTTTAATCTAACTCTAAATGACGTCGTTCAACGTTATTATTATTTAAAAGAAAATATAATTGGAACCCAAACCCTATCCTTTTCCTTTCACATTGGATCGAAGCAACCTCTCCCTTATCGCCTGATCTCTCATGCCGTTGTCTAATCAGTCGTTGTTTCTTTCCGGTCACGATCGTGCCGCCACTTGTTCTTCTTCATCTGTTCCCTTCCCGTCAACTGGACCACTGCACCATCGCCGTCGAAGTTTGCAAATCAATTTGTTGTTTCCGTCGATCAGTCAACATAAAACAAATCGTTTCGTCGTTGTCATCGACCAACCCTCCACTGCATCGTCGTGCGCCATCGTCTTGCTCCCACCGTCCCCACTGTCGTTCGATCTTGTGCTACAATCCGGTAAATCACAACTATGCCTTTCTTAACATATATTATTTTTTAGTTATTTTAAGAATAAAAATATAGAAGATTCTTTGACCAAGATTTTTATAGAATTATTTTGTTTGATCAGGCTTTTCTCAACCTTTATTTGAGTATCATTAGTATGGTCTGTCTTTGAGGTTAGCAATATCTCATTTTCTTTCATCCAGGTGGAGGGAAAATGACCCCTCATGCTTGCTTGGAGGATAGTATACCACATGGGATCTCATTGATGACATTGAGAAGTTAAGGGAACACTTGGATAAATTCCAGAGTGGTAGGTCATAAACTTCTTGAACTGCTCCTTGTTTTCCTATCTTTTGGATATTGTAGTCATGATTCCTATTTTTAAGCTTCTGTAGTCATGTCATTCTATTCAACAATGATAAACTAATAAACATTATGGTTTAACATTTAGTGAGTTTAGGGACTCAGTAATGTATGTGGTAGTGTAGATCTTTGGAGGTTCCTGGGGTAGTACGCTGGCTCTTGCTTATCAATCTCATTCTGGAAAAGGTGCACTCTTTTGCCAAGTTTACCATTCTCCTCCATAGTGGAACTCCTTATATATATTTGAGATTCTTGCCATTAAAAGAACTTTCTCAACATTGTTGCAGTTTTGATTATATGATTTTTGGTTTAATCCAAGGTTACAAAATTAGTTCTTAGAGGAGTCTTTCTTTGGCAGAAAAAAAAATTGACTGGTTTTATGGTGGTGTTGCTGCTATATATCCTGATGTTATGTGTTCACTAATTTTGCTCTCGCAAAAATATACTATGATGTGACCAATGAAATTTTCAATTTAAAAAATGTTATCATTTGCAACATCTGTGACATTGAATCAAATTGGATGGTGTTCCAAGGGTATTAATCTTTAGAGATTATAATTGCTTCCAATCTTTACGATATTTGTGATCATTTGAACCAAGAATGAGACTATATATACGAATGATAAGTAATTGTGTATGATTATTTCTCATAAGTAAATGTGTTTTGTGATTTGTCGAATAATTTCAAAGTGTTATGTATTTTTTGACTGGGTTATTTATATTACTTGAAAATTATCTATCGACTTCATTTGTAAATAATATTGTGGCATCAGGATTGGTTTATGAGAGGATAAGGTCGCATGAAGCTGTTTATGGTATACCTCTCACATCGAACAACACTACTACAACTTTGAGTTATTTTTAGCCTAAAAGTATGCTTAAGAGCCCCTAAGATACTTTTGAAGATTCGAGGGGTTGGTTGTGTGCCTAAATTTTAGTTTAGGAACTCTTTAGGTTTCTTTGAGCGTGAACATGAGACTTGAACTCCTTTTATATACTTTTTTGTAACTTTGTAAGTTTCCATAGGTACTCTTTAGGTCGTTGCAAGTTATTTTTAGCCTAAAAGTATGCTTAAGAGCCCTTAAGAAGATACTTTTAAAGATTCGAGGGGTTGGTTGTGTGCCTAAATTTTAGTTTAGGAACTCTTTAAGTTTCTTTGAGCGTGAACATGAGACTTAAACTCCTTTTATATACTTTTTTGTAACTTTGTAAGTTTCATAGGTACTTTTAGGTACTTTGTAACCTTGTAATTTATATGTTTTAATCTATTTATATAGTGTGCCAAGCAATCGGGGAGTACAGAGTGTGGGTACTATATACTATGATGTTTATTCGAGATATAGTAACACAGAGAAGTCGAAGTGATAACGGACGTGGTAATACTTTGATCTTATTCTATGTGTTTTACAGTTTCTTGATTTATTCAAATTTTTAATGTATGTACACTTATTTGTTTGCAGTTGACGAGGAAAGATAAATACACCCAAGATGAGTTGGACGAGATGCGAGTTGAGTTATGTGAATTTGTAAATCGGTACTTATGAACATTTTTGTTATCATACTTCATTTATGTGATTTTCAGGAATTAGTGTTATGTTTTTAACAGTTTGCTTGGAACGATATGTAATTTTAACTTATTAGTTAGTGAATGGAACTTTGTTTTAGTTCATTTGCAATTATGGCTTATTTTGATAAAATTTGTACTTATATAGTTTGGCAAATCGTTGAGTCTCTAATTACATTTGTTACCTAGTATTATGTGAATTACATGTTGATAATGACTACCTTAGGGGGCGTTTGGATCGCAGAGTTGGATTGAGTTGGGTTGAGTTGTGCAGAGTTGTTTTGTCAGTGAGTTCTGGAAATCAGTGTTTGGTTTGCAGAGTTGAGTTGAGTTGAGTCAGGAAGTCGGTGTTTGGTTTGCGAGTTGAGTTATTATGTCGTGGTATCGATGCGCGCTTGTAAAGTGAATAAGTCTGATTTTTTGTGATTTTTTCTTTACTTTTTTTGTTTCCACCAAATCAATTGCAAACATATTTGTCTACAATTTCAAAACTTCATTATGAGATCAATTACAAATTTACAATATATATTACAATTTGCAAGATATATGGGATATTTAGAAAAGTATTGAATATTGAGATTGATATCAATTTTTCTTCTCCCCTAAAAATCATTTTTATCTTATGTAAAGTGAAATGTCTGATTTTTTTGTGACTTTTTTTCCTTACTTTGTTTTCACAACAAATCAAATACAAACACATTTGTCTACAATTTCAAAACTCAATTATGTGATCAACTATAAAATTACAATATATATTACCATTTGCCAAATGTATGTTAGGGGTATTTGCAAAAGTAATGGATATTGAGTTTGATATCAATATTTCTTTTCCAATAAAATTCTTTATTTAGAACATTTACTCTTCAATATGAACTTTATTCCTTTTTTTATGCACATGTTCACCACTACTTTTTTATTTTAATTTAGGTAGGTCTTAATTTAGTATTAATACTTTGCATATGAAGTGTATGAGTGTTCAAAAACCCGATAACCCGATAACCCGACCAACCCAACCAAACTCGACGGGTTGGGTTGGGTTGGGTTCAAATAAATTAAAATGTATGGCAGGTTGGTTTATGGGTTCACCTAAAATTAATTTGGGTTGACCCGACCAACCCGAACTTATTATTAATTTTAAAAATTATTTTTTTACCTACCATACAACTATATATACATGTGTGTAATTTATTTTTATTTAATTTCGTAATTATTTATTATTTAATAACTCTTAAAATATATTTTTTAAGTCGTTAGGGTGTAATTTTTCATAATATAAATTAAAACTAAGTGACTAATTTTAATTCAATCTTTGAAAAACAAAGAGTTTTTGTTTTAAATGAGAACGATTTAGAAGTTTCTTGGGATAATTGTAAATTTGTAATATAATATTTAAGTTTTATGATTTTTATTTAGTATAAAGACATACTTACAAAATATTAGATATGCCATCAATGTCTTAGTAGCATATCAACAAAATACTTAAATATTTTATGTCATATTGAAG
Organism: Trichosanthes cucumerina; assembly: GCA_036507285.1. Lineage (NCBI taxonomy): Eukaryota > Viridiplantae > Streptophyta > Magnoliopsida > Cucurbitales > Cucurbitaceae > Trichosanthes > Trichosanthes cucumerina. The sequence continues at coordinate 16,411,215 of CM071838.1, forward strand.
TTGCATATCTACAAAATATTAGATATGTCATCAAGGTCTTAGTAGCGTCGTTATGCTACCGAAATTTTCGGTGTAGGCAATGTTGCTTAGTAACGTCCCTAGGAAATTTTTAATTTGAAAAATTAGGGTTGTTACAGTTGGTATCAGAGCATGGGTCTTAGATTCTGCATACTCGCCTACATCGTAGGCAACGATCCTTATAGCCTCTCGCAGGAAGTCTAGTTAAAGTTATTTGAGTTGCTTGTGTGTTGACATTTGTTATGCTATGTTTTTTACTTCTTTGTTCTTGTACAAATGTAGTTTAGAGTTTAAGTTTAGATTATGACGCGGAAATGTGACCATTGTAAAATTCTAGCAACTTTTGAGGACGAAAGTTTTTCTTAGATGAGTATATTGTGGCGCCCCGTAAAATTAGATGCTTTAATTGTATTTGTTTTAAATTTGAATCTTTGGATAATCAGAACAAGATTAGAAAATGGTGTTTCAAAGTTTAAAAAAGGATTAGGATTTCTGTTTGTTTAGGATTTCTTTTTCTAAAAGGATTAAGACTTTTTGGTGTCTCTTTAAACTAGAGTATTAGCAACTTAAAGACACACTTCAAAACTCTCATCATCTTCTTCTTTTCTCCACTTTCTTCATCTAGCCGGACAGTCGTCGGGGAAGTCATCGGATCGTCGCCAGAGAGTCGTCGAACCATCGTCGGGCCGTCATCGGAGACTCGTCGGATCGTCGTCGGAGACTCGCCAGACTGTCGTCGGAAAAGTTGCGGATCGCTACCGAGAGTATCAGATGCGGTTGAGTTAATAACTCAACTCCATGGGGTTGGGTTATTAAGTCACCGGTTATAATTGTTGGTGAACCAAACAAGGAGTTGGGTTATTAAACCAACTCAACTCAACCCAACCTCATAAACCAAATACTCCCTTAATGAGAAAAATGTGAATTGATAAAGTTCCTCATACAGATGCAGGTGGTAGAGGATGGGTGAATAATATCCAATTTTTTTTTAATTTTTTATACATAGTTATAGTTGACGGCTAAAAAACGATATTAAAACTGGCAGTATTGACGGTTCAAAACTGTCAACATATATGTCATAGTCAACAATGCAAAACGTCAAGTATAGTTATAGATGACAACTAAAATACGTCAAGATATATTTATATTGACAGGCAACAAGTGTTAATAAAAGGGGTATTATTGACGATTGGCTAAAAATATTGACGGTTAAAAAATATCAACTATACCTGAAGTTGATGGCTCACAGATGTCAATAGATTGGTTATTGTTGACGCTTTGACCTAAATATTGACGACTAAGAACCATCAACTATACACTATGTTGACGACACATAAGTGTCAATAAAAAGGTTTTTGTTGACGTTTTCACCTCAATATTGACAGCTAAAAAACATCAACTATACCCTATATTGACGGTACATAAGTGTTAATAAAGAGGTCTTTGTTGACGGATTTACGTCATAGTTGATGGCTAATAGGTGTCAACATTCATATTATTGACAGTTAAAATCCGTCAATAAAGACATAATCGTTGACGTTTAACGACCGTCAACTATCAACTTAAAGTTGACGCTTAGATTTATTGACACCGCTTTCTATGACGGTAAAAAAATGTCAACTGAAGTGAATGTTGACAGTTTTTAGCTGTCAATAAAAACCAAATTTGTAGTAGTAATAGTCACTTAGACTTTAAACCCTGTTTACTGTTTTAACTAACTATATTCATACGATGACCTAGGTAACTCGATCATAATCCTGAGCGTGCTATGAACTCCTGTTTATTCAGATTATCCTTAGATTTACATGGGCGAGAGTGGCCCGAGATTGCCAACTCGATAAGCCTCTCATTTCTGGGATAAGACCGGGTAGGATAGTTGGGAACATAGTTTTTCAAGATGGAATTCACTCCTACCCGCTTTAGGGATTAGTAGAGAGGTTGTTTCCTTAAGTGTTGACTTCGGGTCTTGAACAAAGGGCCCACCCCTCTCATTGGCCCGAGAGGGATTCGGTTTGGTTGGTTGGACCACAAACCAATTGTTCATTAGAGGATTAGTGGGACTTAAGGAACAAGAAATAATTACACGGGTAAAATGGTTTATTTGACCCAGCTGTAATTATGAACGACCTGTGAAGGATTGACTTACTAATCATGGTTATATCGAGTGAAAAAAAACATATCTACAGTGAGGAGAGTGAACCACTAGGCTTTAATGGATTGCCCCGGTGGTTAACGAATGTTGATTAACTAGGCTAAAAAGTTTGGTCGGTTAATCTCGTATCGTTAGAGCTCATGATTTGTAGGTTCATTAGGCCCCCCTTACTAACTCGGACTAAGCCTTGTAAAAATTTGAGAGAAAAGAATTTGAATTGTTCAAATTCGATTTTGGGACAAAACGTTAATTATATGCGATATACTTAACGTGTCATAGAATAATTATGAATAAACTAGGATAAAAACGAGGTGGACATATTTAAATATAATTTAATTATTGGTTCGGTTTAAAACATGAATAGAGATTCATGTTCAAACAATCGGTTTAAGAAATCGGGATTGGTCCAATTATTTAATTTAATATTTGATATTAAATTAAATAGTTAATTAAAATTAAATAATTAAATTATTTTAATTGATTAAATTAATTTTAATTTAAAATTAATTTTATGTTAATTTTGAATTAAAATTAAAAGAAAATTCAAATTCATATTTGAATTAAAAAGGGACCAAATACCTAATTTGGTGAATAAGCTTTTTTGAATGTCAAATTCACCAAAATTGGGTATCTCCTTCTTGATTAATCATCATTATTCATTGGTTGACATCTTCACAAGGCTTAATGAAGCTTTAATTGAAGAAGAATTGAAGAGGATTAGTGGAATTTTGCAGAAATTTCATTTTCACGTTTCTGAGACTCTTCTCCCTTCTCTCTTCTAATTCTCTCATTCTAAGATCTCACAATCTATTCCAAGACCTGAGGATAGTAGGGAAGACACTAAATTGAGTTAGAAAAATATGTGTTCTTACTCTTTGTTTTTCCATATTTGAGCATGTTTTTTAGATTGCAAAATTGATCAACTTAGAGTGCTCAAGATCCAAAATTGCTTTCGCTTTCTTAATATGGACTCTTTCACCCAAATATCGGTGCCCACAGAGAAGCGGGGATCGCATTTTGATTTGCCACCGACTGAAACTCTTTGTTCTAGTGAATTTGTCGAAATTTTCACGTTGACAACAAACATCTTTGATTATCACAGAACAACACTAACAACGAGGCTCTGATACCAGTTTGTTAAAAACGAAAATAAAAAATAGGCGAAGAGTTACAGAGAAGAAAATCAACACACAAATTTACGTAGTTCACTAACGTTGTGTTAGCTACATCCACGGGCAGAGGGAGAGAGTATTTTTATTAACTGAAAATGAGAGAACACAAAAAATACAAAAAAAACTAAATATTTTCAGATGGGAGTTTAGAGGGTTTATATACGACACCCCTCCTAAACCCTAATACAGAATCAACCCAATTGGCCCAATGTACGAAAAATAAACTGTAATACTTGATCATTCGAACCGCTAGATAACAAATTCAAGGCATTTTTACATAACTGATACAAATATTAGAGTTTTAGTTCTTTCTAGCATGCATAGTTTTAACTATAAATATATTTTTTTTATTATTTCAAGTTACATTCTTTTTCTCGTATATTTATGGTAAAAAAATCATTTATACTTTGTATTCAACAAAATAATGTAAAAAAAACATATTAACTTGTTTTTGCCCTAAAAAAAAGGCATTATAAAGATATATAAATTAATATCAACATATATTAATGCAATCAAAATTATCTTCACACGAATTTAAACCCTCAAAATAAAGTTTTGTATCAGCTATTGATTTTAAGTAAAGCCTCCCTCAACAAAAATTATGTATATGTAGCCTAACCTCTTTGAACAGGTAAAAAAAAAAGGTGTTTGAAGTACTATTGATTTTGAAAATACAATGACCATGTTCAACAAATCTTGAAACTACAAATAGGGGCGGACCCAGATACTAATGTTTGGAGGGCCGACAAATTATTATTTAATAAGTATAATAAAAAATTTCATCAAAAGATCGAAATAGATGGGTGTACAGAAGACTTCCTAACTAAGTTTGAATAATTTGAACCTGAGCACTAATAGAATTAAATAGAGTGTTTTACCACTAGGACAACCGAATATTTTTTTTTCTTAATATGCATTACACAAAATTATAAGTATATGCTGTTATTTTTCTAAACCAAGTTACATACTATAGGTACTAAATTTAAAATTTTTGGGGGGCCATGGCCCCCCTTATCCCCATATAGATCCACCCATGACTACAAAGACGTCAAATTTAAAACAGTTTTGAAAGTACTTGAACTAAAATAAAATTAAGAAAAAAACTAAATATATTTTGGTCATTATTATCATCATCATAACTTAAGGGGTCGTTTGGCCCCCTATTTTGGATTTGGATGGTTTTGGATTCCAAATCCAAAACCATGTTTGACCTAATGTGTTCAAAACCCTTGGTTTTGAAACACAACCCCATGGGTTACAACAGTACAACCCCATGGGTTTGTTCCATATTTTCTTATTTTATTTGTCATCTTCCATTTTAGGTGATTACTTCAACAACAATTTCGGTGACAACTCCAACAACTACACCGGTGACCCGACTACAACTAATAGGTACCACCAACAACAACTCCGACGACCACACCGGTGATCGCGCTACCGCTGACGACTACCTCCGACAACAATTCTGATGACTACACCAGCGACCCCCCCACCGATGACGACTGTCTCTGACGATAACTCCGACGACCACACCGACAACCCCTGTCACCGCTGACGACTACCTCCGGCGACCGCTCCGACGACCATATCGGAAACCCCGACCATCGCTGGCGACTACCTTCGACGAAAATTCTGACGACCACACCGATGACCCCAACCACCGCTGATGACTACCTTCGACGACCACACCAGCGACCCCAACCATCGCTGACAACTACCTTCGATGGCAACTCCGACGACCATACCAGCGACCCCTGCCACCGCTGACGACTACCTCTAACAACCATACCGATGACCCCAACCACCGCTGACGACTACTCCGATGACCATACTAATGACCCCGACCACCGCTGACGATTACCTCTGACGATAACTCCGACGACCCCAACCACCGCTGACGACTACCTCTGACGATAACTTCGACGACCCCAACCACCGCTGACGACTACCTTCGATGGCAACTCCGACGACCACACCGGCGACCCCTGCCACCGCTAACGATTACCTTTGACGACCATACCGATGACTTCGACCACTACTGACGACTACCTCCGACGACCACACTAACGACTACCTCCGACGACCACACCGACGATCCCAACCACCGTTGACGACTACCTTTGACGACAACTCTAATGACTACATCGACGACCTAACCACTACTAACGACTACTTTCGACAACCACTCAAGAGACTTGTATACGCCTACCCCAACAACCGATCACTCGAGCAATCAACTACCCTAACGACCTAACTTGTGCGCAATCACCACTTTTTTTATTGGAGTTTCAAAAATAGGTTTTTGGATACTTTGTGGAATAAAATTTTTAATTTTCTAATCACTTAAATAGACTTCCAATTTTTTAATTTCTAAAATAGAATTCTAGAAATAAGTTTTTGAATACTTTATAAAATATAGTTTCAAATTACCTAATTTATTAAATAGACTTCATCTTTTTAAATTTAAAGTAGAATTTCAAAAAACAATTTTCAGAATACTATGTGACGTAAAATAGAGTTTTTAATTCCCTAATTTCTTAAATAAACTTCTATTTTTTTAATTTCTAAAATAGAGTTCTAAAAATAATTTTCTAAATATTTTTTGAAATAGAGTTTTAAATCCCTAATTTCTTAAATGGACTTTCAATTTTTAATTTCTAAAATAGAGTTCCAAAAATACTTTTCTAAATAGTTTGTGAAATAGAGTTTTAAATTACGTAATTTCTTACATAGACTTCCAAATTCTTAATTTCTAAAATCGAGTTTCAATTTTGTAACTCATTTATGTTATACAAGGGTTTCTACAATTGACAAAACATCAACTAAAAATTAAAAGAACAAAATACTTAAGAAAAAGGAAAAAAAACAACATAAACCTGGGATTCGAACATCTGCACCCAAACACATGTTTTCTTATTTTCTCGCGCTTCGTAACACTGCACTTTTGGCACAACCTTTCTCGATTCCCACGCTCGCAATCTCCCAAAACAAACCTGCCAGAGTTTTGATTCCATGACTGGGGCCCAAACAACCCCTAACTTATGTGACTTTTCTCGTAGCATTAATATGTCTATTTCTTTTATACTCTTCACAACCAACTTATGTGACTTTTCTCGTAGCATTAATATATATATTCGAAACCATGTTATTTCGGCAACTGACAGAAAAATAATGAACATAAACAAAATTGTTGTCGTTTTTCAAGTTTTAAAGACTAAAATATAGAAGTTCCAAAAGTTTCCTATAAATCAAAATATAATAAACTTCAAATTTTACAAACTAAAAAAATGCATTTAAAAAATTGATAGTCCAAAATAAATTTAAACAAAAAAATTATTTAGTACGATTGCCACATCAATGATGGTCACATTACCACTCTCATAACCATAGGATGCATTGTTAAAATACACTTTTTTAATTTCTCTTTTACAAGTTACAACCACATTGTACCATCATATTGAATTTTTCTCAATCCAAAAATGCCCCACAACATTAAATAATATAACAACCACAACGGAGCACACAATTACTATTACTCCTTTTACCTCTTTACACCTCTCATCACAACTAGAAAGAATCATTTTTTAGTTGAACAACATTTTAAGATGGGATATTTGAACTATGATCTTTTGGTCGAGCATACATGTCAATTACTATTGCATTATAGTCACTTGGACCAACAAAAAAACTCACACGAAGAAAGAAGGAAAAGATCGTAAATACACATAATTAATAATAATGATCATCATTATCTCATATATATCATATAACATATCATATCATATATATATATATATATATAAATATAAATGTGAAAGCCTAGCGGGTGCCAGATTATAACACCACAGCAACAGAGGTGCCATTATAAGGCAATAATTTCATCATACAACGTAACATATTAACCCCTTTCCTATCTCTACCATCGCCGACATTGCCACCATCCACCACCAGACCCTCTCCCAAGACCTCTTAAAAAAGAAAAAACACCACACATACTCAAACCAAAAAAAAAAAAACGAAATTTAAACTTTCTTCCTTTTTCAAAAAAAACTTAAAAAAGAAAGCGAAACGCTCCGATCCCGATCCCAAACCCGAACCGGCCTGATCTTGTCGTCGTCGTGTTTTGTGTGTTTGTTTTTGAAGTAGTAGTAGAGTTTGTTGTTGTTGTGTGTTTAGAATTGAGGGCCTTCGAAGGTTTGGCCAAACTGCCAATTGGAAGGAACGAGATTGTAGGCTGTGAGGGTGCGGCCATCGCTGAGAGTGACTTGAAAAGAGAGGCCTTGGCCGTTGAGATAGTTGTTGCTCTGCCAGTTTTGGCCCCAATTTCGGGACATGGCTTGCCATCCGGTTCGAGACCCCTTTATGGACACGGCGTGGACGTCGCCCGCCCCGCCCACGTTCGTGATTAGGACTAGGTTGAAGTACGAGTGGCCGTTGATTGTGAACCTCACTCCACCTTTCTTCACGCATGAGACTCTATTTGTTTGTTTGTTTTTTTTCAAAGACAAAGGAAAAAAAAAAATGAGTTAGGTTAAAAGAGGGTGTGGTTTGTTCGATACCGAGAAGGAGTTGTATTCTATGTTTTCACGATTTTAGAATTTGAACAACAACAAAAAAAAATGTGTGAAGGTTGTTTTTGAACTTTTCACCTTTTGACGTATATGAGTTTATTTGATTCAGTAAATGTGAAAACAAGAAATCGAGTCTAATACCAAACAAGCTTCTAATGCACTCCATCTAATTGTTTACTAATTTCTTCTTGATTTTAGGATTTTAGTACGTTTTAAAGGAAAAAGTTTAAATTTTACAAGTTTGGTCTCTTCCCTCTTTTTAGAGATGTGCTTTATAAGCCGGTATTTTAAAAAGTTTTAAATAAGTTTTAGGCTTTACATCCGACAAATGTTGTGCTAAGTGTTTAAATTGACGGGGTTAGTGTAATGTAAGAAAAACTATTAAATACAAAATCAAAAATTTAGAAATTAATTTAAAACTTTCTAAACTATAGGGACTAGATAAATACAACATTGAAACTTCTTTAGAGACTTATTAAAATATTTTTGAAGTATAGAAAGTTATTAGACCCAACTGTAAAAGTTTAGGGACCAAGCTTATAATTTAACTTTTTTTTAACTTTCTTTTTACCCATCGAGCATTATACCCATATCTTTTTTTTCCCTCAATTTCTCAATTTGCGTTGTATACAATGTTTATTGACAATAAAATTGATTAGGTCATTCTTTTTATTAGTTTTCTAGCTTAGATTTTAATGGCATGAGGATTGAACTTAAATTTTTTTATAATACTTGAAGCGACTAAGGTAGAACTTTTAAAATTGTAGGGATGAGTAAGTTTTATTATTTAAAATTATATTTTAATTGATATTAAACCATAGTTTTTTTTATACCATGTTAAATTGTTTGTTTAATTTTTATGTAAATCTGAATTGTCTATCTAGTTATGGCTTAACATGATTTGAATTTTGTCTTATTATAATTTAGACACATGACTATAATAAGATAGTAAAATAAATCATCTAATAATTTATTTAAAAATTTTGGATGTAATATATCAACTAACGACTAAAGTATCCCACTTTTCGTTTTTTTTGTTTGTTTCGGTAAAGTACATTATTATGATAAAATAATTTTCAAATGGACCCATTTAAAAGATGACAATTTCAGGAGAACTTTTTATATAGACCAGCTCTTTTTAATAATTATAAACTTTTTAGTAATTAATGAATTTTATTCAATTACATTAAAATAATTTTTTAAAAATATTGTCAACAATACATTTAGGACGATTAATATATATGTGTAGTCAACATATAAATTTGCCCAGCTAGTAATTAATTATGTTATTCTTTCATTGTTTTGACTTGTAATACTAATCTAAAAAAATAGAAAAATGCGTAGTGTTTAATTTATATACTAATTAGCAAAACTAGATTCTTAATATTTAATTTATTATGATTTAGTAATTTACTGAATACAATTTTCGTATAAGTATTTTGTAGCTAAAAAGAACATATCTCAATTGATATCAAATATATTAATGACCACAAAGTTTTTGGGTTAAATCCCTCAAATCTTCTTATACTATTTTTTTTTAATGGTATCATGTAATTCAATAATATGTCAACTTAATTCATTTGATATCACTTCTATAAATTATATATATATATTTTGCGTTTATCTCTCCATTATAGATTCAAATCTTCAATTCACTTATCAAAATCATAATTAATATTCTAGAAGAATTTAAAACTCACACTATTTATGTAATTATAACATTATTAGACTCTTATAAATTTCAATCACTAAAAATACCCTTCGTTTAGCACATATAGTCCTGAGACGGCCCATTTGATAACAACTTTTTTATTATTAAAAAGTTATACTAATTCTTTTAATAAATTTTATCCCAATTCATCCTTCATATTTCTAGTTTCTACCATGGTATAAAATTATCCATTTTGAGAATAAGAGCTCTACCAACCTTTATATGAGAGATTTTATATCAATAAGTTAAATTAATAATTTAGTCCTTAAACTTTTAGGTTTGTGTTTATTTAGTCCCTAAATTTTAAAACTTATATAATAGGTTCATCAAATTTCAATTTTGTATCAAACAAATCTCTAACATATATTTTATATTTTAAAAAATTAATTAATTTTATTATTTATCTATTAATTATAAAATTGAATTTTATATCTAATAAGATCTTAAATTTTTGATTTTGTGTGGTAAGTTTGTGAGTAAGAAAATGTTAAATATGTGAAAGATATATTAAATAGAAAGTTAAAAATTCAAAAACATATTAAATACAAAATTGAAAGTTTGATATTTTTTAAAATTGAGGATGAAAAAAAAAATAGTAAGGGAAGGGTAAGATTTGGAAAGGGCGGGGGGTTTACCGTCGGAAGGAGACGGGGACGATTCCGGCACGGTACTGAGCGATCTGGAGGAAGGCAGGCTCAGCCATGTCGAAGTGCTGGAGAGGAGGGTTGCACCAGCCGCCGTTGTTGTTTGGTAGGGCGAAGTTGGGCGGGCAGAAGTTGGTGGCGGTGACGGTGATGGTGCCCGGGAGGCACCATTTGGGGTCATTGGTGCAGGTCATTTCGTAGCAAGCGCCGCAGCTCAGGCCGTTGTTGAACAGCGCCGTGCTCAGCGCCACCGTGTTCGTGCCGTACCCTTGGCTGTACAAGTTCCCATACCCACAAGCTCCACCTACATCAACCACAACACCCAATTTTCATTTTTCCATATATTGTCTTAATTTGAATATTTTTCAACTTTGCTCTCTTTTTATGTTGCGATCTGATTTTACGTTCTTTTGGTTCGTGGTGGTTAAATTTGTATAAGTTTTAGAAAAATACTTTGGTGCAGTTTAGGCTGCACCCATCTAATATGCTGGAGAGATAGGTGCAGCCGACTCTAATGGGACAGAACTTACTTAAGTACTACTTCTTTTACTTTTATTGAAAACAATGAAAAAAAATGCTTTCTTTCTCTAGTCCTTTGTTTCATATTAAAACGCTTGCTTTCTCTATCTCTTTAGTCCTTTGTTTCCTATCTATTAAAACATTTAGTGGTAGATGGTAATAAATTTTGGTGGAAATAAATTTGAAAGAGTAATTAGGTTATTTAGGAGAGGGAAAATAAGAATACAAAAATATCTCAATTTATTCTTAAAAATTTGAAAGGGAAATTATCTTAGATAGTTTAATTTATTTCTTAGATTTATGTATCAATTCACTAAGTATAATATTGTATTGTAAACATACTTTCTACTAACACACAAAAAAAAATGGTATAATTAAACATTAATATTAAAACGTAAAGACAAAAGGAATACTTTTGAAATTATTAAAGATTAAATCTTTAAAAAAAATCTCTCATGCATTCGAGACTAAAACATATATATATATATATATATATATATCTAGATATAAACATACCCATGGTGCCAGATGCGTCGCCACCGCCATAGAAGGTGGCATGGCCGCTCTGCCATCCGCCATAGTCGGCGGAGATAGAGGGAAATAAGAGGTGAAAGAGAAAGAAAGGAAGAAGAAGAGAAGAGGAAAATGGTGAAGAAGAAGCCATATAAGAAGGGTTATTTGAAAAATGATGTGTGAAAGAGAAAAGTGGGTTTAGAAGAGAAGAAGGAGAGAGGGAGATTTATATACAAGGGAAAGAGAAAGATTAGGCAACAGGCCATGTGTATGATACAAAAACAAAGAGGCTTAGAACAATATTTTTTTTTTGAAATGCAACAATAAAAATAAAAATAAATAAATAAATAAAAGAGAAGTTTTTTTTTTTTTTGATGGGTTTGATTTGGTTGAAGTCATTTACGAGGGGGATCGTAAAAGCACATGGAAATGTTTGGGATAGGGCTCTCAAAGCTCTGTTGAGAAACTAAGGCCCCACTCGCACATGTTCTTTCTCTTTCTTTTTCATCTTCTTCTTACTATTACAAGACGGTGATGAGAGAGAGAGAGAGAGAGAGAAAGATCAGTGAGTTTAATTGGCTGTTTAATCTCCTCCATACTTAACAAGTTTCTTATAAGTTCTTTGTCAACTTTATATGTTAATTCAATTTTCATATTTAGTGTCTATTATCCCTTAACTTTTTTAATTTTGTTTCTCACAAGGGTTATATACTTGTCGTTAACTCATTTGTTACTCACTACGACAACATATGAGATGAGGGATTCATATATGACTTAACGAATAGGCATATACTCTATTTGTTACGTGTTTTACACAACACTAATTTGTTGGATTTTGTTAAAAATCAATACTTAGTATAATCTCTTAAATAATGCAACCAATGTGTCAATTAAGCATCGGTAATGATAAGGAGTTGTTTATCACAAAATTGAATATTTAAGAACTTTAAAAGTTATAAGAATCAAATAGATATAATCTCGAAATTGTTTAGAGTCCAAACTTGTTGTTTGACCTTAACATATTGTTACAATGTGCTTTTCTTCTTCAACTCAATTATTATCTTTTTTTTTAGTTCAACACTAAAGGCATGTTTGGGAGCACATGTTATAATAACCTGTGCAATACTCTACACTCAAAACACAGACTATTATAACCTCATACTATATTACTCTGCATTTTACATAATATTATATGATTCCACAAATTATAATAATCTATTATAGCCCTCTGTTATTATAACTCACTCAACGCCTCAAACAACTTCTAAGTGAGAGTATGAGATTCAAATATCTAACCTTTTGATTGAGTATATATGTCTTAATGAGTTGAGCTAAATTTAACCGGACTTTTCAACCTAATTATTATATATATCTTATACCAGGAATATCATTAAAACTTTTTTTTTATTAATATAAAAAGCCATATTTGAAACTTAACTATAAATTACTCAAAACTCACTAACAAATTAAGACTTGCAAAATCTATGAAAATGAAAGTATAACTTAGCCTCTTGAAAAAAAGAAAAATAAAAAACCTACAAAAAAATGGCCAAATTCAGCAACACAAAGTTTTAATTAACCAATAAAACCAAACACTCAACATGGTACAAAAATTAAGCACACCCCCTTTAACCAACAAAGAACATTATGTAATATCCTAACCATCAAGCTAATTTAATTTACACTCAATCAAATATACATAGAATAAAAAATCAATCTTATCAGTTATATATATATATATATGTCACGTGAGTAATACCGTAAGTATTGCAAGATCAAAATATCTTATTTATTTATTTTTTGAATTTATTTATTTATTTATTTTAAACCATTCAGTACTATGTATGGTCATTAGTCTCCCATTTAATACCATGTTGAAGTTCAAAAGCAACTAATAATTAATAGTTTTGCAAAAAAAAAAAACTAATAATAATAGACTCTACCTTATACTAAAAAAAATATAGTAAATAATAATAAATAAATAAGAGATCGTACCCACATGAGAGTACAAAGTGAACAAGTGGTTAGAATATTTAAAGTCGCCCATCTAGATGTAACTGGTACTCTTTGTTTTTTTTTTTTTCATTACCTACCATAAAAATGTTAAATTTTAGTCTTCGTTTATAAATATTTAGCACGGTTTTTAATTTCATCTCTAAAATTTTTAAATAATTTTATATTTAATCTTTTAAGTTTCCAAGAGTTCTAATATTCAATCCTTACCAACTTAAATTTGGGGCACACGTATTATAATAACATATATTATTATAACTTGTAAAATACTTTGTACCTCAAACACAAATTATTATAAATTCAGACTTTACTACTCTACATTTTAAATAATATTATATAATTTCACAGATTATAATAACCCACAGACAATTATAACTCCCTTATTATTATAATTTACTCAACGCCCCCAAACAATCACTTAGTCTTATAGTCTTATACTAGATTACTATTATACTATGCACCCTAAACATAGACTATTATAGTCTTATACTATATTACTATACATTTTAAATAATATTGTAACACCCCGTAATTTGAACACTTCCTACTCCAGTCCCTCGAAGTTAATAGAAAACCACAAGACCACAACACATGCTTCGAATACGAAAGATAGCAAAACAAACCACACTAAGGTTTAAACATGAACTAAAAGGAATAGAGTGCAAGAAGGGAAAAGAAATAAAAGCAACTTCTAAAAGATAACTCCTAACTAGATCCTACAAGTTTTCCATAACTTCACAGGGGTCTCGTCGTCGTTGGTCATCTCACTGGTTTGCCTTACATGCAACAAAAGAAGAAATAAACGAGGGATAAATATAAAAATACTCAGTAAGCAGCCCATTTCACCCAAGAATAAAGAACACAAAAGAACAACCTTAGACCTAGCTTAGCACGACACCTAGCCCGCCACACAACCTCAACAAGCATCCTGGCTCTATTTCTCACTCAAATTTCTCAGTCTCCTACCCTTAGCTTCTGAACTAGGTTGGCAACAACTGACCACGAGACTCATTCCCGGGCCTGCACTAGGGCGAAGGACTCTATCCAACCCCTCTGACTCTAAAGATCACACCCCGAGTCGCACAACTAGGTGGGGACCGGACCTCCACATCCCATGAAGCATCGAAGGTGATACTACCGTGCACAATCGACCACGGGCTCGTTCCCGGGCCTGTACTAGGGCGAATGACTCTATCCAACCCCTCTATGACTCTAGGAATCATTTTTCGAGTCACACATCAAGATGGGGGACGAACCACCACATCCATAACATCATCATTCTCTCGCTAACCTCGAGTCTCAACCTACTAAGGGTTACATAGAGACTTGGGCCTACAGGCTCAACAACACTTCCCAATTAGCTACTTCAAAACTAAGCATGAGTCTTTCAGACTCGGGACAGACAATCATAACACATTCACACATTCAGAAATCTCAGCACAAGCTTACATCGACTCTACTAGTTACAATTCACGTAGGACTAACATGCAACTAGACCCTGAACCAACAAGTTCAGGTTTCAGCACAGATATATATCAAACACAATCAAATGAACTTGAATCAGGCACAACCGTAATTCTCACATCCTAAGATGCTACTACTACCAAAACGTTCAGTCTACTTCTAATTAGGTAAAAGTATGTGACGTGCCCCTAAGCCCTACACTTAGGGGTGATATAGTCTAAATGACTACTTACATATACTCCAGCAACAACGAGCAACTTGAGTAACGTGTCGTGCTCCAAACGTGCTTCTACCTCCAAACCATCCCTAACGAAGAACATGCACAAAAAGAATTAATAATCTGAAACATAACCGAGGCCTGAAAACTTATGAGGCACAAAACTCACCCAACGAAGATCTGAAACGAGCTAAGGAACGGACCGAGGCGACCACACAGAAGGAGACGAACGACGGCTCTGCAGGCGGCGGCGCGTGGAGCGGTGGGCGGCGGCGACGGGTGAAGGCGGCGCGTGGGTAGCAGATCTGGAATCCTCGCGAGTCGATCTGTCCAGAACCGGTCTCTGTTCCTCGAAAACTAGCCGAAACGAGCTCGAACCGGCTGAACCAAGCGATGGTCTCGCGGGTCAACTGGCGGTGCTTCACGACGGCGACGTGCTGGCGGTGATGCTTGGCTTCAAATGGCTTCCGGAGGTGGCGACAGCGAACTGAGAGACGAGAGAGAGAGACTGCGAGCGAGAGGCAAAGAGACAGGGAGAGCTGAGAGAGAGAGACGACGAGCTTGAGACAGAGAGATGGGGAGAGAGACCTGCGAATGGAGAGAAAAAAAAAGAGTTTGAGATAGGAAAACGGAAGAAGGAGAGGAAGAAGGAGAAGAAGAAGGCGAAGCAGCCTCACCGGCTGAAACGGCCGGCGACCGCTTCGTTGAGACGTGCGGAAGAGGGAGGGCGAAAGCCCTCCCGATTCTACTGTTCGACTTTTTTTTTATTTTAAAAAAAAGACCGACTATTACAAATATTATATGATTTTACATACTATGATAATTCACAGACTATTATAATTCATGTTATTTTAATCTATTCAACGCCTCAAACAAGGAAAAAATGTAACAATTTCTTATTGTTTAACGTATACTTTTAATAAAATTGTAACCTTTTTTTTCTCAATTTCAATGTGAGTGATTGTACAATACATATTCATATTATCATCTCCATAGTAATAACTTATTCCTGATTTCTTTTTTCCCCTAACCTAGGAAATTCATCTTGATTAATAGATTTCCGTTTGTTTGGTTAAAAAGAACTTATTCTTGATAAATTATCATTATTAACATGTATTTAACAATAGTGCATTATTGTCAATAAAAGTATAGTTCAACTGATATTAAATATGACACATGACTAAGAGGTCATGAGTTCCAACCTCTCATTTCTAATTGTTGGTATACTAAAAAAACAATAATTCAATATCATTATTAACGTATTTTTTTAATAGTAGTATATTGACATTATCAATTTTTTCTTGATAGTAATAAACTTTCATTATTGTACTAAAAAATAAAATAAACTCCCATTATTAACTTTTTCTCTCACACCAACAAATCGTCCTTATCAATTTTATCTTGACGGTTAATTGTTGTTATTAACTTTTCTTTTTTTACCATTTAGAGCTGTCATCAAATAATTTATTATGGTCACAATCATAGTATTAAATTTTCATCGACATGTCGACATTTCCATCGATATTTTCACATGTCTACGAATTCGACATCGACATCAAGGGTGAATCGACATTTCATTATATCGTACAAAATTGATGAAATATGAAAGAAAATAACAATAAAATGTAACATAATGTGAGTATAATATTATAACCAAGTATTTTAACTCATTTAAAAAGTGTAGAAGGTTTATTTTCTAATTTTAATATATTTTTAAAATTTTTTGTTTTTAAAATTTTTCCAGAAATATCCATCGACATCGACATCTTATCGATATTTCCATCGACATTTTCATGAAATTTAGACTTCGATATTTCCATCGACATCGACATTTTAAACCTTGGTCACAATTAACCGCTGTCATTAAGAAATCTTTTATTTTTCACATTTTTATAATAATTATTATTAATTTATTTGAAATGATTTTGAATGTACTAAATAATATATAGCGTTTTATTGATAATCGATTCAATGGTGAAAAAAATAAAAATATATGTTTTTGACATGTTTTTACTAGTCGACGATAATACAGATGATGTTTATTTTACTTGATTCTCGGAGGAAGATAAGAATAAGTTAGTAAAAAAAAGTTGTACTTTTTTTTTTTCTTTTAGAAAAAGAGAAGAAGACTTGAAATTATATATAATTGAATTTTACTAGTTGAACAAGGTAGATTAAAAGTATAGTGAAAGAAAATATGGGAAATCTATTGAGAAACTAAATTAGTCCTTTGGGTCAAAAATTAAAATTAGTGTAATTAAAGTGATTTTGGTGATTCTCTTGCTAATATTGTAAGAAATAAGCCTCCTCATAACCTTTTTACTTCTCTTCTTATTCACTCAATGTTTGCTCTTTGAGAGCCAAATCAATTTGTTAAAGCAAAAAGTTAAAAAAGAAATGTAAATAGTACAAAGGGGGTTGAGATTTGGATCATTGAGGGGTACCAACATAAATTTGGTTATCTTTATTTGGGAAATTTATTGTAGGTTTTTATTTTATTTTATTTTTTTTTGAATGAATGAGACTATAAATAAATGCTAATTATATTCGATAATAGTACAAACGTTTTGAGAAATTTAGTCAAACTATATGGAATAAATTCAAGTTTAGTGCAAATCATAAGAAGTTAAATAATAATTTAGCAGTCAATTTAAGAATATATTAGCAGATAAGGCACTAATTACTATTCTAAAAGTTGATCCATCCATAAAATGGATTGCATTGAACTAATAAAAATATTAATAATTTAACAAATTATAATTAAACTTTTTACAAAAAAAAAAAATAAGTGATTGAAAATTAGTGGAGTATGTGCGAAATTGTTTCGAAAAAAGTTTCTCGAATGAATTGCACCAAACTGTGGTGTATCCCATTTTTTAACCACATTTTTTTTCCTTTTTTTATAAAAAGAAAAATTAAAAAAAAAGTGTGTGGCTATCTATTGAACAACAAAATACATGGGTACAGCCCTGCAAAATCATAATGGAATTATTTGTAAAAGTTAGTATTATTATTATATATTTTTAAAGTCACTATTTACTAATTTGCAATTTTCAAATGAATACAAATTTAAACTATTTAAAAAATAATTATGAGAAAATTCTAAAATAAAAAAAAAATTACAAGAAATAGTTATTCATCCCTACTTAATTATGAAAAATAGAATATATAATATAATTTTGAAAGCAGTTTCGAAACAACTCATAATTCATTTGGTTTTCAAGATCGGACAAGAAATTTAAAAACACACTTCTATTATATTTGATTTCTGAAAAATGTAAGTAATGTCTACCGATAAATATAATAAAAAAAAGATAAAAATGTTTCATATTTGAGATTATGGCTACTATAATTTTAGAAGAGAAAGTTAATATTTCTTGGTCCATTTATATGTTTGGTATATTATATACTATGTATTCACAAATCCACCTTTTTTTTTTTCTTGAATATTCTCTCACTATCTCTCACCATAACTAATTTGCCTCTTAAATTTATGCTACTTAAAATCTTCTCTTATTTTTTAAATTTCTCCATTTTTAAATATTTAATCTAATTTTTCAACATTTTTTTTTTGTAGTTTCTTTAAGGCAGCGTAACGTAACAAAACGTATTGAAAGCTGGTTGCCTTTTTTCAAGATGCAACATTCACAAACGGAAACTGTGTAACTGTCCCAAAGAAAATGGAAGGAAAAAAACGTAGAGAAGAAGTTGTAGGATCATTTAATTTCTGGAAGCAGAAGTGACAGTGGTATAAATTTGTACCTCGAGAAGGTGATTGGTCGACGACACTTACTCTAGTAGTTAGTTTCTATCATAGAAGGCAAGGAGAGATGAAACAACGTTGAAGATTGAAAAAAATCGAATGAATAGGAGAGTTTCAAATTAAATGGGTTGTCAGGAAGATGAAGAGCATTTTTTATAATTTTTTAATTTCCTAAGATGCAACGTCCACAAACGAAATTTGCTTGGGTAAATGGAAGGAAAAGAAGCCCATAGAAGAACCTGGGATGAAGAAATCAATCGAATACATTCGATTTTTAAAAGTAGAATAAAGAGGTTGCAGATGTTGCACTGAAAATTATAAGCAGTTATATTTATATATTTTTATGCATTAGTACATTATACTAGAATGGTAAATATATATTTATATTTTTATTAAATTCTAGGACGAGTTAGCGAAAGATCCAGAAAAATAGACATGATGATATTTTGACAAAGGCATCAGGTACTCCTGAACACCCAGGATGTGTAAGAGGTGTGAGAGGTTTAAATGCACCATCTTTCTTCTTTCACAAACCCATTTCAACGACTTAGAAAAGTAACGTCATGACTGATGAAGAAACAAGGTTGGAAGAAAGAAAATAAAGAACTGATGACTTGATATAGTCGAATGACGACAAAACACGTGCATGAAAAAGACGAGGGAAAAAAATGTGGTGATGTAACTCCGTTGTCAGATAGGGGTAGTTGGAAACTACAAGCTATTGGGGTTTTATACCCTAAACTCATGTAGTTTGTAAATATTTTATGAAGTGAATAAAGTGTCATTCTTCATCATTTATCATATTCTCACATTTAAAACTTAAATCCAATAAACTAAGATCTAGGGTTATGATTATGAGATCTTGAACAGTGTGTAGTAGACACATAGGTAGGATCGTGTTCAAGTGTGTGTAACCCAAATAGTCTATAGTATATGGAAAACGTTGGAAACCTTGAGGTAACACTATGGATGCGAGCCACTTTGTATTTGATACAAACAAGGCGATCCAACTCGTTCATGTAGTTGACATGTGAGTGGGGGCATCCTGTGCGATGAGTACGTACAAAATCGGACCGCGAATTATTAGCCAACTGATGTAACACCGTTAACAGATTAGGTCTAATAATACATAGATGACCATTAGTGACTCGACCTAAATCTTGAGCGCGTTACGAATTCCTATCTGTGAGGGTTTGTCTTTAGACTAGTATGGGTGAGAGTGGTCAGAGTTGCCGACTCAATAAGCCTACCTTCTCAGGGACAAAACTTCGTGGGGAGCTGGGAACTTAACTCTGCGAGATAGAATTCACTCGTTCCCGAGCTAGGGAATTTAGATAGGTTGTTCTCTTAAAGGTTGTATCCAGGTCTTGAACAACGGGGTCTCACCCACTCATTGGCCCGAGAGGGACTTTGTTTTTGGTAGAACCATAAACTAGTTGTTCATTAGAGGATCAGTGTGGTACTTAAGGAGCAAGAGGTAATCACATGGGTAAAATGGTAATTTGACCCAACTGTGATTACGAACAATTTGTGAAGGGTCGACTCATGGACATTGGTTAAATCAATAGACACAACTTATACTATAGTGAGAAAAGTGCAACTACGAGTCTATAGTGGAGTGACTCGTAGTTTATGAATGTCGGTCTACCAGGTCAAAGAGTTTGATCGGTTCACTTCGTATCATTGGAGCTCATGAACTGTAGGTCCATTAGGTCTCTCTGTTGGCTCAACATTGAAATATCTAGGGGTATAAAGTTTTGGAGCGAACTTGAAGTGTTCAATTTCGTACATGAGAGTTATATTCGATTATATGTGATATAATCGATATAATATATAGTTTTATTGTGAATATGATTCCTAATAAACTATGTACTATATTTGGATTAATTTTCAGATATAGTTTTAGTGTGAAATTGTTTCATATTAATATTAGAGGAAATAATTGAATTGAGAGCAAAATTGAATATGATTCAAAACATGCAATTATGCAAATATGAGGTATCTCATATCTTATTATGCAATTATTCATAATAAGGTATGAGATACCTTATATTATGTAATTCTGCAAATGTAATTTGCATAATGCATAATTTGTACATTTGGTCGGATAATGGGTGGAGGAAGTTATCTCCACCCTCACTCCTTGTATAAGAATGCATCTAGATACATTTTGAAGTTAGTTGTCTCATTTTTTGGAAATATAGATTTTCAAATCACTAAAACTCTCTCAATTCTCTCTACACTCTATTTCTCTCCCAAATCTAAAAAGGAGATTCCACCATCTTCCCTCTCCTAGAGAACAACAGAGAAGTCTTTGTGGAGGTGTTCGATTTGATCGTTGAGATCGAAGTGCAAGCACGAGATTGGAGAAAGATCACTAGAAGAGGTTTCTTCAAAGGTAACTCATCTTCTCCATTTATGCTTAACCTCTGTTTTTGTGCATAATTCAACAACGTAATTGCGGGCAAAAGCGATTACAACGCTTCCGCTACGGAATTCGATCCCTTCACAAGCACTCATTGCTTCGACATCTAATGAAAATCTTGATAAGGTAATACTTTTTCTAAATCTTTATTAATTGCATATTAAGAAAATGTATATAAATACTAAGTCATAATCTTTAATATACTTTTGATACCACAAAAAATGTGTTATTCTTAGACTTAGATTTTGCTAGTTTTTGTGATAATTTCAGGGCTTTCACGTGTTTAAATTACTGAATTTCAGGATACGAGCAAGAATGGAGCAAATGGAGAGATCTTGAAGAAATAAGGCTCAAATGCAAGATATTTGAGCAAAAGATGAAGAAATTGGAAGTAAATGAGCCAAAACAAGCCACTTGACCCGAGGGCATGGCGTTGAAACGCCACTGAGGGCGTTGCAACACCATGTCATGAGAAGAACCAACTTGAAGAATCGTGGAGGCAGCGTTGAGACTTTCTTTGCAGCATTGCAACACCGAAACGCGTGCATAGAGCGTCATGAGTGTTCGAAGCGTTGAGACGTTGTGCACGACGTCTCAACACTATGTTATTTTCTTTATTTACTAGGCATGGCGTTGCAACGTTGTGCCTAGTGTTGTAACGCCGTGTCAACTGTTTATAAAAGTGAATTGTCGTGCAATTTAGAAGGGGAGTTGAATTTGAGTGATTCTTAGACCCTTAATTCCAAAAATTACACTCTTGAGAGAGTTGGAGAGGATTCTTTGGAGGCTAAGCACGAGAGGTGAGACTCGAGATCGTGACGAGAGCTCGGAGACGAGGACCGACATCGACACCGAAGCGCTTTCTTTCTTTTTCCTTTAGTTTGTAATTTTATTTATGGATTCTAATATGGATTTAGCATATTTTGTAGTGATTATGAGTAGCTAATTTCCATAGTTAGGGGATTGATGTAGCTAGTTATGGATTTATTTTAGTTATTGATTTGAACTTTGGTTGTGTTGAATTATTTTTGGTGATTTATACTTAATCCTTGTTTTTCTCTGGCAAAAAATAGCATGATTTATTGATTTAAGTTTAATTTGAGAGAATAGACTTAGATTAGATTAAAATTGTCAAAACCCTTAGTAAATCCTTACACGAGAGTGAATGGTTCTTTGGGAAACGTTTTAAAGAAGTTGCTTAATGTCTTGCATGCTTTTAAAATCTAAATAGAGACTTTAAATTTATCGTTATGCATGAGATCACTAGAGCTCGAGAGAGTCTTTTGATTACCTTTACTTCTTGTTTATAATCTCACAATCCTAGTCAATTTCATGTGCTAGAATAATGAACACTACAAGAATTTCTGTCATTAACGACGAAATAATTACGTCGCTAAAACGCATAATTTGGCGCAACAGACCATTAGGGACGCAATAATTGGCGTCGCAAGTTTCGTCGTTGAAGCCCAGTCTCTGAAAACGATTTGCGACAAAAACAGAAATTTCGTCGCAGGTTGCGACGATAGATGTATGTTCGTCACTAAGTATGCGACGAAATGCTATATATGTCGCTGTGTTGTATGCGACGATATCCGGTGTCGTCGCATGGACGTCTGCGACGAAAATAATAATTTTGTCGCAATGAGTTGCGACGAACGCCTCATTTACGTCGCATAGAAGCCTGCGACAAACTTATAACTACGTCGCATATCATTGCGACATTGTTATATTTTCGTCGCAAGCCCATTTGATTTATTCCCCAAATCCTCTATTTTGCAATGATATTATTTATTCTGCAACAATAGCGTGATTCGTCGCAAATATTTTTATTCGATAAAAAAAATTATTTTTTACCACGCATTCGAACTTCTAAAGTATATCAATTTTACCAAAGCCTGTGAAAATACTTTTCATTACCATAGGAAAAAATAACAAACACTAAAGTATTACAAAATACATATAAGTTTGAGAGTAAATGACTTAACAACATTAAAATGGTCATAAAAATACAATAAATAACAACTATTACTAAAGTGTGCAAAGTCTTAACTTTTACAAAGTAACTATATCGCCCCAAAATGATTGAAAACATCATGATCGCATGTTATATCATCCCCAAACATCATGTTTGATCCTGCACAGAAACAACAAACATATATAAGAATAAAAAAAAAATTAGTGACTCAATCACAAGTTAAATTAACCATCTATCTCCTAAATATCTCCATATTCAACAACGTTAAACACTCTCTACCACTTACAACTCATTATCAAGCATTCTCACTCATCCACCTTCCTCTATCCAAAAAAATTGTAACAACTTACAACATAACACATAATCTCTAATAACGTAAACATAATCCCTAATATAAGAAGTCATAATCTCAAAATATCAAACAAACTTAGAATCACCAAGAACTATATAAGAAGTCAGAATCCAAATACAACATAATATCTAATACTTAACATCAAAGTATCAAACAAACTCGAAATCCAACCACAACTATATATGGAGTCATAATCCAAAATCATAAACATAATCTCAATATATCCTTAGCATCAAAATCGGAATCACAAGAACTTCCATGCCGTAATTTCAAGAACATAAATGTAATCTCTAGTACTTAGCATTAAAGTATCAAACAAACTCGTAATCACCAATAACCTTATAAGGAATAAGAGTCCAAAAACAACAACATAATCTCTACCACTTAGTATCAAAGTATCAAACAAACTCGAATCCAACCACAACTATATATGGAGTCATAATCCAAAATCATAAACATAATCTCAATATATCCTTAGCATCAAAATCGAGAATCACAAGAACTTCCATGCGAATTTCAATAACATAAATGTAATCTCTAGTACTTAGCATTAAAATATCAAACAAACTCGTAATCACCAATAACCTTATAAGGAATCGAGTCCAAAAACAACAACATAATCTCTACCACTTAGTATCAAAGTATCAAACAAACTCGTAATCCCAACACAACTATAGATAGAGTCATAATCCAAAACAGACACCAAGAACTTCCACGCCTGAAATTTCAACAAAATGAATATTTAGAAATCATACCTTATTGAATGACGGATTTGTTCCAGTAAACCTTGCTAAAAGCTCACCCATCTGCTCAAATCTACGTTCATACTCACTGCGTTGCATCTCCATTCGTTCTTCAATTCGTTGTTCTATTCTTTGCTCCATTCGCTGCTCCAATTTTTCATTTTCTTGGCGTTGAGCCTCTAACATTTCTTGTGTTTGTGTAAGACGAGCCTCTAGAGATTGAACGTAATCTTGTGAGTATGATTTCTTCTGAGATGGTGGTGGTTTTACATGGACAACGTGTAAACCCTCTCTTATCAACATGATCTTTTGCCACAGTAATAAATGATCTTATTCCATCAATATATTCCTTGCACAATCTATTTCGAAGTTTTATCCAGCTTTTATCCATATCTTATTCTAGAAAACATAGGATGACAATAATCATTAATTTGAATAATTATGGGGAGAACCTCTAAACTCGAAACTAAAGTAAATTATAAATACTTCAAAAGAAACCATAATCTACTAATCCAAGTACGTTCTCCTAAGACATTATCACAACCTTAGTATGTTCAATACACTTTAATCACAAAGCTTATAAATAACTCGAATTGAAATCCCAAAAGAACTCAAGCCAATAACCTATCCCAACCTAAACAAATTAAATCGTAAAATGTTATGGATAAAAATAAATATTTTTAAAATTCAAGACCAAATCAATTAGTCAACTCCAAACTAAACTAAAACTAATTATTCAAAACAACACATAATTTACACATAATTCACTATTGTTTTTACAATAAAGCAATGAATTTTTAATACTATGATGCATCTCATTTATTGATTAATTACATATTTCATGTTTTACTATATCTGAGTGCGATGCAGATGATGCCCAAGCTTATGATCAAGAAGGAGGTGTTAATCGGATAAGAGATTTACAGCAGCATTGCAAATACTATAGTAAGTTAGTTGAACTCTTAAAAACAGATGGTGTGAAAAGATACTATGGAAACCTATAATCCTTCCCAAATGAGCTTTTGAGTTATTTTTATCCTTACAGGATTCAAAGTGCATGAGATAAAAGGAACCCATTTGCAGAAACAAGAGGCATGGGAGGAACACCAAATAGGTAAGTGCCACTTCTATGAGGTTTTACTAATGTTTTTTTTTCTCTTGAGTCCAAACAATTATCCTTCAGGAAAGCAACAATGAAATTTGGTTCCAAAAATAAAAAGTAAGCATCCGATGATTATCAGTAAGTATTTTATGGTTCTGAATTTTCCCTTTTATGTTATGATGTTTATTCAGAGTATTTTACCATTACTACTTTTATAGGTTGTATTTTAATGTTCATTAATGATACAAGGTGGTTGTCATCTTTATTTGGAACATGTTATATCTTCCATTACCTTCTTTACAAGAATTTTTCATTGTATTTTATTTTATTTATTTATCCTTTGTTGCAGCTATTATGTGTTATATAGAAAATAAACATCTCCTGCTTTTTTTTTAAGGTTTGTATTTGAGGATCAGATTGAGTTTATTAAGGCATCAGTTATGGAAGGTGATGAAGTGTGGCTTAAACTTTCTATAGTTATTGTATGCAGTTGTGGTAATGTAGTAAAAATCTTGTTTATTTCATGCTACCTTCATTCGTTTTTTGCAGTTGTGGTACTGTAGTAAAAAGAAAAGAAATGCATTTACCGCCGGCGTCTCTCTCTCTCTCAGTCGAAGCAGCGGCCTCTCCTCGTCGCGCGCTCTCCGGTCAGCGACCTCCTCGCGTCAGCGACCTCTCTCTGCTCTGCCATGGCATGCAACATGACCTTCTCAACCGCAACAAAAACAAAGAAAAGAAAGGCTGAAAGGAAGAAGAACTGAAAATGCGAAGGAAGGAAACGCAGGGGCTGTTTAATTTAGGGCTTGCGACGAAGTTTTTATTTCGTCGCAGCGACCCTGCGACGAAACTGTGCTTTCGTCGCACAACTTGCGACGCACTGAGATTTTGCGTCGCATGGGCTGCACAAACCTGCCTATTGGTCTGCCCGAGACGTTCTATCCTCGAGGCTATGCGACGAAATTATGTCACTCGTTGCATGACCCCTTGCGACGAAACGAGAGTTGCGTCGCAAAGACTGCGACGAAAATTCTCTTTCGTCGCATGCGTATGCGACGAAAACAGACGTTAAATCGCAGGTCTTTATCATCGATACCCATTGATCCGCCTCGAGAGGTTGTAACTTCGAAGCTATGCGACGAAGCCATTATTGCGTCGCATAGAAGTCTGCGACGGAAGGCGCATTTTCGTCGCTTTGTTTGCGACTAAACTATATTTTCATCGCATTGTTTGTGACTAAATTTAACTTTCGTCGCAGGTTTGTCACATGGACTGTCTATTCGTCTGCTCGATAGGTTCTATCTTCGAGGCTATGTGACGAAGCCATTAGTTCGTCGCATAGCAGGCTGCGACGGAAGTGGCATTTCGTCGCTTGCTTTGCGACTAAAATAAACTTTCGTCGCATGGGTTGCGACTAAATTTAAATTCCGTCGCAGCTTGTGCGACGGACTGGTGTTTTCGTCGCACGGCATGCGACGTACCTCGTGGTCCGTCGCATTGCTTGCGACTATATGTATTCCGTCGCAAACTCTTTGTCGCTAAAACCAATGTTTCTTGTAGTGGAAGTAACTAGTGAAATCAATTCTCTAACGTTTCTCTCATCTTCGTGTCTCTACTTGTATATTTAGTTTTTATTTTTATTTAACCTTTGACAAATTTCTTATTTCTTTAGATAAAATTAGGGATTAGTATCTTGGTAATTAATCAATTTAGAAAATCATTCTTGTAGACGACACTCGAATCTTAAATTACTATATTAAAACTTGACCCGTACACTTGCAGTATTGCAATTATCACACAACAACTTTGTAGGAAAAATCTTGTGATTTAGCTATTGGAAATGTAAATAATATTGTGGCATCTAGAATGGTTTATGAGAGGATAAAGTCTCATGAAGTTGTTTACGGTGTACCTCTCACATCCAATGATGTGAGAGTACTTATCACTCTTGTATCTGACTTCAATGTTGCGTTGCCCATACTTGTAGCTGGGAGTATTGAGACAATTTTAATTGCAATTGACTCTCACATTCCATGGTCAAAGAATCTTGTAATAGTAGATAAAATAGAAAAGATAAATTTGTTTGAAAAAACTCGTTGTTGTTAAAATTAATGTCTATGATTTTTACTATATAACATTGTGTACATAGGAACGTAAGAAACCTCATCTTGAGCTAGCGACATTAAGGGAGAAGAGATCTAGAAATGATGCATTACGATTGCAGTTGCCACTTGCAGTGAAATACACGTTTAGACTTCTTGAAGACCTGAAAGATGTGTATATAGACATCCCAATACATAATCATGTCTTTGGATATGATTTCAACTTTCACTTGATGAAAGACAACATGCAACAGTTCTACATGATGGAGGAACTTGCAGTCTCCGTTATATCAGCTTATATCGCGTAAGTATTATTTAATTATGTGGACTTTGATATTATCGATATTTACCTCTTTAGGGTAGACCTATAAACCGGTTTGTTAGTTTTGAGTTATACTTGGAAATCAACATGTGAATTTTCTTTACGTTTTAAAGGTTGACTTGTTTTGAAGTTGTTGAGAAAGGTATAGTTTTGTTTCATTTCTAGTGGTCGAGCGTTCCTGAATCTTTAAAATGATTAGTCAATTGAAGTTTGTATGAGTTATCTGGATGTTGAGTTTAGAAATGTGTTTTTGTTTCAAACAAGTACATGTAAAAAATTTGGTATTATTGTAATTATGTTGTTATGCTGTCGAAATTTTTGGGACATAAGGGTTGTAAGTTTAGTAACGTTTCCTTAGACTAGGCTAAAATTTGAGGGTTTTACAAATTTTGGTCATATATCATTAAATTTCATTATATATTTTAAACTTTAATATTTTTTATTTAATGTTAGGTACTTGTGCCAATCTGAACCCATCATATTAAAGCAATATGCATTCCTTCAACCATCATTAATTTCACATGGCTCGGAACCTAAAGAGCAACGCTCTCGATTCCTATGCAATATGGTAAGAGAGGCCAGGAACAAACTATTAATATGTCCCTGTAATTCAGGGTAAGTATGTAAAATATGTCCTTATTATTTACTTGTATTTTTTATATATATTTTAACTCTATTGGTTGGTAATTGTATATTTAGAAATAATAATTGGTTGTTGGTGGTTATATCACTGAAAACTTCTATAGTTTAATTGGTCGATTGACTCCATAGGACATGACTCCGCGATTATGTGAAAAATATAGTTAACGTAAGTATATTATTCTTTTACCATTGATATATTTCTGATTGAAAACGACGTTATTCATGTATTTTTATTTGTACTTGTGTATAGGGCTATTAGGATGTTTTATGCTCAAGCAAACATTAGAAGTCCAATTTTTAATTGGATTGTTGTTAAGGTAATCATTTTAATCTACAATTTTTTCCTACTATTTTGTTTATGTATTTGAGTCTTGCTTATGAGATGTTTTAAATCTATTTATATAGTGTGTTAAGCAATCGGGGAATACAAAGTGTGGGTACTATATTATGAAGTTCATGCGAGATATAATAACCTAGAGAAGTCGAGTGATTACGAACGTGGTAATACTATGATCTTATTTTATGTTTTTAAAATTTCTTAATTTATTCAATTTTTTAATCTATTATGTACACTTTGTTTACAGTTGACTAGAAAAGGTAAGTACAACCAAAATGAGTTAGGCTAGATGAAAGTTGAGTTATATGTGAATTTGTATATCATTACTTATGAATCTTTGTTATCATACTTCGGTTATTAGATTTTCAGGAGTTAGCGTTATGTTTTTGAACAGTTTGCTTGGAACGATGTATAATTTTAACTTATTAGTTAGTTAATGGAAGTTTACTTAGTTCATTTGTAATTCTTTTTTTTTAATAAAATTTGTACTTATTAGTTTGGTATTCGTTGAGTTCCCAATTAGATTGTTACCTAGTTTGTATGAAATACATGTTGATAGTTTTTAGTAGTCAATAAATATTAAATTTGTAGTAATGACGACAGTAGATAGAAATATATACTTTGAGATTGATGTTTGCATTATAAAAATATCAACAAGAGAGGTCCATGTGTATATTGTGGGTCGCCAAGAGGAACAAGTAAAGAAGAGAAAATACCTAATGGTCTAACCAACATCTATACATATCTTAGTGCAGGGTCGAGTTTCGTTCGCTAGTGACAAGAGATGAGAGACAAGTGTTTGCTTTATTGTTTGGTTTGGGAAAAAACAGTGCTATAAACAACGAGGGAAGCAAAACGGTTTATGGTAAAGTATTAATTATGGCAAGTACTGGTCAATGATGATATTTTTACCTCAGTTAACAACAATATAAGGTATCAATTTTTATATTCATTTTAATTTTTGCACGCTTAGTAGATAATTACACATATTTCCATTTCATTAAATCAGTACATATGTATGGTCCTAATATATACTATAAGTTAGATGTAAATTCAATACTTCGTCATTTAAATCATTGTGTTCATCTATGTACCTATGCATTACTCTGCAAAATTAAAAAAGTTAGTTCTTTTCTTTAAACGATGTTAACTTAGACCCCGTTAGATAACCATTTGGTTTTTAGTTTTTAAAAATTAAACCTAAAAATATTATTTCTACCAATGGATTTCTATGTGTTTCTTAATTGTGTACCTATGTTTTCAAAAATCAAGTTAAGTTTTGAAAACTAAAAAAAGTAGTTTTCAAAAACTCGTTTTTGTTTTTGAAATTTTTCTAGAAACTTAAATGATACCTCAAGAAAAATGAAAATCATTATAGAGAAGATAAACAAAAATTTTGAAAAAAACAAGCATAATTTTAAAAAAACCAAAAACAAAAAAACTAAATGGTAGGTTATCAAACGCGGCCTTAATAGTTTAGATTTGATTCAAATTTGTTATATTTTGTTAACTATGATTCCTCTTTCTACTTTTTAGAATCTTGTTTTTTTTTTAATATTTTGTTAACTATATTTTATCTTTCAGAATCTTGTTTTTTTTTTTTATATATTTTGTTAACTACATTCTATCTTCTGCTCGGCTTTTATTTAGTTAGTTAAGGAGTAGAAAATGTAGGTAGAGATATTTTAGTCATAATATAATTATAAAATTATAATATAAATAAGGTAAAAAATAGACATGTTTCAAAAGTAAATAATTTTAGTTATTTTTCAATAGAAAATGTCAACATTTAACTATTCTTCTAGTTGCTCCTTGATTTTTTTTTACCACAATTAGGTTACACTAAATATTGTGCAACTCACTCTTCCACTATCCATATTGCACTCTTCCCCTATCCATATTTTGTTTACTAATTTTTTCTGTAAGGGTAAAGTTGGTTGCACTATATCTACTGCAACTGACGCTATACTCAAATTTTTTTTCTTGATAAAATTTAAAAAAATGCTATCAATTGATCTTAAAATACTTCGTTTTTAAAGATATATTTTGTACTATCAAATAATAATAAAAAATAATTTTAAGAACTTCAATATTTTATAAATTTGTTAACATCTTTGCGTAATCCATAAGAACTCTTGACCTGTTTCTTTTTTCCGAACCTTAATTACTGCCTGATAACTCTGACTCATTTTTGTAAAAAAAAAAAAAAAAAAAAAAAAAAAAAAACTCTGACTCATTTCATACAAAGATTAAGGGGAAAAAAAAAACAACAACAAAGGGTTTTGATAATAAAAAATAATAAATAAAAAGGTCATATGGATGTGTCGGTTCCCATAAAATAAATATGTTGGGTTGGTACTTTTTGTAAACTTCAAATAATTTTAGGGAAGAAAAGTAATTTTTACTAATTTACAGTTTACCTAGTCTGGGTGTATCAATTATTGTTTTATGATTAAATAACAAATTTAGTCCATATGATTTGGAGTTAGAATTCAATCTCTATAGTTTTAAAAATTAAAAATTTTCCCTATAGTTTAATAAATAGTCCCTATGGTAAGCTATTCATGAAAGTTTTATCAAACCGTATGAACTATTTATAAAATTTGATCAAATTATATGGATGAAATTCTAATTTTCTCTAAACTATATGGGGACCAAATTTGCAATTTAATCTTACTATTAATTTTTAATTTCATCTAATTGCACTTTAAATTTAGATAAATGTTACAATATTGTTTTAATATTTACCTTAAACTTTAAGTGTTATAACTTTTTTTCTTTTGATAGTTTTTTTAGTACAATAGGAACTAGGGAGACTCAAACCACAAACTTCGTGGTCGTTAACTCATTTGATATGTCAGTTGAGTTATGCACTATTTGGCTCTTTTGATAGGTTTTTGATAGCACCGGTGCTATTTTGATGTCTTTATTTCAGTTGGTTTTGTTACTCTCATGAGTTTATTTGTCTATTTTGTAGATTTTTTGTAATTTGGATCTATTCAAGGCACTTTAGATGAATCGAGATCAAGTAGGAACAATTCAAGCTTAAATCGAGAAACTGGATGAGGTGAAATTGAAGATCATCATGAGACCCAAAAGGACAGCGTCTAGACACAACTTTGGGCATTGAGACGCTGTTGTAAGAAGCATTCAAGCAAGAGATCTCATAGGAGTAGTGCCTAGATTCTACTTTTAGCGTCTAGACACTAGTTTGATAGCACAAAATGAAAGCTCGATCGATGTTATAGGGAGGTCATGCTTGGGCTGCGACGCTACTATTGATGTCTCAACATTGCCTGGTTGCCTATAAATAGATCTCTTTCTATAGGGCAAACGTGTGTTGTCTTTAAGCTATTGTTTTTTAGACCTTGTTTAGAGTTAATTTCTTTTGTTGAACTCTTGTAACTTTGAACTAATGACAAATCTTGGTTATGTTTTCATGCGATTAAGATTCGTATTTTCTAATTCATAGGTCGATGTAGTTCAATTATAATGTTGTGAGACTTTGGACCTAATTGTATTTATCTTTTTAATATAAGTGTTCTTATTTCTTTTTTCCTGTTTCTAATTCTTACGAGTTTTGCAATATTGATCGAATTAACAACTCAATTGCATATGCATACTTATAAGTTTGCTATGTATGAACATTACAATCCATAATTGTTGTAATTGATTGCTCAATTATAGTACGTTGTGATAGGGTTTTTTTTTTTTAGTACATCAACAATTAAGGGGTGGGAGGATTTGAACTCATAACCTCTTGGTCATGAGCCATACTTGATCCCACTTGAGCTATGCTCTTTTTGACACGTTGTGATAGGTTGGCTCATGTGTGTGTGACTTTTCTATAATCACATAGCTTGCATGATAAACTCTAAGAAACAAAGATATTAATGGATTGATTGAGTTGTCTCAATGAATTAATTGATCTCACTTTTCTCATTATCTTTAATGTTATTGCTTGACTAAAATGAAACGCTATCATACCCAATTATTTAAGTGATAAGTTTGATTGTGTTGCTTCTTTGGAATCAATAGACTTGGGGGAATTGAACTTAAATGTGGCTTTTCCAATTAAGTAGACTAAGCACTTAAATTAAAAGGCGTAATTTGTTGTGTGAGCCCATGATCCAGATTGCAATTGAATGAGGTTGTAACTTTGAATTGGATATTGGTAAGATTTGATTTTTCCTTGCATTTATTTATTTTTTTTTTGCCTTTAATCATCAATTTCAAAAACTCCCTATTTTATTTGTTTTCTTTATGCAAATTAAACTTTGAGAAATTAATACATTGATTCATTTGGGATTAACTTGGCATTGGAAAATTTGTGAGGTCGATTTTATTTTGGCAGGCTTAGACAACTTGATCGGCTTTCTTTTGAAAAATGTTTTAAAAGAAAAGGTAGTATAGGTTGTGAAATAGAATGAAAACCGGGTATAATTTTACCAATGTTTAAATACTAATATAATATATTTATAATAATAAAATAATAATAATAATAATAATAATAATAATAATAATTAGAAATGGAAATAGAAATTGGAATATATATAATATAATATAATATTAAAGATAGTGGAAATTTATGGCAAAATTAAATTAAGACTAAAATAAGAAAGTGGGAGAAAATGGAAAGGATTGGAGAAAATTTCACCAATTGATGCATTTTATTCTTCCACCAAAAGCCACTATTTATAGGCAATTTGGCAAGTGATGAGTTGGTACATTTGGACACTAAGCATAGGAAAGAAATGGACACATGGAGGACACTATGGCTAAGGATAATTTGCCACATGGCATGGGTGTTAAAGGGCATGTGGAAATGGGCATTTACATCATAATATTTATAATACTCCCCCCTTAAATGCCCATTTATATAAAATATGTCTCGTTAAAACCTTACTAGGGAAAAACTCTATGGGATAAAAACCCTAGTGAAGGAAAAAGAGTACATATTTTATATAATATATTTACTCCCCCTCATGAAGACATCACTTGAGATCTCTGAGTCTTCGCATTCCAATACTGTGAACCAATTTGTCAAATGTTGTAGTTTGTAATGTCTTTGTAAATATGTCCGCCAAGTTATCCTTCGAACAAATCTGTTATACTGAGATGTCGCCATTTTCTTCAAGGTCATGAGTGTAGAAAAGCTTTGGAGAGATATGTTTCGTTCTATCTCCTTTAATATATCTTCCTTTGACTTGAGCTATACATGTTGTGTTGTCTTCGTATAATATTGTTGGAAGGAGTTTGCTCGAAGATAAGCCACATGTCTCACGAATGTGTTGTGTCATTGATCTTAGCCATACACATTCTTGACTTGCCTCGTGAATTGCAAGGATTTCAGCATGATTTGAGGAAGTCGCTGTAATGGTCTGTTTCACTGATCGCCATGATATAGCAGTTCCTCCACATGTGAATAGATAATCTGTCTGAGATCTAGCTTTGTGTGGATCAGATAGATAACCAGAATCTGCATAACCAACTAGATCAACTTGATTTGTTAGAATAAAATAAACCCATATCAATCGTCCCTCGAAGATATCGGAATACATGCTTAACTCCGTTCCAATGTCTTTTTGTAGGTCATGAACTATATCTAGCCAATAAATTTACTGAAAATGCAATATCAGGTCTTGTGTTATTAGCAAGATACATAAGTGCACCAATTGCACTAAGATAGGGTACTTCAAGACCAAGTAATTCTTCATTGTTATCTCAAGGTCGAAATATATCTTTCTTTACCTCTAGTGAACGAACTTCCATTGGAATGTTCAATGGATGTGCTTTATCCATATAAAATCGTTTTAAGATTTTCTCTGTATAAGTTGATTGATGAACAAATATCTCATCTGCTAAATGTTCAATTTGCAAACCAAGGCAAAATTTTGTTTTTCCAAGATCTTTCATCTCGAATTCTTTCTTAAGATATTCTATTGCCTTGGATAACTCTTTAGGAGTTCCAATTATATTTAAGTCATCAACATATACAGTTATAATAGCAAATTCTGACTGAGATTTCTTTATAAAAACACACGGACATATTGGATTATTTTGATATCCTTCTTTCAACAGATATTCACTCAGGCGATTATACCACATTCCTCCTGATTGTTTTAATCCATATAATGATCTTTGTAACTTTATTGAATACAATTCCCGAGAACTTGATTCATATGTTTCTGGTATTTTAAATCCTTCCGGGATTTTCATATAAATGTCATTATCCAGAGATCCATATAAATACGCCATGACTACATCCATTAGATGCATATCAAGTTTTTCATATACAGTCAGACCAATCAAATATCTTAACGTTATTGCATCCACCACAGGAGAATATGTCTCCTCATAATCTATACCAGGCCTTTGCGAGAATCCTTGTGCAACAAGTCTCGCTTTATATCTTGTGACTTCATTCTTTTCATTTCTTTTCCTTACAAATACCCATTTGTATCCCACAAGTTTGACACCTTCTGGTGTTAGGACTACTGGTCCAAAAACCTCACGTTTTGAAAGTGAGTTTAACTCTGCTTGGATTGCTTCTTTCCATTTTGGCCAATCCTTTCTACGTTGACATTCTTCGATAGATTTTGGATCAAAATCGTCACTTTCATGAATAATATCGTAAGCAACATTATACGCAAAAATGTTGTCAACAATGATATCATTTCGGTTCCATCTCTTTCCTGTTGTAACATAATTTATAGAAATTTCATTATTATCCTCAAGCGTTTGATTTTCATTAATACTCTTTTGAGTAGTTGTATCTTGGATTTCTTCTGGAACATCCATACCTTTTATCGAATCATTTTGATTCTCAACTACTTTTCTTTTTCGAGGATTTTTATCTTTGGAACCCATAGGTCTACCACGCTTCTGGTGTGCTCCAGACTCATTATTGACAACTTGTTCCTTTGGGATATCAATTTTTGATGGAGCATTTCTTTCTTTGTATATATATGATTTAGTCACCCTTTTAGCATCACAGAATGCATCCGTAATTGATTTGCTATATTTTGCAAATGAATTATCTTTTGAACTTCAAGTTCACATTGATCTCTACGAGGATCTAAATGAAATAATAATGATGCATTCCATTTAATTTCTTTTTTCAACTTCTTAATTCCTCCCCCTAATGTTGGAAAATTTGTTTCATAAAAATGACAATCAGTAAATCGTGCAGTAAATACATCACCCATCAGGGGTTCAAGATATTTAATAATTAATGGGGAATCATATCCGACATATATTCCTAACCTTTTTTGAGGACCCATCTTAGTACGTTGTGGTGGAGCAATTGGAACATATACTGCACATCCAAAAATTCTCAGATGGGATACATTTGGCTGCTGGCTATAAGCTAATTGCATGGGGGAATATTTATTATAGGCTACTGGCCTAATACGTAATAACGATGCAGCATGCAAAATAGCATGACCCCACACCGATGTAGGAAGTTTAGCTCTCATAAACAATGGTCTTGCAATTAATTGCAGACGTTTTATAAATGATTCTGCTAGACAATTTTGTGTATGAACATGAGCTACAGGATGTTCAACACTTATCCCAATTGACATACAATAATTATTAAAAGTTTGGGATGTAAATTCACCAGCATTATCAAGTCGAATTGTCTTAATTGTATAATCAGGAAATTGTGCTCTTAACTTAATTATTTGAGCAAGTAATCTTGTAAGTGCAAGATTTCGACTTGATAATAAGCATACATGTGACCATCTGCTGGATGCATCAGTTAATACCATAAAATATCTAAATGGGCCACTTGGTGGGTTAATAGGTCCACAAATATCACCTTGAATTCGCTCTAAGAATGCAGGTGATTCAATCCCTACTTTAGCTGGTGATGGTCTAATAATTAATTTCCCTTGAGAGCAAGCATCACATGACAACTCATTGGATTGAAGAATCTTCTGGTTCTTTAAAGGATGTCCATGTGAATTCTTAATAATTTTCCTCATCATTATCGATCTTGGATGACCCAGTCGATCATGTCAAACACTGAATATTTCTGGATTCATGAACTTCTAGTTCATTGTTGCATAACTTTCGATTACTCGTATATGAGTATAATATAATCCAGAAGAAAGAGATGGCAGTGTTTCTAATATACGTTTTTCATGTGAAACAATAGATGTGATATAGAGACACTCTATATTATTTTTACAATCAGTTTCAACATGATAACCATTATTACGTATATCTTTGAAACTCAATAGATTTCTCTTTGATTTGCTAGAGAACAAAGCAGTATTAATTGAAAATTTTGTTCCTCTAGACAAGATAAAACTTACTTTTCCAAAACCTTCAATCAGGTCTACAGAACCTGATATAGTATTGATTTTTGCTTCCAGCATTGTCAATTTAGAAAAATATTTTATGTTTATGAGTATTGTGTGCGTAGTCGCGCAGTCTGCTTGACATAAATCCTCATTGCTCATTTTCGGGTTAATCAACATATTGAAATTGTCCATATTTCTTCATTGATAAGAAAGGAAAAATGATTACAAAAAGTCCTAAATATATATATACAAAAACAAGAAAAACATATTATAATTACAAACAGTACTTAATTATATATCTTCATACAAAACATCCTCTACTTGTTTGATTGCATCAATTTTCTCTCTAGGAGATTCAAAATAATCAGTCACATCAAGATGCACCATGTTGGAGGGATCAAACACATCATCTTCTTGAATGGCAAGATTCACCTCCACATTCTTCCCTTTTCCTTTTTCCTTCAAGGAATCTTGATAGAGATCAACAAGGTGTTTTGACGTACGACAGGTACGTGACCAGTGCCCAGTCATTCCGCACCGGAAACATTTATGTTCATCACCTTTTGAACTCTTATCTTGTGAAGATTTTCCTTTATGATCATCAGTTCGTGTGAGTTTCTTAAAATTATAATGCCCACCACGAAAATAAGTATTTCTTCCTCTACCGCGGTCCCGACCTCGACCACGACCACGACCACGACCTCGACCACGATTATTCAAATTCACAACATTCACTTCAGGGAATGGTGTTGCTCTAGTTGGTCGAGATTCATGATTTTTCATTAATAGCTCATTATTTTGTTCAGCCACGAGAAGACATGAAATTAGTTCTGAATATTTTTTAAAGCCTTTCTCTCGATATTGCTGCTGTTGGAGATATTCGAGACATGAAAAGTGGAGGATGTCTTCTCTAACATATCAACATCAGTAATTCTTTCTCCGCATAATTTTAATTTTGAACTAATTCTGAATAGTGCAGAATTATATTTACTTACTGATTTGAAGTCCTGCAACCTCAGGTGCATCCAATTGTAACGAGCTTTTGGAAGAATAACTGTTTTTTTATGATCGTACCTTTCTTTCAAACCTTGCCATAGAATGTAGAGATCTTTTATTGTAAGATACTCTATTTTCAATCCCTCGTGAAGATGATGGCGAAGGAAGATTATGGCTTTCGCTTTTTCTTGATTTGATGCATCATTTCCTTCTTTAATTGTTTCTCCAAGATTCATGGAGTCTAAATGAATCTCAGCATCAAGAACCCATGACAAGTAGTTATTTCCATTAATATCCAAGGCTGCAAATTCTAATTTTGCAAGATTTGCCATAGTAATACTATATAAAAAGAAATTGCATTTACATTAGGAAATTAATTAAACATGAAAAATAACATTTTATTATTAAAAAAATAGCTTACCCGGAGGACCTACCTTCAGTGGAAAAATCGGCAGAGGTTCGTGCTGATAACGTGTTGTGAAAATAGAATGAAAATCGGGTATAATTTTACCAATGTTTAAATACTAATATAATATATTTATAATAATAATAATAATAATAATAATAATAATAATAATTAGAAATAGAAATAGAAATTGGAATATATAAAATATAATATAATATTAAAGATAGTGGAAATTTATGACAAAATTAAATTAAGACTAAAATAAGAAAGTGGGAGAAAATGGAAAAGATTGGAGAAAATTTCACCAATTGATGCATTTTATTCTTCCACCAAAAGCCACTATTTATAGGCAATTTGACAAGTGATGAGTTGGTACATTTGGACACTAAGCATATGAAAGAAATGGACACATGGAGGACACTATGGCTAAGGATAATTTGCCACATGGCATGGGTGTTAAAGGGCATGTGGAAATGGGCATTTACATCATAATATTTATAATAGTATATTAATACATTCGATGAATTATATGGTATGTCTAGAATGAAATTTGACAGAATTTCAAAGAAAAATGATATTATAGGTTTTTTTTTTTGAATGTGTGGCTTTTAAAAAATCTAATGATCAATTTTGTGCATTTATAACTTTGTGCAAAGCTTGAATTCCCTAAAGTTTTGGAGACAATATATATATAAAGGGTGAATTAGAATAAATTAAATAAATTAAAATTTTTGCAACACTTATCTAAGTATAGGGTTTAATTTGATGAGGTTGAAATTCTAAAAGTAAAAATCTGGTCAAATTTAGGAATAAAAATGATTTTTTTACCAATTGATTTATTATTACTATTCTTAAATAGAGAGAAACATTAAGTTATATTATTTGTTTAAAAATTGATCGAAAATCCGGAAGAATTAAACGAGTTGTATGAGGTGAAAATTTCATGTACTCATTTTGTTGAGTGGCAATAAAGTTGACTGCCAACTTTTTCATAATCCCTCCAAAAATTTATAATAAACTCTGCCTTTGTTGTCAAACTACAATCAGGGCCCGTTTGGGTTGTTTGGATTGCCCAGGAATTTTTTTTTTATTTAAAAAAATGCATTTTCTTTTAAACATTTTTTTTATAAAAATGTTTAAAATTAAAATACTTATATATTTAGTTACATTTTTTTTAAGTGTTTTTATTCATAAGTTTGTTTGGTTTGCTCTACATTCAAAATGTTTATAATAATGTCGAAGTACTATAAAGGATGACTATTAAACATTATGAACTAATAAGTTTAAATTTGTATTTAGAACACTCATATGTATGATCGACTAACTACGGTTGACCATTGCTAGAGGGTTCACTAGGGTTGTCGGGTCCCCGAGTGATTGTCATCAGTGATGGTCAAGTGGTCACTGAGTTGTCACCAAAAGTGATCAGGAAGTGATCGATGGAGTTGTCGAAGTGATCATCGATGGTAGTTGCTAGAGTTGTCGTCGGGGTGGTCATTGATATAGTCGCTTGAAGAGGTCGTCGGGTGTTCATCATCGTGGTAGCCACCGAAGTTGTGTCATAGTTGTCACTGGAGTGGTCTGGTCATTGGAGTATTTGTCAGATCATTGAAGTGGTCACTGATGGTGGTCATTGAAGTTTTCGTCAGGTGCTCACCTGAGTGGTCATCGGGTAGTCATCGACGGTATGTGGTTGCCAAGTGGTCGTCGAAGTTGTCACCCAGGTGGTCGCCGAAGTTGTCACCCAGGTGGTCGTTGGAGTGGTCGTTGGAGTGGTTGTTGGGGTGGTCAGAGTGCTCAACCAAGTGGTCATCAAATGGTCATTATTGGTGGTGGCCAGAGGTGTCACTAGAGTTACCGTCAGAGTTATTACCGAAGTTGTCACCAGAGTTATCATCAAGATGGTCAGATCGCTAGAAGAGGTTGTTAAAGTGGTCGTCGATAGTGGTTATCGGGTGGTCGTCGAAATTGTCACTAGGGTGGTCGAGTCACCTGAGCGAGTGGGGTAGTCGCCTAAGTGGTCATCGGTGGTAGTGGCCAAATGGTCACCGAAGTGGTCACCATGCTTGGTTGAGTTGCCAGGATGTGGTCATCAGAATTGTGCTAGGATGGTTGAGTTTCCAGGGTGTGGTCGTGTCGATGGTGGTTGTCAGAGTGGTTATTGAAGTTGTCATCTACAATAATGGCTAGTGGTGGTCATTGATGAGGGTCGCCAGTGGGTTTGTCGGAGTGATCGGAGGTGGTGGTAGTGAAGGTTGCTGGCGGTAGAGGCGGTGGGCGGCGACTTTCATATATCATAAAATTTGGGATGGATTCTAAGTTAAACGCACAATACATTTTTTCTAAAATTTGGTTTCAAGTGTTTCTCTCAAAAGAGTTTATTTCTCAAACTCATTTTGTTAAAAGTCCTTTTGAGTCATTGCCAATGTGAGAAACTGACAAGAAAATAAAAAATAAAAAAAAGGATTTAAGTTGGAGGGCATTTATGTAATTTCTCTTTGAATGGCACTTTTGAAATGAATCTAATCTTTGTCTTTTAGGTTGGTTTTTTCAAGAAGACCAAAAACGAGCAGTGAGGGAAGCCGCAATAAACAGAAGAGAGAGAGAAAGGAAGCCGCAGAAACGAGAGAGAAGCCCAGTTTTTTTCCGATCTCCGGCGTGACGTTCGGCGTGGGTCCGGGTTTCTGTCTGAGAAGGTGAATATCAGAGCGTGTTTTCGGCGAGTTTCTCAATACGGCGTTAGTTTCGGTGAGGGTGCCGACGTGTGTTTCCGGTGACTTTTCAGTACACGTGAGCTCCGGTGAGGGCCTTAGTTTCGATCGTGGGGTTCCAGTAGTGTCTCTGTTTCAGATCTGCCGTGAGTATTGGGTCTCGGGTTCGATCTGATGTGGTATTGTTCTCTTCTCTTGTTCGACGTGGTCTCGGTGATAGAAGGCTGAAAACGTCGTGGGTATTATCTCTCTGGTCTTATCAAAGGCTGTTTTATTAGTGGTATTCGATAAGGGGCTCAGATCGGCATACACATTTGAGGTATCGAGATCGTTTTATGATCCGTTTCAATCCAAGGTTTGTTTGGATTGGTTGTTGCCAATTGTAATTATATTTGTGACTTATTTGCTGCACAATAAAATCCTTTCAAGCTGGTTCTCAAAGTGGATGTAGACCGAAAGGTTGAACCACTATATATCTTGGTGTCATTTATTCTCACTTACTTGATTAGTTGTTCGTTGTTTTTCTTGCGTTTTAGTTTTGAGCATATCTGAGTTCCTTGACATATAATTTTACAACAAGTGGTATCAGAGCTCTATTCAATCCAAAGTTTGGAGGGTTGTGGTTTGTGCTTCGTTGAATTTTCTGCGTTTCAAGATATTCTTTGTGAGGTTAATGACTTCAATGCCGACTCGATTTGAGGTTGCTCGATTTGATGGGAAGGGTGATTTCGGGTTATGGAGGAAGAAGATTAAAGCTCTTTTGGTTCAGCAAAAGGTAGGTAAAATCTTGTGTGACGAAAAGGACCTTCCGGCTACACTCACAGAAGATGAACGAAAGGAAATGAATGAAATTGCCTAGTCGACAATTTTACTCTATCTGTCAGATGGCGTGCTTAGGCAAGTGGATGAGGCAACTACCACGATAGAGTTGTGGAAGAAATTAGAGAGTTTTTATTTGATCAAGTCTTTACCAAATAAATTGTATCTAAAGGAGAAATTATTTTGACATAAGATTGATAAGAATAAAGGCTTAGAAGAGAACTTAGATGATTTTTGAAAGATTGTGGTCGATCTCAATAACATCGATGAGAAGATGTCAGATGAGAATCAAACAGTCATTTTTTTTAATTCTTTGTCGGATACATTTCGAGAAGTTAAAGCAACCATAAAATATGGTAGGGATTCTCTGACCATGGACATTGTGGTGGATGTTTTGAAAACGAGAAATCTCAAAATTAAGAAAG
Source organism: Trichosanthes cucumerina (assembly GCA_036507285.1). NCBI lineage: Eukaryota > Viridiplantae > Streptophyta > Magnoliopsida > Cucurbitales > Cucurbitaceae > Trichosanthes > Trichosanthes cucumerina. Next base: position 16,453,635 of record CM071838.1, read on the forward strand.
AACGCAGGGAAGGAGAGTTACTTATGGTCAGGGGGAGAACTGAAAAGAAGACTTGGAAAGGAAAGGAATCTAGAAGCAGGTCTAAGTCCAAGGAAAAAGGCAAAAAGTGTTACTTGTGTCGTAAAGAGGGGCATTTTAAGAAAGATTGTCTTTTGAACAAGAACAAAGAAACTTCTCATGAGAAAAAGGGTGAATCGAGTGCAACCAATATAACAGATGGGTATGATTCAGCAGAGGTCTTGATGATGTCCAGTAGGGATTTTCAAGAGGAATGAATCATGGATTTTGGGTGCACATTTCACATGACTCCCAAGCGGGACTATCTGATCGATTTTCAGGAAGTCAGTGGGGGAAAAGTTTTGTTGGGTGATAATGGCGTCTGTAATGTGAGGGGAACAGAGTCAATTCGGCTTGCAACACATGATGGATTGATCAGGGTGCTTACAAATGTAAGGTATGTTCCAGAACTCAAACGAAATCTGATCTCTTTAGGTGAATTAGATAGAACAGGTTATTCATATAAATTTGTGAATGGAGTTCTGAAAGTTTCCAAAGGGTCCTTGGTTAAATTGAAAGGAATCTTGAGGAATGGTCTGTATGTGTTGGAAGGTTCTGCTATTACAGGAAACGTTGCAGTTGCATCCAGTAAAACAACAGATATGGCTATGTTATGGCATAGGAGGTTGACTCATGTGAGTGAAAAAGGGTTACAAGCTCTTTCACAACAAGGCTTACTTGGAGGAGTTAAAGATATTGAACTTCCATTTTGTGATCATTGCATAATGAGAAAGTCTACCAAGGTGAAGTTTGGAAAAGGGAAGCATACAACTAAAGGCATACTGGATTATGTACACTCGGATTTGTGGGATCCTACTAAAGTACCTAGTATGGGAGGTTCAAGGTACTTCATGTCTATCATTGACGATTTTTCAAGGAAAGTGTGGATTTATCTACTGAAACAAAAGGATGAAGCTTTTGGGAAATTCCTTGAATGGAAGAAGCAGATTGAGAACCAAACAGGTAGAAAGGTAAAGTATTTGAGGACTGATAATGGTTTAGAGTTTGTGAATCAAAAATTTGACAAACTTTGCAAATCTGAGGGGATCACGAGACATTTTACTGTTACTTACACTCCACAACAGAATGGTTTGGCTGAGAGGTTCAACAGAACAATAATGGAGCGTACTAGATGTCTCTTGCCTAATGCTTCGTTACCTTTGAAATTTTGGGGAGAAGCTGCCCAAACTGCTTGTTACTTGATTAACAGGACTCCGTCTTCCGCCATAGACTTTAAGACTCCTCAGGAGGTATGGAAAGGAGAAGCTCCTAGTCTTGATCATCTCAGGGTATTTGGTTGTTCATCTTATGCTCATGTCAAGGAAGGAAAGCTGAATAACAGGGCATTGAAGTGTATTTTTCTGGGCTATCCTCCAGGTGTCAAAGGATATAAACTTTGGTGCTTGGAAGATGGTAGGAATAAATGTATTATCAGCAGAGATGTAACTTTTAATGAAGATGAGATTCCATTTTGTAATAAGAGCCAACCAGAAAAGAAATCAGTTGAGAACGTTAAAAAAGAAGTCAAGATTGATTCAGAAACACGACCATCAGGTAGTTCAGGTGAATCTAGTGATGAGTCTTCTCTGGTTCCGCAAGCAGAGTCTTCACAGAGTTCTGAATTTGATGGGGAACAGTCTCAACAGGAAAGGATTTTGATTGATGAGGGAGCTTTCACAGAGGAAAGTTCAGGTAACCATGACTTACAGGATTATCAGCTTGCACGTGATAGATCTTAGAGAGTGAAACAGACACCTACCAGGTACGGTTTTGTTGACCTTGTAGCTTTTGCTTTTAATTGTGCATCTGATAGTGTTGAGGCAGAGCCTATTACATACGAAGAGGCTATTGCATCTGATTTGAAGGAACAATGGAAAACAGCAATGGAAGAAGAATTGTTCTCTTTGCGTAAGAATCAGACGTGGTCATTGGTTCCAAGGCCTCCTAAATAGAAACTCATTCAATCGAAGTGGATTTACAAAATCAAGCCAGGTGCAGGTGGTGACAGCAAGCCTAGGTATAAAGCTAGGCTAGTAGCCAAGGGCTTCACCCAGAAGGAGGGAGTTGATTTTCATGAGGTTTTCTCTCCGGTGGTGAAGCATTCATCCATTTAGATTGATTTTATCTATTGCTATTCATTTTGATATGTTTCTTGAACAGATGGATGTCACCACAACATTCCTTCATGGAGAACTAGAGGAAGTAATTTACATGGCCCAACCTAAGGGCTATGAGGTGAAGGGAAAAGAAGATATGGTTTGTCGCCTTCACAAGTCCATTTATGGATTGAAGCAGTCGCCAAGACTGTGGTATATTCGGTTTGATACTTTCATCCTGAAGCAGGGTTTCACAGGAGCTCATATGATGCATTGCATGCGTGTATTGAAAACTATCTCGGAAAGGTATTTATATCTATCTACTTTTCTATGTGGATGATATGATATTAGTGTCTAAGGATTATGCTGAAATCTGTGAACTCAAGAAACAGTTGAGTGGTGAATTTGAAATGAAAGATTTAGGTGCACTGAAAAGAATCTTAGGCATGGATGTTAAGAGAGATAGGGAGAAAGGTTTGTTAACCATTTCGCAGGAGAGCTATGTGCATAAACTGCTTGACAGGTACAACATGTCTAATTGTAAGACAGTTTCTACACCCTTAGCATCTCATTTTAGACTTTCTTCGTCTCAGTGTCCTACTACTGATCAAGAAAGGTTAGAGATGTCAAACATTCCTTATTATAATGTTGTTGGGAGCATAATGTATCTCATGATTTGTACTAGGCCTGACTTGGGTTACTCAATAAGCATGATAAGTAGGTTTATGTCTAATCCTGGGAAGGAACATTGGAATGCAGTTAAGTGGGTGCTTCGATATTTGAAAGGTACTTCAAATGTTTCACTGTGTTTTGGGAACAGGTGTGATAAATCAGCATTACTAGAAGGCTTCGCAGATGCAGATAATGCTGCAGATCTTGATAAAAGAAGATCTTTGTCTGGGCACATTTTTCGATTGTATGGTAATATGGTCAGTTGGAAGGTTTTTTTTCAGCCAGTAGTTGCTTTGTCAACCACTGAATCAGAGTATATTTCTGTGGGAGAAGAAGTTAAGGAAGCAATGTGGTTGAAGCGTATAGTTGGTGAGTTGTTATCGCATGAGTTTATTCCTATCATCCGTTGTGATAGCCAGAGTGCTATTCATCTTGCGAAGAATCCATCTCATCATGAGCGATCTAAACATATCGATGTTAAATTTCATTTTATCAGGGATGCTATTGCTCAGAATGAAATTGAACTGGTCAAAGTTCATACAGATCAGAACTTGTCGGATATGTTGACAAAGGTACTTGCAGCTCATAGGTTTAAATACCTGTTAAATGAGCTGAATGTAAAGCCAGGGTGATAGGGAGTTTTGAGAGAACCAACTTGTGGCTTAAGATGTTCTTGTCATGAGGGAGATTTGTGAGAAACTGACAAGAAAATAAAGAAAAAAAAAAGATTTAAGTTGGAGGGCATTTATGTAATTTCTCTTTGAATGACACTTTTGAAATAAATCTAATCTTTGTCTTTTAGGTTGGTTTTTTCAAGAAGACCAAAAACGAGCAGTGAGGGAAGCCGCAATAAACAGAAGAGAGAGAAAAGGAAGCCGCAGAAACGAGAGAGAGAAGCCCAGTTTTTTTCGATCTCCAGCGTGACGTTCGGCGTGGGTCCGGGTTTCTGTCTGAGAAGGTGAATGCCGGAGTGTGTTTTCAGCGAGTTTCTCAATACGGCGTGAGTTCCGGTGAGGGTGTCAGCGTGCGTTTTCGATGAGTTTTTCAGTACACGTGAGCTCCGGTGAGGGCCTTAGTTTCGATCGATGTGGGTTCCAGCGAGTGTCTTGGTTTCGATCTGAGCGTGAGTATTGGGTCTCGGGTTCGATCTGATTGGTGGTATTGTTCTCTTCTCTTGTTCGGCGTGGTCTCGGTGATGTAAGAAGCTATCAAAACGCCGTGGGTATTATCTCTCCGGTCTTATCAAAGGTCGCTTTATTAGTGGTATTCGATAAGGGGCTCAGATCGGCATACACATTTGAGGTATCGATCGTTTTATCGATCCGTTTCAATCCAAGGTTTGTTTGGATTGGTTGTTGCCAATTGTAATTATATTTGTGACTTATTTGCTGCACAATAAAATCCTTTCAAGCTTGTTCTCAAAGTGGATGTAGACTGAAAGGTTGAACCACTATATATCTTGGTGTCATTTATTCTCGCTTACTTGATTAGTTGTTCGTTGTTTTTCTTGCGTTTTAGTTTTGGGCATATCTGAGTTCCTTGGCATATAATTTTACAACAACCAAATACTACAAATTCTTTTAAAACGATTTTTTCCCCCAAATTAAACTCTTGAAATGTTAATCTAAATACACCTTTAATCTTAAAATTTGAAATAACAATTTAAGCATGAAAGGTGGTCTTACAGTAGCATTTTTGTAGATTAGTAAAACAATAAAGCCAGTTGATGTCAGTTGAGGTATTCTCTTGTTGGCTATAACTATTTACACTTACTTCTATTTAAAATTAATTCAAATAAGAAGAGAGAATGAAAAACCCTTCGTATTAATAAGATTTTATTTCACTCACTTGATTCAAACATTTTTCTCTAATATATATTATTATATTTGTTCATTCATTTAAATTTTTGTATTGAAAATAATTATGCATTAACAATTCTAAAATGTAATTGTGACAAAGTGTCTGATATCTTATGAAAGTTTAGGATTTTAATTGAGGCAAGTATTAGTTTGAGATTTTTTAGGTATAATTTAAGGTTACAAATTGATTTTTTTTCTTTTTTTAAAATTATAAGAATGATGACTTATTCTGAAAAAATATTTTTTTTTAAAGAAAAATATGAGTCATTGGAAGTTGTAAATTATTTATTTGATTTTTTTAAAATGGTTTACTTGGAAGTAAAACATCTTCTATATTTTTTAATTTTTAAATTAATAAAAAATTATCATTCCGATAGATTGAAGGTAAAAAAAAAAAAGGAAAAGGAAACAAAATACCCAATTTAGGGCTCAAACCTAGCAACTAAGGAGGGTTGGGAGAGTTCCTAAGCACTAAGTCAAATGTTAAACTTGTAATAACACACTCTCATGAATATATAAAATAAAGTTTTATACTTCTGGCCTCCTTAGTCCATAGTAAATTCGCCGCTGATTGAGTTACGTTGGTATAATTCTATTACTAAAAATATGAAAAATTACACAAACCATCTATGAACTAAAAATATCATTATTCTCAAAAAATATATATATATATATATCATTATATTTAAATCTTCATAGGGATGGTTAAAATTAAACCTTCAAAATGGTTACAAATTATTTTCTAAATTTACGAAAATTTTGTAATTAAACTCAACTGCGAATAAAAGTTATAAGAACAAAGTTTAGTTGCAGTGGTGTCAAAAATTTAGAGGATAATTGTTCAAATTGAAAATTGGCGGTTGTAAGGTGATGGATTTTTTCTTCTTCTTAATTTTGCTATATGTTAGTTAATTTAATAATTCAAACTTCAGAAGTTATATGCTTTGGCTTGGCTGTCATTTCCCCCTGTTTTTTTTTTTTTTTTTTGAGTCAATAATTTAATTTGTCATTTGTGTTTTGAAGTGTCTCACAGAGATTTTTCTTACAACAAAATCTTTGACTTTGTCTCTTTATAAACTTTGTTATGGCTTTTGCTTTTTCCTCAATCAAACTTCTCTATATATCTTTTAGTTTAGTTTTGTCAGTTTCAATTGAAATGATATACCATTTTACTATTTTCTAGATGGATGACCTATGGAGTTGGTTTCAATTATACCCTCTAAATTTTGAAAAGTTTCATTTTAAACCCCAAATTTTGAAATCTGTTCCAAAACAACCCTTAGAAGCTTTTTCGTTAAATTCATGGGTAGAAAATATTGTATTTGTATTTGTATTATTGCTTATATGAACATATGTGAACATATATGTTGAAAAAAAAACAAAACACATGCAAATACATCATTTTTCGCCCGTAAATTTAATGGAAGAAAACTTTAAGAGTTGTTTTGAAATAAACTTCAAAGTTCAAGGATTAAAATGAAACTTTTCAAAGTTCAGGGGTATAATTGAAACCAAATCTCATAATTCATGGTTATTTTTGATAATTTAACCTTTCATTGTCGTCCTAGTTTTGAAGAGTAATAACACAAACCCAAACTTGATTGTAGTCGAAAATGAGTCTTCACTTATGTTGCTTTTGTTGTTAAAAACAAAATTTCACAATGTGAATCTTATTTTAAATATGTTCAAATAGTTTACCATGTTGAATTTTTTTCACTCCATACTGATGACATGGAGGTATGTTAAACTTCTAATCTAAGGATAAAGATAGTAGTGAAACTTTTAAAAGTAGAGAGATCAAATATTGTAGTTAAAATATAAGGATTGCTCTTAAAAAAAGATGTAATTAACCAAATTTGATCATTTTTCAATTTTAATGCTTAAGATCCATTTGAGAACCATTTGATTTTTAAAAACTGTGCTTGTAATTTTCTTATCATCTTTATAATGAGTTTCATCTTTCTTAAAAAAAATATCTATAATCTTAGTTAGATTTTAAAAACAAAAATAAATTTTTGAAAACTAGTTTAAAAAAAAAAAAACTTGACTTAATTTTTGAAAACATATATGTGTAAAAAGTGTATATATATAAAGAAGCTCATGGGTGAAAGTAGTACTTATATGCTTAATTTTTATAAACCAAATGATTATCAAATTCGATCTAAACTTTTGAGAAATTAAATTAATTTTCTTTGTTTAAAAGTTTAAAACCTTTATAAAACTTTAAATCAGCTATAATATTTGAACAGAATGCAACATAAGAACTTCATATTTTGACACATCATTTAAGATCATATTACAAGTGAAGAAATAATTATACATACAATCATAACATATGATTCTATATCAAGGTCCATTCAATAGTTGATAGATCATAGATTTGAACATTGTAACGAAAAGACTGATAAGATGTGTTGGATGTGACCCTTCACTCCAAAAAGATTGATTGGAGAATTCAATGAACTTGTAAAATGTAAACTATATATTTACAAAAATTTCAAGGTTAAATCATAAATCTAATCCTCAGAAATTACCACTACTTAACTTCTAAACTTTGAAAAGCTTTAGAAAAAACTTCTGATTATGTTGTCAATTTTTACTCTAAATTTTTAATTTTAACAAATTATACCTTAAACCATGATGGACCTCACAATTTTGATCTTAGACTTGAACAAGTGTTTTTATTTTTTACTTTCTGATAGCCTTTTGTTTGAGTACTTATTTTTTTAAAAAAATACTTTCATGTAAATAAATAAATTATAAAACATGTCCCATATAAAATTGACAAGACTTCGAAGAAAAAACAAAAGTAGAGTTGGATTTTTGTTAAAATTTGTTGGTTTTAGATTTATTCCCTGATTAATTTTGTGCACAAAGTAGGTTTGATTTTAGGTTTAATTTTGTAGTACCTGTAACTCCTCAACCCTAAGATTTGGAGTCTAGATTCGACCCTGATATTCCACCCCTCCCTCTTATTCGGATATGGTCTCAGTTCATTCATGTACTCCTCCTTACTCCGGGCGTCACATAACCCACCAACTTCCACTCTAGTTTGTCTTCGAACCACATCTTACTAGGTGAGGTTTGATTTTGATACCATCTGACATGGTGCCTCTTTTTTTTGGGCAGGTCTCAATTTTTGGATCGAAAATAATCGTTTGGGTTTTATGGATTCTGATATCATATTAGATTGCATGAAGATTCCATCACAAAACCAATTAGCTATGAAATGAGTAATCCATATCTCTTATAAATTGCGAAGTCTCTCTAATTTTTTCAATATAGATCCTCACACATATACTTTCATTCAGGGGCAGATTTAAGAAAAACCCAGAGGAGACTCGAGCCCCTCCCCCCATTTCAACTTCTGTGAAACTTAGTTTGTATATATAAAATGCTACATTAATTTTATAATTTTATATTTTTCCAGTGGCAAGCTCCCCCTATTTTTTTCCTCCTTTTTCTGCACATCTAGGTTCAATGCCCAACTTCTACAACTTTTAGAATATGTGTGTAGTTTTACATTTTCTTATATATATTTTACTCAATAAAAATAAAAGCTTTTAATACTTTAAATTCTATTTTAAAAATAATCTATAATTTAAATATATCTATTTCAAAAAATATATCATACTTTTTATTTTTTTAAGTACAATAGGGATTAAGAGGATTCGATACGCCAGTTGAGTTATTTTTTAAGAATATATTTTTTTTCTTGGTATCAAATATAAATAAAAATAAATGCAAATATTTTTAATTTTTAAAAAATTATTTCTAAAAGTTAATTACATAAAAGAAAATATGATTTTATGAATTCTTATCAAAAAATCTTATTATTTACAATTTTTTCTCACATACTATCGTAAAAAAAAATTAATCATATTTTTTTATCAAAATCTATAAACTATTATATTAAAATTTTATATTCATCCATGTATTTTGTGGTTTGTTTTATTTTAGTCTCTATACTTTTAAAGTTCAATTTTTTAATTTCAGTCTACCATAAAAATTGAATGAGATTATATACCATCAATATTAATGCGTTCAAAATAATTTTTATACGAATTCAAACCCCCTAACTTACAGTTACTTTTTTACAATTGACGTAACATGTACATTAATATGTACAATTGTCTGCTAACACCTCTACTATTAGGGTCACATCACGACATAGTGTTAGAACTATCGGATTAAATTTATAAATAAATGAAAAATGTAGAAAAAGGCAAAGGTATTAAAAGGGCACGTAGATGTGTTGGAAAATAAATGGATGAAAAGAAAATGGCCTCCAATTGTACAAAATGTTAACAAATAATTAAATGCGACAGACCAAATTAACACCAACATATGAATGCGACTGTTTGGCACACATCCATTTATGATGTGTTCCACAATCCTCTTTTTCATAATCTCAAAAAGTACTTTTTGGTTAATTACATGTGCTTTTCAAACTAATTTTATAGTTAAATTACAAATCTGGTCTTTGAATGTTCGGTTTGCTTAGCTTTAAATATGTTTGTCGGAAATTAGTTCACTTGGTAGGTCTTTACTTGTTGTTATGTAGCGCTGCATGAACCTTAATTGTTAATCATAAATTGATGGAGTTTAGCGTGTTAAATGCAAAATTAATGAAAGTTTAGAAACATAATTGAAACTTTTTAAAATTTGGAGATGAAATAACACGAGCATAATTTATAATTTAACCTGATTTATAGTATTTGAAATATTTAAGAAGGAAGCACTCAAGTGTTATTCACTAATAGATATGTGTTTTTATTTAAAAACACTATATTTCCAAGAATGCTTTTAAAAGCATTGTTTTAATTAAAATACTCTTCAAAACAAATTATTAGATATTTCTAAAATAATATTTTAATAACATGTTTGAGAGTGTTTTCAATTAATTGAGAAATTACTTTTTCTTTCTTTCTCTTTTTTTTTTATGAAAAATCAAGAGCCCTTGAAAAGTACATTTCAAACAATCAATGGATAGATACTTATAACAAAAGTAGTTTTGATAAAAAGTACTTTCTCGAGAAAGAATTTCTTTAGACATCTTTCTTTCTCGAGACATCCAAAATTTAAATTTGATGAGTGTTTTTAACCATACAACTCAACATCATAGAAGAATAGAAAAGTGTATTTAATCCCTTCAGTGTACTTTTCAAGCAATCAATTTATAGATATATACACTAAGAGTAATTTCGATTAAAAAAAAAAAAGTACTTTCTCGAGAAAGAATTCCCAAAGACATACAAAATTAAATTTCGAAGAGCACTTTTAGCCGTAGAACTCAACATCATAGAAGAACAAAAGAGAAAAAAAAAAGAAAAAGAAAAAAGAAAGTGTATTTAATTTAATAACTTAAAACGTCAATTTTTTCTATGCAAAAGTAACGTCAAACTCAGCCTTAAAATGGTCATTGTCAAGAAATAGTCATTATTAAAATGGGCCTAAGAATAGGAGCTACAAATGTCAGTCACATGAGGTTTTCCCTTAGATGCAGATTTAAGAGCTGTTGGATTGATGCCCTACCATGTGCCCTTTAATGGCAGCCCCATGAGGGACCCCATGATCTTTGAAATGTAGACAATTTACTTATTTTCCTTGCCCCACCTACCTGTATATACATACACTTATACAAGGATCACCAAAAAAAAAAAAAAACAGAGCATTGGATGCAAAATGATCATCATCATCATTGTTAGCAAATTTCATTCAGAAAAAAAAAAAGAAAACCAGAATGGTCACTCTCATTCTCAAGATCTTAGAGTATTCAAACACAATCTATAGCTGAAACTTGGGACCAGGCTCTGAGTTTGCATAATAAAGAATGAAGAACAGTGCAAGCAAAAAGATGAATTGCTTGAGAGAGTTGGTGGATGTGAAAAAAAATTCCTTTACCAAAAAAAAAAATCAATGTTTTGAATGACAGTAAATGGGACTATGAAACAGAATTCCAGCCAAGAGAAAGCTTCTCTTTCTATAACAAGAATGATTTTATCTATCCCGTCGAGTACGCCGAAGGAAGGCGATGATTTAATGAAGAAACGAACGACATACAAATGTGGAAAAAAAATTTGTCTGTCAACAGGGTCAATCTATGAACAAGCCATCTTTTTTTTTTACTGGGAGGTCGATGCATAGGTTGGCAAAAAAATTGGGTTAAAATGTGCTGCTACTTTCACTGACGGATATGGAGGAGCCTTCTGGCTTTAATTCTACACCTCTGCTACCGATATCGAGACCCTGCAATCGACTAATAGGATCCTGCTGAAACATTTCCGTCATGGCATGTGGCTGATGGGATGCAACAAACAGAGCCTGATGCGGGTTCGGTAAACTAGAATGGAATGGATGAACTTGGGGCCTTTGCATCCTCTGTGGGTTGTGTCGCCCGGGTTGTGGTTGGTGCGAAAAGCAAGATTGCGGATATGAAACTTGAGGCATTCCAAAGTTGTACGAATCTGTAGATGTCATTACTTCTCCAGTCGCGACCTTGAGCCGCTCGACTTCCTTTTTCAATGCTTCATTAAGAGCTGTATTTTACAGAACGTCGTCAAACAAATTTATATCGCCTTATTTTTCGTTCAACGGTAAAGGAAAATAACACTATAATCAACAATAAAAGCTGGCCCAAGGGCAACACTTTCTCCTGCTACCTAAGGTGAAGATGAAGCAGGATGACCAAATAAATGTGTAAATATAGACAACAATAGCTCTTAAATTCAAACATCTATTCAAGATCATCAAATTTTAGACAAAGGAAGCATCTAAGTAGGTGAATTTAAAGCAGACCCTCATTGGAGATCACATTTATGAACAAAAGAAAGGAATACTGACAGCAGATGTGAACAAGTGGATAATCATATTATTCATGGACATTTAAAAGCTAAACAAAGAGGGTCGGGTCGTTAATAATACATAGACAGGGCATACGTGGATGCATACCGTCGCGTAAATGAGCTTGCTGTTCCATAGCTTGTAAGCGAAGTTTGAGCTCTGTGTTTTCGGTTGAAAGCCCTGTGGTATCTCTCTGATAGAAAGAACAAGAAGAAAAGATGAAATGGTCAAAGGGAAAAAAGTAAGAATCCTTTTCTTCATTTTTTCTTTTGGGGTGGGGAGCATATTAGAAACAGATTCAAAACATAAAAACCTCCAATAGTTTTAGGCAAGAATTGTCAAAAGTAACAAAGAAAAGTTAGATTGATTAGGTACATAGTAAACAACAGTGAAGCATATCTTTTCATTCTTATGCTTTAGAGACCAACTCCTAATCATGCTATATCACTTCACAAACAACACAATATTTGGAAGTTTGATGAGCAATGATAACTTGGAGAACTAGGATTAGCATAACACTGTAATATGCTAGCCAATAAAGCTGAATTTAACAAAATGAGATGTTGAGCATGCAGTTAGAATCCAAAAAGGAAAGAATTTTCTAATGCTCAGCTTGTTCTGATTTTGACAATATTCATGTCATCACTCTTGTTCCTTTAATAGGTTGGACATCAAGTCCCCTAAATTTCTAATTCAATTAGTAACAATGGATTAAAAAAGTAATATTTTTATCATAAAAAAAAGATTCAGTATTATATTTTTCACTATAAAACATTTTCAAGAAGAAAAGTTTGTGAGATTATATTTGTGGGAGAGTTGGATGAAGAAATGATAATTGGAAGGTGAGATAGGGGAAGGAAAGCAACAATAAAGGTAGATTTTGGTATTCTATAAGGAGAAGGGTGGCGGGCAAACTTAAAAAAGAACAAAAAAAAAAAGTGAAACAAGGGAAGGAAAAGTTGTGATGGATGGGTTGAAGAACTCTTTTGGGAACTTCTACTTTGTACAATCGCTAATAATAGCTTTGTCTAACCACCTTTTTCACATTTTCTGACCAACATAGCCTTTAATCCTATTCCCATTTGTATCATCTTTCCATGAGAAAGAAGGGAAGTCTCCATCATTACCTCCTCTAAAAGCACCAGCAACCTTTTTAAGTGAAGGCCACTAAAAGGCAAAATATATGAAATATAAGTAAAACTCTACAATCACATTTTTAGTTTTAGAAAAAAAAAGTTTACTCTATAATCATGAGAGAACTTTCGCCCATTGCTTTTTAATGAAAAGCAGAAAATCATAATGTCAATTGGAGTATACATTAAACAAGTTTCAAACTAGCTGCCCCTGCCCATTTTATTGTGGAAAACAAATGTTTTTCTTTTTCCTTTTTCTTTGTAAGTTCTCGTGCTTTTATTACGAAAGAAATGAAAGAATACAAGAGCATACAAAAATAAAACCGACAAAAAAGAAGTCAGGATTCTTTGGGGAGGCTTCGCCCACCCTAAGATCAGCTGTAGGAGACAACAAGAGTTATAAATTAAAGCTTTTCACCCTAGACCTTAGAGAGCAACTCTAAAAGTCACAAACCCTCACCCCTACAACCTGAAAAATATTTTAAATCTACAATTTTAAAAGAGGAATAATTACAAATTATACACCAGCTAGAAACCCTAGAGGTTCTATGGAGGTTTACAGTTGAAAAGATGACCCTAAGACTGTTTGGCTATTTCTTCCCAACCAAGTAGCCCAAATAACCACACCCACCAAATCACCCAAAGATTTGATCAAAGTAGCTACAAAAACGTAGACGTAGACTCATCATCAAAATGTTTAGGTCTAACTAAAAAGCATCCAGAGAGTTAGAACCAATACTCACAAAAATAGCCCCAGCTAGCCACAAATCTTTAGAAACAATAATAAAATAAAATCTCGACTAATGAAGGATATTAATTTCACCCCTCAATTAAGCTAAGGCTCAATCTGATGAAATTAAAATTTAAGGTTAAATTTAACTCACTCCACTAAATACAAAGGTAAAAGATGAAAGTTTTCCTATCTTTTAACTAGAAAATAAATTTTGTCATGCTTCACGGTCATAAAAGTTCAAATAAAAGAAAATTAAATCATGTTTCGAAGTTGAGAAAGAATGAGATAAAGATCAAAGATTTTATGTCTAGAAATAGGGAAAAATAAGAAAAGTTCAAATAAAAGAAAATTTTCACGTTCAACCTTTCAAATGTTTTCTTTTTAAATGGAAAAATCTAAGTTTACTACAAAAGAAATAAAAAAATAAAAACAAAAACTTTTCTTATTTTTTTAATTATTATTTTTTTATGAATACCCGAACTTTTGTTGAGAAAAAATGAAAGAAACTTTTTGTAATCTTTTACTTTAATTGATATGGTATAGGGTTCTTATTGATATTATATGATATGCTAAATTATTCTAATATAAATTTCACGATAAATTAAAAATAAAATTACAATTTTTTTTTTAGTTCAACAACATTTGGAGGTCGAAGGATTTGAACTTCTGACCTCTTAGTTGAGGGTACATACCAATTATCGCTAACCTATGCTCATTTTGACACAAACTTCAAAATGTTTACATTCATTTTAAAAGAATATGTTAAGTTTGTGTCTCAAGAATTTGGTCAGAAAAATTGAAATTCTCAGTAAACTGAAAAAAAAAAATTACATGTTATTTTAAAAGAATATGTTAAGAAAAACAATGGACGGGGCTCCATTACCTTCCCCCCTGATTCCAAAAGTGGCTTTTAGAAAGTAATAGAAAAAAAATATATACAAAATCAAAATTGAAAAATCCCTGTAACTTAAATGGCATGTGGTACTTTCATAATGGCCAACTCTCAAGTGTTTCTCGAAACAAAATTTATACATTCATTTTTAAGAAACCCAAATTTTAGTAATAAATAAAAATGCATCCACAAATATATATAAGAAAATCACTTTAAGAAACAACAGTATTTCTAAAGATTAGTGCAGAGGAATTTTCTTTTTCTTTCTTTTATCTTTATTTATAGGACAATGTACTACGTCCTCTACGACCGCCTTGCATAAGGACTTCTAAGATTTCTCTATTCTTTTGTAAAACTTTTTGGGGGTCTTCTATGTAACTAATCCCCTTCCTAGGTTTGGAAGGGAGATACTCTCATCTCCTTGTCCCATTTTTTGTACTCTGATTCTTGTGACTTTAATGCAAATCTATTGCATCCCTTACCGAGAAAAACTAAGAAATCTCACAGCAAGGGGGATCTAGTGTTCCCACTTAACTGTATAAGCAAATAATGGGCAGAAAGTTGCTTTTTCCCAATGTTATGTGTACTTTAGTTTCAGACTCTATGTATGCAATATGATATCGATCATTGTAGGAGCATAATATGAGCTTGGTGAAAAATTTGAACCTGGTACAACGTGAGCTGCGCAGAAAGAGTTGTTGCTTCAGTCTGTAGGCTTTGAACTTTTCTCTCAAGTTCCATTATGTAGCGAGCTTTTCTCTCTTTTGACCGAGCAGCAGACTGTCTATTTGCCAAAATCCTGCAAATGAAGTACAGTTTGATCAATGCCCCCATCTTTGAAAAGATGGATAAAACCAGTTACAAATATTTAAACAAACTGGAAACAGGAAAAGACCACACAGACAACTGCATTCACAGTTAAACAAGCTTAGAATGTCCAAGCGGACATCAGATTTAGATGATACTGATGACGATAATACATTCTTGTTTTCATTCCTAGATTCATAACGTAGACTTAGAGACTTGATTTGAAATTAGTAGATTTGAGGAACCACCATGAGTTAGTCTCATGATCATTGAGGCAAATGAAAAAAAGTAAAGAGATTGGGATTTTCGAGAATGGGTTCAAACCCAACATAGTGGTCCTACAATATATGGTTGTCACGAACCTAGTAAGATTTAATATCACAAGTGTCTCTCCTATGGATCAACTAAAACCAGTCTCACATATAGCTAGATTCCCCCAACACATAATTAATTATCATAATCTCTATTTCCCTACATCAAACTTTTCATCCAAGCATCAGAATTTGAACTAATTCCCATTTACTAAAACGAAACCACAAAGCATCCAACGAAAACAACATCCACTAATTCGATCTTCCAGCCCTGAATCAAAAGTCCAACCAACAAGCAAGCAACACATTGAAGAATCAGATTACATACACACATTGCCATTGCAGAACCTCAAAACAAAAGGGCATATTAAAATGGAATAGTACATTACCTCTTAGCACGCTTAGGATCAATAGTCCACAACTCAGCAAGCTTATCAGGATCCATGGCCTTCTTAGCCTCAATAGACTCCATAATGGAAGACCCATCAGCAGAATTGCTATGGCGGTGCCTCGGGCGAGAAATTTTCTCCCCATCAACATTCTCCGCCGCAGCAACACCGCCGCCTGCCGCTTCAGATTTCGACGACGACCCATTGTCGATTTTGGATCCGATCTTCTCGATGTCCATGAAAGTGCACAATAGATCATCCTCGAAGCTCAGATCTCCAAATCCAGAGGAGGGTCCATCGAAAGAGTCCGGAACAAGATCGAGATCATCCGGAATCCGGAAATGGACCTCGGAATGGGCTCGCCGGTGGAAGGAACCGCGAAAAGGGGCGGTGGGATTGGAAGAGGAAGCCATTTGATTAGAGAGATTGGGGATTTCCATGGATTTGAAGGTTTTGAAGGCTTCCTCTTACAGAGAGAGGCTGTTGATGTTGATGTTGTTGTTTGGGAAATCAAAGTGGGTCATGTTCATCCATGCTCGTGCTTTGTTTTTGGGTGCACAGAGAACTTTTTTGGATTGTTAGAATTTTTTATTTATAAGGAAAGGAACAGACACAGAAGAACGCGGTGCAGTTGCAAATTGGAAATGGAATTCGAATAATATATCCTTTATTACCAAAATCATATGCAAATGTCTCTCTCTCTTACAATTGAACTCAAACAAATTATTGTTTTTTTTCTCTTTTAAAAAAGAAAAAGTAAACTAAATGATTGTTTTTAGAATTCCCTTTCTTTTTTAAAAAAGTTTTTTCATTTAATATTATTGCTGAAACTTCTTTCTAGTTCGACAATCCATTGATGTGAACGGTAACAGTTATATACTCAATTATTTTTTTTTTTTGTTGTTGGAGTATTGAGTTATTTATCGTAACATGAATTATAATAGTTTGTGTAATTATATAATCTGTGTTTAGAATACAAAGTTATTTACCTTGAATTATAATAATATTTGTTTTAGATGTATAGTATTTCATAAACTATTATAACACATGTTATTATAACATACTCATATGTTACCTGTAGACTATTATAACACATGTTATTACAACATGCACGCCAAACATGCTCGTATGTCCTAATGATAACGTTACTGGTTTCTAACGTAATAGCCTATAATTATAAAGTGGATAAAATACCCTTTTGATCTTTATAATTTGTATTTAGTTTTTAGTGAGTCCCTAGGTTTTTTAAACTAACCATTTTTTATTTTGAAATTTGAATTTAGTTTTCATTTAGTATATGAGATTTCAAAAGTGACATGTTTGGTTCTTAAAGTTTGAAATTGATTTTTAATTGGTCCCTAAATATAAAATATTTATTTACATATAAATTTCAACTCATTTAAAAAAATGCATATCATCAAAATCTAGGTAACATATGTTAACTACCACGTCATCATTCTATTGGGTCAATTAAGATCAACTTTATGAAGGATCATTTAGCAACCAATTTCAAATTTCAGCGATTAATTATAACTCAAAATCAAACTTGGGAGTTTTTTTAGTTCAAACTTTGGAGATTCAACATGTCATTCTTGAATTCTGAATGACCCAAATAGAAACTAAGTTTAAATCATAGAGACCAAAAGTTTATTTTACCTTACGTAGTTTATCAAATTGTAGAGACACCATTCAAAAAGTTAAAATCATTGAGACCAAAGTTTTAATTTAACCTATCTTTTAAATTAATTACTATATATCAAAATCCATTTTTTCGAGTAAATAATATGTAAGGGTGAGGATTTACATGTCTAACATTTTGATTGAGATTATAGTATTTTAATCAATTGAACTATATTGGTGCCTAATTTGTTAAAACTTGATTTGATTTTTCCAAATTTATATTTATTTATTTATTTGTTTGTTTGTGATACATATGAGTAATTGTTATAATTAGAGAAGAAACAGTTGGTGTCTAACGTTGGCAAATAATTTGGGGTTTTAGGGAAACTTTTATATTTAACACTTTTTTAAAAAAATAAAATTTATATTTCCTACTTTAATTTTAAATCTCTTAATTTATCATTTTTATATCCATCCATATTAGGTTCTATGCGTCACCTTTACTACTTTTATGATGTATATAAGGTGACTCAAGTCAATTTTTGACTTTGTTTTTTTTTTCTTTTTTTTTTAAAATAGAAAAATCGACTTAAATTGCCTTATTTGTCTACACATAGAGATAAGTCTAACAACTTCTTCCAGTCAAAATCCATAAAGTTAAGCCCGCAATCGCACATTTGACAATTTCATGAGCGAGAATGTTATTTTGACATTAACAGTGAATATACTTGACTGACTGCAAACAAGTGGTAACTGGTACGATAGAGCTACCATATCCCTTTCTAACATACCCACCTTCAAATGCTCAATAAAAATATTTCTATCTAATCTCTATTTTTATTGATTAAAAATTGAGATGGTGGAGATAATCTATGACATATCAATGAGATACACTATGGATGAATACACTTTTTAAATGTCCTTATTAGATGCAAGAGATATATTATTAATGAAATTTTATTAGTTTAGACAAGTATATATTATATATTCTTTAAGTAAAGAGATACAGATGTATCAATATTATCGTTATATGTGACTTCATCCAAAACATAGGTAGGCCAAAGGTTCTTGCATGTGAAGTTGTTTTTTGATCCCTAAGTAATATATTCATTTCAATATGTTAACATTTTATAAGTTTGACTTGAATAGATAACTAGAAATACAATGTCACAAAATATATTTTTATCATTTTTGTTTATGAAATATAGTTGAGTAACTCACTTAAATAATAGTAGTGTTAGGAGAACTCAGTAAAATTAATTGAAATTGAAATTGTCGTCTGATTTCAATTTTGAGTTCTCGTGGACACTAATATTAGATGCTCCTAAAATGAAGAATGGGACCAATCAACCTATGTATTAATCCATTTTTCACTTGTTCATGTACTCATTTTAGTTAGTTCTAACTAATCAAAGAAGTAATCCAACCAGCCAACGATATAAAAAGCTTGGTTCTTACTTTCTCTCTACCAAACTTGATAGTTATATTTCTTACGAAAAGAATATCTACATTTATTTATTTATTTACTTGTTGCTATATGAAGATGATATGTTGAAGGTTTGTAGAACCCTACATGAACAAATCTCCAAATTCAAAGCTTCCTCAATTTGAAGCTTGAAATGAAAGATTTATCCCAAACAAAAATTATATTAGAAAATGAAAATTAAAATGGATAGAGTAAATCAAATTAGATTACTTAGAAAAAAAAAAAGTTAACAAGTGTTTTAACAATGGCTCTCAAGTTGGTAAGTACTTTTTTGGGTAAACACTTTATAAGTTATATATTTCACTAGATTCACTTAAGATATTGTGATGTGATAAATGAAATAAGTGATATACCGTCTAAAAGCTATGTATATGTGTTGGATCCAGTGAATATACTTAATACATTTGTCGATTACTAATGAGATAATACTTGATCTCTCGAATGAGTGAACTTAATTCATTTTTCAGTTACGAATGAGATATATAACACTCGGTCTTTCACTAGCTATTTAATGTGTTTGAACTATGAACTAAACACAAGAGATATTATTGGTTAATTTTCTTATATGTTATGGTATCTTGTTTAACTAGAGAGTCTTTGTATTTGGCATATTATGTGTGATTAAGAAAAAGGCTTGCAACTAATTTCCATGCTTGAATAACACCATTATTCAAGGAAGCTTATGTTTTATTTGGGATGAAATCCTTATTTATTTATGGGCATTGTTACAGGTCAACCAGAATCTAATGCATTTTTATCTCTTTTATCCTCCTAACATAAAAGCAATGAGAATAACTTCTAAACAACTTAAAATAGTTCAATAATTAAGACATTTCTATCTCCTTTCAAGGGTCGTGCGTTCAAATCTTTGCCCTTATATTCATAACGTAATATTCCTTTGGTTAAATTAGACGTTTAGTCATGGAATGTTAAGATCCGTGTCTAACTGGTTAACTTTAAAAAGTATCTAATAAGTCTTTAAAATTTCAATTTAATTTGTATCCAATAGATTCTTAAATTTTCAATTTTGTGTCTAATTATATAGTTCCTTGACCTATTCGACGATTTTTAAAATTCACAAACCATACTAGACACAAAAACGAAAGCCTAGAGTCATATTAGACATAAAATTCAATTTTATATCTGATAGACCAGTTAATTTATAAAAATTTCAAACACGTCAAAAACCTATAAGACACAAAATTTAAGAAGGTATTAAACATTTTTAAAGTTTATTGATCTATTAAAAATAAACTTGAAAGGTTCAGGCAAACTTGAAAGTTCAAAGATTGAACTTATAATTTAATATATTCTTTAAGAAAACATACTCAAATAGACTATGCATATTAATGATATCATTATTGTAATTTTTTTTTAGCTTCAAGTTCAAACACTTGGGGAATTTAGCAGCAAGAAGTAGCAATTGTACTGAGAGGAACAAAGCATAGGATGCACCTATTAATAAGCAATTTCAAGTAGTCCAAATCTAGTTGAGGCAATTGAGTTCATTTAGATAACTCAATGGCAAGATTGTTAGCCAATGAAGATATGGTTGCTTGAGACACACCTCTAGTCCCTCCCAAGTACCATTTTTTAATCGTCTCGACCACGTTCCCGTTCTCGACTTTCATCTTCGAGTTCTCTTTTCCTTCGCTCGAAAACTCGATCTGTAAATTTCATGAAACAAATATAAGATACGATATTTTAACAACTATACAATATACGATCCAATACGAGTGTACAATTTTATTCTAAATACTTCAATTTTAAAGGTTCTAACTTGTTTAGTTTTTTTTTTTTTAAAAATAAGGCTATATTACAAGTTTAGTTCCTAATTTTTTAGATTTGTGCCAAATAGGTCTCTGAACTTTTAATTTTGTGTCTAATAAGTCCATACATTTTCAATTTTGTATCTAATAGTTCATTGACTTATTTGACATTTTTAAAATTTACGAACCTATTAGATATATAATTGAAAGTTTAATGTCTTGTTAAACACAATTTAATTTTATATCTAGTAGATTTAATATATATATAACAAATATGTCAATAACCTATTAGACATGAAATTGAAAGTTCATGGACTTATTTGATACTTTAAAAGTTAAAAAACTTATTAACACAAACCCAAGAATTCAAGAACCTAATAAGTATTAGATACTTTTAAAGTTCAAAGATCTATTAGATATAAACATAAAAATTTAGTGACTAAACTTGTAATTTAACATCAAAGCAAGGATGAAATAGTTAATAAATATGACTAAAAAAATCACTTTTGTTTAGTTTTATTATATTTCTTAAAGAGTAGATAACAAGACAAAGAACAGAAATAAAGCCATATCCATATATTTTTGAAAAACAAACTAAAAACAGAAATCGTAATCAAATGGGGTCGAAGTGTTTGAAATTTCATGAGATGTTTGTTTACCTCAGCAGTGGTTGGAGGTGATGGGAAATGGAAGTTGATAACAGAGTGTGATTTCAAGTATTTGGACTGAAAGAATTCAACAATTTTTTCCAACTGAGCTTCCTCTTCTTCCTCATATTTGTCATCAGCTGCCAATCTATCCCTCACTGAACTCTCCAATTGCACCCCATATTGTGACCCCTTGATCTCTTTTATCACCACAACTCTTATCACCTTCTCCACAGGAGCTGCCACCATCACACAGGATTGTTTAGCTCTCATTTGATAATCATTTGGATCTCGTTTGATAACCATTTGATTTTTGTTTTTTAGTTTTTTTAAAATTAAGTTTATCATTACTGCTTCTACTTATAGTTTTTCATGTTTTCTTATTTACTTTTTAGATGTGTTTTCAAAAATCAATTCAAGTTTTGAAAACTAAAAAAAACTAGTTTTCAAAAACTTGTTCTTGTTTTTGGAATTTAGCTAAGAGTTCAATTACGTTCTTAAGAAAAGTGGAGACCATGGTAAGATAGATGAAACCTATTGTACGGAAATGGTGAGAAAACAAGTACAATTTTTAAAAACAAAAAACAAAATGATTATCAAACGGGGTCTTGGTTGTTTGTTTTTAGTTTTCGAAAATTAATCCTATAAATACTATTTTCACCAATGATTTTCTTGTTTTGTGTTATCTATTTTTACCTACATTTTCAAAAAAACTAAGCCAAAATTTGAAAATTAAGAAAGATGAAAATCATTATAGAGAATTCATGAGAAACCAAATACGAGTTCTAAAAATAAAAAATCAAAGGTTATCGAACACGAACAAGGCATTAGGGTTTAAGATTTAAGATCCTCGATTCGAGATATGAGTCAAGAATAGAGAACCATATAATTCTTTGATTCAAAGTTAATCTAATAATTGAAAACATGGGTGAGGTTCTATTCAATGCATAGACTTACGAAAAGTGATTTTGAGTATGTAGTTTCATTGTATTTTAACGTATGTTTTTAAATTCGAATACTTGGTTTATTTAACTTGAAAAATTAAATAAGATTTTATTAACATTTTTTGTAGGAGATTTTAGTAACATTTTGTGTTTCATTTTAAAGGTAGAATATAAAAATATATTAATGAGTAATTAAAGTATAAACTAACTCTTTCAAAAAAAAAAATAATAACAATAATAAAAGCATAAACTAAAGGTAAGTTTGAAATTTTAGAATTATATAAAAGGCAAACATGTCAAAAACATTACCCTCAGCTATTTCGTCTTTTAATGTAGTAAAGATAAAAATAAAAACATAAAATTTAAGCAAATAGATACATTTTACAAAAATTATAATCCAATCTTCCCAACAAAAAAATAACAATTAAATTTACAAGTTGGAAAGCAACAAGACAACATAACACATGAGCATGACTCGACCATAAGACAACTACTCATTCCTTTGAACAACGTCGTTTTGATTAACTGACATAAAACATGTACTTCTTGACGAACAACAAATTAGAGGTTCAAATCTCCCTATCCTGCTAATTATCCAAAAAAACATTCATTAATTTGAATTTGGAAGTTCTAATCACTATTTGATATTTGGTGTACTAAAAAAATGACGATGTAATGCTTTTATTGGAATATGTTTAAAAAAACCTCCTTTTAAATTACAACTTTGTAAACTACGATTCCAACTTGCACAATAACATTAACTTTTACAAATCATTCAATCACAAGGTTCAAAAATAGGTTTCGAAAACAAAAATAATCACCAAATAACTTTCATCGATCGATTCATCCATTTTATTAGGTCAAAAGCTATTGTCTCACCAACTAGTCTAATCATAAGATAATTTTGAAACCTATCAAAAACAGTTACCTCCCTTAATGAAGTTTTTTTGCATTACTATAATATATAATTGGTCAAGTTTTTTTTGCATACAATTTTAAAATAAGATAAGGGTAAATTGGAGGACATACCAGAAACAATAGCCTCAAAAAAGTCATCATCTTCCTCTAAGTCCTTGGCTGCTTTTCCCTTCCATTGCTGCAAATGCTCCACAATTGCAGGCTCCAAATAAACTCCAATGGCCGTCAACTTTATTTGTAGAAAATGAATCTCAATGTCTGTAATTCCTGTTATATCTCACCAACAATATACAAATCATACACATTTTTCTCCTGATTTTCCTTATCCATTTCAAAATATTTAGCTTCCTAAAAAAATTATTTTTTTCATCCCTCAAATTAGCCCTAAGCTTTCATTTTATAATAATTTTGTTTTAATTTAAATGATTTTAAATTCAATTGTAACAACTTCAATTGTTTTCTTATTATTTAAATTTAAGTTAGGATTTTTAACCATTCTTAAGAATGGACTACAAACCAAAACATTGTTAATGAAAATATGAGATTTTTTCTACTTTAACAATTACGAGGGGGAAGATTAAACAAGTATATGATAATTGGTGCTTTATTCAATAAGCTAGGTTTGGATTTGAAAAAAAGATACATGATAAGTTGTTTACTGTGTAGATTGCAAAGGTATATAACTTTTTTTTACTACAACAACATTTGGGATGGGAGACTCGAATCCATAACCTCTTGATCATAAGCCTTACTTGATGAGTTATGTTTCGCACAAAGTTATTTAACGTCGAGTAATTAAGTCTACGTGGGTGCAAAATAGTTTAACCTGAAGTCGTGAAGTCTAAGTTTATATGGATTGTTTTTAATCTACAGTTGTACTATATAATTAAAGCTATATTCCAATCAATTCTTTAAATTTTAAATAATAAAAAATTATTCACATCAATTTTATAATTAAAATTTTAAGTTATGGTATTTTGGGTATACTTTACAATTTTGTTTAACTGTCAATTTTTGTCGATTTTGATTAAGATAGATAAAATAATTTAGATTTATAATGATAAAAAACATTACATTAAGATAATAAGAACTAATACACAATCCAAAGGTAGATTGACCCATATAGAGTCAAATTCGTGATTCCAAAAGAATCGACAAAAGAATCGGATCCATAATTTCACAGAGTAG
Organism: Trichosanthes cucumerina; assembly: GCA_036507285.1. NCBI lineage: Eukaryota > Viridiplantae > Streptophyta > Magnoliopsida > Cucurbitales > Cucurbitaceae > Trichosanthes > Trichosanthes cucumerina. Next base: position 16,477,999 of record CM071838.1, read on the forward strand.
TTGTAGAATGGTTGATCATTCACGTCTTCCTAGCAAATGCATGCAATAACTTTTTTTTAACTCCAACGAAACAGTTAAAAGACAACGAGTCTTGTTCATATAAGTGAGTAAGATATCCATAAGCATGATTTTATCTCAAATCCATTATTTGGGAGAGCCGATCCACCACTTCTTTGCATCATGTGGCCTCCATTCCATACTTCAATTCTAGTCACGCTGTAATCTTCTCGAGTTAGGTTGTTTGTACAACATCTATCATTTCTAAATAATGACTTCGTTTCCTCTTGTTTCTTCTTAATGACGTTTATGTTGTGCATTGGACCTATTAAGGGTGTTTCTTGTATTTCATCCTCGTATGCATCTATCATGGTGTTGAACATTAGTTGTTATGGGATGGAGTACTATTCTAATCCTCTCATATGCATATTCCTCATCTATTTGTTTGACAGCAATCGATGTCATGTCTGCAAAGTCTTTGCACCTACTCCCATTGGTCAATCCTTTCCAAAAATAAATGTCAAATTATCGTAATGGAGGAATATATGACTAGTAATTCCATAATCCCTTTACATTGGGATGACTTTACGTGCCTAAAAACATATATATTAGTATACATTATAGTGTGATAAGTTTAATATGACTCTATAATCTTACTTCGACACATGCATCAAAAACTTCTTTCTCAACCTCAATGTACTTAAATTCCTCAATCCGGTCGAACCCGCGGCAAAATGGTTCTAGCATTTATACTAATGTAATGTATTACTTTGTCGGGCAATTGACCCTGCGATCTATCGTCATGGTTGCTTGAATATTGTAGTATATTTTCTCTCTCATCAATTGTTGTAGTTGTGTTAAATATATAGGCATGAATGTGTCGTTATTGGATCTCTAGTTGCCTCGTGAACTAACGCCACGAGGCATTCTACTAATTTTGCATCATCAACTTTAATCACGAGTATTTTTTTTATTTTTTTTTCAGCACCTGTCCTTTTTCTATATGCACACATATATCGTGATAGAGTTAAGTTTGGAACACAACGAATTTGTTGTTTTATATGATAGATTGCATTTCTACGCTTTTACATAACCTATATTATATATTTGTGATACCACCAAATTCATTACGTTCCAAATTTAACCCTATTACACTATAGGTATACATGTAGCAAAATGACATGGGTTAAAACAACAAAAAGCACTCGTGGACTAAGGTCGATGATGCAAAATTGGTGAAATGTCATGTGGTGTTAGTTTAGGGGTGGTTGGAGATCAGATAACGACACGTTTAGGCCTAGACATATAACACAACTACAACAATTGATAGAGAGAAAATACCATAATGTAACATTCAAGTGATTTTGACGATAGATTGTAGGATCAAAAGCCTAAAGAAGCAATACACTGCAATCACATAGATGTTAGGACCATCTTGCAACAGATTTGGCTGGAATGAGAAGTTTAAGTGTGTTGAGGTTGAGAAAGAAGTTTTTAATACATGGGTCAAAATAAAATTACATAATCATATTAAACTTATTACACAATAGTATATATTAATATATTTTTTTAGGCATACAGAGTCATCTCAATTGCAAAAGGATTGTGAAACAAGTCATTCCCCCATTATGATGACTTGACATTTATTTTTGGAAATGACGGATCAACAAGGACGAGTGTAGAGACCCCTACAGACATGACATCGAATGTTTTCGAGCAAATAGAAGAGGATGTGCATCTGGGAGGATTGCAAGATTACTATATCCTAGTGCCACCAGTGTTCGACGTCAGTGATAGACACATACGAAGATGAATTAAAAGACACCGGTAGGCCCAATGCAATAGTGTCATCAAGAGAAAGCAAGAGGAGGCGAACTCCCTATCACTTAGAAATGATAGACGTGGTACGAAGAACAATGAATAGGTAAATAACCCAACTTTAAAAAATTGCAGCATAGTTGAAATCAAAGTATGAAATAGAAGTCACGCGACACAAAAGAATGATGGACCAACTCTCCCAATTATCAAACTTAGCGATTTGAGACAAAGTCATATGTAGATAACTTGTTCGCTAATATACATAAGATTGACAATTTTTTATCTGTCATTTTTTATCTTCTCCATAGATTTGAAAAAAATTATTGCGCTAAAAAGAGCGAATGACCGACCCATTTTCAACTACTTTTATGGAATCATGGATTCGACCTCTGGTTGGTCATTCTAATTTCTACCTATGTAGACATTTTTTAAGAATCATGAATTCAAACCCTTCTAAGCTATTATATGTCTTCAAATATTATATATATATATATATCACAGAATGCGACCCTGTATTGGCTCTTCTACGTTTGATTGCATATTATTTTTTATTATCTTCATGCAATGTGTTTATTATTATAAATATAAGTTATTTTGTTTATGTTCCTAAAAAAAAAAGTTATTTTGTTTATCTTAATTGAAATTAATACATAAAAAATTGTAAAATACTTAAAATAATATAACTAGAAATCTCAATTTTAGAATGGATGGAAACAAATCTATATTAATTAAATTTTTTAAAAAATGATTGGAATATAACTATAATTGGATAATACGAAAAGAAATAACGGTAGAAAAGACAGGCGACATGAACCTAGACTTCACAACTCTATATTAAACAATTGTACACCCCAAACAAATACTAAGGTTAAAAAACTCTACACTTCAAACATACATTAAATTACTCCCAGGACTAATTAACTCTCCAGGCTAAACAACTTCAAATAAAAGAACTTCATTCCTTACCCTAAACTATAAAAGTATTGGTAACCTTTTTATAAGTCGATAAAGTGAGCCTAGCTCAATCGTAATTGATATGTATTCTCAATCAAAAAGTCAAAAGTTTGAATTTTCTTATCCCGAAAATTGTTGAATTTAAAAAAAAAAAACCTTCTTCATAAGTCAAAGGAATGGTCTAAATCCTTGCTAAAAAAATGTTCTTCTTAGAAAAGGGAAAGGAAACACATTATTTCAATTTATTGTTTTAAAAAATTGTGAATAATTATCAAAGACTACTTTTTTTTTTTTTTATAAGAAACAGAAATCAATTTTTTTATTTCAGAAAACAAATAAACAAATATATATCATTTCAATAAACTTTTGAGCTATTTCCATTTTAGTCCTTGAATTTTTCAATCTATTCTATTTTCATCTTTAGACAATTAAGATACTAATCTTCTCTAAACAAACAAAATTATTTTAATATTTTATCTTTATTTAGTTTTTATAAAATAAATAACATGTATGTTCTTCAAGTATGTACTTTGACTTAGATGCACCATACATTGGCTAAAAAGTAGAAATATTTGCATGGAAGATCCATTTTTACGCGCCTTGATGTCATTTGACCCATGATGTGAAATTAATGATTAATGACCCTTTTCGTACTTCGCATCTCGTTCAAATTACCGTGAGGAGATCATAGTTTTCGCTCTCGCTCTCTCGCCCCTGCTTTTACTCTGCTACTCTAGTTTTTCTCTAACTTATGTTTTCCTTATTTCTTTACTCTCACTCTTGCTCCCTCGCTCTCACCCTCATTCTACTACTCTAACTCTTCTCTGATTTATGTTTTCCTTATTTCTTTACTCTCGTTCTCGCTTTGCTACCCTATCTCTACTTATTTTTTTATTGTCTCTTTTTTTCTCCAGACTTCTGACCACTCATTCGAGCAAGAACGAGAGTAAGAGAGCTAGAACGAGAGCATTTCTATATGCAAGAGCGTGAACAAGCAATACCTCTCATACTACCCTCATAGGTAATTTTGTGTGTATTGTCATGTCAGAATGAGTCATATTTCATTATTTTCAGAATTCAGGTCATCAGTCATTAAAGCGCGTGAAAATGGATTATTCCTACAAAAATCTCTAAAAAATATTCGGTGAAGAGATATTAAGGGACAAAATAAAAACAAAATAAAAAAAACAACTGGAAGACAATTGAATATTTTAAAAGTTGAGAAAACAAAACTAAATAATAAAAAATAATTTGAAAATATCACTATTCTTTTAAAGGTTGAAATATTAATTTTGACATTTTACAAATGTTTCAAAATTATTATTAGAAGTAGAAATAGGTTAAAATATAAGATCAAATTGAATTTAAGCAAGCATCTCAATCATGAGTCCCTTGCTATTTTGATTTTTCCTCCATCATTATTAAGAATGGTTTTGAAACATTTATAAAAAATTAAAAGTAATATTACAATTTTTTTTAAAAGAAGATAAGTATTATTCTTTAAACATGGAAGAAAGTTCATGGACATTAAAAAAAAATAATAAAAAAAAAAAAGTTTCATGAAGAAGGATGGGCTCACCATGACCCAACAGGGACAAGGGCTTGGACTTGACGATCTGCTTGGGGAAAGCGATTTCTTCAATCACTTCCACTTCACTCCCCACTGTTCACAAAATTCCAACACACAAATCGAAAAAACAGAAATCAGCATACCAACAAAATCAAAAGAAAAAACACAAATCAAAGTTCTGATGAGCAAAAAAAACTATCAATCATCATCGCGCATACACACAAACACAATCAATCGATAAATCAACACACAAAACGGCCGAAATCTCGCAGGCAGAAAGGTTTTTCAGTGAGACATTAACACAAACAGTTGAGAGGCATAAAGACGAGAAGTGAAGAGAAATTGCTGTGTGTTGAACAGATGAAGGGAAATTAGAAGGACTTACTACTACTGATTGCGATCGTGAAGAAAGAGAGAAGAACGGAAGGAAGTTGTTCAGCGGCAGATGAAGGAAGGGAGATGAGATGGATTTTGGTTTGGTAACCAACGCCATAAATAAGGCTCTGTCACTCACTGTCAGTGCCAATGCAGATTAGAGAAGAGTAGGTAGAGTGGACGGGACATAGGCCGACGAGTTTGGTTTAGTCATCAGTGCTTTCTTTTCTTTCTTTCTTTTTTTTTTTTTTGGAAATATCGTTCTTTAATTCGTGTTTCCGCAAAAAATACACTTTTGATTTCATAAGTTACTTTTGAAGGAGACAACCCAACAAAATTAATAAAATTTGTCAGCAAAATAACAATTTTATTAGGTAATTTTATTCTCCACTCATTAAAAATATTAGAAAAAATAACTATATCGATCTTCAATGATTATTTTATTGTTAATTATTTAACATATGGATAATGTGACTTAATTACCAAATGGATAATGTGACTTTGAATATGTGTATTAACATGTTAACACAGACACATAATTTGATAGTAAAGCTAGAACTTATAATTTCTTTTCTAAAATAGTAATAAGTTATTCAACCAAGCAATATTGGCCCAGCAAACCTAGAGAATTCTACAGAATACGAATAGCCTGCTCTATAAAGTGCTACGAGCAAGGTATTTTCAGTATGAGAATTTTTTTAAGGCAGCATTGGGGGCCAATCCATCTTTTACGTGGCGCAGTATTCTCTGGGGGAGAAAGCTTTTTGTTTAGGGATATAGATGGAAAATTTGACACGGTGTGCAGGTTAACATCATGAGGGACCCTTGGCTAATGTCTGCAGGGCGTCGGACCCCTTTAGCAGTTGATCTTGACCTGGCTCCCTGTTAGGTCAATTCTCTCCTTTGAGTGAACGGTGAGTGGGATAGTGAAAAGATTAGGAGACATTTTCTTCATGAGGATTGTGAGAGTATTTTGCGGATACCACGTCTAGGTTCCAACCATAATGATGAGGTAGTTTGGAATTTTCATAAGAAAGGTCTCTTTACTGTTAGAAGTGCATATCATCTTGGGTTACGTATACAAAACTCGCAGTCAGCGACAAGTTCGGATGCTGAAGGGATTTGTTCAATGTGGAAAACGTTGGTTCCAAATAAGGTCGAAATTTGTAGCTGGAAGACTGTTCAAAATCTTCTCCCTACTAGAACCAATCTGATCCAGCGGGATCTTCATATTGAACCATGGTGTCCCAATGTGTAGGAAGCATTCAGAGACGACTCGTCATATATTCTAAGGTTGCAAGGTAACAAGACAATTATGGTCATATTTCTTACTCTCTAATGTTGATTTGTTTTATGATTTCAGGGACTCTTGGGATGCGGCTGATTACTTTTGTTGGGTGATATCGAATAATAGTCGTGAGGAGCTTCATACTTTTATGGTTATTTTATGGACAATTTGGTGCTGGAGGAATCGAGAGATGCACAATCGTGAAAGAATGGATCTAGGAAAGTTAATCACACACACAAATTCTGGTTCAGGAGTGTACCCAGAAGGTTACGTTACAACAACAGGAGCTAGTGTCTTCTATGGTCCCACGTTACTGGGTTTCTCCAACCCAGGGTGCGTGAAGTCTAAATACAGATGCATCTTGGTGTCCAAATTCCAAGGTGGGGGTCTAGGGTGGATTGTTCGGCATTGGGATGACCAAGTACTTAGTGCTGGCCATCACTTCATCTCTTCGAATTGGCCTATTTTAATTTTGAAACTATATGGGATCATATGGGGCTTGGGATTCGTCACAGATAAGAATTTACCACTAGTTGTTAATTCCGACTCTCTGGAGGCTATTAATTTGATTCTTGGTAAGTCCGCTGACCTAACTGAAGCTCGTGATTTTGCGGACCAAATTTTGGCTCTACGGAATGAGTGGGTGGACATGGAGTTTTAAGCATGTACCTCAGCTGGCAAATCAGGAGGCTCACAAGTTGACGCAAAAAGCAGTTTTGCTGAAGAAAGATGAAGTTTGGATGGACAGACCGTCTGAAGCTCTTCTACATATCCTTAGTTAATTGCTTTGTTGTTCTTTATAAAAAAAAAACAATAAGTTTAAATCTTTTACTCAATCTAATATTCTAAAAAATAACAAATTTAATCTCTAAACAAATATTTAAGCACCATAGGAAAAACAAATTATGTGGGCATTGGTATGAGGCTATAAGGGATCGTTTGGTTTAAGGTTTTATTGGATGCCCATGGGTAATAGATGCCTGAGAATAAGATGTTTGTGAATAATAAATGTCTGCAAATAAGATGACTGCATTTGGTTTTACATGGAAATGTTATCAAATTTTTATGTAAACAAGTGGTATTTTTATATTTGTCTGATGAAATTAAAATTTATTTGTAACACCCCAAAAACACGAACACGACTAAACAAGGCATTACTTCCAAGTTGTACCGTTCGCGCCGAAAATTCGGCAGCATAACGGCGCAACCTGGACAAACCCAAAAGTTTCAAGGAAACCTGGACCTAACAAGAACACTTCAAAGACTCACGAGGGTACCCAAATCCACCAAACTACACAGTAAACAATAGGTCGGGCTCCACCCCTCGGAGTTAGCAGAGAACTCAAACAGCAGAACAAGCTTGAATATGAAAGATACAACAGAACATGCTTTAAATCCAAAAGAAACAGGAACGATACAATCTAAAATTTACATAACAAAATGGTTAAAACGCAACGGAAGGAAAGAAAACGAGAGAACTACTCCTAACGCAACCCCTAAATCCTACAAGTCTTCCATAGCCTCGCAGGGGTCTCGTCGCCGGTGGTCATCTCACTGGTTTGCCTTACCTGCACGAAAAAGAAATAAAGAAGGGGTGAGTATAAAAATACTCAGTAAGCAGCCCACTTCGTCCAAGAATAAAGAACATAAGAACGGCCTTAGACTTAGCTATCACGACACCTAGCCCGCCAAACAACTTCAACACGTATCCTGGCCCTACTCTTACTCTTCTCGATTCTCGCCTGCCTCCCACCCTTAGCTCCTAGATCAAGGGTTGGCGGCCACGTGGCCACGAGACTCATCCTCGGGCCTGCACTAGGGCGAAGGACTCTATCCAACCCCTCTGACTCTAAGGATCACACCCCGAGTCGCACAACTGGATGGGGGCGGACCACCACATCCCATAAGTGTCAAAGCGGTACTACCGCGCACAATCGACCTCGGGCTCATCCCCGGGCCTGCACTAGGGCGAAGGACTCTATCCAACCCCTCTGACTCCAAGGGTCGTACCCCCGAGTCGCACAACTGGACGGAGGGCGGACCATCACATCCCATAAGCATCATCATCTCGCCAACCTCTAGTCTCGGTCTACTAAGGGTTACACAGGTACTAAGGACTTGGGCCTGCACTTAGGGCTAGTTGTGCTAACTACAAACCTAAGGCTCAATGGCACTTTCCGAGTCACTACAGACTAGGCACGAGGCGACTAAGGCTCGGGACAAAATAGTCTCAAGACGATGAACGTTTAGGAACTCAGCATAAGATTACAACACCCCTACTAGTTATGAACACAAGCACCAACAGACAATCAGAAACCAGAAAGAACTACGAGTTCGAGTTCCAGCACAGATCAACATAACAATCACAAAACATGATTCAGGCATAACCGAACATCTCAACCTATCATGCTACTATCAAAACTTTACTTTCAATCATAAATTGCATGCAACACGTCCCTAAGCCCTACACTTAGGGGTAGTTTCGTCCAACTGACTACTTACAGTGAAAGCTAACGTCAAACGAGCGACTTTGAGTACGCGGCGTGCTCCAAACGTACTTCAACTTCCCGACTCCTAACGAAACACACACAATTAATAAACTAAAGTATAAAGAACCTATCGCAACCAAACTAATTAAGAGGAGCGAAACTCACCCACGGAGTGTCAAAACGGACTAAGGAATGGACCGAGGCGACCGGACGGAAGGGGACGATTGCGGCTCTGCAGGCGGCGGCGCGTGGACCGGCGGACGGCGGCAGCGGCGGCGCGTGGGTGACAGATCTGGAATCCTCACGACCCGATCTATCCAGAACCGGTCTCGGATCTTCGAAAACCGATTGGAAAAGGCTCGAACCGGCTGAGGAAACGTGTGGGTCTCGCGTGAACTGGTGGCAGATCTTCTTCTCTGACGACGGCTTGGCTGCAAGAGGGCGTTGACGGTGCCGGTCTACGTTGCGGCACAATGGCGGCTTCGGCTGCGAGGGAGGTGCAATGGCGACGCGTCGGCGGCGGCGGCGTTACGTGAGAGAGAGAGAGAGAGAGAGAGACGGTGAGGAGAGGAGAGAGCCGGAGAGGAGAGGAGGAAGAAGAAGAGAAAAAGAGAGGGGAGTGTGGGTGTGGGCGTGGCGGCAAACGGCCATGGCGCTTTTCATGGCCATGAGAGAGAGGGGAGGCGAAGCCCTCCCGTTCGTTCTCAGTTTTCCTTTTTTTTTTTTTTTTTTAAACTGCGGTTGTTACATTATTTTATGAGATTGATCTTATAAATCTTATATAATTATTATCTATTATTAATAAAACAATAAAATTGAATTTTAAAAAATTAATTAATTAATATTTTTAATAAAAAATTAATTGTTAATTGGTCACAAATAACCTATGAATAATTAATTATAATGATTATCCTTACTATAAATTAATAATATTTGTACTTTATTGATTAGATATAATATTAGTTAGTGATTTAATATTTTCTTAATGAATTTTATAATGAATGTTTATGCTTGTTTTATAAAAATTAATTGTTAATTGATCACAAATAACTTATGAATAATTAATTATAATGATTATTCTTACCATAAATTAATAATATTTGTAATTAATTGATTAAATATAATATTAATTTGTGATTTAACATATTCCTAATGAATTTTATAATGAAGGTTTAGGCTTGTTTTATGAAATTAATCCTAAAATCATTATTTTATTAACTAATCAAAATTAATGTAAACTAATAAAAATAAATTAATTAATTATAAATATTTTTAATTAAATAATTAATTATGATTATTGAATACATATATATATACACACTTAAATATTAATAATGAAGAGAGAGAAAGTGAGAGATGGATGAGTATAAAGAAAGCTCATCATTTTTGAAGAGTATAGAAAACCCATCCAACATGAGAAAAAGTGATGTGCATGCTCATCCAACATGTTCATGCATGGGAAGATAGCAATTACTGGGACTTCATTTGGAGGAGGTGGCCCAAGGAAGAGCTTAGGCAGATCCTGACAATTCTAGGGAGAATTTGGTGAAGGGAATAAAACTCCCGCAACGGAAACGACTTGGAATGTCGTGGTGATCGTTATGAAAAATATTTTCTTAAAAACGAATTTATCACATAAATCCTAGGCTAAACATGCTGTAATTGAAGGAAAAACAGTAAGGAAAGTTTACTTATTTGTTGAAGAACGCTTCTTCAAGAATTCCTTCTTCGATCACGAACTCTTCGTGTTCTCGATCTCTATGATCACAATCTCTCGAACAACGGACAAATTGAATACCTCCAATTGATCTTCTCGGTTGTCCTCGGTCGGTAGGGGGAGAGTGGTGAGACTCCTTTTGGTTTAGGGTAGAGAGAATTTGAGAGAGAGTTGAGAGAATGAGAGAGAGCTCTTGGATGGAAATCCAAAAAATGAGAAAAGCTTCACCAATGCCTTATCACAAAGGCATTATATAATGGTGATAGGTGGAGTTGAAATCTCCACCTATTTACCATTTTACCACAACCTTAGGTTACGCAAATCATATTTGTATAACCACATATAGTATGATATCTCATACCTTATTATACAAATCATATTTGTATAATTGTGGATTTTAAATTGAATCACATTTAATTTAATTTCTCTCAATCTAATTTCTTTAAATTAGTACTAATTAATCAATTAAGCTAACCTATAGTTTATTATGAATCTCATTCACATTAAACTATATATTATATCAATAATATCTCATATAAATGACATAAATACCTTTTTAATGAATTTGAACACTTCAAATCCACACCAAACTGTAAACCCTCTATCTGTCCAGTTTGAGCCAACCGAGGGACCTAGTGGACCTGCAGATGACGAACTCTAATGATCTGAGACTAACCTGTCAAACTCTTTGACCCGGTTATTCAACATTCATTAGCTATGGTACCACTCCACTAAAACCCGTAGCTGCACTCCCATCACTGTAGGACAAGTTGTGTCCATTGATATAACCAATGCCCATGAGTCGACCCTTCACAGGTTGTTCGTAGACACTGTTGGGTCAAATTACCGTTTTACCCATGTGTCTACCTCTTGCTTCTTAAGTCCCACTGCTCCTCTAATGAACAACAACGTTGCATGGTCCTACCATAAGGAACATCCCTCTCCGGCCAATGAGAAGGTGGGCGCCCGTTGTCCAAGCCCTCGAGACAACACTCAAGGAAACAACGCCTCTAGTTTCCCTAAGTTGGGAACGAGTGAATTTCATCTCGCGTAGTCAAGTTCCCAGCTCCCCATGTGGTCCTGTCCCTGAGAAGATAGACATATTGGGTGAGTAACTGTGACCGCCCTCACCCATACTAGTCAAAGGATAGACCCCCATAGACAGGAGTCCGTAACACGCTCGTGGATTAAGTCGAGTCACTAATGGTGAGTCATTGGGATTTTTGTCCTAATCTCGTGTTTATAATATTATGTTTGAAATTAATAAGAGTTATTCATTTCATCACTTTGTGTCTCTCGCAATATTTATAAACTTTTCCAATAAACTAAGCTCGTGGTCATTAATTTATGAGAGAACTAGAACTTGAATCTGTGTGGTGGACACACAGGGGAGGATCACGTTCGAGTTAATGACCGAACGGTCTACGATGATCTGGATAGGGTTGGAGACCTAATCTCGGATACATCATGGATGCGACCGCTTTGTATTAGATACAAACGAGGTGATCCGACTCGTTCATGTGGTTGACATGCGAGTGGGGGCATCTTGTGCAATGAGATTGCACAAGACCGGACCGTGATTTATTAGACCTCCACGATGTAACACCGTTAATGCGATGAGACTAATAACCGTAGATGACCATTAGTGATTCGACCAATCTCGGGCGTGTTACGCACTCGTCATGCGCGGGGTCTGTTCTTTGACTAGTAAATGCGGGTGAGGGTGGTCACGCCATCTCGCCCAATATGCCTATCTTCTCGTGACGTAACCAAGTAGGAGCCGAGAACTTAACTACGCGAGATGGAATTCACTGCTCCCGCCTTTAGGGAAACTAGAGAGGTTGTTCCCTTAAGTCTTTGTCTCCGTGGCTTGGACAACGGTGCCCACCTTCTCACCGCCTCGAGAAGGGTGTTGTGTATGGTCGGACCATCACAATATGTTGTTCATTAGAGGAGCGATGGGGACTTAAGGAACAAGAGGTAGACACAGGGTAAAACGGTAATTTGACCCGTAGTGTTCACGAACAACCCGTGAAGGGTCGACTCATGGGTATTGGTTATATCGGTGGACACGTAATATTCTCGCGATCGACGGGAGTGCAGCCACACGCTATATAGTGGAATGTTACCGTAGCTAATGAATGTTAGTTAACCGGGTCAAAGAGTTTGACAGTTAATCTCGGATCATTGGAGCCCGCCACTATAGGTCCATTAGGTCCTCGGTTGGCTCCATCCAGGTTAAAAGAAGGGTTAATGTTTTGGTATGAAATTGAAGTGTTCAATTTCACTTTAAGGGCATTTATGTCATTTATATGAGATATGAATGATATAATATATAGTTTAATGTGAATGAGATTCATAATAAACTATAGGTTAGCCTAATTGTTGAATTAGGGCTAATTGGAGAAATTGATTGAGAGAAATTAAATTGGATGTGATTCAATTTAATTAATCCACAATTATTGCAAATGAGATTTGCAATATGAGATATGAGATATCTTATATTATGTGGTTATGCAAATGAGATTTGCATAACCTATGGTTGTGGTAAAGTGGTAATTATGTGGACATTTTAACTCCACCAATTCCACTATATAAACCCTTCTTGCAAGAAGGATGGTAACTCAATCTCTCATTTTTTGATTTTGCATCAAAGAAGAGAAGAGGAATTCTCTCAATTCTCTCTCATTTCTCCTCCCTCTCACCAAAACTCAAAACAAGATCCCACCATCTTCCCTTCTCCAAAAGAGAACAACCGAGAAGGCTTTTTGGTTGTGTCCGAGTTCCTTTTGTGGGAGTGTTCGTTGAGTTAGAGGAGCACGAAGAGTTCATGATTTGAAGAAGAATTTTTGAAGAAAGTCTTCAACAAGTAAGTAAATTCTTCTTGCTGTAATTTTCTTCTTCTTTGAAGCATGTTTAGCCTAGATCTAGTGTTATATCGATTTTAATAAAATCATGTTGCATATTGAAACCACGACGATCTGATGCGTCTTCCATGTGAGGGATTATCATTCCCTTCAATTGGTATCAGAGCCATCTCGATGGTTCTTCGATTATGCACTGTTTTATTAAAATTTGGTGGGTTTTTGCCATGATTTATGTGATAAATTGTTGGTTTGCATAATGGATGTTTCGGTTTTTGGCACTTTTAGATTTATTTTCTGTTTGATGAGATCAAATGTAAAGGGCCCGTGTTTTTGGGCATTTTAGAAAATAAATCGAGTCTGTAAGTCCGTGTCATTCGTGGCAAGTATTGCTGTGAAGAAATCGGAGCGAAAACAGGCGTAAATCAACGAAGAACAGCAAAGGTGTTTCTTTGCTTCGCCGATGGCGTTGAGACGCAGCGCCAACGGCGTCTCAACGCTATCCTTGCGATGGAGGCCCCGCAGCAGGTCAAAGATTGCAACGCGGCCGGCGTTGAGAAACGCAGCTTGACGGCTGAGGCGACAAATTACAGTAACGCCGCAGCGTTACAGCGCAACGCGCACGCGCTGAGGAGCGAGCCACGGCGATTTCGCGAGGACATGGGTTCAAGCCTTAACGTGGGCAGTTATTTTCGGTTTTATTTATTTTATTATTTATAAAATGTAATAATTTATTTTATTTAATTATTTTATTAAATAATATTAATATAAATGTTATATTAATGTTATTTAATTAAATAATTGCCCTAAATGCCAAAAACCTACCCATTTTTGCTTATTAATTATTTTATGCATGAGATGTATATTTTAATTAATTTCTATGTGCATATTGTATGTCATATAGATTTAAAATCCCACCTTAGGTTAAACATTTCATTCATCATTTTTATATTATAAGAGTTATAATATATAGTATGCATGATAGGATTATATTATAAGAGTTATAATATAATGTTTGCATGTTTTAATTTATTTAATATAAGTGTTATATTTTTAAATTAAAAGCATGCTCATGCATTTAATTCATGTGATGAATTATATTATGTTATAGTATATAGTATTATTCATGTGATGGATAATCAAGCACTATAACATAGAAATGCATGCAACCTAAGTTAATTATTAGTTTTAAAGTGTTTAGAACTTGAATAATTAGACTTAGGTTTTCTAATTTTCTAATAAGATTAGAAATTTAGGAAATCAAATATGACCTTTGAATGGAGACTGATAAGTAACTCTGTCTAAGGAAGGTTTTGTCTAAGGTCAGGGTATTTAAGTTGACGCTTGCAACACACCTTACACAGAAACCGACCACGAGAGTGAATTCGGTCCTAGATTCTTAGGTTACATTCTCGTGGGTGCCGCAATTAAGTGTTAATTAATTTACTCACATAGACCTAAGTTAATAATGTGATTATAAACTTAGGTTAATACCATATAAGAGTTATATTGGTAGACTTAGGTAAATTTTAGCCGGTTTATCTAGGTCAATCCCTAATAAAATTAAATCTGAAAGTGGGAGGAAATAAAGTGTATGAGATACATTTGAATTTCCAACCACAAATCTCCTTTAAGTCCACACCGTGAGATCTATACTCGACCTCGTGGCGCAAATGGGAGCGTCCCCCTTCGGATGACATTTGTATAGGTCAATATCATCGTGGATGGAGAGAGTACTTATAGTGAGTGGGAGCGGGACTTGTGAAAACGAGACCTCGATCTCTTCTTTTCGATTCACACCGTGAGACGCCTATGATCCGCTCTCGCTAGTTTGGCTCGGACTGCACAATCCCTTCCGGAGGGCTTGATCATGGGAGTCTAACACCGTGAATTCCCGAAGGGATCAGCTTTCTCGTTGGTTTTCCTTCTTGGTTCACCCTTCTGGTGGCTATTGTTTGGACGGATGCTTGGAAACTTAAAGATTGAGGGTGACACTCACGCAATTCGTTAAGTGTTAATGAATTCGACCAACAATGGTAATTGGACGCCTAATGGAATAATAGTTATTCGGGGATTGTAGTCCGATCGAGAAAGTCTCGCCCCAGAGAGAGGAGTGTTCTGCTCACCCTTCGGTGGCGGTCATTCTAAACCTTCAGGTATCATTGCAAAATTTTGAATGACCTAGGGATCATGAAACAATTTTGCTAAAACTTGATTGGATTTCAAAAGTTTTTTATGAGACTAATGCAAAGGTTTTTCTTATTTTTTCAATGTCTAATGTCTAGCGCAATAATAGCTTTACTCGCCTTGATAAGTTAGTGGGAGATAATTACCAAAGTTGGAAAAACAACATTAATACAATTTTGGTACAAGACGACATAAAGTTCGTGGTATCTCGAGGAGTGTCCTCGATGTCACAGACTCGACCGCGTCGCGAAGTGTTCGCGACACGCGTCACGATCATTGGATCGGGGCCAATGAAAAGGCCAAGGTCTACATAATTGCCGGCATGTCCGATGTCTTGGCAAAGAAGCATGAGTGATGGTTTCCGCTAAGGAGATCATGGAGTCCTTGCGAGAAATGTTTGGACAACAATCCTTTTCAGTCCAACATGACTCGCTTCAAATCGTTTTCAACGCACGGATGAAGGAGGGTCGCCCGTCCGTGAACACGTTCTAGACATGATGACCCACTTTCATCCGCCGAGATGAACGGGGCTTCGATCGACGAGTCGAGCCAGTCGATTTTATTTTGGAGATTCTTCCAAGAGTTTCCTTCGGTTTAAGTAGCAATGTCATTATATGAACAAAATTAGCTACACTCGACTACCCTCCTCAATGAGCTACAGACTTCCAATCCTTGCACAGGGTCAAGGAATCTGAGGTAAATGTTGCCTCTGAGTCTTATCACGGGGTTCGACCTGCAGGACTGAAACTCGTTGCTCCTTCACGCCCGAAAGGGAAGAAGAGGATGAAGAGGGGTAAAAGCGGCCAGTCTTTGCCGCCTCACAAGGGCAAGAAGATCAAGGAGGTTGCAGAGAGAAGGAAAGTGTTTCCACCGCAATGGGGCGGTTCTTTGGAAGAGAAATCGTCCCAAATTCTCGGCCGAGAAGAAGAATCAAGGTAAATGTGATTTACTTGTGGATCAAACATGTTTAGTGGAGAGTAGTGACTCTGCTGGATATTGGATTCGGCGCCACTAACCACGTTTGTTCTTCTTTTTGAGGGATTGATTCCCGGCGGCAAACACGAGAGGGTGAGGTGACTCTACGGGTTGGATCCGGAGAGCTTGTCTCTCTTTGCAATGATGATCGACACGCTGAAGCTAAACTTTAAGCGGAAGTACTTATTGTTGGACAATCAGTACATAGTTCCAAGGTTTACTAGAAACCTTGTTTCAATTTCCTGCTTAATAGAACAATGTATTTCTGTTTCTTTTGAATTGAATAAAGTGTTTATTTCTTTCAAAGGGAATGTTATTTGTTCAACTTCACTTGAAAATAATCTGTATGTTTTGAAACCGAATTCGGTCAAAAGTGTTTTGAATACTGAATTGTTTAAAACTGCAGAAACACGAACTAAGAAAGCAAAAATTTCTCCAAAAGAAAATGCCCATCTTTGGCATCTTCTTGTTAGGCCACATTAATCTCAATAGGATTGAGAAACTAGTGAAGAGTGGACTTCTAAACGAGTTGGAAGAAAACTCTTTGCTTGGTGTGTGAGTCATGCCTTGAGGACAAAATGACCAAACGCCCTTTTAGTGGAAAAGGATATAGAGCCAAAGAGCCTCTTGAGTTAGTACATTCGACCTCCGTGGTCCGATGAATGTTAAAGCTCTGGGCGGTTATGAGTACTTTGTGTCTTTCATGATTTACTACTCGGATATGGGTATATTTACCTAATGCATAAGAAGTCCAAAACTTTTAAAAGTTCAAGGAGTACAAGACTCGAGGTTGAGAACCTCTTGGGTAAATCGCTTAAAACACTTCGATCGGATCGAGGTGGAGAGTACATGGACACCGAATTTCGTGACTATATGATAGAACACGGAATCACGTCCCAACTCTCAAATACCGGTATGCCACAAGAGAATGGTGTATCGTAGAGAGAAAGCAGAACCTTGTTGGACATGGTTCGGCGATGATGAGCTATGCTCGTCTCTCTCCGATTTTTTTGGTACGCGCAGTGGAGATCGCAGCTTATATTTTGAACAACGCTCCTCAAGAGTGTTTGTGAAATACCTTTCGAGCTTTGGAGTGGGCGTAAAGGCGCTTTACATCACTTCGGAATTTGGGGATGCCCGCCCACGTGTAGGTGACAAACCCAAAAAGTTGGAACCCTGTTCAAATTGTGCCTATTCATAGGTTACCCTAAAGAGACTAGGGGTGGTCCATTTCTGATCCTAGGGAAAATAGGGTGCTTGTGTGTCGACAAACGCCACTTTTCTAGAGGAAGACCACGCCGTGATCATTTACCAAGGAGTAAAATTGTATTAAATGAAATGGACGAGACATCGCAAGAAGAGTTGCTTGATGGGGCTAGTACGTCAACAAGTGTTGTTGATCCTAGCACATCTAGTCAAATCCGCTTCCCAAGAGTTGGGTATGCCTCGACGTAGTGGGAGGGTTATGAGACACCTGATCGCTACATGGGTTTAAATTGAAACTTCGCTTGTCGCCTCCCGATGATGATCATGAGGATCCATTGACCTATGATCGGGCAATGGTTGATGTTGACAAAGACGAGTGGATTAAAGCTATGGACCAGGAAATGGAGTCTATGTACTTCAATTCCGTCTGGGAGCTTGTGGACCAACCGGATGGGGTAAAGCCTATTGGTTGCAAGTGGATCTACAAGCGTAAACGTGGCGTAGATGGGAAGGTGCAGACCTTCAAAGTCCGACTAGTGGCAAAGGGTTTTACCCAGGTTGAAGGGGTTGACTATGAGGAGACCTTTTCACCTGTTGCCATGGTAAAGTCGATCAGGATCCTTCTGGCCATTGCCGTGTATTATGACTACGAGGTATGGCAGATGGACATCAAGACAGCCTTTCTGAATGACAAACTTGATGAAACCATCTACATGGACCAACCCAAAGGGTTCATTGCCCAAGGCCAAGAGCAAAAGGTTTGCCGGCTTCATAGGTCCATTTATGGACTGAAACAGGCTTCGAGGTCTTGGAATATAAGGTTTGATGAGGCGATCAAATCTTATGGCTTTGATCAAAATGTCGACGAGCCTTGTGTCTACAAGAAAATCGTTGACAAAACTGTCGCATTTTTGGTGTTGTACGTGGACAATATTCTTCTCATTGGGAATGAGGTATAATTTCTTACTGACGTTAAAAAGTGGCTAGCTTCACAATTCCAAATGAAAGATTTGGGAGAAGCTCAATATGTTCTAGGTATCCGAGATAGTCCTAACCAGGAAGAATGTAATGCTAGCCTTGTCTCAGCGCCTTATATTGACAAGATGTTGTCTAGATATAAGATGCAAAACTCCAAGAAGGGCTTGCTGCCTTTCAGGCATGGGGTTCACTTGTCTAAGGATCAGTGTCCTAAAACTCCTCAAGATGTTGAGGATATGAGACGGATTCCATATGCTTCAGCTGTAGGGAGCCTGATGTATGCCATGTTGTGTACTAGGCTCGACATCCATTATGCATGAGAGGAATTGTCGAGAAGATATCACCCAATCCGAGATTAGATCATTGGACAGCGGTAAAGGCAATCCTCAAGTATCTTAGGAGAACGAGGAACTACAGCTTAGTGTATGGAAGTGGGGATTTGATCCTTACGGGATACATGGATTCTGATTTTCAGACCGATAAGGATTCTGGAAAATCTACCTCGGGGTCAGCCTTTATTCTGAATGTAGGAGCTGTAGTATGGCGAAGCATCAAACAGGGATGCATTGTTGATTCCACTATGGAAGCAGAGTACGTTGCGGCTTATGAAGCTGCAAAGGAAGCTGTTTGGCTTAGGAAGTTCATGACAGATTTGGAAGTTGTTCCTAACATGAACTTGCCGATCACACTCGCTCGCGGATAACAAGGTGCGATGCCAACTCACGTGAGCCTCGGAGCCATAAAAGAGGCAAACACATTGAGCGCAAGTATCATCTCGATACGGAGATTGTGCACCGCGAGACTTGACGGTCACGCAGATATAAGCGTCGAGAACAACGTAGTGATCCATTTACAAAGCCCTCATGGCTAAGGTGTTTGAGGTCACCTAGAGAGTCCGGGTCTTCGAGAGCTTCCCGACTAGGGCAAGTGGGAGATGTGTAAACGGGTAATCAATGCCCTAGTTTATTGTAATTTATGTACATTTCAGAAATGTATTTTCTCCACTAGCTTAGTCCAAGTGGGAGTTTGTTGGGATTTTTGTCCTAATCTCGGGTTTGTAATATATTGTTTGAAATTAATAAGAGTTATTCATTTCATCACTTTGTATCTCGCAATATTTATAAACTTTTCCAATAAACTAAGCTCCGTGGTCATTGAATTTATGAGAGAACTAGAACTTGAACAAAGTGTGTAGTGGACACACGAGAGATCACGCTCGAGTTAATGACCCAAACGGTCTACAGTATATGGATAGGGTTGGAGACCTAATCCTGGATACACTGTGGATGCGACCCGCTTTGTATTAGATACAAACGAGGTGATCTGACTCGTTCATGTGGTTGACATGCGAGTGGGGGCATCCTGTGCAATGAGATTGTACAAGACCGGACCGTGGTTTATTAGACCTACTAATGTAACACCGCGCTAATGCGATGAGACTAATAACTTCGTAGATGACCATTAGTGACTCGACCGAATCTTGAACGTGTTACGGACTCGCTCATGCTGAGTCCGTTTCTTTGACTAGTACGGGTGAGGGTGGTCACGATTACTCGCCCAATATGCCTATCTTCTCGTGGGACGTAACCAAGTAGGGAGCTGGGAACTTAACTACGCGAGATGGAATTCACTGCGTTCCCTTTAGGAAAACTAGAGGGTTGTTCACTTAAGTGTTGTCTCCGTGACTTGGACAACGCGCCCACCTTCTCACCGCCCGAGAAGGGTGTTGTGTATGGTCTGGACCATCACAATATGTTGTTCATTAGAGGAGCGAAGGGGGACTTAAGGAACAAGAGGTAGACACAGGAGAGTAAAGCGTAATTTGACCCACCGTGTCTCACGAACAACCTATGAAGGGTCGACTCATGGGTATTGGTTATATCGATGGACACGTAATATCTCAGATCGACGGGAGTGCAGCTACGACGCTATAATGGAGTGTTACCGTAGCTAATGAATGTTGGTTAACCGGTCAAAGAGTTTGACAGTTAATCTCGGATCATTGGAGCCCGTCACTATAGGTCCATTAGGTCCCTCGGTTGGCTCCATCTGGGTTAAAAGAAGGGTTAATGTTTTGGTATGAAATTGAAGTGTTCAATTTCACTTTAAGGGCATTTATGTCATTTATATGAGATATGAATGATATAATATATAGTTTAATGTGAATGAGATTCATAATAAACTATAGGTTAGCCTAATTGTTGAATTAGGGCTAATTGGAGAAATTGATTGAGAGAAATTAAATTGGATGTGATTCAATTTAATTAATCCACAATTATTGCAAATGAGATTTGCAATATGAGATATGAGATATCTTATATTATGTGGTTATGCAAATGAGATTTGCATAACCTATGGTTGTGGTAAAGTTGTAATTATGTGGACATTTTAACTCCACCAATTCCACTATATAAACCCTTCTTGCAAGAAGGATTGTAACTCAATCTCTCATTTTTTGATTTTGCATCAAAGAAGAGAAGAGGAATTCTCTCAATTCTCTCTCATTTCTCCTCCCTCTCACCAAAACTCAAAACAAGATCTCACCATCTTCCCTTCTCCAAAAGAGAACAACCGAGAAGGCTTTTTGGTTGTGTTCGAGTTCCTTTTGTGGGAGTGTTCATTGAGTTCGAGGAGCACGAAGAGTTCGTGATTTGAAGAAGAATCTTTGAAGAAAGTCTTCAACAAGTAAGTAAATTCTTCTTGCTGTAATTTTCTTCTTCTTTGAAGCATGTTTAGCCTAGATCTAGTGTTAGATTGATTTTAATAAAATCATGTTGCATATTGAAACCACGACGATTCAATCGTCTTCCGCTGCGAGGGATTATCATTCCCTTCATGGTCATCTACGAAGTTGTTAGTCCTATACTGTTAACGGTGTTACATCAGTAGGTCTAATAATTCACGGTCCGGTCTTGTACAATCTCATTGCACAGGATGCCCCCACTCGCATGTTAACCACATGAACGAGTTGGATCACTTCATTTGTATCTAATACAAAGCGGGCCGCATCTGCAACGTATCTAGGATTAGGTCTCTAACCCTATCCGTATACTATAGACCGTTCGGGTCATTAACTCGAACGTGATTCTCTCTGTGTGTCCACTACACACCGTTCAAGTTCTAGTTCTCTCATAATTCAATGACCCTGGAGCTTAGTTTATTGGATAAAGTTTGTAAATATGCGAGACACAAAGTGATGAAAAAATAACTCTTAATTATTTCAATAGTGAATATTACAAACATGTACGAGATTAGGACATACATTCCAACAAACTCCCACTTGGACTAAGCTAGTGGATTACAAAATACATTTTTCAGATGTACAGTAAAAACTACAATAAACTAGGGCATTGAATACCCTTTACAATACTCCCACTTGCCTTAGTCAGGAAGTACTCGAAGACCTAGACTCTCTAGGTGACCCTCAAACACCTTAGCCGTGAGGGTCTTTGTAAATGAATCAACAACGTTGTGCTCCAACGCTATCTGCGTGACTGTCACGTCTCCGCGGTGCACAATCTCCCGTATCAGGTGATACTTCCGCTCAATGTGTTTACCCCTCTTATGACTCCGAGGTTCTCTCGAGTTGGCTACTGCACCACTGTTGTCACAAAACAGGGTAATCGACATGTTCATATTTGGAACAACTTCCAAATCCATCATGAACTTCCTAAGCCAAACAACTTCCTTTGCAGCTTCACATGCCGCAACATACTCGACTTCCATCATGGAATCAGCGATGCATCCCTGCTTGATGCTTCACCACACTACAACTCCTCCATTCAGAATGAAGGCTGACCTCGAAGTGGATTTCTTAGAATCCTTATCGGTTTGAAAGTCAGAGTCTGTGTATCCCGTAAGGATCAAATCTCCACTCTCATACACAAGGCTGTAGTTCCTCGTTCTCTTGAGATACTAGAGAATTGCCTTTACGGCTGTCCAGTGATCTAATCCTAGATTGGATTGATACCTACTGACAATCTCAACTGCATAACAGATGTCGGGCCTAGTACACAACATGACATACATGAGGTTCCCAACAGCTGAAGCATAGGGGATTCGTCTCATATCCTCAACTTCTTGAGGTGTCTTAGGACATTGATCCTTAGACAGGTGAACCCCATGCCTGAAAGGCAGGAAACCCTTCTTGGAGTTCTGCATCTTATATCTGGACAACATCTTATCAATATAAGATGCCTGAGACATGGCTAGCGTTCTGTTCTTCCAGTTCCGGACTATCTGGATACCTAGAACATACTGACACTCTCCCAAATCTTTCATTTGGAATTGTGAAGCAAGCCATTTCTTAATGTCAGTAAGAAATCCTACTTCATTCCCAATGAGAAGGATATCATCCACATATAATATAAAAAATGCGACAGTGTTGTTGACGATTTTCTTGTAGACACAAGGCTCGTCAACATTCTAATTAAAGCCATAAGATTTGATCGCCTCATCAAACCTTATATTCAAAGACCTCGAGGCTTGTTTCAGTCCATAAATAGACCTATGAAGCCGACAAACCTTTTGCTCTTGGCCTTGGGTAATGAACCCTTTGGGCTGGTACATGTAGATGGTTTTATCAAGATTGCCATTCAGAAAATCTGTCTTGACATCGATCTGCCATTGTCGTATATTATGACTTGGATCCTGATCGACTTTACCATGGCAAAAGGCGAAAAGATTTCCTCATAGTCAACCCCTTCAACCTGGATAAAACCCTTTGCCACTAGTCGGGCTTTGAAGGTCTGTACCTTCCCATCTACGCCACGTTTACGCTTGTAGATCCACTTGCAACCAATAGGTTTTACCCCATCCGGTTGGTCCACAAGCTCCCAGACATAATTGAAGTACATCGACTCCATTTCTTGGTCCATAGCTTTAATCCATTCGTCTTTGTCAACGTCTGCCATTGCCTGATCATAGGTCAATGGATCCTCGCAGTCATCATCAGGGGTGACGACTTGGGTTTCAGCTAAACCCATGTAACGATCAGGCTGTCTTAGAGCCCTCCCACTACGTTGAGGCGTTCTTAACTCTTGAGAACAGACTTGACTAGACAAGTTAGGATCAACAACACTTGTTGACGTACTAGCCCCATCAACAACTTTTGCTGATGAACTGTCCATTTCTTTTAACACAATTTTACTCCCAGGTAAATAATCCCTAATGTGGTCTTCCTCAAGGAAAGTGGTGTTTATCGACACAAGCACCCTATTATCCTTAGGATCGTAAAACAGACCACCCCTAGTCTTTTTTGGGTAACCTACAAATAGGCACAATTTTGAACCGGGTTTCAACTTCTTTGGATTTGACACCAACTTATGGGCCGGACATCCCCAAATTCTGAAATGGTGTAAATTTCCTTTACGTCCACTTCAGAGTTCGAAAGGTGTTTCACAAACACTCTTTGACGGAACGTTGTTCAAAATATAAACTGCAGTCTTCACTGCGTAACCCCAAAAAGAATCAGGGAGACGAACATAGCTCATCATCGATCGAACCATGTTCAATAGGGTTCTGTTTCTCCTCTCCGATACACCATTCTGCTGGGCATACCAGGTGCTGAGAGTTGGAACGTAATTCCATGTTCTATCATATAGTCTTAGAATTCAGTGTCCATATACTCTCCACCTCGATCCGATCAAAGTGTTTTTATTGTTTTACCTAACAGGTTCTCAACCTTAGTCTTGAACTCCTTGAACTTTTCAAGAGTTTCAGACTTCCTTTGCATTAGGTAAATATACCCATATCTTGAATAGTCATCTATAAAAGATACAAAGTATTCGTAACCTTCTCGTGCTTTAACACTCATTGGACCACAAGGGTCAGAATGTATAAGCTCCAGAGGTTCTTTGGATCTATATCCTTTTCCACTAAAAGGACGTTTTGTCATTTTGCCTTTAAGGCATGACTCACATACCGGTAAAGAGTTTTCTTCCAACTCGTTTAGAAGTCCACTCTTCACTAGTCTCTCAATCATATTGAGATTAATGTGACCTAACCTTAGATGCCAAAAATGGGCATTTTGTTTATGAGAAATTTTTACTCTCTTAGTTCGTGTTTCAACCGTTTAAAATAATTCAGTATTCAAAACACTTTTGACCGAATTAGGTTTCAAAACGTACAAATTATTCCAAGTGAAGCAGAACACAAAAAATTTCCATTTCGAGAAATAAACGCTTTATTACTAGAAACAATAATAGAAATGCAGTGTTCAAGTAGGCAGGAAATGGAAACAAGGTTTTTAGTAAACCCTGTCACTATATACATATTATCTAATAAAATGTATTTCCCGCCAAAAAAGAGCTTCACCGTGTCGATCGTTACAGCAGAGACAACCTCCCTAGATCCAACCCGCAATGTTATCTCTCACCTCTCGCAGCTGCTGCCAGGAACTAATTCCTTGAAAAGAAAAACAAACATGGTTAGTGGCGCATGAATCCAATATCCAGGTAGAGTCATTACTCTCCACTAAACAAGTTTCAGTTACGTAAATCACATTTACCTTCTTTCTTCCTGTCGGCAAGGAATTTGGGACAGTTTTTCTTCCAGTGGTCGTTCCCATTGTAGTGGAAACACTTTCCTTTCTCTGCAACTTTCTTGACCTTCTTGCCCTTTTGGGCGACAACACGATCAACTTTTCCCTTCTTCATCTTTTTCTTCTTCCCTTTCGGACATGAAAAACCTACAGATTTTGTCCCAGAGGTCGAACCCTTGTGATAGAACCTGAAGGCAACGTTTGCCTCCGCTTCCGGTGTCCTGATCCTCATCAAGGATTGGAAGTTCTGTAGTTCGTTAAGAAGGGTGGTCAGAGTGTAGCTAATTTTGTTCATAACAACATTGCTACGAAACTGAAGGAAACTCTTCGAAAGAGTCTCCAAGATAAAGCTGACCTGGCTTGACTCGTCGATCGAAGTCTCGTTCATCTCTGCCAGATTAAAGTGAGTCATCATGTCCAGAACATGTTCACGAACAGACGCCCCTTCTTTCATCCGCGCATTGAAGACGTGTTTGAGGGAATCATGTCGGACCTGAAAGGACTGCTGTCCAAACATTTCCTGCAAGGATTCCATAATCTCCTTGGCGGTGATCATCACCTCATACTTTTTTGCCAATACTTCAGATAAGCTGGCAATGGTATAGACCTTAGTCTTTTCATTGGCCCTGATCCATCGATCGTACGCATCACGAACACTTTGCGATGCGGTCGAGCCCGACATCTGAGGACATTCCTCAGTGAGCACGAACTTTAGGTCGTCAGTTACGAGTATTGTGTTGATATTATTCTTCCACGTTTGGAATTATCACCTGCTAGTTTGTCAGAAACTAAGAGTGCAACTATTGAACTAGACATTTTTTGCTAAAAACAAGAAAAAAACTTTGTATTAGTCTCGCAAAAACTTTGAAAAATCCAATCAGGTTTTAGAAAATTTTATCCTATGATCCCTAGGTTATTTAAAAATGCAATGATATCCCAAAGGTTTAGAATGACCGCCACCGAAGGGTGAACAAAAACACTCCTCCTCTGGGACGAGACTTTCTTGACTAGACCCTAATACCAGAATAACTATTATTCCATTAGGCATCAAGTTACCATTATTCGGTATGAATCCATTAACTTTTAATGAATACTGTGAGTGTCACCCTCTATCTTTAAATTTCTAAGTATCCGTCCAAACAATAGCCACCGAAGGGTGAACCACGAAGGAAAATTAACAAGGAAATTGTATCCCAATCGGGAATTCACGTTGTTCTGACTCCCATGATCAAGGCCCTCAGAATGGATTGTCTGGTTTAGGCCAAACTAGCAGGCGGATCATAGACGTCTCACGGTGTGAATCGAAAGAAGAGACCGTGGGTCCCGTTTTCACAGGTCCCACTCCCACTTACTATAAGTACTCTCTCCATCCACGTTGATATTGACCCATACAAATACCATACAAAGGGGGACACTCCCATTTGCGCCATGAGGACGAGTATGGATCTCACGGTGTGAACTTAACGGAGGTTTGTGGTCGGAAAATTAAATGTATCTTATACACTTTATTTCCTCTCATTCAACACTTTAAGTTAATCAGGATTGACCTAGATAAATCGGCTAATATTTACCTAAGTCTACCAATATAACTCTTATATTGGATTAGCCTAAGTCTATAATCACATTATTAACTTAGGTTTATGTGAGTAAATTAATTAACTTTTAATTAACGACACTCACGAGAATATAACCTATGAATCTCCAGACCAAATTCACTCGCAGGTCGGTTCCCATGTAGGGGTTGTTCCGCAATGCGTTAGTTTAAATACCCCAGCCTTAGACAGAACCTTCCTTAGACAGAGTTACTAATTAGTCTCCATTCATAAGTCATATCTGATTTCCTAATTCTAATCTTATTAGAACTAGAAAACCTAAGTCTAATTATTCAAGTTCTAAACAATTTAAAACTAATAATTAACTTAGGTTACATGCATTTTCTATGTTATAGTGCATGATCATTCATCACATGAATAATAAACTATATAACATACATTCATCACATGAATAAATGCATGTACATGCTTTTAATTCAAAAAACATAACACTCATATTAATTAAATTAACACATGCAAACATTATATTATAACTTTTATAATATAATCCTATCATGCATACTATATATATAACCCTTATAATATAAATATGATGCATGAAATGTTTAACCTAAGGTAGGATTTTAATCTATATGACATACTTATGAACATACAATAAATAAATTTCACACATCTCATGCATAAAATAAATTAAATAGCAAAATTAGACCAGTTTTGGCACCCTAGGGACATTAATTAAATTAATTAACATTAATATAAAATTTATATAATATTAATTAATAAAATTAATTAAAAAATACATTTTACAAATAATAATATAATTAAAATAACGCCCCACGATGGAAACATCCCATATCTGCCACTATGCGTGCAAACTGCTCGTGAATACCCCTCTACGCTTGCAACGTTGTACTCAGCCCGCCCAACGCCTCAGCATTGCAACGTTGACCTGTAGCTCAGCCTCCAACCACGCGGACGACGTTGAGACGCCGAAAAACAACGTCTCAACGCCATCGATTGTACAACAAACACCTTTGCTCTTTTTCAACGATTTTCACCCGTTTTCGCTCCGATTTCTTCACAACAACTCTTGCCACGAACGACACGAACTTATAGACTCGATTTACTTTCTAAAATGCCCAAAAACATTAGGCCTTTACATTGATCTCATCAACAGAAAAGTAAATCTAATAAAATGTGCCAAAACCGAAAACATCCAACATGCAATACCAAATTCATCTCCTGAATTAAAGCATAACCCACCTAATTTTAAGAAAAATAGTTTGCACAACGAAAAGCCAACGATCGGCTCTGATACCAATTGAAGGGAATAAAACTCTCGCAACGAAAACGACATGAAATGTCGTGGTGATCGTTGTGAAAAATATTTTCTTAAAAACGAATTTATCACATAAATCCTAGGTTAAACATGTTGTAATTGAAGGAAAAACAGTAAGGAAAGTTTACTTACTTGTTGAAGAACGCTTCTTCAAGAATTCCTTCTCTGGTCACGAACTCTTCGTGCTCTTGATCCTACGATCACGATCTCTCGAACAACGAAAGAATTGGACACCTCCAATTGATCTTCTCGGTTATTCTCGATCGATAAAGGGAGAGTGGTGGGACTCCCTTTGGTTTAGGGTAGAGAGAATTTGAGAGAGAGTTGAGAGAATGAGAGAGAGCTCTTGGATGGAAATCCAAAAAATGAGAAAAGCTTAACCAATGCCTTCTCAGTTCTCACAAAGGCATTATATAATGGCGATAGGTGGAGTTGAAATCTCCACCTATTTACCATTTTACCACAACCTTAGGTTATGCAAATCATATTCGCATAACCACATATAGTAAGATATCTCATACCTTATTATACAAATCACATTGGTATAATTGTGGATTTTAAATTGAATCATATTCAAGTTAATTTCTCTCAATCCAATTTCTCTAAATTAGCACTAATTAAATAATTAGGCTAACCTATAGTTTATTATGAATCTCATTCACATTAAACTATATATTATGTCAATCATATCTCATATAAATGACATAAATACTCTTTTAATGAATTTGAATACTTCAAATCCACACCAAATTGTAAACCCTTTCTCTGTCCAGTTTGAGCCAACCGAGAGGCCTAATGGATCTATAGATGACGAGCTCCAATAATCCGAGACTAACCTGTCAAACTCTTTGACCCGGTTATTCAATATTCATTAGCTATGGTAACACTCCACTAAAGCTCGTAGCTGCACTCCTATCACTGTAGGACAAGTTGTGTCCATTGATATAACCAATACCCATAAGTCGACTCTTCACAAGTTGTTCGTAGACACTGTTGGGTCAAATTACCGTTTTACTCTTGTGCCTACCTCTTGCTCCTTAAGTCCCACTGCTCCTCTCTAATGAATAACAACGTTGCATGGTCCTACCATAAGCAACATCCCTCTCGGGCCAGTGAGAGGGTGAGCGCCCGTTGTCCAAGCCCTCGAGACAACACTTAAGGGAACAACCCCTCTAGTTTCCCTAAGTCGGGAACGAGTGAATTTCATCTCGCGTAGTCAAGTTCTTAGCTCCCCACGTGGTCCTGTCCCTGAGAAGATAGGAATATTGGGTGAGTAACTGTGACCATCCTCACCCGTACTAGTCAAAGGACAAACCCCCGCAGACAGGAGTCCGTAACACGCTTAGGATTAAGGTCGAGTCACTAATGGTCATCTACGAAGTTATTAGTCCTATATTGTTAACGGTGTTACATTAGTAGGTCTAATAATTCACGGTCTGATCTTGTACAATCTCATTGTATAGGATGCCCCCACTCACATGTCAACCACATGAACGTGTTGGATCACCTCTTTGTATTTAATACAAAGCTGGTCGCATCCACAACGTATCCAGGATTAGGTCTCCAACCATATCCATATACTGTAGACCGTTCGGGTCATTAACTCGAACGTGATCCTCCCTGTGTGTCCACTACACACTGTTCAAGTTCTAGTTCTCTCATAATTCAATGACCCTGGAGCTTAGTTTATTGGATAAAATTTGTAAATATGCAAGACACAAAGTGATGAAAAAATAACTTTTATTTATTTCAATAGTGAATATTACAAACATGTACGAGATTAGGACATACATCCCAACATTTGGTAGTAGGGAAATAATGCTCGTTTCAATGGGTAAGATTCCTGACTAATGACCTTATTCGTGTGATTGATATTTCTTTGGGTTTACTTGACAAGGGGTTTGAGATCTCTACCAGGTGGGGTATCAACCCTTCCCATTCCTGCTGCAAATACACGGGAGGAAGGTCCTTGCCTATTGAAGGGTGACTTATGGAATTTGAAGGTTGATGTTGCATGGTTTAGAAAGCATAATAGAGGGAGTTTGGGATGATGTGCATAGCTAGCGAAGGGAAACCTCTTATTGGAGGTTGACTGTTTTGACATCTTCTTCAGAGAACTCTTTGGTTCAGAAAGATGATTTTTAAGAAAACATTCTGTCCCTCATTCTAGAAAGGATTGTTTGGTGTAATTTTGTGTGATTGTGGTATATTATTATTGTTTTAAAAAAAAAAGTGTTATGGTTGCACTCAAATGTTTTCTTTTTTATATTCTTTAATAAAAATATTTTATTGAATATATACACATATATTGAAGTTAAAAAAAAAATACTTTTTGCGTTTGAATTTTTATGAAAGTAACAATTTAGTCGACCTTTTACTTTCAATTTCATTATAATATAGTCATTGAATTTTTGTTTGTTACAATTTAGGTTCATATTTTAAAATTTATAATAATATAAACTTTGTCGTAAAAATTATTGTTAAGATTTAATAAAATTTCTTACACATGTAGGTCGATAAACTAATTAATGTTCAAATGTGGTTATAAACTACATAAATTAAGATATTTCATAATAACAATTGATACTAAATTTTGATGAAATTTTATGGTAAGGATTAAATTGTTATGAAATTTTATTGAGATTAGGGCTCCATTTAGTAACCATTTGATTTTTTTATTTTTATTCTTAATAATTAAACTTATAAATACTACTTCCACTAATGGGTTTCTTATTTTGTTATCTACTTTTTACATATGTATTCAAAAGTCAAACAAAAATTTGAAAACTAAAAATAGGTTCCATTTAATAACCATTTGATTTTTTATTTTTCATTTTGAAAATTATGTTTGTTTTCTCACAATTTCTATATAATGAGATTGATCTTTCGTAAAAAAAACATTTGAATTCTAGCCAAATTCCAAAAATAAAAACAAATTTTCAAAAACTATTTTTTTTTTTTTAAATTTTCAATACTTCGCTTGGTTTTTTAAAAAGTAGATAACAAAGTAAAGAAACCCATAGATGGAAGTAGTTTTTATAGATTTAATTTTCAAAAACCAAAAACCAAAAATCAAATGGTTATCAAATGAGACTTAAGTTTTCAAAAACTTAGTTTTATTTTTAAAATTTGACTAAGAAATCAAAAGTTTCATTAGGATGAAAAATCATTGTAGAGAAGATAAAAATCATTGTAGAAAATTGTGAGAAAATAATCATAATTTTCAAAAACTAAAATAAAAAATAAAGACGAAAATTGTGCTTGATTTTTAATTATTTATCTATGATTCTCTATAATTATTACCAAATTGGCCTAAATTATTTTAAAATTGAAAATAGGAATTGGGAACATCCACCTGCCAATATTGAACAATGAATTTGTTGCATTGAAAGACATCCGTAGGTTGCCAGTCTCTTTACATTTTCCTAATAATTATGGAGTCCTAGTTGTTGGTTGCTTTGCTCTGTTGGCCACATTTTAAGCCTCAGCCTTTGTAATCCAAATCCACCGTTCATTTCACCTACTTCTCTTCACTAGTTTGCTTTCACGTTCTCCCTTTTCTTCCCTTTACAAGAAGAGTTTCATTCTAATCTAGTTCTTCATTTTTCATGTATTTTGATCTTAGAATACTTCAAAATGTTTCTATATATTAAAATAGTGCCACAATTAATTCTTTGATTTTGATTTTTTTTTTTCCCTTCATTTGAAGTTTGACTTATGAGGGAAAGATTTGAACCTCTAACTTTTAGGTAAATGATGCTTCACCCAATCAAGTTATGCTCGTGCCAATTATATATTTTGATTCTATTAAGTCAATGTCATTAACATTATTAGTTAAATGTTGATGTGTAACGCCCCAAACGCAGGATCCCCTACGACCTACGACCTGGCCACGTCACCATATGATCTATACCATCTTTGAGCTGCTTGCGAGAGTGAAGACTTTTCCCATAAACCAACACGAGTCCTTTCAGCATGTTTTGTCTTCACTCACATGCTCTCTAGGAAAATTCTTAGAAGGTCACCCAACATACGATTGCTCCACGCAGGGGCGAATTTAGGAAGGGCCCAGAGGGGGCTCGAGGCCCCCTCAACTTTTGTAACATTTAGTTTGTATATACAAAATGCTACATTAATTTTATAATTTTATCTTAGCCTAGTGGCAAGCCCCATCTGGCTTTCCCTCTTATTTTTATTATATATATTTCACTCAATAAAAATAAAAGTTCTTAATACTTTAAATTCTATTTTTAAAAAATTAAAAAAATATTTCATACTTTTTATTTTTTTTATGTACAACGGGGATTGAGAGGATTCGATATATCAGATGAGTTATGCACTCATTTTTTTTTTGTAATCTATCCTTAAAATTATTTATCTTTTAAGAATATATTTCTCTTCTTAGTATCAAATATAAATAAAAATGAATGCAAATATTTTTTAATTTTTAGAAAATTATTTCTAGAAGTGAATTACATAAAAGAAAATATAATTCTATGAATTCTTATGAAAAAAAAAATCTTATTATTTGCAATTTTTCTCACATACTTGCGTAAAAAAATTTAATCATATTTCTTATATCAAAATCTATAAACTGTTATATTAAGATTTCATATTCTTCCATGTAATTTGTGGTTTGTTTTATTTTAGTCTCTATACTTTCAAAGTCCAAATTTTTAATTTTAGTCAACCATAAAAATGGAATGAGATTATATACAACTAATATTGATGCGTTCAAAATAATTTTTATACGAACTCAAGCCCCCCCTAACTTAAAGTTTTAGATCCGTCACTGGCTCCACGCTTAATTTTGGAGTTCCTATGATTGAGCCACCGAAAAGGAATGTGCACATTGTTGGTATAGGTAGTAGTTATCAATTCTTTTAAGTTTTTCTCAATCATACTTTCATCTTTCTCAACCATACTTTCATATCCTCAAGATCCCTCCCATTCAGATGTGGTCTTGATTCATTCATGTACCCCTCCTTATCTCAGGTGTCACATGTCCACCAACTTTCGCTTTGGTTCGTCCCCGAACTATATCTTACTGAGAGAGGTCTTCTCTGATACCATTTATAAAGCCCTAGGGCCAAGATCCCCTGTGACCTGACTATGCCACCATATTATCCATACCATCATTGAGCCGCTTGCGAGAGTGAAGATTTTCTCCACAAACCAACACGAGTTCTTTCATCATATTTTGTTCTCACTCACATGTTCCCTAGGAAAATTCCTAGGAGGTCACCCAACCTATGATTGTTCCAAACCAAACACAAACTTTAGAGTTCTTATGATTGAGCCACCGAAAAGGAATGTATATCTTATTGGTATAGATAATAACTATCAATTCTTTTAAATCTTTCTCAACCATACTTCCATCTTTCTCCATCATACTTTTATATCCTTAGGATCCCTCTCATTCAGATGTGGTCCTGGTTCATTCATATATCTCTTCTTATATCGAGTGTCACATGATGTGACATATTGATTAGGTTAAAGATGGTGTTGTATTATAACAAGTGACGTAATAGAATATGTGGACTAAATAAAATATGAGGTGGGTGGGGTAATCAATTGGTTTGAATTGCACTTTTTCTACCAACCTCATAGATCATTTTTTCAAAAAAATTATTTCTATCCTTATTTATTGCATCTATTTCTTTATGTTACATCATGTCAATTTCTAAGTAACAATGTTAATAATAGAGATTTATGTTAGAAATACAATTGAAAATTTAATGACATAATAAAAACTTTTTAAAATTTTAAGCCACGAACGTCATAATTGAGAGACTTAGGGTCTGTTTGGCCCACTGGTTATTATAACCCGTGTTATAATAACCTGTGAAATACTCTTCACCCTAAACACATACTATTATAACCCTAGATTATACTACTCTGCATTTTAAATAATATTATATGTTTCACAGACTATAATAACCACGTTATTATAACTCACTTAGCGCCCCAAACAACCCCTTAATCTTTAATATTAATTTTTGATTTTACCTACAAAACTTCATATCAATAGTTAATTCGCCTCACTAGGACTGCAAGTTCAAACTGCTCAAATCGATCGAAACCGCTAGCATTTCAGTCTTGGGATCTCTTGAAATTGAAACCGAGCGTCGACTTCGATTTGACATAAATGCTAGTCACTTATCTGCCGAGCCTGCCGATTGATGAGTATTTGATTTAACTCTCTTTTTCCAACTTCCATATTTCTCTTTCCAATTTCTATATATAAAAAAGAATATTGTTAATTTCGTTTCCAAATTCCATATATAATATATATTGTTAATTTGAATTTAATAATCTTTCCGATTCAGTATATGATTTAATTCTCTCCTTTTCCAGTTTCCAGGTAAAATATATATTGTTAATTTGAATTTAATACTTCACTTCCTTCATTTTCCTTTTTGATTTGAGTTCCCCAAAAGATTCACTTTTCCTAATTTAACTCCCTAAGAAGTAAACGTAAGTAAAAGACCTAAAATTAAAATTCTTCTTTTTTTCAGTCTTTCAATTTCCCTAAATTAATTACTCAACTAAACGTACCTCCACATATCTTTACAATGATATGATATTGTCCACTTTGAGCATCAATCCTCATGTGCTTTGCTTTTGGTCCTCCAAAAGGCCTCATATCAATGAAGATAATTGTCTTCACTTATATACCAATGATCAATCTCTTCCCTAGTCAATACAAGATATTTGTTTGCACTTAACACACTAATCATCTAATATCGAATTTTTTCATTAAGGATGCGGTTTAGTTTTCTCTTTTCATTCATTTCTTTAATCGGTCCGATCCCAACTTTACTTCATGATCGACCCAACAAGTGGCAGAGCCAACAAGAAGCCCATAGAGGGGAAACAACTCATCAGTAATATGGTTGAGAACTCGCAAACAGTTGGATCTAGAGGATCATCCCCTTCTACGCTCGATCAGGTAAAGGAGGTAAGCGATCTTAAGTCTCAAATTTATAAACTCACATCTCTGGTACATCAGCTAGCAATAGATGTGACACAAATTTTAAAAGTTTGTGGAGTGTGCTCAGTGGTAGGACACATTACAGATGTATGTCCCCAATTCCCACAAGGAAAAATGTCTGAGGCAAACACCATCGGTGGCTATGTGAGCAATCACCAAAACTAGTGCAACTACAGTCCCTATTCAAACCATTATAACTCTAGATGGAAAGACCACCATAACTTCAACTATCGGAGTGGAGGAGGACATTAGAAGCTTCAACAAAACTAACACCCTCCAGCTTCAGTACCTACTTAGGGGCAGTCACCCTCTTTAAGTATGTCTTTAGATGATATGGTTAAAAGTTTAGTTGATAGTTTGTTAAAATTTTAGCAGAAGACCATGACAGGTATGCAGAGTTTTGGTACTCAAATAACTCAGTTGGTGAACTCGGTCAGAAAACTTGAGAATTAAACCCCCTATGAAAATGTAAGTGCATTGATGTTGAGGAGGGGAAGAAAGGTGTTGAATGATCCCATGGGGATCTCTCAAGAAACAAAGATAAAAGAGGAGATGATCAATGATTAAGAAAAAAAGAAGAGAAGGAGAATGTTGAGAAGAATTCAAAGGAGAAAGATGAAGAAGACACTTCTAGACCTATTAAAGATATTGCATTTGATCCACCCCTTAGCTTAAACACTCATGTAAATGCCTCGTGCACCTTTTCCTTCCAGACTTGCCCCTAGAAAAAAAAGAGAAGGTCGTTTAGGAAGAGAAGTAGAAGAAGGGTGTGTACGAGTGATCGACGTTACATGCAAGTGCACACGTAATCGAAGTAATATAAAACTAGAAGTATTCCAGAGTATCGAACCCACAGGGAATGGATTTTACCAAATCTTATTTGAAAGACAAATTATATTAACGAAAATGCAAGTGTGGTAACCAGGCTTTGTAAAAATGATTTGAAGGTATCTATACTACTGGAAATTAAGGAAAAATCCAATGATTAAAAAGAAGAAAATTTAAGTTGTTTTGCCCCTTCAGAGAAAATACTACTAAAAATGCAGTTGTAATTGTGTCAGCAATCGTAATCCTAAGTAAACCGGGTTCTACTCCTATTCAGTTTTGCTCCCAAAACTTTTAGGGAGACTAAGCAATTAAACCTATATGTCTATGGCTAATTGAGTCTAGATAATTCGGTGCACAACTTATTGGTCTTGGAGTCTCGCTCTATGTCTAGGGTCGAAGTTTCAGATTTTATGTCTAAGTTCTTTCCTCCATTGTTTTTATGAGATATGTTTTTCTTGACCTTTTCAGTATCAAGTTCTAGCTTGATGAACAAGTCCTAGTGATCGAATAGGGTTGCCCAAATTGCACTCAATAAAAACAAACTTAGGGTTAGATGTCAACACAATTATTTTGTTAATTTAAGCTTAGCGTCTCTCTTCTAGGGCATTCACAACTTGAACCCCTAAAGAGGATTTAGCTCATGATGGAAAGGAAGAAAAATAGAAAATTAATAATTAAAAACTTCATACTTTTCGAAAACTAAAAAGATGGATGAAAGTGAAAATAGAATTAATCTACAATCTACTTGTTACTTTCTGAATGCTTGCTTCTAAATTTTAGTGATGAACTGAGTAAGGAAAGTAAAACAACAAAGAAAAACAAAGAACACTCATAAAAAAAATGCTTAAAGACTCACGAACACTTTATTGCATATAAAAGGGAAGTATAAGAACTTAATCCTACTTTGATTCTAATAGAAATGAACATAAAAACAACAACAAATGGAAGAAACGGTTCTCATAAAATGAACACCAACTAAATTCGAAAACGTAAAGCATAAAACAGTAGCTAAAATCCTAACTTCCTTGTTTGATCAATTCCAACAACTCGTGAATAGGTTATGGATCTTCACCTCCCCACTTTCGTGAGAGAGGGATCAACCTTAGGAAGATTACAAGACTAAAAGATGAAGGAGTGCTGGAAAAATAAAGAAAAAGAAAGAAAATTGTTGTTGTCCAAAAACTTATTGGTTTCAAAACCCATGAAAACATCCTCTTTTTATAGGTGGTACAAGCTAGAGTTTCCTTCTAAATCTATCCTCAATCCATGGGCAATCATTTGGACATGATTCTAGGGTTTAAACTTTCCAAAAAAATGAGCAAGATTTGGTCAAATACGTGATTCTCGAAATTTGTGGCGTTTTCCAAAAATCCTGAATAATAAAGTTAGCATTTTGTCCTGCATTTTGTCTTGCATTCTGACTTGTTATTCTTTTTCTTTGCAAATAAAAATGTCAACTGCATTTTCTCTTGCATTTTTCCTGTTTGCTCCAAATCTATAAAAAAACAATGAAATTAACTCAAATTCATTCTTTTCTCAATCATTCTTCACTTCCCACCATTCTTAGCAAGCTTTCAAGAATTTTACTCATTAATGCTATTTTTGGCTTCCTCGATAATCAATAAACATACAAAAGATAACCCAGTTTAAGGATTAAATAATCCTCATAAATGAGAATTATCAAACGAGATACTCAGTAAGGTGGAGGTAAATGTACCGCTTCCTAATGTGGTGAGGCAAATCCCTAAGTCTGCACGCTTTTTGAAGAAGTGGTATGCTATCAAGAGATCTACGAGAGATAAGAATAAAAAAAGGTCAATAAGAATGTTTATACTCTTTTCTGAAATCTATGGCTGAAAAGTGTTCTGATCCTGACATGCTTATATCACCGTATGTGATTAGAGGAAAAGAAATAAAGCATGCCATGTTAGACTTAGGCATTTCAATAAATGTTATGTCTTTGTCTGTGTATCATGAATTAGGCTTGAATGGAATGCATGAAAGTAATATCATGATTTTAGTCGATCGTTCTTCTATCAAACCTCTAGGGATCAATGAAAATTTGCTTGTCAAAGTTAATGAGTTGTTGTTCCCTACAGATTTTTATGTGATTGACATGGGAAATAGGTCTAGACATGCATCAACATCTATGTTGTTAGGTAGGCCTTTCATGAAAATCACTAGGATAAACATTAATATTGATGATGAGACTGTTCCAGTTAGTTTTTTTTTTTTGTAAGTTTAGAGTTTCTGTTGATTATTATGATTGTGTTGATTCTTTGACTGGGATAGATGATTTAGATTTACAAGAATTATTTTTTTGGAAGATCGATTGATGGAACATGATTGAGTCTTGAGGATCTTGGCTAGTTTTTAAGAGTCAAAAGGCCAATCGAGCAATCGACGTTAAAAAGTTGCACTTTCTGAAGGCAACCAAACATTGACTTTAATTTTTTGTATCTAGTTTTTCTTTGCTTCCTAGTTTTAAAGTGTGTTTGCTTAAGTTAGTTGTTTGTTTTGAAAGATTTTGTAGGCATGAATTATCAACCTTGTAAGGAAAAGAAGAATCCTTTTTGGAAGCATCACTCTACCACACCCATTTATGTGCTTGGAATGTCAGGGAAGATCCATTCTCTTATTTTTCCTTTAATCTTGGGGACAATGCATGATTTAGGTTGCGGGCAGGTAGTTTAGTTTGGAACTTGAGCCTTGATTGATGAATGTTTTAGCTTTGTTGTTGAGTCCTTGAGTACCTGACTACCTGAGCTCGGACCTATCTTTAGGTTTTGTAGAATGAACTTTAATTGTGTAGTCCTTGAACACCTGAGATTGGAATGTTGATTGATTCAGCTAAACATGTTTATTTTTTATGATTTAAATATTGGTTTGTTTTGTTGTAAGCTTTGTTGAAAATCGTGAAACATCTTGATTTTTTTAAAAATTTTGAGCTTGTCTTGAAGGATGATTTAGATGTCTATTGCATGATTAGCGCAATCTATGAGATGCTCTCCATAGTTTTGTTAAAGTATGATTGATTATATTGTCCTGATTTCAGCATATTAAAAAAAATCTTTAGTTTTTTGTACGTTTTTTAGCATATCAGCTTCCTTTTGATGTCTTGAAGGCCTAGGGTAGCGCTATGGGATTCATATGTATGTTGTCACTCCAATAGGCTTAGAGATTAATTTTGTTGGGTTTTATGCTCTAAACTCGTGGATTTGTAATTCAATTTTTTTAAATAAAATAAAAAGTTATTTTATCAATTTTGTAGACTCGCTTACACTAAAATCCAATAAAGAAACATCCAAGGTTATCCATGAAACATGAATAATATGTAGTGGACATACAAGTGGATCAAGTTCAAGTAATAACCTAAAGGGTCTATAGTACACAGAGGGTCTATAGTACACAGATGAGCTTGTTGGGTACCTTAACCTGGGAGCTATGGATACAACCCACTTTATATTTGATATAAACGAATTGATCCAATTTGTTCATGTAGAGACATGTGAGTGGAGGAATCCTATACAATGAGTTTGTATAAGACCGTACCATGAAATAATTGATCTTTCTTTATAACGTCATTAATTGAAGAGGTTGTCTATTTCACTTAAGCTGACCATTAATAAATCGACCCCAATCCTGAGTGGGTTATGGACTCCGACCTATGAGGGATTGTCCTTTGATTTGTATAGGTGAGAGTGACCCGACTTCAACTCAATATGCCTATCACTTTGGGGACAAGACCGAGTGAGGAACTGGGAATATGACTTCACAAGATGAAATTTACTCATTTCCGACCTTAGAGAAAGTAGAGAAGTTGTTCCCTTTAGTGTTGACTCCGGGACTTGAACAACGGGGTCCCACCCTCTCACTGGCTCGAGAGGAATTTTGTTTATGGTCGAACCATAAACTGGTTGTTCATTAGAGGATCAGTGGAACTTAAGGAGTAAGAGAAAATTACAAGGGTAAAACAAGAAAACTTTACCCAATTGTAATTACAAATGACTCATGAAAGATCGACTTACGGGTAATGGTTATATCAATGGACACAACTTATCCTACAATAAGAAGAGTACAACTATGATTTTTAGTGGAGTGACCCAATAATGAATGTTGATTAATTTAATTAAAAAGTTTAATTGATTGATCTCGAATCATTGGAGCTTTTGATCTATCAATCCATTAGGTCACCCTGCTAGCTCACAACGGATTAAATAAGGAATATTAGTTTTAGAAGAAATTTGAAATGTTCAAATTAATTAAAGGGGAGTATATTAATTATATGAGATATCATTGATATAATATAAAGTTAATTTTGAATGAGATTCAAAATTGAACTATATAGTGTATTTAAATTAAGATTTAAATATTATTTAATATTGGGTTCATATTAGATTTATAGCACAAAAATTGATTTGAATGAGATTCAAATTAAAACTATAGGTTATAGGAGAGATATGCATTAGAATACGATTTAATATAGATTTAATTAAGTATATGATACTTAATTAAATGTAAAATGAAAAATTAATTTGCATTTTACTAGAATGGTGGAACTAATGGGTAAGTGGATGGTGGAAGTTGCCTCCATCCCCACTCATTATAAATAAGTGCAAGATGTGAGATTTTGCACGCCTAGTCATGTTAGAGAATTCATTCTCATAACTCCACTATTTTTCTCTCTCTACAATTCTCTCTAGATTTCTCTCTTCCAAATGGAGGTTCTCACAAACCATTCTTTGTCCAGAGAATAGCGGAGAAGATCAAGTGGAGGTGTTCAACTCGATCGACATTGTGGAGATCAATTTCATTCTACTAAAGTATGTAGAAATTCTTTCTCTTTAGAATTGTATGCTTAACTTAGTTTAGTGTTTTGTGTTGAAATTCTCATAACTTTCAAAGTAAAAGCGATCACACGCTTTTGCATCGGGTTTCGATCCCTTCAAATTTAATGATGACTGAGTATGATAGCTTGTAATCTGTTGCCTAGGGAGGAAAAATGTTTTATTTGTCTCCAATGAAAAGGAAAGAAAGTAAGCTCAAAAGACAAAATCATTTTAGTGAAAGAAAAGAGAAGGAAAAGAAAAAAATGAAGAAAAGAAAAATATATATATATAAGCTTGTAATGTTGTTAAAAAAAGTCGAGGGTAAAAAAAGTTGCCACTATCGTGATCAATTAGGCCATTTATCGAGCGAGTGCTCCAAGTAAGAGTCCCTATAATAGCTATGTGAAAGCTAGTGCCCTTGCATTAAAGTGATGTCAGTTTGCCCCAAGGATATTTTTCAGGTACTTAGTAGCTTATTAGTTTCTTGAGTGTTAGGAAGCACCAAATAATTGGTGTCTTGGGCCAATGTAGGGGGAAGATAAATTGAGGATCTCGTAAACATACCTCATGCTTGTAAAGACCTCACTAGGTAAGCTAACTGAACACACTCATGCTTAAAATACTTGGAAAATTTTTCAACATACTTTTGATGGCGTGTTTGATTGTACTTTACCCTTTTGCACTTAATTAACTATCTTGAGCATCGATGTTAGAGTCATGTTACTTGCATCTATTGAATATTTTATTCTTGAGTTTATTTTAGTCTTGCTCGAGGACTAACAAGACTTAGATTGAGGAATTTGATAGTGAAAGACTGCATACCATAAAAATGGAAGTGTAACACCGTTAACAGGATAAGACTAATAATTTATAGATGATCATTAGTGACTCGACCTGAATCCTGAGCAAGTTAAGAACTCCAAACTTATAGGGGTTTGTCCTTAGACTAGTATGAGTGAGAGTGGCCATGTGCCAGACTCAATAAGCCTACCTTCTCGGGAGCGACAGAACCTCGTAGGTAGCTGGGAACTTAACTGTGCAAGATGGAATTCACTCATTCCTACACTAAGGAATTAGATAGGTTGTTCCCTTAAGAACTGACTCCAGGTCTTGAACAACGGGACCCCGCCCTCTATCAGGGTATGAGTCTAAGGTAGGACCTTAGACTTGTTGTTCATTAGAGGATCAGTGGTGCTTAAGGAACAAAGAGGTAATCACAGGGGTAAAACGATAATTTAACCCACCTGTAATTACGAACAACCTGTGAAGGGTCGACTCATGGGTAATGACTATATCGATGGACACAATATTATCTACAATGTGAGGAGAGTGCGTACAAGTCTATATGGTGGAGTGACTTGTAGTTAATGAATATTGATTAACTGGATCAAAGAGTTTGATCAGCTAATCTCATATCATTGGAGCTCATGAACTGTAGGTCCATTAGATCCCTCCGTTGGCTCAACATGGTAATATTGAGGGTATAAAGTTAGGAATGAAATTGAAGTGTTCAATTTTATATATGAGATGTCATATCAATTATATATGATATAATTGATATAATATATAGTTTTAATGTGAATTGGATTCACATATTAACTATATATTAAAGAGAGAATGAAAGAGGGATAGGATGGTAATTTTCATCCCTATCTCCTTATTTATAGTTGCCTAAGATGCAACTAGGTCAAGTTAACCTAAGGCTTTGTTGTGTTATTGGAAAGGTTCCAAAACACAATCTCTCTCTCTCACAACATCTCATCTTACCTAAGGGGAACCCACATTCCTCCCTCACCTAGAGAACAACGGAGAAGATCCAGTGGTCGTGTCTTAGTCCGTTCGTGGTTCGTGTTGTTGAGATCCTGATCGTGAGAGAGAAGGAGCACTTGAAGAAAAGTTCTTCAAAGGTAATATTTCTTGCTGTCAATCTAGTTGTTTTCGTGCTTGAATGAAATCGTTGTAACTAAATCAAGAGCGTGCGATTCACAATCGCTTTCGCTGCGGGATTCGATTCCCTTCAATTGGTATCAGAGTCCAATTGCGTTCTTGATTTACGTTCTGGATTTTTCAAGAACGAGGTGGGATTTACTGTTTTTGCATGAGATGTATGAACGATTTTGCAAATTAGATGGTTTCAATTTTGGCACTTAGATTTACAATTTCCATTGAATCGTTCAATGTAAGGGCCCGGTGTTTTGGGCAAATTTAATTGTAAATCGAGTCTGTAAGTCCGTGTCGATCGAGACAAGGTGGTTGCTGAGAAGATCGGAGCGAAAACGAGCAAGGAATAGCAGATTCCATGTATTGTCGTAATGCGCATGTTGCAACGCCGTTCATTGTCGTTAACGTATTGCGCTTGCGCTTGGAGAGGCGCGCGCGCAGGCGAGCGGCGTTGCAACGCGCTCCAACGGGCAGAAACGGAAAAGGCGCAGCGTTGCAACACTGCCATCAGCGTTGCAACGCCACATGCGTTTCACGCGAAGGAGCAACGACCGAAAATTTGGTTTTATGATATATATTAATTATAAAAATGTTTTATATTTAATATATTAATTAAAATTAAATTTAGGGTGCCAAAATTGATCTAATTTTGCTATTTAAATTATGCAATTGTTGTGTAATTATTGTCATGCATAATGTATGCTTTTATTTTAGAAATCCCACCTTAGGTTAAGCATTTTCATGCATCATTTATAATATAAGGAGTTATATTATATAGTTTGCATGATTAATTAATATAAAGTTGTTATATTAATTTATGGACAACATTGACATGCATTATATATCATGAGATGATTATACTATGAATGTCTTATTATTCATGTGATGAATGATCAAGCACTATAACATAGTATGCATGTCACCTAAGGTTAATTATTAGTTTTAAAATGTTTAGAACTTGGAAATAATAGACCTTAGGTTATCTAGTTCTAATTAGATTAGAAATAGGAACCATGTAATTTATAAGCTATGATTAAAAGAGAAACTCATCTAAAGGAAAATTGCATCTAGGTCAGGGTATTTAAGTTTGACGAAACTTAACACCCCTACCTGGGAACTGACCTAGGAGTGAAATTTAATAAGAGAGTTTATAAATTACAGTAGCGTCAACGGGTTTATTAAGGGGTTAATAAACTAGAAATCCTAGGTTTAATATAAAGAGTTATATTAACAAACTTAGAATAAAATCAATATAAGAGTTATATTGATTGTCGATATAAGAGTTATATTGATAGAGTTAGGTAAAACTATTAGCCGAGTTTTAGCCTAAGTAAGATTCCTATAACTTTAAAGTATTCAGTGGGAGGAAAAGTATATGAGATACATATTTTTCCACCTACGCAATCTCCGGGAAGTTCACACTGTGAGACTCATACTTGGCCTCGTGGCGCAAACGGGAGCGTCCCCCTTCGGATGGTGTTTGTATGAGTCAATATCAAGGTGAATGGAGAGTGTACTTATAGTGAGTGAGAGCAAGTTTAGTGAAAACAAAACCTACGGTCTCTTTTGTCGATTTACACCGTTAGACCACTATGGTCAGCCTGCTAGTTTTGCCTGAACCAGACAATCCCTTCGGAGGACTTGATCATAGGGGATCAAACACAGTAGACACCCGAAAGGGATAAAGATTTCCTTAGACTATTTTTCAATCTAGGTCCTCCCTTCGACGGATTTTATTGGATGGAGACTCTGAGATCTAAAGACAGAGGGTTACATTCACGGGGTACATAAGTTGTGTATATATCCTGGCCGAAAAATGAGAACTAAAACCTATAGGAATAAGAGTTATTCTGGTATTAGGTTTTGGTCAAGAGTGTCTTGATCTAGAGGAGGAGTGTTTTTTATTACCCTTCGGTGTCATACATTCTAAACCTTTGGAGTATCATTGCAAATTATAAATGACCTAGGAATCATTTTGATAGTTAGCTAAAACATGATTGGATTAGAGTTATAGCAAGAAACTCATACAAGTTTGTTTGTAAATTTTTAGCAAAAATGTCTAGCTCTATAATTTCCTTATTGGGTGTGGAAAAGTTAACCGGAGAGAATATGATGATATGGAAAAACAAACTCAACACTATATTGGTAGTTGATGATTTGAAGTTTGTGCTAACTGAGGAGTGTCCTCAGGTGCAAGGCTCGAATACGTCACGAAATGTTCGTGATGCATATGATCGATGGATCAAGGCCAATGATAAGATCAAGGTCTACATGTTGGC
The DNA here is from genome assembly GCA_036507285.1 of Trichosanthes cucumerina. Classification (NCBI taxonomy): domain Eukaryota; kingdom Viridiplantae; phylum Streptophyta; class Magnoliopsida; order Cucurbitales; family Cucurbitaceae; genus Trichosanthes; species Trichosanthes cucumerina. The sequence goes on from CM071838.1 coordinate 16,522,721, forward strand.
AAGTATGTCTGACATATTAGCCAAGAAGCATGAGGGCATGATTACCGCCAAGGAAATCATGGATTCCGTCAGCGGTATGTTTGGACAACGATCCACACAGGGCCACACACAATGCCCCTAAAGTACATATTCAAATCAAGGATGCCAGAGGGTACATCTGTTCGTGATCATGTCCTGGATATGATGGTGCACTTCAACATCGCAGAGTCGAATGGTGCTTCCATCGATGAATCGAGCCAAGTCAGCTTCATTCTGGAAACTCTTCCAGATAGTTTCCTGCAGTTTAGAAGTAATGTTGTTATGAACAAGCTTACTTTTAACCTTACCTCCCTTCCGAATGAACTCGGACCTTTCAATCTTTGATGAAAATTCGTGGATCGAAAGGTGAGGCAAATGTTGCCGGTAGAGGAGTTATCACGGAGGTTCGACCTCTGCAGGACAAAAATAATGGCTTCATCTTCTTCTAACTTTGAAAGGAAGAAGAAGAACATGAAGAAGGTTGGTAAACGAAGCAGGTGACAAAGATGCCGTCCAAAAGGGCAAGAAAGTCAAAAAAGTTGCTGACAAAGGAAAATGTTTCCCGCTGCGCAATGAAGACAGGCATTGGAAACGAAATCTGTCCAAGTACATTGCGCGTAGAAAGAAGAAGGAAGGTAAATATGATTTACTTTGCCTAGAAGCTTGTTTAGTGGATAATGATAAAACTGCTTGGATACTTGATTCAGGCGCCACTAATCATGTTTGCTTTTCTTTTCAGGGAATTGATTCCTGGCAGCAGCTATAGAAAGGAGAGATAACGCTCTGGGTTGGAAATGGAGAAGTCGTCTCAGCTGTAGCAGTAGGCACAATGAAGCTTTATTTTGGCAAGAAATATGTATTGTTGGACAATATATTAGTAATACCAGGGTTTACTAGAAACCTTATTTCCATTTCTTGCCTCATAGAACAGTGTATTTCTGTTTCCTTCTCAATAAATAAAGTGTTTATTTTGAAGAAAGGTATAAAATATGTTCAGCTTCATTAGAAAATGGATGGTTGTTTTAAGGCCTAATTCAGTCAAAATGGTTTTGAACACTGAATTATTTAAAACTGCAAACGCACAAACTAAGAAACGTAAAATTTCTCCTAAAGAAAATGCTTACTTTTGGCATCTAAGATTGGGTCACATTAATCTCAATAGGATTGAGAGATTGGTACAGAACGGACTTCTAAACGAGTTAGAAGAAAACTCTTTGCCAGTATGTGAATCCTGCCTAGAAGGCAAAATGACTAAAAGACCTTTTAGTGGAGAAGGTTATAAAGCCAAAGACCCTCTAGAGCTTATACATTCAGACCTTTGTGGTCCGATGAATGTTAAAACCAGGGGAGAATATGAATATTTCATCTCTTTTATAGATGATTATTCTAGATTTGGGCATATTTACCTAATGCACCACAAGTCTGAAGCACTTGAAAAGTTCAAGGAATTCAAGACGGAGGTTGAAAATCAATTAGGTAAAACTGTTAAAACACTTCGATCAGATCGAGGTGGAGAGTACATGGATTTAAAATTCCAGAACTATATGATAGAACATGAAATTAGTGTAAACCCGAGATCTTACTTTGAAATTCAAAAAAAAAAAACAAAGGAAAACAAGAAAGAAAAGGTAAATACTATGGTTGGTTTTGTTTTAAAAGGAAAAGAAAAGAAAAGAAAAGAAAGGAAAAGGAAAAGCAAAAAAGGAAGTGGAAGGTGGGACCCCCACCTTAGTTTTCTTTTTAAAAACCAAGTTTCCATCGATCTTCTTCTTCATTTATCAAAAGAAAGGTGAGGGTTTCGTGGGAGAAGCTTAAAGGAAGAGGAAGAAGGAGATTTTGGGGCTGGAAATTGCAGAAGAGAGGGAGGAGAACTCAAAGTTTGATTATATAGCAGCAAGGTGATCAACTCAACCCTGTTCTGGTATTCTATTCATCTCGAGTTCCAAAAAAAGAGGTAAGAGTTCAGGTTTGGTTTTCTTGAAAGCTAGTTCATTTTTGAACAAAGTTCGTGAAGGATGCTTGAGCCAATTCTGACCTTAAGTTGCTGTTTTATGAAGAGGAAGGCAGAAGACAGAAATTTGCTGTCAAATCCAAGAAGTCTCTGGTTTTTTGATTGTTCTGATCTGTATACTTGGAGTTAGAAGCTCTAATTAGTATGGTTCGAAAGATTATTGAATTTCCTACAACTTTCATGAAGAAATTGTGAGTAGAAAATGTCTATAAGATGTTTTAAATATCAGGCTAAATTTGTTGTGCAGCAGGAAATCCGAATCTGGAAACAGCAGAAGTTAGTTCCTGGGAAAGAAGTTTTCGAGGTAGTTTTGAACAAATCCGTTGGGAATCTCAATTTCATGTCTTCATATGATGTTTAGAGGATTCAAAAAGGAAAAGTTTGGTATAAATTTCATCCTGTTTGGCTAAGTAATGAAGAAGTTATGGCTGTCTGAATACAGGGCAGAAAATCTGAAAATGCTGGAAAATTTGAAAGTGTGTTTTCTTGTAATTTTAAGGTTAAAAAGCATGAGCTCGAGGTTCTAATGGTTGAATTTGGTTTGTTTGACAAGACAAGAAGAAATAGGTCAAGTGTACGGGTCAAGACTCTAGTTCTAACATTGTGAGTGACAAAACGAATTTCGAAAATGAACTATATGCTTGAAAAATGCTTTAAGAAATGCAAGTTTTGCAAGAATGAAAGATTTCAAAGCTTTAAGTTTTCCTTGAAACACATGTTTATGAGTATTCATATTTTCTATGAAATAATTTCAAGTGCTCGTTGTGAGCCTAAATGTCTTGATGAAATTTATATATGAGCATATGTTCTTGATTGTCGAAATCTATGGAAATGTTATGATTTCGAGCAAGTATGTTTTAACAAGTATGTTTTTAAAGATTTCCAGTTTTATGAACAAGCTAAGTAAGCTTGAGTTTTATGAAAGAAAAGATAAGCAGGCATGTTCAAATGTTTTCATGTGATCTTCTGAGATATTGAGCCCGAGGCTTTATGGTACCATGTGCACACAGTCTTATTCTCGTTGTCGACGTTGAGTGTACTCGTGACAACAGCCATACCTGTCGTGAGTCTTTGGCGGGCCCCCACTACGACAAAGACGATGAGAGTCTTTGGGCGGGCCCCACTACATCGTAGAATAAACGTTGGTTGTCTTTGGCGTGCCTACACAACGTGGATTGTGACATGTTTTAAAAGAGTTTATATCCTTTACATGCCTTACGAGAATTTAACGATATACTTGCTGGTTTTCCTGAAAAGCTATTATGATTACACAGTTACTTTTAACGTTTGAATACAGATGCATATGCTCATAGATGGCCAGGTGATATGATTTACGAGTTAATAGTTTTCTTTTAAACTCAAGTCACTCACTGAGCTTCATAGCTCATTCTTTCAGTATTTTCCCACTTTTCAGGTAGAGATCGAGCTCCCGGTGCCTGATAACCTGCCATAGTCTGCTGGAAGCTCCAAGAGTTTGATACTTTGTACGTGGGTGGAGATGTATAGGAAGTCTATATGTATTGTAGAAGGACTATAAAGTTATGTTTATGTGTACATTTTAGGTTGGGGCATGTGTGGTCCATGGTTGGGTATGTTTTTGGTTGTGATGTTCATATCTCTTTCAGTTTTCCAGAGAGTCATAAGTAGGGTTACCCCTTACGTAGGTTACGTAATTGTCACTATTCCGCTGTGTTATGTTTAAGTGTTTCTTATACAAGTTTAGTATGCTTACCAGGTAAAACAGGATCAACAGGTATCGTTAGAGAGGTGAACGATGTCTTTTGGCTTCACGCCGTCTACCGGGCTAAGTTAGTAGGTAGTTCGGGAGGGGGTGTGACAATTACATCCCAACTCTCAGCTCCCGGCACGCCACAACAAAACGGTGTATCGAAAAGGAGAAATAGAACCTTGTTGGACATGGTTCGATCAATGATGAGTTATGCTCATCTCCCTAGTTCCTTTTGGGGTTACGCAGTAGAGACTGCAGTATACATTTTGAATAATGTGCCCTCAAAAAGTGTTTCTGAAACACCTTTTGAACTCTGGAAAGGACGTAAAGGTAGTTTCAGAATTTGGGGTTGTCCAGCACATGTGCTTGTGACAAATCCAAAGAAGTTGGATTCACGTTCAAAGTTATGCCTATTCGTAGGATACCCAAAAGAAACAAGAGGTGGTTTATTCTATGATCCTAAGGAAGATAAGGTTTTTGTGTCAACAAATGCCATTTTCTTATAGGAGGACCACATAAAGGAACACAAACCAAAAAGTAAAGTTGTGTTGAGTGAGTTAGACGGAATAATAGCAAAGGTTGCAAATAAAACTAGTACGTCAACAAGAGTTGTTGATACTGGTTTGTCTAGTCAAGAGAGTCCATCTCAAGAGTTGAATATGCCTCGACGTAGTGGGAGGGTTATAATACAACCTGACCGTTACATGGGTTTATCTGAAACCCAAATTGTTCTACCAGATGACAACTGTGAGGATCTATTGACTTATAATCAAACAACGGGTGACAAAGACAAAGACAAATGGGTCATAGCCATGGACCAAGAAATGGAGTCTATGTACTTCAATTCTGTTTGGGATCTTGTGGATAAACTTGATGGGGTAAAACCTATAGGTTGTAAGTGGATCTACAAGAGAAAGCGTGGTGTAGATGGAAAGGTGTAAACCTTTAAAGCTAGACTAGTAGCAAAGGGTTATACCCAGGTTGAAGGGGTTGACTATGAGGAGACCTTTTCACATGTTGCTATGGTAAAGTCTATCCGTATCCTGCTTGCCATTGCCGCATATTATGACTATGAGGTATGGAAAATGGATGTAAAGACAACCTTTTTAAATGGCAATCTTGAGGAAAACATCTACATGGACCAACCCAAAGGGTTCATTGAACCAGGACAAGAGCAAAAGGTTTGCAGGCTTAAAAGGTCGATTCCTGGACTGAAACAAGCCTCTAGGTCCTGGAATATAAGATTTGATGAAGCAATCAAATCTTATGGTTTTCACCAGAATGATGATGAACCTTGTGTCTACAAGAAAATCATCAATAGTTTTGTCGCATTTCTAATTCTCTATGTGGATGATATCCTACTCATTGGGAATGATGTAGGTTATCTTACTGACATCAAGAAATGGCTAGCTACGCAGTTCCAAATGAAAGATTTAGGTGATGCGCAGTTTGTTCTTGGGATCCAGATTGTCCAGAACCGCAAGTATAAAACACTAGCCTTGTCTCAAACATCTTACATAGTCAAAGTGTTGTCAAGGTTTAAGATGCAAGATTCCAAAAAGGGCTTGTTGCCTTTTAGACATGGAATCCATTTGTCTAAGGAATAGTGTCCTAAGACACCTCAAGGAGTTGAGGATATGAGATGGATTCCTTATGCATCGGCTGTTGGGAGCCTGATGTACGCCATGTTGTGTACTAGGCCTGACATCTATTTTGCAGTTGGCATGGTTAGTAGGTATCAATCCAATCTAGGACTTGAACACTGGACAGCGGTTAAGACAATCCTTAAGTATCTTCGGAGAATAAGGAACTACATGCTCGTATAGGGCTAAGGATCTGATTCTTACAAGATACATGGATTCTGACTTTCAGACTGATAAAGATTCTCGGAAATCTATATCAGGGTCAATATTCACTCTTAACGGAGGAGTTGTAATATGGCAAAGCGTCAAGCAAGGATGCATCGCTGATTCCACCATGGAGGGCGAATATGTAGTAGCTTGTGAAGCAGCTAAAGAGGCCGTTTGGTTAAGGAAATTCATGGTAAATTTGGAAGTTGTTCCAAATATGAATTTGCCCATCACGCTGTATTCATGATACTTGAGTGGTGCGATGGCAAATTCGAGGAACTCAAGTCACAAGAGGGGAAAGCACATTGAGCGGAAATATCATCTCATCCGGGAGATCGTGCATAGAGGAGACGTGATTGTCACGAAGATAGCCTCAGAGCACAACATTGCTGATCCTTTTACAAAGGCTCTCACGACTAAAGTTTTTGAGAGTCACCTAGAAGGTCTAAGTTTACAAGTCTTCCCCAGCTAGGGCAAGTAGGAGTATTTTGTACAAAGGGGTTTACATACCCTAGTTTATTGTATTTACATTACTGTAATGTTTTAGTACTCCACAAGCTTTAGGTCAAGTGGGAGATTGTTGGGATTTATACCGTAAACTTGTGTAATTCTGATAAATTAAATAAAGGGTTATTTGTTTTGATAGATTTACAGTCTTGCTTTATAAATCCAATAAACTAAACTCCAAGGTTATAACATATATCTTGAACGTCAGTGTAGTGGACACTATTTGGAATGAGTTCAAGAATATAACCTAAATGGTCTATGGTATAAGAATAAGGTTTGAAACCTCATTCTGGTAACACCATGGATGCGGCCCACTTTGTAATTAGTACAAATGAGGTAATCCAACTCATTCATGTAGTTGACATGCGAGTGGGGCATCCCGTATGAAGAGTTCATACAAGACCGAACCGCAAATTATTAGTCTAACCAGTGTAACACCGTTAACAGGATAAGACTAGTAATTTATAGATGATCATTAGTGACTCGACCTGAATCCTGAGCAAGTTAAGAACTCCTTCTTATAGGGGTTTGTCCTTAGACTAGTATGGGTGAGAGTGGCTTGTAGCCGACTCAATAAGCCTACCTTCTCGGAGTGACGAACCTCGTGAGGTAGCCGGGAACTTAAGCATGCAAGATGGAATTCACTCATTCCTACACTAAGGAATTAGATAGGTCATTCCCTTAAAAAGCGACTCAGTGTCTTGAACAACGGGGCCCCACCCTCTATGAGGGTATGAGTCTAAGGTAGGCCCTTAGACTTGTTCATTAGAGGATCAATGGTGCTTAAGGAACAAAGAGGTAATCACAGGGGTAAAATGGTAATTTAACCCATCCAGAATTACTGAACAACTTTGAAGAAGAAGACTCATGCGTAATGACTATATCGATGGACACAATATTATTTACAGTGAGGAGAGTGCAATACAAGTCTATAGTGGAGTGACTTGTAGTTAATGAATATTGATTAAGCTGGATCAAAGAGTTTGATTAGTTAATCTCATATCATTGGAGCTCATGAGTTTGTAGTCCATTAGGTCCCTCCGTTGGCTCAACATGGTAATATTGAGGGTATAAAGTTAGGAATGAAATTGAAGTGTTCAATTTCATATATGAGATGTCATATTAATTATATATGATATAATTGATATAATATATAGTTTTAATGTGAATTGGATTCACATATTAACTATATATTAAAGAGAGAATGAAAGAGGGATATCATGGTAATTTCCATCCATATCTCCTTATATATAGTTGCATAAGATGCAACTAGGTCAAGTTAACCTAAGGCTTTGTTGTGTTATGGGAAAGGTTCCAAAACACAATCTCTCTCTCACAACATCTCATCTTACCTAAGGGGAACCCACATTCCTCCCTCACCTAGATAACAACGGAGAAGATCCAGTGGCGTGTCTTAGTCCGTTCGTGGTTCGTGTTGCTGAGATCCTGATCGTGAGAGAGAAGGAACACTTGAAGAAAAGTTCTTCAAAGGTAATATTTCTTGTTGTCCATCTAGTTTTATATGCTTAATCTAGTTGTTTTCGTGCTTGAATGAAATCGTTGTAACTAAATCAAGAGCGCGCGATTCACAATCGCTTCCGCTGCGGTATTCGATTCCCTTCAATATATTATATCAATTATATCATATATAATCGACATAATCCCCTAAATTGAATTTGAACACTTCAAATTCATTCTAAAACTTTATACCCTCATCCAATTCCACGTTTAGCCAACCGAGAGACCTAATAGACCTACACATCATGAGCTCCAGCGATACGAGATTAACTAATCAAACTCTTTGATCCCGTTAATCAGCATTCGTTAACTACGAGTCACTCTACTATAGACTTGTAGCTGCACTCTCCTCACTGTAGGACAAGTTGTGTCTATTAATTTAACCAATGCTCGTGAGTCAACCCTTCACAGGTCGTTCATAGTCACAGTTGGGTAAAATTACCGTTTTACCCCTGTGAATACTTCTTGCTCCTTAAGCACCACTGATCCTCTAATGAACAACAAGTTTATGGTCCGACCATAAACAATATCCCTCTTGGGCCAGCGAGAGGGAGAGGTCCCGTTGTTCAAGACTTGGTTCCAGTTCTTAAGGGAACAACCAATCTAGTTACCCTAGTTCGGGAACGAGTGAATTCCCTCTTGCGAAGTCGAGTCCCCAAATCCCTACGAGGTTTCATCCCTGAGAAGGCAGGCTTATTGAGTCGACAGTTGTGTCCACTCTCACCCGTACTAGTCTAAGGATAAACTCCCGCAGACAGGAGTTCGCAACTCGCTCAGGATTCAGGTTGAGTCACTAATGGCCACCTTTGAATTATTAACCCTAATCTATCAACGGTGTTATTAGAGTGGTCTAACAATTCTCGGTCTGGTCTTGTACAATCTCATCGCACAGGATGCCTCCACTCGTATGTCAACTACATGAACGAGCTGGATCGCCTCGTTTGTATCAAATACAAAGTGGGTCGCATCTATAGTGTTTCCAGGATGAGGTTCCCAACTTAATTCATGTACTATAGACCATTCGGGTCAACTACTTAAACTTGATCCTAGTTATGTGCCAACTACACACGGTTCAAGATCTGCTAAGTGTGACCCTGGAGCTTAGTTTATTGGATTAAGTTTGTAATAGCGAGAATACAAGATTTGAGGGAAATATAATACTTTAATTTATTTCTTTGAATAATTACAAATACACGAGTTTAGGGCATAAATCTCAACATTAAGGGAATAATCTATCTATTAAACCCGAAAGTGGGTAGGAGTGAATTCCATCTCACAGGATTATGTTCTCAGCTATCTACTCGGTCTTACCTCCAAAATGATAGGCTTTTTGAGTCGGCGACCTCAAGTCACTCTCACCCATGCAAATCGAATGATAATCTCGAATAAACAAGAGTTCATAGCGTGCTCAGGAATAAGATCGAGTTACCTAGGTCATCATATGAAATAACCAATCTTAACTATAAACGACGTTATAAAGTAATAGTAACTGCTTTCGTAGTCCGGTCTTATGCAAACTTATTGCATATGACGCCTCATTCGCATGTTTCCACATGAACGATTTAAGAACACATTGTTTGTATTATACAAAGTGGATCATGCCCATAGTGTCCCCAAGATAAGGTACCCAGGCCTATCCCTATACTATAAACCATTCTAGCTATTACTTGAACTTAATCCTCATTCATGTCTCCACATTAAGTTCAAGTATACATACTATAGCCAAAGACTCTTAGTTTATTGGATTTGGGTTAAAATGACGCAATTCATTTTATTCAATAACACCTTTACTGAATAAACTTTAACAACAAATTTATTGCAAAATAGAATATATATTTAGTTTACAAACCACGAGTTTGAGGACATAAAACCGAACAAACTCCCACTTGGACTAAAATGTCAGTGGAGCCAAACATGTTGAGCAAGAAAACTAGAGTATCACACATACTCATTGCTTCTCTTACTGTCCTACTGTACAACTCATAGTCCTAGACTCACTAGGTGCTCCTCAAATAGTTTAGCAGGGAGGGACTTTGTAAGCGGATCAACAATGTTGTGCTCTAAAGCGATCTGTGTGATGATCACGTCTCTTCGTTGCATAATCTCCCTTATGAAATGATACTTGCGCTCTATATGCTTTCCGCTTATGACTTCTAGATTCTTTGGAATTTTCCACTGCACCACTATTATCACAATGAAGTGTGAAAGGCAAATGCATATCTGGAATGACCTCAAAATCCATTAAGAACTTCCTAAGCCATACAACCTCATTCGTTACTTCGTCAACCATGACATACTCAATCTCCATGGTGGAGTCAGCAATACAACCTTACTTTATACTACTCCATACTATTGCTCCTCCGTTAAGAGTAAACACTGATACCAGTTTAAAAAATCAAGGCAGTGTATCCTGTAAGGATCAAATCCTTTGAGCCATACACAAGCACATAATCCCTCATTCTTCTAAGATACTTGATGATACATTTAACGGTTGTCCAATGATCATATCCCGAATTGGACTGATACCTACTGACAATTGCCACTGTATAACATATGTCAAGTGGTGTACACAACATGACATACATCAGACTATCGACTACTGATGTATAGGGATGCATTTCATATCCTCAACTTCTTGAGGTGTCTTAGTACATTGTTCCTTCGACAAATGAATTCCATGCTTGAAAGGTAACAAACTCTTCTTGGAATTTTGTATCGAATATCATTGTAACGACCCTAACTTTATGACTCACTTTATCTAGGATAATTACTAAACATGCATGTATTTTTAGGCCATCAAATAAAATAAGAACAACTCAAATTTAAAACACAGTGGAAACTACATTTAGGGATCCCAAAAAGTCAAAACATTTAAAACATAAATAAGTTTGACCGCAATTTAAAAATCTCTATGCTACTTAAGCAGAAAACAAAATCACTTAAAAATACTTTCTAAAACATGTATGCGGAAATTATGACTTGGTTCCCATGGCTTTCGTAGCGCGCCCCCGTCACTCGCCTTGTATGCCCTTGCCTTTACCTAAAAATATTTTAAAAAGGAAGCAAAAAAAAAACAAAGGAAAAATGGGTGAGTATTATAAATAATACCCAGTAAGTGGGGGGTTGGGAGATGCAAACACAAGCAACATGACTTTCAAAATCATAAAACTTTCTTTAGTGGGACTTAAAACCTTCTTTCATAAATCAGACTCTTTCTCTTCGGCTTGTTGTGGACAAGTAATTCCTCTCAATCTGTTAGGGTCCTCTCAAACCTCTAACTCGTATGGGTCCTCTCAAACCCAACTCTATGTGGAGTTCTTTCAAACTCCAATAAAATTTATTAGGATCCTCTCAAATCCTAAGTCTTGTGGAGTCCTCTCATACTCCCATTAATTGCCACAACCTTCAAAACCATTTTCATGAACAGACAATATGCATGAGATCCCATTCATCATTCACATGTACATATATATTCATAATGATGCAACAATTCATGACAGTCATATAATCATAAATACATTCACAATTAAAACACATATTCATCACAATAACATAAGTAAAAATCCCAATATATGTAAATATAAATAACTGTGTCAAAACTCCTTTTCAAATACTTCAAAATCATTTCTGTTTGGGTCCTCTCAAACCCTTAAATCACCTAAAATCCTCTCAAATTCCAAGATAAAATTCTTTTCTAATTCCTCTTAAAATTAAATCATTTAAGGTCCTCTCAGACCCTTCGAATCATTCCTTTCTAAAATTAAGTCATTCGGAGAAAATCTCAGAATATCATTAATTGAAATAAAACCTTTAAATTCATCTTTTGCGCAATCCTTAAAAAAACATCTTTTAAATAAATCTTTCAAAAACGTATTTACTCCATCTTTCAAAATAATATGTAAGAAATCCCTTACCTTGGCTTTAGTTCCGAGATCCTTAAAATTTCGTCTCTAACTCAACGTTCCTCTCAAGCTTGCCTAACAATCGAACCTCTAACCAAATTCATTAAATTTCCTAATTAATTCACACTTAAATAAACTTATCTTGAATCCAATAATAGTTAGACTAAGTTACCAAAAATGGAGATTCAAAACACGCTCGGAGGGTTGAACAAATCCAACTGGACAACTTTGAAAGGTGACCGTTGACCTGCGGCGCGTGGAGGTCAAATCTGGGATGCCCACTTGCCGATCTACTAACAACCGGTCACACTTCACCCAAAATCGATCGAAAAAGTAGTGAACCGGTCGAACCAATCTTCAGTTGGGTCTTGGAAGCTTGCTATGGGTGTGGCCTATGGCGAGCGAATAGAGGACGGTTGCACGAATCGACCGGCGAGGGGCGTACGGCTGGTCGGCGAACCTACAGGCGGCGATGTGACGAACGATGGCGATCTGTGAACTCTCGACTCCAAGCTTTAGACGGCGAAACTCAGTACGACGACGATGAAGCTTACAGACGTGGTGGCTCGTGGCGTTCGGACGACGACAAAGCTTACAGACGCGGTGGCTCATGGCGTTTGAACGACGACTTGACGTGGGACTTTCCAGCGGCTGAAACTCCAAGCTCCAATGGATGTGTTGGTCGAATGGAGGAGTGGTGGCTTGGGGGAGAAGGTGTCTTGGGAAACGTGTTCTAGAAGGCAAAAGATGCGTGTTCTAAAACCCTAATTTAAAATTTCATTTCCAAAACTGCCCTCAACTTTATTTTGATCTACAAACTTGCCATAAGGTTAATTTTCTATAATTAAAACCATCCCCTCAACTATTTATTTATTTACTTGTCTATTGTAACTAAAATAATTTAACATAAAATTATAAATTCTAACTTTAATTCTAATTAAATGTTTTATGCCAAAATTCATACAAAATTCATAACCACCAAACATGAAATTTTTAACTCACACATAATTATTCCTTCCAATAACTTTACCCTAACCTTAAAATTAATAAAAACTAAAATTCCCGGGTGTTACAATCGTACCAACATTTGGTAGATATAAGATGTCGTCTGAGACATTGCTGGTGTTTTGTTCTTTCGATTCCTTACGATCGACATCTCTAGAACAAACTAAGCCTCTCCCAAATCTTTCATTTGGAATTGGGTCGCTAGCTATTGCTTAACGTCAGTCAGGAATGCTACATCATTCTTAATGAGTAGGATGTCGTCTACGTATAAGACTAAGAAAGCTACAACTGTATTGACTATCTTTTTGTACATAAGATTTGTCAATATTTTGTTCAAAGCCATAAGATTTGATTGCAGTATCAAACCTTTTATTCCAAGATCAAGATGCTTGCTCCAACCCATAGATGGATTGTTTAAGCTTGCAAACCTTTTACTCTTGACCGTGAACTATGTACTGTTGGGGTTTGTGCCCTAAAACTCGTAGTTTGTAATTTTGTTCTAATTTTTGTAATAAACAGTTATTATTTCAATAAAGAGTTATTGTTCGTTATTGTTCGTTATTTATGATATTGCCCTTTATTTTAACCCTAAATCCAATAAACTAAACATCCAAGGCTGTAAAATGTCTCTTGAACTGAATGTAATGTACATATAAAGGATCTTGGTTCGAGATACAACCTAAAGGGTCTATAGTTAGGGGATAAGGTTTGGGTACCTTACCCTGGTAATACTATGGATGTGGCCCACTTTGTATATGATACAAATACTGTGATCCTAACGTGTTCGTGTAGATGACATGTGAGTGAGGATATCCAATGTAATGAGATTACATAAGACCGGACCGTAAAATAGTAACCACTAGATGTAACTCCGTTGACTAGTTAGGTTTCTATATCACTAGGATGACCTAGGAAACTTGATCTCAATCCTGAGCAGGTTACGAACTCCTGTTTGCAAGAGATTGTCCTTTGACTAGTATGAGTGAGAGTGGCAACATTCCCCGACTCAATATGCCTACCTTCTTGGAGACAAGACCGAGTGAGCAGTTGGGGACTTAACTTAGCAAGATGGATTTCACTCATTCCCGCCTACTAGGGTAAGTAGATGAATGTTCCTTTAAGTGGTGTCTCCAGTGTTGGGATGTATGTCCTAATCTCGTTTTGTTTGTAATTTTAACATTTGAAATTAATAAGAGTTATTTATTTCATCACTTTGTGTCTCACAAATTTTATAAACTTTGTCCAATAAACTAAGCTCCAAGGTCATTGAATTTATGAGAGAACTAGAACTTGAACGGTGTGTAGTGGACACACAGGGAGGATCACGTTCGAGTTAGTGACCCGAACGGTCTACAGTATATGGATGGGATTGGAGACCTAATCCTGGATACGTTGTGGATGCGACCCGCTTTGAATTAGATACAAACGAGGTGATCTGACTCGTTCATGTGGTTGACATGCGAGTGGGGGCATCCTATGCAATGAGATTGTACAAGACCGGACCGTGAATTATTAGATCTACTGATGTAACACCGTTAACAGTATGGGACTAATAACTTCGTAGATGACCATTAGTGACTCGACCTGAATCCTAAGCGTGTTACGGACTGCTGTATGCGAGGGTCTGTCCTTTGACTAGTACAAGTGAGGGTGGTCACAGTTACTCGCCCAATATGCTTATCTTCTCAGGGAGAGGACCACGTGGGGAGCTGGTAACTTAACTACGCGAGATGAAATTCACTCGTTCCCGCCTTTAGGGAAACTAGAGGGGTTGTTCCCTTAAGTGCTGTCTCCAGGGCTTGGACAACGGGCGCCTACCCTCTAACTAGTCCGAGAGGGATGTTGTGTATGGTAGGACCATTACAACGTTGTTGTTCATTAGAGGAGCAGTGGGGACTTAAGGAGCAAGAAGTAGACGCAAGGGTAAAACGATAATTTGACCCAGCAGTGTCTACGAACAACTTGTGAAGGGTTGACTCATGGGCATTGGTAATATCAGTGGACACAACTTGTCTTACACTGACGGGAGTGCAGCTACGGGGTTTAGTGGAGTGTTATCGTAGCTAATGAATGTTGATTAACCGGGGTCAAAGAGTTTGTGAGTTAGTCTCGAGATCATTGGAGCTCAATCACTTTGTAGGTCCATTAGATCCCTCAGTTGGCTCAAACTGGATTAATAGAAGGTTTACAGTTTTCGTGTGAATTTGAAGTGTTCAAGTTCACTAAAGGGTAATTATGTCATTTATATGAGATATGAATGACATATTATATAGTTTAATATGAATGAGATTCATAATAAACTATAGGTTAGTCTAATTGTCTAATTAGGGCTAATTTGGAGAAATTAGATTGAGAGAAATTAAATTGAATGTGATTCAATTTAAAAATCCACAATTATACAAATGTGATTTGTATAATGAGATATGAGATATCTTATTATATATGGTTATGCAAATATGATTTGCATAACCTATGGTTGTGGTAAAATGGTAAATAGGTGGAGATTTCAACTCCACCTATCACCATTATATAAACCCCTTTGCAAGAAGGGGTGGTAAGGTTGATTGCTCATTTTTGGATTTCTCACCAAAAGCAATTGGCAAATTATCTCTCAAACGCCTCTCTCTCTCAAACTCTCCTCCCTACACCAAAGAAGAGAATCTCACCATTCTCCTTCTACCAAAAGTAGAACAACCGAGAAACTGAGTGGAAGTGTCCAAATCGCTTGTTCGTTCGAGGAGTTCGAGGACGTTGAGATCGTGATCACGAAACGTTCGTGAAAGGAGAAAGAAAACGTGAAGAAAGGTTCTTCAATAAGTAAGTTTGTTTACTGTTTTCCCTCTCAATTATATGTTTAGCCTAATTCTATGTGATAGTTTAATTTTAAGAAAATGAGTTTCACAACGATACCACGACGATTCAATCGTCCTTCCGTTGCACGGGATTTCATTCCGTAGATCCGAGACTTGAACAAAGGGCCCATCCTCTCATTGGCCCGAGAGGGACTTCTATTTGTTGGTAGGATCACAAACAAATTGTTCATTAGAGGAGCACTAGTACTTAAGGTACATGATGTAACCCATGGGTAAGACGGTAATTTGACCCAGCTGGTGTTACGAACATTATTGAAGGATTGACTTGTTGTTATTGGTCAATATCCGTGGACACAGAAATATATCTGCAGTGAGAAGAGTGCAGTTGCGAGACTTTAGTGGAGTGTTCCTGCAGTTAACGAATGTTGATTTGGAGTTTAATGAGATTAACCGAATAATCTCGTATCGTTGGAGGTTCTGATCTGTAGGTCCATTAGGTCCACCTTCTAGCTCGTAAAGGGTTCTTAGATCGTTTAAATTTGAAATGTTCAAATTCAATTAGGGAATAAATTTAATGTATATAGATATGATATAATATAAAGTTTTGGAACTTTATATTATAAATTTAATGTGAATATGATTCATATTAAATTTTGTGAGAGAATTAAATATTTGAAAGAGTTCAAATATTAATTTAAATGTGAATGAGATTCATATTTGAAAACTATAGATTAAAATTTAATGTACATAAGATGTGCATTAAAACTATATGTTAGAGGAAAAATTGATTAAATGTGATTTAATCAAATTTTAATGTAATTAAATTGGTTTAATTATATTAATTAATTAATTTATTAATTTTGTTAATTAAATAAAATAAATAAAAAAGGAGAACGTGTGGCACGTTTCCCACTTCCCTCCAACTCCCCATCGATACGGGGTGGGGGAAGTTATCCCTCTCATACTTCTTCTCTAATTGGGAGATGAAGATCGATCGATTAATTCTGTGTTATGGTGTGATTTTGCTCTCACAAAACTCTCTCTCTCAATTTCCCTTCCTCCTTCCAAATTGTTGGAATCCTTCCCACCAAAGATAAGATCTAAGTAGTATCCAGAGGATAGAAGGTTTACTGCGTGGTGTTGTCCTGTTAGATAAGAAAGAACATAGAAGTTCTTTTGTGGTGTTGTGTTGCTGTGCAATTGGAGCAAGGGTTGCTGAACTGATTTGATCTACAAAGGTAATTTCAAATTTCCTTTAGTTTAATTATTTTACAGAACATGTTTGCATGTTTAGTTCCATGTCTAATTAGATTAGTAATTAAAATGCTTGTCTCTGTTTTTACCCAATGTACTGATATTTGGAATAAACCAAAACAAACGAGCAATTATGATTTTAATCACGTTTCTGCTGCTCAAGGAGATTTGATTCCCATCAATTGGTATCAGAGCAATGCTTGTTTTGTTTTGGTTGAAAAAAATTTGCATTGGATAGGTGGGAATTGCATTTGGTTTGCTGTAAAACTGTTTAGGAAAATTGTGGCCTTAGTTTCATTTTTTGATTTGATCAAATTAAGTGTAAAGGCCCCTGTGTTTTGGGCAATTAAGTGCATTATCGAGTCTCTATTAGTGTTACGAGTCGTTCAAGACAAATTTCATGCATTTCGATTGAGATTCGAGGGAGAAAAGACCATTTGAAGCTACTATTTTTCGAAGAAATTGGCTGCTGCAGAAGCAACAGCGTTGCAACGCCGAAGCCCCTATCGATATGGAATTGCAAGGGGTCAGCAGCGTTGCAATGCTACCCCGATGCCAAGCGCGCACGCGAGATGAGGCGGCGCTGCAACGCTCTCCTCAGCGTTGCAATGCCGTGACGACAACCTGAAGGTGCAGACCGGTTCAGAAGCGGTTTGGATCGATTTTGGTCCGGTTCGAGCGGTTTGAGTCCGGTTCAAGGAATTTTGGGCCGGTTTTGTAATAAAATTAATGTAATTTTATTAATTTTTCACTTTAGGGGCCAAATTTTTTCAGTTTTACGGCTATTTTCTTTATGAATGCCATTTAGAATATTTTCCACTTTAGGATAAGCATATTCATGCATTTTTTTATTTGTATAATGTTGGAAAAATAATGCTACTTTGTTGTGTATAAAACTGAGTAACACTAGCAAATAGATTACAACTTAACTGGCTACAAACAATTACAATGTATTGTATATAACAACTCAAAACTCAAGAACAAAGAATTGTAAATAGTCGAGGCACACTTACTAAGCGTTGTCCTGAAGACAATTATTCGCTCTGCACGGGTTGCAAGCAGACTACAGCAATCGCCTCAGCAGGATTCAACGACTAACTCCGATAGAACAACAACCTCGAACTACTCGGATCTGGCAGAACTCTTGAACACTTGCTCTCAACTTCACTCAAGATTAAAGAGAAGAAAGAAAAGAGAGTAAACTCTTCACTTGGAATGAGATATTCCAAAATGGAATGGGATATTCCAAATGAAGAAACAAGTTATAGGCTAGCAACTTAGTAACTCTCTAAAATCAAATTAATATGAAGAATGTAAAACATACATCAAAAGTAACTCAATCGTATAGTTACTTGTTGAAATTCAAACAAAACTCACAAATGTAACTTTTTAAGTTAAATTTGTATAAGAAACATCAACACATTTGGATGTTTCAAACCATTTTGAAACTTTTGAACTTAAAGTTAAGTAACATGAACATCAATTGAATTTGATGTTTCAAATCAATACTTTCTTTCACACTTTTTATTATATAAAATCCAACAATCCCCCACATGAAAGAAAGTTTGAAAATCAAAACAAAATCGTTGAGAGCAAACAAATAAGCTATGCATCGGGATAGGTGTCTTATGGACTTGAACCTTCCTTAGTGAATATCTATTGAACTTACCGAAGAAATAGTGAGATCAACTCTGGAACTATCCTTCTCATCGGTAAATTGAGACAAGAGACATCACACATAACTCATCTTGTATCTTTGAGTTCTATACGTTTGTGTCCATTTTGGTCTTGGGCAAAATCCTGAATTCATGAGAGCTTTAGAGAACATAAGCCATTTTAAAGTCCTCATAGAAGTGACCCCACTTCTACTCTCCCATAGGTGATATTGATTAAGAGTATTTTGCCATTACTCCTCTTGTAAACAAGATATCAACACGACCTCAAGAACAACAGATCACACACTCTACAATATCATAGAAATGGGAAGAAACCATAAGTTTCTTAGTGTGTCAACTATAAATTATCCAACTAGTTTGCCTATTGAACCTAGATCTTTAGATCTCCAGTCAACTAGGTTAGGTTACCATCAGATAATTTATTTCATAGGCTTTAGCCCCATTTCCTTCGATGTCTATGTCACTTGCTCTCTTGACAATCCTTTTGTTAAAGGATCTGCAATATTCTCTTTTGATTTCACATAATCAATGGAAATAACTCCAGTAGAGAGTAATTGCCTTAACGTATTATGTCTACGTCTTATATGTCGTGATTTTCCATTATAGACATTATTCTTGGCTCTCATAGAGGCCGCCAAACTGTCACAATAAATACATATTGCGCTTACAGGCTTTGGCCATGATGGAATATCTTCAAGAAAATTTCTAAGTCATTCAATTTCTTCTCCAGCTTTATCAAGAGCTATAAACTCTGATTCCATAGTCGAGCGTGCTATACATGTATGTTTTGAAGATTTCCATGATACAACTGCTCCACCTAAGGTAAATATATACCCACTGGTTGATTTAGTCTTCATGCTATCAGAAATCCAATTAGCATCACTAAATCCTTCCAGTACATGTGGATCCCTCGTATAATGCAATCCATAGTCTAGAGTGTACTTCAAGTACCTTAAAACTCTGACTTAAGCATTCCAATGATCATGCCCAGGATTGCTGGTGTATCTTGCTAACCTTCCTACTGAATAGGCAATATCAGGTCTTGTACAATTCATTATGTACATTAAACTGCCAATAACTCTAGAGTATTCTAGAGAAGATACACCTTCATCTTTGTTCTTCTTTAACTTACAATTTGGATCAAATGGAGTAACAGTTGGTTTACTCTCAAATTGATCAAATTTTCTCAACACTTTCTCTATATAGTGAGATTGAGAAAGTACATATCCACTAGAGTTTCTAGTTATATGGATTCCAAGTATAACATCAGCAAGACCAAGGTCTTTCATATCAAAGTTAGATTTTAACATCCTTTTAGTGGAATCAATGGCACTTCTATTTGTGCCTATTATCAACATGTCATCTATTTCTTCATGTTGTTCCATATATATTTCTTCATGTATAAGCAAATAATGACATAGTCTTGATCTATGGTTTTAACATAGACACATTTATCAATCTCATTTATCTTGAATCCATTTGATAACATAATGTGATCAAACTTTTCATGCCATGGTTTGGGTACTTGTTTCAACCCATAAAGAGACTTAACTAGTTTATAAATTTTATCTTCAAACCCCTTTACAACAAACCCTACAGGTTGTTCCATATATATTTCTTCATCTAAATATCCATTTAAAAATGCAGTTTTTACGTCCATTTGGTGTATTTCCAAATTTTGTAAAGCTGCTATTGCGATTAACATCCTTATAGATGTAATCCTCGTCACTGGAGAATAGGTATCAAAGAAATCTAACCCTTCTTTTTTACGAAAGCGTTTAGCTACTAAACGAGCTTTGTATTTATCAATAGTGCTACCAGCCTTTAGCTTTCTTTTAAAAATCCATTTACTACCAATTGATTTACTTCCAGGAGGTAAATCAACCAATACCCAGGTATTGTTATGTAAAATGGATTCTATCTCACTATTGATAGCTTCTTTTCAATAGGGTGCATCTGGAGATGACACAGCTTCTTGAAAAGTTTGAGACTTACCTTCAATCATATAAGTTATGAAATCAGGTCCAAAAGAATTAACTTTCTAAATTCTTTTGCTTCTTCTAAGTTTAGACTCAGTTTTCTGATCGTCTTTTCCTTTCGAGGAGCTAGCCTCATAATTCCTTTTGATACCACTACTTGTGTATCTTTCCTCTTTCAAAGGAAATATATCCTCAAAGAATTCAGCTTCAATAGATTTCATGATATTATTATTGTTAATATCAGGTATTTCTGATTTAACTACTAGGAATCTATTAGCGGTACTATGCATTGCATAACCTATAAATACACAATCAATTGTCTTAGGTCCCAATTTGGTCCTTTTTGGTAAAGGAACTTGTACCTTTGCCAAACACCCCCACACTTTCAACATTTTATATGAGAGTAATTTCCTATTTCACACTTCATAAGGTGACTTATTAGTCTTCTTAGGTGGAATTCTATTTAAGATAAAATTTATTGTAAGCAAAGCCTCGCCCCACAAATTATGGGGTAAACCTGAACTACTTAACATGCAATTAACCATGTCTTTTAAAGTTCGGATCTTTCTTTCAGCTACACCATTTTGTTGTGGTGTATAAAGTGTTGTAGTTTGATGGATTATACCATTAACTTCACAGAATTCATAAAGTAATGATGATTCATATTCACCACCTCTATCTGATCTAAGCACCTTTACTTTCTTCTCAAGTTGAGTTTCAACTTCTGCCTTATATGCTTTAAAAACATTTAAGGTTTCATCTTTACTATGTAATAAATATACATAGCAATATTTGCGACAATCATCAATGAATGTGACAAAATACTTCTTACCGCCTCTTGTAGGGGTACTTTTCATGTCACATACATCACTGTGGATTAAATCAACAACGCCATTACTTCTTTCTACAGAAGAAAATAATTTTCTAGAAAACTTTGATTCAACACAAACTTCGCATTTGTGTCTATTATCAATGTTAAAACTAGGCAATAGTCCTAAATTTATTATTCTCCTTAAAGAATGATAATTGACATGCCCCAGCCTAGAATGCCATACATCACACAACTCAACGATATAAGCAGAAGAGTTTCTATTATTATTATTCTTGGGCATTTGTGCCAATACATTTAGTTTGAACATGCCATCATTCAGATAACATTTTCCCACATACATACCCCCTCCCCCACTTTGTCAGAATAAATTTATCTGACTCAAATATAAGCTTGAACCCATTCTTATTAAGTAGAGTTCTCGAGACTAGATTCTTTTGAATCTCTGGCACATGCCACACATCATTGAGGGTAAGTATCTTTCCAGAAGTCCATTTCAGCAGGATCTTCCCTTTGCCTTCCACAGAGGCAGTCGAAGCATTTCCCATGTATAGCTTATCGCTACCATCTAGCTTCTCATACGAGGTGAACAATGACTTGTCCTTACAAATGTGTCTAGTAGCACCAGTATCAATCCACCTACCTTTGGTCTCAGAAGCCATATTTACCTCAGAAATACAACTAGATCGTCATTTTCTGCAACATTGGCCTGATGATTGGAGATTTGTCCCTTCTTGTGTCGACAAGCTGCAGCTGTATGGCCAGACTTACCACACACTACAACAAATAAGAGATATGATAGCTATTAGTTATAGCATTTATACAAAAGGTTATTAAAAACTTGTTGGGCGACCTAAAAATTTAGAATCCCGCTTTTTTTTTCCTTAAAAAATCACTAACATTTACTTTCCCTCTTCCCATTTCTTCTTCACATTCATGCCCTCTCTCCCTCGTATACTTTTTTCCCTTTCTTCAGTCGAAGAATTCACGCATGCCTTGCTACCCTCGTATAACTCTTTCCCTTTCTTCCTCATTCGATCGGAACTGGTGATGTTTATCTGAAGTTCATATTGCAAACGAGGGATAGGCCTTAGAATCTTGTTGAAAAGTATGTCTTAGTGTTTTGGATAATGATCGATTTGCATTCTATCTTTTGAGGGTGGATTTTGCATCTGTTTTTGTCTGTTGGATGTTTTTTAGACTGGCCCTTAAGGGTGTTTGTTTCTTTGCTTGACTGAAAAGTGATTTGGGATATTTGTGATGGAGTTTGCCTCTTTGGTTTTTGACTGAATATCTTGTCTTTGAAAAGATAGAGAATTGTAAGTTTGTGAACCTCTATATATGATTAAGCAACTTTAAAACACTCTTGCATCATCGAGGATTGGTTGTTTTCTTAATCTTCAGTTTAGGTCCTTTGTAAGTTTCTTTACGAATAAGGTTATCGAACTCAGTTTTGAACTCTAAACCTTGTCTATCTTTTTCAGTTTAGGCAGTTTTTTAGTTTCTTTGAGCGTGAAAATGAGACATAAACTTCTTTTATACACTTTTTTTGTAACTTTGTAAGTTTTGAACATTCGAGGGGTTGGTTGTTTGCCTAAATTTTAGTGTTTAGGCACTTTTTTAGTTTCTTTAAGTGTGAAAACGAGACTTGAACTCTTTGCATCAACTTTTTGGCTACTTTGTATGTTCCAAGGGGTGAAATAGACATTATTATGTTGTTTTGAGTTACTTTAAGATACTTGACTACTCTTGTTTTGCTAATTGATGTAATGCATGCTAGGAGCGTAGGGACTTTACCTTGTGGATTGTGTTTGTTGGAAATTAATGAATTGGTCTAGTACTTTACATATTTAGAATATTGGTTCATTTGTGAATCTTCCATGATTTTGTGAGTTAGAGTTAAAAGTCGTGGTTGGTTAATCTGGATATAGAAGTGTTATCTTTTTTTACTAACAGGTGGTAAGTAAATTTTTTGGTTTTGTTATAGTTATGTCGTTATGCTGTCGAAATTTTCGAAGCATATAGGTTGTTAGTTTAGTGGTGTTCCTTAGATTAGGTTAACATTTGGGGGAGTTACCTTAGTGCTATTGGTAGTACAATTGCATGACCTTTTGACGAAGTTTTGATCACTATGTACATTTATGTATTATTATTTAAAATTATTGATTCATTTAATAATTATTTTATTTGAGTAAATATTCTTCTTTATTTCTTTCTTGATATTTTTTTGTAGGTTGTTGAGAATATCATGAGAAGTTCTTGGCCACAAAAACAACTAGCTCGAGAGTTATATATTTTGATATTGAATAGTGAAACATTTTGTAATTGAATGAATAATATTTGACAAATTTATATTTAGTGTCATCTCAAAGTTGATGTTCATTACTATATTTATTTTGTGAACAATAGATTGTTATGTTTTGTATCAATTTAAGTGGGATAATGTAAACCTTGAATGAAATGTAATTTGCTTGGATTAATGACACATAAATTCATTGTATAACTAATCTTGTAGATTATTTATTTATTATTTTACTTCTAATTTGAACTAAGGTAGGAAACATGAATGATAACATCATGAATAATTTCTAAAGTCATCAAAGTTACAACAATAGCAAAAAATTTTACAATTTAAAAGTATATTATAGCTTTAATTTAAGTTAAAAAAAGAACTACAAATAAATGCTATAATTATTAAAATGCTATCGTAGATTACTACAATATTATCATAGCATTTATAAAATACTATCATTGATTAAAAAGAGGAAATTATGGTATTAAAAGACTTTTGATATAACCTTTTTTATAACTTTTATAAAATGCTATAAAAAGTCTAATTTTTATAGCTTTTATAAAATGTTGTAAAAAGTCTAGTCTTTTACAGTTTTTATAAAATGTTGTAAAAAGTCTCAGACTCTTAATAGCTTGGGTTGTCATGACTTTGCAGAAAAAGATATAAAAGGCCTATTACAACATTTTTTCGAAGCTATCGTAGACATTTTTTCCTGTAGTGACAAACCCAACAATTTCCACGAATGCGTTTGTTGACGTCATTCCTCGGTCCAAGATTTACATTTTTCTTCTTGGATTGTTGTTTCTTGAGTTCGCGCCTTGAAGCCTCAGCAACATGAGCTCTGACTTCAACTTCTAGTGAAGTTTTATCTCTTTTTCTATTATCCTCTTCTATTCGGAGTTTAACAATAAGATTCTCCATGGATAATTCCTTTTGCTTGTGTTTGAGATAACATTTGAAGTCCTTCCAGGAAGGAGGCAACTTCTCAATCACAGCAGCAAATTGGAATGGTTCACTGATGTCCAATCCTTCACTTTGCAAATCACTAATGATAATTTGCAATTCTTCCATCTGATTGACTACCAATTTGGCATCAATCATTTTATAATCCAAGAATTTTCCTACAAGAAATTTCTTAGTACCAGCATCTTCCAACTTATACTTCTTGTCTAATGCCTCCCACAATTGCCTTGATGTATTATAGACATCGCAGTAGACATTATACAAGGTGTCTTCAAGACCACTTAGTATATAATTGCGACATAAAAAGTCTGAATGCATCCATGCTTGTTTGGCAGCTTCAGTTTCAGGAGTGACAGCTTCTGGTGGGGTAATTGGACATTCTTCCTTCAAGATGTGAGCAAGGTTCAATGTTGTGAGGTAGAAAATCATCTTCTGTTGCCATCTCTTGAAGTTTTCTCCCTTGAATTTCTCTAGTTTTTCAGCTTGAGTTTTGAGGATGGTCGATCCTATCATTGTCGGAGCAACACCATTAGTGAAGGAGCTTGCAACCATTTTGATAATTGTCTTCAGATTGTTGGAAAAATAATGCTACTTTGTTGTGTATAAAACTGAGTAACACTAGCAAATAGATTACAACTTAACTGGCTACAAACAATTACAATGTATTGTATATAACAATTCAAAACTCAAGAACAAAAAATTGTAAATCTTACTAAGCGTTGTCCTGAAGACAATTATTCGCTCTGCACGGGTTGCAAGCAGACTACAACGATTGCCTCATCAGGATACAACGACTAACTCCGATAGAACAACAACCTCGAACTACTCGGATCTGGCAGAACTCTTGAACACTTGCTCTCAACTTCACTCAAGATTAAAGAGAAGAAAGAAAAGAGAGAAAACTCTTCACTTGGAATGAGATATTCCAAAATGGAATGGGATACTCAAAATGAAGAAACAAGTTGCTATTTATAGGCTAGCAACTTAGTAACTCTCTAAAATCAAATTAATATGAAGAATGTAAAACATACATCAAAAATAACTCAATTGTGTAGTTACTTGTTGGTATTCAAACAAAACTCACAAACTTAACTTTTTAAGTTAAATTTGTATAAGAAACATCAACACATTTGGATGTTTCAAACCATTTTGAAACTTTTGAACTTAAAGTTAAGTAACATGAACATCAATTGAATTGGATGTTTCAAATCAACACTTTCTTTCACACTTTTTATTATATAAAATCCAACATATAAGTGTTATATAAATATGGTAGAAATGCATGATTTAATTTATTTTTCATGAGTAATTAATTATAATTGTTATAATTAGATTATATGGAAAATAAAAAGCATTGAGCATGAAATTACTTAGTTTAAAATAAATGTTATTTTATTTAAGTAATTTGCTTTATTCAATTAGTTGAATGTATTTTATAATTCCAATTGGAAATCGTTTGTTGGTTTTATAATATAGTTCCTTGTCAAGGTTAATTATTAAAATTTATAAAAGTTATAAAGAAAGGGGTTTTAGAAACCATAACCTATAACAAAGAATTACTTGCAAACATAGGAACTTAGGTTAAATTAAATTAGTTTTAAACTGTTTAAAATTAATTTAGACCTAAGTTTAATTTCTAATATGATTAGAAGTTAGTCTTACATAGTATTTTAAATATTTTAAAATATAGTAGGACAATAGGACATTGGTTATAAGAGAACTCTACCGGTGATGTTTTGTCTAAGGTTGGGGGTACTTAAGCTGACGGTTAATGGAACACCTCCTACCTTGGAACTGACCTGGAACTTGAGTTGAATTAACGATAGTTCTGTGTTATGTCTAGGTAATTAAAATGTTTATTCACCTAGACATAAGGTTAAAAGACCTAGTTATAATAGTTATAATAGGCATAAACTTAGATAGATTCTACTAGCTAGAATCTGACTAAGTTAAACCTATACCCTAACCTTAGGAGCTTCAGTGGGAGAAAACAAAGTGTTCGCAACGAGTTTACTCTCACGTCCTCAAGAGTTCACACCGTGAGTTCCATGCTCGGCTACGTGGCGTCAATAGGGTGTCCCCCTATGGTAAGTGTTTGCATGGTTCAATACCAAGGTGAATGAGGGAAGTATCCATAGTAAATGGGAGCAAGACGCGTGTCAACGTATCCTACGGTCTCCTCCATTAGGTCGCACCGTGAGATTTCTATAGTCCGCCTGCTAGGTTGTCCTGGAACAACTAATCCCTACGGAGGGCCTGACTATAGGGGTCGGAGCACCGCGAACTCCAGAAATTGATAGGGTCTCTTAGGTAATTTGCCAATAGTTGTCTTTCTTAATAGTAGTCTGTTGGCTCGACCTATTGGATTTGAAAATGGTAGGGTCACATTTACAGGATAAGTTAAGCTAGTTAACAAGTTTTTTACCAAACAAACGGTAGCTAAGAATCATTGGGACATGGGATGTTCTGGTAGTGAGAATTAGCTGAGATAGTCTCAATTCAAGGGATGAGTGTCTAACCACCCAACGCTGGCTTTTGTTCTAAACCCTTGAAGTATCGTTGCAAAATTAAAGGTTTAATTTAAACACTAGGGTTCTTGAATAATTTTGCTAAATTTGATTGGTTTGTAATGGGTTAAAGGCATAACTAATTAGAACTACCTTTTAAATTTCAGCATGTCGTCCTCAATTATAGTCTTACTCAAAAGTGAACGTTTAACTGGCGAGAATTATACTACGTGAAAGTCCAACCTGAATACGATCTAGTTGTTGACGACTTACGGTTTGTACTGACTGAGGAATGTCCTCAGTCCTCAGGTCCCTGCTCGAAACGCTCCTCAAGCTGTTAAGGATGCGTATGATCGCTGGACCAAGGTCAATGACAAGGTCAAGGTCTACATTTTGGCTAGTGTTTCTGAAGTTCTGGCCAAAAAGCACGAGGGCATGGTCTCAGCTCGTGAGATCATGAGTTCGTTGCAGAATATGTTTGGACAACCGTTTGGACAGCTTCAGCACGAATCCCTCAAGTACGTTTATAACTCCGGTATGAAGGAGGGATCGTCAAATCGAGAACATGTTCTCTCACTGATGGTCTACTTCAACGTGGCAGAAATGAACGGCGCGGTCATAGACGAGCAAAGTCAGGTGTCGTTCATCCTGGAATCTCTTCCGAAGAGTTTCCTGCAATTCTGCAACAATGCGGTGATGAACAAGATAGAGTACAACCTGACTACTCTCCTCAATGAACTGCAGACTTTCTAGTCTCTTATGAAGAATAAGGGACAAGCTGATGGAGAGACAAATCTATTTGCCCATTCCAAAAGGTTCTAGAAGGGTTCATCCTCTGGAACTAAGTCCTGTGGTCCATTTTCTGGGCTTAAGAAGACCCAAAAGAAGAAGATATGAGGGAAAGGGAAGGCACCTGTTGTTGATAAGGGCAAGGGAAAGGCCAAGGTTACAGACAAAGGAAAGTGTTTCCACTACAACATGGACGAGCACTAGAAGCGAAACTGTTCAAAGTACCTTGTTGAGCTCAAAGAGAAGAAAGATAAATTCGATTTACTTGTTCTTGAAACTTGTTTAGTGGAAAATGATGATTTTACCTGGATACTTGATTCAGGAGCCACTAACCATGTTTGCTCTTCGTTACAGGAAACTAGTTCCTTCAAGGAGCAAGAAGAGGGTGAGATGACGCTCAGGGTCAGAACGGGAGGCGTCGTCTCAGCTCGTGCAGTGGGAGATGCCAAGCTGTTTTTTAGAGATAGATTTTTATTTTCAGAAAATCTATACATAGTTCCTGAGATTAAGAGGAACTTGATATCTATCTCTTGTCTAATTGAACATCATTATTGTATTTCATTTTCTAGTAATGAAGCATTCATTTCAAAGAAAAGTCTCAATGTTTGTTCTGCTAAATTAGAAAATGACTTATATGTACTTAAAGTGTTCAATGACTTATTGAAGTGTTCAAATTTCATACATGAGGTGTTATATCAATTGTATATGATATAATTGATATAATATATAATTTTAATGTGAATTAGATTCACATATAAACCATGTACTAATGAGAGAATAAAGGAAGGGTAGGATGGTCATTTCCATCCTATTCCCTTATATATATGGTTGCATGAGATGCAACTAGGTTAAAGAGACATTGTATTCAATTTGGTTGTGTTGTAGGAAAGGTTCCAAAGACTACAATCTCTCTCTCTCACAACATCTCATCTTACCTAGAGGGAACTCACATTCCTCCTCACTGAGAGAACAAATGAGAGAAGATCCAGGTGGTGGTGTGTCTTAGTCATTAGTGGTTCGTGTTCTTTGAGATCTTGATCATGAGAGAAGAGGAGCACTAGAAGAAAGGTTCTTCAAAGGTACAATTTCTTGTTGTCCATCTAGTTTTATATGCTTAATCTAGTTGTTTTCGTTCCTGAATGAAATCGTTGTAACTAAATCAAGAGCATGCGATTCACAATCGCTTCCGCTGCGGGATTCGATTCCCTTCAGGCACATCATTGCAACGTTGTGTCGAGAAATATTATAAATAGAACATTGTATCTTCTTGCTAAGGGAGCCGAATTTGATAGTCTTTGCACCCTAATTTCGAAATACACTCTGTAAGAAGAGAAAAGTGAGCATTTCTTGGGAGTTAAAGCATTCGTGGAGGTTTGAGATTGTGACGGGAGCTCGGGGACGAGGGACCGACATCGACACATAAGTTTAATTTCTCTTTCTTTAAGATTGTAACATTGTTCTAAGACGTTTTCTACACTTTTAGTTTTGTTTTATTGTGATTTAGAGTGGCTAAAAGTTGTAGTTAGGATTTGATTTGCTTGTTTAAGACTTGTTTGCTTATGTATTGAATTATGTTTTGTTATTTATTTTTGGCAATTCGTTCTTTAACTCTTTGATATTGTTGGTTTAAGTGGACTCGAGAGAAAAAACTTAGATTAGAGCAAAGTTGTCAAAACTATTAGAAGTCTGGCATGAGAATGACCTAGAAGTCTAAGGGAAACACATAAAAAAGTTGTTTAATGTCGTGCATTCTTTTAGATTCATATGGAGACTATAAAATTTATTTTGTGTGTGAGGCTCATTAAGAATCGAGAGATTTTCTTGAGTATCTTACTTCTTGTTTATAAATTCATTACATTAGTTCATTGCATGTGTTAAATAAGTGTTAACTTGTGAAGTTAAACTCCTCCAAATCTATCATATTCGTGTCTCCACTTGTTTGTCTATATTTTATCTTTGTTTTCACCATCTATCCATGTTATGTTACTTTAGCTAAAATTGAGAATTAGTATCTTGGTAATTAATTAATCTAGAAACCCATTCCCGAGGACGATACTTAGAACTCTCAAATCACTGTACTAAAACTTGATCCGTACACTTGTGGTATTGCAAAATATAATTTTACGCAATAAGTTTTTGGCGTCGTTGCCGGGGAATGACGATTATTTAGATTGATTAATATTATAAGAAAAGCAAATAGGTCACCTTAGATGGCCAGCTAAGGCTTCCCATAATACCATTACCAAAAGCAAACTCACTTGGAGGTCTAACCAAACCGCCCTTGCTTTGGAGTTTTGTTGTCTTCCCTTAGGGCATTCACATTCTGAATCCCTAAGGGAAGTTAGCTACTCGTGGATGAAACAATAAAGCTAAATGCAAACTAAATAAAATACGACAACATCTCAACTACCCTTCTTGATCTACCACTCTCGAGCAAGAACCGAGAAGATAATCAAGTTTCGAATGAAGAAAACAAGGATGAACAGAATAAGTAATCTTTTACCGAAACACACAGCAAGTTGCAGAAACAAACTACAAATCGAATTGGAATAAAACTGAACTAGAATAATACAAACCGACAACTAATAACGTGCACTACGCTATGGAAAAATAACTTCAAACTGAATTGAACTTAAGACTAAAATGAAACAGAGAGTTTGACTGGAAAACTGAATTACAGAAGTCAGAAAAACAGCAGTAGACGGACACCAATAACTATTTGTGCAGAATCCTCTCCTCCGGCTCTCTTTTCATCGAGCACCGATTCATTCATTCATAGAGGTAGCTTGTCCTTAGGGTTTTTGTCAATCAACGTAGATTCTTTCCCTTTAATTCTGTTGTGAATTGATATTCTCCTTGATTCATGCGTCTTTTCCTTCTGCACTTAAGTGACTATAGTGGCTGGTTTCCGAAAGATAAACATTTGAAATTTGCGCATGTCGGCCAGGCAATTGCCTCGTTTTGCCTTCCTGCAACCAAATAAGATATGTGAGTTCTCTTGATAGCTTTAGGAAAACGACGTAATTCTTGAGCAGTTACTCATGCTTTCGCCTACTTTTTGGCTAATTTAAATAATAGAAAATCAATAAAGGTCTTTGATATCACACAAAATGTGTTATCTGTAGGCTTAATTATTGCTAGTTTTATGATAATTTCAGGGCTTTTATGTGTGTTAATAATTGAATTTCAGGTTAAGAGCTTAAACAGGACAATTGAAGACATTTTGGATCACTCGGGATCGAAACGAGACTTTTTGGAGTTAAAAATAATATCAATTGGAAGTAAAAGGACCAACCCAAGCTAGTAGACCCGAAGTGATGGTGTTGCAACGCCAAGCTTGCTGATTTTGTGCGTTGAAGGATCATGCCGATATCGTTGCAACGCTACTTTGCAGTGTCGCAACGCTATCTCGATAGGAAGATTAGCGTGAAGAGTCGTGGCGAGGGCGTTGCAACGCTACTTGCTAGTGTTGCAACGCCAGATCGATAAGGACGCGCGCGTTAAGGTAGCAGCGTTGCAACGCTACCGACACTTCCCATATTTGATACCCGCCTAGGGCACAACGTTGCAACGTTGTCCCTAGCGTTGCAATGCTGTGCCGAGAAACATTATAAATAGTGTTGGGATTTATGCCCAAAACTTGTGTAATCTTGATCAATTAAATAAAGGGTTATTTGTTTTGATAAGATTACAGTCTTGCTTTTATAAATCCAATAAACTAAGCTCCAAGGTTATAACGTTTATCTTGAAATCAGTTAGTGGACACTATTTGGGTTGAATTCAAGATTATAACCTAAATTGTAAAGCCCCTACTTTTCTTTAACTATAAATCCTAGGGACACTACTAAACATGCATGCACTTTTAGGCCAGCAAATGAGTAAAACAATTTAAACTGCAACATTCTAAAATATCTTTAGGGATCCCAAAAAAAACGTTAAAACATTTGAAATAACATTTCTGAGTTGGCCTACTTAAAATCCTGTAAACCTATTTCATAAATCAAAGTTCTTTAACATCACATTAGCTGTGAAGAAAATGCGGAAATCATGACTTTTCCCATGGTATTGGCAACACGCCTCCATCACTCGCCCCGTACGTCCTTGACTTTACCTGAAAACATTTTAAAACGAAAGGGTGAGTATTATAAAACAATACCCAGTAAGTGATCTCGCTACCGAGGTTTGAAACATGCATACACATACAATCATGACTTTTTTAAATTTCGCATAAAATCGTCATATGTGGGACCTAGAACTTCCTCATATTAATCATAACTGAAATACATGACTTCCTTTTAGTTTAAGTGGTCAATTGGTCACCCTAAGTCATTTCATTTTGAGTCCTTTACAGACCCCTATAGCTTGAGTCCCTCACAGACCCCTATAACTGTTGAGTCCCTCACAGGACCACTTATATATTTTGAGTCCTCACAGGACCACATATAAGGTGACCCATAGGGTCTCTAATGCATGTTTGACCATGCATAAAAACCTCAGGAGACCAATTAACCACAAATATCCTCTACTAACGTTTCCTGACATACATACAATGCATGAGGTCCCTTACCTATCATGATTTTAATGCACATATCATGGACAGACAATGACTAACATTCAAGCATGATGACTTTCACAACATAAGCGAAATAGTACTTTAGGACATAATCAATTTCACAAAATAAATAAGGAATACTTACAAATAAAATAATAAATTTTACTTGTTTTCCATTCCATTTTAGAAAATTCGGCACAAGGTCCCTTACCTAAAGTTTCGTTCTAACAATTTGCAGTTCGATTTCTAGCTTCAGGCACTTCCACTAACGTTGAATTAAGTTCTTAGATCGATTAGGCTTAGAACCCTTCTACTCTATGCTCCACGATCTCAAACACCTAAATCCAAGCCATGAGATACTTTAACAAGTTTTGAGGCCTAATCAGAAAAATATTTGGAGCACCTAACAATAATCAATCGAATTTACCAAGATGGAGGCTTACAATCAACTCGGGAGACGAAACTGATCGAAATCGAGCTAGCTCCGGCGAGTGGCGGCGCGTGCGGCGGCAGACGGCGGTGCGTGTGGTTCACGGCGATGGTGGTTCGGTGCGTGGAGCTCGATTTTGGGTCCCTTGTGAGCCGATCTATCCGGAACCAACCTTCAAACCATGAAAACCGGTCAAAAACCTAATGAAATTCTAAACTAAACTCAGTTCAGGCATGAACGACGGACTGACCTGCAATACGATGGCGGCGCTGTGATGCTCGACGGATTCCGGCTGGTGAAGGAGTGTAGCTCGCAGACGACGTCAACCTTGCAAGACGGTGAGTTCCGGCGTTGTCGACAGATCAGAGGCTCTCGCTGCAGCGTCTGGCGATGTTGAAGCTACGAGCTCGGACTTCGAGGCCCCTCTTGAAGGCGACGGCGGCGTGCAGTCCTCCTGAATAATGGGAGTCGATACTCTAGGTGTTTCTTTCGGCTGGATGTTTCACGAGGAAGATGGAATATCTAGGGTTTTGTGCCTCTCCACCTTGTTACCCTAAACCTTCACTTAATTTACAAAATTGCCCCTTAACTTAAATACTTATTAATAATGTGCCATTGGGTTATTTTTTGTGGAAGTCATAAAACCTAAGCTTATAAACTCTTACTCAAACAGTGCTAAACCATAAAAATTCACGGTTTACGCTCCGAAGGACACGAATTTCGTCT
The DNA here is from genome assembly GCA_036507285.1 of Trichosanthes cucumerina. Taxonomy (NCBI): domain Eukaryota; kingdom Viridiplantae; phylum Streptophyta; class Magnoliopsida; order Cucurbitales; family Cucurbitaceae; genus Trichosanthes; species Trichosanthes cucumerina. Next base: position 16,556,072 of record CM071838.1, read on the forward strand.
AATCGACCCAACATAAAGGTTGTTAGAAAAAAAAATAAGATAAATTAAGAAAACTGATACCTGTGGTTGTGGGTCGTCACAATCTTCCCTCCTTAAGAACTTTCGCCCTCGAAAGTTCCTACTCTTGGAATAGTTCTGGGTATTTAGCTCGCACTTCCTCTTCCCGTTCCCAGGTAGCTTCCTCCGTGCGGTGATTTTGCCACAACACTTTAACTAGGCTGATCTCACGGTTACGGAGAGTCATTCGATCTCTCGCAATAATCTGCATAGGTCGTTCCCCATAACTTAAATCCTCTGCCAACTGTAAAGGTTCAAAGTCTATTACGTGGGTCGGGTCTGGAACGTATTTTCTTAACATGGAGACATGGAACACGTTATGAATCTGCTGAGAGAGGAAGGCGAAGAATGCCAATCAGAGGCCCCACAGAGCCAACCTGTCTAAAATCTCAAACGACTCTATAAAGCGCGGGCTCAACTTCCCCTTCCGACCAAATCTTAAAATTCCCTTCATTGGGGCCACCTTAAGGAATACGTGGTTCCCAACTTCGAATTCTAGGTCCCTTCATCTCGAATCGGCGTAACTCTTTTGTCTGTTTTGGGCAGTTTGCATTCTCACCCTAATCTTTTGAATTGCACCATTAGTGACCTGTACCAATTCTGGACCCACGTTCACCAACCTACTCCCAAAAGACAGGGGTTCTGCAACGCTTTCCATAAAGGGCTTCGAATGGCGCCATTCCGATGGTCGCTTGATAACTGTTATTGTAAGCAAACTCCATTAAATGCAAATGAGTGTCCCAACTTCCTGGAAAGTCTAAGGTACAAGCTTGCAACATGTCTTCTAGGATCTGGTTTAAACGTTCTGTCTGTCCGTCTGTCTGTGGGTGAAATGTTGTGCTAAAGTCTAACTGTGTACCTAACGCCTTCTGTAAGCTCCTCCAAAAGTTAGAGGTGAAACGTGGGTCCCTATCCGAGATAATCCTTGCTGGAATTCCATGTAGACGGACTATCTCCTCTGAGTGCATTGTGCCCATTTATCCGTAGAATAGGTGGGTTTCCACACACGAAGTGTCTTGACTTTGTTAACCTGTCAACGATGACCCAAATCACTGAGTAACCTCGCAAGGTTCTAGGCAACCCGACTATGAAATCCATAGAGATCTCCTCTCATTTCCACTGTGGAACGTGTAGGGGTTGTAGTAATCCTGCAAGTTTCTGTCTAGGTGCCTTCACCTGCTGACAACTCAAACACCTACTAACAAACTCTGCCACGTCTCGCTTCATGTTACACCACCAGAATAGTTGTTTTAGGTCTTGATACATCTTGGTACTACCAGGATGCATCGAAAATGGTGAGTTGTGAGCTTCGTTTAAGATTTCAATCTTCAGTTTGTCGTCATCTGGAACACATAATCGTCCCTGAAATAGTAGTCCTCCATCTGCGGATAGCGAAAACCCTGTCAACTGATCTGTAGTTACTGCAATAAACTTCTCTACTAACTTAGGGTCCCCTTGTTGAGAATCCACAATGCGTTGTCTCAAAGTTGGCAGTACGGTTAACCGATCTAACTGCGCAGTGGCTTCACCCACCAGTACTGCAATTTCAGCTCGAACAAATTTTGTCTGCAGCTCCACTCGGTCAGTAACCTGTGCTGAAGTATGAACTGGCTTCCTACTGAGGGCATCGACAACGACATTAGCCTTACCGGGATGGTATTGAATATCTATATCGTAGTCTTTCACCAGTTCTACCCATCTGCGTTGCCTCATGTTTAATTCTTTCTGGGTGAACAAGTATTTCAGGGTTTGATGAACTGTGAATATCTGAATTTTTTCGCCATACAAATAGTGCCTCCAAATCTTTAGTGCAAAGACTACAGCCGCCAGTTCTAAGTCATGAGTTGGATAATTTCGCTCGTGAGTCTTCAGTTGTCGGGATGCATAGGCTACTACTTTACCATGCTGCATTAATACACAACCCAAACCTTTCTTAGAAGCATCACTGTAGACCACAAAACTTCCTGTTCCCTCAGGGACTGTAAGGATCGGGGCTGACACCAATCTCTGCTTGAGTTCTTGGAAACTCGCCTCACAAGTGTCATCCCAAACAAATGTGTTACCTTTGCGCGTCAGCTGAGTCATAGGCATGGCTATCTTGGCGAAATCCTGCACGAAACGTCTATAATATCCGGCAAGACCCAGAAAACTGCGCACCTCCGTAACGGTGGTCGGACGAGGCCACTGGGTGACTGCTTCCACTTTCGCAGGATCGACAGAGACTCCTGCCTCGGACACCACATGTCCCAAAAAGGATACCTGTCTGAGCCAGAATTCACACTTGGAAAATTTTGCATACAACTCATTTTTTCTCAGCGTTAGTAAAACTTTTCTCAGGTGCCTCTCGTGTTCCTCATCACATTTGGAGTATATCAGAATGTCATCAATAAACACAATCACGAACGTATCCAAAAACTCCTTGAATAATCGATTCATCAAGCCCATGAAAGCTGCAGGAGCGTTGGTCAAACCAAATGGCATCACTGTGAACTCGTAATGTCCATAATGCGACCTGAAGGTCGTCTTGGGGATGTCTTCCTCACTGATTCTCAACTGGTGATAACCTGACCTTAGGTCAATCTTTGAAAACACCGTTGCTCCCTGTAACTGATCAAACAAATCATCTATCCTAGGGAGAGGATACTTATTCTTGATTGTAACCTTATTCAGTTCTCGGTAATCTATGCACAGGCGCATAGATCCATCTTTCTTCTTCACAAACAGCACGGGAGCTCCCCAAGGCGAAACACTAGGGCGTATGAATCCCTTATCCAGCAAGTCCTGTAACTGTAATTTAAGTTCTTTCAACTCTGCTGGTGCCATCCTATACGGGGCCTTGGATATCGGAGTTGTTCCTGACTCTAGTCCTATATTGAAATCCACTTCCCTGACAAGAGGTACCCCGGGGAGGTCCTCGGGAAAGACGTCTGGAAATTCGTTCACCACTGGTACTGACGAAACTGAGATCTCGGTACACCTCGCATCTACTACACAGGCTAAGATACCCCAAGCTCCCTGATGCATTAATTTCCTGGCCTTAAGGGCAGAAACTACCTTAGGCCTACTCCCTATTAACAAGCCTCTGAACTTGTAACTAAGTTGGTCAGGAGGAGTGAACACTACTTCCTTCCTAAAGCAGTCAATGCAAGCATGGTTCTGAGCTAACCAGTCCATGTCTAATATCACATCAAAATCGGTCATGTCTAAAACTACTAAATTTACTTCTAACTCATGATCTGCGATAGTCAAACTACCATCTTTAACTTTCATAGTGGCTAACATGCTTACCCTTGCAGGAGTAGAAACAAACAAAGCATCATCAGAATCGTGTACCAACTCTAACTCAGCTTGACTCACGAAGGATGTAGAAATAAAAGAATGAGTAGAGCCAGAATCGAATAATACGAAGGCAAGATGCCCAAGTAATGGGAGTGTACCTGTAACCACGGAGTCTGTATTATTGGCATTCTTACTAGTGCTCGCATAGGCTCTTCCTTGATGTATCACGGGCTTAGTAGTAACCCCACTATTGGCACCCTGAGGTTGGCTACCACTGGCTTTATTCGGACAACTATCAGCTCGGTGTCCTTCCTTTCCACATCTGAAACACACTCCGGTCCGGGCCAAACACTTACCCCAATGCTGCCTACCACAGTCCTTACATTGTGGCTTGTCTCCACTGTTAGTTCCTGTCCTGTTGAACTGTGGTTTCTGTCCCGAACCTGCACGAAAATTTCCTGGCCCATGCGGTGTACGCTGAGGGCGTTGAGAGCTTGAATTTTCCTGATCCCATTTCCTCTTCTAATTTGACTGGGGCTCCCCCGGGTTAACTACTACCTGTTGAACAGTCTGTGCCTGCACCCAAATCAGCTCAGCTACTCTTACTGCAGAAGCATAATCTGGGGGTGCTAGTGCCTGTATGAAGCCTCGAATATTTTCATCCAGACCCATAACGAAACGCTCTGTTTTCTTCGCCTCTGTGTCTACTAACTCGGGGGCAAAACGTAACAAACGAGTGAATTCTCTCTCATATATCTCAACTGCCCTCTTGTTCTGACTAAGCTGCAGGAATTCCACTTGCTTCCTATAACGAGTTGCGACAAGGTAAAATTTCCGCCAGAATGCTTCCTTAAATAAATTCCAGGTAATCGACTCTCCGCTGGTGACTATGGTCCCCTGGACGGACTCCCACCACAAGTAGGCGTCGTCTTTCAACATGAAAGTTGCGCAAGACACCCTCTGGTCCTCCGGGCAGTTCATCAGTCTGAAAATGGTCTCGATGGAGGACAACCATAACTCAGCCACAGTGGGGTCACTAGAAGACCCATCAAAAGATCTGGGATCATATTTTCTGAAATCCTTCAAATATCGGGACTCTAGAGTTGCATCATTCCGAACCTGACTTGTTTGGGCCAACTGAGTGGCTCAGAGTAGCTGCGTGACTAGGGGTCTGCTGCATAGCCTCTACCATCATGGTCATGACACTAGGGTTTCCTGATCCGCCATTGGAGCAATCTGCGGGGCATCCTCTTGCGATCTGGTTGGCCCCAATGGGAGATCCGCACGGGTGGAGTAATCTCTTCCTGTTCCAGTGGTAGTTCTGGTTGTGTGTTAACGTTTCCTCCTGTCCTCCGACCCCTACCACGCCCCCTACCTCGTCCTCAACCTCTAGGTGGCATTCTTGTCAGTACTACAACACAGAGAACTTCTAATTTAGTCTCAACATTTTCTAACTACAAGATAGGGTCACATTCAAAATTTGAGTTCGTTCATACTCACAACACATGATCACATTATAATAATTCGTTTTGTTCATAAACCATAGGGACGTACCTGGCGGTGACCGGAACGTGTTACTCAACCATGGGAACTATTCTGTGCTTACGGTGTAAGCAAGTCTACAGAACCCTAAACCTAGGGCTCTGATACCAACTGTAAAGTCCCTACTTTTCTTTAACTATAAATCCTAGGGACACTACTAAACATGCATGTACTTTTAGGCCAGCAAATGAGTAAAACAATTTAAACTGCAACATTCTAAAATATCTTTAGGGATCCAAAAAAAACCGTCAAAACATTTGAAATAACATTTCTAAGTTGGCCTACTTAAAATCCTGTAAACCTATTTCATAAATCAAAGTTCTTTAACATCACATTAGCTGTGAAGAAAATGCGGAAATCATGACTTTTCCCATGGTATTGGCAACACGCCTCCGTCACTCGTCCGTCGCGCCCTGACTTTACACAAAACATTTTAAAACGAAAGGGTGAGTATTATAAAACAATACCCAGTAAGTGATCCGCTACCGAGGTATGAAACATGCATACACATACAATCATGACTTTTTAAAATTTCGCATAAAACCGTCATATGTGGGACCTAGAACTTCCTCATATTAATCATAACTGAAATACATGACTTCCTTTTAGTTTAAGTGGTCAATTGGTCACCCTAAGTCATTTCATTTTGAGTCCTCACAGACCCTATAGCTTGAGTCCTCACGGACTTCTATAAGCTGTTGAGTCCTCACAGGACCCTTATATATTTTGAGTCCCTCACAGACCCCTATAAGCTGACCCATAGGGTCTCTAATGCATGTTTGACCATGCATAAAAACCTCAGGAGACCAATTAACCACAAATATCCTCTACTAACGTTTCCTGACATACATACAATGCATGAGGTCCCTTACCTATCATGATTTTAATGCACATATCATGGACAGACAATGACTAACATTCATAGCATGACTTTCACAACATAACTGAAATAGTACTTTAGGACATAATCAATTTCACAAAATAAATAAGGGAATACTTCTGAAATAAAATAATAAATTTTACTTGTTTTCCATTCCATTTTAGAAAATTCGGCACAAGGTCCCTTACCTAAAGTTTCGTTCTAACAATTTGCAGTTCGATTTCTAGCTTCAGGCACTTCCACTAACGTTGAATTAAGTTCTTAGATCGATTAGGCTTAGAACCCTTCTACTCTATGCTCCACGATCTCAAACACCTAAATCCAAGCCATGAGATACTTTAACAAGTTTTGAGGCCTAATCAGAAAAATATTTGGAGCACCTAACAATAATCAATCGAATTTACCAAGATGGAGGCTTACAATCAACTCGGGAGACGAAACTGATCGAAATCGAGCTAGCTCCGGCGAGCGGCGGACGGCGGCGCGTGCAGTGGCGGACGGCGGCGTGTGTGGTTCACGGCGATGGTGGTTCGGCGCGTGGAGCTCGATTTTGGGTCCCTTGTGAGCCGATCTATCCGAAACCAACCTTCAAACCATGAATACCGGTAAAAAACCTAATGAAATTCTAAACTAAACTTCGGTCGCGAGCATGGGCGACGCGACCGACTGCAAATCGATGGCGTGGCGTGATGCTCGACGGATTCCGGCTGGTGAAGGCGTGTAGCTCGCGGACGACGTCAACCCTGCAAGACGGTGAGTTCCGGCGTTGTCGACAGATCAGAGGCTCTCGCTGCAGCGTCTGGCGATGTTGAAGCTACGAGCTCGGACTTCGAGGCCCCTCTTGAAGGCGACGGCGGCGTGCAGTCCTCCTGAACAATGGGAGTCGATACTCTAGGTGTTTCTTTCGGCTGGATGTTTCACGAGGAAGATGGAATATCTAGGGTTTTGTGCATCTCCACCTTGTTACCCTAAACCTTCACTTAATTTACAAAATTGCCCCTTAACTTAAATACTTATTAATAATGTGCCATTGGGTTATTTTCTGTGGAAGTCATAAAACTGAAGCTTATAAACTCTTACTTAAACAGTGCTAAACCATAAAAATTCACGGTTTACGCTCCGAAGGACACGAATTTCGTCTAATCGACCCAACATAAAGGTTGTTAGAAAAAAAATAAGATAAATTAAGAAAACTGATACATGTGGTTGTGGGTCGTCACATAAATAGTCTATGGTATAAGAATAAGGTTGGAAACCTCATTCTAGTAACATCATGGATGCGACCCACTTTGTAATTTGTACAAATGGGGTAATCCAACTCATTCATGTAGTTGACATGCGAGTGGGGGCATCCTGTATGAAGAGTTCATACAAGACTGGATCGCAAATTATTAGTCTAACCAGTATAACACCATTAACAGGATAAGACTAGTAATTTATAGATGGTCATTAGTGACTTGACCTGAATCCTGAGCAAGTTAAGAACTCCTGCTTATAGGGGTTTGTCCTTAGACTAGTATGCGTGAGAGTGGCTTGTAGCCGACTCAATAAGCCTACCTTCTCGAGACGAACCTTGTAGGTAGCTGGGAACTTAACATGCAAGATGGAATTCACTCATTCCTCTCTTGAGAAATTAGATAGGTTGTTCCCTCAGAGAATCGACTCGTGTCTTGAACAACGGGGCCCGCCTCTATGAGGGTATGAGTCTAAGGTAGGACCTTAGACTTGTTGTTCATTAGAGGATCAATGGTGCTTAAGGAGCAAAGAGGTAATCACGGGGGTAAAACGGTAATTTGACCCGTTGTGATTACGAACAACTGTGTGAAGGGTCGACTCATGGGCAATGACTATATCAAAGGACACAATAATATCTACAATGAGGAGAGAGTGCGGCTACAAGTCTATAGTGGATTGACTTGTAGTTAATGAATATTGATTAAGCTGGATCAAAGAGTTTGATCGGTTAATCTCACATCATTGGAGCTCATGATCTCAGTAGGTCCATTAGATCCCTCTGTTGGCTCAACATGGTAATATAGAGGGTATAAAGTTAGGAGAGAAATTGAAGTGTTCAATTTCATACATGAGGAGTTATATCAGTTATATATGATATAATTGATATAATATATAGTTTTAATGTGATTTAGACTATATACTAAAGAGAGATTAAAGGAGGGGTAGGATGGTCATTTCTATCCCAATTCTCTATATATATGGTTGCATGAGATGCAACTAGGTTAAGGGTTTTTCATAGAATCACTAGCCTCCTTGTTGTGTTGTTGGATGAGTTCCAAAAACACACATCTCTCTCAAAATACCTCACATCTCCTAAAAGGAACCCACCTTCCTACCTCACCTAGAGAACAACGGAGAAGACCCGGTGGTCGTGTCTTCGCACGTTGGAGTTCTTGTTGCTGAGATCGTGACCGTGGAGAGAGGAGCACTTGAAGAAAGGTTCTTCAAAGGTATATACTTGCTGTCCATACTCTTATTATATGCTTAATCCATGTTTTATATTCTTGAAATTTCCATTGTAACTAAATCAAGAGCGCGCGATTCGCAATCGCTTTCGCTGCGGGGACTTCGATTCCCTTCAAATAGAACATTGTATCTTCTTGCTAAGGGACCCAAATTTGATCGTCCTTGCACCCTAATTTCGAAATATACTCTGTAAGAAGAGAAAAGTGAGCATTCCTTGGAAGCTAAAGCATTCGTGGAGGTTCGAGATCGTGACGGGAGCTCGGGGACGAGGGACCGATATCGACACATAAGTTTATTTTCTCTTTCTTTAAGATTGTAACATCGTTCTACGACGTTTTCTACACTTTTAGTTTAGTTTTATTGTGATTTAGAGTGGCTAAAAGTTGTAGTTAGGATTTGATTTGCTTGTTTAAGACTTGTTTGCTTATGTATTGAATTATGTTTTGTTATTTATTTTTGGCAATTCGTTCTTTAACTCTTTGATATTGTTGGTCTAAGTGGACTCGAGAGAAAAAGCTTAGATTAGAGCAAAGTTGTCAAAATTATTAGAAGTCTTGCATGAGAATAACCTAGAAGTCTAAGGGAAACACATAAAAAAGTTGCTTAATGTCGTGCATGCTTTTAGATTCATATGAAGATTATAGAATTTATTATGTGCGTGAGGCTCATTAAGAATCGAAAGATTTTCTTGAGTATCTTATTTCTTGTTTATAAATTCATCACATTAGTTCATTGCATGTGTAAAATAAGTGTTAACTTGTGAAGTCAAACTCCTCCAAATCTATCATATTCGTGTCTCCACTTGTTTGTCTATCTTTTATCTTTGTGTTTCACCATCTATCCATGTTATGTTACTTTAGCTAAAATTGAGAATTAGTATCTTGGTAATTAATTAATCTAGAAACCAATTCCCAAGGGCGATACTTGGAACTCTCAAATCACTGTACTAAAACTTGACCCGTACACTTGCTATATTGCAAAATATAATTTTACACAACAAGTTTTTGGTCTTAAATAACTCTCATAATCGAGAGTTATCACACCCCCGAACTTGAACCATTGCTTGTCCTCAAGCAATTCATGTGCTTTCTCAATTTGTTTATTCTTCCAAGGATCCTGGCTTCTTATTTTGTTTGATCTCTCAGATGGTATTCCTTCTCCTAACACCATATTGTTGCCATAATCTTTGACCCTTTCCTGTACGACAAGATCCATTGTTTTTTTTTTCTTTTTATTTTTCTCCCTTTAACTTCTTTCGATTCATCGTTCTTAAGGTTTTTATTTTGGAAAACCTGTTTCTCTAGTCAATTGCACCTTCGCTCCAACTCACCAATACTTTGTGGTATCAATAGCTGGCTATGAGTGTACATCACTATGTGAAACCTTGCCTTGCTTGCTCCTTTTCTCAGTCGATTTTTCATGATCTGATCGAAGTGTTTTAATTGTTTTACCTAATTGATTTTCAACTTCAGTCTTGAATTTCTTGAACTTTTCAAGTGCTTCAGACTTATGATGCATTAGGTAAATATGTCCAAATCTAGAATAATCATCTATAAAGGATATGAAATATTCATAACCTCCTCTAGCTTTAACACTCATCGGACCACAAAGGTCTGAATGTATAAGCTCAAGAGGTTCTTTGGCTCTATAACCTTTTCCACTAAAAGGTCTTTTAGTCATTTTGCCTTCTAGTCAGGATTCACATACAGGTTCTTTAATTCATTTAGAAGTCCATTCTTTATCAATCTCTCAATCCTATTGAGGTTAATGTGACCCAATCTAAGATGCCAAAGATGAGCATTTTCTTTAGGAGAAATCAGTTCGTGTACTTGTTATTTTGAATACTTCAATGTTTAAAACTATTTTAACTAAATTAAACCATTGCAAATAATTCTTAAGAAGATCAACACATAGTTCAATACTTTTCCAAAGAAATAAACACTTTATTCAATTGAAAAGAAATTGAAGTACAATGTTCGCTAAGGCAAGAAATAGAAATAAGGTTTCAAATAAACCCTGAAACTACATACATGTTATCGAATAACAGCTTTTTCTTGCCAGACGATTGCTCTTTATTTGCTCGTTTTCTTTTTCTTTTGTATCTTCTTAAGTTCAGAAGTATAACTGCAGTTCTTAGTTCTAGAGGGTGAACCCATCTTAGAACTCTTGGAATGTGCAAACAGATTTGCCTCTCCATTTTGTTGTCTCTTATCATCCATAAGAAACTTATAATTCTGCAGCTCATTTAGCAGATAAGTCAGATCATATCCTATGTTGTTCATCGTTGCATTGTTGTGGAATTGCAGAAAACTCTTCGGAAGAGATTCTAGGATGAATGAAACCTGACTTTTCTCATCTATGACCGCCCCGTTTAATTTCGCTATGTTGAAGTGAGCCATCAGATTGAGAACATGTTCTCTTACTGACATTCCCTCCTCCATGTGCGCGTTGTAAACGTACTTTAGGGCTTCATGCTGAATTTGTTTGGACGGTTGTCTAGACAAATTTAGCACAAAATCCACGATCTTACGAGCTGAGACCTTGCCCTCTAGCCTCCTGGCTAAGACATCAGGTATGCTAACCAGGATATAGGCTTTTGCCTTTTCATTGGCATTGATCCAGCGGTCATACGCATCCTCAACAGATTGAGGTGTGTTTTGAACAGGGAATTGAGGACACTCCTCATTGAGAACGAACTTAAGATCATGTGCAACCAAGACTATGTTGAGTTTATTCCTCCAAGTCATTATGTTCTCTCCGGTTAATTTTTCCGCACCCAGTAAGGAAATAATTGAGTTAGACATTTTGCTGAAAAATAAATAAACTTGTATAAGCTTCTTGCTATAATTGTCTAGTCCAATCATGTTTTAGCTAATTATTAAATGATTCCTAGGTCATTTATAATTTGCAATGATACTACAAAGGTTTAGAATGTATGACACCGAAGGGTAATAAAAAACACTCCTCCTCTGGATCAAGACACTCTTGACCAGAACCAAATGCCAGAATAACTCTTATTCCTATAGGCTTTAGTTACCATCATTCGGTCAGGATACATAGACTTCTTATGTACCTTGTGAGTATAACCCTTTGTCTTTAGACCCCAGAGTCCCCATCCAATAAAATCCATCGAAGGGAGGACTAGATTGAAAAACAGACTAAGGAAATGTTTATCCCTTTCGGGTGTCTACTGTGTTCGATCCCCTATGATCAAGCCCTTCGAAGGGATTGTCTGGTTCAGGCCAAACTAGCAGGCTGACCATAGCGATCTTACGGTGTAAACCTACAGAAGAGACCATAGGTTTTGTTTTCATTAAACCTGCTCCCACTCACTGCAAGTACCCTCTCCATTCACCTTGATATTGACTCATACAAACACCATTCGAAGGGGGACGCTCCCGTTTGCGCCACGAGGCCAAGTATGAGTCTCACGGTGTGAACTTCTCGGAGATACATAGGTGGAAAAATATGTATCATATACACTTTTCCTCCCACTGGATACTTTAAATCTATAGGAAATTTACTTAGGCTGAAAACCTGACTAATGGTTTTACCTAAACTTATCAATATAACTCTTATATTGATAATCAATATAACTCTTATATTGACTTTATCCTAAGTTTGCTAATATAACTCTTTATATTAAGCTTAGGATTTCTAGTTTATTAACCCCTTAATAAACCCGTTGACGCTACTATAATTTATAAACTCTCTGATTAAAATTCACTCCCAAGTCAGTTTTCAGGTAGGGGTGTTCCGTTTAGTCGGCTTAAATACTGACCTAAAGCGAGAGAACCTTTCTTAGACAAAGTTCCTCTTTTAATCATTGTTTATAAATTACTTGGTTCCTAATTCTAATCTTATTAGAACTAGATAACCTAAGGTCTATTAATTCCAAGTTCTAAACATTTTTAAAACTAATAATTAACCTTAGGTGACATGCATTCTATGTTATAGTGCTTGATCATTCATCTCATGAATAATAAAACATACATAGCATAATCATCTCATGAATTATAATGCATGTCAATGTTGTCCATATATTAATATAACACCTTATATTAATTATTCATGCAAACTATATAATATAACACTTTATATTATAAATGATGCATGGAAATGCTTAACCTAAGGTGGGATATCTAAATTAAAATCATACATTATGCATGACAATGATTACACAACAATTGCATAATTTAAATAGCAAAATTAGACCAATTTTGGCACCCTAAAATTAATTTTAATTAATATAATATAATTATATTAATGAAAATTAAATAAATTAAATATAAAAAAATTTATATTTAATATATAATAAAAATATACGTTTTTCACCCATTTGAAAGTTGCTGAAACGTCTTTGGCGTTGCAACGCTGCAATTTGTCTGTTTCGGACCGTTGAAGCGCCTCGCAAAAGCGCCTTCGTTACGCTGTAACGCTGATGGCGGCGTTGCAATCTTTGCCGCGATCGATGCGCCTCCATCCGCAAGCGTGGCGTTGCAACGCTACACGTAGACAACAAGGTCTCTTCCACCAATTTGCCTCGTTTTCGCTCCGTTCTTCTCAGCAACCACTTTGCCTCGATCGACACGGACTTACAGACTCGATTTACAATTAAAATTGCCCAAAGCACCGGGCCCTTACATTGAACGATTCAATGAAAAAATGTAAATCTAAGTGTCAAAATTGAAAACGTCTAATTTACAAATTGTTCCTTCATCACATGAAAAAACAGTAAATCTCACCTATGATCTTGATAAATTCAGAACATAATCAAGAACACAATTGGGCTCTGATACCAATTGAAGGGATCGAATCCCGCAGCGGAAACGATTGCGAATCACGTGTTCTTAATTTTGTTTCACGAATTACAATCAAGAACAAAAGTAATACGATTAAGCATATAATTCTACTGAGGACAACAAGAGATTAACTTTGAAGAACTTTTTCTTCACGTGCTCCTTCTCCCACGATCACGATCTCAGCAACTCGAACCCGAACATATGAAGTTGACACCACTAGATCTTCTCCGTTGTTCTCTAGGTGAGGGAGGAATGTGAGTTCCTTTTAGGGTGAGATGTGGAGGTTATGAGAGAATGTGTGTTTTGGAACTTTTCCAACAACACTATGATTTGAAATTCTAGGGTTTTCAAAAGGCTTTGTTGCTTCTTCACAAACTTGCATCTCATGCAACTATTTATAGGGAAATAGGATGGAAATTACCATCCTATCCCTCCTCCATTCTCTCATTAGTATAAAGTTTATATATGAATCTAATTCACATAAAAACCATATATTATATCAATTATATCACATATAACTGATATAACACCTCATATATGAAATTGAACACTTCAATTTCATTCCTAACTTTATACCCTCAATATTACCATGTTGAGCCAACGGAGGGACCTAATGGACCTATAGTTCATGAGCTCCAATGATGTGAGATTAACTGATCAAACTCTTTGATCCAGTTAATCAATATTCATTAACTACAAATCACTTCACTATAGACATGTAGTTGCACTCTCCTCACTGTAGATATATTGTGTCCATTGATATAATCATTACCCATGAGTCGATCCTTCACGGGTTGTTCGTAATCACGGCTAGGTCAAATTACCGTTTTACCCCTGTGATTACCTCTTTGTTTCTTAAGCACCACTGATCCTCTAATGAACAACAAGTCTAAGGTCCTACCATAGACTCATACTCTCTTAGAGGGCGGGGCTCCGTTGTTCAAGACCTGAAGTCAGTTCTTAAGGGAACAACCTATCTAATTTCTTAGTGTAGGAATGAGTGAATTCCATCTTGCATAGTTAAGTCCCCAGCTACCTACGAGGTTCTGTCCCTGAGAAGGTAGGCTATTGAGTCGGCTACAGGCCACTCTCACCCATACTAGTCTAAGGACAAACCCCTATAAGCAGGAGTTCTTAACTTGCTCAGGATTCAGGTCGAGTCACTAATGACCATCTATAAATTATCATTCTAATCCTGTTAACGGCGTTATACTAGTTAGACTAATAATTTGCAGTTCGGTCTTGTATGAACTCTTCATACAGGATGCCCCCACTCGCATGTCAATCCACATGAATGAGTTGGATTACCTCATTTGTACTAATTACAAAGTGGGTCGCATCCATGGTGTTACCAGAATAAGGTTTCCATAGACCCTTTAGGTTATTCTTATACCATAGACCCTTATTCTTATACCATAGACCCTTTAGGTTATACTCTTGAACACAATCCAAATAATGTCTACTACACTGATGTTTAAGATACATTTATAACCTTGGAGCTTAGTTTATTGGATTTATAGAGCAAGAATATAATTTTATCAAAACAAATAACTCTTTATTTATTTGGTCAAAATTACATAAGTTTAGGGCACAAATCCCAACAACAAGGTTGATCACGGGTGTCATGACCTTCCCTGATTACTTAATCTTCATTAAAAGCAGAGCATGTTTTCCCCTTTTTTTGCGAATAGAACGACTTTTCCCTTGAGTCTGATTTGTAAGTCGAAAGGTCACGCCTCCCCCACACTTAGAATGGGCAATGTCCTCATTGTACCTGTTTTCTGAATATTAAGAGTAGTATTACAAGGAATTTGTTGTCAAGTTTAGGTGTGATTGTGGCGACAGAAGATTGGTGTTTAAAGAAGTGGTGTTCCTAACATCATCACTGAGATCGCCCAAAATCTGTACGCATGGGTCCCTGTCTGTTAAGTGGATTGGTCGAGCAATGATTTGCTAGTCCAACCATGTTTCAAGAACCTATTGATCTGTTTATTATTTGCTTTAAAATTCACAGTAGGCAAACAGACACAGAATAACCGATCATAAACTTGATAAATCAGAGGCAACATAAAGGATCAGAAAGCAACAAATCAACCAATTAATAGAAAACTGAATCAGCGCATAAGTAAATGAAGAGACAAAGACTTAGGAGTAAAGTTTGCAAAAAGTTAAGAAGACGAATTCCAAAGAAATTCCTGCAGAGCCAAACAAGGCAAAAACTTCCCTAGGCGGTGGATGAGGCATCTTCATACTGATTTGCCTCTTCTAGCCTCAGCTCAGCAGGGAAGTCTGGGATTGGTGTCCCTTTTCCTTTTAATAACAAGCTGAGGTTCTGCCTCAGCGCATCATCCCTTTGCCGAACATAGGCCGAGTAGAGATCGTTCTTTTTCTCCATCTGTTCTAGTGCAGACTTTAATTCTTGAAGTTGTGAGGCAATTGCCTTCTCCTTAGTGTATGTCGTCTGCATGCCCTCTATTTTCCCTTGCTTCTTCATCTTTTGATCGTTATGCAGGATTAAAGAATGGACTCTAGTAGCATCTAGGGGTTTCGTGCTCATCTGATGATTGGTCGCAATCACACCCGCTACCCTGCATAGCTCAGTGATTAATAAGGGGAAGAACAACTTCTCGATTGTCTTTTTGGCCCCAGATCGGATCTCGTTAGAGATTAACTATCCAATGTTGAGTTTTAGGCCTTTCTGCATGCAGTAGAGCAGCATCACCCGTTCTTGTGCAATCTTAGCTCCGTGGGTGGTCGGCAGGATGCGGTTGTGAATGAAGTTCAACAGACTGCAGGTTCACTCTTTAAATCACCTGGCAGAAGATGCTTCTTCCCACAATGGGCAATCTTCCATTGCGTTCCTTCCGGTGTGAGCATCTGTAGTGCCTCCTTGAGCTGTTCATCAGATGGCTTTTCTAAGGCTCTATTTCCCCTGGCAGTTTTATATGAAGGCAAGGCAAACATTTTGTTGATTGCCTTGCTTGAGAAGCTTACCCTTTTTTTCGTGCATAGTAACCGAATATGAATCATCTTCAATCATCGCGTAGAACTCGGTTACTAATTTGATATTTGTCGGAGGGGGGTGTTGGCAAAGTTTCTCCCAACCTTGTGCTTTGATCATGGTTGATATGAATTTGGGGAGATTGTCTGCCTGTTCAGAGAAACCCCGCTCTCTTATGAAGCCGAGTTTGGAAATTTCCTTCTTTCGCCTCTCCACTTCAGCGTTAGTATTGGGGTTGATTGCCTCTCTTTCTGCCTCTCTTGTTGCCACTGGTCTTTCTGCCCGTCTTTTTCTGTTTTATTTGCTTTCTTTCTTCCTACCCTTCTTCTTCAGCTTCATTCTCTTTTCTATTCTCTTCAGTCTCTTCTTCTTCTTGGTCCCTGATGGTTGTCTGGTTTGCGTGTTCCTGTTCTTCCTGCTCCTGGTTCTCTGCTTCCATAACATTATCAATTGGTTTCTCTTGTGCTTGTGCCTCTACTTCCTCCTCCTCATATGGTGATGCTCCTTTTGGAGAAGTGTTAGAGTGCACATCTGCAGAGTCCCAATCATTGGCAAAATTCTCTATATTGAAAGATAGAGAACGAGACGATCCTCTCTCAGGAATCTGTTTTTGCTCAGAGCCTATTTCTGCCTTATTGTTCTGCTCTCCCATCTCATTAGAAGACCATCTAGAAGGTCTTCAGACCTGTTCCTCCGAGGCCTTCAACTGTTGGGTGAACTGCTCAGTTGTCTTTCTGGCTTTTTCAATGGTCTCGTTCACCCAGGCCTCATTCACTAATCTCTTCTGTTCGTCTTCCTCCTTCTTCCTCTTCAGTTCTTCTTCAATTTTTCTTTTTAACTTCTATTCTTCCTCTCTTTTCTTTTTCTCCTCTTCCTCCTCTCGTTGTTTTCTCATTCGCTCTTCTTCTTCCTTCCTTCTCAATTCTACTTCTTCCCTTTTTCTACGTCTTTCTTCCTCTTCTCTTTTCCTCCTTTCTTCTTCAAGCACCTAACGTCTCTCTTCGTCTTCTCTCTTCTATCTTTCTTCTTATTCTTTTCTAATCCTCTCTACTTCGGCATCTAATTTCTTTTTCTTTTTTCGTTCTTCTCTTTCTTGTTGAATCGAAACAGGTAACTTCTTCCTAGCCAAAATTTTAAACCTAGGTTCTTTAATTTCAGAGACAGAGGATACCTTTTCGATTCAGATGTCACTTCACAGACGCCGGGCTGCTTCTTCGTTTGTTCTTCGTCTTTTTTTTCCTCGTCCTTCTCTTTTGATGCTCGCCCTTTTCCCTTCTGTTGTTCTGTGACTTGCGCTGTCGACCTCCTTGCATGCATTGCTCGGACAACCTCTCGCCACTCTGGAGTTCCCCTCTTCAATTCCTTCACTTGTTCAAGGTCTTTTGCTGTCGGAATTGGTCAAAGGGGTTGTAGAACGGTTATGGGTTTCTCCCATTCTTCCATCCTTCGCATGTGTTCTTCAGAGAGCTCTTGAAGGCGTTGAACCCACTCTCTGGATCCTGGCTCCAAGTCGAACAAATCGGCAGGTTCTTTGTCATCTCCTTGCCTGCTCGACTGTGCTTCATTAGGGTTCTTCATCGCTGATAGTTGGAGAGGAATCGTGCTTCAGACAGTTGAGAGAGATGAAGGGTTGAGTCGTTTCGCGAGAGAGGAAAGTAGAGGTAGTGCGACTGTTTGAAAATTTAAATGTTTGGGGGAGGTTGTTGTTGTATTTAAATAGAATTGGCCTAGGTCAACTCTTTCCTTTGCGCGCCTATTTTTTTTCACGATACAATTGCCTCCATTTGCCTTGCGAGTGTCCATCTCTTATCCGCGCAACAGCTTTCCCTCATTCCTGGTCCTTGCGCAACGTCACGCAAAAGTGTAAGGCAATTACGTTGCGTTGCCTTTGTGAATCTCGACCGGCAGATTAGCGCAATTGCGCGATCTTGCCTGCGCCACTTTGGGAAGACAAATTAACGCAATTTCCTTGATCTTGCCTCTGTGTTGTTCAGCTCCACTTCTCCAACCTGCACACTCATTTAACTATTTAGCACGTTCAGACAGCTTGCATAATGCATACCACACATTTTTTTCACTTGGCTTCCGTGAGGGTGATCGTGGTCTTTCGCTTCTCCATCTGGTCATTCCAGTATGGTTTTACGCGTTGCCCGTTGACCTTAAACGTGTTACCCTTGTCATCAGTTAGGTCGATGGCCCTATGCACGTATAACCTTACAATCTTGAATGGTCCTGACCACCTAGATTTAAGCTTCCCTTGAAATAATTTCAATTTGGAGTTCAACAAAAGTACCAATTGTCCTTCTAGCTCTTTTCTTCGAATCCTCAAATCATGTCATTTCTTCATCCTTTCCTTGTAGATTTTTGCATTTTCGAAGGATGTATGTCTGAGTTCTCCCAACTCATTAATCTGCAGCTTCCTCATTATTCATGCTTCATCCATGTCTATGTTTAGCTTTTTGATTGCCCAAAATGCCTTGTGCTCTAATTCTAGTGGTAAATGGCAGGCTTTCCCAAAAACTATTCTGTATGGTGACATTCCCAGAAGAGCCTTGCATGCAGTCCTGTGAGCTCATAATGCTTCATCTAGCCTTGCGGACCAGTCCTTCTTTGTTGGATCGACCGTTTTCTCTAGAATGACCTTAATTTCTCGATTTGATAATTCTGTCTGGCCATTCGTCTGTGGGTGATAGGTTGTAGCTACTCTATGATTAACATTATACTTAGCCAAAACCTTTGCCACAACCCTATTGATGAAGTGTGATCCTTCGTCACTGATTAACACTCTTGGCGTTCCATAATGCAAAAAAATATTTTTCACAAGGAATTTTTGGACCACCTTTGTGTCATTTGTTGTTGTGGCTATTGCCTCAACCCACTTGGATACATAATCTATGGCGAGTAGTATGTAGTAATTTCCAAACGATCGTGGGAAAGGACCCATGAAGTCGATCCCCCACAAGTCGAAAATCTCTACTTCCATATATTTCATTGGCATTTCATCTTGCGCTATCACATTCCCTGTCCGCTAACACCTATCGCATCTTTTTACAAATTCTTGTGCATCTTTAAATAAGGTTGGCCAGAAGTATCCACTCTGCAAAATTTTGGTTGCAGTCTTTGTTCCTGAGAAGTGGCCTCCTAGGGTTCCATGTGACACGCATCTAAGATTTGCTTCATTTCTTGCTCTGCCACGCATCGCCTCCAAATCTTGTCTGACCCTAACTTATAGAGGTAAGGTTCATCCCAAAAATAATGCTTAACGTCATGGAAGAACTTCTTTCGTTGATGCGACAATGCTTCTGGTGAGTTGATTCCACATGCCAAGTAGTTGGCAAAATCTGCATACCATGGGTCTTTGTGTATGTCAACCTTCAGAATTTGTTCATCTGTAAAACTATCTTTGATTTCACCCTCCTGATATTTCTTTGAATTCGTGACAAATGGTCTGCCACCTGATTCTCACTTCCTTTTCTATCTAGGATTTCTAAATCAAACTCTTGCAGTAGTAATATCCATTGGATCAATCTCGATTTTGCGTCCTTTTTGGTGAGGAGATACTTCAGTGCAGAATGATCTGTGTGGACCACCACCTTACTGCCCATTAGATATGATCTAAATTTATCAAAGGCAAACACCACTGCCAGTATTGCCTTTTTTGTGGTCGTGTAATTCACTTGTGCCTCATTGAGTGTTTTGCTGGCATAATAAATTGGATGCAACATTCTTTCCCACCTTTGGTCCAGAATGGCTCCCACCGCGAAGTCACTTGCATCACACATTACCTCAAATGGTTTCTCCCAGTCGGGTTCCACCATGATAGGAGTCATGCTCAACACTTCTTTAAGTTTCTCGAATGCTGCCAAGCAATTTTCGTCAAACAGGAATGGTTTGTCTTTCTCTAACAGGATGCACAACAACTTGGCTATCTGTGAAAATCCCTGTACAAATCTTCTATAAAATCCTGCGTGTCCAAGGAAACTTCTTACATCTTTGACTGTTTTGGGCGCTGAGAGTTTAGAGATGTGCTCTATCTTAGCTCTATCTACTTATATGCCCTTCTTTGAGATTTGATGTCCTAATACAATCCCTTCTTGTACCATAAAGTGGCATTTCTCCCAGTTCAGCACCAAGTTAGTCTCTTCGCATCAACGCATCACCTGTTCCAGATTCCTTACACATGCTTCATAGGTCTCTCCATGCACTGAAAAGTCTTCCATAAAGATTCCACTGTCCTCTCAATCATATCTGAAGAGATCGCCATCATACATATTTGAAATGTAGCAGGGATGTTACATAACCCAAATGGCATTCGTCAGAAGGCAAACGTTCCATAGGGACATGTAACAGTTGTCTTGTCTCGATCTTGAGGGTCGATAGTAATCTGGTTGTACCCTGAATATCCATCGAGGAAGCAATAATATTCTTTCTCTGCTAAGCGGTCAAGCATCTGGTCCATGAAGGGTAGCAGTAAGTGATCTTTCCTTGTTGTCTTATTTAATCGCTTGTAGGCCATGCATACTCTCCAACCTGTTACTGTTCGAGTGGGGATGAGCTCGTTCTCCTCATTCTTGACTATTGTCATTCCCCCTTTCTTAGGTACGCATTGGACAGGGTTGACCCACGTGCTATCTGCAATAGGATAGATTATCCCTACATCCATTCATTTCAAGATTTCTTTTCTTACTACCTCCTTCATTGCGGGGTTTAGTCTTCGTTGTCCCTCAATTGAATTCTTCGCCCCTTCTTCCAAATTGATTTTATGCATGCAGAAAGTTGGGTTGATCCCTCGAATGTTTGCAATTGCCCATCCAATGGCCTTCTTGTGGCAAGATAATACCTGCAAAAGAGAACACTCATCTTGGTCAGTAAGGTTAGATGCAATAATCACTGGTAAGGTATCCTTATCTCCCAGAAATCTGTATTTGAGGTGGGTCGGCAGTGGTTTGAGTTCCAACTCCGGTGGATCTTCAAATGAAGACTTGATCTGTACTGCCTTATCTTCTGGATTTCTCAAGGGATCTATGTATGCCACCTCTGTAGCTGCCTCAGGTTCCTTCAGTGCATCATACTCTCTTTCTAAGTCATCTTCTTCTTCTGCCTGATCTTGAGCGTCTTCAATCTGAGTTGCCTCTATCAAATCTATTTTTGAGCACTCCTCCATTTCTCCAGGATACTTGAGTGCTTTAAAGACGTTAAATGTGATTTGTTGGTCATTTACCCTCAAGGTCAGCTCGCCCTTCTACACATCAATCAGAGTGCGACCTGTGGCAAGAAAATACCGTCCAAGGATGATCGACACTTCTCGATCTGCCTCGCAGTCTAGAATTATGAAATCTTCTGGGAATACGAACTAGTCGACCTTCACTAAGACTTCCTCAATTTTTCCAGTAGGTCTTGCAATCGACCTGTGGGCGAGCTGCAGTGTGACCGTTGTGGGGCGAGCTTGGCCAATTCCTAATATGTGGAATACCGACAAAGGCATCAAATTTATGCTTGCTCCTAGATCGCATAATGCTTTCCCAACGTCATTGTTCCCAATCATACAAGGGATTGTGAAGCTTCCCAGATCTTGTAATTTTGGTAGCACCTTGTTGATGAGTAGAGCACTGCAGTTTTCTGTCAAAGCAACCGTCTCAAATTTCTCCAGTCTACGCTTCTTTGTCAGGATGTCTTTCAAGAATTTTATGTAATTGGACATTTGCTCAAGAGCTTCCACCAAAGGAATGTTGATATGAAGCTGCTTGAGGATGTTCAGGAACTTATTGAACTGTGCATCCTGGTTCTGTTTTTTCAACCTTTAAGGAAATAAAGGAGACAACTTATAGTCTTTTGCCTTGTTTTGCCCTACTTTGCCTTCTTCTGCAGGTGGATTGTACTCAGTTGCCTCGTTTTGCCTTGTTTTGCCTTTTCGATCATTTTCTGCTTGATAATCTGGTTCTACATCCCCTGTAATTTCCTTCTCTTCTGTGGGTTGATTTCTTTCCTTATTCCTTGGGAGTTCCTTGGCTTCATATTCTCGACCATTCCTCAAGGTAATTGCCTTGCATTGCTCTTTTCCTTCTCGATGTGGAGTTTCTGTGCTGCTTGGCAACATACCTTGTGGCCTGTTTTTCAACTCGTTTGCCATTTGTCCCACTTGTACCTCCAAATTTCTAATGGATGTCACCTGACTTTGAATGAGGGCTTCATTTTTCATCATGAACTCTTTCAACATTTCTAATGAAGTCCCTGTTGCTGTTTGACCTTTCTGTCCTTGATTTCCATTCCTAGGCGCATACTTCTGCTGTGAAGTGTTATTAAATCCAGGTGGGCCACCCTGCTTGGTATATTGAGGTTGGTTTGTGCTTCCAGAACTCTATCCTCCCCAAGAGAAGTTTGAGTGTTGAAGTCATCCTGGGTTATAAGTATTGGAGTATGGATTCATTCTGTTTTGTCCAATATAGCAGACTGATGCAGGGTTATGCAGGCAGTTGTCATATGCATGGGCTTCTTAGCAATACGGGTATAGGGGTGTTGATGTTTGGCTAACCATTGCTGCTGACGCATGGTTTCCTACTACCAGGTTCTTCAACATGTTATTCATGGTTTCCATCTGAGCACTAAGGTTGGTAATTATGTCTACCTCATGCACACCTGCAGCGCCACACACATGACTTACATCGTCCTCCCCCCACTATCAGTTGCTCGATACCATGGCGTCGAGGATCTTGTGTGCTTCATTCACTATCTTAGTCAGTAGTGATCCATTTACCGAAGCATTGACTAAAGTCTTGGATGCTTGTGTAAGTCCGTTATAGAAATGTTCTATAAGGAGGCAAACAGACAATCCATGGTGCGGACACTTCCTGACCAGCTTCTTAAAATGCTCCCATGCCGTGTCTAACCCTTCACTGATGCCATGTTTAAAAGTGATAATCTCCCTCGAATTTGAGCATTTTTTGTGGGTGGAAAATACTTCAACGGAAAATTTTCCACTAATTCATCCCATGTCCTTATTGAATCCAGCGGGAATGAGTCCAACCAAGCCTCTGCATTTCCCTATAGTGAAAACATAAATAGTTTCAGCCTCAAAGCTTTCTTCGAAATACCATTGATTATGAATGAGTTGTAGATGCGCAGGAAGGTTTTAATGTGCTTATGCGGGTCCTCGTTTGGTTATCCTGTAAATTGGCTCATAGTATTGAGCATTTGGAACATCACGGGTTTAAGTTCGAAGTGATTTGCTTTGATGTTTGGCTCCATAGCTCCTGTGTTCAGATTCTGAAAAGTGGTTGTTGCATAGTCCTGTATGGCCATATTTCTTTCATCTGCAATGAAGATTGGATTAGCCATGGGAGCTTGATGTTGCCCGTTATCCATATTTTTTGGTTGTCCTTCGTTCATCCGTGCCACTCCTGAATGTCGCAAAGGTTCGCCTTCACTGTTGATCTGTGAGTTCACGTTCTGCACTCTTTTTCTTCTTTGATGTCTTCGTCGGAAGTGAAAAATCATTTCTATCTTCGGATCTTGCTCCAAGAGGCAGAGCTCTTTTCACATACACCGTGCATGATCCTACAATAAAACAAAGTGTTTCTGGAGAGAGAGAAAAACTGCCACTGGCAGGCAATTGTGTTGGGCTAGCCCAATGCAATTGCGTCGAATTGCAAACTATCCTCTTCTCTGTATCTCTGATCAACTTTATTATCAATGTCGCTCCCCGGCAACGGTGCCAAAAACTTGATGTATTGCGGAAACGCGCAAGCGCACGCGATCAAAGTAATATATAAAACTGGAGTATTCCAGAGTATCAAGCCCAAGGGAATGGAGAAATAAAACTAATCAGGAATGGACGAGATATGGATGGATTGCAAAATAACCAAAAATTGTAAAAAGTGATGTGGTGATTATATCTAAGATAAATGCAATGATAAAAAGAAGGGATTCAGAATGTTAAGTCCACTAAAGAAAGACAAGGTAACTTGAGGCAATTGCCTCGCATAACAGTTACACCGTGCAGCGCTGGGCGGCAATGGCACGACAGTCGGGCATACTAGCTCATAAAGGCAGAACAAGGCAATTGCCTTGCGCTGCCTTGCCTGATGGTTGTTTTCTCCTACTGTTGCAACACAATTGCCTTAAACTGCATCACCAGTGCTTAACTGTCAGCGATGTAATTTGGCTAACCTCTCCAAGCAAGTAAACCAAGCCCTACTCCCATTTGACCTTCTCTGTAGTATCATTAGGAGGCTGAGTGATTGCTCCTATATGTTTATAGTCAATCTATCTCAGGTTTTTATAACCATGGCTTTATGGTCTTGAAGTCTTGCCCTATGTCTAGGGTCAACGTTCAGGTCTTATGTCTAAGCCTCTCTACTCCATTACCTTTGAGAACTCCGCTCTAAATTGACCCTTTTGGTGTCGAACTTGAGCTTGATAGGTCACCTTAGATGGCCAGTTAAGGCTTCCCACAATACCATCACCAAAAGCAAACTCACTTGGAGGTCTAACCAAACTACCCTTGCTTTGGAGTTTTGTTGTCTTCCCTTAGGGCATTCACATTTCGAATCCCTAAGGGAAGTTAGCTCCTCATGGAATAAACAATAAAGCTAAATGCAAACTGAATAAAATACGACAACATCTCAATCACCCTTCTCGATGTACCACTTTTGAGCAAGAACCGAGAAGATAATCAAGTTTCGAATAAAGAAAACAAGGATGAACAGAATAAGTAATCTTTTACCGAAACGCACAGCAAGTTGCAAAACAAACTACAAATCGAATTGGAATAAAACTGAACTGGAATAATACAAACAACAGCTAATAACGTGCACTACGCTACGAAAAAATAACTTCAAACTGAACTGAACTTAAGATTGAAACGAAACAGAAAGTTTGACTGGAAAACTGAATTACATAAGTAAGAAAAATAACAGCAGACGGACGATAATAACTATTTGTGCAGAATCCTCTCCTCCGCTCTCTTTTCATCGAGCACCGATTCATCTATTTATGAGTAGCTTATCCTTCGGGTTTTTGTCAATCAACATAGATTCTTTCCCTTGAATTCTGGTGTGAATTGATATTCTCCTTGATTCCCCCGTCTTTACCTTCTGCACTTAAGTGACTGCAGTGGTTGGTTTCCGAAAGATAAATATTTGAAATTTGCGCTTGTCAGCCAGACAATTGCCTTGTTTTGCCTTCCTGCAACCAAATAAAGATATGTGAGTTCTCTTGATAGATTTAGGAAAACGACGTAATTCTTGAACAATTACTCATGCTTTCGCCTACTTTTTGGTTAATTTAAATAATAGAAAATAAATAAATGTCTTAAATAACTCTCATAATCGAGAGTTATCAGTAATGTGCGAGCAACAGGCAGAAAATGGGCATTTCGACGTTTTTTTTAATTATTATATATATAAAAACATTTTATATTTATTGTAATTAATATCATTAAATTTTATTAATATAATTAGATTATATTAATTGAAATTAATTTTAGGGTGCCAAAAGTGGTCTAATATTGCTATTTAATTTATGCAATTGTTGTATGAATTATTTACATGCATAATGTATGCTATTTAGATAAATCCCACCTTAGGTTAAGCATATTCATGCATCATTTATAATATAAGGTGTTATATTATATAGTTTGCATGATAAATTAGTATAAGTATTATATTAATTTTGGATAACATTGACATGCATTTTAATTCATGAGATGAATATATTATGCATGTGATATTATTCATGTGATGGATGATCAAGCACTTATAACATAGTATTGCATGCCACCTAAGATTAATTAATTAGTTTTAAAATGTTTAGAACTTGGTATTAATAGACCTTAGGTTATCCAGTTCTAATTAGATTAGAATTAGAGACCAAATAATTTATAAATTATGATTAAAGAGGAACTCTGTATAAGGAAGGTTTTGTCTAGGCTAGGGTATTTAAGGTGACGGAAACGAAACACCCCTACCTGGGAACTGACTTGAGAGTGGATTTAATCTAGAGTTTATAAATTATTAAAATGTCAGCACAGTTTATTAAGGGGTTAATAAACTAGAAACTCTAGGTTTATATGAAGGGAATCAAATCCCCATGAGCAGCGGAAACGTGATTTAAGATCGATTACTCGTTTGTTTTTTTTTTTTTACTTCAAATACCAGTACATTTGGTAAATAAAACAGAGATACGCAATCAAAAGATTAAAGTATGGATTAAGCATCTAAACATCTTGTACACTATACTAAACTATAAGGAAAAACAATTACCTTTGTAGTTTCGAATTTCCACAGCAACTCCTTGCTCCTTGGAATCTACAGCAACACAACAAGTATTTCCTCTGTTTTTCAGCAAGACACTACCACTTGGAGAACCTCCTATTCTCTGAGAAACGTAGATCAAACCTTTTGTGGGAAAGCCTCCAACAATTGGAAGAGGTAAGGGAGTTTCTTTGATTGAGAGAGAGAGTGTACTTGTGAGAATTTTTTTCAGAAAAACTAAAACTCACACATTGATCAACCAACTCATCTCTCTTCTCCCTATTTTTCTATCGATAGAGAGAAGGAGAAGGGTAGTGAGAACGTGTCTCGATGACACGTTCCCTTAATTAATTTAATTAATAAATAAAAAATTATTTATTAAATCACATTTAACCAAAATTAAATTAAATATCATATATTTAATTACGATTAAATCATATTTAATCAATTTTCCCTCTAACCTATAGTTTTAATGCACATCTTATGCACATTAAATTTTAACCTATAGTTTTTAAATATGAATCTCATTCACATTTAAATTAATATTTGAACTCTTTCAAATATTTAATTCTCTCATATAATTTAATATGAATCATATTCACATTAAATTTATAATATAAAGTTCCAAAATTTTATATTATAATGTATCTATATACATTAATGTTTATTCCCTAACTGAATTTGAACATTTCAAATTCAAACGATCTAAGAACCCTTTACGAGCTAGAAGGTGGACCTAATGGATCTACAGATCAGAAGTTCCAACATACGAGATTATTCGGTTAATCTCATTAACCTCCTAATCAACATTCGTTAACTGCGGGAATACTCCACTAAAGTCCCGCAGCTGCACTCTTCTCACTGCAGATATATTTCTGTGTCCACCGATATTGACCAATAACAGCAAGTCAATCCTTCACGAATGTTCGTAACACCATCTGGGTCAAATTACCATTTTACCCCTGGGTTACATCTTGTACCTTAAGTACCAGTGCTCCTCTAATGAACAATTTGTTTGTGGTCCTACCAACAAACAAAAGTCCCTCTCGGGCCAATGAGAGGATCAGACCCTTTGTTCAAGTCCTGGAGACACCACAAAAGGAAACATTCATCTACTTACCCTAATAGGCGGAAATGAGTGAATTCCATCTTGCTAGGTTAAGTCCCCAGCTGCTCACTCGTTCTTGTCCCCAAAAAGGTAGGCATATTGAGTCGACGAATCTGGTCACTCTCACCCATACTAGTCAAAGGACAATCCCTCGCAAACAGGAGTTCGTAACCTGCTCAGGATTGAGATCAAGTTGCCTAGGTCATCCTAGTGAAATAGAAACCTAACTAGTCAACGGAGTTACGCCTAGTGGTTACTATTTCGTGGTCTGGTCTTATGCAATCTCATTACATAGGATATCCCCACTCACATGTCGTCTACACGAACACGCTAGGATCACTGTGTTTGTATCATATACAAAGTGGTCTATGTCCATAGTATTACCAGGGTAAGGTACCCAAGCCTTATCCCCTTACTATAGACCCTTTAGGCTGTATCTCGAACTGAGATTCTTTATATGTATACTACATTCAGTTCAAGAGACATTATAGAAAATGTCCTTGAACTTTGTACTTTATTTAAAAAATACACTTAAACTTTTAAAAAAAAGTTAAAAAATACCCTTGTCGTTTGTTTTGGATATAAACCGTTAGTACTTTGTTTCAAAAATACCCCTACACTTTCAAAAGTTTCATTAATACTTGTAAACTAAAAAAAAAGTTACTATAAAAAAAAATAAAAATTGTCTTTACCTTTAGTATATGGACGAAAATATTTATTTACACCCGTTATCTTCGTCTTCCACTTCTTCTCTCTCTTGATTTGCTTCAATCTATGGCTTGACACTTATCTGTTTTTTCTCTTCTTTTTCTTTTTCCTTTCTTTTTCAATATTCTCTTTACTCTTTACCTTTTTTTTTTCAATCTCTAAAACTACCACATTCAATCAAGCTATATAGACTATAGCAAGAAGAAAGGAGAATAATGGAACCACCAGAGACCTTAAGACCTAACTGTTTTAACAAAGGTTTTACATTAGTAATTTGGGTTAGAACCTTTGGGTCTAATACACCAACATATTGAGAATTTGGGTCATATTTTTTAGGATATCTAATGAGAGGGAAAAGAAAGAGAACATATGCACTACTAAATTTGTAGTGGATGAAGATTGTATTAATTTTTTTTTTTTTGTAATTAAATTAGTCTATTTGTTATGGTCAGTTAAAAAGACTTCATATGATTGAGGATTTGACAAATGAAGGAAAAATGAGAGTACCTATATGAAAAAAAATGAGGGTATCTATATGAGTTATTTTTAAATTGATTTTTTTTTTCAACTAAAGATAACTCCAAAGACATTGACTATTTGAGTGTTGAAATTTCTTATACTTACGTTTGGGCATGCTTAGATATGAGAAAAAACTCATCTTATCTATTTAAAGTTCTAATATTTAAGAAGATAGGAAAAATGAGAGAAATTTTAAAGAAGATAGGAGAAATGGGATAAGTTTTAGAGATTGAAAAATAGAAAAAGAGAGTATTGAAAAAAAAAGAAAAAAAAAGAAAAAAAGACAAAAAAAAAAATGAAAAGCGTGTGTAAAAGTATTTATTTTAAAAATTCAAAAGTATTAATGAAGCTTTTTAGGGATTGTTTGGAGCGCTGAGTAGGTTATAATAGTCTGTGAGTTATTATAATCTGTGGGATCATATAATATTATTTAAAATGGAGAGTAGTATAGTCTGAGGTTATAATAGTCTGTGTTTGTGGTGCAAAGTATTCCACTGTTATAATAGCACAGATTATTATAATCTATGCCCCAAACAACTCTTTAGAGTTTAGGGACATTTTTAAAACAAAGTAATGACAATTTTCATCTAAAACTAACTATAAAAGATTTTTTTTTAATTTTTTTTTTTAATTTAAGGATACTAATGAAACTCTTAAAAGTTAAGGAGTATTTTTTTAAACAAAATATAAAGTTAAAAGTATTTTATGTAATTTAGCGGTAAAAAAATATACACATGTTTTTTAGTTCTAGATTAAATAAAATATTAACCATTTTTATGAAAAATATATATATATTAACAATTGAAAGCACGAGAAGCAAAATGACATAATTTCGATAACATTGACGATCAAAACAATTAAAAAGAAAACAAATTTCGATCCCATTGTAGATATTTTAAATGTTGCCCTCCATTTCAGCAAATGTTTTTGGCGATGCTGCAGTATTTTCAAAATCCATCCCGCTCTCTTCCCATCACTCCAATTCAAATCGCCACGAACTTTCTTTTTCCTTTTTTTTTTTCTTTTTAAATTTGCAAATTTCAAACTCTGTAGATCTGCAGCTTAAAAAACCCTAACTCCCAACGTCTTTAATCGGATTCTCAGCTTCTAACCCTCTTCCATTTTGATGCCTTTTGAGGCTACTTTGAGATTGCGCGCCAATCCTTTGAAACTCGCCTCAAAAGTTCGCTCCTTTTCTTCGATACTTGGAACAAACGATGCCATTGCTTTGAATTCTTAACGCGATTATCTTCGATTTGAACTGGGTTTTAAGCTTATGGATGATCGGTGCGATTCCAGAATCGTTTCTGACCCGTTTCTGTCCTCATCCAGATCGAAAATAAAGGTAGGTTCTTTGTAAATTAACTCGTTTTACTGTGCTGAACAGTAGATTTTTTGTTCTTGTCTTTCCTTTATACTTGTTTGAATCGGGTTTTCCCCTGTTTTAGACTTTAGGCGAGAAGAGGAGTAGTAGTAATTTTGAAGAACAGTGTGAGGCTGATCCTAAGAGGATAAAGTTGCGAGATTCTGGATCCATGTGTGGTTCTCAAGGTAGGAATTTTGAATCTTGATTTTGGGTTTTTCTTGAAATCTGTAAATGAGGCTTATAATCTTAGAATTCTGGTATGAAATTGCTGGTTTTTTGCTGGTTTTGTGATTTTCTTAGTGTGCTATGGAGTTGTCTTATCCTTCTGCTTTGGTTTTTAGTGCTTTTTTCTTTACTTGCTGGGAGTTCACTTTCAATGGCTTTTATAGCCTTTTGGATTGTTCTCTTCCGTTGTCTATCAAGATTGTTTCTCTTATTCTCAAACTGGTGTGGCAGCAATAAATGCTCATCAGGGGAATGGTTTGAAAATGAAAGAAGCTAGTGATGAATGTCGGATGGTTGAAGAAGAGAGATCCCGAGCGATTGATGTGCCTAAGAGATTGGATGTTAATGCGTCTTTGGGGATAGTTAGCCCTACCGTTGGGCCGCTGGATCTTAATACTGAAGTTTGTGTTCCTAAAAGTTCAGGTTCTGATAACATGGATTTGGCTAACATTTCTCAGAAACAACACGGGCTTGGGAATGATAATGGCACTCATGTAGCTGCAAGAGGCATTGATTTAGACCTTAATGTGGAAGATGTTTCTAGCTCTATAAACCTAGAAATTGTTCACCCTTTGAAGAACCACAATGAGTTGAAGTCACGGGATTCCTCTGAATGTGCTAGCTCTCCTGGTCCATTGGGAGAGAAAGATCCACTAAGAATTTGGAAGGAGATGAAGCAAAATGGCTTTCTCTCGGCCTCTCATGGAGGCATACCGGCACCAAAGCAACGTGGGAGGAGAAGTAAAAATGACGCCCTTAAGAAAAAGATGGAGATTGCAAAAAGAGAGAAGAAGTTGGAGCTTGCAAAGAAAGAGCAGATTGATCGGTTCACAAAGATTGCTGCTCCAAGTGGTTTGCTTACTGAACTGAATCCCGGGATCATAAACCATGTAAGAAATAGAAAACAGGTCCATTCGATTATTGAGGCGATTGTAAGGTCTGAAAAACAAGAAAACGAACGCCTAGCTAATAAGCTTCTATTAGAAAAAAGACATGCAGATAAATCAGGCACCAAAAGGGATCTTGAAAACACCAATGATCTAGACACAAACGTATTTGGTTCTTCTCAAGGATATTTCCCTTCAAATAATTTTCCTGCCAGCAGGCAAAAGAAAGGATGCTCCTTGACACGATCTTTGATAACGGAGGCTGAAGGCGTGGACAGTGGTCAAATCATGTTGGATCAAGCCATTGGTCAGAATTATGCTTCACAATCAAACACTACGAACGACAAAGAAACTCTTGCACTAGAGCTGTCATCATCACATGCTGTGTCTGAGAATGCTTGTCCAGTGTCTAATGATGAAGAAGAAAATTTAACGTGTATTTCATCTCTTTCTCTTAAAGGTCAGTACCTCCTCTAGTATCCCTTATTAGTCTCTGACTGTTTCGAGATATTTCCTATTTCTCTATGTCGTTACATGTGCGTGATTGTTATTCAGCTGCTACTGTTGCTTCTCAATGGTTAGAACTAATACATCAAGACATTAAAGGGCGTCTTTCAGGTAACTTTCTTGTTCTTTTGTATTCTGCGTTTGGCTGTTAGGAATAAACCTGACATGTCCTTATGCAGCTCTGCGACGTAGTAAAAAAAGAGTTCGAGCAGTAATTTCTACAGAGCTGCCGTTTCTAATATCTAAAGAATTTCCATCTAACGAAGAGAATGATCCATATGTTGCAAAGAGTTCGCCTGACGAAAGTTCTGTTATTTCTACTGCTGATCTCCATCAAGCAAGATGGACTAAACTGTTTGATCAGATGGATAGAGCTCTTGCTGAAGAAGAGAAACAACTGGTAAATATATTGCTCGTCATCGTTCTGTTCGGTTTCTTTCACCTGCACGAGAATTCAACTTTCTGCTTGGAGATTTCATACAAATTTTCCTTGGGCAACTAATCCAATCAATAGGCTAGACGTGCTATTTGCAATTGATTCCTACCTTTGAACTTCAGGAAAGTTGGTTGAACCAAGTTAAAGAAATGCAGATGCACTGTGATCAGGGGCTGAATCATGTTCAGTCAAGTGCAGCTTTCAGCTTGCAGCAATCAGGCGAAACACAAAACGACTCGAGGTTAGACTTCAATCCAAACTTTAGTCTAGGCCACGTGCCCCTTTACTTCTTTTGGTATAAATCGTCATCATCATTATGTATACCAGTATTCATTTGCAGATCATCTTTATTTTAACTTTGATTTGAATTTAGTCCCTCTATTTTCGAACCACTGTGAGTTGACTTAGTGGTCAAGAAAGGTCATGTAAATAATAAAGGGCTTAGAGAGAATGACTTCAAGCCATGATAATCACCTACCTAGGATTTAATATCCTACAAGTTACTTGACAACCAAATATAGTAGGGTCGTAGGTGATTGTCCTGTAAGAATAGTCAAGGTACTCGCAAGTTGGCTCAGACATTCATGGATATCTAAAAAACAAAAGATTCTTATCCATTGATTAGCACTTACCGGACATCTCTATCATTAGTGAGAAATATCACAAACTCGACCAAACAGTTATTTATGGTTGCACTAGAAAAAGAAAACTCATAAATCGCCAAAGTAAACACAGTTTAGTGGTAATCAACATATATCCTCTGCCAAAAGGTCATAGACTCATAAATTTAATCGGGATTGTTGGTTGCACTCCAATCAATAAAATATTTTAAAACCTAACCCAAATTCATGTTTCTCATGCAAAGTGACTCACTAAGGACGATAACTTACTGCATCCACAAATAACCCACTGCGTTGGGTTCTTGTTACTCCCTACAAACAGTAGAAACGTCTAGCAAACTTTAATCAAAGCATAAGGATGACAGTGACTAGATTGAAACTAGAGTTAAAGACATAACTTTTGACGGGGTGTCTCTCGTGTCGTTCGATGATATCTCGGCATACCAGTCAAGATATCCTTCACACAACTAAATGTTTGAGATGGTAATAAGTAGACCAAAGTTTTATGTAAATGTTATGTTTTCTTTTGCAGAACAAGGAAAATGAATAGCACAGAAAGAGCATTAGCTGTGGGGGCTGCTGCAGCTTCCATATATTCAACTTGCAACTTTCTCTTCTCAGAGAATGTATCCTGTTTCTGATTTTACCTTTTTTTTTTTTTTAATCTTTCTCTCAAGCTAATTTTTAGCTTTGTAAGCCTTAAATGTGCAATGCTGCTGTGGTATAGTGAATAGTTTTTTCTTCATTTTTTTTTTTCTTTTTTTCCTTTAAAGGCTGTTCTGAGAAGGAAAAGAAAGTGTACTTGTTGAGTTTGTAACCTAGAAATCAAGAAGCATTAGTTTCACAGCCTTCAGAGACTGTTGGCATTCTTGGATTTTCACTAATCTTTTTAACTTTGCACTTTGCTAACATCACTTTCTTTTTTGGAGAATTGCAGTTTGCTAACTTATTGGATGCAATTGCAAATCTATTTATACTGATATACATTTTCCTTCTCATTTTGGAGGAATGTTTGTTTGAATTATGAATTTATATATGTAAGTTATTTCTTTTGTATTTTTATTGGATGCTAAGCAGTTAATGATATATTTGTTTCTTTTTTCTTTTTGTTGGGAATATTTGTTTCAATTATGAGCTTATTTATTTTGTAATAAGATCATATCAGATCATGAAAAAATAGATCTTGTTTCAAATAAATGATTGTTCATGCAATTCTGACTAATAATGAAGTTTTTTAAATACATATATTAAATTCTTAAAAGAAAATTGATTATTGAAAACCTTTTCAAAAGCAGAGTAAATTGAGATGTGGTTAAACATTTGAAGTAGAAAAAAACAGTCCAAATAAATCTATATGTGACAGTCGTTTAAAAGAATATTATATCTGCGGAAAAAGAGTATAAAAATTTTGGAAAATAATCCTTTTATATTTTAAGAGATAACTATTTAGTTTTTTTAAAATTAAACGTATGAATACTATTTTCACTTGTTATTTTCTTATTTTCTTATTTACTTTTCATCTCTATTTTACAAAAAATCAAACTAAGTTTTAAAAACTAAGAAAATAGTTTTCAAAAACTTATTTTTGTTTTTAAAATTTGACTAAGAATTTAAATATTTTGTTAGGAAAGATAGAACTTATAGAAAATTGGTGAGAAAACCAACACAATTT
Source organism: Trichosanthes cucumerina (assembly GCA_036507285.1). Taxonomy (NCBI): domain Eukaryota; kingdom Viridiplantae; phylum Streptophyta; class Magnoliopsida; order Cucurbitales; family Cucurbitaceae; genus Trichosanthes; species Trichosanthes cucumerina. Next base: position 16,590,412 of record CM071838.1, read on the forward strand.
TAAAAAATTAGAAACCAAGAATCAATAGTCATCAAATGAGGCTTAAACTTTACACATTGAGTCAATTAAATTAGAAACTACTGATTTCATCAATTAAATTATGAGGTTTGTAAGTGAAGTCAACTAAAATTCTAAACTAATAATTTAGGTCTTATTTGATAACCATTTGGTTTTTGATTTTTGGTTTTTAGTTTTTAGTTTTTGAAATTTGTGTTTATTTTCTTATCATTTCTCTACCATGAGTTTCATCTTTATTAATAAAACATTTAAATTCTTACAACTTTTAAAACAAAAAACAAGTTTTTGAAAACTACTTTTTTTAGTTTTTAAAATTTGGTTTGGTTTTTGAAAACATATGTAAAAAGTAGATAATAAAACAAAAAAAAAACTCATAAGTAGAAATAGTATTTATAAGTTTAATTTTAAAAAACAAAAAAATCAAAAACTAAATAGTTATCAAACGAGATCTTAACAATATCATTAGAAGACAATTAAGTTAGGATGACGTGTTTGAAGACCATCCTTTTATATTTTATATGAAAAAAAGGAGAAAAATTGAAGTTCATTATAAATATTACACATGTAAATGCCCATTCCACATGCACCTTTGATACCTATGTCAAGTGACAAACTATCCATAACCAAAGTGTCTCCCATGTATCCAACAAAGCCCATAGAATGATATCTAAATGGATCACATCATGCTCTCCAAATTGTCTATAAATAATGACTAATAGTGAAAAATTAAAATGCATAATTGGGTGAATTTATGACCAATTCTCTCCATCATTTCCCACTTCCTTGTTTCCTAATATATATATATATATATATATCCCAATTTCCCTTTTCAATTTCCTTTGTATTATTATTATTTTTATTTTTATATGATTTGATAAAGTTTTGGTATCCGATTTTGCCTCCCAATTTTACAACACGTTATCAGCACGAGACTCTGTCATTTCTCTCGTCAAAGGTAGGTCGTATAGGTATGTCATTTTTTTAAATAATAAATTAGATGTTATTTTGCATGTTTGATATATATTAAATTTCTAATACTAATACAATGTTTGTTTTTCGAAATATTATTATAACAAACCATACAAAATTAGAATTCACATCTCTTTACAGTAATGGAAAAGAGATGTGAATTCACATGTTTGGTATATATTAAATTTCTAATACCAATACAATGTTTGTTTTGCGAAATATTATTATAACAAACCTTACAAAATTAGAATTCACAACTCTTTACAATAATGGAAAAGATTATTGGTTATGTCTCGAATATGCTCCTGCAGTAGCAATATCGAATGAGATGGTTTAAAAATATTATGAACTCATAAATCTTGGCAAAATGGAGTAACGTTATTCTTTGAAGTGAATGATATGAATTTTAACAATCTTGGTGGTCATTATAATCATTGAAATGTCAAAAGAACCACAAGAAATGATAATTATAAAGGAAAGACTCCAAAAAATAAAAATTCAGGAGGTGATGAAAATAAATGCTTTCGATGTGGAATGATTAGGCACTGGTCACGTGTTTGTCGTACATCCAAATACTTAGTTGATCTCTATCAAGCTTCCCTGAAGGAAAAAGGGGGAAATGTAGAAGCAAATCTTGCTTATCAAGATAATGATATATTCGGCCCATCAAATATGACAAATTTAGATGTGACAGACTTCTTTGCATCTCTTGAAGAGAAGATTGAAGCAATGGATGGATTAGCAAGTGCTTCTTTTGATTTTGAGAAAGTCTAGTACTAGTGTTCAGTTTTATGTTCTTTTTAGCTTTAAACTTTTTGTATTATGTATCTCTTATTGTAATTATTTTGTTTAATGAAGAAATATGGTCAGTTTTCATATGTTGAATGACTAAAAAAATAAGCAATGAAGATCTATGTCTAGCAGGTTGCGCAACTACGCACACAATACTTATAAATAGAAAATATTTTTCTAAATTGAAAATGTTGGAAGCAAAAGTCAATACTATATCAGATTCTTCAAACTTGATTCAAGGTTTTGAAAAAACAAGTTTTATCTTGCCTAGAGAAACAAAATTTTCAATTAAAAATGCTTTGTTCTCTAGTAAATCAAAAAGAAATTTATTGACTTTCAAAGATATACGTAACAATGGTTATCATGTTGAAATTGATCGTAAAAATAATATAGAATGTCTATATATTACATCTATTGTTTCACATGAAAAACGTATGTTAGAAACACTGTCTGCTTTTTCTTCTAGATTATATTATACTCATATACGAGTAATTGAAATTGATGTAACAATGAACCAAAAGTTCATGAATCTAGAAGTATTCAGTATTTGGCATGACCGATTGGGTCATCCAGGGTCATAATGATGAGAAAAATTATTGAAAAATCGCATGGGCATCCATTAAATAACCAAAAGATTCTTCAATCTAATTAATTGTCTTGTGATGCTTGCTCTCAAGGCAAATTAATCATCAGACCATCACCAGCTAAAGTGGGGATTGAATCACCTGCTTGGAACAAATTTATGGTGATATATGTGAACCTATTAACCCACTAAGTGGTCCATTTAGATATTTTATGGCATTAATTGACGAATCCAACAGATGATCACATGTATGCTTATTATCAAGTCGAAATTTTGCATTTGCAAGATTACTTATTTAAATAATTAAGTTAAGAGCACAATTTCCTGATTATACAATTAAAACCATTCGACTTGATAATGTCGGTGAATTTACATCCCAAACTTTTAAAAATTATTATGTCAATTGAGATAAGTGTTGAACATCATGTAGCTCACGTTCATACACAAAATGGTCTAGTAGAATCATTTATAAAACGTCTGCAACTAATTGCAAGACCATTGCTTATGAGAGCTAAACTTCCTACATCGGTCTGGGGTCATACTATTTTACACGCTGCATCATTATTACGTATTAGGTCAGTAGCTTATCATAAGTACTCCCCATTACATTTATCTTATGGCCAGGAGTCGAATATTTCCCATTTTAGGATGTGCAGTATATGTACCGATTGCTCCACCACAACGTACTAAGATGGGTCCTCAAAGGAGGTTAGGAATATATGTTGGTTTTGATTCTCCATCGATTATTAAATATCTTGAACCCCTGACGGGTGATGTATTTACTGCACAATTTGCTGCTTGTCATTTTAATGAGACAAATTTTCCAACATTAGGGGGAGGAATTAAAAAGTCGGAAAAAGAAATTACATGGAATGCATCGTTATTATCTCATTTAAATCCTCGTAGAGATCAATGTGAACTTGAAGTTCAAAAGAAAATTGATTTGCAAAATATAACAAATAAATTACCAGATGCATTACCAGATACTAAAATAGTAAGTAAATCATATATATCAGAAACAAATGCTCCATCAAAATTTGATATCCCAATACAAAAGTTGCCACTAATGAGTCTGGGCACGCCAGAAACGTGGTAGACCTATGGGTTCCAAAGATAAAAATCCTAAAAAAAGAAAAGTAATTGATAATCAAAATGATCCAATGAAAGATATGAATGTTGCAGAAGAAATCCAGAATACTACTACTAATAAAAGTATTGATGAAAGTACAATACTTGAGGATAATAATGAAATTTCCATAAACTACGTTATAACAGGAAAAAGATGGAACAAAAATGATATAGTTGTTGACAACATTTTTGCTTATAATGTTGCTCATGATATCATTCATGAAGATGATGATTCTGATCCAAAATCCATTGAAGAATGTCGACATAAAAATGATTGGCTTAAATGGAAATAAGCAGTTCGGGTAGAATTAAACTCCCTTTCAAAACGTGATATTTTTGGACCAATAGTCCAGACACCAGAAGATGTCAAACCTGTGGGATACAAATGGGTATTTGTAAGGAAAAGAAATGAAAAGAATGAAGTCACAAGATATAAAGCGAGACTTGTTGCAAAAGGATTCTCGCAAAGACCTAATATTGATTATAATGAGACATATTCTCCGGTGGTGGATGCAATAACTCTAAGATATTTAATTGGGCTGACTGTATATGAAAAACGTGATATGCATCTGATGAATGTAGTCACGACGTATTTATATGGATCTCTGGATAATGACATTTATATAAAAATCCCAGAAGGATTTAAAATACCAGAAACATATGAATCTGTTGGGGGTTGTGCCCTAAAACTCGTAGTTTGTAATTTTGTTCTAATTATTGTAATAAAGAGTTATTATTTCAATAAAGAGTTATTATTCGTTATTTATGATATTGCTCTTGTTTTAACCCTAAATCCAATAAACTAACATCTAAGGATGTAAAATGTCTCTTGAACTGAATGCAATGTACATATAAAGGATCTCGGTTTGAGATACAACCTAAAGGGTCTATAGTAAGAGGATAAAGTTTGGGTACCTTACCTTGGTAGCACTATGGATGTGACCCACTTTGTATATGATACAAACACTATGATCCTAACGTGTTTGTGTAGATGACATGTGAGTGAGGATATCCTATGTAATGAGATTACATAAGACCAGACCGTGAAATAGTAACCGCTTGATCTAACTCCATTGACTAGTTAGGTTTCTATTTCACTAGGATGACCTAGGCAACTTGATCTCAATCCTGAGCAGGCTACGAACTCCGGTTTGCGAGGGATTTCCCTTTGACTAGTATGGGTGAGAGTGACCAGATTCGTCGACTCAATATGCCTACCTTCTTGCGGACAAGACCGAGTGAGCGGTTGGAAACTTAACTTAGTAAGATGGAATTCACTCCTTTCCGCCTACTAGGGTGTCTCCGGGACTTGAACAAAGGGTCCGACCATCTCATTAGCCCGGGAGAGACTTCTATTTGTTGGTAGGACTACAAACAAATTGTTCATTAGAGAAGCACTGGTACTTAAGGTACAAGATGTAACCCAGGGGTAAAACGGTAATTTAACCCAGCTGGTGTTACTAACATTCGTGAATGATTGACTTGTTATTATTGGTCAATATCTGTGGACACAAAAATATATATGCAGTGAGAAAAGTGCAGTTGTGCGACTTTAGTGGAGTGTTCTCGCAGTTAACGAATGATGATTAGGAGGTTAATGAGATTAACCGAATAATTTTGTATCGTTGGAGCTTCTGATCTGTAGGTCCATTAGGTCCACCTTCTAGCTCGTAAAGGGTTTTTAGATCGTTTGAATTTGAATGTTCAAATTCAATTAGGGAATAAATTTAATGTATACAAATACGTTATAATATAAAGTTTTGGAACTTTATATTATAAATTTAATGTGAATATGATTCATATGAGAGAATTAGATATTTGACAGAGTCCAAAACAGGAGGTTTAGTGTGAGTCCACAAAAGGGGAGTCCGTTTCTGGGCCACTCACATGTTGTCAATTCGAATGTTTTCTAATTTAAATGTGAATGAGATTCATATTTGAAAACTATAGGTTAAAATTTAATGTGCATAAGATGTGCATTAAAACTATAGCTTAGAGGGAAAATTGATTAAATGAGAATTAATCATAATTAAATATAAGATATTTAATTTAATTTTGGTTAAATATGATTTAATTGAAATTAATATATAATTAAATATGATTTAATTATTATTAATTAAATTAATAAATAATTAGTTATTTATTAATTAGTTTAATTGAGGGAACGTGTCATCCAGACACATTCCCACTACCTCTTTTTTTCTCCCTATCGATAGTTATACAATGAGAAGAGAGATCATTCTGGTTGATCGATGTTTTTGGGCAACTGGTGCATTGCTAGAATTCTCTCTCTCTCAAATTTCCTTTCCTCTTTCAATTTGTTGGCTCCTTCCCACCAAGGAGAGATCTAAGTTGATATCTAGAGTGATAGGAAGTTTTCACTAGTGGTGTTGTCCTACTGAAAATCACAGAGGAAAGTTGTTGTTTGCTGAGTTGTTGTGCAAAAATGAGCAAAGAGTTGCTGGTGAGAAACTACAAAGGTAATCACATCTTTCCTTTTAGTTTAATTGTTATACAACATGTGTTTGCATGTTTTAGTTCCATGCCTAATTAGATTAGATTACTGCTTATTCTTTGTTTTTACCCAATGTACTGGTATTTGGAATAAACCAAAACAAACGAGTAATTACGATCTTAAAATACGTTTCCGCTGCTCACGGGGATAAGATCTCCATCAGAATCAAGTGCTTGTGAATTGTATTCAATAAAGTTACAGAGATCATTATATGGATTAAAAAAATCAAAACGAATGTGGTATAATCGCCTGAGTGAATATCTGTTGAAAGAATGATGTCAAAATAATCCAATATGTCCGTGCATTTTTATAAAAAAATCTCAGTCAGGATTTATTATTATAACTGTATATGTTGATGACTTAAATATAATTGGAACCCCTGAAGAGTTATTCAAGACGATAGAATATCTTAAGAAAGAATTTGAGATGAAATATCTTGGAAAAACAAAATTTTGCCTTGGTTTGCAGATTGAACAACTAGCAGATGGGATATTTGTTAATCAATCAACTTATACAGAGAAAATCTAAAAAAAGATTCTATATGGATAAAGCACATCCATTGAACATTTCAATGGAAGTTCGTTCACTGGATATAAAGAAACATATATTTCGACCTTGAGATGATAACGAAGAGCTCCTTGGTCCTGAAGTACCATATTAGTGCAATTAGTGCACTTATGTATCTGGCTAATAACACAAGAGCAGATATTACATTTTCAGTAAATTTATTAGCTAGATATAGTTCATGTCCTACAAAAAGATATTGGAACGGAGATAAGCATGTACTCCGATATTTTCGAGAGACGATTGATATGAGTTTATTTTATTCTAACAAATCAGATTATGATCTAATTGGTTATGCAGATTCTAGTTATCTATCTGATCCACACAAAACTAGATCTCAGACATGTTATATATTCACATGTGGAGGAACTTCCATATCATGGCGATCAGTGAAACAGACTATAACAACCACTTCTTCAAATCATGCTGAAATCCTCGCTATTCATAAAGCGAGTCGAGAATGTGTATGGCTAAGATCGATGACACAACATATTCGTGCAACATGTGGCTTGTCTTCGAGTAAATCTCTTCCAACAATATTATACGAAGACAACACAACATGTATAACTCAAATCAAAGGAGGATATATTAAAGGAGATAGAACGAAGCATATCTCTCCAAAACTTTTTTACACTCATGACCTTGAAGAAAATGATGACATCTCAGTACAACAGATTTGTTCGAAGGATAACTTGGCAAACATATTTACAAAGACATTACTAACTACAACATTTGAGAAATTGGTTCACAGTATTGAGATGCAGCGACTCAGAGACTTTAAATAATGTCTTCATGAGGGGGAGTGAATGTTGGGTTTTATGTCCTAAAACTCGTGAGTTTGTAAACTGAATGTATATTCTATTTTGCAATAAAATTGTTATTGAGATTTATTCAGTAAAGGTGTTATTGAATAATGAGAATTATATATTTTGAAACTCTAATCTAATAAAAAACCCATGGCTATAGGATGTATACTTGAACTTTATGTGTGACATAAAAGTGGATCAGGTTCAAGTTATAGCCAGAACGGTCTATAGTATAGGGATAAGACTGGGTACCTTATCCTGGGGACACTATGGACGCGACCCACTTTGTAAAGTACAAACGATGTGATCCTGAATCGTTCATGTGGAGACATGCGAGTGGGGGTGTCCTATGCAATGAGTTTGCATAAGACTGGACCGAGAAATAGTCACTTAGACTTTATAACTCTGTTTACTGTCTTAATTGACTATATTCATACGATGACCTAGGTAACTCGATCTTAATCCTGAGTGTGCCATGAACTGTTGTTTATTCGAATTATCCTTAGATTTGCATGGGTGAGAGTGACCTGAGATTGTCAACTCAATAAGCCTCCCATTTCAGGGATAAGACCGGGTAGATAGCTGGGAACATAGTTCTGCAAGATGGAATTCACTCCTACCCGCTTAAGGGATTAGTAGAAAGATTGTTCCCTTAAGTGTTGACTCTGGGTCTTGAACAAAGGGCCCACCCCTCTCATTGGCCCAAGAGGGATTCAGTTTGTTGGTCGGACCACAAACCAATTGTTCATTAGAGGATCATTGGGACTTAAGGAACAAGAAGTAATTACAGGGATAAAACGGTAATTTTGACCCAGCTGTAATTACCAAGCACTACTGATCCTCTAATGAACAACAAGTCTATGGTCCTACCATAAACCCATACCCTCTTAAGCTAGTTTAGAGGGTGGGGCCCCGTTGTTTAAGACCTGGACTCAGTTCTTAAGGGAACAACCTATCTAATTACTTAGTGTAGGAATGAGTGAATTCCATCTTGCATAGTTAAGTCCCAAGCTACCTACGTGGTTCTGTCTCTGAGAAGGTAGGCTTATTGAGTCAGCTACAGGTCACTCTCACCCATACTAGTCTAAGGACAAACCCCTATAAGCAGGAGTTCTTAACTTGCTCAACATTCAAGTCGAGTCACTAATGACCATCTATAAATTATTAGTCTTATCCTGTTAATGACGTTATACTAATCAGACTAATAATTTGCAGTCCGGTCTTGAATAAACTCTTCATACAGGATGCCTCCACTCGCATGTCATCCACATGAATGAGTTGGATTACCTCATTTGTACTAACTACAAAGTGGGTCGCATCCATGGTATTACCAGAATAAGGTTTCCAACCTTATTCTTATACCATAGACCATTTAGGTTATACTCTTAAACACAATCCAAATAGTGTCTACTACACTGATGTTTAAGATATATCATAACCTTGGAGCTTAGTTTATTGGATTTTATCAAAACAAATAACTCTTTAAGTTTTAGGTCACATATCCCAACAATCTTTCACTTGACCTAAAGTTTGTGGAGTACATAATTTAAACATTACAATAATGTAAAATACAATAAACTATGGCATTTAAACCCTGTGTACAATATACTCCCACTTGCTCTAGTTGGGAAATACTTGTAAACCTAGACCTTTCAGGTGACTCTTAAATACTTTAGCCATGAGAGCCTTTGTAAAAAGATGAACAATGTTGTGCTCTGAGACTATGTTCGTGATGATCACAGCTCCTCGATGCACGATCTCTCGGATGAGATGATATTTCCACTCAATATGCGTATCCCTCTTGTGACTTTGGAGTTTCCTTGAAATTGCCCCGACACCACTGTTATCACAATACAGCGTGATAGGCAAACTCATATTTGGAACAACTTTCAAATCTAACATGAATTTCCTTAACCAAACGGTCTTTTTAGCTGACCCTGATGTAGATTTTCGAGAATCTTTATCAATTTGAAAGTCAGAATCCGTGTATCCTTTAAGGATCAAATCCTTAGCCACATACACAAGCATGTAGTTCCTTGTTCTCTGAAAATACTTAAGGATCATACCGTTGTCCAGTGTTCAGGTCCTGGATTGGATTGATACCTACTGACCATTCCAACTGCTAAACAGATGTCTGGCCTACTACACAACATGGCGTACATCAGGCTCCCAACAGCTGATGCATAAGGAATCCGTCTCATGTCCTCAACTCCTTGAGGTGTCTTAAGACACTGTTCCTTAGACAAATGAACTCCATATCTAAAAGGCAGTAAAGCCTTTTTGGAGTCTTGCATCTTAAACCTCAACAACACTTTGTCGATGTAAGATGTCTGAGACAAGGCTAATGTTTTATTCTTGTGGTTCCGGACAATCTGGATTCCAAGAACAAACTGCGCTTCACCCAAATCTTTCATTTGGAATTGCGTAACTAACCAATTCTTAATGTCAGTAAGATAACCTACATCATTCCCAATGAGTAGGATATCATCCACATATAGAACTAAGAATGCGACATAACTATTGATGATTTTCTTGTAGACACAAAGTTCATCATCATTTTGATCAAAGCCAAAAGATTTGATTGCCTCATCAAATCTTATATTCCAGGACCTAGAGGCTTGTTTCATTCCATAGATTGACCTTTTAAGCCTGCAAACTTTTTCCTCTTGTCATGGTTCAATGAACCCTTTGGGTTGGTCCATGTAGATGTTCTCGTCAAGATTGCCATTCAAGAATGTTGTCTTGACATCCATTTGCCATACCTCATAGCCATAATATGCGACAATGGTAAGTAGGATACAGATAGACTTTACCATAGCAATAGGCGAAAAGGTTTCCTCATAGTCAACCCCTTCAACCTGGGTATAACCCTTTGCTACTAGTCTAACTTTAAAAGTTTGCATCTTTCCATCTACACCACGCTTTCTTTTATAGATCCACTTACAACCTATAGGTTTTACCCCATTAGGTTTATTTACAAGATCCTAAACAAAATTGAAATACATAGACTCCATTTCTTGGTCAATGACCATGACCCATTTGTCTTTGTCTTTGTCAACCATCGTTTGATTATAAGTCAATAGATCCTCACAGTCGTCATCTGGTATAACAACTTGCGTTTCAGATAAACCCATGTAACGGTCAGGTTGTGTTATAACCCTCCCACTATATCGAGGCATACTCAACTCTTGAGATGGACTCTCATGATTAGACAAGTTAGTATCAACAACTTTTGTTGACGTACTAGTTTTATTAGCAACCTTTGCTATTGTTCCGTCTAACTCACTTAACACAACTTTACTTCTTGGTTTGTGGTCCCTGATGTGGTCCTCCTCTAAGAAAGTGGCATTTGTCGACACAAGTACCTTATCTTCCTTAGGATCATAGAATACTCCACCTCTTGTCTCTTTTAGGTAGCCTACGAATAGGCACAATTTTGAACGTGAATCCAGCTTATTTGGATTTGTCACAAGCACATGTGCTGGACAACCCCAAATTCTGAAATGACATAAACTACCTTTACGTCCTTTCCAGAGTTCAAAAGGTATTTCAGAAACACTCTTTGATGGCACATTGTTCAAAATGTATCCTGCAGTCTCTACTGCGTAACCCCAAAAGGAATTAAGGAGATGAGCATAACTCATCATTGATTGAACCATGTCCAACAAGCTTCTATTTCTCCTTTTCGATACACCATTTTGCTCGGATATACCGGGTGCTGAGAGTTGGGATGTAATTTCATGTTCTATCATATAGTTATGAAATTTTAAATCCATGTACTCTCCACCTCGATCTGATCGAAGTGTTTTAATTGTTTTACCTAATTGATTTTTAACTTCAGTCTTGAATTCCTTGAACTTTTCAAGTGCTTTAGACTTATGATGCATTAGGTAAATATGTCCAAATCTGGAATGATCATCTATGAAAGAGATGAAATATTCATAACCTCCTCTGGCTTTAACATTCATCGGACCACAAAGGTTTGAATGTATAAGCTCAAGAAGTTTTTTGGCTCTATAACTTTTTCCACTAAAAGGTCTTTAGTCATTTTTCCTTCTAGGCAGAATTTACATACATGTAAAGTATTTTCTTCTAAATCATTTAGAAGTCCATTCTTTACCAATCTCTCAATCCTATTAAGGTTAATGTGACCCAATCTAAGATGCCAAAGATGAGCATTTTCTTTAGGAGAAATTTTACGTTTCTTAGTTTGTGTGTTTGTTGTTTTAAATAATTCAGTGTTCAAAACAGTTTTGACTGAATTTGGTCTTAAAACATACAAGCCATTTTCTAATGAAGCTGAACATATTTCCACACTTTTCTTTAAAATAAACACTTTATTTAAAGAAAATGAAACAGAAATACATTATTTTATAAGGCAAGAAATTGAAATAAGATTTCTAGTAAACCCTGGTATCACTAATATATTGTCTAACAACGTATATTTCTTGCCAAAAATAAGCTTCATTGTGCCAATTGCTACAGCTGAGACGACTTCTCCATTTCCAATCCGGAGCGTTATCTCTCCTTTCTGTAGTTGTTGCCAAGAATCAATACCCTAAAAAGAAGAACAAACATGATTAGTGGCACCTGAATCAAGTATCCAAGCAGTTTTACATTATTCACTAAATAAGCTTCCAAGCAAAGTAAATCATTTTTACCTTCCTTCTTCTTTTCTGCAATGTACTTCGGACAGTTTCGTTTCCAATACCCGTCTTCATTGCAGTGGAAACATTTTCCTTTGTCTGTAAGTTCTTTGACCTTCTTTCCCTTCTGGGCGGTAGCTTTGTCAGCTCGTTTCCCTTTACCAACCTTTTTCATGTTCTTCTTCTTCCCTTTCAGGTTAGAAGAAGATGAAGCCACTGGTTTTGATCCAGAGGTCAAACCTTTGTGATAACTCCTACTGGCAACATTTGTCTCACCTTTCGATTCTTGAATTTTCATCAAAGATTGAAAGGTCTGGAGTTCATTCAGAAGGGAGGTAAGATTAAAAGTAAGCTTGTTCATAACAACATTAATTCTAAACTGTAAGAAACTATATGGAAGAGTTTCCAGAATGAAGCTGATTTGGCTCGATTTATCGATAGAAGCATCATTTGTCTCTGCGATGTTAAAGTGTACCATCATATTCAGGACATGATCCCGAACAGATGGACCCTCTGGCATCCTCGAGCTGAATATATACTTGAGGGCATTGTGTCGGTGCGTGTATCGTTGTCCAACATACCTCGCGACTCGAATCCATGATTTCCTTAGCGGTCATCATGCCCTCGTGCTTCTTGGCTAATATGTTAGACATACTTGCCAGCATATAGGCCTTGGCCTTATCATTGGCCTTGATCCATCGATCATATACATCACGAACATTTCGTGTAGCATTCGAGCCTGACACCTGAGAACACTCCTCAGTTAGCACAAACTTTAGATCACCCACTACCAAAATAGTGTTAAGTTTATTTTTCCAAGTCATCATGTTCTCTCCGGTTAATTTTTCCACTTTTGATGAAATAATAATAAGCTAGACATTTTGGTTGAAATTTACAAAAATAAAACTTGTATAAGTTTCTCGCTATAACTGTCTAATCCAATCATATTTTAGCTAATTATCTAATGATTCCTAAGTCATGAATAATTAGCAATGATACTCCAAAGGTTTAGAATGTATGACACCGAAGGGTAATAAAAAACATTCATCCTTTGGATCAAGACATTCTTGACCAAAACCTAATGCCAGAATAACTCTTATTCCTATAGGCTTTAGTTACCATTATTTGGTCAGGATACATACACTTCTTATGTACCTTGTGAGTGTAACCCGTTGTCTTTGAACTCCCGAGTCTCCATCCAACAAAATCCGCCGAAGGGAGGACTAGGTTGAAAAACAGACTAAGGAAATCTTTATCCCTTTCTGGTGTCCACTGTGTTCGATCCCCTATGATCAATCCCTCCGAAGGGATTGTCTGGTCCAGACCAAACTAGCAGGCTGACCATAGTGATCTTATGGTGTGAACCGACAGAAGAGACCATAGGTTTTGTTTTCACTAAACCTGCTCCCACTCACTATAAATACCCTCTCCATTCACCTTGATATTGACTCATACAAACACCATCTGAAGGGGGACGCTCCCGTTTGCGCCACGAGGCCAAGTATGAGTCTCACGGTGTTAACTTCCCAGAGAAACGTAGGTGGAAATATATGTATCATATACACTTTTCCTCCCACTGGATACTTTAACTCTATAGGAAATTGACTTAGGCTAAACCCGACTAATGGTTTTACCTAAACTCAATATAACTCTTATATTGATTTTATCCTAAGTTTGCTAATATAACTATTGTTGGGTTTTATGTCCTAAAACTCGTGGTTTTGTAAACTGAATGTATATTCTATTTCACAATAAAGTTGTTATTGAAATTTATTCAGTAAAGGTGTTATTGACTATTGTGTATTGTGTAACCTTAATCCAATAAAGAACCCTTGGCTATAGGATGAATACTTGAACTTTATGTGTGACATAAAAGTGGATCAAGTTCAAGTTATAGCCAGAACAGTCTATAGTATAAGATAGAGTTGGGTACCTTATCCTGGGGACACTATGGACGCGACTCACTTTGTAGAGTACAAACGATATGATCCTAAATCGTTCATGTGGAGACATGTGAGTGGGGGCGCCATATGCAATGAGTTTGCATAAGACTGGACCGCAAAATAGTCACTTAGACTTTATAACTCTGTTTACTGTCCTAACTGACTATATTCATACGATGACCTAGGTAACTCGATCTTAATCCTGAGCGTTCTATGGACTCCTGTTTATTCGGATTATCCTTAGTTTTGCATGGGTGAGAGTGGCTCGAGATTTCTGACTCAATAAGTCTCCCATTACAGGGATAAAATCGGGTAGATAGCTAGGAACATAATTCTACAAGATGGAATTCACTCCTACCCACTTTAGGGATTAGTAGAGAGGTTGTTCCCTTAAGTACTGACTTCAGGTCTTGAACAATGGGACCACCCCTCTCATTGGCCCGAGAGGGATTCGATTTGACTTCAGGTCTTTATATAATGGTGATTTGAGGTGTTTTGTGAGAATTACACAGAAAATTCAATATTCCCGAATTAGTGACCTTTGAGGTCTTTTCTTCCAAATTCTCTCAAGCTAGGATCCCACAATCCGTTCTAAGGCCTGAGGATAGTAGGGAAGACTCTAACGATTGTTCACGAAGTGTTCGTGTTGAAAACCATCCACCGGGTGAAGAGAATTTGATCTTCAAAGTTGAGTTTTCTATCCCTCTGTTTTTCTAGCTTTGAGCATATTTTTTATTTTACAAAATTGATCAACTTAGAGTGTTCAAGATCCAAAATTGATTCTGTTTTCTTAATCTGGACTCTTTCAATTGGTATCAGAGCAATTTTGAGCACTCAATTTGATCTATTTTGTTCTGTGGTGGGTGTTTTTTGAAATACAATTTTTCTGGGCATCTAAAGTGTTCTTCTGGGTTTGGCATTTAAATTGAGCATCAATTCGTGCTTTATTTTCAAATTGCTCAAGTGTGTTTGAGCATTAATTTGTGTAGAATAAGCTGTAAAAATTTCAAGTCGATTGGAGTTCGGGAAGGCCTTCAATTTGAAGAAAGAAGCTCAAAAGGTCAAGAAATCTGGAAACAGAGGATGTTTTTTTGAATCTGCTATAGTATTTTTTTTTCTCCTGCCCGTGATTTCAATTTGAGAAGACATAGTTGACTTTTTATGTTGACTTTGACCGGTCCATTTGACTTTGACCGGTTCAAGTCATTTTAGACTGGTTCGGCTCGTTTTACAACCCGGTTTAACCTTTTGAAGGTCCGGTTCACACATTTGCAAGCCGGTTCGACCCAAATTCGAAGTGGTTCAATGTTAATCCTAGATTATTAATGTAATAATTTAGTAGTTTGCTTGCATTAGATGCCAAAACCAGTCCACTTTAGTGTGTTTAATTAATTATGCATTGTGAATGTATGTTTTAATTAAAATCCCTGATTATATGTGCATAAAGTATGTCATATAGATTTTAAAATCCCACTATAGGAAGCATGCTTCATGCATCGAAAGTATGTTATAAGTGTTATAATATATTGTATGCATGTTCATTGGGTTTCATAAGAATTAATATAAGTGTTATATTAATTTATGAAACAAATATTATATGTTTTAATTATAATTAATATAAGGGTTATATTAATTAAAAATTAAACATATAATTGTTATGTATTTATTCATGTGATGAATTTGTTATAAATGTATGTTTATTCATGTGATGAATGATGAAATAATTTATAACATAGAAATGCATGTAACCTAAGGTTAATTAATTAGTTTTAAAATGGTTTTAGAACTGGAATTAATTAGACCTAAAGTTATCTAGTTCTAATAAGATTAGAATTAGGAAACCAATAATTTATAAACTTTGATTAAAGAGGGTCTCTGACTAAGGAAGGTTCTGACTAGGTTGGAGTACTTAAGTCGACGGAAGCTAACACCCCTACAGAGCCGACTTGGGGGTGAATTTAATCCATAGGTTTTTAAATTATCTTTCGTGAGTAAGCGTTTATTAAAAGTTAATAAATTAAACTCATAGACCTAGGTTTATTAAAGGTTAATAGACTTAGGTAATTCCAAAGATAATTGTTATATTGGTAAACTTAGATCATATTGTTTTAGCCTTTAATATGCCTAAGTAAAAGTTTACCCAAACTGTTTAAAATACTTAGTGGGAGTAAAAAGGTATATATGATATATCAATTTCCTCTTACGCTCTCTGCGAAGTTCACACCGTGAGATTTATGCTCGGCCTCGTGATGTCAATAGGGCATCCCCATTCGGATGGTGTTTGCATAAATCAAGAGCAAGGTGAATGGAGAAAGTATTTATAGTAAGTGGGAGAAGGAAGTGTGTCAACACATCCTACGGTCTCTCCATTAGGTTGGACCGTGAGATTCCCATGTTGCGCCGCAGTCGCTCAAGTAGCACCATCCATTCGGAGGGATGTAACATGGGATTCGGAACAACTCAAACTCCAGAAATGGATAGGGTCTCTTAGGTCCATTCCCGCTTTGTCTCTCCAAATTTCGGTAACATTGTTGGGGCCGACCTGCGAGGTTTGAAAATGGCGAGTCACACTTACAAGAATTGCTAAGTGTTAGTAAGTTCTTGACCAAAGTAGCGATAACTAGAATGTTATAGGAATAAGAGTTATTCCAGTATTAGCATTTAGTCAAGAATGTCTTGGTTCGATGAAGGAGTGATTGACGCCTCTCGGTAGCGGTTGCTCGACTCACTGAAATATCGTTAAAAAACAATAATGATTTTATGGGTACATTATTACTTTTGCTAAATTCTTAAATTGGATAGGTTACAAACAATTCTTTAATAGAATTCATTCGTTTTCACATGTCGAACTCTTTTATCCAGCTTACTGCGCTTCAATAAACTTAGCGGCGATAATTATGGAACCTTGGAAATCAAACTTGAATACGATTCTTGTTCTTGATGATCCGAGGTTCGTCTTAACGGAGGAATGTCCTCCCCCCGGCTCATTGCAAAACCGAATTGTTCGGGATGCTTATGACGGATGGATTAGGGCTAATGAGAAGGCCCGAGTCTATATCTTAGCCAACATATCGATGTGTTGTCTAAGAAACATGAGACCATGGTCACCGCAAAGGAGATCATGGGATCATTACTGACGATGTTTGGACAACCGCCCTCATCGGTCCATTATGATCTTTGTCAAATACGTTTACAACTCCCGTATGAAGGAGGGGAGCCTCTAGTAGGGAACATGTCCTTGACATGATGACCCACTTCAACGTGGTTTGAAGTAAATGGGGCGATCATAGATGAGAAAAGTCGTAACCTTTATTATGGAATCTCTTCCAAGAGTTTCTGCCATTCCGCACTAATGCGGTGATGAATAAAATAGAGTATAATCGACTACTCTACTCAATGAGCTACAAACTTTTGAATCCCTCATGAAATCAAAAGGAAAGAGAGAAGGAGGCAAATGTTGTCACTTGAAGAAGTTCCTAAGAGGATCGTCCTGGGAGGACCAAGTCCGATCCTTCTTTTCTAAGAATAAGAGTATTCGAAGAAAGAATAAGAAGGACAAAGGGAAGGGACAGAGCTCCCACACGCATGAGCCAAAGCCACAGGAAAATGTTTCCACTATGGTGCGAGGCAGGCCTTTGGTAGAAGAAGCGCCCAAATGCCTTGCGAAAAAAAAAAGTGAGAAAGAAAAACAAGGTAAATATGATTTACTCGTTATTGAAACATGTTTAGTGGAACATGATGATTCCGCTTTGGATATTAGATTCGGAGCCACTAACCATGTTTGTTCTTCTTCTCGGAAACTAGTTCTGGCAAAGACTTGCGGATGGGAGATAACTCTCGGGGTTGGAACAGAGAGGTTGTCTCAAATGCAAAGCGATGGGAAGCGATGAAGTTTTTGTTTAGAGATATATTTGTTTTATTAGAAAATGTACTTTTGGTTCCTGGAATCAAAAGAAATCTTGTATCTATCTCTTGTTTGCTTGAACATATGTATAAAGTTTCTTTTGATCATAATGAAGCGTTCATTTGCAAAAGAGGTGTACGAATATGTTCTGCTAAACTTGAAAACAACTTATACGTGTTAAGACTAACTGAAGTAAAAGCTATTTTGAACACCGAGATGTTTAAAACAGCTGATACTCAAAATAAAAGGCAGAAACTTTCTCCTAGTACCTATCTTTGGCACTTAAGACTAGGTCACATTAATCTTAATAGAATTGGGAGATTGGTCAAAAGTGGTCTCCTAAGTCAGTTAGAGGACAACTCTTTACCACCATGTGAGTCCCGTCTCGAAGGAAAAATGACTAAAAGATCTTTTTCTGAAAAAGATTATAGAGCCAAAGAACCCTTGGAACTCGTGCATTCGGATCTCTGTGGTCCTATGAATGTCAAGGCACGATGAGGGTATGAATATTTTATCAGTTTCATTGATGATTATTCTAGGTATGGCTATCTTTACCTAATGCATCATAAGTCTGAAACCCTTAAAAAGTTCAAGGAATATAAGGCAGAAGTTGAGAACACATTAGGTAAAACAATTAAAACACTTCGATCAAATCGAGGTGGAGAGTATATGGATTTAAGATTCCAAGACTATATGATAGAACATGGAATCGTATCCCAACTCTCAGCACCCGGTACACCTCAGATGTATCTGAGAGGAGAAATAGAACCCTGTTAGACATGGTTCGATCCATGATGAGCTATGCTCAGCTGCCTAATTCGTTTTGGGGATATGCAGTAGAAGCTGCTGCATATATTTTGAATATGGTTCCCTCTAAGAGTGTTTGAAACACCCTATGAGTTATGGAAAGGCGCGTAAAGGTAGTTTACGTCACTTGAGACTGGGGATGTCCGACACATGTGCCGGTGTCCAATCCAAAGAAATTGGAACGCTCGTTCAAAATTATGCCTATTCGTAGGGTACTCCAAAGAAACGAAAGGTGGTCTATTTTATGATCCTCAAGAGGACAAGGTGCTTGTGTGTCGACAAACGCCACGCTCTTGAGGAAAACCACATGAGAGATCATCACCTTGAAGCAGGATTATCTTGAGCGAAATTTCCAGGGAAGCTACAGATAAATCAACAAGAGTTGTTGATGAAGCTGGTCCTTCTCAAGAGTTGAGAATGCCTCGACGTAGTGGGAGAGATGTTAGACAACCCGACCGTTACATGGGTTTGACTGAAACCCAAGTCGTCATACATGATGATGGCGTTGAGGATCCATTGACCTATAAACAGGCAATGAATGATATAGATAGGGACGAGTGGATTAAAGCCATGGACCTTGAAATGGAGTCAATGTACTTCAATTCAGTCTGGGAAATTGTAGATCAACCAGATGGTGAGAGACCTATCGGTTGTAAGTGGATCTACAAGAGGAAACGAGATCAAGCCGGTAAGGTGCAAACCTTTAAGGCTCGACTTGTGGCAAAGGGTTATACCCAAAGGGAAGGGGTGGACTATGAAGAAACCTTCTCCCCTGTTGCCATGCTTAAGTCCATTAGAATACTCTTGTCCATTGCCACGTTTTATGATTATGAAATTTGGCAAATGGATGTCAAGACATCCTTTCTGAATGACAATCTTGAGGAGAGTATCTATATGGATCAACCGAGAGGGTTCATAGTTCGGTGGTCAAGAGAAAAGGTTTGCAAGCTTAAACGATCCATCTATGGATTGAAACAAGCATCTAGATCCTGGAATATAAGATTTGATACTGCGCAAATCTTATGGCTTTGTAAACAGAATATTGACGAGCCTTGTGTTTACAAGAAGATAGTCAATACCATTGTAGCTTTCTTAGTTCTATACGTAGATGATATCTTGCTCATTGGGAATAATGCAGGATTCCTGACTGGCGTTAAGCAATGGCTAGCGACCCAATTCCAAATGAAAGATTTGGGAGAAAGCTCGATTTGTTCTTGGAATCCAAATCGTTCGAATTGCAAGAACAAAACGCTAAAGATCGCCTCTCGCATCTTATATTGACAAGATGTTGGTTAGATATAAGATCCGAAATTCCAAGAAGGGTTCATTACCTTTCGGGCATGGAATTCATTTGTCTAAGAACAGTGTCTCTAAGACACCTCAAGAAGTTGAGGATATGAGACACATTCCCTATGCATCAGCTGTCGGTAGTCTGATGTATGCCATGATATGTACTAGACCCGACATATGCTATGCAGTGGGAATTGTTAGCGGTGTATCGCCTAATCCGGGATATGATCACTGGACCGCCGTTAAAAACATCCTCAAGTATCTTAGGAGAAGAGACTATATGCTTATGTATGGTGCAAAGGATATGATCCTTGCAGGATACACTGACTTTGATTTTGATGATGTAGATTCGAGAAATCCACATCGGGATCGGTGTTCACTCTTAACGGAGGAGCTATAGTATGGAGGAGTATAAAGCAAGGTTGTATTGCTGACTCCACCATGGAGGCTGAGTACGTCGCAGCTTGTGAAGCAACGAAGGAGGCAGTATGGCTTAGGAATTTCTTGATTGATTTGGAAGTTGTTCCAAATATGAATTTGCCTATCACCCTTTATTGTGATAATAGTGGTGCAGTGGCAAATTCTAAAGAACCTAGAAGCCATAAGCGCGGAAAGCACAAAGAGCGCAAATATCATCTCATCAGGGAGATTGTGCAACGATGAGACGTGATCGTCACGCAGATTGCTTCGGAGCACAACATTGCTGATCCGTTTACAAAGCCCCTCACGGCTAAAGTGTTTGAGGGATACCTAGAGAGTCTAGGACTACGGGTTGTATAGTAGGGCAGTTTTTCTTTGCTCAACATGTTTTACCCCACAGACGTTTTAGTCCAAGTGGGAGATTGTTGGGTTTTATGTCCTAAAACTCGTGGTTTTGGAAACTGAATGTATATTCTATTTCACAATAAAGTTGTTATTGAAATTTATTCAGTAAAGGTGTTATTGACTATTGTGTATTATGTAACCTTAATCCAATAAAGAACCTTTGGCTATAGGATGAATACTTGAACTTTATGTGTGACATAAAAGTGGATCAAGTTCAAGTTATAGCCAGAACAGTCTATAGTATAAGGATAGGGTTGGGTACCTTATCTTGGGGACACTATGGACGCGACCCACTTTGTAGAGTACAAACGATGTGATCCTAAATCGTTCATGTGGAGACATGTGAGTGGGGGCACCATATGAAATGAGTTTGCATAAGACTGGACCGCAAAATAGTCACTTAGACTTTATAACTCATTTCTTGTCCTAATCGACTATATTCATACGATGACCTAGGTAACTCGATCTTAATCCTGAGCGTTCTATGGACTCCTGTTTATTCGGATTATCCTTAGTTTTGCATGGGTGAGAGTGGCTCGAGATTGTCGACTCAATAAGCCTCCTATTACAGGGATAAAACCGGGTAGATAGCTGGGAACATAATTCTGCAAGATGGAATTCACTCCTACCCACTTTAGGGATTAGTAGAGAGGTTGTTCCCTTGAAATCATCGACTTGTGTCTTGAACAATGGGCCCACCCTCTCATTGACCCGAGAGGGATTCGGTTTGCTGGTTGGACCACAAACCAATTGTTCATTAGAGGATCAGTGGAACTTAAGGAACAAGAGGTAATTACAGGGGTAAAACGGTAATTTTGATCGAGCAGTAATTACGAACGACCTGTGAAGGATCGATTTACTAATCATGGTTATATCGAGTGGACAGAAATATATCTACAGTGAGGAGAATGCAACCACTGGGCTTTAGTGGAGTGTCCCGGTGGTTAATGAATGTTGATTAGCTAGGCTAAAGAGTTTGGTCGGTTAATCACGTTTCGTTAGAGCTCATGATCTGTAGGTCCATTAGGTTCTCCTTGCTAGCTCGGACTAAGCCTTGTAACATTTTGAGAGAAAAGAGTTTGAATTGTTCAAATTCGTTTTTGGGAGAAATCGTTAATTATATATGATATATTTAACGAGTCATGGCTTGATTATGAATTAAACTATGATTAACAGGAGGTGGATATATTTAAATATGATTTAAATATTGGATCAGTTTATAGCATGAATTAGGATTCATGTTCAGAAAATCGATCGGGATCGGGCAATTTATTTAATTTAATATTTGATATTAAATTAAATTAATTAAATTAATTATTTAATAATTTAATTAATTAAATTAATTTTAATTAAAAATCAATTTAATATTGATTTTTGAATTAAAATTAAATGAAAATTCAAGGATTTCCATGAAACCCAACTTGACAACTTGCCCAATCTTACTCATCTTCAAAATTCACCAAAATTGGCCACCTCCATCTCAAAGCATCCTCATCACCCTTGAGTTGTCACTCCATTGAAGCTTTTTGAAGCTTTATATAATGGTGATTTGAGGTGTTTTGTGAGAATTACACAGAAAATTTAATATTCCCGAATTAGTGACCTTTGAGGTCTTTTCTTCCAAATTCTCTCAACCTAGGATCCCACAATCCGTTCTAAGGCCTGAGGATAGTAGGGAAGACTCTAACGGTTGTTCACGAAGTGTTCGTGTTGAAAACCATCCACCGGGTGAAGAGAATTTGATCTTTAAAGTTGAGTTTTCTATCCCTCTGTTTTTCCAGCTTTGAGCATGTTTTTTATTTTACAAAATTGATCAACTTAGAGTATTCAAGATCCAAAATTGCTTCCATTTTCTTAATCTAGACTCTTTCAACTATTTATATTAAATCTAGGATTTCTAGTTTATTAACCCCTTAATAAATCCGCTGACGCTACTATAATTTATAAACCCTCTTATTAAAATTCACTCCCAAATCAGTTCCCAGGTAGGGGTGTTCCGTTTCCGTCAGCTTAAATACCCCAACCTAGACAGAACCTTCCTTAGACAGAGTTCATCTTTTAATCATTGTTTATAAATTACATGGTTCCTAATTCTAATCTAATTAGAACTAGATAACCTAAGGTCAATTAATTTCATGTTCTAAACATTTTAAAACTAATGAATTTAACCTTAGGTGACATGCAATTCTATGTTATTGTGCTTGATCATTCATCAGATGAATAATAAAACATACATAACACACTCATCTCATGAAAAATATGCATGTCACTGTTGTTCAAAAATTAATATAACTCCTTATATTAAATACACAAGCAAACTATATAATATAACACTTTATATTATAAATGATGCATGTAAATGCTTAACCTAAGGTGAGATATCTAAATAAAAGTATACATTATGCATGGCAATAATTAAACAACATTTGCATAAATAAAATAGCAAAATTAGACCATTTTTTGCTCGTTTTTGCTCCGTTCTTCTCAGCAATAACTTTTCCTCGATCGACACGGACTTACAAACTCGATTTATATAATAAAATGCCCAAAACAATAGGCCCTTTACATTGAACAATTCAACATAAAATATGTAAATCTATGATGCCAAAAATGAAAACATCTAATTCGCAAACCGATCATACATCTCATGAAATCAGTAAATCACACCTTTGTTCTTGATAAATCCAAAACAAAATTAATAACACAATTGGGCTCTGATACCAATTGAAGGGATCGAATCCCGCCGCGGAAGCGATAATAAATCGTGTGTTCAAGATTTTGTTACATAGATCTAAAATACAAAAACTAAATCTAAGATTAAGCATGCTTTTAAAGATAGGACAACAAGAAATATACCTTTGAAGAATACTTTCTTCACGAGCTCCTTCTTCCACGATCACGATTTCAGCAACACGAACCTGAATGTATGAAGATTCACCACTAGATCTTCTTCGTTGTTCTCTAGATGAGGGAGGAAGGTGAGTTCCTTTAGGATGAGATGTGAAGGTTTGAGAGAAGTATTTGTTTGGAACTCTTTCCAACACAAAATGAAATTCTAGGGTTGTGAATCCAAAACTTAATATCAAAGTTGCATCTTATGCAACTATTTATAGAGAAATAGGATGAAAATTACCATCCTATCCCTCCTACATTCTCTCATTAGTATATAGTTAATATGTGAATCTAATTCACATTAAAACTATATATTATATCAATTATATCACATATAATTGATATAATATATAGTTTGATATAACACCTCATATATGAAATTGAAAACTTCAATCTCATTCCTAACTTTATACCCTCTATATTACCATGTTGAGCCAACGGAGGAACCTAATGGACCTACAGTTCATGAGCTCCAATGATGTGAGATTAACTGATCAAACTCTTTGATCCAGTTAATCAATATTCATTAACTACAAGTCACTCCACTATAGACTTATAGTTGCACTCTCCTCACTGTAGATTATATTGTGTCCATTGATATAATCAATACCCATGAGTCGACTTTTCATAGGTTGTTCGTAATCACAGTTGGGTCAAATTACCTTTTTACCCCTGTGATTACTTCTTTGTTCCTTAAGCACTACTGATCCTCTAATGAACAACAAGTCTATGGTCCTACCATAAACTCATACCTTCTTAAGCTAGTTTAGAGGGTGGGACCCCGTTGTTCAAGACCTGGACTCAGTTCTTAAGGGAACAACCTATCAAATTACTTAGTATAGGAATGAGTAAATTCCATCTTGTATAGTTAAGTACCAAGCTACCTACGTGGTTCTGTCCCTGAGAAGGTAGGCTTATTGAGTCGGCTACAGGCCACTCTCACCTATACTAGTCTAAGGACAAACCCCTATAAGCAGGAGTTCTTAACTTGCTCAAGATTCAAGTCGAGTCACTAATGACCGTCTATAAATTATCAGTCTTATCCTGTTAATGACGTTATACTAGTCAGACTAATAATTTGCAGTCCGGTCTTGTATGAACTCTTCATACAGGATGCCCTCACTTGCATGTCATCCGCATGAATGAGTTGGATTACCTCATTTATACTAATTACAAAGTGAGTCGCATCCATGGTGTTACCAGAATAAGGTTTCCAACCTTATTCTTATACCATAGACCATTTAGGTTATACTCTTGAACACAATCCAAATAGTGTCTACTACACTGATGTTCAAGATATATTATAACCTTGGAGCTTAGTTTATTGGATTTATAAAGAGAGAATATAATTTTATCAAAACAAATAACTCTTTATTTATTTGACCAAAATTACATATGTTTTAGGGCACATATCCCTACACTTGAGCCATCTCGTTGAATGGAAGGTCTCTCCCAACCACCCGTCTCTACTTCGCCAACCCAAAACCTGAGACTAATTAGGGAATCTCGAGGGTCATGGGTGTGCCTTTAACAGGCAAGGCTACCTAGCCAACAAGGGGTTTTCAATTTAGCTCGTTCGACTATGTCGCCCTGAAAAGCCCAACTACGATCCAATCACCTTCCAACCTCAGTCGTCACACCTAGAAGCACTCAACCTCACAAGAAACACACCCAAACCACACATGACAGACCATACAATCCAATATCTTGAAAGAAAAAGATTATCAGAGTTTCCAGAGAAAGCCAGACACGACATAACTAGGCAGACATGCAAATCAACCTAGCTCAACATAGCGATGCAACAAGTAACAAGTATACGAAGCAAGCCCCTCACTTGTGGGCTCGCTTGATAAACCAAAAGCTACTTACCTCGACTTGAGCTTCCACGAACCACCACAACTCTCTTGGATTTAGCGCCTAACTTGCCTAAGACATAACAAAGGAGATAATGACTATTAGAGCGAACTTTAGGCCATTCTCGAACACCCAAAGCCAAAACGTACAACCATTCTTAACTTAAACGGGAGCTTAATCGAAGCATTGGCCTTAAAGGTCACCTTTAATCCAACCAGCTCAAAGAAGACAACATTCTAAGTTTAAGAACAAGCCAGAGGGTCGAAACTCTAAAACAAACTTACCCACACAGTGAAACCGAGTCCACTGTCCGCCATGCAATCGCCACCTCGTGCCAAGCTTCCTACAAAAATTGTTCTGAATAGCCCAATCTTGCCAAGAACCGAAAAAAAAAACACCTATTAGGGGCGCAAAACCACAAAACAACAAGGAGAAAGAGCGCAAGGTTCGGGTAGGGATTGGGTGTTTAGGTCCTGCAGTCGCAACCCAAAGGGTTGTGGCCCAATGGCTTCCCACCGGAGCTCGCCGACAGAGAGAGAGAGAGAGACAAACCGATGGTGGACTTACGAACGACAGGCTGAGGTCGACGACGAACTGTGCAAAGGAGATGCCGATGTGACGAGGGACACGTCGGTTTGTGCGAGAAAGGGGTCGGTGCAGCGCGAGCTCCCCTGAGATGAGGTGATTCATGGCGCACAACTGGGAGCGGGGAAGGGAGAGGAACGACAACGTGCTCACTGCAGCGGCGGGAGGTGTAGGCGACTGCACCTGCGTGAGAGAAGAACGACTAAAGGGGGGAGTCGCGCGATCTCCACGAAAATGCCTTTCCATTTTGTATTTTTTTTATTTAAAACAAAACCTAAAGGAAGGGAAACGTGAACTTACTGAAACTTGATCTCGTAACAAGTTCTCGACATGAGAGTGAGGAGATGGAAGGTTGAGATTAGCATTCTTGGAATGCGAAAAACACGAATAAATAGCATGCCAGAACTAATTTACGTCCTTTTAAAGTATGAAAACTGCTCACCTACCCCAAAGGTCCAAATATTAGGGAAGGCCCGGTTCGTTTAAATAATCGCAATTTAAACCACTAATTAAATCCAGTTAACTCCCGCATACCTGATTTAAATCCGGCGTCACATTCCTAGACTTACACCCAACATGATTTTGGCTCTTGAGATTCGATTTCACAAATTATTTCCCACGTTTATAAGCTTCTTCTGTCTATTTTTATATTAATTTATAGAGATAAACAAGTCAAAGCAACATGCATTTGACTATGCTTTTTTTCTTCTTTTTTAATATATATAAAAAAAATGAAAAGATAGGTTTCATACAATACTCAATTTAACTATCACATTTCTAATCAAATATAAAAGAGAGGTAAAGTGAATTCACTTTAAAGTTTTAATTAATAAATTATTAATTTAGAGTTTTAATTAACCCAACTTACCAAAGTTGATCAAATTATTAATTTAGATTATAATTGACTTAACTTCTAAAGTTGAGAGGTATAACATAATTTTTTTCTCTAAAATTTTGAACATAACATTTGAAACTCCTCAGATCAAAATTTATAATAAGAACATGTCAATGGAAAAATAACGTTTAGAATTTCTCTATCCAATTAAAATATCTTTATGGAAAAATAAAATTTTGTTTTAAAATTCAAGTATTGTATCTCAACATTATTTCCAAACACACACCTATATTGTACACTACTCCTTTTAACTTTCATTTGATAGTGTATTAAATTTTAAAGCATGACATTGATCTTATTATTATAGTATTAATTTTGGAGAAAAAGAATAATCTTTAAGGGAAAAAAATCGAGCCATAACTTTCTCTATTTCCTATTTTTGCATATTGCTAATAACAATTTGTCTCACATTTTTTCTTCGGCAATGGTAATAAGTGGCAAATTAGAGTTTGTTATTTACCAATATAACAACTTTTAAAAAAAATTAAAAAATAGTAAATCTTTTGAATAAAATTTCATTATTTCCTTTTTACCCTCACAGTTGCGCATGAGAGTGAAAGATGACCTTCAAAAGAAGTGAAGACCAATGAAGCAACTATAACTATAAGGATGTTTAATTGTGATTTTTTAATGCTTCCACCCTCCCGAGTTCTTTTTCTTCATTTTTTTTTATTTTTTTGTGTCTTCCTCTTCTCCTTCTCCCCTCTCTCCATACGTGCCCTTGTGCATTTTCTCCATAAACATACTTTTCTCATTCCAACTTCTTATGCAATTTACAAATTTTGTGATCATAACATTTTTAATCTTCTTGAAAATTACAATTAACAAAAAAAATTCAGCTACACTAGATATTATAGCATGAGAGACCAAAATCTATAACAATCTCTCACTGATGATATATTAATTTGGGATCATCTAAAGGCGAGAGAGAATGAAACGAAATAAAAGGATGAGATATTAATTGAAAATAACATTTGGTAGAATGTCTAATTCAAGAATACTTTTACATTTGAACAAAGTTTTATAAATGATTAGTATATCTCATTCTCACTAGTTCTATCTTTTATTCCCGTAATCCTAATAGTCTACTCTAACAAGCAATATCAAAGTTTTACAACCCAAAATAATTTCATCATAAATAATTACCCTAATTATATCTCCTTCATTCTCAAACATTATTAATATATATATTCTTCTACCAACATAAGTATAATTCAACGGTAATTGACATGTACTTTTTTACTATTTTCAATATATTTTTTTAATATGACAAATATTGAAAATTGTAATAGTAATCATCTTCCAAATGCTCTAGCTTAGTATAGCAACTTTACCATACATAGAAAAGTAAGTTAACTAAGGGGGTTGTGTTTGGTTTAGTCCATATATATTTGATTTTGAAGCTAAATTGAGCAAAAATAGATTTTAACATTTTATTTTTATTTTCTTGTTGAGTTCCTTGTTATAGTTTTTTTTTTTTTGTTTACCAAGCTCATTTTATGGTAAGTATCACTTAGATATAGTGTTGGTTATGATTTTTTCAATATATATTCTTCAACGATAAATTGATATTCTTCTCTGATATCAGAGAGAAAAATAAGTCTATCACTGATAGACTTCAATATGTGACTGAAGTCTATCGTTGATAGACTGATATTTCTCTCTAATATCAATCTACCATTGACATACTAATATTCCTCTATTATATCAATTTATCATCGATAAACTCCAATCATTGAAGTTTATGAAGTCTACCATTGATAGAGTAATATTTATCTATATTACAGGAGTGATCAAAGTGGGAATATCAGTCTATCAGTGATAAATTGTAATATGAGATTGAAGTTGGAAAAAGTCTCACTAATATTAATATCATTAACTTATACATTTTTTTTTTGTAGTAATTTAAAATTATGGTTAAGCTTGCTATGAAAATTATAAGATTGTTGAAGTTTTGGTTGATGAAATGATGGGTTTTAGACTTTTATGGAGTTAATATTGAAGCAATTAAGCATCAAACAAAATCCAAGAGAAGATTATATTTACTAAGATTACTTTATCGGTGATAGAAGCCTATCATTGATAGACTTCATTCATAATATATAGTCAGCTCTTGTATAAGTCTATCAGAGATAACAATGTATCACTTTTATCACTGATATACTACATTTGTTGTGATTTAAGTCTATCAATGATAGACTTCTATCACTGATAAACTTCAATCAGCACATATGTAGTCTATCAATGATAGATTGCTATCAACTATCTGAAAGAGTACATATTAAGAAACCGGAAGCAATTTAGGATCTTGAACACTCTAATTTGATCAATTTTACAAAATAAAAAATATGCTCAAAACTGGAAAAACAGAGAGTTAGAATACTCAACTTTAAAGATCAAATTCTCCTCACTCGGTGTACGATTTGCAACGCGAACACTTCGTGGACCACCTCTAGTGTCTTCCCTACTATCCTCAGGCCTTGAAACGGAATGTGGGATCCTATATTGAGAGAATTTGGAAGAAAAGTGATTGATGGTAAAAAATCGAGAACACTTGAATTTTCTGTAAAATTCTTCCAAATCACCTAAAATCTCCTTCATATAAAGCTTCAATAAGCTTTGTGAATGTGTCAACACATGAGTGATGAGGATGATTGAAGAAGAAGGTGGTCAATTTTGGTTAATTTTGAGATTGAGTCATATTGGGCATGTTGGCAACTTGATTTCGAGATAAAACTTGAAATTTCTCTTAATTTTAATTCAAAATCAATATAAAATTAATTTAATTAATTAAATAATTTAAATAATTAATTAGTTTAAATAATTAATTTTTTAATTTAATTTAATATTAAATATTAAATTAAATAATTTGTCCAATCCCGATCTCAAAATCGATTTTTAGAATATGAATCCCTATTTATGCTATAAACCGAACCAACATTTAAATCATATTTAAATATGTCCACATTTTCTTAATCATAGTTTAATTCATAATTAAACTATGATACGTTAAATATATCGCATATATAATTAACATTTTTCTCTCAAAAACCGAATTTGAACAATTCAAATTCTTTTCTCTCAAATTGTTACAATGCTTAGTTCGAGCTAGTAAGGAGGACCTAATGGACTTACAGATCATGAACTTTAATGATTCAAGATTAACTGACCAAACTCTTTAGTCTAGCTAATCAACAATATTCGTTAACCACCGGGAAACTCCACTAAAGCCCAGTGGTTGCACTCTCTTCACTGTAGATATATTTTTGTCCACTCGATATAATCATGATTAGTAAGTCGATCCTTCACAGGTTGTTCGTAATTACAACTGGATCAAATGAACCGTTTTACCCCTGTAATTACTCCTTGTTCCTTAAGTCCCACTGATTCTCTAATGAACAATTGGTTTGTGGTCCAACTAACAAACCAAATCCCTCGGGCCAATGAGAGGGTAGGTTCATTGTTCAAGACCCAGAGTCGACACTTAAGGGAACAACCTCTCTACTAATCCCTAAAGCATGTGAATTCCATCTTGTAGAACTATGTTCCCATCTATCTACCCGGTCTTATCCCTGAAATGGGAGGCTTATTAAGTCAACGATCTCGGGACACTCTCACCCATGCAAATCTAAGGATAATCTCGAATACAAAGGAGTTCATAGAACACTCAGGATTAAGACCGAGTTACCTAAGTCATCGTAAGAATATAATCAATCAATACAGTAAATAAAGTTATAAAGTCTAAGTGGCATTTTGCAGTCCAATCTTATGCAAACTCATTGCATAGGACACCCTCACTCGCATGTCTCCACTTGAACGATTTAGGATCACATCGTTTGTACTTTACAAAGTGGGTCGCGTCCATAGTGTCTCCAGAATAAGGTACCCAACCTCATCCCTATACTATATACCGTTCTGGCTATAACTTGAACTTGATCCACTTTTATGTCCACATAAAGTTCAAGTATACATCGTATAGCAAAGGGCTCTTTATTGGATTAGGGTTATAAAATACACAATTCACATTACTCAATAACACTTTTACTAAATAAATCTCAATAACATGTTTATTGCAAAATAAAATGTATATTAAGTTTACAAAACCACGAGTTTTAGGACATAAAACCCAACACTATCACTGATAAAATTTATTCACAACATATATCAAGTCTATCTATGATAGCAGTCATCACTTCTATCATTGATAAACTACATACATTGTGATTGAAATTTATGAATGATAGACTTTAATCACAATGCACGTAGCCTATCAGTGATAAACTAGCACCTAGTCAACAATAATTGTAACTGTGATTGAAGTCTAGTCGTAATAGACTTCACTCACAATGACAGTCTATTACTGAAATACTTCTATTAGTGATAGAAGAGCTTTTAGTCTTTTTATATGGGTTGGATATAATTTTTTCCATATTTTCTAATAGTTTTAGAGTTATGTATTTTTTTTTTTTTTAGTTGATTTTGCCATATATGCAATCATCATTTTTTTCTTTCCTTAATTTTCAGGCAAAATACCTTTTTGGTCATTAGTTTTGCATTTGTTCCCTTTTGATTTTTCAGTTCTTAAACTCAAGAAATTTCCTCTGAGCACTCTTGATCACTCTGCCAACTTTTGTGCTAATTCTTAATGGAAAACTCACATGCACCTATTTTTTTTATTAAAAAATATTTTCTAATTTTTAATAATTAAACTAAAAAAACAAAAATTTAAAACATTTTAATTTTTTTTCTCCTTTCTCCATCTTCTCACTCCCGTTCTCCCTATTTATGTTTTTTTGCTTCTTCCTTCCTTATCATTCAACCCACTACTATTGCATTGCTCACTCATCGTCGCAGGAACAACAACAGACGAGCGAAGGTGGCGACACTAGGCGATAGTAGTGGGATGGAGAAGGAAAAAATTAAAAATTGAAATAATAAAATAATATTTCTTAATAAAAAAAATAAGTATCACGTCACATTTCTATTTAGAAATTTCTAATTAAATACCAACCGAAATTTGTTAATTTTGAAAATTTAGAGTTAAAAAGGAAACTAAACCCAAAACTGAATCAAAAAGTATTTTGCCTTAATTTTATTATTTTATTTAATTTGTAAATTCTTAGCTTATTTTGTTTTATTTTACCTATTTGTATTTATTTGTGCACATGTTAGAAGATTAGAAGGTTTTATAGGATTCTAAATTCTCTTCCAAAAAAAAGTATACAAAAACAAAAGAAGGTATAATGCCATATTTTTTTTATTTCATTTTTTTATTTTTTTAATTTCAACAACATAGGAAGATTATCTTTGACCTCGAAGGGTACGATATCAATTACGGTTGAGCTACTTTTGGTAATTTTATATTTAAAGGTAGGTAAATAAAACTAAGTTTCTTAGCCATTTGAATCGACCACAAGAATATTTTATTAAGAAATAACATATACCAACAATACAATTAGGTTTATCTACCTCAGACATCTCTACCATCCAAGAGAGAAAACTTTGGTTCCAAATCAAAGAAGTCTCAATCGATACAGAAGATTTTGCAAGGGAATCAACTAAGTAGTTACAAATTCTATAAACATGAGCAAATTGATAAAGGGTGAAATCACTAGCACAACACACAGATATCTTCAACAAACAAACTCACCTCATTAACAAATATGGATTGGAATTCAACTAGAGAGGAATTTGACTCAACTAAAATACGATTGAGCCCTAAATTCTTGGTGAACATGATTCCACTCCTAATAGCATGCAATTATGCTATCTTTATTTCCTATTAATTATGCTAGTTTTATGCTTAAAATATATGCTTGATATCATTTTATCTTGATTATGTAGAAATTGGGCTAATGGAGCAAAATGAGTGTTCGATGGTTATTTGATGATTTTGGGACCTTTTGGAGCCACATGAAGATCAAAAAAGAGAAGTTGTAGTGTTTTGACAAAAGAACCCGAGGAAGAACGTCTAGACTTGAAAAATGGTGTCTAGACCTCACATTTGAGGTGTCAAACTCGAGAGTAAGCATATCGACGGTGTCATGTAGTGCCTCAACACTCAAAAGGCACGCCCCAACGATCTCTATTCTGACTCTCGACGCTAGTCTGTCGTGTGTGTGTAAAATGACTGCATTTAGGTGCAACACGAGATGTTGTTCCTAGCATCTTGACCCTACATCGATAGAGGTATATTTGCATCTTTTTCTCTTTGAGGAGGAGGAGGCCATTCCAAGGGTTGAAGCCATATTCTCAATTCCATACCATAATCGAGGGTATTGGGAGCGTTTGTTAGTGCTTTAGGAAAAATTTGAAGACCTTAGATCTCAGGTTCGTGATCGATCGCCTCGAGAACATGAGATCATCATTTGTTTGAATTACTCTTCCCTTTTCGTTTTGTTTGTAGTTACTTTAGTGGTTGTAATTTAGGGATCTTTGGGCTATGACTGCTTATATATTGTGTAATCCCTAATTACTTAGGAATTGTTGGTGTTGTATTAGATTTATGCTTAATTGTTGATTATATTGGTTTAATTACTTGTTTATATGGATGTGTGTAATTAATTAGACTTTGTTTTATTCGTGCATTCAGGACTTAATGCTTTTAATTAATGCTCATTAACTAATTGAGGTAGGACTAAGTTGAACTCGACAAAGGATATTTGGTAGCTACCCAAGTGATAGTGGAAGTCATGGTTAATTAATTGTAGTTGATGCTGAAGTTTAATTAATTGAGTGTTGTTTAATTGATTAGTTTTCTAAGTAGAAACTCAACATAGAGAAACTTAGGTGAGAACCGAAGACATATGATTGTTAGTTAGTTACGTGATTGATAATAGGACTAATAGTTAATCAACTGGGGTTTATAATGAAGGGTCTTAACGTCTTGCATGCGTTAGCTAGCATTAAGGACACCTAGGTTTAGTTAATTAGTATTTGAGATTGAAGGAGACCGATAGGAGATTCCATGTCAAAAGGCTTCTAAACTTATGAGCTCATTGTTGAGTTAGTCATTTTCGTATGTTAAATTTAGTAATCAATCATTTACCCAAGCATATCCCTTAAGTTTGTGTCTCCCATTTATTTTATTGCCTTTATTTTTCTATTGCATAAGTTAGTTTATTTGTGTTCGGTAAATAAAGCTAAGTGAGTTTACTTGTGGTAATTAGTTGAATTAGAATCAATCCCAATAGATATGATACTCGGTAGGAATACTATTTTTTTTATTACTTCGATCACGTATACTCGCATACATTCTGATCAACTTCTAATAGCCAAAAGGATACATCCTTGAACTCAATATCAGATGGTTTAAAACGTGCATGCGGCTTTTCGAAGTCAAGAATGTTTTTATAAAAAAAAACGAGGGCCCTCTTCTAGAGGTTCAGTCTCTGTCAACTTCTTTTCGAAATTTGAACAAGAAAATAAGATAACAATAAACCTCATTATTGCCAGGATGAGCAAAATTCAGGGATAATTAATATTCAGGGATAATTAATATCTACTCATTCTAAGAAATTCAAATCTTCATTTCTCCACGTTAGTTGTACTTAACTAATTTTATTTAAAAAACCACATTATTTTTACAAGCCTAACTAGTATGTTTGTCGATCCACTGTGAGGACACTCTCAAAAGTGCATTTGAGAGTCCTTCGATGCATAAACAATTTGCTACAAGTACTTTGTAGAAGGTAAGTTTTATGATTACACATTGCATACTGTACAAAGTTTTCAACCAATAAAAATAAAGGAACCGAGAGTATATGTCTTAAACAGTTAAGCATGTCCAAGTTGACATCCTAATTCAAAGTTTCCAAAACTAGAAAAACACTCTGAGCTTATAAATGGGAAGCAAGATAAATAATAATTTTTACCTTTACCTTTACCTTGGACAACTCATTGGAGTAAGTGAATATTGAAAAACCTTCCAAGCCTCCAAACACCACAGACTACCAAAATTCCATTACAATATGTCTCAAAATTTAGGCGAGCTCTTTACTTAAATACAATGCTCTAATCACCTGATATAGAAAACCTCAAAGCATTTCTATCTTAAAAACTCATTCTACCTCTCCTCAAACCCAACTATGGAAAATGTCTTTTTTAAGCATATTTACAACACCTACATATCACTCTCTTTGTGTGTTATAAATACAACATAATGAGCCTCGAAAAACTAGGCTCGTAATGCATCTCGAATTCAAGTTCCTATATTCCATATTTTGCAAGGCTAAAGCCAATTCGGTGCGATCTTCCTTGTTATCGTTTTTGATGCTGCATCGTTTGGAACCTTTGCAAGCGAGCGGTATTGCAACTTTACACTCTCTGCATTGTCTAGTGTTTTCACCACATACCTGCAGAACAAAGTGAAAACATTGATGTAAACTAAGTTTTTATTAGATCAAGTGGTATCCACAACAGAAATTTAGATCCTATCTTGGTCCTTAAACTCTTTTTAGTTCGTCGGTTCTTCAACTTTCAAGTTTCAAATTAGTTTTGGTTCTTTATTTTTCAAATGGTTACAAATACTACGTCAAAGACTTTTTTAGCTTTTTTACCTGGCTTCAAACACTTTCCATATGCAAAAACTATAAACACATTAGAACCCACAAAAGATTGATGGAAGACAATTTGTTTCTTCTTTCTCGTATGGGACAGAATGAGCAGAATTATTTGAGAATCAGAACAAAAAATGACTAACCATCCATTCAAGCACTGTGTTGTAACAACAGCCTCACGCCCCACAAAACGCTGTGGCGTCCTCTTGTTCCCCTGAACCATTTAGTTGCAATATTAGTTTCAACATCCTAGTATAGGAATTAAATAAGAGTATGGTTTCTGCTCACCTTGATAATTACCCGATCCGTCACTGCAAAAGGAAACTGAACACCTCGACCCCTTGGAGTATCCATAGTCAAATCACCATAACCACCCTTGTCCTATGTTAACCGGAATGATTATAGAAAGCTTGGAAGCAGTTCCACTATAAGAATATTATTCACACTGAAGTGAAAGGATATATGAGTAGAACTTGCCACAAGTGAACTGAATATAGTGGTTGAGTGATAGAAAAGACTAGAAAGATAGGGAAACCAAATTCTTCTAAAGTTTATTCTCATCTTCCCCCTTTGATTCTACTATCTCATATTAGCAGGCTTAAGATACCACGGTCCAAGGTACAAAGGATATACCTGCTCAAACCTCTCCCTTCTCCTTTTCGGTGAGCGGTAAAATAATAATTCTTCTTCCCGTCGGAATGCTTGGACTGCAGCTTGAAGAGCTGAAGATGAAAATATCATGACATGAAAAAGAGGCTCACGAAAAGTTCACAGGATTTTGAAAATAATTTTTGAAGTAAATTATATTAATCATACTGCACTTCATCATTCTGGGAGGTTAAAGTTACAATTTACATAATTTTTCGATATCCAGTTTTCTACTCAATGCTACAGAACCTTCTACTAGATTTTTTCTTTTTCCAAAATTTACTTGGGGAACTGTCCACAATGTGAGACTAGTGTAAGCAGATAAGAGGGCCTAACAACAAAGGAAATTCTAACATACTACAGTCTAACTTCGAGGAGCACTTACAACAACACGAGCAATTAAACCTCGGAAGACATTGAGCATTTTTAGGAATAGTAGTAAAGAGATGTTAAAAGTTATTAGTGCAGACAAATTTCTACTCACATAAGTTTTGAGCAATAGAGTCTTCAGAAACCGACTGAGAACACGTGTAACAAGATTTCTGGGAAAACATCAAGAGAAATGAAGAAAAATATGAAACCGAGGTCATCAAAATAATTAACTGATTAATATCAACAGAGCAGCCAAAATAGCAATGCATATCAAGGTGCACAAGTGGGGTAAAACAAATGCTTGCAACCGAAAGTGAGTATTCACCATCACAATTAAGAGAATGCATGACAAACTCACTAAGACTGAAATCTGGTTATCTAGCCAAATTACTCGATTCCCTCAGCTAAGAGACAGGGCGCCAAGTTTTGCATCATGATACACTGAAAAATACTAGTTAATAACTTCAGGGGTGACAAAATTGGAGTCCAATTATTGAAACTGAAAAGCCATGAACTTATAGATGCCATCTATTTTCATGTTGAAATATTAACAGTTCAACCATTGCTGCTCCACATAAGGTAGCAGACTCATTTTTATAGCAAAATTGGTATGTACCCTTTTTCTACAATTCCTGCAAACTATGATGGTCATATTCTCATAAATCTCACTGAAATGAACGGCATGAAAAGGGACTCTTATAATCAAGCACAGAAAGCATGTATTTGAATAAATTTTGCATAGAAGAACCTCAACCAAGGCTTCAGCATATTTCTAAGGCTTAGTTGGACTCTTTTTGCAAGTACCATACTAGACTGAAGTTCTGCAAATAAATTAGCATGGGTTGAAACAAAGACTGAGTAAAACTTCAAATCAAAAGCCAACTTTACAATGTTTTGAACTTACTATGCTTGCAATCCATACAAAATATAAGGATACTAGACACTGAATAGTTTCAATGCGCCTCTTACGTTTGAACATGTTGAAAAAAATGACAGAAAACATGATGAAAAAGAATTTAACGGCATAGATGAGCAGTATTCTTGCCAGTAACTCACTACTCTAAGAACATGTTCTATTCCACCACTACCAAAGGAATGTCCACACGGTAATATCATAGCATCATCCATGAGAGTGCCCCTGATTCCACGGAGAAAAACAAACCTAAGTAAATATCAGAAGCAATTGGGATGAGAAAAAAAAGTCAGAAACTACAAATTTTTACCACAGAGTGTGGACCGGAAGATGCAAGAAAATGTAAGAACATATCGTATTTCCTTCATGAAAACACATTAAAATCACAATTGCAATGTAACTAGAAAGTTCATACTTCCACATGATTGACAGGCTCAACCAAATATAATGAAACATAATGGAAACACTGAGAACTCACGTCACAGGGTCTGTGAGGATTGCTTTCAGAGACTCTCCAGGCTCGCCCGAGAGCGAAACATCCCTTCTCCCAAAACCACATCCATTTTCCAGAGCCAAATCCTTATGTCCAGAAGCAGACCCCTCAGTGCCTTGCAAATACTGGGAATAATAAGTCTCACCTTCGTGTTCTGCAATTGTAACCGCATTGGGGTAATTCCCCAACCTTCCCTGCTGGTGGTTCTCACTCTGAGTTACTCCTGTGTTACTCCCTGAAGGGCCAACCATCCCATCCTTGACCAACAAAGTTCCACCTAAAACCAATGAGAAAAAATCAACAAAACTTTCCAAATTGGAGAATTCTGGAATCCTTTTTTTTTCTATTTGGGCAATGAAAGTTGAAAGTACAAACTCCTTACCAAAAGAAGAATGGTGCTTCGGCTTTCCATTTCCCAATTTGTTCGTCCCATTCTTCAAGCCCCCACCACTCTGATCGCTTCTCTCATTGTTGCTGCTGTTGGGGTTAGCAGTTTTACTGCACTTATTGACATCATCCAAAGAAACAAGTCCCTCAACATCATCATCACCATCATCGACTTCATCTTCATCGTCTTCATCATCATCATCATCATCCTCATCCGATCCTTTCCCACTGCCAGTTCTCGCACTCCCATTCCCATTCCAATTCCGGCTGTCACCAAACACACTCCGGCGAAAATCCCCACCCTGATGGGCGAAGAATCGGTCTCGGTCCACAGGGAAGAGCTTGTCGTCCATGAAACCGCAGAGCTCGCGGGTTTTGGGACCTTGGTCGACGACGCGGCGCTGCGGCGTGGTGGAGCAATTAAAGGGCATGGCTTCGTCTTGGAAGACGAGCTGGGAGTTGAGGCCATTCATGTCTTCGGAGGACATTTTTGAAGAGGGGGGTTGGAATGGAATTCGAAATTGGGTGTTATGGTGAATCGGCCATGGTGGGTTTTGAGCAGAAGGGACTTGAGAATCGGTGAAAATGGAAAAGGGGAGAAGTTGGGAGTTGGGAATTGGAGAATTTTTCAGGGAGTGAGGCTCTGGTTTTGGTTCTGAAAGGGGGTTCTGGGTTTGGTCAGATGGCTGTGTTCTTTGGAAGAATGGAAACAAATTTGGAAATTGGAAGGAATTGCTGCAACGCCTCCTCCAATTTCTCTGTTGCCCTTTTCTTTTCTTTTTTCTCTGCTGCTCTTGTTTATTTCTATAGGATGTGTTTTTTTTTTCCCTTTCCTCCTTGGGAAAATATCAAATTTCCATTTTTTTTTTAAATTTAAGTTCTTTTTTTAGTTGAATAACATTTTGCACAAAAAAATCTCCAGTTATCACTAAACTATGCTAGACTCACTTTGTCAAACTTTTCCCTATTAGTTGAAATTAACATCCAAAGGAACTTAAATTTTGATAAGTACTGCCATTTTTATTTTCTAATAAACTTTCATTTATCAATTCAAATATGATATCGTTCAATCCTCCACTCTAATTCGACTAAAATAAAATAAACTTTCATTTAATAAATTATTAATTAATATATTTTCAAATAAATTTAAAGAATATATAGAAATCAATTAAAACAACATTAAAGCTGAATTTTGAAATCTGAGTTTTGGAAGATTTATTTCATTGTCCATTTTCTACATTAATTAGGCTTGATTTTGTGTTAAACTTAATTTTCATTCAAACTTGTAAGTTTTGAGAAAATTTTACTTTACTTTCCATTAAAATATATAAATAAATTTAACCAAAAATTAAACATAGAGTAAAAATTATAACACGCATTTATGTTTTAGGTTTTAATTTGATGAACTTAAAACCCCAAAGTGAAATTAATACTTCTTAAGTTCATTCGAAAAAAAAAAAGATTTTTTCCCAAAATAATTAAATTTAAAATTTCGACTTCAACCTTTTGGTATAGTTTAAATCTGACCCTAATAAAAGAATTTCCAATTTTCTCTCTATTATTTTATTAATACTTCACTAATTCTCTGTAAATCAATTTTTATCTACGGGAAAACTAACCTCATTTTCTCTTTGTTTGTGAAGTTTTACCAAATTATAGGTGTTGATGCCAGAATTTGGACAGTCGAATCAACAGTAAATTTGTTATTACCGAGAATAGTGTATTTGTTATTACCGAGAATAGTGAAATACGTGCAAAACAGAGAACTAACATCAGCGTGGTGCTGAGCCACACACACTCTGACGCTGAAGTTAGAAATGTGAACTCTCTTTGGCGAAATTGAGACTCTAACTAGAACGTTGGAAATGTTTGCTTACCTTTTCTGTCGCGCCATTAGAGATTATATAATGGTGTCACTCGTAACGACTGATAGAGGTTTTATGACCCACTATCTCTCCATGATTGGTGCAACCTTAACTGCAGTTGTTACATGAGGGGAAACATTTTGCAACATCTCCACTCTCCTCTTCTTCCGTCCGTTACAACCGTTCTTACGGAATGTGAAAGGACTT
This sequence comes from Trichosanthes cucumerina, assembly GCA_036507285.1. Classification (NCBI taxonomy): domain Eukaryota; kingdom Viridiplantae; phylum Streptophyta; class Magnoliopsida; order Cucurbitales; family Cucurbitaceae; genus Trichosanthes; species Trichosanthes cucumerina. The sequence continues at coordinate 16,630,871 of CM071838.1, forward strand.
TGGTGAACACCACCTGGACCTGCCCCCTAACTCTCAGATCGCCTACATCTCCCAAGCGGGTTGAACTAAGGGTCGGTTCAAGGGCTAAGTTCAAAGCCCTAACCTAGCGGTCCAAACCTTGGAGCCAGCCTGAATGGGTCGGGGTCGACACCCTTAGAGTTGGCTGGTCGGGCCAAGCATACCGAGCTGACCCCCTAGGGTCAGACGAACCCTAGGGATAGAAGACAACTAAGGGTCAGACGAAGTTCACTCAAGTAAAGAAATTATCAGGCCAAAAGGCTTGAGAGCCCACCTCGGTCCAAGTCGATCTAAGATGGGTCGAGCACATATGTCATGCACCTCGCATGCCCATAGCCCAATGAAGTTCAGGAGATGATTCAATATTTTTCTAAACTGATTTAGAAGAAGGGAAGGAAAATCCCAGGCCAACCCTCATATTAATAAATTATGAAAATGCCATTAAAGTTAACTCAAACCTCATTCTCTAAACCTAAAGTTTGTTGCACATTTACCTCTCTGACTTAAACATCAGAGTGGTGTATGGCAATCACTACGCCAGTGTACAATTTTTTTTTTTTTTAAGCTCCCTTTTCACTTAAAAATACAAATTTACGGTTGAATCACGTGTAAACCAGGTGCATTCCCTTGGTCCAAATTTATGCATCAACAATTGGGCCTGATAATACTTATATTTTACCTATTTCTATCCCTTTTTACTTAAGTTATTTGCATAAATGCATATTCTTATGTCTTATAAATGTAGCAAATTGATAGGAGAATAGCTAAAATTAGTTAAGAGATTGTTTTGAGTTGAGAAATAGGAAATAAGAGGGAAAAAGTTGGTTTTTAATGAGTTTTGATGCTTTTATGCAGTAATTTGTAAAAATTGTGACTCTAATTACAACTGCAATTTTGCCTAGAGACAAGATTTCGAGAAATAAAGGGAAAACATGAAAAATTCTATTTTGTGCTAATATGTGAAGATATTTCCCATGAATCAAGCTCATAAAGATTTGAATCTTACCTTAAACATCAATGGAGCAAACCCTAGGATTGGAAGACTATAAATATGAAAATTCAAGCCATAGAAAAGGAGCCCACGATCTTTTTTACAATTCAAAACCACTTTAGTTTCTGCAATTTTTACTTTCTGTATTTTTTACTTTCTGTTTTCTCGATTCAAAATGAAGAAGAACGCCACTCAAACTTCAATTCATCCCTATCAAAAGTCTAGGGTTGTAAAGATCTGACTCTCTTTGAAAAAAATGTTGAGTTTAGATTGATCGAAGATGTGGAAGTTATCCTCTTGATGTTTCGATTTTTCCTTTGTAATTGCAAGTTAGTTTCTAGTTTAATTCTTCATTTCATTATTTGAAGCCATTGATTTGATATCTAATATTTTGGTGATATGTAAGTAATACATGACATAAATATTGAAATATGTTGTAATCTTCTCAACATCTTGACAAAGTAAACTACTAGCATAATTCCATATAAATTAAATGAACACATGTTTTTCTTGCAAAGTATTAATACTAATACCTAAGTACATTTAAATAAATGGAGTAATGGTGAACATGTGCTTAAAAAGAAGAAACTCTTTCCTCTTGAAGAATATGTTCTCAATAACATAAGATAAAAATGAAATTTATTGGAAAAGAAAAATTGATATCAATCCCAATATCCAATACATTTTTAAATATCCCATGAATCTTGCAAATGGTAATATATATTGTAAATTTGTAGTTGATCTCATAATGAAGTTTTGAAATTTTAAACAAATATGTTTGCAATTGATTTGGTGGAAACAAAAAATGTTATAAAAAAATCACAAAAAAATCAGACTTATTCTCTTTACCCACCAAATACAAAAAATTAACTCATAACAGGATAGGAAAGTACACCAAACTGAATTGAAAAGGAACCTATAAAAACTAAACGGAGAAATTGAAAGTGGCTCGAAATAAAAAGTAAACTTGGAAAAATCCTTTGGCTTTATTAATAACCCTAACAGCAAACAATTGTTCAAAGAATGAAATCCAAGACTGAATTGAAACGACTAAAAACTAAAGGAGATGAAATAATATATTAATCAAAAGATGAAAATGAATTAGAACAAGGAAAAAACAGTAGCATAAACAGTATTCAAACTAAATTTAAATGCTGGAACAAAATTGAATTGCAAGAAAAGAAAGTTTCTCGACGTCTTACCCATTTTTTTCACTCAAACTCACTCCAACCTTTTTAAAGGTGAAGTGAGTCTTAATAAACTAAGGTTTTCACCTAGATTAGACTGAGTATGGAGGAAAAGTATGGAGGAAAAGAGAGGACGAAGAAGAATGGACAATATGATGAAAATAGAAAAAAGGTATTTTTTTTGTAAATGAATCTTGTGAAGAAGTAATTTCTTGGTATTATTCACAGTCTTTCAATCTACAAACTTAAAGAGTGGGCTATATTTATAGATAAGGTTCAACAACTTAACCAATCCATAACAAAATAAAACAACCCAAACAACCAGAATATGGTTCTAATAAAACTAAGCCATTTACATCGTAACATCCCCTCAAGCTAGAGGATCTAAGAGACCAAGCTTGGTTCGTAGTGTTATAAATTTGGAGCACGATAATGGCTTAGTGAATAAGTCCCCAAGCTGGTCAATTGTGCTTATGTATTTGATCTGAATATCCTTTCGAACGACCTTCTCTCTTACAAAGTGATAATCGATTTCTATGTGCTTGGTTCTGGCATGAAATAATGGGTTGTTGGCTAATGAGATGGCAGAGACATTGTCGCACCAGAGTGTTAGAACTGTCTGAATAGGAATCCTGAAGTCACACAGAAGTTGTCTAATCCAACATAGTTCGGTTGTGGTAACAACAAGTGTGCGATATTCAACTTCAGTTGATGACCTTGCAACTGTTGGTTGTTTCTTTGCTCTCTAGGCGACTGGATTTTTTCCCAAAAATACAACAAATCCAGTTGTAGACCTCCTATCATTAGGATAGACCTCCTATCATTAGGATCTCCTGCCCTATCTGAATCACAATAAGCTTGTAGGTCAACAAAGCCAGACTTGAAACATAGGCCCATGGTGTCGACTCTCCACCACCCCGGGCTTGTGGGCCTAAGTGAGTCACCCCGCGCACGCTCGCGTGTCATGGGTGAGCGGCGTCCACAAGAAGAAGTTTCTTGGGCGTTTCCTTTGTAACGGGTTTTCAAGGGATGGTGTCGGGCGGCACGCAGTGTGCGACATTGCGCCCCTTCCCATGGGCCGAGAGTTTAGATATAGGGCCCGTTAGCGGCCAGCGATCCGAGATTGTCCCGTCAAAGCCAACTCATGGGAAAGGCAAGTGCAAGCACACGGACGGGGCGCCGTGTGCGACCAAGTTACATTCCGCGGCTTATTTACTTGATGCTTGGTTGAGGATGAAGAACCTCGCCAAAGGCCCGACAAAGCCACAAAGCGTTGCGATCATAACAATGGGGCAGGAGTTCCCCTTAAGGCTGGCCATGTTCGACGGATGAATCATGGCGCCGCACGGTCCGAGAGGTACGACCGTGACACGTGGTTAGGCCAATGTGGCTTGTGCCCTTTAGATATCGGAGGATTCTTTTCACAACAACCATATCCTCTTCAGTTGGAGAGTGCATTCGTTGACAGGCTCTGTTGACAGAGAAGGAGATGTCAGGGCGTGTGAATGTTAGATATTGCAAGGCACCAACGAGGCTTTTGTACCCTTGAGGGTTATCAAGAGGCGCGTCTGATGAAGAAGGATCCTTTATGGCACAGGGAGTCAGACAAGACTTGGAGGACCCCATACCAGCTTGATTGAGCAGGTCAGTTACATACTTGTGCTGAGTAACAGAGATAGTGGACCTATCCATTGAGATTTCGAGCCCCAGAAAGTTCTTGAGTTCGCCTAAATCAGTCATCTCAAATTCTGTTTTGAGATGTTGGATGAGTTATTCAACATATGAGGGATCATTCCTGGAGATTATTATGTCATCTACATATAGTAGAAGAAAGGTATTTGAGCCTGCAAAACAACGAACAAACAACGAAGGGTCTGCCTTGAAGGCTTCAAAATCAATTGTTAGTAGATATCTTGTGAATCTCTCAAACCAAGCCCTGGGAACTTGTTTGAGTCCGTATAGGGACTTTCTCAGTCGAAAGACATGCTCGGGGTTGGAGGAATCAATAAATCCTTGGGGTTGAGACATGTATACTTCTTCTTTAAAAGTTCCATGGAGGAACACATTTTTCACATTTAGTTGACGGAGAGACCAATTGAAGTGAGAGGCTAGTGAGAAAAGGATTCGTACAGTTGTTTGTTTTACTACAGGGTTGAAGGTTTCTGCATAGTCAATACCTTCTTCTTGGTGAAATCACTTTGGCTACAAGACGAGCCTTATATCGAGATATTGAACCATCCGAATTTCTTTTAATCTTATAGACCCATTTATTTCCGTCAAGATTTTTGCCCTTAGGTAGAGGAACTAAGTCCCATGTGCCCTGTTTTTGTAATGCCATAAACTCTTCAGTCATGGCTGACTGCCATTGTTCACTTTTATTTGCCACAACAAAGGTGGTTGGTTCTGTATCAGAACTAGATATTGGAATAGAACTAGAGGTTGCAAAGGTTTTCTTTCATATTACGATTCCACATGTTGATCGAGTCATCATAGAGCCTGTGTCAACACATGGTGAGGGAATAGGAGTGGGGCTGGTGGATGAGGAAGGAGCATGGCTAAAGGAGGTAGGTTGAGCGAAGGAACTCAAAGTTTGAAAGACAAAAAGGAGAGGAAGATTAGAAATTGGAGTTTGTTGGGAGATAGAGGCTGGAGAAGAATCGGAAGAGAAGATGGACAGAGAAGAGCGTCTGAGGAAGGTATTGTTGTGGAAGACAAGGGTGATGCCATCTGGAAGGATCTTGGAAGAAAAGAAGTGACGTGGGTCTTAGTGCTCTGATACCATGAAGAAGTACTTTCTTGGTATTATTCACTTTCTTGGTATTATTCACAGTCTTTCCATCTACAAACTTGAAGAGTGGACTATATTTATAGATAAGGCCCAACAACTTAACCAATCCATAACAACCCAAACAACCATAAATATGGTTCTAATAAAACTAAACCATTTACATCATAACATCTTGCCCTCTTTGCATTTTTTTTTCTTTCATTTTATAGACCATGGCAGTTAAGATTTTTTTCTCCTTCTATTGGCCAAAGAATCTCCATAATTTGTGCTGAAATCAAGGTCAAAATGGGTGTTTCCATAATTAAAAAGATGCAACAGATTCTTGGGATTCTTTCCATATTTGAGAGATTCATGATTGTCAAATGCTTTTGCAATTGCCATTCTTTGCAGTATCAATTTCCTACCTCAAAATAAAGTTTCAACCACTTTTTCCTTCTCTCCACCTCTTTTCTTCATTTGGTTCATCCCTAACATGCTTACTAACTTTCACTAATTATTGTTAAGATTTTCTAAGCTCATACACCTAATTTCATGAAATTGTAAGCATAATTTGAGTCTAATAGGGATAAACAATCCTAAAAAAAGAGAATTATCACTTCTACAGATGTTTCCATTAAAATAGAATATAAGTTGAACTCGGTCTATATTGTTTGGTGCTTGTGTTTATTTTTTATTATTTTATTTGCAATATAATATTATCTATTATATGAAAAATTTAAAGTTATTAGTGTAATCAGTATGTGGTTGACATTCTGGACGATTATGTTCAAAAAATAACCTAACATAGTAATTACAAATAATTTGATCCAAATTGTTCAGGTGAAGATCTGTAAGTAGAGGTATTTTATATAATAAATTTGTATAAGACTATACAATGAAATATTTAATCTCTCTTTATAAATGATTAGTGGAAGGTTACCAATTTTTTTTTTGGTGAAGTGAAAATAATGCTATAACATTTGGCTGAAAATTCCACGCACATGACCCTTTTTTTTTTGTCATGTTTTGAAGAAAAAATTTGGGCCCAAGGCCCATTAATTGTTTTTAGGTCTCACAGCAGCGACATATATATCTATATCATAAGTGTGAGATGAAAAAAACAAATTAGGCCTTCACAACATGACAACAATTGTCGTAGTTTCAGCCAAATGTTGTTGCGTTATTTTGGCTTCATTAAAAAATCCTTAACAAACTCCCATTTAGAAACAAAATGACGATCTTGCCTCTCACTGCAATAAAATTGATTACTTTGGCAAACTCTGAGGTACAACTATTAAATCTCATCTTCTTGGTAAACTTCAAGACTAAAAAATTATCTGAAAAACAACAAAACTTGTTAAACAAACAACCATCAAAATATAACTATAGTGCATCTGTGCTCGCCTCGAGATATGGACTCGCCACGTGGATCTATCTCCCAGACGAAAAAGACAAACACACACTCCCACCTAAGTTAAGTAGTAACAACTAACATCTTTTTCAACCCTAAATCACTATTCTGGAAGATGATACACTCTAAGAATGACCTGAATCCTCTGTTCAAACCTATTGCCAAACTAGAGACTTCATCTTTGACTTTGGCAACTGCTCTGATCTTCTACTTTGATGTCCACTCGCCTAGGTGACTTTTTCAATTCAACTGTGTCTGACAATTGGGGGTTCACGATAACAATAAACTTTCTTTCCTAGACTTTCCAATTGTTTCTGAATCGAAGGATCCTGATCTGACTAATCAAACTTGACTATCATTGTTGTTGCCTTAATTGTACCTCTACTACAACTATCTGCAACTTTCGCTAGCATCTGCTATCTCTTCAAACCTTTGGTAACATCCAATTGACATCTTTATAGAGTATATTTCATGTGGCCAACTACCAGTACTTGTGATCCTAACCTGAGTTTACACTGGTGACTGCCAAACTCACACTTGTAGCCCTCATTTGCTAATTTGTCAGTGGAGATGAGATTCATCTTAATAGTGAGCACAAACCTGATATCATGCAACACCGATTTATTTCCACACTCAATCTTAAATCTAACATCTCCAATCCTATTAGTTTTAGATGTTCTACCATTCTTAATCCTCACTAGATCATGATATCTTCTTGTAAAGAATGTGAATAACTCCTATATGAAGCTATGTGTACAGTAGATGCACTGTCTAATCCACTCAGATGAATTACTACAACTCTCTATGTCACTCCTAAATAAAGATTAGACATCCTATACTGCATTTGCCTCTCACTTTTCTTTATTTTCTAGATCCCCTTTCAACTTTCTATACTGACACTTAATATGACCTTTCTTGTGATACTAAAAACATTTAATCTCTTTATTCCTATAATCCTACTGCTACTCATCATACTTTCCTTATTAATCTTCTCTTTACCCTTAGTCGTCATAACCAAAGCTAATCCTATAATAGACTTTTTACTACTGGACTTTCTACGAATTTTCTTGGTTAAGGCTAAATCATAAACACTTAAAATTTTTAGAGTATATTCTCCTACCGACTTAGACACTATTATCTTCATTGTTTCTCAATTATCAAGTAAATAGGTTAATAACATAATAGCATTCACTTAATCAGTAAACTCTATTTTAACTAATTTCAACAGATTTATCAAAGTGGTTAATTATCTCATTTATATAGGAATTCACAAACGCATCTTTAACCATATGCATATTGAAAAACTTTCCTAAGTAGATAGATCTTATTATTTGTGCAAATTTTTTTGGTGAACTGATAAAAGAGCTCGTTGAAGGCTCTATCAAATATATTTATTAACCTAGACCTCTAAAATTTGTTGTAGTAGCGATCAAGGTCGATCTTAGGGATTGGACTTCTTAGAATTTTATTAAGTACCATAGTTACTCACACCAAAATTTATCTAGAGAACCAAAATCAAAAAAATAATTAAATTGAAATCTTCTTAAAACCATGACTTAATTCATTAAAGCCAATTTAATATTATAAAAGAGATAATTTATAAAAATAAAAATTATAAGATAAGAATTTAACGAAACTATTAGACGACTCTTCCAAGCCTAACTCAATCTCATATGCTTAGTAACTAACTAACATTCCAGTTTATTTTACAACTAAACATGACATTACTATTTTTCTCTTAGCAACTTTTATTAGTAAACACGTCATTTCCAAGCACGAACTTAGTAACAACTATACAATCACGTCTAAATTCAAGTCCTACTTTTTGCAAGCTAAAACTCAAATTATATAAAACTACTTTTTGGCCAAAAGATTAGACATTAAACTCAAGAATGCATAAATAAATTGCTATAATGTAAATATCTCTAAAAATCAACCAAACTTATAAAACTAAACCAAGTTCAAGACAAGAGTCAATCTCACACAATTTACAATTACAACTCGAAACTCATATCAAAGTCTAAATATAAAAACTACAAAATAAATAGAAAAGAAGGAAAAAACTCTCTGACACGTGCAACGTGCCACACTCTCCTGTCGTGATATGTTGCGATCTCGAGCCTTTAACGTCTTTCAGCTCTCAAACTGCTCTCTTCGTCCCAAATATGGAATAGAAATTGAATGTAGATTGGTTCCTCTCTAAAAGGCCTCTTCGAACTCACAACCAAAAAGTTTTATTTATAACAATCGGGATAGCATCGAGACACTGTGGCCTGATTCGCAAGCTAAATAAGGAAAATTGGGGTAGCATTGAGATGCTACACATAGCGTCTCAACACAAATTTTGAGCATTGAGACTCTCAAAAGTTGCATCTCAATGCCACTCTTGCAAGTTGTCCAACTTGAATGATACATTGGCAACATTGAGATACATTATCGTTGTCCTCTCATGTTTAAATGTTGCAGCTTAGATTCTCCTTAATTCCAAAGCTCTAAAACACACGTTTATGCTCCCTTTACTCCAATATCTCTCCAAATGAAGAAATTCGATTTGTTTGCTCGAATCCTACAAATAGGACCCAAGGAATAAGCCATTTAGGACTTTTTGATTCACAAGAAACACATCTTCTCAATAGAGAATTAGAGAATTCTTTCCAAACTTCTTCCTCTCCAATTCCTTATGGATTTTCTTTCAAAAGATTCCCACAAGCCTTGTTCTTATGTTCGAGTCATAGCTAGGAAGAATTTATAGAGGAAATAAAGATCCGCTATAAATATTTCCATATTTTCTCCAAATATGTTTGCTTAATCTTATTTTTAGTTTAGTTTTAATTCAATAAATACAAAATCAATTATAAAACCAACAAAGTTATTAAACATACCATCATTCTTGTCTAAATACAAGATAAACAACGAATAAAACCATTAAAAAAAAACTCCTAAATACAAAAGAAAAGCAAAGAGAAAGAGGTTAAACTAAGGTCACGTGTCAACCCTTCTTTTTGACGTAAAGTTCACGATCCCGAGGTGAGAGTAAAAGTTGCCAAAAATAGAATGTTGCAAAATTACCTTCTTCTCCCAGCTACTTTTTCTCTCTAGAAATGCCTTTATGCTACCTCAAATCTTCTGTTTCTCCCTTATGTTATGCCTTCTCTGTAAAAACAGTTGCTTCGAATGTTATATCTCTTCATTTTGCAAAATTAGGGTTGAATGGCCTAGATGGCACTCTCCTATTGGTTCCTTCAAGTTGATTCAACTGACATAATGCGAACTAAATTAATGAGCTCTGCTCCCACGTGTAAACTCGATCGTATGAAAACTGTCTTCCCAATTGCTCATCAAAGTTCATAGATTTTCAGCTTCTTTCTGACAACTTGGAACTACTTCTTTACTCGTTTGCTGACTTTGTCTTTAGTCTCTTTTTACTACCCTGAATTCAACATTAAACTCAATTAATTATCATAAAATACTCACTTAAAAATTAAGCTTTCTCAACCCAACATATCAGAAAACACACCAATTTCAAGGAAATCGTACAATAACATTTAGGTAGATTATTCCTAATACATAAAACTGAAGCTCAAAACTCTATCAATACCTCTTATTCTAAGAGTTATCATAGACAAATGATAGTAGGCAAAATAGTCCTATTTGTAGGCTTAATTTTATGCTAGGTTTTTTGCTATGATTTTGTATATTTTCATGTGTTTTTATGTTTATTTATCGGAAATCGAGCATTAGAAGAAAGATCGAAGTATTATGACGAATTTGGAGCATAATTGAGCTTTATTTGAGAATTCAAGTGTTGAAGAAGAAGTACAAAATTACCTTTGGACCTGAGGGCATAGCATTGCAATGCTCTTTAAAGTGTTGCAACACCATTTAGAGAAGCCTTTCAATCTTGAAAATCTGCAAGCATAGCGTTGCAATACTACTCGAACATATTTTTTTTCCTTCTTTATACAATTTGAAGGGACATAATTGCAACACTACCCTTAGCGTTGCAACGTTGTCTTGACTCTATAAAAAGGAAGCTTTGCTATTTGTAAAGAGAGAGCCATTGTTTAGAGACTAAAACCAAATCTCGATTTTTACACTATCTAAAGGCTTGGAGAAGAGTTTTGGAGAGCCAAGGAGGAGACTTAAAGCTTGAGATCGTGGACTTTACGTCGGAAATAAGTGTTAACATGCGACCTTAGTCTAACCTCTTTCTCTCTGCTTTTCTTTTGTATTTAGGAGTTTTTTTTAATGGATTTATTCGTTGTTTATCTTGTATTTAGACCAGAATAATTGTATGTTTAAGAAATTTGTTGGTTTTATAATTGGTTTTTGTATTTATTGAAGGAATGAACATCACAGCGGGAGCATTGGATCATTTTTTTTTATTTTACCTAAAATTAAACTAAAAATAAGATTAAGCAAACATACTTGGAGCAAATATAGAAATATTTCTAGCGGGGTTTTATCTCCTCTACAAAGTCTTCCTATCTATGACTCGAACACATGAACAAGGCTTGTAGGAGTCTTTTGAAAGAAAATTCATAAAGGATTGGAGAGGAAGAAGTTTAGAAAGAATTCTCTAATTCTCTATCGAGGAGATGTGTTTCTTGTGAATCAAAAAGTCCTAAATGGCTTATCGCTAGGGTCCTATTTATAGTGACCTAGGAGATGTGTTTCTTGTGAATTATATTCAAAATCTTTTCAAATTCTTCACATTTATTTCCTAATTTGAATCTAATTCAAATTTAATAAATGTCTTTTACTTAATGTATCTTAATACATTAATGATTTTAATATTTATTGTACCAAATACAATAAATATATTTTTCTCTTTTATATTTAATATATCTACTATATTAAATATTAATTTGAACATTTCAAATTTTCTTTCAACTAAATTGATCCTTATTTGTTCATATGAACTAACAAGAGAAACTTATGAATATTTAATGTATCAAATAAAATAAATATATTTTCCTTTTCTATATTTAATATATCTAGTATATTAAATATTAATTTGAAATTTTCAGATTTTTCTAAATTGATCTCTATTTGTTCATATGAGCTACAAGAGGACCTTATGGACTTATAGATTATGAGCTCCAATGATACAAAATTATTTAATTAAACTCTTTAATTAATTTTCATTCATTAACTATAGGTCACTCCATTATAAACCTAGAGTTGCACTCTTATGCACTGTAGGACAAGTTGTATTCATGGATATAATCACTACATGCAAGTCGATCCTTCATGAGTTGTTCATGATTATAACTAGGTCAAAAGTTCGTTTTGCCTCTATAATTACATCTTACACCTTAAGTACCATTGATCTTCTAATGAATAATTTATTTATGATCTAACTATAAACTAAGTCCCTCTTGGACCACTGAGAGGGTGAGGCCCTCATTGTCCAAATCCTGAAATCATGACTTAAGAGATCTGCTCATCTACTTACTATATGGAAAGAGTGAATTCTAGTGAATTCTATCTTGTGAGATTATATTCAATAACTCCTTATTTGGTCAAATCTCCAAAGTGATAGACTTATTGAATCGGCTAAAAAATCCACTCTCACTCATGCAAATCAAAGGACAAACTCTCACAGACAGTAGTTCATAACTCACTCAAGATTAAGATCAAGATGCATATGATCATCTTGATGAAATATTAATCCTCTCGATTAACGAATTTATAAAAGGAGATTAAATATTTTGTGGTCCAGTCTTATACAAACTCATTGTATAAGAAACTCCCACTCACATGTCTCTACACGAATGATTTGGATCAAATAATTTTTAATTATTACAAAATTAGTCATATCAATAGTGTTACTAAGATAAGACACCCAACCTTATACATAGACTATGACTCTTTAGGTTATTTCTTGAACATGATCCTCCTGCATGTCAACCACATATTGTTCAAGATTACACTAATAACCTTAGATTTTTCATATAATAGATAATATTATATTGCAAATAAAATACTTAATAATTACTAAATAAATCATTAATTATGAGGCTTTAGGGCATAAATCCCAACAATCTCCCACTTACACTAAAATCGATGAGACATGTATCCTAGGGCATACTATATACTAAAAAACTATGAAAATGTGACATGTCTCGTAATCCAAGTGAAAATGAGACATGTCTCATAATCCTAGACATTCTAGGTGACTCTCAAATACTTTAACTTGGAGAGTCTTTTTATAATATCTCAACTGAAGGGAATGAAACTCCCACACAGCGGAAGACGATCGAATCGTCGCGGTGAAGTTGTGCAACTATTGTTCGTTAAAATTAATGTAACACTTAGATCTAGGTTAAACATGCATAAATTTGGAAGAAAAACAGTAAGTTAAACACAATACTTACTTGTTGAAGACTTTCTTCAATATTCTTTCCAACGATCCACGAACTCTTCGTGCTTTCTCGAACTCAACGATCTCGAACCCTTCTCACGATCAAGAACGAACACAACCCCTTGACTTCTCGGTTGTTCTTCTTTTGGAAGAAGGAAGATGGTGGGATCTTGTGTTTTGGTTTTGAGAGGAGAAATTTAGAGAGAAAACTTGAGAGAGAATGATCTCTTCTTTTGGTGAGATTTCAAAAAATGAGAGAATGCTTCATCAACCCTTCTTGCAAAGGAGTTTAAATAATGGAGATAGGTGGAGTTGAAATCTCCACCTATTTACCATTTTACCACAACCATAGGTTATGCAAATCACATTTGCATAACCACATATTATAAGATATCTCATATCTCATTTTACAAATCACATTTGTATAATTGTGGATTTATTAAATTGAATCACATCCAATTTAATATCTCTCAATCTAATTTCTCCTAATAAGCCCTAATTCAACAATTAGGCTAACCTATAGTTTATTATGAATCTCATTCACATTAAACTATTATATCATTCATATCTCATATAAATGACATAAATGCCCTTTAGTGAACTTGAACACTTCAATTCACACCAAAACAGTAAACACTTCTTTTAAGCCAGTTTGAGCCAACCGAGGGACCTTATGGACCTATAGTGACGAGCTCCAAAGATTCGAGATTAACCTATCAAACTCTTTGACCCGACTAACCAACATTCATTAGCTACGGTAACACTCCACTAAAGCCAGTAGCTGCACTCTCGTCAGTGCAAGATATTACGTGTCCACTGATATAACCAATGCCCATAAGTCAACCCTTCACAGGTTGTTCGTAGACACTGCTGGGTCAAATTATCGTTTTACCCTTCTGTCTACTTCTTGCTCCTTAAGTCCCCATTGCTTCTCTAATGAACAACAACGTTGTAATGGTTCGACCATACACAACAACTCTCTCGTGCCAGTGAGAGAGTGGGTGCCCGTTGTCCAAGCCCTGGAGACAACACTTTAAGGAACAACCCCTCTAGTTTCCCTAAATGCGGGAACGAGTGAATTTCATCTCGTGTAGTTAAGTTCCCAGCTCCCTACTTAGTCCTATCCCTGAGAAGATAGGCATATTGGGCGAGTAACTGTGACCACCCACACCCGTACTAGTCAAAGGACGGACTCCCCACGCATGTGAGTCCGTAACATGCTCGTGATTCGTGTCGAGTCACTAATGGTCATCTACGAAGTTATTAGTCCCATCACAACAGCGGTGTTACATCGATGGTCTAATAATTCACGGTCCGGTCTTGTACAATCTCATTGTACAGGATGCCCCCACTCGCATGTCAACCACATGAACGAGTTAGATCACCTCGTTTGTATCTTAATACAAAGCGGGCCGCATCCACAACGTATCCAGGATTAGGTCTCCAACCCCATCCATATACTGTAGATCGTTCGGGTCATTTACTCGAAGGTGATCCTCCCTGTATGTCCACTACACACCGTTCAAGTTATAGTTCTCTCATGTAAATGACCCTGGAGCTTAGTTTATTGGTCAAAGTTTGTATAAAATGCGAGACACAAAATGATGAAATGAATAACTTTTTATTAATTTCAAATGTATATTTACAAACAGAAACGAGATTAGGACAAACATCCCAACAAACTCCTACTTGAACTAAGCTAGTGGAGCAAATACATTTATGAAATGTACATAAATTACAATGAAGTAATACAATAAACTAGGGCATTGAATACCCGTTTACATATCTCCCAGTTGCCCGAGTCAGAAAGTACTCGAAGACCTAGACTCTCTAGGTGACCCTCAAACACCTTAGCCGTGAGGGGCTTTGTAAATGGATCAGCTACGTTGTGCTCCGACGGTATCTACGTGACTGTCACGTCGCTGCGGTGCACAATCTCCCGTATCAGGTGATACTTCCACTCAATGTGTTTGCCTCTCTTATGGCTTCGAGGCTCTCTGGAGTTGGCTACTGCACCACTGTTGTCACAAAATAGTGTGATCGACAAGTGTTAGCTCTCAGAATGAGAGCTAAGCTTGAGCTTTTATTGCAATTATTCCTTAGTATTTTGAGAATTCTTGACTGTTTTAACCCCGGATGAAGTACTTTGTGCGTTAGTTCTTAAGATTACCTTTAATTATCACAAGATCATTGGAGTACTTCTAATTCTTTGGAATGTTATTCTTTTCTTACCATAATCTCGTGAATTTGGGTAGTTGATGCTATGCACGATGTGGAAGGCCCGCTTGAGCCATCAGATGCGATGAAATGGTGAAGGATAAGGATTGCTTTGGAGCTCAATGCCGATATCGGATGTAATTGCACACGTGACGTAAGTCATTAATTGAGCCGGGCGTGTTTCGCCATATCGATCGATCGTTGGGCCAATAATGAGTACGTCGTGTCATTATCTTCTTGTCCATTCACCCTTTAATTCGAGGTGGATAGGATATAAAGTGCTCTCTTTTTTCTACCAGTGAAAAAGGAGGAGAAAAAGGAATAGAACCGATTGGAAGGGAGAGAAGAGCCGATTGACAAAGAAACCGTTTGGGGAAGCTTTCTTTTACGGAAAGAAGTTGGTGTGGGCCGAGGAAGGCTTGGAAAAAACTCACCATCTGCTTATTCTTCATTCTCCCTACCTTTATCTTGCGATTTTGTATCTAAGACTATATTTCCAGTATGCTTAGCTCTAGATTTCTTCATTTTCTTGCTCTTCTTAATTAGTATGAACTAATCACCCTTGGGGTGAGGATTAGGAGACTTTATGTGGGCGTATTCTTGATGAAAGAGTAATTTGTCGCAACCTCTCTCTTGTGCCTTGTGAATTAATTGTTTAACTAAGATTTGTTTGGCCATCTCATCTTAGTAGCGTTTATTCCAACTTGGAAAAGGGAAGAGTAAACCGATTTCAAGGCATGACGCTAGTTCTGATTAAGAGATTCATTTCTCTCAGGTGATTGAGGAGTCTAGGAATAGTCACTCACCTAGTGTTAACAGTAGGAGCTAAAATTAAGGGTGTTTAATGGAAATTAAGTGCCTAATTCGCGAGGAAGTCTGGAAAGATTCCGTGAGATATATTGTTTTGAGCTTTGGTGCAGTTTTGAGCTCTAGCATTAAGATTGCTGAAGCATAATTTCGTCCCTAATCCTATCCCCTTTTACTGTTTTGGTTAAATGTGTGTTTGTTGCTGCCTTACTATTTC
This sequence comes from Trichosanthes cucumerina, assembly GCA_036507285.1. NCBI lineage: Eukaryota > Viridiplantae > Streptophyta > Magnoliopsida > Cucurbitales > Cucurbitaceae > Trichosanthes > Trichosanthes cucumerina. Next base: position 16,646,853 of record CM071838.1, read on the forward strand.
TAATCACTTTCTGCATTACTTTAGCATTTCAATTGTTACTTTTAAATTCTAATTCCAATACTCATGCATCTATGTTGATTACCATTTACTCATTAAATTCAACTCAATCTAGTAAAATTTCCCACAACTAATCCCTGAGGAGACGATTAAAATACTTATCACTTGCTGCTTAGATTGTGTATGCTTGCACAGTTAGGAGTATTTTCTTGATAATTTTACACACCCCTTTTAAGCAAACAAGTTTTTGGCGCCGTTGCCGGGGATTAGTTTGATTTTTACTGTGTTGAGTTGTTTTTAGTGATTTTTGAGCTGAAAGAAAGGTCTAACTAAGGTGTTCTTTGTTTTTCAGGTGCCGTAATTGTGTATGAATGATTTTCCAGGTTTAGAATTTTTCCTAGATCCTGAACCTGAGAGAACATTTCATAGAAGAAGGAGGATTCAAAAGGAAAAAATGGCAGATTTTCGTGGAGGTCCTGTAGATCCTAATAATCCTCAAGTTAACCTTGGAAACCAACCACACGGCCAAGAAGGCTTTAGACCACCTCTAGTTGAACCCCAAGCTATGGTCCCTGCCAATGTTATTGTTTTAGCAGATGACAGGGAGAGAGCCATTAGAACCTATGCCAATCCCTTGGTTGAAGAGCTAAATCCTGGGATCATTAGGCCGGAAATCCAAGCCCCAACGTTTGAGCTTAAACTCGTCATGTTCCAAATGCTCCAAACCATAGGACGCTTTCATGGACTATCATCCAAGATCCTCACTTGCATTTAAAATCCTTCCTAGGGTTAGTGATTCTTTTAAACCGCCGAGAGTGCCCAAGGATGCTCTAAGGTTGAGTTTGTTCCTTACTCCCTTAGAGATGCGGCCAAGACATGGTTGAATACACTTCCTCCTGGAGCAGTTGACTCTTGGAACACACTTGCTGAAAAATTCCTCATTAAGTATTTCCCGCCAACTAGGAATGCTAAGTTTAGGAATGAAATTGTGTCTTTCTAGCAGATGGATGATGAATCCTTGAGCGAAGCCTGGGAGAGATTTAAGGATTTGCTTTGGAAATGTCCTCATCATGGACTCCCTCATTGTATTCAAATGAAGATATTTTACAATGGCTTGAATACAGGCACTAAACAAGTTGTGGATGCTTCTGCAAATGGGGCTCTTTTATCAAGAACCTATAATGAAGCATTTGAGATACTGGAGAGAATATCCTCAAACAACTGTCAGTGGGCTGATTCAAGGAGCTCCCAAGGTAAAAAGGTTAGAGACATGTTGGAATTAGATGCTTTAACCGCTATAAATGCACAAATGGCATCAATGGCCAATATGCTGAAAAACCTAACTGTTGGAAATGCAACTCAAGTTTCCCCTAACGTTCAGAATGCAGCTATGGTAAACCAAGTAGTAAGTTCTGAGTCATGTGTTTATTGTGGCGAAGGACATACATTTGAATGTTGTCCTAGTAACCCAGCCTCAGTATACTATGTTGGGAACCAAGGTACTCAAAGGAGCAATCCCTATTCTAATACTTATAACCCAGGCTGGCAGAATCACCCTAACTTTGCTTGGGGAGGTCGTGAAGTAATTCTCAAGCCCCTCAAGTACAAAGAAAAGGTAGGTTATCCACCGGGTTTGGGCATCGTCGTCAAGAGCCTATGGAAATCAACAACCAATGCTCCAACATCGAGGAAATCAGAATCAGCCCGCAAAGATATTCCGTACTTCTCTTGAAAGTCTGCTGAAGGAATATATGGCTAAGAATGATGCTGTCATTCAAGGACAGCAGGCCGTTATTCAAAGTTAGCAAGCTTCGATGAGAAACCTCGAAGTGCAAGTGGGGCAACTTGCTAATGAGATAATATCTAGGCATCAAGGTAAGCTTCACAGAGATACCGAACTTCCAAAAGGGAAGGAAGGAACAAGTGCAAGCTATAGAGTTAAGGAGTGGAAAACCTTTAGGTGAGCCGAAGAGAAACAGCAAGAGAACAACCATAAGGGGAAGGAAGTAGCAGTGCAATTCGAAGAAAGAAAGGAAACACTAAAGAAACCTGATGACGTAGAAGATGAGGAAGTTGAGGAATTACCAAGAATACAACCTGCAATTTCATCTGGTGGTATACTTCCTATCACACCCGAGTTTGTACCACCTCCTCCACCTTTTCCGCAGAGGTTGAAGAAAAAGAAAAAAAAATGAAGTCCATTTTGAGAAATTCATGAATATTCTTAAGGAAATTCATATCAACATCCCTTTGGTTGATGCTCTAATACAAATGCCAAACTACATGAAGTTTCTTAAGGACGTCCTATCTGAAAGGGAGAGATTTGAGGAGTTCAAGGTAGTGTCTCTGAATGAAGAATGTAGCGCTATGCTAAGAAGAAGGATTCCTAGTAAGGAGAAGGACCCAGGTGCCTTCACTATACCAGTGTCCATAGGAGGAAAACAGCTAGGAAGGGCTCTTTGTGACTTAGGTGCAAGCATAAACCTAATGCCATTATCGGTTTACAAGAAATTTGGCATAGGTGAAGCTCGACCCACTCATCACACACATTGCAAACTGCGGATAGATCCATTACTCACCACAAGGTAAGATTGAGGATATTTTGGTTCAAGTGGGTAAATTCATATTCCCTGCTGATTTCATTATTCTAGACTACGAGGCAAATAGTGAGGTGCCTATCATCCTAGGAAGACCTTTTCTCAAGACTGGAAGGACAGTTGTGGATGTCTATGAAGGAACAATCACTCTGAAAATGAATGACCAAAAGATTGAGTTCAGCATCTATGATACAATGAAACACCCGACAGACATGGAAAACTGCTTTGTTCTTAACATGCTGGCGGAGATTGTTGATGAATCCATCGAACAGGAATTGCTGGAGCATCACAATCAGGGTTTGGGACTGGTTACAGGTGAGGAACTGAATGCCTGTGAGCTAAGTGAGGTCGCAGAATTAAACAATTGCGCAAAGGTTTTTGAGTCCCTAGAACTGAGTGAGCGAAAAACACCGCCTATGCTACCATCCATTGAGATACCACCTATGTTGGATTTAAAACCGTTGCCAATGCACTTAAAATATGCTTTCCTTGGAGAATGTCAAACTCTTCCCATAATTGTTTCAGCTGGTTTAACGCCTAGGGATGAGGAACTGCTGCTTAAACTGTTGAGACAACATAAGAAGGCTATTGGGTGGACGTTAGCTGACATTAAAGGTATAAGTCCCTCCTTCTGCATGCACAAAATAAATTTGGAGGATGGAAACTTCAAACCCATTGAGCAACAGAGAAGGCTTAATCCAACCATGAAGGAAGTTGTCAAGAAGGAAGTGATTAAGTGGTTAGATGCAGGAATCATATACCCTATAGCCGATAGTAGTTGGGTCACCTACTGTGCAATGTGATGTGTGCCAAAAAAGGGGAATGACAGTTGTGACTAATGAGGCAAATGAACTGATCCCTACTCGGACAGTGATTGGATGAAGAGTCTGCATGGACTACAGGAAACTTAATAAGGCCACCCGTAAGGATCATTTCCCTCTACCCTTCATTGACCAATTGTTAGATAGGTTAGCTGGCAAGGCTTACTACTGTTTTTTGGATGGTTACAGTGGTTACAATCAAATAACAATAGCCCCTCAAGATCAAGAAAAACCACATTTACCTGTCCTTATGGAACCTTTGCCTTTAGGAGAATGCCCTTTGGCCTGTGCAATGCCCCTGCAACCTTTCAGAGGTGTATGATGGCTATTTTTGCTGATTTAGTGGAGGATGTCATAGAGGTGTTCATGGATGATTTTTCAGTTTTTGGTGAATCCTTCGAGAGTTGCTTGGACAATCTAAGGAAGGTGTTGACAAGGTGTGAAGAGGCCAATTTGATTTTGAATTGGGAAAAGTGTCAATTCATGGTGAAGGAAGGCATCGTTTTAGGCCACAAGGTTTCAAGAAAGGGTATTGAGGTGGATAGAGCGAAAGTGGAGATCATTGAAAAACTGGAGCCCCCATCATCAGTGAAGGGAATCAGGAGTTTTTTAGGACATGCTGGCTTCTATAGGAGGTTTATCAAGGATTTTTCCAAGATCTCTAAGCCTCTGTGTGCTCTTTTGGAAGCCAACAGACCTTTTGAGTTTGACTCTGCATGTTTGACTGCGTTTATAACTTTGAAGAGAGCTTTGGTTACAACCCCTATTATGAAGGGACCCAATTGGGACTTACCTTTTGCAGTGATGACTGATGCAAGCGACTATGCAGTAGGAGCCATGCTAGGGCAGAAGTATGAGAAGCTTCTTCATCCTATGTTTTATGCTAGCAGAACTCTCAATGAAGCTCAATTAAACTACACCACTACAGAGAAAGAATTGTTGGCAGTAATTTTTGCATTGGAAAAATTTAGAGCTTATTTGGTTGGTTCTAGTGTCACTGTTTTTACAGATCATGCAGCCATAAAATATTTATTGGCAAAGAAAGAGGCCAAGCCTAGGTTGGTGCGATGGGTGTTGTTGCTTCAAGAATTTGATATTACTGTAATTGACAGGAAGGACTCTGAGAACCAGGTAGCAGATCATCTCTCTAGATTGACACCAACACCATCACCGCCAAGTTATAATCTGAGATTAGAGATGAGTTCCCGATGAACAATCTGCGACGTGAGAGCTCAAGTGAACGAATGTGGAACCCCTTGGTTTGTAGATTTTGCTAACTATGCAGCCAGTGGCATCCTACCTTTAGACAGATCGGTGCAATCATTGAAACGGTTCATTCATGATGCTAGGACTTATTTTTGGGATGAGCCTTACCTTTATAAACAATGTGCTGATGGATTGTTGAGAAGATGTGTTTCTGAAGCTGAATTTACTTCCATTTTACAGCATTGCCACACTTCACCCTATGGAGGACACTTTGGTGGCCAACGGACAACCGCTAAAGTTTTTCAATCTGGTTACTATTGGCATTCCATTTTTAAGGACGCACATTTGTTTAGTAAGGCTTGTGATAGGTGTCACATCCCTCTCCTATATTTTGGAAGTTGAGCTATTCGATGTTTGGGGCATTGATTTCATGGGCCCTTTTCCACCTTCTAATGGACATTTATATATTTTGGTGGTTGTAGACTATGTCTCCAAATGGATTGAAGCAATAGCCTGCCCCGTGAACGATGCCAAGACAGTTATGCGGTTCTTACATAAACATATCTTCACTAGGTTTGGAACTCATCGAGCCTTAATTAGTGATAAAGGCTCTCATTTTGTGAATAAGGCCATGACTGTACTCTTACGTAAATATAATGTCAAACACAAGATCTCAACTCCATATCACCCGCAGGCCAATGGACAAGCTGAAATATCTAATAGGGAAATCAAGAAGATTTTGGAAAAAGTAGTAAATCCCAGCAGGAAGGATTGGTCCCTTCGGCTCGAGGATTCTTTATGGGCCTACAGGACAACTTTTAAAACTCCCTTGGGCATGTCTCCTTATAGGTTAGTTTATGGAAAGGCCTGCCACTTACCTCTTGAGCTTGAGCACAAAGCATTTTGGGCCCTGAAGGAACTTAATCTGGATCAATCCGCAGCTGGAGCTTTCAAGATGCTTCAACTTAATGAATTGGAAGAGCTCAGGTTATTCTCCTATGAAAATGCTAAATTTTACAAGGAGAAGGTTAAGCTGTGGCACGATAGAAAAATTGTGCGCAAACATTTCGAAAAAGGACAGAAAGTGTTGTTGTTTAACTCCCGGTTGAAGTTGTTTCCTGGTAAATTGAAATCCAAGTGGTTCGGCCCCTTTACTATCATGGAAGTGTTCCCCCATGGGGTTGTGATGCTTAGGGATGAAAGGAACGGATGAGACTTCAAGGTTAATGGTCAGCGATTGAAGCATTACTGGGGGGAAGAATTCCAAAGGAATATAGCCTCCCAGAGGCTAATTGATGCTTAATCATGCTTTTCAGGAAGTGTTAATAATTGGAAGTGCAATTCCAAACTCTGTCTTCCTCTCATTTCTTTAGTTTTCGAATAGTTTCTTTTTTTTTATTTACGTTTTAATTCATGCAAGACTTTTTAATTGATTTCGCTTGTCTTTTCAGCTCTACTTTAGCGGTTCCTTAGGTGTTATTTCCTACCACCCCAGCGTTAGGACTCAATGCGCGCGGCACCGTGGCGATGGTGGGAACGTATTCCCTTTGTTTGGAGCTTTTACTGTGACAGTAACAACACTGACAAAAAGGGAAAAGAATCTGAATGTATCAAACTTGTCTCCTCTATAATAAATGAAGCCTGCCGGCAGTTGGCTACACTCCAAATTACGAGTTTTGGGTTGATGTGGTTGAACTCTCTACGATTGCGACACGTAGCGCTGGTTCGAGGGTTGGAGTATTTAAATTGCCCACTTATGAAGCATTCTTCATCCGCCCAAGAAGCACCTTTGCATGCTTTAGCTTCAGACTCGACGTTCTTTGCCAAGATCTCATTCCCATGGCTCCGAAGAAGGCTAAGGTTACGAGGGCTAGAGCGGTGAGTCCTGTTGCAAAGATCTCGACGACCACGACCGGGAAGAGCCTACTCCACTCTGCTACCTCCCTCTCTCCACCTAAGGCATCAAGCAAACCAAAAGCAAAGAGTAAAAGAAGAGTGCCAAAGCTTGGACTGTGGCCAATCATCTGAGTTTGTTCCTTACCCCACACATCCGGTAAGCCTACCCCTCAATTGGCGGAAGGGGGACATTGTCATGACCACCCGTCGAATCGCCCACCACTCTACCCTCGCAGAAAGTCCTCCAAGAGGAAAGAACAACCTTCCCATGTCCGCTCCCTTCAGACTCCACCACGTTTCATCACCGAGCAGGCTCGCGAGCGGTTTTCCATATTACAATCCAAGGAGTTTTTTTTGGAACGAGGTTTTGCTACTCCTTTCGCCGATCTCCCTCATTTTATTAAGGCAAACATCATTAATCATGGGTGGTCTTTCTTCTGTCAACCACCGGAACCAGCCGTTGGCTCTTTAGTACGAGAGTTCTACGCCAACTTTGATGATACAAGTGAGTTTCGTGTCCTTGTTCGTGGGATATCGGTAGATTGGTCTTCTGAAGCCATCAACAAGATGTATGAGCTACCCGACATCCCTCGGGCCAACTACAATAGGATGGTGTTGAATCCTTCCACTACTCATCTAAATGCAGCCCTGCGGCTGATAGGATTGAAAGGTGCTCGTTGGATGGTCTCCGCCACCGGTACGAGGTCTTTTCAAGCAGCTTACCTGATGGATGAGGCGAATGTGTGGCTTTCCTTCCTCAAGAACAGACTACTTCCAACCACCCATGATTCTATTGTCTCCAAAGTGAACGGATGTTGCCGACTTATGCAATCTTGAAGGTTCTAAGCATTGATGTGGGGCGATTATTGAGGAGAAATTCAAACTCATGCCAAGAAAACTGCTGGCAAACTCTTTTTCCCTAACACTATCACTAAGCTTTGTTTGATTGCAGGTGTTGATGTTGATCCTTCTGAGCAACGACTGACTGACTCTTCCATGTTTGATAATGCTGCTATTGAGAGATTGCGTTGCCGAGACCACAAGGGAAAGGGTGGTTTAGCTGTGGGACTCACGAAACTTCTTGAGCAACAAGAGACCATACTGCAGCAATTGGAGTACTCCAGAGCACATCAATTAGCTTATTGGCATTATGCTAAGGCTCGAGACATTGCCTTCAAGGATGCACTGACAGCTAACTTCCCTGCACACCACGCTGATTTCCACCCTTCCCGAGATCGTCTTAAATCCTTGGGCACCTCATCGTCTGTGCGCGGATGAGGCGATGATTTATCAAGATCACATCCCTGGAGATGAAGATTGATCCAACAGGGAAGTTCTGCCCCTTTTGTTCAGATGGTAGTGGTCTCGTTGATAGTTGGCCTGTTGTGTCGTGCATGATCTGTCTGCCTTAGAAGTACTTGCTTGTGGTTGCTTTGTTCCTTTTTTTTTTGTCACCACTAGTTGTTAGTGCACTCGCCACTTTCGTTCAATGAAATCTATGGTTTGCCTAACGTGTCCCTCTTCTTTTTCTTGCTCCTGATGCGTTTAACGATGTTTAAGCTGTTGCCATCGTCCCTTTCTTTTGTTTTGAAACAACTGTAGCCACTTTATGGTGCCCCTAGCTTGACCGCCATCAATTCTTGAGAATTTGCTCCTTTAGACTTAGATTACAGAGTATGGATGCTCACTGCCTTCAGTTTTCTTTTTCTTCTTTCCAGAAAATAACTAAGTTTGGGGGTACCTTCCCTTGCTTCTTTACTCATTGGGGACAATGAGCAATTTAAGTTTGGGGGAAAGGCATCCTAGTAATAACAAGTTATCACTCCTAGGAGCATTCCTCTTCTCTTTAGGACTCGTGCCTCTTCTCTAAACAAAAAAAGAGAATAAAAAAAAATGAATGAAGTTTGAGAGTTATTCCTCTACCCTAGTTGCCTATTAAACCAGAGTTGGACATGACACCCATGCTCACCTTTGAGTTGAACAGTGATAAAGGGATATGAATATGCATAGGCAACCCAATTTAGTAGCACGGCTCGTTGTTAAGTAGCCTTCATCACAAATGTTGGTGCTTAAATCGAAGGTTACATCTCAACAAGGGTTCTCTCTAACTTCTTAGTGAATAAGTTCTGATTAAAAAAAAAAAAACAACGAAAAGAAGAGGGAAGTTAAAGCCTAGTATAAAGCTCTCGTTGCTTAGGTGAGTTGCATCATCAATGTGGCCATTCTAAGAACTAAGGAGAAGTTATGCATAGGTTATTGGCTAGGAGAACCTAAGGGAATGAATGTTTGCCTACTTAAGCATAAGGTTAGCTTGTTAGGATTCTTAGGAGTGATAGCCCTTGTTGCTGTAAGAAAAATATAAATAAATGCTTTGTTGAAAGAAAAACTGAGGGCAGTAGAACTTATTCTTCTTTTTGTGAGTTTATGGGGTACATAGTGAATTCAACGATGGATTAAGTGCTAGTTGAGTTGTGGGGCTGTTTTGTGAAGCTTGCTACTTAGTTTTGATGCACTTTGGAGAGAAAAAGAGATGGGACTGTTATATCGGTAACCATTCGTATCATTGAACTGCTGAATCATTCTCTTGAGCTAGTGGTGGTTGTTGCTTTTTGGTGGGATTTGAATGTTTAAGCATTACTCAGGGACGAGTAATGATTTAAGTTTGGGGGTTTGTTAGCTCTCAGAATGAGAGCTAAGCTTGAGCTTTTATTGCAATTATTCCTTAGTATTTTGAGAATTCTTGACTGTTTTAACCCCTGGATGAAGTACTTTGTGCGTTAGTTCTTAAGATTACCTTTAATTATCACAAGATCATTGGAGTACTTCTAATTGCTGGAATGTTATTCTTTTCTTACCATAATCTCAGGAATTTGGGTAGTTGATGCTATGCAGTGTGGAAGGCCTGCTTCGAGCTGCTGTAGCAGTGAAATGGCTGAAGGATAAGGATTGCTGGAGCTCAATGCTGATATCAGATGTAATTGCACACGTGGACAGAAGTCATTAATTGAGCTGGACAGAAGCTGCCATATCAGATGCATTGGGCCAATAAGGAGTTGTCGTGTCATTACCTTCTTGTCCATTCAGCCCTTAATTCGAGGTGGATAGGATATAAAGTGCTCTCTTTTTCGGCTGTGAAAAAAGGAGGGAGAAAAAGGAATAAAACCGATTGGAAAGGAGAGAAGAGCCGATTGGACAACAAGCCGTTTGGGGAAGCTTCCTTTTCTGGAAAGAAGTTGGTGTGGACCGAGGAAGGCTTGGAAAAAACTCACCATCTGTTTATTCTTCATTCTCCCTACCTTTATCTTGCGGTTTTGTATCTAAGACTATATTTCCAAATGCTTAGCTCTAGATTTCTTGTTTTCATGCTTCTTCTTAATTAGTATGAACTAATCACCCTTGAGGGTGAGGATTAGGAGACTTTATGTGGACGTATTCTTGATGAAAGAGTAATTTGCTGCAACCTCTCTCTTGTGCCTTGTGAATTCATTGTTTAACTAAGATTTGTTTGGTCATCCCATCTTAGTAGCATTTATTCCAACTTGGAAAAGGGAAGAGTAAACCGATTTCATGGCATGACGCTAGTTCTGATTAAGAGATTCATTTCTCTCAGGTGATTGAGGAGTCTAGGAATAGTCACTCACCTAGTGTTAACAGTAGGAGCTAAAATTAAGGGTGTTTAATGGAAATTAAGTGCCTAATTCGCGAGGAAGTCTGGAAAGATTCCGTGAGATATATTGTTTTGAGCTTTGGTGCAGTTTTGAGCTCTAGCATTAAGATTGCTGAAGCATAATTTCGTCCCTAATCCTATCCCCTTTTACTGTTTTGGTTAAACGTGTGTTTGCTGTTGCCTTACTATTTCTAATCACTTTCTGCATTACTTTAGCATTTCAATTGTTACTTTTAAATTCTAATTCCAATACTCATGCATTTATGTTGGTTACCATTTACTCATCAAATTCAACTCAATCTAGTAAAATTTCCCACAACTAATCCCTAAGGAGACGATTAAAATACTTATCACTTGCTGCTTAGATTGTGTATGCTTGCACAGTTAGGAGTGTTTTCTTGATAATTTTACACACCCCTTTTAAGCAAACAACAAGTTCATATTTGGAACAACTTCCAAATCTATCATGAACTTCCTTAGCCAAACAACTTCCTTTGCAGCTTCACAAGTCGCAACGTACTCCGCTTCCATAGTGGAATCAACGATGCATCCCTGCTTGATGGTTCGCCATACTACAGCTCCTCCATTCAGAATGAAGGTTGACCACGAAGTGGATTTCCTAGAATCCTTATCGGTCTGAAAGTTAGAATTTGTGTATCTCGTAAGGATCAAATCCCCACTGCCATACACTAAGTTGTAGTTCCTCGTTCACCTAAGATACTTGAGGATCGCCTTTACGGCTGTCCAGTGATCTAATCCTGGATTGGATTGATACCTACTGACAATTCCCACTGCATAACAGATGTCGGGCCTAGTACACAACATGGCATACAACAGCTCCTACACCAAGATAGCATGGATCCGTCTCATATCCTCAACCTCTTAAGGAGTCTTAGGACATTGATCCTTAGACAAATGAACCCCGTGCCTGTAAGGCAACATGCCCTTCTTGGAGTTTTGCATCTTATATCTAGACAACATCTTGTCAATATAAAACGCTTGAGACATGGCTAGCGTTCTGTTCTTCCGGTTCCGGATAATCTGGATACCTAGAACATTCTGAGCTTCTCCCAAATCTTTCATTTGGAATTGCGAAACTAGCCATTTCTTTACGTAAGTAAGAAATTCTACCTCATTCCCAATGAGAAGAATACCATCCACGTATAATATCAGAAATGCAACAGTTTTATCGATGATTTTCTTGTAAACACAAGGCTCGTCAACATTCTGATCAAAGTCATAAGATTTGATTGTCTCATCAAACCTTATATTCCAAGACCTCGAGGCTTGTTTCAATCCATAAATAGACCTATGAAGCCGACAAACCTTTTGCTCTTGGCCTTGGGCAATGAACCCTTTGGGTCGATCCATGTAGATGGTTTCGTCAAGGTTGCCATTCAAAAAGGTGGTCTTGACATCCATCTGCCATACCTCGTAGTCATAATACGCGACAACGGCAAGAAGGATGCTGATCGACTTTACCATGACAACAGGTGAAAAGGTTTCCTCATAGTCAATCCCTTTGACCTAGGTAAAACCCTTTTGCCACTAGTTGTGCTTTGAAGGTATGCACCTTCTCATCTATGCCACGTTTACGCTTGTAGATCCATTTACAACCTATAGGCTTTAAAGTACATAGCCATAATCTGACAGAATTGAAGTACATCGACTCCATTTCCTGGTCCATAGCTTTAATCCATTCGCCCTTGTCAACATCAGCCATAACCTGATCATAAGTCAATGGATCCTTGTTGTCATCATCAAGATTGGCGACTTGGGTTTCAGCTAAACCCATGTAACGTTCAGGTTGTCTCACAGCCCTCCCACTACGTCGAGGCATTCCCAACTCTTGGGAACGGACTTGACTTGACGTGCTAGGATCAGCAACACTTGTTGACGTACTAGCCCCATCAGCAACTCTAGCTGATGTATTGTCTATTTTGTTTAACACGTTTTTGCTTCTAGGTAAATGATCCCTGATGTGGTCTTCTCAAGGAAAGTGGCGTTTGTCGACACAAGCATCCTATTATCCTTAGGATCGTAAAATAGACCACCTCTGATTTCTTTTGGGTAACCTACGAATAGACACAATTTTGAATAGGGTTCTAGCTTCTTCGGGTTTGATACCAACACATGGGTCGGACATCCCCAAATTCTGAAATGGTGTAAACTACCTTTACGACCATTCCAGAGTTCGAAAGGTGTTTCACAAACACTCTTCGACGGAACATTGTTCAAAATATAAACCACAGTCTCCACTGCATAACCCCAAAAAGAATCAGGGAGACGAGCATAGCTCATCATCGTTCGAACCATGTCCAACAGGGTTCTGTTTCTCCTCTCCGATACACCATTCTGCTGTGGCATACCAGGTGCTGAGAGTTGGGACGTAATTCCGTGTTCTATCATATAGTCCTGGAATTCAGTGTTCCATATACTCTCCACCTCGATCCGATCGAAGTGTTTTTATCGTTTTACCTAACAGTTCTCAACCTCAGTCTTGTACTCCTTGAACTTTTCAAGAGTTTTAGACTTCCTATGCATTAGGTAAATATAACCCTACCTCGAATAATCATCAATGAAAGAAACGAAGTATTCGTAACCACCTCGTGCTTTAACACTCATCGAACCACAGAGATCAGAATGTATAAGCTCAAGGGGCTCCTTGGCTCTATATCCTTTTCCACTAAAAGGATGTTTGGTCGTTTTGCATTCAAGGCATGACTCACACACTCGTAAAGAGTTTTCTTCCAACTGACTTAGAAGTCCACTCTTCACTAGTCTCTCAATCCGATTGAGATTAATGTGGCCTAACCTTAGATGCCAAAGATGGACATTTTCTTTTGGAGAAACTTTAACTCTCTTAGTTCGTGTTTCTGCAGTTTTAAATAACTCAGTGTTCAAAACGCTTTTGACCGAATTAGGCTTTAAAACATACAAGTTAGATTCAAGTGAAGCTGAACAAATCAAATTGCCTTTGAAAGAAATAAACACTTTATTATAATCAAAAGAAATTGAAATACATTGTTCAATAAGACAGGAAATAGAAACAAGGTTTCTAGTAAACCCTGGGACTATGTACAAATTGTCCAACAATAAGTAATTCCTGCCGAAATAGAGCTTCACTTTGCCGATAGCTGCAATAGAGACTATCTCCCTGTATCCAACCAGTAGAGTCACCTCACCCTCTCGCAGCTGCTGCCAGGAATCTATTCCTTGAAAAGAAGAACAAACGTAGTTAGTGACGCCCGAATCCAAAATCCAGGTAAGTCACTACTCTCCACTAAGCAAGTTTCAGTTACCAGTAAATCGCATTTACCGTGATTTTTCCTCTCGACAAGGAACTTGGAATAGTTTCTCTTCCAGTGACCATCCCATTGCAGTGGAAACACTTTCGTTTCTCTGTAACTTCCTTGACCTTCTTGCCCTTTTGGACGACAGTTCGGTCAGCTTTACCCCTCTTCATCTTCTTCTTCCCTTTCGGGCGAGAAGTAGCAACGGGTTTAGTCCCAGAGGTCGAACCCCTGTGATAAGACCTGTAGGCAACATTTGCCTTAGGTTCCGGTGCCATGATCCTCATCAAGGACTGGAAATTCTATAGCTCATTGAGGAAGGTAGTCAGAGTGTAGCTTATCTTGTTCATAACAACGTTGCTACAAAACTGAAGGAAACTCTTCGGAAGAGTCTAAAAAATAAAGTTGACCTGTCTCGACTCGTCGATCAAAGCCTCGTTCATCTCCGCGAAATTAAAGTGGGTCATCATGTCTAGAACGTGTTCACGGACAGACGTCACTTCTTTCATTCGGGCGTTGAAGACGTGTTTGAGTGAATCGTGCCTGACCTGAAAGGACTGTTGTCCAAACATGTCTTGCAACGACTCCATGATCTCCTTGGCGGTAATCATCAACTTGTGCTTATTTGCCAATACTTCAGATAAGCTGGCAATGATGTAGACCTTGGCCTTTTCATTGGCCCTGATCCATCGATCGTATGCATCACGAATACTTCGTGATGCAGTCGAGTTCGACAACTGAGGACACTCCTCAGTAAGCATGAACTTCAGGTCGCCAGTTACTAAAATCGTGTTTATGTTGTTCTTCCACGTTTGGAAGTTATCTCCCACTAGTTTGTCGGAAGCAAGTAAAGCGATTATTGAGCTAGACGTGTTTTAGCTTAAAAATTTAAATAAAATTTTGTGTCAGTCTCGCATAAACTTTTTGAAAACCAATCAAGTTTTAGCAAAATTTAATCCTATGATCCCGAGGTCATTTAAAAATTGCAATGATTTTCTAAAGGTTTAGAATGACCGCCACCGAAGGGTGAACAAAAACACTCCTCCTCTAGGACGAGACTTTCTCGACTAGACCCTAATCCCAAAATAACTCTTATTCCATTAGGCGTCCAGTTACCATTATTTGGTCGAATTCATTAACACTTAACGAATTCTGTGAGTGTCACCCTCAATCTTTAAGTTTCCAAGTATCCGTTCAAACAATAGCCACCGAAGGGTGAACCACGAAGGAAAACCAACAAGGAAACTGTATCCCTTTCGAAAATTCACGGTGTTCCGACTCCCATGATCAAGGCCCTCCGAAGGGATTGTCTAGTCCAGGCCAAACTAGCAGGCAGATCATAGGGGTCTCACGGTGTGAATCGAAAGAAGAGACCGTGAGTCCCGTTTTCACAGGGTCCCGCTCCCACTCACTATAAGTACTCTCTCCATCCACGTTGATATTGACCCATACAAATACCATCCGAAGGGAGACGCTCCCATTTGCGCCACGAGGCCGAGTATGGATCTCACGGTGCGGACTTAACGGAGATTTGTGGTAGAAATTAAATGTATCTTATACACTATATTTCCTCCCACTCTGCACTTTATAATTTTCGGGATTGACCTAGATAAACCGACTAAAATTTACCTAAGTCTACCAATATAACTCTTATATGGTAATTAGCCTAAGTTTATAATCACATTATTACTTAGGTCTATGTGAGTAAATTAATAAACTTTTAATTAACAACACTCACGAAAAATATAATCTAACAATCTCTGGACCGAATTCACTCTCGGTTGGGTTTAGTGTAGGGTGTTCATAAGCGTCAACTTAAATACTGACCTTTTTAGACAAAACCTTCCTTAAACAGAGTTACTTATCAGTCTCCATTCAAAGATTACATTTTGATTTCCTAATTCTAATCTTATTAGAACTAGAAAACTTAAGTCTAATTATTCAGGTTCTAAACACTTTAAAACTAATAATTAACTTAGGTTACATGCATTTCTATGTTATAGTGCTTGATCATTCATCACATGAATAACTATACTATAACATAATAATTCATCACATGAAATTAAAATGCATGAGCATACTTTAATCTAAAAAAATATAACACTTATATTAATTAAATTAGAACATGCATTGAATTATATTATAACTCTTATAATATAACCTATCATGCAAACTATATATTAAAACACTTATAATATAAATGATGCATGAAATGTTTAACCTAAGGTAGGATTTTAAATCTATATAACATACATTATGCACATAGAAATTAATTAAATCATACATCACATGCATAAAATAATTAAATAGCAAAAATGAACTGGTAACAATTATATTAATATTATTTAATAAAATAAATAACAAATAAATTTTGTAAATAATTAAATAAAAGAAAAAACGTGCAAAAAACTGCCCCTCAATGCACATCCCCACTTTTTCGCGCGCGTGCCTCGGCCAACTACCCACTACGCTGTAGCGTTGCAACGTTGTGGGCAGCGTTGCAACGCTGCAGCCTCCAACGTCACTCCCCGCGTGCTCCACGCCTCGGCGTTGCAACGCTGCTCTACAGCAAGGCCTCCGACCGCATGCGCAACGTTGAAACGTCGATGAACAGCGTCTCAACGCTGTCGATAGAACAACAAGCTCCTCTTGCTGTTCTTCATCGATTTTTGCCCGTTTCCGCTCTGATTTCTTCACAGCAACTCTTGCCACGAATGACTCGGAATTACAGACTCGATTTACAACAAAATGCCCAAAACAACGGGCATTTACATTGATCTAATAAACATGAAATTGTAAATCTAAACTAATGCCAAAACCGAAAACATCCATAATTGCAAACCAACAATAATCTCATGAAATAAGGCAATACCAACCTAATTTTAACGGAAAAACAGTGCACAACAAGAACCAACGTATGGCTCTGATACTAATTGAAGGGAATGAAACTCCCACGCAGTGGAAGACGATCGAATCGTCGCGGTGAAGTTGTGCAACTATTGTTCGTTAAAATCAATCTAACACTTAGATCTAGGTTAAACATGCATAAATTTGGAAGAAAAACAGTAAGTTAAACACAATACTTACTTGTTGAAGACTTTCTTCAAGATTCCTTCAAACGATCCACGAACTCTTCGTGCTTTCTCGAACTCAACGATCTCGAACCCTTCTCACGATCAAGAACTAACACAACCCCTTGGCATCTCGGTTGTTCTTCTTTTTGAAGAACGAAGATGGTGGGATCTTGTGTTTTGGTTTTAAGAGGTGAAATTTAGAGAGAAAACTTGAGGGAGAATGATCTCTTCTTTTGGTGAGATTTCCAAAAATGAGAGTCTGCTTCATCAACCCTTCTTGCAAAGGGGTTTAAATAATGGAGATAGGTGGAGTTGAAATCTCCACCTATTTACCATTTTACCACAACCATAGGTTATGCAAATCACATTTGCATAACCACATATTATAAGATATCTCACATCTCATTTTACAAATCACATTTGTATAATTGTTGATTTATTAAATTGAATCACATTCAATTTAATATCTCTTAATCTAATTTCTCATAATTAGCCCTAATTCAACAATTAGGCTAACCTATAGTTTAATATGAATCTCATTCACATTAAACTATATATTATATCATTCATATCTCATATAAATGACATAATGCCCTTTAGTGAACTTGAACACTTCAATTCACACCAAAACAGTAAACTCTTCTTTTAACCCAGTTTGAGCCAACTGAGGGACCTTATGGACCTACAGTGACGAGCTCCAATGATTCGAGATTAACCTATAAAACTCTTTGACCCGCCTAACCAACATTCATTAGCTACGGTAACACTCCACTAAAGTCTGTAGTTGCGCTCCTGTCAGTGCAAGATATTACGTGTCCACTGATATAACCAATGCTCATGAGTCGACCCTTCACAGGTTGTTCGTAGACACTGTTGGATCAAATTACCGTTTTACCCCTGTATCTACTTCTTGCTCCTTAAGTCCTCACTGCTCCTCTAATGAACAACAACGTTGTAATGGTCCGACCATACACAACAACTCTCTCGTGTCAGTGAGAGAATGGGCGCCCGTTGTCCAAGCCCTGAAGACAACACTTAAGGGAACAACCCCTCTAGTTTCCCTAAAGGTGGGAACGAGTAAATTCCATCTCGCGTAGTTAAGTTCCCAGCTCCCTACTTGGTCATGTCCCTGAGAAGATAGGTATATTGGGCGAGTAACTGTGACCACCCTCACCCGTACTAGTCAAAGGACAAACCCCCGCAGAAAGTAGTCTGTAACACGCTCAGGATTCAGGTCGAGTCACTAATGGTCATCTACGAAGTTATTAGTCCTTAGTGTCAACGGTGTTATATTAGTAGGTCTAATAATTCACGGTCCGATCTTGTACAATCTTGTTGTACAGGATGCCCCCACTCGCATGTTAACCACATGAACGAGTCAGATCACCTAGTTTGTATCTTAATACAAAGCGGGCCGCATCCACAGCGTATCCAGAATTAGGTCTCCAACTCCATCCATATACTGTAGACCATTCGGGTCATTTACTCGAACGCGATCCTCCTTGTGTGTCCACTACACACCGTTCAAGTTCTAGTTCTCTCATGTATTCAATGACCCTGGAGTTTAGTTTATTGCTCGAAGTTTGTATAAAATGCGAGACACAAAATGATGAAATGAATAACTCTTTATTAATTTCAAATGTATATTTACAAACAAAAACGAGATTAGGACAAACATCCCAACATCAACGACTGTCATTAAAAGTCATCTTGGTCACTACCATGATGCTCTCTCTCTATATGATTTCCTATACATTGATATCTTCTAATTTTCTTAATATTAGTATTTGCACCACTATTATCAAAATAAATAGGATAGACTAAATCATATCTGAAACGCCTTTCAGATCTTCAAGAAACTATTTGAGTCATACATGTCCTTTTGTTGCTTCATAAGCAAAACAATTTAACTTGTATACCATATTCCACCATCGAAGGTAACAATTTATCTTAACATAGATTTCCTAAATCTTTGTAAGAACTAGTTATCTTGTAAAGATCAAATCATTTACTCTGTACACAGAGATTTCTCATTATCCATAGATAATTTGAGAAAGTTTTTAATTTTTCTACTCAATCGTCATATCATTCATTTATCTGATATATACTAACCAACTTTATATTAATTGTAAAGTCTAATTTATGCATTAATTGTCTCCTACTTAGAGTAGATCATTAATCATATTGTTGTTAACATTTGAGATTGTCTTAGGGTACTCTTCCTTAGACATAAATATCAAATATTTGACAATAATTTTGTCAATATAAGATGTTTGAGATAAAGTTAACATTTTATTTGGACATGTAAAATATACCGAATCATTCCAAATCACTCATTTAGAATTGGTTATTTAGTCAACTTTTTTTTATGTTAGATAGATATCTTACATCATTTATAATGAGTAAAATATCATTAACATAAAACATGAGAAAAGTTCACTAAGCAATTAACAATTTTCTTGTCTATACTAGTTTCATTAACATTTATCCAAAGTCATAGATACTTTTATCAAACCTTATATTCAAAAATCTAATTATAAAATTCATTTCATAAATGAATCTTTACTATTTTGCAAACTTTTTTGCTTTTGATCTTTTGGATATAAACCTCTCTGATTGATTTCTATATATACATTATCTATCATAAAAGAATTACAAGAATTCATTTTTCATATCTCATATGCAACAATGAATTAAATAATGCCTATAAACTCTAATATGAAAATAAGTGAGAAAGTTTACTCGTAGTCTACTTTCTCCTATGGTTTAACCATTTACCATAAGTCTCACTTTGAGAACAATAAACCTTCAACTTTGTCATTTAACATGACAACTTGGGCTTTAATTAAGTCTTTGTAAAGGTTGAGTCATCTAATCTCCCACTACGATGAGGCTTATCCAACTCATGACTAGGATCCACTTGACTTTCAAATTTAATTAAAATTGTTAACAACTTTTGTTAACTATTTAGTAGTTTCACTTGGAACAAAGATTTGTAGTTTCTTACTCCTAATAAAAATGATATTTGTCATACAAATACCAAGACCATTTTTAACTCCTCAAGGGTAGCCTACATTTAGGCTCATCTTTGAATATATACAAGCTTTTTAGGCTTTGTTTCAACATTTGAGCTTAACATTCCCGAATAGTGAAGTATTATAAAGTAGTTTTACTACTCTTCTATAATCTCAAAATTGTCTCCTAGACACTTTTGGAGGGAATAATGCTTACTGTGCAATCTCTATTGCATATCCTAATCAGAGTCTTGTAATGGCGTGTAACTCATTATTGAAGTGATCATGTCTAAGATGGTCATGTTTATCCTCTTTAGCACAATTTCACAAAATTGATATAAAAATCCATTTTCTATCCGTTAATCTTAACATATAAAATTTTGTACTTTCTATTATGATCGGATCATAATATCTTGATAGATTTACCTAATTAATTCTTAAATTTAGTCTTAATGTTCTTCAACTTTTCAAAAAAATAAAATAAATTAGATATATGTTGTATTAGGTAAAGATACTTTGTACCTTAAATGATCATCAACTAGAGTGATGAAATATTCATGACTTTATTTGGCCTTTACATTCATGAGACCACTTGGGTTAGAGTGTCTAAGCCCAAAGTATTCTTTGGCCTTGTAGGCTTATCTATTAAAGGCTCAATGATTATCTTGCATGAAAGGCAAAATCTACAAATACGTAAAATAATTAACTAACTTTTAGAGAATTACCTCTTACTAGTCCTATTCAAGTTGATGTCAATCAATCTTAACTCCAAATTCAAGTACATCTTTTAGGAGAAAACAATGTCTTTTTATCCATCCTGAATAATTCAGTATTTTGTAGTTAGTATATGTCAACATTTTAACATATACAAATTGTTTTTATTTTTAGCTGAATGTATTTTTTTTAAAAAAATTGAAAATATAAACTTTAATACTTCAAGATAATTCAAACTATATGAACCAGTAATATTAAAGTTTGAGAAATTGAATTTCTCTTGTGGTAATAAAACATCGACATTAAGTAATAATTAACATTTAATGATATCTTAATGTCTTCCACTACACTAAATGAGATAGGGTTTGATAATTGTCATTTATGAGGATTATTTGTCCTTTATACTTATTTATTCTTGTTATTTTATATGTGTTATTATATAAAAGGGCTAACAAAAAGTTGGTTTCAATTGAATTATTATTGAAAGTCTTTTGAATTAAGTAACTAAAGAAAAGAAAACAAAATTACACTTACTTGATATTTTTGTGTAGGAATTTGAAGAATTCAACAGAAATGCAAGCACATCTGAAAAACAATGCAATTGCATTTTTGCAAATATCTAGAAGACGCACAAAATACGGGATTTGCATAATTTTGGGAGATTTTATGTCATTTTATCCACGAATTCAGTAAGGCAAGTTTATCCAAGTTGCACATGAACAAATATGGAAGTCATAGCCCATAAAGCTTATAAGAGAAGGAAGAAATGGAGGCAATGAGACATTGGTTTTTCATGCAAGAGCTTCGCATTCTACTGTTTTCATTTTTTTTTTGTTTCTAGACCCGTGAAGCTCCGAAACTTAATCTTATCTCAACGAAAGTTAGATGTGGTAAAAACCCAATCATCTTTGAAGAAAGAGTGATTGTGTCGATTAAGAAATGAGTGAAAATGAGTCTCTTTATTTGTTCTTCACATTAGATTCTATTTTGTTCATTTCTTTTGATAGGAACTTGTAGTGTTGTTTATCTTTTCCTTTGCAATTATTTTCTTTAATTTAAATAGTTGCTGAATTTATTTTGATTAATGGAAATTTGGTTGTTCTTTCATTATTGTTAAGTTGTTATTCAATTATTAATTAATTCTGAAACTTTTATCATCTATTGATTCTATTTTTAGTTATGCACTTTAATTCTTTTAATTTATTAGTTTTCATTCTTTAAGTTATGAGTTGTGTCTTTTGTTGGGATTCAAACATGTGAGTGTTCTAGAAATAGGAATAAAGGACTAATTGTAAAAGCAAGAACTAATTGTAAAAGCAATCTTGCTTACTCCATAGCTTGTTTAATTACTTTTATTGATATTTAACTATTATTACTAGTTTAGATCGATCACCTAGACTAGTATACAAAAATTTGAGTCTAATTAATTCTGAAAATGTTAGATAAAAATTGGATTTTCATAAAAGAAATAAAGGAAAATATCTTAGACATAGGAATTTGTTTTTGACCCTAGACATAAGGCAAAACCTTAAAAACCAAAAAGAATTGTATTTCAAAATTATCTAAGTTAAATTAGTCATAGAAATATAGGTTTAATCACTTAGTGATAACATGCAAATATGCTATCTTATTTCTTATATTTTAGCTAGTTTTTATACTTAAAACATGAGCTTTCATGGCATTTTATGGTTAATTTCAGGAAACTGAGCTTGAGAAGCAAAAATAGAGTGTTTGAGACTATTTTGGTGTAATTTGGAGCATATGTATGCTTAATTTAAGTCCCAAGAAAAATATAGATGTATTTTGAGGATACGAAATATTCTGAGAGATTCTACATCGAATCATGATTCCAACGCATCAAACTGGAGGTCATTCGAACACCTGAGCGAAAAGATATGACAAAAATGGTTGCAATGGGTTGTCTGGCAGCAAGCACGGCGTTGCAACGCCGCACATGGGGTTGCAACGCCGTGTCAATTCCTACCTATACATCCTTATGAGCCCATTTGAAGGGGAGCCTAATTGAATAGAATTTTAGACCTATTTTTGACTCTTACACTAAAAAATGAGCAGAATACTATTCTTCGAGGGCCAAGCACGTGAGAGGAGGCTCAAAATCGTAACGGGAGCTCGGGAACGTGGGGCCGACATCTTCACCAACGAGTTTTCTTTCTTCTTCCTTTTTGTTTGTAGCTTTGTTATAGACTCTAAGTATGACTTTAGCTTGTTTTTATGGTGATTATGAGTAGCTAATTGTCGTAGTTAGGGGGTTGATTAACATCTTTTGAACTTATTTAAGTATGTATTGAACTTATGTTTTTTTGGCAATTATTTCTTAAATTACTTGCTTTTCTTTGGCCAAGTTTAACATGATTTGTTGGTTTATATTTTAGATTAGAGCAAAATGTGTTATCCCTAGACTTATAATTTTCTAGTTTTCATAACAATTTCAGAGCTTTTATATGTTTTAATCATTGAATTTCAGGTTAAGAGCTTAAACAGGTCATTTGGAGATATTATGGATCACTCGGGTTCAATTCAAGGTTTTTTGGAGCTTAAAATAACATCAAATAAAAGAATAATGAACAATTCAAGCTAGCTGACCCGTGGTGAAGGTGTTGTAACGCCCTGCAGGGTGTCGCAACGTCGTGCGTGCTGATTTTATGCTTAGGTGAACCGTGCATGTAACGCCCAAGAAATTCAGGTACGAGTAAATTGGAATTTAATTTTTGGTTTGTAGTGTTAAATTGTAAATTTTGTGGTTTCTATCAAGTTAAGGGATTTTTGTAATTCTAGGGAGATGAAGGGGCAATTTTGAAAAGTAAAGTTTATCTAGGGTTTGAGAAAAGACCTCTTCTGTCTTTACATGCACACTTCCCGAGGCCCTTCTCTTCCACTCTCACCTTCACAAAGAAACCCTAGCCACCTTCTCCTTTGTTGCCCGCCGGAAGCTCCTAGCAGCCACCCTCTCGCAGACGCTCGTCGGAGGAGTCAGACGTGTCGCCGTCCATTGCCAGACCGCCAGAGGAATCGTTCGCACGTAGCTGAGCCGCGCGCCAAAGTTGTCGAGCCGCAAAGTCGTTGTGGCGAGGTCGACGTTGCCTCGCACTTGGTTTGAGCTGCCGGGAGACGAAGCCACCGTCATCTACTGCACCGCTCCTCGCGATGTCTCGAGCAGCCGAGTTGTCGAATCTGCAACATCGGACGCCTGAAGCAGATTCAGTCGAACCGCCGCCTTGGTTCGGGTTTTTGGGGAGGTGTTCGACCGATTTTTGCCAGTTGGGAATCGGTTCTGGATAGATCAACACCTGAGCATCCAAAAATCGCGTTTCACGCGCCAAGACGCATCGCCCCGTCCGCCGCCGCCGGTCACGCGCCGCCGCTCACCGGAGTTGGTCTGGTCTGGTCAGTTTCAACTCCCGAGTCTGTTTTGGATCTTCGTGGTGGTAAATTGGTTAATTATTGCTAGATGTTTCAAGCATTTACTAAGTAGGCCTCCAAGTGTTGTTGACTTGTCTCATTATTGGAATAGGTAGGTTGAAGACGTCATGACCACGAGTTAGAAGAGTTTCTGGTCACCTTTTAGTTAAGAATTGTTTCAAGGTTTGGAGAGGGATTTAAGAGAGAGAGAGTTAATCCTTCAACCTTATAGCGAAGGCTAAGGTAAGGGAACCTACGTCAAACTTTAAAATTTAGAATTTAAGGGTTTTGCTTGAAAAATGCCAAGATATGTTTGAAAAGTTATTTATAAATGTCATGATATGTTTGTTTCAAATGCCATGATCTGGTTGATTTCAAATTTATCTGAAAGGCCATGAATTTCATGTTGTTGATGGTTTAAAATTGAGCACTTTGATTGTTAGAATATATTTATGCCATGAAATTCTTGCACGAATATTGTTATTGTTTCATTTGGGACCCTGAGCATGTATTTCTGAAAAATGTTTGCGAAGGCTGTGGAGAAATCTTCCTAATAATATTTATTATATAAGTTATGAATGAGTTAGAGTCGACTCGAACTAGAGGCCATGATCCGTGAGAATTTAATTGTCCACTAAAGGCCGAAGAGAACTTTTATAAAATAAAAATGCTTACGAAGGTCGTGGCAATTAAACTTCCATTATATATGTATAAACGTACTTAATGTTATGTAAGTCATGAATGACTTAGAGTCGACCTAAACTAAGAGGCCATGAATCAGGAAGTCTATATTTCCCACTATTAGCCGAAGAGAAAAAGCCATGAAACATGTTTTATTGTTTATCGGTCCCACATAAAGCCATGATTTGCTTATACCAGCATGTTTTCAAACCCCGATAGTAGGGTCTCTTACTGAGTATTATCACAATACTCACCCTTTCTTTTTAAAAATGTTTTCAGGTAAAGGCAAGACATACTTGGCGAGTGACGGAGACATGCTACAAAGGCCATGGGGTTACAAAAGTCATGATTCCCGCATTTTAGAAAATAGAGAAATTTTAGAAAAATGTTTTGTCTATTAGGTGATGTTTGATTTGAGTATTAAGAACTTTTGTGTTGATACTAGAGGCCAATTTTTTAATTTGCATGTATTTCTAAATTACTTTGTTTTATCGGATCCCGAATAAATCAGTTTTTTTTTTGTTTTTCGTCGAAGTTTATTTCTTTTAATGTTTTATGGCCTAAAAAAGCATGCATGTTAGTAATGACCCTGGAAAGAGAGTCTTAAAAGTTAGGGTCGTTAGAGTGCAGGTAGCGTTGCAACGCTGCTTTGGAGCGTTGCAACTCTACTTTGGAGCGTCGCAACGCTATCTCGATAAGGTGCCAGCGTTGCAACGCTGACCCCAACGTTGCAACGCCGCCGAGAGTTTCCATATATGTTCAGCGCCTAGGGCACAACGTTGCAACGTTGTCCCTAGCGTTGCAATGTTGTGTCGATTGTTCTATAAATACAACATGTTGAACATTTTGCAAAGGAAACCGAAATTGATAGAATTTATACCCTAATTTCTAAATACACTCTCTAAGAGGAGAAAGAAGAACGTTCCTTGGGAGCTAAAGTGTTTGTGGAGGCTCGAGATCGTGACGAGAGCTCGGAAACGAAAGACCGACATCGACACATAAGTTTATTTCTCTTTCTTTTAGATTGTAACTTAGTTTTAAAGACTATCATACAACTTTAGCTTGTTTTTATGGTGATTTTGAGTGGTTAAACATTTTAGTTAGAATTTGATTAACTTGTTTTGGATTTATTTAATTATGTACTGAGCTTTGTTGTGTTATTTTTTATGGAGATCTAATCCCCTTGAGCAGCGGAAACGTGATTGGAATCGTAATATTCAAGTTTTTGTTTTGGTTGAAATACAAAAAAAACATACATTGATGAAAAAAAAGAATAAACAATCATTTCTAATCTAATTAGACATGGAGATTAATCATGCAAACATGCTAAGTTTAACTATTAAACTAAAAAGAAGAAAATGGATTACCTTTGCAGTTTTTCCTCAATAGCAACTCCTTGCTTATCGTACTGCAACACAACAACACAGCAGAACAGGGACTTCTCTGTTTTCTCCAGCAAAAATACAACCACTTGGAGAACCTCCTATGTCTATGAGTTCTACTTAGATCTTCCTTTGTGTGAAGGAATCCAACAATTGGAAGAGGTTTTTGGGAAAAAGGTAGAGAGAGTTTCTTAAGAGAGCAATTCAATCGATTGATCGATAAATTAATTTCTTCTCCCCAGGAGAAGAAAACCATCCAGAGGGAAAGCTTCACTCATTCCCTATCGATGGGGAGTTGGAGGGAAGTGGGGAACGTGCCACACATTCCCCTTATTTATTTATTATATTATAAAAATAAATTAAATAATATAATTAATTAATCAAATCATATTTAATTAATTATAAATTAAATATCATATATTTAATTTGGATTAAATCACATTTAATCAATTTTTCCTCTAACCTATAGTTTTAATGCACATCTTATACACATTAAAGTTTAACCTATAGTTTTCAAATATGAATCACATTCACATTTGAATTTAATATTTGAACTCTTTCAAATATTTAATTCTCTCATATAATTTAATATGAATCATATTCACATTAAATTTATAATATATAGTTCCAAAACTATATATTATATTGTATCTATATACATTAAATTTATTCCCTAATGAATTTGAACATTTCAAATTCAAATGGTCTAAGAACCCTTTACGAGCTAGAAGGTGGACCTAATGGACCTACAAATCAGAAGCTCCAACGATACGAGATTACTCGGTTGATCTTATTAACCTCCTAATCAACATTCGTTAACTGCGGGAATACTCCACTAAAGTCCTGCAGCTGCACTCTTCTCACTGCAGATATATTTCTTTGTCCACAGATATTGACCAATAACAGCAAGTCAATCCTTCACGAATGTTGGTAACACCAGCTGGGTCAAATTACCGTTTTACCCCTTGGTTACATCTTGTGCCTTAAGTACCAGTGCTCCTCTAATGAACAATTTGTTTGTGGTCCTACCAACAAACAGAGTCCCTCTCAGGCGAATGAGAGGGTCGGACCCTTTGTTTAAGTCTTGGAGACACCACTTAAGGGAACATTCCTCTACTTACCCTAGTAGGCGGGAAGGAGTGAATTCCATCTTGTTAAGTTCAATTCCCAGCCGCTCACTCGGTCTTGTCCCCAAGAAGGTAGGCATATTGAGTCGGCAAATCTGGCCACTCTCACCCATACTAGTCAAAGGACAATCCCTCGCGAACAGGAGTTCGTGTAACTCGCTTTCGAGATTGAGATCAAGTTACCTAGGTCATCCTAGTGAAATAGAAACCTAACTAGTCAACGGAGTTACAGCTAGAGGTTACTATTTCGTGGTTCGGTCTTATGTAATCTCATTACATAGGATATCCCCACTCACATGTCATCTACACGAACACGTTAGGATCACTATGTTTGTATCGTATACAAAGTGGGTCACATCCATAGTTTTACCAGGGTAAGGTACCTAAACCTTATCCTCTAACTACAGACCCTTTAGGCTGTATCTCGAACTGATATCCTTTATATGTATACTACATTCAGTTAAAAATACATTTATCGGCCTTGGATGTTTAGTTTATTGGATTTAGGGTTTAAACAAAGACAATATCGTAAATAACGAATAATAACACTTTATTGAAGTAATAACAATTTATTACAATAATTAGAACAAAAATACAAACTACGAGTTTTATGGCACAACCCCCAACAAACTCCCACTTGAACTAAAAACTCTAGTCGAGTACATTATAATCTAAAACAGTGGTTATAGAGATAGAAATACAATAAACTAGGGCATTCATATACCCCATTACATATCTCCCAGTTGCCCTAGATTAGCCTATGTACATGTCTCGGAGGCCTAGACTCTCCCCAGATGACCCTCGAACACTTTAGCCGTGAGAGTCTTTGTAAATGGATCAGCAATATTGTGCTCTGATGCGATTTTCGTGACTGTCACATCTCCTCGTTGCATTATTTCTCGTATCAGATGATACTTCCTCTCGATGAGCTTGCCTCGCTTATGGTTGCGAGGTTCCCTCGAATTGGCTACCGCACCATTGTTGTCACAGTATAAGGTGATGGGAAATTCCATATTTGGAACAACTTCCAAATCAGTAAGAAATTTCCTTAGCCAAACAACCTCCTTAGCTGCTTCACAAGCAGCGACATACTCAGCCTCCATCGTGGTGTCAGCAATGCATTCTTGCTTGATGTTTCGCCATACTATAGCTCCCCCGTTGAGGGTGAAAACTAATCCCGATGTCGATTTCCGAGAATCCTTATCGGTCTGAAAATCAGAATCAGTGTATCCAGTAAGGATCAAATCCTTAGTCCCATACACTAGCATATAGCCCCTCGTTCTCCTAAGATACTTGAGGATATTTTTAACTGTTGTCCAGTGGTCTAACCCTGGATTGGATTGGTACCTACTGACTATTCTCACTGCATAACAAATGTTTGGCCTCGTGCACAACATAACATACATTAAGCTACCTACTGCAGAGGCATAGGGAATACGTCTCATATCCTCAACTTCTTGAGGTGTCTTAGGACACTGTTCCTTGGACTGATGAACTCCATGCCTAAAGGGTAATAAGCCCCTCTTGAAATTTTGCATTGAATATCGAGACAACATTTTGTCGATAGAAGACGTTTGAGACAAAGCTAGCGATTTGTTCTTGCGATTCCTGAAGATCTGAATCCCAAGAACAGATTGCGCCTCTCCCAAATCTTTCATTTGGAATTGGGTTACTACCCAATTCTTTATGTCAGTAAGGTATCCTACATCATTCCCAATGAGTAGGATATCATCCACATAAAGTACTAAGAAAGCTACTTTGTCGTTGATGATCCTTTTGTAAACACAAGGCTCATCAACGTTTTGGTCAAAGCCATAAGACTTGATCGCCGTATCAAATCTTATATTCCAAGATCTGGATGCTTGTTTCAACCCATAAATGGATCGATTGAGCTTGCAAACTTTTTGCTCCTGACCTTGGGTTATGAACCCTTCGGGCTGAGACATATAGATGCTCTCGTCAAGATTGTCATTCAAAAAGGTTGTCTTGACGTCCATTTGCCAGATTTCATAATCATAAAACGCGGCTACGGACAAGAGTATCCTTATAGACTTCAACATAGCAACAGAGGAAAAAGTTTCTTCATAGTCAACTCCTTCCCTTTGGGTACCCTTTGCTACAAGTCTAGCCTTAAAGGTTTGTACCTTTCCGGCTGCATCTCTCTTTCTCTTATAGATCCATTTACACTCTATGGGTCTAACCCTTTCAGGTTGGTCTACAAGTTACCATACTGAATTGAAGTCCATTGACTCCATTTCAAGGTCCATGGCTTTGATCCATTGGTCCTTGTCTACGTCATTCATTGCCTGTTTATAAGACAATGGATCTTCTACGCCGTCATCAGGTATGACGACTTGAGTTTCAGCTAAACCCAAGTAGCGGTAAGGTTGGGAAACAACCCTCCCACTACGTCAAGGCATTCCCAACGATTGAGAAGGACGAGACTGACTTGAGGTGTTGGCTTCTCCATCAACTCTTGATGAAGGTCCAGCTTGATCAACAACTCTTGTTGGTTCATCTGTAGCTTCATTTAGCACTAATTTACTACGCGATTTGTGGTTCCTCATGTGATCTTCCTCCAAGAAAGTGGCGTTTGTCGATACAATCACCTTGTTTTCTTGTGGGTCGTAGAAAAGACCACCTCTCGTTTCTTTGGGATAGCCAACAAATTGACATAATCTTGAACGAGGTTTCAATTTCTTTGGGTTTGTCACTAGCACGTGTGTCGGACAACCCCAAATCCTGAAGTGTTGTAAACTAGGTTTACGCCCCTTCCACAATTCAAAAGGTGTTTCTGAAACACTCTTTGATGGAACAATGTTCAAGATTTGAACTGCAGTCTCTACTGCGTATACCCAAAACGAGGTAGGCAATTGAGCATAGCTCATCATAGAACGAACCATGTCCAACAAAGTTCTATTTCTCCTTTCTAACACACCATTTTGCTGTGGTGTATTAGGTGCTGAGAGTTGAGATTTAATTCCATGTTCTATCATATAGTACTAGAATCTCAAATACATATACTTTCCACCTCGATCGGATTGAAGTGTTTTAATGGTTTTTCCTAATGCATTCTCTACTTCAACCCTATACTATTTGAACTTTTCAAGAGCCTCAGACTTGTGATACATTAAGTATAGATAACCATACCTCGAATAATCATCTATAAAAGAGATGAAATATTCGTACCCTCCTCGAGGTTTAACATTCACCAGACCACAAAGATCCGAATGTACAAGTTCTAAGGGCTCTATGGCTCTGTAACCTTTTCCAGTAAAAGGTCGCTTAGTCATTTTACCCTCCAAGCATGATTCGCAAGGAGGTAAAGAATCATGTTCTAACTTGTTTAGAAGTCCATTCTTAGATAATCTCTCAATCCGGTTGAGATTTATATGACCAAGTCTAAGATGCCATAGATAGGTATTATTATGAGAAATTCTTTGCCTTTTACTTTAAGTATTTGCAGTTTTAAACATCTCATGATTTAAAATTGATTTAGTTTGATTCAGTTTAAGTACATACAATCCGTTTTTCAATTTAGCAGAACAAATATTGACACCCTTTTTTAAAATGAACGCTTTATTTAATGAAAATGAAATATAATATCCAAGTTCTATTAAACAAGAGATAGAAATTAAGTTCCTCTTAATCTTAGGAACTATATACAGATTTTTTAATAAAATAAATCAATCTCTGAAAAACAGCTTGGCATCTCCCACTACACGAGCTGAGACGACGTCTCCCATTCCGACCCTGAGCGTCATCTCACCCTCTTCGAGCTCCTTGAAGGAACTAGTTTCCTGAAACGAAGAGCAAACGTGATTAGTGGCTCCTGAATCAAGTATCCAGGTAAAATCATCATTCTCCACTAAACAAGTTTCAAGAACAAGCAAATCTAATTTACCTTTCTTCTCTTTGAGCTCAACAAGGTATTTTGGGCAGTTTCACTTCTAGTGTCCATCCACGTTGCAGTGGAAACATTTTCCTTTGTCTGCAACCTTGACTTTTCCCTTGTCTTTATCAGCAGCAGATGCCTTCCCTTTCCCTCCTATATTCTTCTTTTGGGTTTTCTTAAGCCCAGAAGATGAACCACATGACTTAGTCCTAGAGGATAAACCCTTCTGGAATCTTCTGGAATGGGCAAACAGATTTGCCTCTCCATCAGTCTGTCCTTTATTCTTCATAAGAGACTGGAAAGTTTGTAGTTCATTAAGGAGAGTAGTCAGGTTATACTCTATCTTGTTCATCACTACATTGCTGCGGAATTGCAGGAAACTCTTCGGAAGAGATTCCAGGATGAACGAGACCTGACTTTGCTCGTCAATGACCGCTCCGTTCATCCCAGCCACGTTGAATTGGACCATCAGATCGAGAACGTGTTCTCTCACCGATGACCCCTCCTTCATACGGGAGTTATAAACGTATTTGAGGGATTCATGCCGAAGCTGTCCAGACGATTGTCCAAACATATCCTGCAACGAACTCATGATCTCACGAGCTGAGACCATGCCCTCGTGCTTTTTGGCTAGAATTTCAGAAACACTAGCCAAAATATAGACCTTGGCCTTATCATTGGCCTTGATCCAGCGGTCGTACGCCTCCTTAACAGATTGAGGAGCGTTTCGAGCAGGGACCTGAGGAAATTCCTTAGTCAGTACAAACCGAAGGTCGTCAACAACGAGAATCGTATTCAGGTTGGACTTCCACGTAGTAAAATTCTCACCAGTTAAACGATCGCTTTTTAATAAGGCTATTATTGAGGACGACATGCTAAAAATCCAAAAGAGTTCTAATTAGTTATGCCTTTTAACCCATTATAAAACCAATCAAATTTAACAAAATTATTAAAGAACCCTAGCGTTTAAACTAAACCAGGTGTTTAAATTAAACCTTTAATTTTGCAACGATATTTCAAGGGTTTAGAACAAAAGCCTCCGTCAAGCATCACCATTCCTCCCACGAATTAAGACTTTCTCACCAATTCTCACTACTGAACATCTCATGTCCCAATGGTCCTTAGCTACCGCTTTGTTTGGTCAAGGACTTGTTAACTAGCTTAACTCATCCCGTAAATGTGACCCTACCATTTTCAGATCCAATAGGTCCGAGCCAACAGGCTACTATTAAGAAAGACAACTGTTGGCAAATTACCTAAGAGACCCTATCCAATTCTGAAGTTCGCGGTGTTCTGATCCCTATAGCCAGGCCCTCCGTAGGGTTTGGTTGTTCCAGGACAACCTAGCAGACGGACTATAGAAATCTCACGGTGCGACCTAATGGAGTAGACCATAGGATACGTTGACACGCGTCCTGGTCCCATTTACTAATATGGATACTTCCATCATTCACCTTGGTATTGAACCATGCAAACACATACCATAGGGGGACGCCCTATTGACGCCACGTAGCCGAGCATGGAACTCACGGTGTGAACTCTTGAGGACGTGAGAGTAAACTTGATGCGAACATCTCGTTTTCTCCTACTGAAGCTCCTAAGGTTAGAGAATAGGTTTAACTTACTCGGATTCTGGCTAAAAGAATCTATCTAAGTCTATGTCTATTATAACTATTATAACTAGGTCTTTTAACCTTATGTCTTGGTGAATAAACATTTTAATTACCTAGATATAAAATAGAACTAAAGTTAATTCAACTCAAGCTCTAGATCAGTTTCCAGGTAGGAGGTGTTCCGTTAACCGTCAGCTTAAGTACCCCCAACCTTAGACAGAACTTCACCAGTAGAGTTCCCTTATAACCAAAGTTCTAATGTCCTACTATATTTTAAACTATTTAAAATACTATGTAAGACTAACTTCTAATCCTATTAGAAATTAAAACTTAGGTCTAAATTAATTTTAAACAATTTAAAACTAATTTAATTTTAACCCAAGTTCCTATGTTTGCATGCAATTCTTTGTTATAGGTTATGGTTTCTAAAACCCCTTTAATTTATAACTTTTATAAATTTAATAATTAACCTATGACAAAGAACTATGTTATAAAACCAACAATTAATTTCAAATTGGATTTATGAAAATTATTCGACTAATTGAATAACTAAATTACTTAAATAAAATAACAATTATTTTAAACTAAGTAATTTCATGCTCCATGCAATTTATTTTCCATATAATCTAATTATAACATTTATAATTAATTACTCATGAAAAATGAATTAACCATGCATTTAAACCATATTCATATAACAATTATACAAATAAAATGCATGAACATGCTTATCCTAAGGTGGGGAAAAATCTAAATGACATTCATAAATAAATACAGCTGTAAAACCGGAATAATTTAGCTCATAAAGTGCAAAATAATAAAATTACTCTAATTTTATTACATAAACCGGTCCAAAATACCTTGAATCGGGCCTGAACCGCTCGAACCGGATCGAAAACCAACCAAAAGTTTGAACCGGCCTGCAGCTTCTGAAATGGCATCACGGCGTTGCAACGCTGGCTTTGTCCGCGTGCGCGCCTGCTATCGGAGTAGCGTTGCAACGCTGCTGACCCTCTTGAGCTCCTACTGATGAACGGCGTTGCAACGATGCTGCTTCGGCAGCAGCTTTCTTTCTCCTTCGAGCACAACAACTTCAATCTTCAATTTCTCCTTTGATTCTCAACCGAATTGCACGAAACTGGTCCCGAACGACTCTTAACTCGATTACAGACTCGATAATGCGGTTAATTGCCCAAAAACACAGGGGACTTTACATATAATTTGATCAAATCAAAAGTAAACTATGGCCAAAATATTCCTAAACTAGTTTTACAACAAACCAAATGCAAATCCCACCAAATCAATGCAATTTTGTTTCAACCAAACCAAATCAAGCATTGCTCTGATACCAATTGATGGAGATCTAATCCCCTTGAGTAGCAGAAACGTGATTGGAATCGTAATATGCAAGTTTGTTTTGGTTGAAATACAAAAAAAAACATACATTGATGAAAAAAAGAATAAACAATCATTTCTAATCTAATTAGACATGGAGATTAATCATGCAAACATGCTAAGTTTAACTATTAAACTAAAAGAAAGAAAATAGATTACCTTTGTAGTTTTTCCTCAACAGCAAGTCCTTGCTTATCGTACTGCAACACAGCAACACAACAAAACAGCAGAACAGGGACTTCTCTGTTTTCTCCAGCAAAAACACAACCACTTGGAAAACCTCCTATGTCTCTGAGTTCTACTTAGATCTTCTTTTGTGGGAAGCAATCCAACAATTGGAAAAGGTTTTTGGGAAAAAGGTAGAGAGAGTTTCTTAAGAGAGCAATTCAATCGATTGATCGATCAATTAATTTCTTCTCCCCAGGAGAAGAAAACCATCTAGAGGGAAAGCTTCCCCCACTCCCTATCGATGGGGAGTTGGAGGGAAGTGGTGAACGTGCCACACCTTTCCCTTTTTTTATTTATTTATTTATTATATTATAAAACTAAATTAAATAATATAATTAATTAATCAAATCATATTTAATTAATTATAAATTAAATATCATATATTTAATTTTGATTAAATCACATTTAATCAATTTTCCCTCTAACTTATAGTTTTAATACACATCTTATGCACATTAAATTTTAACTTATAGTTTTCAAATATGAATCACATTCACATTTGAATTTAATATTTGAACTCTTTCAAATATTTAATTCTCTCATATAATTTAATATGAATCATATTCACATTAAATTTATAATATATAGTTCCAAAACTATATATTATATCGTATCTATATACATTAAATTTATTCCCTAATGAATTTGAACATTTCAAATTCAAACGATCTAAGAACCCTTTACGAGCTAGAAGGTGGACCTAATGGACCTACAGATCAGAAGCTCCAACGATACGAGAATACTCGGTTAATCTCATTAACCTCCTAATCAACATTTGTTAACTGCGGGAACACTCCACTAAAGTCCCGCAGCTGCACTCTTCTCACTGCAGATATATTTATGTGTCAACGGATATTGACCAATAACCGTAAGTCAATCCTTCACGAATGTTCGTAACACCAGCTTGGTAGAATTACCGTTTTACCCCTAGGTTACATCTTCTGCCTTAAGTACCAGTGCTCCTCTAATGAACAATTTGTTTGTGGTCCTACCAACAAACAGAGTCCTCTCAGTCAATGAGGAGAGGGTGGGCCCTTGTTCAAGTCTCGGAGACACCACTTAAGGGAACATTCCTCTACTTACCCTAGTAGGCGAGAGGGAGTGAATTCCATCTTGCTAAGTTAAGCTCTCAGTCGCTCACTCGGTCTTGTCCCCAAGAAGGTAGGCATATTGAGTCGGCGAATCTGGCCACTCTCACCCATACTAGTCAAAGGACAATCCCTCGCGAACAGGAGTTCGTAACTCTTTCGAGATTGAAATCAAGTTGCCTAGGTTATCTTAGTGAAATAGAAACCTAACTAGTCAACGGAGTTACAGCTAGAGGTTACTATTTCGTGGTCCGGTCTTATGTAATCTCATTACATAGGATATCCCCACTCACATGTCATCTACACGAACACGTTAGGATCACTGTGTTTGTATCGTATACAAAGTGGGTCACATCCATAGTTTTACTAGGGAAAGGTACCCAAACTTTATCCCCTAACTACAGACCCTTTAGGTTGTATCTCGAACCGAGATCCTTTATATGTACACTACATTCAGTTAAAGATACATTTAACTGCCTTGGATGTTTAGCTTATTGTATTTAGGGTTTAAACAAAGGCAATATCGTAAATGACGAATAATAACACTTTATTGAAGTAATAACAATTTATTACAATAATTAGAACAAAAATAAAAAACTACGAGTTTTAGGGCACATGCCCCAACAATTTTGGTGTAATACCAAAGTCTACTTTTGTATGAAATCAATCTCCGCCTCTAAATGAGGGGAAATGACTTTTATTTATAGAAAAATCAGAATAATAGATTATGTTTACAACCAACTCTTTTAACAAACAACTTTTAACCAACTAACTAACTAACCCAACTACCACTTGGTTAGTTACAAGAATTAAACCACATTCTATATCATATTCCACCCTCTCAAAATCAGGCTCGACCACGAGAATGAGAGGTAGGACGCTAACTGGAAGTCATCAGGAGCAAAGTAAGACTTGAAATCAGCTACATTGAACACCAGATTGATGTGCAAGTCAGATGGCAACTCAATGCGGTATGCATTAGAGCCATACCTACGTAGCACTTTGAAAGGTCCCAGCTGCCGATCTTTCAATTTATTGTAAGTGCCAGTTGGAAATCTAGCCTTGCGTAGATGAATCATAACAAGGTCCCCTTCTTGAAACTCAACCAACCGCCGAGATTTGTCCTTAGCTTCTTTATAAGACGAAGAAACCTTGTGCAAATGATCATGAACCTCTTGGTGAAGTTCACTAATGCGTTCAACCATGTGCTTTGCCTCCAGGCTAACATCGACAAAGGAAGGAAGGTTAGCAAGGTCAAAAGTGAGGCATGGTGTACGAGTATAAACCACCTCAAAAGGACATCGGTCCAGTCGACCGATTCTTCATATTATTAAATGTAAACTCAGCTTGCGCAAAGGACAAATCCCATTGCTTTGGTCGTGAACCACTCAAGCACCGAATAAGATTTCTCAAAGTTTGATTAGTAACTTCGGTTTGGTCATCAGTTAGCGGATGAGAAGTAGTGCTAAACTTCAAGGTGGTGTCCAACTTACTCCATAGTGTGTGCCAAAAGTGACTAAGGAAATTCACATCCCTATCCGAAACAATGGACTTGGGAACACCATGAAGACGTACAATCTCCCTTAATAACAAATTGACAATATAAATGGCATCATTTGTCTTCTTACAAGCCAAAAAATGGGCCATTTTACTAAACCGATCGACCACAACCATCACAACATCAAACCCGCGATGAGTTCTTGGTAACCCAAGCACAAAATCAACAGACAAATCCTCCCAAATAATTGTTGGAATAGGCAAAGGAGAATACAAACCAGCATTCGATGATGTACCCTTAGCTCTTTGACAAATAGAACATCTTCGAACAAAATTATGGACATCCTTCTTGAGTTGTGGCCAATAAAACCGAGATAATACTAATTCAAACGATTTATCTTGGCCAAAATGACCTACCAAACCGCCCGAATGTGCTTCTTTTATAAGCGCTTCTCAAAGAGAAGTATGAGGAATACACAATTGCTCTTCTTTAAACAAAAACACATTCACTATGTGGAAGTCTTCGGCCTTTAGATAATGAGTACACTTGTACCAAATATCCGAAAAATCACAATCATCCAAATATAAATCTGGAAGGTGGGAGAAAACAATGACTTATGTTGATAAAATAGTGAGCAAAGCATCCTTACGACTCAAAGCATCGACTACCTTATTTTCCTTGTCCGATTGGTGCTTAATCAAAAAGTCAAACCGTTGGATAAAAGAGATCCATCTCGCATGCATGCAACTGATATTTTTTTGGGACTGCAAATACTTAAATCAAAAGTGAGCAGTCAATAAAAGGAACTCCTTGGAAATGAGATAATGCTACCACTGTTTTAAGGCCCTAACAAGAGCATATAACTTTAACGCTTGTCGCTTGCAGGTACATTTAAATTGATGTTTTTTATTATTCTTTAAAAACATTTAAGTAGTCAACTACTTGGGGGCATGGTTGTTGATAGTTAAGAATGAGGAGGGTACTTTGGGGAAGAGAAATTAGAATTAGGGTTTGTGGTTGGTTGATTAAGGAAGCTAAATATATTTAAATGTATTTTTTTGTTTTTTTCGGTGAAGCCCTATAGCCGCACGTCCGAAAACTTCAACGCAGCCGTTCTTTTTTATTTCGATTTTTGTGCTCTCGGTTTGGCGTCTTCCCTCGCCTATCGTCTTCACCCCAACCGTGACCGTCCTTTGCGCCGCCTAACCGCCAGACACTCAACCCCGATCGTCGATTTAGGGAACGCTCAGCAGCGGTCTTCGCGCCGGACAGCTGCTTCAACTCTCCTCTCTCCTTCGAGATTATTTTTTTCTTAACCAGACCGTTCGTGACCAGCCGCCACACGCACCGCAGAGTTCAGCTCCGTTTGCCATCCGTATCAGTACGATCTTTGTGTTGTTGTCATCTGCGTCGTGCTCCTCGGTCTTCAATTCGAATTCGATCAAGGACGTTCCATTCGCAGGTAAGCCCAACTGCAGTCTCCGTTCTTTTAATTGTTGTACTGCGGTTAGTTTGAGTATTCAACTTGAGTTCGGTTTGCGATCTTCTTAGGGATTCTTGGAGTTTTGGCGTGGATTGAACAAATTACTAAGCAAGATCCATCCAAGAAACCTAAGTCAAGGTAAATAAGAATTGTGGAAGAACTTTAAGTCCTCAGTTTCAAGACTTGTTTCAAACGAGATCTTAATCTAGGAGTTTTGTTGAATAGGTTTGAAGAGAGAATCGTGGAAATAGAAGAAAAGAAGAGAATTTTTCTTGAAATTCAGAATTTTACAATTTAGACTAAGGTAAGGGACCTCGTGCCGAACCTTTCAAATCGGGATAAAAGAAAACAAATTTTATTATTTTAACTCAGAGGTATTTCATTGTTTATTGTGAAATCGACCACGTTTTAAAGGATTATTATTTCTGATATGTTGTGAAAGTTATGCTATAAATGTTAGTTATTACGTGTCCATGATATGTGCATTATAGTCATGATAGATGATGGGACCTCATGCATGTGATGTATGCCATGAAATGATTTCAATTTAGAATGTGACAATTGGTCTCCTGAGACTTATGCATGGTCAAACATGCATTAGAGACCCTATGGGTCACCTTATAGAGAGTGCATGAGGGACTCAAATTATAGGGTCCATGAGGGACTCAAACTATAGGGGTCTGTGAGGGACTCGAATTGTAAAGACTCAGGATGACTAATTGATCACTTAAAGTAAAGAAAGTCATGTATTTCAGTTATGAACATTTGAGGAACTATTAGGTCCCATGAAAGAAAGCTTTATGAACTGTTTAAAAGCCATGATTGTATGTGTATGAATGTCCCAAACCTCGGTAGCGAGGTTACTTACTGAGTATTATGTCCCTAATACTCACCCTTTCATTTTAAAAATGTTTTCAGGTAAGGGCGTGCAGGGCGGTTGACAGGGGCGCGTTATCAATACCATGGGGACTTAGTCATGACATTTTTCCACATTTATTTTTATGTCAAACAGTTCATTGCTAAAGGACATTGTTCTTTTTCCTTTTCGTTTTGTTTTCATTTTTCCAAGAACTTTAATTGGCCAATCCACTATCGTTGTTTAAATGTTTCTGTTGTTTCGGGATCCCTAAAGGTGTTTTAATTATATTTCAATTTTTTTTTAAATTGTCTCTACTTATTGTTGGCCATAAAAAAAATGCATGCACAAGTAGTATTGTCCTTAGGAGTCGAGTTAATGAGGTTAGGGGCATTACAGTTGGTATCAGAGCCCTAGGTTTAGGGTTCTGTAGACTTGCTTACACCGTAAGCACAGAATAGTTCCCATGGTTGAGTAACACGTTCCGGACACCGCCAGGTACGTCCCTATGGTTTACGAACAAAACGAATTATTATAATGTGATCATGTGTTGTGAGTAAGAACGAATTCGAATTTTGAATGTGACCCTATCTTGCAGTTAGAAAAGGAGGAGACTAAATTAGAAATTCTCTATGTTGTAGTACTGACAAAAATGCCACCTAGAGGTCGAGGACGAGGTAGGGGGCGTGGTAGGGGTTGAAGGACAGGAGGAAACGTTAACACACAACCAGAACTGCCATTGGAACAGGAAGAGGTTACTCCACCCGTATCAGACCTTCCACAGGGCCAACCAGAACGTCAAGGGGATGCCCCTGCAGTTGCTCCAATGGCGGATCAGGGAAACCCTAGTGTCATGACCATGATGGTAGAGGCTATGCGCAGACCTTAGTGCAGCTCTGATAGCCACTCGGTTGGCCCAAACAAGTCGTTCGGAATGATGCAACTCTGTAGTCCCGATATCCAAGAAGATTTCGGAAATATGATCCCAGATCTTTTGATGGGTCTTCTAATGACCCCACTGTGGCCGAGTTATGGTTGTCCTCCATAGAGACCATTTTCAGGCTGATGAACTGTCCGGAGGACCAGAGGGTTTCTTGCGCAACTTTCATGTTGAGAGACGACGCCTACCTGTGGTGGGAGTCCACCCAGGGGACCATCAGCGAGAGTCGATTACCTGGAATTTATTTAAGGAAGCATTCTGGCAGAAATTTTATCCTGTCGCAGCTCGTTATAGGAAGCAAGCGGAATTCCTGCAGCTTAGTCAGAACAAGAGGGCAGTTGAGGTTTATGAGAGAGAATTCACTCGGTTGTCACGTTTTGCCCCCGAGTTAGTAGACACAGAGGCGAAGAAAACAGAACGTTTCGTTATGGGTCTGGATGAAAATATTCGAGGCTTCATACAGGCACTAGCACCCCGCATTATGCTTCCTGCGCAGTAAGGGTAGTGAGAGTGATTTGGGTGCGTACGCACGCATCGCTTCATCGGTAGTGGTTAACCCGGCGGCCCACAAATCGAGAAGAGGAAATGGGACCAGGCAAATTCAAGCTCTCAACGCCCCCAGCGTACACCGCATGGGCCAGGAAATTTTCGTGCAGGTTCAGGACAGAAACCACAGTTCAACAGGACGGGAACTAACAGTGGAGACAAACCACAATGTAAGGACTGTGGTAGGCAGCATTGGGGTAATTGTTTGGCCCGGACCGGAGTGTGTTTCGATGTGGAAAGGAAGGACACCGAGCGATAGTTGTCCGAATAAAGCCGATGGTAGCCAACCCTCGTGGTGCCAATAGTGGGGTTACTGCTAAGCCCGTGTTACATCAAGGAAGAACCTATGCGAGCACTAGTAAGAATGCCAATAATACAGACTCCGTGGTTACAGGTACACTCCCATTACTTGGGCATCTTGCCTTCGTCTTATTCGATTCTGGCTCTACTCATTCTTTTATTTACGCATCCTTCGTGAGTCAAGTGAGTTAGAGTTAGAGTTGGAACGATTCATGATATGCTTTGTCTGCTTCTACTCTTGCAAGGGTAAGCATGTTAGCCACTATGAAAGTTAAAGATGGTAGTTTGACTATCGCAGATCATGAGTTAGAAGTAAATTTAGTAGTTTTAGACATGACCGATTTTGATGTGATATTAGGCATGGACTGGTTAGCTCAGAACCATGCTTGCATTGGATCGCTTTAGGAAGGAAGTAGTGTTCACTCCTCCCGACCAACGACTTAGTTTACAAGTTCGAGAGGCTTGTTAATGGGAGTAGGCCTAATGTAGTTTCGCCCTTAAGGCCGGAAATTAATGCATCGTGGAGCTTGGGGTATCTTAGCTTGTGTGTAGTAGATGCGAGGTGTGTGAGAGATCCCAGTGTCGTCGATGCACGGTGGTGAAACGAATTTCCAGACGTCTTTCCCGAGGACCTCCCCGGGGTACCTCCTATCAGGGAAGTGGATTTCCATATAGGACTAGAGTCAGGAACAACTCCGATATCCAAGGCCCCGTATAGGATGGCACCGGCAGAGTTGAAAGAACTTAAATTACACTTACAGGACTTACTGGACAAGGGATTCATACGCCCTAGTGTTTCGCCTTGGGGAGCTCCTGTGCTGTTTGTGAAGAAGAAAGATGGATCTATGCGCCTGTGCATAGATTACCGAGAATTGAATAAGGTTACGATCAAGAATAAGTATCCTCTCCCTAGGATAGATGATTTGTTTGATCAGTTGTAGGGAGCAGCGGTGTTTTCAAAGATTGACCTAAGGTCAGGTTACCACCAGTTGAGAATCAGTGAGGAAGACATCCCCAAGACGGCCTTCAGGTCGCGTTATGGACATTACGAGTTCACAGTGATGCCATTTGGTTTGACCAACGCTCCTGCAGCTTTCATGGACTTGATGAATCGATTATTCAAAGAGTTTTTGGATACGTTCGTGATTGTGTTTATTGATGACATTCTAATATACTCTAAATGTGATGAGGAACACGAGAGGCACCTGAGGAAAGTTTTACTAACGCTGAGAAAAAATGAGTTGTATGCAAAATTTTCCAAATGTGAATTCTGGCTCAGACATGTATCCTTTTTGGGACATGTGGTGTCTGAGGCAGAAGTCTCTGTCGATCCTGCAAAAGTGGAAGCAATCACGCAGTGGCCTTGTCCGACCACCGTTTCAAAGGTACGCAGTTTTCTGGGTCTTGCAGGGTATTATAGACGTTTTGTGCAGGATTTTGCCAAGATAGTCATGCCTATGACGCAGATGACGCGCAAGGGTAACTCGTTTATCTGGGATGATGCATGTGAGATAAGCTTCCAGGAACTCAAGCAGAGATTAGTGTCAGCCCCGATCCTTACGGTCCCGGAGGGAACAGGGAGTTTTATGATCTATAGTGTTGCTTCTAAGAAGGGTTTGGGTTGCGTGTTAATGCAGCATGGTAAAGTGGTAGCCTATGCATCTCGACAACTGAAGACTCACGAGCGAAACTATCCAACTCACGACTTAGAGTTGGCAGCTGTAGTTTTTGCACTAAAGATTTGGAGGCACTATTTGTACGGCGAAAGAATTCAGATATTCACGGATCATAAGAGTTTGAAATACTTGTTCACCCAGAAAGAGTTAAATATGAGGCAACGCAGATGGTTGGAACTGGTGAAAGACTATGATATCGATATTCAATACCATCCCGGTAAGGCAAATGTCGTGGCAGATGCTCTCGATGGAAGCTTGATTCATACTTCACTCAGATTCATCGAACAACCAGAGATACAAACAGATTTTATTCGAGCTGAAATTGCAGTATTGGTGGGTGAAGCCACTGCGCGCGATTAGCTTGCGTTTATGATTCGACCAACTCGAGACAACAGATCGTGGATTCCCAACAAGGGGACCCTAAATTAGTAGAAAGCTCGATGCGGAACTACAGAGCAGCGGCGATGCAGTTCTCGCTATCTGCGGGACGGAGGATTACTATTTCGGGGGATTAAGTATGTGTTCCGATTTACGACAAACTAAAGATTGAGATTCTAAACGAAGCTCATAACTCACCATTTTCGATGCATCCTGGTAGTACCAAAATGTATCAAGACCTAAAACAGCTATTCTGGTGGTGTAACATGAAGCGAGACGTGGCAGAATTTGTTAGTAGGTGTTTGACTTGTCAGCAAGTGAAGGCCCCTAGACAGAAACCTGCAGGATTACTACAACCCCTGCACGTCCCACAGTGGAAATAGGAGGAAATCTCTATGGACTTCATAGTCGGATTGCCCAGAACCTTACGAGGTTATTCAGTGATTTGGGTCATCGTTGACAGGTTAACAAAGTCAGCACACTTCGTGCCAGGGAAACCCACCTATTCTACGGATAAATTGGCACAACTGTACCTAGAGGAGATAGTCCGTCTACATGGGATTCCAGTAAGAATTATCTCAAATAGGGATCCACGTTTCACCTCCAACTTTTGGAGGAGCTTACAGAAGGCGTTAGGTACACAGTTAGACTTTACTTAGCACAAAGATTCCACCCATGCAGCATGCATGCAGACAAAATGTTTAAACCAGATCCTAGAAGACATGTTGCGAGCTTGTACCTTAGATTTTCCAGGCAGTTGGGACACTCATTTGCATTTGATGGAGTTTGCATACAATAACAGTTATCAGGCGACCATCGGAATGGCTCCATTCGAAGCCCTTTATGGAAAGCGATGCAGAACTCCCGTCTTTTGGGAGGAGGTGGGTGAACGTCAACTGTTGGGTCCGGAACTAGTGCAGGTCACGAATGAGGCAATTCAGAAAATCAGAGTGAGAATGCGAACTGCTCAGAACTGACAGAAGAGTTATGCTGATTCGAGACGAAGAGACCTAAGATTTGAAATTGGGGACCATGTGTTCCTTAAAGTAGCCCCAATGAAAGGTATATTGAGATTTGGTCGGAAAGGAAAGTTGAGTCTGCGCTTTATAGGGTCGTTCGAGATCTTAGACAGGATTGGCTCTGTGGCCTACAGATTGGCATTGCCGCCTTCTCTCTCTGCAGTTCATAACGTGTTCCATGTCTCCATGTTAAGAAAATACGTTCCAGACCCAACTCACGTGATAGACTTTGAACCCTTACAGTTGTTAGAAGACCTAAGTTACGGCGAGCGACCTGTACAGATTGTTGCGAGAGATCGAAAGACTCTTCGTAACTGTGAGATCAACCTAGTTAAAGTGTTGTGGCAAAATCACCGCGTGGAAGAAGCTACCTGGGAACAAGAAGAAGAAGTGCGAGCTAATTATCCAGACCTATTCCAGGAATAGGAACTTTCAGGGACGAAAGTTCTGAAGGAGGGAAGATTGTAACGCTTGTCGCTTGCAGGTACATTTAAATTGATGTTTTTTATTATTCTTTAAAAACATTTAAGTAGTCAACTACTTGGGGGCATGGTTGTTCATAGTTAAGAAGGAGGAGGGTACTTTGGGGAAGAGAAATTAGAATTAGGGTTTGTGGTTTGTTGATTAAGGAAGCTAAATATATTTAAATGTATTTTTTTGTTTGTTTCGGTGAAGCCCTATAGCCGCACGTCCGAAAACTTCAACGCAGTCGTTCTTTTTTATTTCGATTTTTGTGCTCTCAGTTTGGCGTCTTCCCTTGCCTATCGTCTTCACCCCAACCGTGACCGTCCTTTGCGCCGTCTAACCGCCAGACACTCAACCCCGGTCGTCGACGAGGGGAACGCTCAAGCAGCAGGTCTTCGCCGGACAGCTGCTTCAACTCTCCTCTCTCCTTC
Organism: Trichosanthes cucumerina; assembly: GCA_036507285.1. Taxonomy (NCBI): domain Eukaryota; kingdom Viridiplantae; phylum Streptophyta; class Magnoliopsida; order Cucurbitales; family Cucurbitaceae; genus Trichosanthes; species Trichosanthes cucumerina. The sequence goes on from CM071838.1 coordinate 16,691,553, forward strand.
GAGATTATGTTTTTCTTAACCAGACCGTTCGTGACCAGCCGCCACACGCACCGCAGAGTTCAGCTCCGTTTGCCATCCGTTTCAGTACAATCTTTGTGTTGCTGTCATCTGCGTCGTGCTCCTCGGTCTTCAATTCGAATTCGATCAAGGACGTTCCATTCGCAGGTAAGCCCAACTGCAATCTCCGTTCTTTTAATTGTTGTACTGCGGTTAGTTTGAGTATTCAACTTGAGTTCGGTTTGCGATCTTCTTAGGGATTCTTGGAGTTTTGGCGTGGATTGAACAAATTACTAAGCAAGATCCATCCAAGAAACCTAAGTCAAGGTAAATAAGAATTGTGGAAGAACTTTAAGTCCTCAATTTCAAGACTTGTTTCAAACGAGATCTTAATCTAGGAGTTTTGTTGAATAGGTTCGAAGAGAGAATCGTGGAAATAGAAGAAAAGAAGAGAATTTTTCTTGAAATTCAGAATTTTACAATTTAGACTAAGGTAAGGGACCTCGTGCCGAACCTTTCTAACCGGGATAAAAGAAAACAAATTTTTATTATTTTAACTCAGAAGTATTTCATTGTTTATTGTGAAATCGACCACGTTTTAAAGGATTATTATTTCTGATATGTTATGAAAGTTATGCTATAAATGTTAGTTATTACTCATCCCATGATATGTGCATTATAGTCATGATAGATGATGGGACCTCATGCATGTGATGTATGCCATGAAATGATTTCAATTTAGAATGTGACAATTGGTCTCCTGAGACTTATGCATGGTCAAACATGCATTAGAGACCCTATGGGTCAGCTTATAGGGGTCTGTGAGGGACTCAAATTATAGGGGTCTGTGAGGGACTCAAACTATAGGGGTCTGTGAGGGACTCGAATTGTAAAGACTCAGGATGACCAATTGATCACTTAAAGTAAAGAAAGTCATGTATTTCAGTTATGAACATTTGAGGAACTATTAGGTCCCATGAAAGAAAGTTTTATGAACTGTTTAAAAGCCATGATTGTATGTGTATGAATGTCCCAAACCTCGGTAGCAAGGTTACTTACTGAGTATTATGTCCCTAATACTCACCCTTTCATTTTAAAAATGTTTTCAGGTAAGGGCGTGCAGGGCGGTTGACGGGGACGCGTTATCAATACCATGGGGACTTAGTCATGACATTTTTTCGCATTTATTTTTATGTCAAACAGTTTGTTGCTAAAGGACATTATTCTTTTTCCTTTTCGTTTTGTTTTCATTTTTCCAAGAACTTTAATTGGCCAATCCACTATCGTTGTTTAAATGTTTCTGTTGTTTCTGGATCCCTAAAGGTGTTTTAATTATATTTCAATTTTTTTTTAAAATTGTCTCTACTTATTGTTGGCCATAAAAAAAAATGCATGCACAAGTAGTATTGTCCTTAGGAGTCGAGTTAATGAGGTTAGGGGCATTACAATAACTCTTGTTCATAAGTGCTCCAACTTTGCCTTGAACTACTAAGCTTCTCACTAAAATATTCAATAGGGTGGCCTTGTTGAGACAAAACTCCACCAATTCCCGAACCACAAGCATCCACAACATCTTCAAATGGAATTGAAAAGTTTGGTAGTTTTAAAACAGGACTAGTACTCAACTTCTCCTTAATGCAATCAAAACTGATTTTTTGTTTCTCTCCTCATATAAAGCTTCATTTCTTCAAACAATCAGTGATAGGGGCAACAATAGAGCTGAAATTCTTGATGAATTTCCTATAAAACAAGGCCAACCTAAGAAAAACTTGGATATCTTTAACAGTAGAAGGAGTTGGCCACTGTAAAACAGCTTCAATCTTCTTTGGGTCCACCCTAACTTGCCCTTGGCCAATTAAGAAGCCAAGGAATGAGATCTCTTTCACAAGAAAATTGCACTTCTTGTGATTGATATATAATTCATCATCTGTCAATGCTTGAAACAAGCGATGAAAGTGTTGTAAATGTTCTTCAACATCCTTGCTATACACCAACAATAAACTTGTAGAGAAAGGGTTTTAACACTTGGTTCATTAGGCGCATGAATGTGCTAGGCACATTAGACAATTCGAATGGCATGACAAGCCATTCAAAGAGACATTCGTTGGTCTTAAAAGCAGTTTTCCATTCATCCCCCGACCTTATTCGGATTTGGTGGTATCCACTCCTCAAGTCCACCTTCGAAAAAAATCAAGGCTCCTCCAAGTTGGTCCAGTAAATCACCTATTCGAGGAATTGGAAATCAATACTTCACTGTAATCCGATTGATAGCTCTACTATCAACACACATCCTCTAACTACCATTTTTTTTTTGTGTAAGTAAGGTTGGTACCGTGCATGGGCTAAGGCTCGGTTTTATGTGCCCTTTATTTAGCAACACCTCGATATGTTGATGAAGGATCTCGTATTCCTTATGGCTCATCCTATAGTGAGGAAGATGAGGGATTGTAGCACCCGGGACTAAGTCAATATGGTGTTGAATGTCTCGCAAAGGAGGTAATGTTGATGGTTCCTCTTTGAGCAATGGAAACTCATCAAACAATTTCTGCACTTCTATAGGAATTTCACTGTTCTTTGTATTTTTTATTTTTTCAGCAACTACGAGACCCAAAATATCAGCTTCTCTTTCTTTATCAAACATTTTACCACTGATTGTGGTGAACAAGTGATTGCTGCCACCTTTTTTCGTACTAACTCCCTCATCATTTTTCTTATTCAAAGGAAGTAGCACTACTTTCTTGCCCATCCACTGAAATTCATATAGATTTTCTCTCCCCTTATGCAAGGTTCGAGTATCATATTGCCAAGGTCTTCCCAATAGAATGTGGTATACATCCATATCTAACACATCACATACTATTTGGTCCTTGTATCCACTTCCAATCGAAAGAGGAACCGTGCAAATCTCACTTACTCGTGTTTCTCCTCCTTTTTTCACCCAACCAATTTTGTAAGCATTCAGATATGGTTCCACCTTAAGATTTAAGGTTGCCACTAGCTTTTTGGAGACAAAATTCTCACTACTTCTATTGTCTATAATGACATTACATACTTTGTCATTAATTGTACATCATTTTTTAAAGAGGCAATGCCTTTACGGATTAGAATCTCCTTTGGGAGAAATTAATACTCTTTGGAGAACACATGACACCCTATCTCCTTCATCTAACTCAATACAATTGGCTTCTTCCTCATTATTTTGGCAACATTCAACCAAAGAATCCTCTCCATCATCCACATATGCTACTGTTTTTCGTTGAGGACACTCATTGGACAAGTGGCCAGCTTGGCCACACCTAAAACACTTGCCCAATGTGGGTCGGTTGTAAGGATTTTGATTTCTCCTCTTGTAAAGAACCTCTGTTTTCTTCTCATTATCATCTTCTTGCCTTTCTTTGGTCTTATCTATGGTTGTTGTTGGTGGAGGGGGTGAGTAGTAGAAGCACGATTTGAAGTACTTTCTTTTCTACTTGTGGAAATATCCCACGGGGCCTTTCTTGAAGCTTTCTTGGAGCGAACTTCATTCAATTCCTCCATTGTTTCAACAAAAGAAATTGCATCGACCAAAAAATAAAATTGTTGCAATTTTACCTTCCCTTTAATGTCCATCCGCAAGCCACCAACAAATCTTGCAATCAAATGTTGTTCATTTTCAACCAAGTTCGCTCTTGCTCCCAACCGATGAAATTCTTCAATATAATCAGCTACGGACCGCAAGCCTTATCTACAATTTTGATATTGATTATAGAGTGTTTGCTCATAATTTGGTGGAAGAAATCGTTCCTTCATCAAACGTTTCATCTTCTCCCACGTGCGGATAAGTCTCTTGCCATTTCTCCTCCTATTGACCTCAAGTTGATCCCACCACGCCGAGGCACCGACTTTTAGCTTCAAAGCCACTAATTTCACCTTTTTATGATCGGGTGTGTTCATATATGCAAAGAAATTTTCAGTGTTTTTACTCCAATCCAAAAATGCTTCAATATCACGCTTTCCACTATAAGATGGCAAGTCAATTTTCATCTTGTAGTCATATGAATTTCCTCTTGCCACATATGGTTCTCCTTGCCACCTTCTTTAATCAACAAAATCATCTTCTTGTTCTTCCTCGCTTGATGAATCCCATTCTTAGAATTCTTGATACCTTTCTTGACGGTTTGGTCGTGGTCCTTGGTGTTCTTGGAGCCTTTCATAGCGTTCTTGGGACCGCCTTTGAGGTAAGTAGTTGCCTTGACCTCTTTCTTGAACAACTTCTTGTTGATTTTGAAAATGTCTCAGTTGTCCGTGAGCATTCCTTCTCCTCCTTCCCCTTTCTTGATCATCCACGGGGTTATTTTCAACGAAATTAGGGGCTACCACGAGTGTTTCAACTCTCCTTGCCAAAGCCTCTATCGTTTCTTGCATGTTGTCCAATTTTCCATGAATATCTCCCAAAGAATCTTCAACAGACAGTAAGCGTACTGTTGTTGTTCTTGGAGAGAGGACAGTTGTTTCCTCCACCTCTTGGTCTGACGCATGTAGGTCACCCATATTCGGGTTAGCTATGAAGGGATCGAATCCCGCAGCGGAAGCGATTGTGAATCGCGTGTTCATGATTTTATTGCACAGATCTATAACGAGAACAATATACTAAAGATTAAACATGCATTTCTAATTAAGACAACAAGAAATTTACCTTTGAAGAACACTTTCTTCACGAGCTCCTTCTCCAATGATCACGATCTCAGCAATACAAACTCGACACGTGTGAAGATCCACCACTATATCTTCTCCGTTGTTCTCTAGGTAAGGGAGGAATGTGGATTCCTTTTGAAGGGATCGAATATCGCAGCGGAAACGATTGTTAATCGCGTGTTCAAGATTTTGTTACATAGATCTAATGTAAGAACTAAATAACTAATTAAGCATGTTTTAGAAAGAGTATAGGACAACAAGATAATACCTTCGAAGATTACTTTCTTCGCGAATTCCTTCTCCAATAATCACGATCTCAGCAACAACTCGAACCTTGTGAAGTTACACCACTATATCTTTCCGTTGTTCTCTAGGTGGGTTTCTTTCCAACACAAATGAGAGAATTCTAGGGTTTTATATGAAAAGTCTTTTTTCCATAGTTGCATCTCATGCAACTATTTATAGGAAAATAGGATGGAAATTACCATCCTATCCCTCCTTCATTTTCTCATTAGTATATAGTTAATATGTGAATCTAATTCACATTAAAACTATATATTATATCAATTATATCACATATAATTGATATAACACCTCATATATATGAAATTGAACACTTCAATCTCATTCCTAACTTTATACCCTCTATATTACCATGTTGAGCCAACGGAGGGACCTAACGGACCTACAGTTCATGACCTCCAATGATGTGAAATTAGCTGATCAAACTCTTTGATCCAGTTAATCAATATTCATTAACTACAAGTCACTCCACTATAGATTTGTAGTTGCACTCTCCTCACTGTAGATTATATTGTGTCCATTGATATAATCATTACCCATGAGTCGACCCTTCACAGATTTTTCGTAATCACAGTTGGGTCAAATTACCGTTTTACCCCTGTAGTTACCTCTTTGTTCCTTAAGCACCACTGATCCTCTAATGAACAACAAGTCTATGGTCCTACCATAAACTCATACCCTCTTAAGCCAGTTTAGAGGGCAGGGCCTCGTTGTTCAAGACCTGGGCTCAGTTCTTAAGGGAACAACCTATCTAATTCCTTAGTGTAGGAATGAGTGAATTCCATCTTGCATAGTTAAGTCCTAAGCTACCTACGAGATTCTGTCCCTGAGAAGGTAGGCTTATTGAGTCGGCTACAGGCCACTCTCACCCATACTAGTCTAAGGACAAACCCCTATAAGCAGGAGTTCTTAACTTGCTCAAGATTCAGGTCGAGTCACTAATGACCATCTATAAATTATCGGTCCTTATCCTCGTTAATGGCGTTATAACGTCGACTAATAATTTGCAGTCCAGATCTTGTATGAACTCTTCATACACAGGATGCCCCACTCGCATGTCATCCACATGAATGAGTTGGATTACCTCATTTGTACTAATTACAAAGTGGGTCGCATCCATGGTGTTACCAGAATAAGGTTTCCAACCTTATTCTTATACCATAGACCATTTAGGTTATACTCTTGAACACAATCCAAATAGTGTCTACTACACTGATGTTCAAGATATATTATAACCTTGGAGCTTAGTTTATTGGATTTATAAAGCGAGAATATAATTTTACCAAAATAAATAACTCTTTATTTATTTGATCAAAATTACATAAGTTTATGGCACAAATCCCAACAATCTCCCACTTGACCTAAAGCTTGTGGAGTACTAAACATTACAATAATGTAAATATAATAAACTAGGGCATTGAAACCTTTTGTACAATATACTCCCACTTGCCCTAGTTGGGGAAGACTTGTAAACCTAGACCTTCTAGGTGACTCTCAAATACTTTAGTCGTGAAAGCCTTTGTAAAAGGATCAACAATGTTGTGCTCTGAGGCTATCTTCGTGACGATCACGTCTCCTCGATGCACGATCTCCTGGATGAGATGATATTTTCGCTCAATATGCTTACCCCTCTTGTGACTTCGGGGTTCCCTTGAATTTGCCACGACACCACTGTTATCACAATACAGTGTGATAGGCAAACTCATATTTGGAACAACTTCCAAATTTAACATGAATTTCCTTAACCAAATGGCCTCTTTGGCTGCTTCACAAGTCGCTACATATTCAAACTCCATGGTGGAATTAGCGATGCATCCCTGCTTGACGCTTCGCCATACTACAACTCCTCTGTTAAGAGTAAATACTGACCCTGATGTAGATTTCCAAGAATCTTTATCAGTTTGAAAGTCAGAATTCACATACAGGTAAAGTATTTTCTTCTAACTCATTTAGAAGTCTATTCTTTACCAATCTTTCAATCCTATTGAGGTTAATGTGACCCAATCTAAGATGCCAAAGATGAGCATTTTCTTTTGGAGAAATCAGTTCGTGTACTTGCTATTTTGAATAATTCAGTGTTTAAAACTATTTTAACTGAATTAAACCATTGCAAATAATTCTCAAAAAGAGTAACACATAGTTCAATACTTTTCCAAAGAAATAAACACTTTATTCAATTGAAAAGAAATTGAAGTACATTGTTCGCTAAGGCAAAAAATAGAATTAAGGTTTCTAATAAACCCAGAAACTACATATATCTAATCAAATAACAACATTTTCTTGTCAGACGATTGCTCTTTATTTGCTCCTTTTCTTTTTCTTCTGTATCTTCTTAAGTTCAGAAGAATGACTGCAATACTTAGTTCCAGAGGGTGAACCCTTATGAGAACTTTTGGAATGGGCAAACAGATCCTTAAGCACCACTAATCCTCTAATGAACAACAAGTTTATGGTCCTACCATAAACTCATACCCTCTCAAGCCAGCTACCTACGATGTTCTATCCCTGAGAATGTAGAGTTAAGTTCCCAGCTACCTACGAGGTTCTATCCCTGAGAATGTAGGCTTATTGAGTCGGCTACAGGCCACTCTCACCCATACTAATCTAAGGATAAACCCCTATAAGAAGGAGTTCTTAACTTGCTCAGGATTCAGGTCGAGTCATTAATGACCATCTATAAATTATTAGTCGTATCCAATTAACGGTGTTATACTGGTTAGACTAATAATTTGCAGTCGGATCTTGTATGAACTCTTCATACAGAATGCCCCCACTCATATGTCATCCACATGAATAAGTTGGATTACCTCATTTTTACTAATTACAAAGTGGGTCGCATTCATGGTGTTACCAGAATAAGGTTTCCAACCTCATTCTTATACCATAGACCATTTAGGTTATACTCTTGAACACAATTCAAATAGTGTCTACTACACTGATGTTCAAGATTCATTATAACCTTGGAGCTTAGTTTATTGGATTTATAATGCGAGAAGATAATTCTATCAAAACAAATAACTCTTTATTCATTTGACTAAAATTACACAAGTTTAGGGCACATATCCCAACAAGCTATCCTTCTTCCGACCATCGGTCCAATGAATCTTGGTGCTCTGATACCAATTTGGTGTAATACCAAAGTCTACTTTTGAATGAAATCAATCTTTGCCTCTAAATGAGGGGAGATATCTTTATTTATAGAAAAAACAGAATAATAGATTATGTTTGCAACCAACTCTTTTAACAAGTAACTAACAAACAACTTTTAACAAATAACTAACAACCAACTAACTAACTAACCCAACTACTACTTGGTTAGTTATAAGAATTAAACCACATTCTACATCATATTTATTTTTTACAATTCGTTCTTAATTTCATCATTCTTGTTGGTTTAAGTGGACTCAAGAGAAAGAAACTTAGATTAGAGCAAAGTTGTCAAAATCCTTAGAAATATGGCATGAGAATGACTTAGAATTCTTTGAAAAACATATAAAAGAAGTTGCTTAATGTCGTGCATGCTTATAAAATTCATAAGGAAACTTTAAGATTTATCGTGTGTGCGAAGCTCACTATGGGTCGAGAGATTCTTTTGAGTAATGTACTTATTGTTTATAAATTCATAATATTAGTTTATTGCATGTGTTAAATAAAGAATTAACTTGTGAAATCAACTTACTTTAATTTATCATATTCGTGTCTCCAATTGTACATTTATTTTCTTATCTTTGTTTTCACCTATCTATAAAATTTGTGTTGCTTTAGATAAAATTTAGAATTAGTAACTTGGTATTTAATCAATCTAGAAAACCCATTCTTGAGTACTCAAATGACTATATTAAAACTTGACCCGTACACTTGCGGTATTGCAATATAATTTTAAACAACAGTTGCCAAAACCCTTAGTAATTCTGGGCATGAAAGTGATCCGGGTTCTTTGGGAAACATTTTAAGAAGTTGCTTAATGTCGTGCATGCTTTTAAAATTCATAAGGTAACTTTAGGATTTATTGCTATGCATGAGAATCATTAGAGATCGAGAGACTTTTTTTAATATCTTTACTTCTTGTTTATAATCTCACAACCATAGTCAATTGCATGTGTTAAATAAGAAAATAACTTGTGAAATCAATTCCCCTAACAATTCTTGCATATTCGTGTCTCCACTTGTATATTTACTTTTCTATCTTTGTTTTCACCTTTTATCAAAGTTTTGTTGCTTTAGATAAAATTAAGAATTAATATCGTGGTAGTTAATCAATCTAGAAAACCATTCCTGAGGACGATACTCGTAACTTAAATCACTATATTAAAACTTGACCCGTACACTTGCGGTATCACAAATATCATTTTACGCAATAAGTTTTTGGCGTTGTTGTCGAGGAATAACGATTTTTTAGATTGAGTAATATTAGGAGAAAATTCGAGATTTTAGACTAAAGTTTTTTTTCCTTTTGTGTTTTTTTTCTTATTTATTTTTTTCCTTATTTGTTTTTCCCTTATTTGTTGTTTTTCCATATTTGTTTTAGTTTAGTTTTTTTTCGAGTCTTTGTCTCCTTTTTTGGTTGTGTTGATTTTTTGTGTAAAAGTCTAGATTGGAACTATTGTGATTTAAAGTATGACTTTTCATAATTTTAATTCTTCGTCAATGTACTATTCCTCTCACGACCCTAAGATTATAAATCACGATTTCTCTGGATGCCAAATGTCTAATCCTTACCATTCTAAGTCCATGATTTATGAAAATTCTTTTTATGGTAATCATATAGGCATTTGGACCCAAAATTTTTCCTACCCCAATCAATCTATAGAAAACACTTTTCTTGTGGATTTATTAAATGAGTACACTTTAGAGTTAAGGGTTAAAATTTTGTGTCATGCTAAATTAGAAAGGTGGGATAGGTTGGAAACTAAGGGCCCGTTTGATAACGTTCCCGTTTCCTGTTTCTTGTTTTTGTTTCTCATTTTTTAAGAAACAGACTTGTTTGATAATCCATCCCGTTTCTTGTTCCCAAAATTTGAGAAACGTTTCTAAAATTTGGACTAAATTTGAGGAACTTCAAATAGTAGTTTCTTTCTGTTTCGTTTCTTTTTATATTAAATGTTTTCCAAATTTTCCATTCTCAGTCTCTAGCCTATTGGTGAAATGCATTTCAAAACTATACTCCTTTTATTTCAAGCCCAAGTTCGATCCTTGGTCAGTACAATTTTTTGATTTTCTTTTTATATGTATTATTTGAATTTTGAGTTTTAATTTTGCAATAAATAAATTTTGTTCACTAAAACATGCCTTTAACCTCATTTTAATATTTTACAAACTACAACATTTATCAATATAATTGAGTTTGATCTAAGTCGACATCATTTAAAACGAATGGTTCGAGTAAGAGATAAGATTGCAGATCAAATTTGAACAACATTTGAAGAATAAAATAATTTTATTTATTTACTTTTATTATTAATTAATTTTACATCGAGACTTGTTGGTATTTGATAATATAAATTTGTTATAATTAATTGTATATTTATATATTTTAATGCATGCTATATATTTTATATCATATAACTAAATTCTTTTTAAACTATAAAAAATGACCAAAAAATGAGATAAAGAAAACATTTAAGAACAAGAAACAAGAAACGGTTATCAAACAAGTTTATGTTTCTATTTCTTGTTTTCAAAGAAACAAGAAACATAAATAGTTATCAAACATATTCTTGTTTCTTATTCTTAAAAAATGAGAAACAAGAAACAAGAAACAGGAACAAGAAACAGGAAACAAGAAACAGGAAAGTTATCAAACGGGGCCTAAAGTGATGGAACTTGGAGCAACAATAAATGGAATGACTCATCATCTTAATCAAATGGTTGAATCCCTTAAGACCCTACATGAGCAAATTCTTATCATTGCCACTGAAGAAGAGCATCCTAAGAGGACTTATGCATATGATAGTGAGGATGAGTTGGAGGAGACTGAAACACACCAAAAACAAGTTTGTGAGGTAGAGAATGGTAATGTAATCACTTCCGCTTAAGAAATTCAGGTGATAGAGTTCAAGGCTGAAAAGTTTCACCCCTCCTTTTATCTACAAAAGTTTCTTTTAATCTCGATAAATTTTTTCCTATACCCACGAGTCTTGTTTTGAATTTTGTTCTTTTATTTCAATAAAGAAACATAACAAAAATATTTATCTCTCAGGTGTCGAAGAAAAACATGAGAGCCTTCTGGACTTAAAAGGCTATATCGACTCAAGAAAGAAAGACCCAAAGAAATATGAGCAATTTCATGTGCCTTGATGCCAACCATGGATCCAGTCTAGCTAAAGACGTTAAAGAAAGCGTTTCTTGGGAGGCAACCCATGCTTTTATTTCCATTTATTTATTTCTATTATATCTTTAGTTTGTTTAGTTTGTTTTGTTTAGTTCTTAGTTCGTTGTTTTGTTTTGTTAGGTTGTTATTGATGCTTTCCTTCGTAAATTCATGCTCCTGTTCTGCAGTACTTTATCTCTCGTGACTTGGTCGTCCAAGGAATTCAAAAAAGAAATATGAAATCTCCAATACTCCGGACAATATTGTTCACTCTTACCCTAGTTTTCTTTGAGCTTATTTTGCAAACATTGGGGGCAATGTTTAGTTTAAGTTTGGGGGTGGGATGTGTTGTTATATGTTGTGACTGTCCTGAGTATGTGTTAGATTGCTGATTGATCTTATGCATAAGTATGATTACGATGGCCTAGGATGAGATTTAATTGAAAACTTTTGTGATTCTGCTGAAACTTGAGAGCATGATATGAATATGAGTAATTTAAAAATATAGATGTATTTTGAGCATAGAAAATATTCTGGGAGATTCTACATCGAAACACGATTCCAACGAATCAAACCGAAGGTCATTCAGACACCCAAGCGATAAGATATGACAAAAATGGTTGCAGTGGGTTGTCTGGCAGCAAACACGGCATTGCAACACTGTGTCAATTCCTATATATACATCCTAATGAGCCCATTCAAAGGGGAGCCGAATTGTATAGAATTTTAGACCTATTTTCGACTCTTACACTAAAAAAGGAGCAGAATATTCTTCGGGGGCCAAGCACGTGAGAGGAGGGTCAAGATCGTGACGGGAGCTTGGGAACGAGGGACCGACATCTTCACCGATGAGTTTTCTTTCTTCTTCCTTTTCGTTTGTAGTTTTGTTATAGACTCTAAGTATGACTTTAGCTTGTTTTTATGGTGATTATGAGTAGCTAATTATCGTACTTAGGGGGTTGATTAGCATCTTTTGAACTTATTTAAGTATGTATTGAACTTATGTTTGTGTTGCTTTATTTTTGGCAATTCTTTCTTAAATTGCTTGCTTTTATTTGGCCAGTTTAGCATGATTTTTTGGTATAAGTTGATTTGATAGAAAAGACTTAGATTAGAGCAAAGTTTCCAAAACCCTTAGTAATTCTTGGCACGAAAGTGACTCGAATTTTTTAAGAAACGTTTTAAGAAGTTTCTTAATGTCGTGCATGCTTTTAAAATTCATAAGGTAACTTTAGGATTTATTGTTATGCATGAGAATCATTAGTTCTCGAGAGAGTCTTTTGAATATCTCTACTTCTTGTTTATAATCTCACAACCGTAGTCATTTGCATGTGTTAATAAAGAATTAACTTGTGAAATCAATCCCCCTAATAATTTTATCATATTCGTGTCTCCACTTATATATTTACTTTTCTATCTTTATTTTCACCTTATTTTCAATTTATGTTGCTTTAGATAAGATTTAAAATTAGTATCTTGGTAGTGAATCAATCTAGAAAATCATTCCTGAGAACGATACTCTGAACTCAAAATCACTATATTAAAACCTGACTCGTACACTTGCGGTATTGCAATATCATTTTACGCAACAAGTTTTTCATGTAACAACCCTAAAGATACTTCATAGTATATCATGTAACAAACCTCATTCTAAAATATTGTAACACTCGAGAATTTCTGATATGGGTTAAGTTAAAATTTAGGAAGATTAATTTAGTTGAAGTAAAATTTCAAGGTTGATGGTTATAAATTTTGAAATTTCAAAATTTAGTTAGAATTAGAATTAGAACTTAAAATTTAGTGTTTAAGAATCTACAAATTTTTAGGATTTGAGGTTAAGGACTTGGTTGTAGTTAATAAGAAAACAAAATGACAAATTTTGAATAGAAAATGGTTTAGATTGGGATTAAGGTTTTGGAGGTGTTTTTTTTGTCACTCAGAGCACGTTTCTAAGGAGCATCTTCATCCTCCCCCCTTATCCTCGCGACACCACTGCCATTGAAGGGGAGGACTTCTCACGGTTGCCATCGTCGATCACCCAGGCCTCACCGCAACACTTTCGACTCGACGTTGAGAGCCACTGAAAGAGTCTAGATTAAGAAAGCGGAAGCAATTTTGAATCTTGAACACTCTAAGTTGATCGATTTTGTAAAATAAAATGCATGCTCAAAGCTGGAAAAATTGGGAGTTAAGAAACTCACCTTTGAAGATCAAATTCTTTTCACCCGGTGGACGATTTGCAACACGAACACTTCGTGGACCACCTCTAGTATCTTCCCTACTATCCTCAGACCTTGGAACGGATTGTGGGATCCTAGATTGAGAGAATTGGGAAGAAAAGACCTCAAAGGTCAGAAAATAAGATTTTTCTTAATTTCTGCAAAATTTTTCTCAAAACACCTCAAACACCATTAAATAAAGCTTCATCAAGCTTCATTTGAGTGACAACTCAAGTGTGATGAGGATGATTTGAGATGGAGGTGGTCAATTTTGATGAATTTGAAGATGAGAAGGACTGGGCAAGTTGGCAAGTTGCCATCCATGAAAATCCTTGATTTTTCATTTAATTTTAATTCAAAAATTAATATTAAATTATATTTTAATTTAATTTAATATCAAATATTAAATTAAATAAATTGTCCGATCCCGGTCAATTTTTTGAACATGAATCTTTATTCATGTTATAAACCGATACAATATTTAAATATATACACCTCCTTTTAATCATAGTTTAATTCATAATTAAGCTATGATTCGTTAAATATATCACATATAATTAACGCTTTCTCCCAAACTCGAATTTGAACAATTCAAATTCTTTTCTCTCAAAATGTTACAAGGCTTAGTCCGAGCTAGTAAGGAGGACCTAATGGACTTACAGATCATGAGCTCCAACGATACGAGATTAACAAGCTAAACTCTTTAGCCTAGCTATTTAACATTCGTTAACCACCGGGATACTCCACTAAAGCCCAGTGGTTGCACTCTTCTCACTGTAGATATATTTATGTCCACTCGATATAACCATGATTAGTAAGTCGATCATTCACAGGTCGTTTGTAATTACAGTTGGGTCAAAATTACCGCTTTACCCCTGTAATTACCTCTTGTTCCTTAAGTCCCACTGATCCTCTAATGAACAATTGGTTTGTGGTCCAACCAGCAAATTGAATTCCTTTCGGGTCAATGAGAGGGGTGGCCCTTTGTTCAAGACCCGGAGTCAGCACTTGAGGGAACAACCTTTCTACTAATCTCTAAAGCGGGTAGGAGTGAATTCCATCTTGCGGAACTATGTTCCCAGCTATCTACCTGGACTTATCCCTGAAATGAGAGGCTTATTGAGTCGGCAGTCTCGGGCCATTCTCACCCATGCAAATCTAAGGATAATCCGAATAAACAAGAGTTCATAGAACGCTCAGGATTAAGATCGAGTAACCTAGGTCATCGTATGAATATAGTCAGTTAAGATAGTAAACGGAGTTATAAAGTCTAAGTGACTATTTCGCGATCCAGTCTTATGCAAACTCATTGCATAGGACGTTCCCACTCGCATGTCTCCACATAAACGATTTAGGATCACATCGTTTATTCTCTAAAAAGTGGGTTGCGTCCATAGTGTCCCCAGGATAACGTACCCAACCTTATCCTTATAGTATAGACCGTTCTGGCTATAACTTGAACTTGATCCTCTTTTATGTCACACATAAAGTCCAAGTATTCATCCTATAACCAAGGGTTCTTTATTGGGTTAGGGTTACACAATACACAATTCACTTTATTCAATAACACATTTACTGAATAAATCTCAATAATATCTTTATTGCAAAATATAATATACATTCAGTTTATAAAACCACGAGTTTTAGGACATAAAACCCAACAACCACGCCATCGGACGATGCCAAGCCAGTCGAGTCGCCTATCGTCGTTTCGCACGTGAAACCATCTGTCGAGCCTCAGTCTTCGTCCAATCGCGCTAGTCCCGTCTAGTCGAACGATCGGAGCACTGATAAGGCGAAAACGCGCAAGCGCACGCGATCAAAGTAATATAAAATTGGAGTATTCTAGAGTATCGAATCCAAGGGAACGGTTTTAATAAGATTTATTGAGATGACACAAATTGTTGACAAATTGCAAAAATGGTAACCAAAGGTGAATTGAATCGTGTGGTGATTGTGTCTAAAATTAATGTAATAATACGAAAAAGGAGATTCAGAATGTTAAGTCCGCTAATGAGAGACAAGGCAACTCGAGGCAATTGCCTCGCGTGACAGTTACACCTTGCAGCACAGGGCAACAATGGCACGAAAGTCGAACATACTAGCTCACGAACGCAAAATAGTGCAACTGCCTTCCGCTGCCTTGCCTCATGGTTGTTTTCTCCTACCGCCGCAACGCAATTACCTTGAACTGCATCAGCGATGGACTGCCAACGATTTAATCTGGCTAAACTCTCCAAGAAAGTAAACCAAACCCTACTCCCATTTGAACTTCTGTGAAGTATTGTTAGGAGACTCAGTGATTGATCCATATTTCTATGATCAATTTATCTCAGGTTTTCATAACCATGGCTCTATGGTCTTGAAGTCTTGCCCTATGCCTAGGGTCAACGTTCGAGTCTTATGTCTAAGCCTCATTTACTCCATTACTTTTGGGAACTCCGCTCTAAATTGACCTTTTCGGTGTCGAACTCGAGCTTAATAGGTCACCTTAGATGGTCGACTAAGGCTTCTCACGATACAATCACCAACAGTAAACTTACTTGGAGGTCTAACCAAATTGCTCTTGCTTTGGAGTTTTGTTGTCTTCCCTTAGGGCATTCACATTCCGAATCCCTAAGGGAAGTTAGCTCCCCATGGATAAAACAGTAAAGCTAAATGCAAACTGGAAAGAATAAGACAACATCTCAAGCCACCCTTCTCGATCTACCACTTTTAAGCATGAACCGAGAGGATGCTCAAAATACGAATGAAGAAAGCTTTTCAACAAGGATGAATAGAATAATTAATCTTTTACTGAAAGCAAACAACAAGTTGCGAAACAAAACTACACAACGGTTTGAATAAAAAGCGAATCGGAATAATAAATCGACAATTAACAACGTGTCTTGCATCTCTGTAAAAATAACTTCAAAACTGAACTGAACTTAAGAACGAAACGAAATAGAAGTTCTAAACTGGGAAACTGAATTACAAAAGTAAGAAAACAACAGCAGACGGACGACGGTAAGCTAAAAAATGCAGCAACAACTAAAAAGAAATTGAAGAAAAACCCAAAATAGAAAAGTGGAATCTCCTCCTAAGACGAGTTCCCTTTTGACAGCTCCCTCCTCCAAAATATATAGGGTTTACATGCTAGGGTTTCCATCTTGGTGGGTCAACTTGTTTTGCTAAAATTATGGAGAAAATTAGAATAAAATCTCAAAAATCATGGAATTCTCGAACTGTCTGCATTTTTTCTGCATTTTCCAGATCTGCGTGCTAGGCAATTGCGTCAGTTTTCCTAACAGTTGTCTGCTGCTGCGTGTTGTGCAATTGCGTCAGTTTGCCTTCCTGCGTTCAAAACTAAAAAATATGAGTTTTTTCTTTTATTTTTGCTTATTTTTTCTCATTCTTCAAGAATCTTTGTCACTTCCTTAATTATATGCAATTGACTCCACTTTATCTATTTTTACCTAAAGAAATAAAGAAAACATACATGTATAACTAAGTTTAAAGGCTAAATAATTCTCATAAATGAGAATTATCACACTCCCAAACTTGAATTATTGTTTGTCCTCAAGCAATAATAAACACAAACCAAATCTGATTCTAATAATAGTTCTTTTGAAAAATATGCCTTTCAGGAGAGGTCTCATGCTCATAACACTTTAACTTTACATGAATGCTTCCACTACATGCAACTTTGATGCTTTCATTGCCTAAACAAAATATTTTCCTCTCATAACCTCACCTTGAATTCATACTACCTATGACTCTAAGTCAAGTTTCACTTATTTGCTAAAAACCTATTTTACACCTAACAATGACCCCCAAACTTGTTTTCACTACTAGGATGATTTATTTTCTTCTTTATTTCTTCTTTTTTTTCTTTTTTTTTAACCGGGGACCTTTTTGTCATTTGTGCGTTCGCTCTAGCTTACTGACACTTTTTGGTGAAAGTATCTAGCTACGAGCACTTATCACATCAAAGCCATTTTCACATACTCACTTCCTGAAATTAACCTTTCATGTAAAGGAAATCATAGGTATCATGACCGCCCCTGGCTACTTAGTTAACCTTTGGAAGGAGGAGTACCCCGTTTTTCTCTCTCTCTTTTTTTTTTGTGAAAATCCTAGCAGTTGTTACAACAACATAAAACTACAACAATAGTATTACAACTGTAGTGTTATAACAACATACTATTACACGAGTAAAAATCACATATATATGACTCATCCCCAAACTTAAATGGGTCAATGCCCTCATTGACTGAGTATAGCGTCGGAGGCAAGAAAAGTGATTTACAAAACATCTAAGCTAGACTCTCCTAAGGGGGGTTCAGTGTACAAACTTAGGTGGGTTGAGACCAGGATTTTAGAAAGACAAGGAATAATTAAGTTGTTTGTTTGGGAAGCATAAACGTAATGATTCTAAGTGTTTAATGAATTGAGCATACTCTAAATTTTCATCATGAAGGGTATTCAAAAAGAACGAATTTCAAAGAAATCTCATTAAGATCTTTTTTATTATTATTATTTTTTAAAAAAAATTAAATTTTTTAAATTTAATTAATTTTTATATATATATATTTAAAACATAGTTGGGATATGCAAAAAGAAGAGATCAAACCTAACTAATACTGAAATACTTCAGACAACTTGGAAGTTAATCAAGACAACATGATAAAATGCAAGGAACAAGGACAAACAACAATCTACACTATTATAGGCTTAATAGACAGAGTTTCAAGTTCAAAGAACAATTTCCCTTAGCATTAGAGGCTCAGTCATCATATTTCATTTGCAATGCTCCTCTTGTTCTGGACACTTTATTCGTGTTATACAATTGCCTTCCATTTGTGTGGGATGTTTTCCTCTGTTTGCAATCGCATTTCATTTGCAATCTCGTGCTTTGATTTCGCCTCATTCTTCGTGAGTGTCATTGCCTCGCAATTTCGCTTCTAGTCTTTGTCATTTGATTTCCTTTTCTCCTTTTCATCTTCACTCAAAAGTAAATGGTCAAAAAGTCCATGCAATCTTGAAAATGATTTCTCTTCTTCTTCTTTTTTTTTTTTTTTTGTTTTTTGCCTTATTTCTTTTGAACTTTTGAAGTTCGCAAGCAAATTCTCAGGTAGATCCCCAGGTAGAAGTGTTCCCTAGACAGTCAACTTAAGTACCTCAGCCTAGACAGGATCCATCCTTAGACAAAATTTGCACAATAATTTCTCAAGTTAAAGAAATAAGGATTTTTTTTTGTATAAAAATAAAGAGAAAATAATGAAAAAGATGAACCTATCATATCCCAATGGGTAGACCGCACCCATGTGTTGGGATGTATGTCCTCATCTCGTGTAGTTTGTAATATTCCAAGTTATAAATTAATAAGAGTTATTTATTTGAGCCTTGTGATATAAATAATAGTTATTTATTTGAACTTTGTGTCTCGCATATTTCATAAACTTAATCCAATAAACTAAGCTCTAGGGTCATTATATTAATGAGAGAACTAGAACTTGAACAGTGTGTAGTGGACACACAGGGAGGATCACGTTTGAGTTAATGACCCGAACGGTCTACAGAATACACTATGGATGCGGCCCGCTTTGTATTAGATACAAACGAGGTGATCTGACTCGTTCATGTGATTGACATGCGAGTGGGGGCATCCTGTGCAATGAGATTGTACAAGACCGGATCGTCAATTATTAGACTTACTGATGTAACACCGTTAACAGTATAGGGCTAATAATTTCGTAGATTACCATTAGTGACTCGACCTTAGTCCTGAGCATGTTACGGACTCCTGACTGCGGGGGTTTGTCCTTTGACTAGTACGGGTGAGGGTGGCCACTGTTGCTCGCCCAATATGCCTATCTTCTCAGGGGTAGGACCACGTGGAGAGCTGGGAACTTGACTACGCAAGAAGGAATTCACTCGTTCCCGACTTAGGGAAACTAGAGGGGTTCTTCCCTTAAGTATTGTCTCCAGGGCTTGAACAACGGGGCCCCACTCTCTCATTGGCCTGAGAGGGTTGTTTATGGTTGGACCATGCAACGTAGTTGTTCATTAGAGGAGCAGTGGGACTTAAGGAGCAAGAGGTAGACACAGGGGTAAAACGGTAATTTGACCCAGCAGTGTCTACGAACAACCAGTAAAGGGTCGACTCACGGGTATTGGTTATATCGATGGACACAACTTGTCCTACAATGATGAGAGTTCAACTACGGGCTTTAGTGGAGTGTTACCGTAGCTAATGAATGTTGAATAACTGGGTCAAAGAGTTTGACAAGTTAGTCTCGGATCATTGAAGCTCGTCACGTGTAGGTCCATTAGGTCCCTCGGTTGGCTCAAATTGGACAAATTGAGGGTTTACAGTTTGGTGTGAATTTGAAGTGTTCAAATTCATTATTTGGGTATTTATGTTGTTTATATGAGATATAGATAACATAATATATAGTTTGATGTGAATGAGATTCAAAATAAAATATAGT
Organism: Trichosanthes cucumerina; assembly: GCA_036507285.1. NCBI lineage: Eukaryota > Viridiplantae > Streptophyta > Magnoliopsida > Cucurbitales > Cucurbitaceae > Trichosanthes > Trichosanthes cucumerina. Next base: position 16,711,529 of record CM071838.1, read on the forward strand.
ATAGGCTAATTGATTAATTAGTGCTAATTGGAGAAATTGAATTGAGAGAAATTAAATTGAATGTGATTCAATTTAAAATTCCACATTTATGCAAATGAGATTTGTATAATAAGGTATGAGATACCTTATACTATATGATATGCAAATATGATTTGTATATCATATAGTTGTGGTAAAATGGTGAATTGGTGGAGATTTTAACTCCACCACACACCATTATAAAAGGATGCAATCAAAGGCATTTCATAAGTCTTTTTTGCCATTTTTTGGATTTTGATCTAAAGAGAGCAAATCATTCTCTCCATTCTCTCTCAACTCTCTCAAATCTCTCCTCACCCAAAATTCAAAGGGAGTCCCACATACTCTCTCTCAACCTCCCGAGAACAACCGAGAAGACGTTTTGAAAGTGTCTTGCAACACTGTTCGAGGTTCGATTCGAGGAGATCGTTGGATCGAGAGAGATCGTAACCGGAGGAGGAAAGCATTGAAGAAGTGTTCTTCAACAAGTAAGTACCGTTTATCCTTACTGTTTTTCCTCTTCTTTTGCATGTTTAGCCTAGAATTAAAGTAGTTTAGTTATATTTAAAGATAGAATTACACAACGGATCAACGACGTTTCACAACGTTTTCTGCTACGGGAATTCCAAATCCCTTCACCATGTTCCTTCATTTTGCACCTTGGTCTTGATGATGGACGAGATTTGAGCCTTAGTTGAGGCGTTTTCATCACAATGAGTCTTGCTTGCTTAAGAGATTTATATGTTCCTTCGGAAGTAGAGATTGAAATTTGTATGACATCCTGCAAATTGTCATCCATCCTGCTTTCCTTTGTGCATTCTTCTTCATTTAGCCTTTCCTGCAAGTTGCAATAAATGAAAGTTGGGCATTCTAGTACCAAAATCTCCTTGGATGTCATTGGTTGTGGAATTGAAATTGCATAGCTCACTGCCACTTCCTTGTGTGGTTCCTTCTCTTCTAGAGGTGGTTCTTCTTTAATCTTTGTTCTCCCTTCTAGCTCCTCAGTGCTTTCAAGTGTTGGGATGCATTGTGCTTCTATTAGGAGTTCAGGGTCTTCATGTTCAATTTCCGCTCTAAGTGTCACCACCTCACATTGTTAATTTTCTTCTTGTTTTGAAGTCTCTATATTTTCAACAAAGATTCCTTGAGACCTGTCTTGCAATTCATTTGCAAATTGTTCTATTTGGATCTCCAAATTGCGTAAAGATGTGGTTTGGCTTTCAATCACAATATCGTTTTTTGCCCTGTATTCCCTCACATGTTCTTTAATGCTAGGCTCTTTTGGAATCATCTTTCCTTGCTGGAAACACTGGTACTAATGTTGATTTGCAAATCTGAGTAGAAGTCCATAATATACAGAATCAGGATTATAAGAACAATCATCAAATATATGACTTCCTTTACAGTAAATACAAGAAATAGAAGCAATAAGGTTAGTAGGAGTTATGAAATTTCTCATCATCAAAGTCTCCATCATGTAGCTTAATGATGAAGCTTGTATGTGCAATGTTGCCATGATGTCTAATTCCATCTTGTGATTGTCTCAAGCAATTGTCTTTTCTCAACCTGCAAAAGAATAGAAACATGAACTGGTTTTTTTCTGAAAGATTGCAACTGCAAATGCAATTGCAATCGAACTGCAATTTGCTCACAATTTGTGTGTCTAAAATAAATTTTATTGAAAACATCATTCTCCGGCAGTGACGCCAAAAACTTGATAAGGCAAAAACGTGCAAGCGCACGCGATCAAAGTAATATAAAACTGGAGTATTCCAGAGTATCAAACCCAAGGGAACAATTTTAATAAGATTTATTGAGATGACACAAATTGTTGACAAATTGTAAAAACGGTAACCAAATGTGAGTTGAATGGTGTGGTGATTGTGTCTAAAATTAATGTAATAATAAGAAAAAGGGGATTCAGAATGTTAAGTCCGCTAATGAGAGAGAAGGCAACTCGAGGCAATTGTTACACCTTACCTTGTCTCTTGCCTCGCGCGACAGTTACACCTTGCAGCACAGGGTGGCAATGGCACGACAGTCGGACATACTAGCTCACGAAGGCAAAACAGTGCAATTGCCTTGCGCTGCCTCTCCGCATGGTTGTTTTCTCCTATCACCGCAACGCAATTGCCTTGAACTGCATCAACGATCGACTGCCAACGATATAATATGCTAAACTCTCCAAGCAAGTAAACCAAGCCCTACTCCCATTTGACCTTCTGTGAAGTATCGTTAGGAAGTTGAGTGATTGATCCTATATGTCTATGCTCAATCTATCTCAGGTTTTCATAACCATGGCTCTATGGTCTTAAAATATTGCCCTATGTCTAGGGTCAACGTTTGGGTCTTATGTCTAAGCCCCCTTTACTCCATTACTTTTGGGAACTCCGCTCTAAATTGACCCTTTCGGTGTCGAACTCGAGCTTAATAGGTCACCTTAGATGGCCAACTAAGGCTTCCCACGATACAATCACCAAAAGTAAACTTACTTGGAGGTCTAACCAAACTGCTCTTGCTTTGGAGTTTTGTTGTCTTCCCTTATGGCATTCACATTCCGAATCCCTAAGGGAAGTTAGCTCCCCATGGATAAAACAGTAAAGCTAAATGCAAACTGGAAAGAATAAGACAACATCTCAAGCCACCCTTCTCGATCTACCACTTTTAAGCATGAACCGAGAGGATGCTCAAGTTGCGAATGAAGAAAGCTTTTCAACAAGGATGAATAGAATAATTAATCTTTTACTGAAAGCAAACAACAAGTTGCGAAACAAAACTACACAACGGATTTGAATAAAAACTGAACTGGAATAATAAATCGACAACTAACAACGTGTACTGCACTACAAAAAAAATAACTTCAAAACTGAACTGAACTTAAGAACGAAAAGAAACAGAAGTTCTGAACTGGGAAACTGAATTACAAAAGTAAGAAAACAACAGCAGACAGGCGACGGTAAGCTAAAAAATGCAGCAACAACTAAAAAGAAATTGAAGAAAAATCCAAAATAGAAAAGTGGAATCTCCTCCTAAGACGAGTTCCCTTTTGACAGCTCCCTCCTCCAAAATATATAGGGTTTACATGCTTGGGTTTCCATCTTGGTGGGTCTACTTGTGTTTGCTAAAGTTATGGAGAAAATTAGAATAAAATCTCAAAAATCACGGAATTCTCGAACTGTCTGCATTTTTTCTGCATTTTCCAGATATGCGTGTTAGGCAATTGCGTCAGTTTGTCTAGCGATTGCTTTTCTTCTTTAAGTGCGTCTTAATGCAATTGCGCTCGACGCCTCCTGCGTTCAAAACTAAAAAATATGAGATTTTTCTTTCATTTTTGCTTATTTTTTCTCATTCTTCAAGAATCTTTGTCTCTTCCTTAATTATATGCAATTGACTCCACTTTATCCATTTTCACCTAAAGAAATGAAGAAAACATACAAGTATAACTAAGTTTAAAAGCTAATGAGAATTATCAAGCACCTCAGATCCGCCGTTAGTTTGGAGTCGCGAAGCCCCCGTCGTCGCTTGCAGTGGAGTCGTGCCCTTTTTCGTCACTTGGTTTTTGATCTGCGAGAAAAAAACTTCGTAGGAGGTTGAAGTTATCACTAGATCTAGAACTAAATGACCGATTTCTGGCTTGAAAGAGCCGGTTTTGAACAGATCAGCGACTAGGCATACCGAAAGCAAGCAAAGCGCGTCATTACCGTCTTTCCCACGTGTCGCCGCAGTGTCTCACGCGTCGTCGCCGAAACTTGTGATCTTCAAAAAATTCAAATTTCGAGCTCGTTGGAATCTCCATTGTGGTAACTTAGCCTAACCATTAACAGATTCAAAGATAAGTTTATATATATGTGACTAATTAGGAAATTTAATGAATTTAAATTAGAGGCTCGATTGTTATACAAGGTTGGGAGTAGCGTTGGAATAAGGACGTAATCTTGAGAATATCGAAACTAAACCCAAGGTAAGGGATTCTCACTAATTATTTTGAAAGAGGGAGTAAATATGTTTTTGAACGATTTATTTAAAACATAAACGATTTATTTAAAAGATAATTTTTCAAGGATTGCTCCAAATGATGAATTTCAAGGATTTATTTCAATTAATGATATTCAGAGATTTTCCAAGGACTTGATTTTATAAGGAAATGAATTCGAAGGGGTTTGGGAGGACCCTAAATGATTTGATTTTAAGAGGAATTAGAAAAGAATTTCATCTTGAAATTTGAGAGGATTCCAAGTGGTTTAAGGATTCGAGAAGACCTTGAGTAAAATGATTTTCAAAGAATTTAGAAAAGAATTTCCAATGCCTCTTCATGAAAGTTAATATATTTACTTATATCAGGAATTTCTTTAAGATATTATGTTGAGTATATGATTGAACTTTGAGTGTGACTATGCTATTATGATTGTTGTGATATATTGCATCATTACTAGTATATAATTATACACGTATATATGTGATTGATGGTTGAGACCTCATGCATATTGTTTGTTCATGAAAATGGTTTCGAAGGTTGTGACAATTAATTGGAGTTTGAGAGGACTCCACAGGACTTAGGATTTGAGAGGATCCTAATCGATTTTATTGGAGTTTGAGAGGACTCCGCATAAAGTTGGGTTTGAGAGGACTCATACGAGTTAGAGGTTTGAGAGGACCCTAACAGATTGAGAGGAATTAATTGTCCACAACAAGTCGAAGAGAAAAGAGTGATGATTTATGAAAGAAGGTTTTAGGTCCCACTAAAGAAGATTTTATGATTTTAAAAGTCATGTTGCATGTGTTTGTATCTCTCAACCCTCACTTACTGGGTATTATTTTATAATACTCACCCATTTTTCCTTTGTTTTCTTCCTTTCTCTTAAAATATTTTCAGGTAAAGGAAAGAACATACAAGGCGAATGACGAGGGATCAAGCTACTATGGTCATGGGAAAAGAAGTCAAGTCTTTTTCATATTTATAACTAGCATGTTTTATTTGTATGATCTTTTCTGATGAAAACTATTTGTCTAAATGTCATTTTAGGATTTAAGACCCGAGGCCAGATTTTTTAACTATGATTATTTAAATATTTTATTTTATGGGATCCTAAATTAAAGTGATTTTATTTATCAAGTTTTACTTATTTAATGTTATTTATGGTCTCAAATGCATGCAAAGTAATGATCCTAGACAAAGTGAGTTACAAAGCTAGGGTCGTTAAAGTTAGTATCAGAACCCAAGGTTATGGGTTCTGTAGACTTGCTTACATCGTAAGCACTAGTAATCTCATGACTAAGTACCAGTTTCCAGTCATCACCAGGTATGCCTCTGAAATATATATATTTTTATACAATTATTTTATGTATTTATAGTTTTTAAAAACGAGTATTTTATAGGTTAGTATGAATGTGTACTATGACCATGTTATGTATTTTTGAACTGAGATAAATGATTGCAAGTGATCCATATTGTTAGTTAGCTGGAAAAATGGTCCAACATGAAACTGTTATCTTGTAGTTTTGGTGAGATGCCACCAAGAGGACGAGTTAGGGGAAGAGGACGAGGTAAGAGGCGTGGCAGGAGACGAAGAATTGGAGGGATCGATGGACCACCTCTAAGAATCCCAATAGATTTGAATGAGAATCCCCCTACCATGCCAGACCAACCTTAAAAGCAACAGATAACCAGGGGAATGATCCCCTTGCAACACCAGTAGCGGGACAAACAACCCTACATGACTACTGTGATGCTGGAAACGATGCAATCCCTAATACGAGTAACAGTAGCGACTCAGTTAGCCCAGGTAGGTCAGATGCAGACTAATGCGTTCGTTGAGGCCAACTACTTGAAACATTTCAAAAAGTATGACCCGTGTTCGTTCGATGGATCTTTAGGTGACCCCACTGTAGCAGAATTATGGCTATCTTCTTTAGAAACCATATTTCGACTGATGAATTACCCGAAGGAGCATAAAGTATCATGTGCAGCATTTATACTTAAAGAGGATGCTTACTTATTGTGGGAGTCCGCGTAGAGGACCCTGAACACCAATGGAGGGCCAGTGACGTGGAATCTATTCAGGGATGCATTCTGGTGAAAGTTCTATCCTACTACGACTTGATATAGAAAGCAAGCTGAGTTCCTACAACTCTATCAGAATAGGAGGCTCGTAGAAGAGTATGAGAGAGAATTTACAAGACTCGTGCGTTTTTCCCCTAAGTTGGTAGATACTGAAGCCAAGAAGGCAAAGGGATTTATGATGGGCCTTGATGAGGGTGTTTGAGGCATTATACAGGCGATAGCACTTCCCGACTATGCTTCAACGGTTAGAATAGTAGAACTCATAGGAGTTGGACAACAGGGTGGAAACACGGTTGTCCCAAATCTAGGGCAGTCCTTCCCCGATCAGAAAAGGAAGTGGGACCAGGAGGGCTCTAATTCCCAGCAATATCATCCTTCATGACCATCGGGTGGTTCACGCGTAGCTTCCAACCAGAGCCAACCGAATCGATCAGAACATGGTAATGGTGAGAAACCACGATGTAACAAATGTGGAGGATAACATTGGAGAATGTGTTTAGCTTGATCCGGAGTATGCTTCAAATGCAGGAAAGAGGGGCATAAAGTTGAGAATTGTCCCACCCACGATATTAAAAGTAGTCAACCTTCGAGTTCGAGTGGAGCTGGACCTTTCGAGCGAACGACCCAACCAAGAAGCGTCTTTGCCAGTACAAGTAGATATGTCGGTAGCTTCAATTCAGCAATCACAGGTACACTTTCAGTACTTAAATACATTACTCAAGTATTTTGATTCAAGTCTCATGCTTTCCTTACTAATTTGGTGAGATAAGCCTAGCTAGAACTAGAACCACAATTTTGCACCCTGTCTAACATCACCCCGAGAGGATGAGTCAGTTAACCCCTAAATTGGTTGAAGTTTTTAAGTTAATTTCATTAGTAAGGTTTAAAGAAGTTTTGGCTTTAGATAAGGGAGAGATGAAGGTAACACATTGGCGCTAAGTAGGCGAGTTAAACTTCCGAGGACGAAAGTGTTGGGATGTATGTCCTCATCTCGTGTAGTTTGTAATACTCCAAGTTGTAAATAAATAAGAGTTATTTATTTTAACTTTATGTTATAATTTATTTTAACTTTGTGTTATAAATAAGAGTTATTTATTTGAACTTTGTGTCTCGCATATTTCATAAACTCAATCCAATAAACTAAGCTCCAGGGTCATTCTGTTATGAGAGAACTAGAACTTGAACGGTGTGTAGTGGACACACAGGGAGGATCACGTTTGAGTTAATGACCCGAACGGTCTACAGTATATGGATAGGGTTGGAGACCTAATCCTGGATACACTGTAGATGCGGCCCGATTTGTATTAGATACAAACGAGGTGATCTGACTCGTTCATGTGATTGACATGCGAGTGGGGGCATCCTGTGCAATGAGATTGTACAAGATCGGACCACAATTATTAGACTTCTCGATGTAACACCGCTAATGAGATAGGGCTAATAATTTCGTAGATTACCATTAGTGACTCGACCTTAGTCCTCGAGCATGTTACGGACTCACGATCATGGGTTTGTCCTTTGACTAGTACGGGTGAGGGTGGCCACTGTTGCTCGCCCAATATGCCTATCTTCTCAGGGGTAGGACCACGTGGAGAGCTGGGAACTTGACTACGCAAGAAGGAATTCACTCGTTCCCGATTTAGAGAAATTAGAAGGGTTGTTCCCTTAAGTGTTGTCTCCAGGGCTTGAACAACGGGGCCCCACTCTCTTATTGGCCTGAGAGGGTTGTTGTTTATGGTTGGACCATGCAACGTAGTTGTTCATTAGAGGAGTAGTGGGACTTAAGGTAGACACAGGGGTAAAACAGTAATTTGACCCAGCAGTGTCTACGAACAACCAGTGAAGGGTCGACTCACGGGTATTGGTTATATCGATGGACACAACTTGTCCTGAGAGTTCAGCTACGGATTTTAGTGGAGTGTTACCGTAGCTAATGAATGTTGAATAGCCGGGTCAAAGAGTTTGACAGGTTAGTCTCGGATCATTGAAGCTCGTCACGTGTAGGTCCATTAGGTCCCTCGGTTCGCTCAAATTGGACAAATTGAGGGTTTATAGTTTGGTGTGAATTTGAAGTGTTCAAATTCATAATTTGGGTATTTATGTCATTTATATGAGATATAAATAACATAATATATAGTTTGATGTGAATGAGATTCATAATAAACTATTGTATAGCCTAATTGATTAATTAGTGCTAATGGGAGAAATTGAATTGAGAGAAATTAAATTGAATGTGATTCAATTTAAAAATCCACAATTATGCAAATGAGATTTGTGTATAAGGTATGTGATACCTAATATTATATAATATGCAAATATGATTTGTATATCATATAGTTGTGGTAAAATGGTGAATTGGTGGAGATTTAACTCCACCACACCACCATTATAAATAGGTGCATTCAAAGGCATCTCATTAAGCTTTTGGCATTTTTTTTGGATTTTGATCCAAAGAGAGCAAATTATTCTCTCTAAAACTCTCTCATTTCTCTAAGATCTCTCCTCACCCAAAACTAAAGGGAATCTCACCTACTCTCCCTCAACCTCACGAGAACAACCAGAAGACCCTGTGGAGGCGTCTTACTCTTCGGATCGAGGATCGTGTTCGAGGAGATAGTCCGTTCGAGAGAGATCGTGGCCGAAGGGGGAAAGCGTTGAAGAAGGGTTCTTCAACAAGTAAGTAACATATTCCTTACTGTTTTTCTTTTTCTTTGCATGTTTAACCTAGAATTAAAGTTGTTTAGTTCAATTTTAAGATAGAATTACACAACGGATCAACGACGTTTCACAACGTCTTCCGCTGCGGGAATTCCAAATCCTTTCAGAGAGTTTTTAAGGAGGGAAGATTGTAATGCCCGAAAATTTCTGGTATGGGTTAAGTTAAAGTTTAGGAAGATTAATTTAGGCGAAGTAAAATTTCATGGTAAATGGTTATAAATTTTTAAATTTCAAAATTTAGTTAGAATTAGAATTAGAATTTAAAATTTAGTGTTTAAGAATCTACAAATTATTAGGATTTGAGGTTAAGGAGTTGGTTGTAGTTAATAAGAAAAGAAAAAGGGCAAATTTGGAATAGAAAAGGGTTGAGATTGGGATTAGGGTTTTGGGAGGTGTTTTTTTTTGTGACTAATGGCACATTTTCCAAGGAGCATCTCCATCCTTCCCCCTCATCCTCACGACACCAGCACCATTGAAGGGGAGGACTTCTCACGGTCGTCGTCGTAGATCGCCTGACCTCGCCGTAACACCTTCAACTCGACGCCGACAACCACGCCATCGGACGAAGCCAAGCCAGTCGAATCGCCTGCCACCGTTCTGCACGTTAGACCTTCTGCCAAGCCTCATTCTTTGTTGCGTCGTGCCAGACCCGTCTAGTCAAACGATCGGAGCGCCTCAAATCAACCAGTTGTTTGGAGTCGCGAAGCCCTCGTCATCGCCTGCAGTGGAGTCATGCCCGTTTCTGTCACTTAGTTTCGGATTTTCGAGTGGAACACTTCGTCGGAGGTTGAAGTTATCACTAGATCTAGAACCAAACGACCAGTTTCTGACTTGAAAGAGTCCATTTTGAATGGATCAGTGGTTGAGCATATCGAAAGTAAGCAAAATGCGCCGCCACCATCTTTCCCACGCGCCGCCGCAGTGTCTCACGCACCACCACCAAAACTTGTGATCATCAGCAAATTCAGATTTCGAGCTCGTTGGGATCTCCATTGTGGTATCTTAACCTAACCATTATTAGATTCAAAGATAAGTTTATATATATGTGACTAATTAGTAAATTTAATGAATTTGAATTAGAGGCTCGATTGTTATATAATGTTGGGAGTAGCGTTGGAATAAGGATGTAATCTTGGGAATATCGGAGCTAAACCCAAGGTAAGAGATTCTCACTAATTATTTTGAAAGAGGGAGTAAATATGTTTTTGAACGATTTATTTGAAAGATAAACGATTTATTTGAAAGATATTTTTTTAAGGATTGCTCCAAATGATGAATTTCAAGGATTTATTTCAATTAATGGCATTCAGAGATTTTCCAAGGACTTGATTTTAGAAGGGAATGGATTCGAAGGGTTTGAGAGGATCCTAAATGATTTGATTTTAAGAGGAATTAGAAAAAAATTTCGTCTTGGAATTTGAGAGGATTCCACGTCCATCATACTAACACCATCATTATAATATTTTCAAACGACTTCAGAAAAAGGAAAAGAAGATGAACCATTCAAATTCATGAGTTGAGGTGGAATCAATGGGTTCGATCACCCGCAACACAACGGAAGAAGACGTTGCGTCTTGGTTGATGATGCTTTCGAGGGATAAATGGAGACAGGGTAAAATAGGAATATCAAGAAATGAATAAGGAAAAAGCTAAAATTATGCTATATTTGCATAAATAACAAATAGAAGATAAAAATCGCAACTACCTTAATTTTTTTTTGTCACCCATTACAATTCTCCAAAAAAAATATAATACACAAATATCAATAATTGCATATGGCCATTAGTGAATCTAATGTTAATATAAAATAAAATGATTAATAAAGAGAATTGATTGAGAGAAACACTACAACAAATCTCCCTTTTAATAGCACTTTAGAATAGCTTTTTGCATAAAATGCTATAAAAAAAGGCAGAAAAATGGGAGGGAAAAGTAAATTTGCGCGCGACCACATTTTCTCTATTTTTAATAAAATAACCCTAACATTACGCTTCTCTATTTTTCCATTTACGAACGTCGCCCTCTTTTCCCTCTATTTTTCATCTAATCGACAATTTCTCTTACCCTTCATCTTCTCAGTCCCAGTCCATCGAGCTTCTCTGTCTCTGTGGCTAAACGCTCAAAGATTCTCAATCCTTTTCTTCCCCTACTTTCTCAGAGGTCGACTAAGTCACTGCACTTCCTGAACGAGCGACCAAGACAGAAGTTCCGGTTACGCTCTTCTAAGTTTCACGCCTCTTCATTTTCGGATTAACACCTTTTTCTCCTGGTAATTTGTTGTTTATTGGGTTTTTATTTTCATTTATGTTATGGGTTCAGAGACACAAACTTGTTGAAGAAATGTTGAGTCAATTCCCCTTCGATTTTCCTTCCAGGCGCAGTGATTAAAGATTGTTGAGTCTCTTTACGATTAAGAGTTGATTGAAGTGTAAGAGTTTTTTTCCTTCTTCTTTTCCCCTATTGTTTCTTAGTTCGTTCTTTTTTGTCTATGATAATCTTTTGCTAAAAATATGGGTAGATGAGAGCTCTCTATTTAAGTTTGGTTGAATTTTTTGTTTCCGATTTTATCAAAGTTCAGTTGTTCCGGTAGAGAGAGGTTCATTGGGTGTGCACTCAAACTCTTAGCTAGCCTAACCCAAAACTTATTTACCTTAATTTCTAACCTCCCCTTTCTCTTGATTCAAACCTACCTTTTGGCTCTCTGTTTTAATGTTTTTGGGAATAGGAAAATGATAAGTTGGAGAAGTAAATGGTAGCCTAGAGTGTAAGTTAGTTCCAAACGAGTTATGAAATGTTCTTTCAGATGGCTCAGGTGCGTCACTTTATTTGGACATCTTTTTTGTGTTGGAATTGTTAGATTTCTTATTATTCTTTGCAAATTATAATATTTGGGTCATGAAAAAGCCTGACTTTTTGTACTTATTCTTATGTTATCCTATGTTAAAGATAGTGGTGTCACGGTATGTGCTTTTAGAATTAGGTGAGAAGGATACCCTTCAAACACCCAACTTCCAACTCGTTACACCACCAAAATCTTTAGTCACATATATATTTCTTCTTGCAAGATAAAGTGCATTGACAAGAAACAATAAAGTAAGTGCTAAATAAATTTGGAAAGAGTTATCCAACATTGAATAGTATTATGAAATTGAAGATAATAAATATACCTCTCCATTATTAGTCGCATTACTTTATAATGGTAGGCTTAAGAACTATGGTGGAAATTTCCAAAAAGGCCATATGATATAGATGACAAACACCTCATTTCCATATGTATAGTTAGAATAATATCTTTCAATACTTCGAGGTAGAGAATATTGTTTCATTTTCTATTATCATTAATGGTTTAGATTAAGATTTGGGAATTAATCTTCATCGATAATCGAGATTTGCATAGTCCAATTTTACTCTTACTAGCTACCACCAAATTGTGTGCCATTGAAGCCTATATATATTGAATTCCAAAAAAATTAGATTAACTATGATGTTTGTTCTTACTAGCACTACAAGAAATACCTCTTTTCATGACGTTTGTTCTCACTCCGTAGTCGAACCATAGTTAAACCTCATTCGACTTTTTCTGCAAGGTTGGTATTTGAGTTTAACATTTACAACAATTTACTTTCTTATTGTGAGGTGAAGTTGATTTGAAATTGAAAATCTTATTCCTTCCACTTTCCAACCATCTTTATTTTTGTTTCTATGTCTTTCTTTCGTAGTTCAAGCATAATTTAGCTGCCAGACTTATTGCTTCAGAGACATTTTCAATGAAATTAAAGTATTTGATGAAGAGTTGATAATATTATTGTCCAATCTTTAAGTCGTTAGCGATTTTATTAAAGCCAACGCTCTTAGTACTTAAAGTTTGAGAGAGGTAATAATCAAACCACAATATTCTATGAATATCGATCTCTTCCAGCTGTACTCAAGTAGCTTTTATTCCCAATCTTGACCAAGGACTATCTTGATGCTTCATTATTCATTATCATTATTATGATTGTTATGTCTCATTTTCCTTATGATTCTTAAAATTATAGTAGTGATAGGAAGGCTAAAGTTGACTCAATCATGGAATATTTGATTTTCATGCTTTGCTATAGTTTTGATTTCTTTATTTGTTTAATTGTGATCATGAATATAGTTTCACAAAAACAATGTAACTATTTGTATTTTTGCATATATGTATGTAAAGTTAAAAATCATTTTTAACTCTTGTCTTTTGTTAGTGCAATTTAATTAATGTTCTTGCTAATCTTCTACTCTATATTTCCTCTTTGTTACCTGTTCACTATAACATATCCAAAATATAGTGTGTGAACCTTGCTTTTGTGTATTTCATAGGTATTTTTTATCCCTTCTTGGAGTATTTTTTATCCCTTCTTGGATTCAAAATCCATGGTAGAGTTTGGACAAAAAATTGAAGGCCCAAATTCTCTAATCTTGAATCTTACTGCTTGTTCTCTTTCAGATATCATTTTTTTCGCTATTCTTGAACCTTATATGTTGATTTTGTTTTCTCCCTCTCCATCATGTTTTTTGTATATTGCATCTGCTAGTTTTTGTCTATTTTGTTATATTTTTTGTTCATTTGAATGGCTAATTTTCACATAGGGAATTGGAATGTTGGATTATGAAGAATCTTTGGTTTCTTGGTTGGTTTTGAAACTAATTAAAAATGTTCTTGCCTTCAGTTTTAATATATTGTTTAAGTTGCCACCCTTATTATGATAACATATTGTTTAAGTTGTCACCCTTAAGAATATTTTACGAAATTGTGAGGCTAAAACTTAGGGGGGAGGGGAGAGGATTAACACCATTGTTCTAATGAAAATTGTTATTGCCTTCAAGTGTTTTTATTAAAATCCATAGTGTAAGGTTTCTATTTTATGGTTTCTATGAGGCTGGAACTTGAGAATTTGTTTTTCATAATTAGGCAGGGAAGCTAATAAGCAAAATAATCTCAAAACTCTCTATTGCTCATTTGAGGATTGTTGGAGTATCTTTAATTTTCTCTAATTAGTTTAATGATGGTACAAATATGGTCATTAGATATCTTCGTGCAAACTTTTCTCTAACAAAATGATATGGATGCGACCTTTGTCTTCTTAAGTATTCTATCAACAACCAAATTAGAGTATGCTCTCAAGCCACCAAGTCCTTGTAGTCCTATATTATTGCATCTTTTCGAATTCTTAGGCACCCAAAATTGTGTGAAAATTGATATTCTCTTTTTTCTCATGTAGTGTTTTTCATCCAAGTCATTGACGGTTGAAATTGATCATACCATTAAGGTTACTGACAACTTTAGAATGTTCAATAAGGATTGGGTGCATTTGAATCGGTATGAAAATAGTAGTAACTATCATAATTAGCGTTTGAGTTCATTTCCTTAAGTTAATTAACTGAACAAAATTGACTTTGTTCAATAGTGCTACTAATGAGTACATGGAAGGAGCATGAAATTTTCTACAAGAAGTGAAGAAAAGGAAGCCACATGCCAATAAAATTTTATGTCCATGTAAAGAATGTAGGAATATGAGACATTGTAATCTTCAAATTATATATGAGCATTTAGTCATTAAGGGAATGGATCCTACATACAATGTTTGGTATCATAACAGAGAAGTATGTGATCAGAGGGATGAAGTGGAGAATGAACTTGAGGATGTTTTTATGTTTGAAGCAACTAATTTCTATAAGAGCACATTGGGAGATGAAGACAATATTATTGATCCTTTTATATCAATAAATGAGAAAAACTTTTCTCAGAATGTGCAAGAGGCAAACATTCCATTGTATGAAAGATGTACAAAATATAAAAAGATGTCAACAGTGGTAGTACTATATAAACTTAAAACCTTTAATGGTTGGTCAGATGCAAGTTTCACTAGTCTCTTGGAGTTGTTGCATGACATGCTCCCAACAGATAATGTTATCCCACGGTCTATTTATGAAGTTAGAAAATTATTCAATACATTTGATTTAGGCTACCAAAAGATTCATGCATGTGTTAAGGGTTGTTGCCTATTTAGGAATGAGAATGAAAAGTTAGAAAGTTGTCCTCACTATGCGACTTCAAGATGGAAGATCGATGAACGAACGAATAAAATAAAAAAAAATTGTGCCTGCTAAGGTGTTGAGATACTTTCCTATCATTCCAAGACTTAAACGAATGTTCAAAATAAATGAAGTTAGTGAAAGTTTGTATTGGCATTCTAACCATAAAAGTACTGATGGAAAGATGCAACATCCAGTAGATTCTGTTGCATGGGAGTCAATTAATCAAAAGTGGTCGGAGTTTGCAATGGACCTTAGACTAGGCCTTGCTACAGATGGTTTTAACCCATTCTCCAACTTGAGCAGCCGATATAGTTGTTGGCCAGTCATGCTTGTTACATATAATATTTCTCCTTGGTTGTGTATGAAGAAGGAAAATATAATGTTAACATTGTTGATTTCTGGCCCTAAACAACCTGGAAATGATATCGATATTTACCTACAACCTCTTGTGGAAGACTTACAACAACTATGGAAGGACGTACAAGTGTATGGTGTTGTAAGTAAAATACATTTCAATTTAAGAGCAATTCTTATGTGGACTATAAATGATTTTCCAGCATATGGAAATCTTGCTGGATGTACTACAAAAGGTAAATATGCATGTCCAATCTGTGGAGATAATACCTCTTCCTGTTTGTTGAAACATAGTAAAAAGTTTGCATATATGGGCCATAGACGATTCTTACCAACCTCACACATGTTTCGGAGAAAGAAGGCTTGGTTTGATGGAAAAATAGAAGAAGAGTTACCTCCCAAAATTGCAACAGGTAATGTAATTTATTCCCAACTTAAAGATTTTGAAAATCGTTGGGGAAAAGGTGGAAAGAAAACAAGGGGGAGAACAAAAGAATGTATAGGAATTACTGGTACGCCACAACTTGGATATCATGCATGTGGAAAAGAATGTATGTGAGAGAGTAAGAAGTTTAGTAGAGATATCTTGGTGGCTGTGTTGTGCTATCTTGACTTTGTTGTGAACTTTTGGTTATGAAATATATAAAGTTTGTTGAAAATGGTGTTCTGGATATCATTATATGTTGGGGGAGAGAGTAAGAAGTATAGTAGAGATATCTTGGTGGCTGTGTTGTGCTCTCTTGACTTTGTTGTGAACTTTTCGTTATGAAATATATAAAGTTTGGAAGAAAATGGCGTTCTGGATATCATTATATGTTGTGCTCTATTGACTTTGTTGTGAAGTTCTTGTTATGAAATAGAACAAGTTTGTTGTGAAGTTCTTGTTATGAAGTAGAACAAGTTCTTGTTATGTCTTTGTGGTTTTGTTGTGTTGTATTAACTTTGTTGTGAAGTTCTTGTTATGAAATAGAACAAGTTTGTTGTGAAGTTCTTGTTATGAAATAGAACAAGTTCTTGTTATATCTTTGTGGTTTTGTTGTGTTGTATTGACTTTGTTGTGAAGTTTTTGTTATGAAATAGAACAAGTTTGTTGTGAAGTTCTTGTTATGAAATAGAACAAGTTCTTGTTATGTCTTTGTGGTTTTGTTGTGTTGTATTGACTTTGTTGTGAAGTTTTTGTTATGAAATAGAACAAGTTTGTTGTGAAGTTCTTGTTATGAAATAGAACAAGTTCTTGTTATATCTTTGTGGTTTTGTTGTGCTCTAATGACTTTGTTGTGAAGTTCTTGTTATGAAATAGAACAAGTTTGTTGTGAAGTTCTTGTTATGAAATAGAACAAGTTCTTGTTATGTCTTTGTGGTTTTGTTGTGCTGTATTGACTTTGTTGTGAAGTTCTTGTTATGAAATAGAACAAGTTTGTTATGAAGTTCTTGTTATGAAATAGAACAAGATCTTGTTATATCTTTGTGATTTTGTTGTGCTCTATTGACTTTGTTGTGAAGTTCTTGTTATGAAATAGAATAAGTTTGTTGTGAAGTTCTTGTTATGAAATAGAACAAGTTCTTGTTATGTCTTTGTGGTTTTGTTGTGTTGTATTGACTTTTTTGTGAAGTTTTTGTTATGAAATAGAACAAGTTTGTTGTGAAGTTCTTGTTATGAAATAGAACAAGTTCTTGTTATGTCTTTGTGGTTTTGTTGTCCTCTATTGACTTTGTTGTGAAATTCTTGTTATGAAATAGAACAAGTTTTTTGTGAAGTTCTTGTTATGAAATAGAACAAGTTTGTTGTGAAGTTCTTGTTATGAAATAGAACAAGTTCTTGTTATCTTTGTGGTTTTGTTGTCCTCTATTGACTTTGTTGTGAAGTTCTTGTTATGAAATAGAACAAGTTTGGCTTAAAATGACTGCTTCTGATTTTTCTCTTCTATATGATTTGTATTACCTAAATTTTTGTACTTGATGGTAGGAGGGTATTGAACAAACAGAAGTTGAGACAATAACTTCCCCAAATAATGTGGCTGATGATGCATTGAGCAAAGTTCTTGGCCCAGATCATGGGCATGTACGAGGATTTGGGTTTGGTGTTACTCGTTCAAAATTAGCTCTCATGTCTCAACGAGATAACAAGTTCACAATGCTTGAAAAAGAATATTTGAGGATGAAGGAGGAAATGATGGAAATGAAATCAATCATGTCGTGTTTAATAAAGAATCAGGTAAACTTTTTTATCATCTTAAGTTTATTATTGTTGAGTTTTTAGTGAACTTCGTGTTATGCTTCAACTCAAATTATTATAGGTTGAACCAAGTGAAGAACTTTCAAATGCAACTACCCATATACCTAAACCAACCAATGTTCATTCAACCTTTCCTGCACCATCTCCATCGGTAAATGTATTTTTAAATGTGATGAAATAATATTACTAATTTTGTTATCACTCAATTCACATATATTATATTTTCTTCTTTTAAAGAGTATTAATAATAATACTCAAATTAAGTGCAAGTTATTAGAATGACATGGCTCAGGAGAGATAATTGCAGAAGGGCGTTGGTCTTCTAATGATCCAACTGCTCTTGTTCATCATATTCCTATTGGACTACAGGCAGTTAGAGTTTGGGTTGATGTCTCAAAGAAACCCAATACATGTTTATGGAGGCCCACATCAGAAATGACATGCATTGAAGAAGTCATGGGTAGTACAGCTGCATGGCCATCCTCGACAAAGTCACTATAAGTATGTACATTTTATAAATCTATTTATTTACATTTAATAAACCTATATATTTATATTTTTTTATACATTTATGTAGGTGAATGAAATGGTACTTTGCACATGGAAAAGGATCAAAGATGCCAACTCAACTTCATGATATTATAATCTTCAACATTTGGTGAATTTTGTGAACTAAATTAAATTCATGTTAAAAATTACAATCGGTGAATTTTTGTATCGTTGTATCTTCTATTGAATACTATTGACAACTCTATGGTACCATTAAAGACTTTATTTTGTAATGTAATGAAATCATCGAATTTCAATTTCAAAAGGTAGTCATGATATATTTAATGTGCTCAAATTTTCATGTGTGGATTATTTAGCTAGAAACTAGTACTTAAAGTAAATTTTATAAAATGAATCAATTTAAATGACATTTAAATAATATAATGAGTTCATTGATAGCATTATAAGTCAATTTTATAGTCATGAGTAGATATAATCAAATTTACATAGCAAAAAATAAATGTTATGAAAATATTACAACAATGATTATAATAGTGATGAAGAAACAAATGCTATTATAAGTTTTGGATATCATTAAGAGAAGGTTATAATATGTTAAAAATAACGTTAAGAAAAGGATATAATATGTTAAAGATAGCTTTACGAAAAACCTATAATATGTTAAAGATAGTAATAAGAAATGGCTATAATATGTTAAATATAGCATGATGAAAAGGCTATCATATATTGAAGATAGTGTTCGCAAAATGCTATAATAGATTAACGATAGCCTTACTAAACCACTATCTAAAGATATTATAGCTTTAATAAAAAATGCTATAAGATGTTCTCATAGCAATGTATATATGCTATATCTTCCCACCCTATTATAGCATTTGAAATAGCTTTACAAAAACGCTATCAAAAGTTTTAGACTTTTAATAACAGGGGCTGTCAGGACTTTTGAAAAACGCTATAAAAAGTCTATTATAGCGTTTTTCGTTAGCTATCATATCTGTTATTTCTTGTAGTGAAAATACATATATAAGAAAAGTGAAGGTTAAAATAACTTAAGAACATGCCATTAACAACATGGGAGTAATGTTGAAGAGGGCAGTATTCAAGGCTCCTCCTTAGGTATCTTAAGATGTTGAGTTGTCCTAAATTATTATCAAACGTGCATAAAAACCATCTTATGGAATCCAAAGTTACTAAAATAAAAATATCTCACACCTACAAATATAAACTATAATTTATGTGGAAAAGAATCCATCATGTCGATTGGTAAAAACCATTAATTTCAATAAATATATATGATTTTATAATTTGATCATGAGTGCACATATTTACTGTTGTCAAAATAAAAAAATACCTTCACATGTTAAAAACGATGAATTTATCGATTTAGGAGAAGACGTAACCTACAAAATAAGAAAGACATGCACACTAATGTGGTGCTTACCACACAAGCTCTGACGCTTAAATTAGATCAGAGAATTTGAATATGGTAGGTTGAAAAATAGAATTTATATTAAGAAAATATTGGCTTTTTTCTTGATTTCTTCTTTCGTCATTAGGTTTATATTGTGAATTCAAAATTACTTCTAACAATATTTAGTAACTTTTATAATGGTTCCATTATTGATTACTTTTCATAAAATTTTGTTGTTATGGGTGTAGCTATTATAATTTGATCGCAAGTTTCCAATTTTTCTAAGGTGTGGAGGAAGTAATTAAAGAGATTGATTTAAAATGGGTGGAATTTATACTCTAAAATCTCGTAATTAATAATTTGATTAATAATTAATAATAATTTTAATTATTTTATTTGCAATATAATATTATCCATTATATGAAAAATTCAAGTTTATTAGGTGTAATCTTAAACAATATGTTGGTTAACATATGTGAGGATCATATTCAAGAAATAACCTAAAGGGTCATAGTATATGGATAAGATTGGGTACCTTATCCTAGTAACACCATTGATACGACCAACTATGCAATAGTTACAAACGATTTGATCCAAATCGTTCATGTGGAGACATATGAGTGGGAGTATCTTATACAATGAGATTCTAATAAGACTGGACCACGAAATATTTAATCTCTTTTTATAATTCTATTAGTTGAGAAGATTAATATTTCATCAGGATCATCATGTGCGACTCGATCTTAATCCTGAGTGAGTTATGAACTCCTCCCTGTGAGGGTTTGTCCTTTGATTTACATGAGTGGGAGTGACTTTTATATCCAATTCATTAAGCCTACCACTTTGGGAGCTTTACCAAATAGGGAACTGGGAATATAATCTCACAAAATGGAATTCACTCTTCTCATATAGGGTAAGTAGATGACTAGTTCCCTTAAGTGATAATTTTGGGACTTAAACAATGGGACCTCACCCTCTCACTGGCCTGAGAGGGACTTAGTTTATGGTTGAATCATAAATAAATTGTTCATAAGAATATCAGTGGTACTTAAGGTGAAAGATGTAATTATAGGGGTAAAACAGATTTTTGACCTAGTTGTAATTGCGAACAACTCATGAAGGATCAACTTGCATGTAATGGTTATATATCTATGGACACAACTTGTCCTACAATGCATAAGAGTGCAACTTAGGTCTCTAGTGAAGTGACCTAAAATTAATGAATGGAAATGGATTAATTAAATAGTTTAATTAATTAATTTTGTATCATTGGAACTTATAATCTCTAGGTCCATAAGGTCCCCTTGTTAGCTCATAATAACACCAGAAGATCAGTTTAGTTCATAAAATTTTAATATGTTCAAATTAATATTTAATTTGACATGTTCAAATTAATATTTAATATATTAGATATATTAAATATAAAAGGAGAAAATATATTTATTGTATTTGATACATTAAATGTTAAAATAAGTAATTTATATTAGATACATTAAATAAAAGATATTTAAAGAATTTGAAATAAGATTCAAATAAAGAAATAAATATCATAAGAGAAATTAAAGAAAAGATATTTATAGAATCTAAATAAGATTCAAATAAATAAATATCGTAGGAGATTTGAATGAGATTCAAATAATTATAAGATACATTTTAATATATTAGATATTAAAATATAATATTTTAATTATGACAAAAAAAATTCTTGGACTTTATAAACAGGTTGACTCATCACAACATATATCTCCTCGATAGAGAATTATAAAAATCTCTCTAAATTTCTTCTTCTCCAATCTGATTTTCTTTCAAGAGGTTCCCACAAGCCTTGATTCAGCTTTATGGTATCGAAGTTTCAACCTCATTGGAGTTGGAGTAAAAAGATTAAAGGCTCGCCAGAAATATCTCCATAATTTTCCATATAAGTTTTTGCTTAACAAATAAAGGACGATCCAATGTTCTTCCATTGTGGAGTGAAAAGTCCATTCCTTCAAGATCGTCATCTATTTAATGAATGCATTAAAGCCACCCCCATATCTAAGGGTTAAAAAAAAATTGTGAAATAATATATTTTGTTTTATACTAGGGGTGTGTTTACTAAACTAATGGATTTGGTCCTAAATGTAATTGGATTGTGGAGTAAATGCAATGATCGTAATTGGCGATGACAATTCAAACATCCCAAATATGTAGACATAGCTTGGTCAAATCTCACGCATAAAAACAATTATATAATTGTAAATAAAAATCGATTATTGGTTATCCATAAAATTATGGATCGATAGATAAAAATGTGATTTGACCAAAATTAGCATTAAAAAATATTAGAGATAAAAATATGGTTTGACCAAAATTAGTATTAAAAAATATTAGTGATAAAAATATCTTCTAGCCCTCAAATATCAATAAGCCTAAAAAATAATATAAAAATATGGTAAAAAATATTGATAATTAAAAATATGGTAAAGAATATCCATAAAAATATAGTTTGGCCGCAACTCACATAAAAAAAATATATTATCATAAAAATATGGCATGGATAAACATATAGTATGGCATAAAAAAATCGTTATCGTTACCGTAATCCTTACCTTGATATGGATCAAAATAAAAAAAAAAAAATTGTTAATAAAAATATGGTTGGACCAAAATTAGCATTAAAAAATATTAGGGATAAAAATATGGTTGGACCAAAATTAGTATTAAAAAATATTAGTGATAAAAATATGTTTTATGCCCTCAAATATCAATAAGCCTAAAAAATAATATAAAAATATGGTAAAACATATTGATAATTAAAAATATGGTAAATAATATCCATAAAAATATGGTTTGGCCGCAACTGACATAAGAAAATATATTATCATAAAAATATGGCATGGATAAACATATAGTATGGCATAAAAAAATCGTTATCGTTACCTGTAATCGATGGCTTACCTTGATATGGATCAAAATATTGTCCGGCATAAAAAAAATTGTTAATAAAAAATATCGATGGTATGTCCTACCGTATTGATAAAAATGTGGCATTGATAAAAATACAGTCTTGCATAATGTGGCATTGATAAAAATAGCATAAAACAAATCGTTATTGTTATCGTTACCGTTATAAAAAAATATATATGACAGCGATAGAAATTATTGATATCTATGGCATACCATATCAATATCGATAAAAATATGGTCGGCCAAAACTTACATAAAAAATATCAATTATCAATAAAAATATGGTCAACGATATGAGATAAAAATACGACCTAAAAATATGGTCTAGCCAAAACTCAATAAAAATATGGTCAACGATATCTAATAAATATGACCTGGTCAATCCATAAAAATATGGTCGGGCCAAAACTTTGGTAAAAATATGTATGGCCAAATATCGGAATATGACCTAGAATATTTAGACATACAAAAAATCAAAATATGGCTTGACCAAAACTCACGCATAAAAAATATTGATCAAAATATGTTTAGCCAAAAGGCACACATTAAAAAATATTAATCTAGAAAATCTCGTATCTTAATTAGATATGGCCAAAAATCACATATAATAACCTTCACAAACGAATCTCTTCTATACCTATGTATAATAATCCAGAAAACAAAAACTTTTAATAAAGCCATAAAAATAATTTTTAGTTTTAATGCTCCTTATCAACTAAAGAAATTTTAGGAAAAAAAATGAAAAGGGAGAGAAAGAAGAAGAAATAATCGAGCAAAAAGAGTAGAAAAAAATCAAAAAGATGGATGGGTTCCATGTAAATTACTGTGTCAGAAGTGGGTTCCACAGGTGATTACAGGAAAGATGATAAATGCATTTAATCGTAATCGAATGGGGCCCACTCTTTCGAATTGTGTTTGATTGATTATGTATGTAAGTAGGTAAACACGCCTTAAATGTAAATGAAATTAAGGAGCAATTGTTGTCACTAAAATGACTCAGACATTCGGTGTAAGTGTGCAACTTAGGATGTAGTTTTTTTTGTTCAACAATATGTGGGTGAGAGGTTCAAACCTCTGAACTCTTGGTTGTGGTTGCATGTTTTATGCTAAGTTAAACTATGTTTATGTTAGCCCTTAGAATAGAATTTTATAGTTGGAAGTATTTAATTTTTAAATTAGATTTAAAGTTTGGTCCATATGGTTTTGGACAAAATTCTAACTTTCAAAACCATAAGAATTAAATTTTAAATTTCTTCAAATCATGGGATCAAATTTTTAATTTAATCTAATTTTTACCAATTCAAAATATCAAGATGGTCTCTAGGCACTAATAAATTATCAATCCACATCATTTTTTTGCACTTCATTCAAAATTTTCACTTCTTTAAGCTTCTATATTTTAATGGTAAATCTATTCTAGTATTCTCACATTCATAACTGATTCACTATTTTTAGTACATGTACCATAAATGTAGGGTATAAAAATTATACCAATTACCACTAAATTATGTTCACTCTAACACTTTCATCTTTGGTTTCAATCATATTGCAATAAAGTTTGCATTTTTTATTTAACTTTTTTAAGGCGCTAAATTCATAAAAGTATTTATTAGGAATCACGTAAAATGAACCTTTAACCTTTTTTATGTTAAAAAAAAATCTTAAAAAGTTTGATAAATGTCCTAACATTCTTCCCTAGACTCAAAACTTAATTAGAGGCCCTTTACTTAGTATTTTTTTTATATAAAAAAAATATATCTTCATCCTCCTCTTTTTAAAATGTATAGCAAGATCAAAGTATCGAATATTTGTTGAATTCTATCTAGTAGACACGTCCAAAGAAGATTAATTCTTCTCAATATTCTCGTGTCTTACACTCTACAAAAAGAGCCAAAAAAAAGCATATCTCAACCGGCATCAAGTATGACTCATGACTAAAAAGTCATGAGTTCGAATCCCCCACGCCCTAAATTATTGATGTACTAAAAAAAACACTCTACAAAAAGAAAATCAAATAGTTAAAGAAAAAGTCTAACATATCTTTTAATGTTTTGTACACTAACAATCAAATCATGTAAATCTTTTCAACTATTTATTGACAATCAAGACGTTCATAACGTGACTAAAAATTTTCATATGCAATAAATTATTACTATTTAAAACAATAGGCTTCCAAATTCTAAGTATTCTCTTCATATAAGAGATAACCAGATCATTCCAAGTTGTATCTTCTTTCCATCCAAATTATTAGATTAATTTTGATTAAATTGTCCCAATGTGTCAAACAAACTCATAGGCATGTTACATGCATTAATCTTTAGTTAATATGTTAATCATAAAAACTAAATAAAAATGTAATACAAAATCATAACTTTTTAGAATTCAAAGACTAATTTAATAGGCACAATATTCAACCCATCTATGATCACAATTTTATATCTCTCTTACATTCTTAATTAAAATCATTCAAAGTATATAATATTTTAAATAATATTTAAATATCTCACACTCTCTCTCCACAGTCAAAGAATTCCAAAGGGCCATGTGGTTGATAATAGAATTAATTGTATTCCAATGCCAAATGCTACCTAATATTCTAACCTAATCTCATCTTTTTGAATTTACCCAAGAAAATGGCTACAAAACCTTACTATAGCTGGCAAATGGCACAACTCATTGCTTAATTCAACCCTCTAACAAAAAAAATCTGTTAAGAAAAAGTTTCCCTTTTGATTCTAGCTTCAAATAACGATTCTTTTTGCTTTTACAATAAACTTTTTTTCTAACTACTTTTCACAAAATTTTCCTACATACAATTTGTCATTGTTTTGTTGCTCTCTTGATTATTTTTAGGGAATTCATCAGCGAGGGGCAACCTACCCATACAGTTAGCGGGGAGGATGGCACTACGGGTAAATATCGTCTGGCGAAAACGCCGCAGGCGTAAAACGTGTTTTTTCTTTCTTTCAATTGTACAGTAAAGTTAAAAATAATGGTAAAATATATTTTTGGTCCCTAAGATTTGAACTTAATTTCTATTTTGATGCTTAAGTTTTCAAAACTAACACTTTTAGTCCTTGATATTTGAATTCTAGTTTCTATTTGATCTTGAGATTTTAAAAGTGATATATTTGGTCATCGGAGTTTGAATTTGATTTTTAATTAGGCCCTAAAGTTTGAAATTAGTTTCTAAATGATACCTAAGTAGGGTTTTTTAGTACATCCACAATTGAGAGGTGGGGAATTCGAACTCATGATCTTTTAGTCATGAGTCATACTTGATGTCAGTTGAGCTATACTTTTGTTAGTGATGCCTAAGTAGAGTTAGACCATTAGTTAATTTAACAAAATGATCACATGGTTGTTAAAATATGTTGACGATGTGTGTGTTTTTAAATGACTTGAATTTTTTTTAGTCAAGGGCCCATTAGAATCAAATTTAAATTTTGGGGATCAAGCATCAAAAGACTCAATGGAAACTAAAGTCAAATCTCAATGACCAAAAGTTTATTTTACCCTAAAAATAATAGTTAGAATAAGTGATGAAAATAATGGTTTAAATTGTATTTTGATCCTTCAAGTTTCAGGTATTTTTTATGTGTTTCAACTCATAAATATTTTATTTTAATTTCTAAACTTTTATATATATATATATATATATCAAACACTTGACAAAACACAAAAATCTATTTCAAAACCTAACATATAACCTTACATACCAATTAATCGGGTAAATGAATCAGAATCCTACCTTATTAAGGGTTGTTGGCCTCTGTCTTGGAATCAAAACCCTAGGGGTTTGTTCTGGGGGTTCTGAAACTTGAGAATCAGAAACCTGTGTTTGGGGTGCAGTGTTTTGAATCTTGGGAATAAGAAAACAGTATTTGGAGTGCAGTGTTCTGAATCTTAGGTTTATGTTGTTTTTTTTCCTTTTTTTCTTTAGTTGTTTTATTCTCTTATTTTCTCTTATTTTTTAGTGGATGTTTTGTCAATTGTAGAAACTCTGGTAAAAAATAAATGGGTTACAAAATTGAAACTTTATTTTAGAAATTAAGAAATTAAAAGTCTATGTAAGAAAATAGGGAATTTAAAACTCTATTTCACAAAATATTTAGAAAAGTATTTTTGGAACTCTATTTTAGAAATTAAAAAATTGAAATTCCATTTAAGAAATTAGAGATTTAAAGCTCTATTTCAAAAAATATTTAGAAAAGTATTTTTAGAACTCTATTTTAGAAATTAAAAAAAATAAAAAATTTATTTAAGAAATTAGGGAATTAAAAACTTTATTTCACGTCACATAGTATTCTGAAAACTATTATTTGAAATTCTATTTTAAAATTAAAAAAATTGAAAGTCTATTTAATAAATTAGGTAATTTGAAACTATATTTGAGTATTCAAAAACTTATTTTTGGAATTCTATTTTAAAAATTAAAAAATTGGAAGTCTATTTAAGTTATTAGAAAATTTAAAATTTTATTCCACAAACTATCCAAAAACCTATTTTTGGAACTCTAATAAGAAAAGTGGTGATTGCGCACAAGTTAGGTCGTTAGGGTAGTTGATTGCTCGAGTGATCGGGTTGTTGGCATAAGAGTATACAAGTCTCTTGAGTGGTTGTCGAAAGTAGTCATTAGTAGTGGTTAGGTCGTCGATGTAGTCATTAGAGTTGTCGTCGAAGATAGCCGTCGGTGGTGGTTGGGGTTGCCGGTGTGGTCGTCGGAGTTGTCGTCGGAGGTAGTCGTCAGCGGTGGTCGGGGTCACCGGTATGGTCGTCGGAGTTGTCATTGGAGGTAGTCGTTAGCGGTGGTAGGGGTCGCCAGTGTGGTCGTCGGAGTTGCCATCAGAGGTAGTCATCAGCGGTGGTTGGGGTTGCCAATGTGGTCGTCAGAAGTAGTCATCAGCGGTGGTTGGGGTCGTCGGAGTTGTCGTCGAAGTTAGTCGTCAGTGGTGGTCGGGGTCATTGGTATGGTCATCTGAGTTGTTGCCGAGGTAGTCGCCGTCGAGCGGGCGGGTCGCCGTGTGGTCGCCGGTTGCCATCGAGGTAGTCATCGGCGGTGGGGTTGCTGCAGGTAGTTGCTCGACCACCGCCGAGGCGCGCTTGTCGCGCAGAGCAGGTCACCGGTGTGGTCGTCGGTTGTCACCGGAGGTAATTGTCGCAGCGATGGTCAGTCATTTGAGTTGTTGTCGAGGTAGCCATTAGTCGTAGTCGGTCACCGGTAGTTTGTTGCATGATTGTCACCAAATTGTTGTTGAACTAATCGCCAAAATGGAAGATAACAAATAAAATAAGAAAATATGGAACAACCCCATGGGGTTGCACTCTTGTAATCCATGGAGTTGTGTTTCAAAAGCAAGGGTTTTGAACACATTGGGCCAAACATGGTTTTGGATTTTAAATTCAAAACTATCCAAATCCAAAACAAGGGCCAAACGACCCCTTAACTAATTTATATTTAAATAAACAAAAAACATTTATAGAAAAATGGGGTGGAGGGAATTGAAAACAATAAAGAGACAAATAAGTTTGAATAGAAAATTGGGAAAACAACAAAGAAGAGACAAATAAGTTGCATAGAAAAGAAGAGACAAAATTGGGGTGTTTGGAGCACCGTTTCGGAATCAAAATCCTTGGAATCGAAACCCTGGGGAGTTTATTCTAAGGATTTGAAATCCTGAAAATTAGAAAACAGTGTTTGGTATGCAGTGTTTGATGTCTGAGAATTAGCGAAACAGTGTTGGAATTAGCAAAACTGTGTTGGAATTAGCGAAACAAAACCATAGAGTTGTGTTTCAAATCCATTAGATTTTAAACACAGTGATCCAAACAACGTTTTGACCATCCAAATCCAAGACGGTGCTCCAAACGCGTTTAATACATAGGTGGTTAGATATTAAAAACACCAGGGTAGGTCTTCAATTCCTAGGCAAAGTAAACTTATACAATTTTTTTTAATCTTCCTTTTCTATTTTCCATTCAAAATCTGTCCTTTCTTTTTTTCCCTCTGCAATTTCCTGCACTTTTACATTATTATAAAATTTCACTCACCAGACTGCATTCATTCTTTTGTTTTCAAGTGGGTTTGAGAATCTTTTCTCTGTAATCTCTGACCTTCTCCATTGTACTTTTTCCATTTTCCTTTGATGCAAAATGGGGACAAGTCAAAGCCTGTCCTTTCCCCAACAGAAAGCTGACAAGAACAGCAAAAGCTGAAGAAACAAAGGAGAAAAAGTTACCTCAGAGACAGTTAAAAAATGAGAGAATCTGATGAAGTTGCCTCCTCAGCTTTTATCATAGAAAATGCAGATGATAATTAGGCTGAGAGTGAATGAAAGAAATCTAAACTAAATGGAAGGCTTGGTGGGAGTGAATCCAGTGACTTTTAGAGGAAAAGAAATTACAGTAAGAAGCAAAAAGTACAGCAAGCAAAAAACAATGGTAGCTTCATCTAATAATTTTGAGTTCTATTGGCATCATCAGATAAGCACACTGGATTCTTGTTCACCATACAATCCGGGCACGTCCTGGGTTAATCTGTCGTTGTTTCGTTGGTTTTGTTTATCCCAATTCCTCTTGTAATTCGGATGGGCATTTGATCATCTCTAGTATCTTGACCATTTCTCTCATGTCGGGCCGGTTTGATGGCACATGGGAGGTGCAGATCAAGCCTAATTTTAATACGGGAATGGCTTCTTCGGCTGGGAAATTCCCCCTCAGCTTCCTATCGATGCATTCTTCGGCCTTTCCCTCTTCCACTACTCCTCTGACCATGTCGCAGAGGACTGCAACATCATCTTCCATGTACTCGACAGGTCTCTTCCCTGTAACTACCTCAAGAATCAAGATCCCAAAGCCATAAACGTCGCATTTTTCGGTTATCTTCACTGTCCTGCAAGCAAACTCTGGTGCCATGTAACCGAGTGCACTCTGGATTTTGCTACTTAAAGCATAACGGTCTAACATTGGCAGCAATCTAGCTAGACCATAATCTCCCACCTTAGGTTGACCATTGCAATCCATAAGAATATTGCTGGATTTTATGTTATAGTGGATTGTGTTTGATTGATGCAAGTGAGCCAATCCTTTTGCTGTGCCGAGAATTATGTCAAATCTCTCATTCCATGACAGGACATTGTCATCCGATGCTTCGTGTAGCAGCCCATACAAGCTACCTCCAGAGACAAATTCGTATATAAGGAGCTGTAACGAGGGAGTCCAATAATAACCTTCGAGTGCCACGAGATTTTGGTGCCTGACACTCCCAAACTTCCTAACTTCCCTCTCAAAATCCTCTTGGGACTTGACAAGGCTAGAAACTGTAAGCTTCTTGATTGCAACAGAGTGTCCGTCCCGCAGAACAGTATGGTAAACTGCTCCGAATCCACCACGCCCAAGCTCACAATCCTTGTTTAGCAGGGCATGTGCTCCTGTGCTAAAGTCAAGTTCTCCTGATAACACCACAAGCTTTCCAGAATTTGCGTCCGGACTGGATGAATGACTAAAATCATCCCCAACAGATAATGCAAGTGCAGCTGCAGAAGAAGAAGACGTAGGTGATTGAACACGAATGTTGAGGATGGTGATCAATATCACGCCAATGATGATGAAAGCAGCTGCACCAATGGCAACCAGTGCAGAAATGCTGAGGATATTTCTATTTCTTCTGTGAGTAATACTTGGAGGCAGTGAGTTGGAAATGGAATCTGAAGTGGAGTTGGGATTAAGAACAATAGGCTTTGGAAGGACAGAAGGGCAAGACTTATTAACAATAGAGCCACAGAGGGACGGATTTCCAGCAACGGATGAAGGGGAGATGGTGTTAAAGAATACACCAGCAGGCAGCTCACCCTTGAGGTCGTTATGAGAAATATTGAACATCAGAAGGTTTGGAAGATTAGACAACTGCTTTGGAAGGGTTCCATTGAGGTTGTTGAAGGATAAGTCAACATTTTGGAGATAAGAGAGTTTAGCTAATGCCGGCGGTATCAGGCCAGTTAAGTTATTGTGTGATATGTACCTGCCAAGTTTGACAAAGATAAATGTACCAAAGATGTCAGATTAAACTAGATCATATTAGACGCTATGCAACCTCCAGGTCGCCTTTCAAGAACTAAAAACAAAATGAAAGGGACTAACTGAAGTCATAAGATTAACTACAACCCAATCCAAACAAAAGATGACAGTTTTGATGCTTCCTAAACAATTAGATATACACATCAAATGCCTGAGTTTCTGTCATAAATTGCAATGTCATAAATGGTTTCTGAGTCATATTAGTATGCTTGAAATCTGACAATTACAAGAAACTAGTTTTATATGAAAACGGTTTATAGTTAACGCAATGCTGGAAAGCGCATATGGAAACTCAAACAATCATAAGTAGACAAGTAAACCAGGAAAGAAAGCTTACAAAGTTGTGAGCGAAGAACAATGAACAATTGAAGAGGGAATTTCACCCCCTAGAAAATTTTCATCCAGCTTCAGCTCCATTAGGGACACAGCTCCTCCAATTGCCTCGGGAATGCTTTCATTCAGCCGATTTCTGCTCAAATCAAGAATGCTCAAAGCTTTCAGATCTCCTATAGTTTCTGGAATAGGACCAACAAAAGAATTCCCAGACAAGTTCAGAAACTGCAGCTTGCCTAAACTTCCAAACCCCGGAAGATTACCCTTGATCGAATTATGACTGAAATCTATGGCTAAAAGGCTTTGGCATTTCATCACAGACTCTGGAAAGCTATCAGTAAAGCCATTTGAAGAGAGATTCAATACTTTTAGATATTGAAGATTCTCCATTGTAGTTGGAATGTGGCTAGTAAAATTGTTCCCAGAAAAGTCCAGAGTCTCAAGGTTTTTCATTTCTCCTATCCACCCTGGAACATCTCCTTCGAACAAATTCCTGCTTAAAATCAGATTACTACACAAAACAAGTTTGTGCATGGTCTGAGGAAGATTCCCAGAGAATGAATTCTCACTAAGATCAATGGACCTCAGAAGCAAACAGCTCCCAATACCATCAGGAATCTGTCCAGAAAATCGATTCTTTCTCAAGTTAAGAGTCCGAAGATTATACAAATTCTCAATTACCTTCGGAATTTCACCCACCAAAGCATTATCAGACAAGTCCAATGATCGAAGCCCACTTAGAGACCAAATCCCAGAAGGCAAAGGACCCGAAAACTGATTCGAGGACAAGTTAACTGCAATAAGACTCCCACACAAGCTCAAACTCACAGGAATATTCCCAGAAAATTTGTTGTTTCCCAAAGAAACAACTCTCAAAGATCCACATTGACGAAAAAAATCATCCGGAACAGTCCCGGAGAAATTATTCCCACTCAAATCAATCGCCTGAAGATTATCCACTCGAGCGAAATTGGGGTTTAAATTGCCACTGAGATTGTTCTTCGAGAGCGACAATCTCTGCAGAAACTCCAACTGGAAAAGCCCCCGGCCAAGCCTTCCCGAGAGAGAGAATCCATCGAGGTTGAGCTCGACGACCCGGTTGGATCTGGGACTGCATTTAATACCATTCCAGTTGCAGGGACTATCGTTATCTTCGTCCCAGGTCGCGAGGTTCTTCTTCGGATCTTGAACGGCAGCTTTAAACACTATCAGGCCCAAAACGTCGTCGTTTAAAGATAGGTTTACACATCTAGCACAGAGTGGAGCTAAAACGAACAAGAAGAAGAGCTCAATCAGCTGTTTCATCTTCAACAATGCTCGGATTGTCCACTAAATTCGAACACAAAACCAGCACAAAAAAGCCATAGCAGGAAGAAACTGATACTGATACTGAACTAAACACCACAATCACAGAGACCTCGGAAAATTTCCTCTTATAAACAACTCAAAATGGCCAAGACTGAGATTAAATTTACTGGAAACTAAGCAAGTTCGCTATACATCACATACATACAAACAAAAATCTCCGAGAAAAAGAAGCCAGAAATGGAAAACGAAAAGGACTCTTCAAAACGTCTAGAAATGAAAGAAAATCCAAATCCTAGGTGCAGCAAGAGTGCATTCAAAGAAAAATGCGTCGGAGTTTGCGAAGATTGTTGAAGAGAAATAGGCAGAGAACCGTTAAAGAAAGTTGCAGAGCAAAGATTCTTCAGACAAAAAAGAATGCGCTAACGAACACTGTGAGAAGAGACTCGTATAGCTCGGAAACAGTTTCAGAAAGGGTGAGGAATTCAACGGAGAGTTGAGGGTCGTCGGAACAGCCACCGTCGCGACCGCCGTCACCGTCGCCGGTGGTCTTTATGAAGTTCCTGTTAGGAGAAGGGGGATTTTGGGTTTTTAATGAGTGGAAATGAGAGAGAGACCACGTAGGTAGGTCGAGACAATTAAATAAGCCGTGTGGCACGTGGCTTAGATCTACGCATTTTCAGGAATCCTACTTGGATGCTGACGTGGACTTTCTTCCCATAGTGGACCCCACCGTCAATTTAATTAAAGAGGCTTTTAGACATTTAAATTAAATTAAATGGATCCTAAACTGAAAGCCTGAGATTGTATTTTTTGAATAATTTTAAATGACATGACTGTGTGGAATTGATTAAATATTTTTTTATTTCATTATTAAGTTTTTTTAAAAAAAACAAAACAATAATATGGAATAATTTTAAATACCAATTTTGTGTTTACTTCTCTTTTAATCCCTCAATTTTTAAACTCAACAATTTAACGTGTTTGTTTTGCAATTAGTTATATGGTTAGTCCTTCTATTTAATTTTTCTATTTAATTTTTCGTTAATCCATAACAGAAAGATGACGTGACACCTATTTTTATATATAAAAAATATTATTTTATTAATATTAAATTATATTTATTTTATATTTTATTTGGTAAAATATTTTTTTAGTCTCTAAGTTTTATATTTGGTTCTCTTTTGGTCCTTTACTTTTCAAAACCCAACAAATTTATCTTCAAGTTTTGCATTTTGTTGCACCATTAGTCTTTCTATTTAATTATTTTTTAATTTTTAATTAATAAATTATTTTTTATTTTTTTCCTTTTCCTTTTCCTTTCTTTTCTTCCTTTCACGACATTTGGGTGTGAGCGAACGAGTGTCCGACAACGGTCGACTAGGTTTAAGAAAAAAAAGGTGGATGATGAAGAAGGAAAAAGAAGAAAAGAGAAAAATAAAATAAAATTTTAATTAAAAATTGAGTAGAATTAAATATTAATTAAATAATATTTTTAATAAAAAAAAATAGTATCACATCATTATTTTATACTAACGAAAAATTGAATGGAAAGATTAATAGTGTAACTAAATGAAAAACTTAACGGTAAATTTGTTGAGTTTTTGAAAACTTAGTAACCAAAATATAACCAAATATAAAACTAACAGATAAAAAATGTATTTTATTAAATAAAAATAAATTTTAAATGAAATATAATTAAATATTAATGAAATAATTTATTTTATATATAAAAATAGATATCACGCTTTCTTTTAGGAAATAACGAAAAATTGGATGGAAATACTAACCGTGTAACTAAATTGTTTAGTTTGAAAATTGAGAGATTAAAAGGGAACTAAACGCAAAATTAAATGATTAAAAAGATATTTTGTCCAAAAATTAATTAAATAGATAATTCTCTACTAATCTTCATTTAATTGGTTAATTCCTCAAGAAGATTTCTTAAACTTCTTAAACGAAATAAATTAATATTTTATATTAGGTTATTAAATTATACATACATAAGAGTTTAAAATAGTTCAAAGATATTAAATTATTCAAATAATATTTCATATTATTAAACCATTAATAAGACCTTAAATTACTTAAGCCACCTTTAATAAGCATTTATTTTTTTTTTATTTTAAATTATGTTTGTTCTTTCATAATTTCTCTTCATCTTTTCCATAAAAAATTATGATTTTTTAACTACAAATCTAATAGTTTGATTCCAAACTTAATTATCAAAAAAATAAAATAAAACTTTAAATTTAAAAACTACCCTTCATTATCAAAAGTGATTTACAAAACTAAAACATTCTCATCCCGTTTGACATGGAGAGATTTTTTTTTTCCACATAAAAAATGGGCATATCTCTAATAGCGTACAGTGATCTCAACAGCACAAAATTAAGCCTTGATAAAACCCATGCACTGAAATTACTAGAGCTCCAACACTTTTTTTTTTTTTTTAATTTATGAGTTGTTGGTACAGTGGTTGATCTTATAATTTATTTTTTTTTCTTAAGTTCTACTAATATAATTTATTGAACCCTGTATTTGTGCACTTTAACAATTCTTTTGTATTAAAGAATAAAAGTTCCAACATACATGTAGATTAAGTTCAATTGTGACTATCAACAAAAACATAGTTTAACTGACATAAAATATAAACTTATTACTACAAAGTTATAGGTTTGAATACAAACTTTATAAATTCTTATAAAAACTTATTTATAATAAAAGATCTATATAAATGTATGTAATTTTTAAGTTGCTCTATTTGTTTTTGTATGCATCATATGTTTAGTCATCTTCAATTCTTCATCTTTTTGAAAAACTCTTCTTCAATTCTTTTAACACAAGGTAGACTGAGAAAGCAAATGTCTTTTTTTTTTTAGGTTCTAAAAAATAAATTGAAAAAAAGGTTGTTAAAAGAAAAATGATGTAACGCCCAAATTTTCAGCTCAACTCAAACCAGGAATATTACCAAGCGGCGTCGTTTGCGCCGAAATTTCGGCAGCATAACGACACTACCCGAACAAAATCAAAAATTTACCTAACCTGATTTAAGCATATAAAAACTTCAAAAAGACTCTCTGTTGCTTATAATTATATTGCAATATCGCAGTGTACGGGTCAAGTTTTAGTATAGTGATTTAAGAGTCCAAGTATCGTCCTCGGGAATGGGTTTCTAGATTAATTAATTACTAAGATACTTATTTTCAATTTTAGCTAAAGAAACCAAACATGGATAGGTGGTTGAAAGTAAAGACAAACAACAGATTAACATGTGGAGACACGAATTGATAGATTTGAGGAAATTTGACTTCACAAGTTAATAACTTAATTACATATGCAATGAACCAATGAGATGAATTTTTAAACAAGAAGTAAAATACTCAAGAAAACCTCTCGATTCTTAGTGAGCGTCGCACATGCAATAAACTCCATAGTCTCCATATGAACCTACAACATGCACGACATTAAACAACTTTTTTATGTGTTTCCCTAAGATTTCTAAGTTATTCTCATGCCAGACTCCTAAGGGTTTTGACAACTTTTCTCTAATTCAAGTTTTATCTCTCGAGTCCACTTAAATCAACAGAATTAAAAGTTAAAGAACGAATTGCCAAAAATAAGAACAAAACATGCTCCAATACATAGCAACTTAGTCTTAACAAGTAAATCAAATCCTAACTACAATGTCTAGCTACTCTAAATCACATGAAAACCAAGCTAAACAAGTAGAAAACATCTCAAACGGAGTTACAATCTGAAAGAAAAGGAAATTAAACTTATGCGTCGATGTTGATCCTTCATCTCCGAGCTCCCATCTTCGACCTCGAACCTCCACGAATGCTTTGGCTCCCAAAAACGCTCTTTTCTCTCTTCTTACAAAGTGTATTTCGAAAATAGGGCAAAAATCTAGCAAATTCGGCTCCCTTGTAATGAAAACATAAGGTTCTATTTATAGGTTTAATCGGTGCAGCGTTGCAACGCTAGGGACAGCGTTGCAACGTTGTACCCTAACCGCGTGGTATATATGGCAACAGTTGGCAACGTTGCAACGCTGCTACCTTAACGTGTGCGCCCCTTATCGATCTGGCGTTGCAACGCCCTCTGTGTGGCTCCTCATGTGCGTCTTCCTATCGAGATAGCGTTGCGACGCTATCGGTATTCATTCATGCTTCAAGGTTGCACGTTCGGCATTGCAATGCCATCACCTTGGGTCTTCAAGCTTGGTTTGATCCTTTCACTTCCATTTGATGTTATTTTAAGCTCTAAATAGCCTCGTTTTGATCTCAAGTGATCCAAAATGTCTCCAATTATTTTGTTGAAGCTCTTATTCTGAAATTGAGTAATTTAGACACGTAAAAGCTCTGAAATCATTACAAAACTAGCAATAATTAAGCCTAAGAATAACACATTTTGTGTGCTATCAAACACCCCCAAACTTAAACTTTTGCTAGTCCCGAGCAAAAACAGAATTAAACATCGGAATGTTCTGATACATACATTTGATTCAAGCCTCAAAGATTTAAGAGAAAATCTAGTAATCACGGGAAACATTCAAACATAACACTTCAGCAAGCAATTTAGAACTTTTCCTAAGTGTTCCTACGTGTGTGTGTGATTAGCCAATGTTCCCTTCATTTTTACTAAGCCCGGATCAACTTTTTTAGGCTCTCCATTCAACTTCCCCCTACACTGGTCATAATTACTAATCTTTGAACCTCCCCACATTCAAGCAATAAACAACTCTACTCCGCATTTAATCACTTTTTTATTACTTTTTCTATTTTCTTCTTTTTTTTTTTTTCTTTTGTGCAAGGACACTAGATTTCACACATCCACTGCAGGGAACCTTATCCAGAGTACTTGCTCAATGAGTGGTCTAACTGATCACAGTGAAGGTAGCTTTTTTTGCCCTCACGAATTTTTCTTTAGCAAACAAACAACAAAAACCAACTATTTCACATATTATATAGATCATGCACTTCATATTGTCATTCACCCTATCCTGTAGTTTAACTCTCAAATCAGTTTTTAGATCTATCGAGGTGACATCAAACTTTTAAGCCTAATAACTTTGTTATAAGCATTTCAAAACTACAGGAACACAAGCTATGTGCATAATAGTGCAGGTGAAACTCAAGAAAAAATTTTAAATTAACTCAAATTCATGTCATGCTCTCAGGTTTCAGTAGAATCACAAAGAATTCCAATTATATCTCATCCTAGGCTATCATGCTCATACTTATGTAAAGATCAATCAACAATTCCAGCACATCACCCCCAAACTTAAACTAAACATTGTCCCCAATGTTTGCGGAAATAAGCACAAATTAAGTATAAGGGTAAGAATGAACAATATTGTCCTGAGTTATGGAGATCTTTATGAGTTCTTTGGATAGCCAAAGCATGTGTGTTGGAGTTCCACAGAACGGGAGCATGGATTTCACGAAGGAAGACATCATCACAACCTACAAAGCAGAACAAACAAACTAGTAAGTAAATTAAGAACTAACAAACAGCTAAAACAAGCTAAAGACAGAGAATAAAAATAAGTAAAACTTGGGTTGCCTCCCAAGAATCGGTTTGTTTAACGTCTTTAGCTAGACTATACTCCCTCAACGTGTTTCTTTCCTTGCTTGCAGTGCCTGGAGCGATGTGTTCATTTGGCCAATCTAGGTCTCTATATTCTTTATTGCAGCTCCATGACTAGTCACTATACCAGATAGACTGGTGGCTGCATTCTCCAACTGGTTGGACCGACTTCTGGATTCAACTATGAAGGAGTGTAATGTCTCTTTCAGCGATGGTTTCCTCTCTGATGTAGAAGCATACCCTGTAGGAGGATTCAACACATTCTTATTGTTAGCATAAGATAAATTTTCATGATACCTCAAACTTGGATTATAATGTGTTGGGAGGTTATTATGAGTTTGGCTTAATTGCTCCATAGTGGATTCTCCATTGGGTTGGGAGCATTGAGAGGACATCCCTGTTTGTGGTGATCCTGCAAAATTTTTCAGAGCATGAGTGAGAGATGCCATATGAGATTTAAGAGCAGTTACCTCATCAAGTTGATACAATCTAGCTACTGGCTTAGATCTGTCATTGTTTGTAGACCACTGGTAGCTGGAAGTTGACACTTCCTCAAGCAGGGCACGTGTTTACGCACGCTTTTAGCGCCATGAAAGCCCTCCAAAGAAGATGGCATCCAGAATGGTCCTGGTCTCACCTTCCAGTCCATTCTAAAACAATTGTACCTTGAGCCAATTTGGGTAGCCATGTTGTGGGCACCTCCTGAGCATGTCCTTGTACCGTTCCCAAGCCTCAAATAACTGCTCTCGCTCCTGCTGCCAGAATGTTCCTATCTCCGTCCTTAACTTTGCAGCTTTGACTGGTGGAAAGAATTTGGTCACGAAGGCTTGAGTCAGCTCCTCCCAAGAAGTGATACTGCCTGAGGGAAGGGACCCTAGCCATTCTTCAGCTCTACCCTAACAAGAGAAAGGAAAGAGACGTAAGCGAATATTATCAGCAGAGATACCATTCATTTTAATTGTACCACAGATTTCTAAGAAATTCTGAAAGTGTGAGTTAGGATCTTCTGTGGTCAATCCTCGAAAAGAACCTTCCCTAACCATCTATATAAGCCTTGTCTTAAGTTCAAAGTTGTTAGCATTTATAGGGGCATAGACTATTCCAGCCTGCTCAGAATCAAACACAGGTTGGAAATACTCCCTGATGGGTTTAGGGTTATTGATGAGTTCCTGATCAGCCATAGTCTGAGGTTCTGTTCTTCCTTCCCTTAGGAGTTTCCTACAGGTCCTCTCGATCTCAGGATCAAAAGGGTGCAAGTCTGCAGCTCTCCCTTTGGGCATACACCTGGAGGTACAAAAAGATAAGAAATTAGATAAAAACAATAAAACTGGAAAATGAAATAAAACATAAAAAGAAGAAGAATACAAAAAGACATAAAACATAAAACTTGGGTTGCCTCCCAAGAAGCGATTTCTTTAACGTATTTAGCTAGACGGTGACTTATCAGGGCACATAAAACTGCTCATATTTCTTTGGGCCCTTCTTGCTCGAATTGATGTAGCCTTCTAAGTCTAAAAGGCTATCCTGTTTTTCATGGACCCCAGAGAGATGAATATTTTTGGTATTTTTGTTTATCTAACATAAAAGGACAAAAATCAAAACAAGACTCGTGAGTGTAGGACAATTGGTTATGTAGATTAAAGGAAATTTCTGGAAACAAAAGGGGAACGAACTTCTCAGCCTCATCCTCTATCACCTGAACCTCCCCTGTGGGAATAATTGTATCACCCATGTATACCTCACTATCCTGTTTCTGGTGTGCCTCGGTATCCCCCAAACTATCCTCACTATCATATGAATATGTCCTCCTAGGTGGCACCTCCTCAGAGGTAAGGATAAGAAATTGTTCCTGTAAGGCCTTAAGGGAAATTACTAGTTGATTGAGATAATGAGTTTTATCCTGTACTATTTCCCAAAGTTCTACCACCTCAGCTTTTAACCTATCCAACCACTCTAATTCATTATGAACCAAATTTTTTATTTTCAACTCTAAGGTATATTCCATTAATTGATCCACAAGAGAATATTTTTCATTAGGTTGGTCAAAGTACGAAAAATTATGGTTCCAAGTGCCTAAATAACTACCCTCATGTGAATTTTCATAAATTTCAGGTACAACATGGTAAAAATTAGACACATGGTATTCAGAGAAATTATGATGCACAAACCTAGGGTCCTGAGAGGGACAATAGAATGGTGGAAACTCAAAATCATGCAAAGTCATACTTGAAAAATTAGTAATTCAGATCAAGATTTTTACACAATAGCAACACAACAAAAAACAAGGGACAAAGACTCAAAAACACACAAAACTAAAATATGACAGAAAAAGAAACAAACAAACAATGAAAGAAAACAAAAAAGGAAAACACACAAACACCCTTTAGTCTAAATTTCAAATTTTCTCCTAATATTAATTAATCTAAATAATCGTTATTCCGCGGCAATGGCGCCAAAAACTTGTTGTGTATAATTATATTGCAATACCGCAGTGTACGGGTCAAGTTTTAGTATAGTGATTTAAGAGTCCAAGTATCGTCCTCGGGAATGGGTTTCTAGATTAATTAATTACTAAGATACTTATTTTCAATTTTAGCTAAAGAAAAAAAACATGGATAGGTGGTTGAAAGTAAAGACAAACAACAGACTAACATGTGGAGACACGAATTGATAGATTTGAGGAAATTGACTTCACAAGTTAATGACTTAATTACATATGCAATGAACCAATGAGATGAATTTATAAACAAGAAGTAAAATACTCAAGAAAACCTCTCGATTCTTAGTGAGCCTCGCACATGTAATAAACTCCATAGTCTCCATATCAACCTACAACATGCACGACATTAAGCAACTTTTTTATGTGTTTCCCTAAGATTTCTAAGTCATTCTCATGCCAGACTCCTAAAGGTTTTGACAACTTTGCTCTAATTCAAGTTTTATCTCTCGAGCCCACTTAAACCAACAGAATTAAAAGTTAAAGAACGAATTGCCAAAAATAAGAACAAAACATGCTTCAATACATAGCAACTTAGTCTTAACAAGTAAATCAAATCTTAACTACAATGTCTAGCTACTCTAAATCACATGAAAACCAAACTAAACAAGTAGAAAACGTCTCAAACGGAGTTACAATCTGAAAGAAAAGGAAATTAAACTTATGTGTCGATGTCCTTCCTTCGTCTCCAAGCTCCCGTCTTCGATCTCGAACCTCCACGAATGCTTTGGCTCCCAAAAATGCTCTTTTCTCTCTTCTTACAAAGTGTATTTCGAAGATAAGGCAAAAATCTAGCAAATTCGGCTCTCTTGTAATGAAAACTTAAGGTTCTATTATAGGCTTAATCGGTGTAGCGTTGCAACGCTAGGGACAGCGTTACAACGCTGTACCCTAACCGCGTGGTATATGTGGCAACAGTCGGCAACGTTGCAACACTAAGGACAGTGTTGCAATGCTGCTACCCTAACGCGCGCGCCCCTTATCGATCTGGCATTGCGACGCTGCAAAGCAGTGTTGCAACGCCCTCTGTGCGGCTCCTCATGTGTGCATTCCTATCAAGATAGCGTTGCAACGCTATCGACAATATTCATTCATGCTTCAAGGTTGCACGTTCGGCGTTGTAACACTCTGCATGGCGTTACAACGCCATCACCTCGAGTTTTCAAGCTTGGTTTGGTCCTTTCACTTTCACTTGATGTTATTTTAAGCTCCAAATAGCTTCGTTTCGATCCCGAGTGATCCAAAATGTCTCCAATTGTTCTATTTAAGCTCTTAACTTGAAATTGAGTAATTTAGACACGTAAAAGCTCTGAAATCATTACAAAACTAGCAATAATTAAGCCTAAGGATAACACATTTTGTGTGTTATCACTCTCCAACGCCCAACCTTCTTTAAAATACAATAAATCCATGTATGGGCCCAATAAAACACAAAGAAAGGCAGCAAGAACATCCATAAACAAACTCCAAGCATTCACAGACTTAATCAATTTTTCATGCTTACTAATTATGATCCAAGAGAAAGGAACATGCACCACAAATTCAAATAAAACTAAACATCCAACAGGCACATAAAACCATAATATAAGGGAAGCTCAATCTTAAACACAAAGTAGAAATCCTAAGTGTGAAGGAAAAATCCTCCAACTAGAAACGGAGTCCAATAGCCTCGCCATGTTGCCACATCGCCCTCTGACTCATTTTTTTCCCTTACCTGCAACCAAAAACATTAAAGTAGATGGGTGAGTATAGGAATACACAGTAAATAGCCCGCTCACGTCCAAGCTACTGCTTCGCATTAGAAACAACCAAAACAATATCATCAAAACCTAGGATTCTTCACACAATCAGGCACCCCGCTACGCCAAACCCTTCTCGAGTCCAACCGGCGATCTAGGAAACCTAGGTGGCCAGGATGGGCGCACCCCGACGCAAAAAACGAGACTCTAACACTCTCACTGTTGGGGTATATGCCCTAATTTCGTGTAGTTTGTAATACAGTTGATTTAAATAAATAACAGTTATTTATTTATCAAACTTTTGATAGAATCAAATCCCGAAGCGGAAGCGATTTGAATCTATGTTCTTGTAATGTGTTACGTAGATCAAATCAGAAACATACATAAAAGCGATTAAGCATGCATATTAGATTATGGGCAGCAAGTATATTACCTTTGTAGACTTAAAACCGCGCGTGCTCCTTTGTTCCTCTCGTTCTCACGATCTCAACGATCTCGCGTTCTTCACAAACTACGAACTAGTTTTAACACGCCCACTAGATCTTCTCCGTTGTATCTCTAGGAGAGGGAAGGTGGTGGTACCTCTTTTGGAGTTAAGGAGATTTGAGAGAGATGGGTGTTTTTAGGAACTTTTCCAACAACACACACAAGAGAGCACTCTTAGGGATTTCTCACCAATGCTTTGGAATGCTTAACAAATGTGCATCTCATGCACATATTTATAGGAAAATGGGATGGAAATGACCATCCTACCCCTATAGTGCTCTTATGATATATTTCTCATTTAATATATGGATTAAACCATATATTATATCAATTATATCACATATAATTGATATATTTCCTTAAACATGAAATTGAACACTTCAATTTCACTCCAAACTATAAACCCTCATTATTTCCATGTTGAGCCAACGAAGGGACCTAATGGATCTACAGATCGTGAGCTCCAATGATACAAGATTAATCGATTAAACTCTTTGATATGATTAACCAACATTCATTAACTATGAGTCACTCCACTATAGACTCGTAGTTGCACTCTCCTCATTGTAGACTATGTTGTATCCACTGATATAATCAATGCATGTGAGTTGACCCTTCACAGGTTGTTCGGAGTCACAGGTGGGTCAAATTACCGTTTTACCCCTATGACTACATCTTGCTCCTTAAGCACCATTGATCCTCTAATGAACAACCAGTCAATGGTCCTACCATAAACTTAATCCTTCTTAGGCCAATAAAAAGGCGGGGCCCCGTTGTTCAAGACCTGGATTCAGTTCTTAAGAGAACAACCTATCTGATTCCCTAATTTAGGAATTAGTGAATTTCATCTTGCAGAGTTAAGTTCCCAACTACCTATAAGGTTATGTCCCTGAGAAGGTAGGCTTATTGAGTCGACTACATGTCATTCTCACTCATACTAGTCTAAGGATAAACCCCATAAGCAGAAGTCCATAACTTGCTCAGGATTCAGGTTATAAATTATTAGACCTATCTTGTTAACGGTGTTACACTAGTAGGTTAATAATTCGCGATCCAGTATTGTATAATCTCATTATACATAATGCCCCCACTCACATGTTTATCACATGAACGAGTTGGATTACCTCGTTTGTACTAAATACAAAGCGGGTCGCATCCATGGTGTTACCAGTATAAGGTTCCCAACCTTATGCATATACCATAGACTGTTTAGGTTCTACTTGAACAACTTAATCCAATTTGTGTCCACTACACAATTGTTCAAGATCAATCATTATAATCTTGGAACTTAGTTTATTGGATTTAAGTTTATGTGCGAGAATATAATAAATAACATCTTTATTTATTTGAAATATGATTATTACAAAACTACACTTGTTTAGGGCATAAACCCTAATAATCTCCCACTTGACCTAAAGCTAGTGGAGTACATAATGAACATTACGGTAATGTAAATACAATAAACTAAGGCACTAAATACCCTTTGTACAACATACTTCCACTTGCCCCTAGTTAGGGTAAGATACGTAGTCCTAGATCTTCTAGGTGACTCTCAAACACTTTAGCCGAGGGAGCCTTTATAAATGAGTCAGCAGTATTGTGCTCCAAAGCTATCTTTGTGACGATCATATCTCCTCGATGCACTATCTCCCTGATTAGGTGATATTTTCGCTCAACGTATTTTCCTCTGTTGTGACTTCGGGGTTATCTTGAATTTGCCACAACACTACTGTTATAACAATAAAGCGTGATCG
This sequence comes from Trichosanthes cucumerina, assembly GCA_036507285.1. NCBI lineage: Eukaryota > Viridiplantae > Streptophyta > Magnoliopsida > Cucurbitales > Cucurbitaceae > Trichosanthes > Trichosanthes cucumerina. Next base: position 16,755,625 of record CM071838.1, read on the forward strand.
GCAAACTCATGTTTGGAAAAACTTCCAAATCCATCATGAATTTCCTTAGCCATACGACTTCTTTAGCTGTTTCACAAGTTGCTACATATTCGACTTTCATAGTTGAATCTACGATGCATACTTGCTTGATGCTTCGCTAAACTACAACTCCTCCGTTAAGAGTGAACACTAACCTTGACGTAGATTTCTTAGAATTTTTGTCAGTTTGGAAGTCAGAATTTGTGTATCCTGTAAGGATCAAATTATCTTTAGCTCCATACACAAGCATGTAGTACCTCGTTCTCCGAAGATACTTGAGGATTGTCTTAACCGTTGTCTAGTGTTCTGGTCCTGAGTTGGATTGATATCTACTGACCATTCCTACTGCAAAGAATATGTCTGGCCTCGTACACAACATGGCGTACATCAGGCTTCCAACAGTTGATGCATAAGAAATTCGTCTCATATCCTCAACTTCTTAAGGTGTCCTAGGACACTGTTCCTTAGACAAATGAACTTCATGTCTGAAAGGTAATAGTCCTTTCTTGGAGTCTTGCGTCTTAAATCTTGAAAACACTTTGTCGATATAAGATGTTTGAGACAATGCTAAAGTTTTGTTCTTGCGATTCCGGACAATCTGGATTCTAAGAACAAATTGCACCTCTCCCAAATCTTTCATTTGTAATTGCGTAGCTAGCCATTTCTTAATGTCAGTTAGATAACCTACATCATTCCCAATGAGTAAGATATCATCCACATATAAAACTAGGAAAACGACAAGACTATTGATGATTTTCTTGTAGACATGATAACTCGTCATAGGAGAGTTATTTTACTAGAATTTTAGTGCTTAATCTACTTGAATTGCACATAATTTACTGAGTCTCATGCTATTTTATCCCTAAATTGTGAATGTTATCTAGAAAATCTTGAATTTGAGCATTAGGTTCGAAAACAATTAATTTTGATGTTTTTATGCTTTAATTTAAGAAATTTGAAAAAATAAGCTAACAAGTAATTAAAGACCGGAAGACGAAATTTTAACTTCAGAAAATCCTCTCATATTTAGTTGATCCATAATTCAATTGATGAATTTCTTTGAGATTTTTTTATGTGTAGGAGATGTTTAAAAATTACAAGAGTCCCTAAGGGCATTTTAGACATTTTACCCAAAGGGTAAGATGGTCTTTCTACCCCTAAGGACATTTTTGTGATGTGCAGAGTTAGGGAAACACCATCTTATATAAGGAGGCTAGGGTTCACAAGTGTGAGGTGGGAGAAAGAGTTGCCACAAAAGGGGAAGAGACCGAGAGAGAGAAGGGGCGATTGACAACAAAGGTGTCCATTGGAGAGAAAAATCGTGAAGGTGCCATTGTTGTAGCAATGCAAGTGAGGAAAAATTGAAGCTTCAGGGTGCCATTGTTGTAGCAAAACCGAGAGCAATTCGGTTTTTCACAGACGAATCTCACAAAGTTATCGTTTGTTGGAGTTTCCACTGTTGGATTTTGTTGAAATTTTGTCAGATTGTTGAGGACGCATAGAGTTTCGTTTTTAACGGTTGGATCGTCGTTTGGAGCTTCGATTGGTCAGATATTGCTGTCTCGTTCGCAATTTATTTTTTCACAGACAACATTCATAAAGTCATCGTTTTTCAGAGTTCCAACCGTTGGATTCAGCTGCAATTTTTTCAGCTTGTTAGGGACTCACCGAGCTTTGTTTTGAATGGTTGGATCGTCATTCAGAGATTTGGATCATCATATATTGCTATCGAACAAACCAGAAAAACAAGGCCACCTGCTGTGTAACTTTTTTCATATCTTTAAGTGTTATTGCTTGCTGTCAACCGCCAATTTAATACTGAATTTTTGAGTTGTTTACGTACTGATTTAGACTACTTCTCACTGTTTTAGGCCTAACTCGTGACTGTTTTAGGCTAGAATCGTGGTTGATTTAGGCTAATTTAGTGAACATTGTTAGTTGTTTTGCATGAACTCCTTGATCAATAAAAGCATGCTTAAACTAGAGATGTGTGACTCAATTTCCATCATGAACTAATTTGTCTTAGATAAGGGTTAGGTTGTGTTCAAATGTAAATTTTAGAATAAATTTATGGTCGATGTCATTGTTGGATTTATGAAATTTTATTTATTTTAACGGTGCATGAGAATTAAAATTGACCACTTTAATTTCTCTAGAATTCATGAACTTAAGAGAGGTAGTGAATTAGAAAAATAAAATTCATTCTAGGATTATTGAGTTGATTATACATAATTAACCCACCTAGAATCTAAAATCATGAGCATAATTTAGATCTCAATTGAGAAGTTGTAGGTTTTAAAACTTAGCAATTTTGAAAGAAATCCATTTGAATACATGTGTAGGTGAATTAAAGGAATCAATCACATCTTTATTCCAATTAAAGCATGAGAACTCAAACCTAACCCAAGCCTGGTTTTCATTAAAAATCACTTCTCTTGCATCTCCCTTCTTGTTTGCATTCTCCTCTCCCCTCATTTAAATTTAGTTATTTTCTTGTGTATTGTCTTGTCTTCTCTCACTTATCACATCAGTTTATTTATTTTGAACAGTAAATTGCACACTCATGCATTGCACTAAAATAAGGAAAATTTGCTAGGACACTCATTCATTTAGATCTAACTAGTCCTCGTGGGATCGATACTTTAACTTATCACTTGTTGCTCTCGACCGTGTTTACTTGCACGTCGTAGAAGTGCCAGAGTCTTATTCTAATTTACATTAGTTTAAGGCATTCAATATTTTCGCATCAAGACACAAGGTTTATCATCATTTTGATCAAAGTCATAAGATTTGACTGTCTCATCAAATCTTACGTTCCAGGACCTAGAAGCTTGTTTCAGTCCATAGATAGACCTTTTAAGCTTGCAAACTTTTTGCTCTAGTCCTGGTTGTATGAACCCTTTGGGTTGGTCCATGTAGATGTTTTCGTCAAGATTGTCATTCAAGAATGTTGTCTTGACATCCATCTGCCATACCTCATAGTCATAATATGCGGCAATGATAACTATGATACGAATAGACTTTACCATAGCAACAGGTGAAAAGTTTTCACCATAGTTCACCCCTTATACCTGGGTATAACCCTTTGCTACTGGTCTAGTCTTGAAGGTTTGCATCTTTCCATCTACACCACGTTTTCTCTTGTAGATCCACTTACAACCTATAGGTTTTATCCCATCAGGTTTATCTACAAGATCCCAAACATAATTGAAGTGCATAGACTTCATTTCTTGGTCCATGGCTATGACTCATTTATTTTTGTCTTTGTCAACCATTGCTTGGTTATAAGTCAATGAATCCTCACAGTCATCATCTGATATGACAACTTGGGTTTCAGTTAAACTCATGTAACGGTCAGGTTGTGTTATAACTTTCCCACTACATCGAGGCACCCTCAACTCTTGATATGGACTTGAAAAACTAGTATCAACAACCCTCGTTGATGTATTATCAACAACTTTTGTTGTTGTTCCGTCTAGTTCACTTAACACCACTTTACTTCTTGGTTGATGATCCCTCATGTGGTCCTTCTCTAAGAAAGTGGCATTTGTTGACACAAGTACCTTATCTTCCTTAGGATCATAGAATAACCCACATCTCGTTTTTTTCGGGTAGCCTACAAATAGACATAATTTTGAACGTGATTCAAATTTCTTTGGATTTGTCACAAGCACATGTGTTGGATTGATGTAGCATCTTCATCATTTATAACCTTGCCAACTATGGAACCACTATTTTGTGAAATAAGTTCCTGCACAAGATAAATAGTCACAAGTTTTACCTAAAATCTCTTAAACCCAACCACTTTTTTTTTTCAGTATAATGAAAATTTGGGAGTTCTAAACTACAGGCTTCATAGTCATTAACACATTCGATACGAAGTTATACTCTTTTTGGCTCTTAAACCCGACCACATAAATGAACAGTACTCCACATTAACTCATGAGTTCCAAATGCAGTGGTGGTAGCTCTATTTCATTAAATGATTGGCCAAATAGGATGATCAATTGACCGCTTAAACTAGAAGAAAGTCATGTATTTCAGTCATGATTTAGTACAAGGAAGTTTTAGGTCCCACATGGGAAGAATATGTTATAGTTATAATTGATTGACATTAAGTTTGAATGTTACGAAAACATATGCTACGATATGCAAATTATTGTGATTCCATGACATGTGCATTATAGTATATGATAGGATAATGAGATCTCATGCATGATTGTATGTTCATGAAATAGTTGAAGGGTTGTGGTAATTATTCTCCATGTGACACTAGGGGTTTGAGAGGACTCCACATATGATAGTGGTCTTCGGACCTAACATGCTCCCGGGGTTTAGAGAGGACCCTTAGTACAGGAGTCTGCGGACTCAATGATGTAATCGGTTTTGAGAGATTCTTGGAAAAATGGATTGTAAGTCTTATTATGTCCTTTTTTTCTAAGGAGAATAATACACTCCTTAAATAATACAAACTAGAAGCCCATGAGGCCCAAGATCAACCCTTAACAAACCAAACCGATTACACAACCAACTCCTAACAAACTAATAAAACAGAGTCTAAAATTAGAAAACCAATAAAACCATAAAACCTGTTACATCAATTCCTTCCCCCTGAAAATAAAACTCGTCCTCGAGTTAGTATGCTTGTCATTAAGCAAAAATTTGGAATTTGTCAGGTGCACGGTATTCAAACAAATTTGAAACGTTGAAAACAGGGGAGATCTTGTATTCAGGAGGTAGTTCCACTTTGTAAGCATTAGCTCCCATTTTCTGAAGAATGGGATATGGGCCTATTTTTTTTTGTTGTAGTTTGCCATGTATGCCTGCTGGTAGACGTCCCTTGTGCAGGTGCACCATAACTAGATCACCAACGGTGAATGTCTTCTGCCTTCGATGTTTGTTAGCATGTTCCTTGTAAGTTAGGTTGGCTTTTGTGAGATGGTCAGTGACCTCTTGATGAATCCGAGCTATTCGAGAGGCCATAGTTTCAGCCTTAGAGCTTAAATCAGATGTAAGAGGAAGGTTAGCAAGGTCCAGAGTCAGCCTCGGCAATTTCGTGTACACGGTTTCAAAGGGGGATTTCCCAGTTGATCGATTTTGCATATGGTTATATGCGAATTCAGCTTGTGCTAGGTGCAAATCCCATTGTTTAGGCCTGTCGCTGCTAAGGCACCGAATAAGGTTCCCAAGGGTTGCATTAGTTACCTCGGTTTGTCCATCCGTCTGAGGATGGTTGGTAGTGCTGAACCGCAAATTGGTGTGGAATTTTTTCCAGAGGGTCTTCCAAAAATAACTCAAGAATTTGACATCCCTATCCGACACTATAGTTTTAGGGATTCCATGTAGTCATACAATTTCCTTAAAGAATAGGTTTGCCACATATGTTGCATCTGATGTTTTCTTACAAGCTAGAAAGTGAGACATTTTGCTGAAACGGTCGACCACCACCATTATTGAATCAAAACCTCTTTGTGTCCTTGGAAGTCCCAATACGAAGTCCATAGACAAGTCTTCCCAGATGCCCTCGGGGACTGGTAGAGGTTGGTAAAGCCCGGTGTTTTGCTTATGGCCCTTTGAAACTTTGGTAGGTGTAGCATTCTTGTACAAAGTTGAAGACTCCTTCGTAGTTGAGGCCGTAGATCCTGGACGACATCATCTCCAAGGTCTTATCTTTTCCAAAATGTCCAACCAATCCATTGCTGTGAGCCTCTCGGATTAGGGCCTCTCGTAGCGATGTATGTGGGATGCACAGGGCGTTGCCTTTAAATAGGTATCCATCCACCAAATGGAAGTCCTTTGTGGGTAAATGATGTGAACATTGGGTCCAGATTGTGTGGAAATCGGGGTCATTCTCATATCCTTCGAGCAGGTGTTGGAAGGCTGTGATTTTCCCTCCCAATTCCGTCAACAGAACATGTTTTCGGCATAAGGCGTCAGGCCGTCAGCGACTTTGTTTGTTGTCCCATTTTGATGCTTGATTACGAACTCGAACCTTTGTATGAAGAACAACCCATCGGGCGTGCATTCGGTTGATACTTTTTGGGTCCTGTAAAAATTTAGAGAGTAGTGGTCCGTCAGTAGGATGAATTCTCTTCCCAACAGGTAATGTTCCCATTGTTTTAGGGCTCGTATTAGGGCATATAACTCCTGTTCATAGGTGCTCCATTTGGCCCTTGCATCACTTAGCTTTTCACTATAATATTCGATTGGATGGCCATTTTGAGTTAATACAACTCCAACGCCTATACCTGAGGCATCCACAACCACTTTGAAAGGTTGAGAGAAATCTGGATAATTTAAAACAGGAGTGCTACTTAACCTTTCCCTTAATACCCTGAAACCGTTTTCTTGTTCATGGCTCCACCGAAATTGGCCTTTCTTTAAGCACTCGGTTAAGGGGGCTGCGAGGGAGCTAAAGCCTTTAATGAATCTCCTGTAGAAGGAGGCTAATCCCAAGAAGCTTTGTATATCCCTAACTTTTGTGGGTGTTGGCCAATCCTGTATTGCTTGAATTTTGAGGGTCGACGTCAATGCCTTGTGCGCTGATTACGAATCCTAGAAAATGGATTTTCTGCATCATGAAAGAACATTTCTTTAGGTTTATGAAGAGTTCATTCTTAGCTAGTATTAAAAATAGGGTATGTAGGTGTTGCAAGTGTTCTTCCCTTGTTTGGCTGTATATTAGGATATCGTCGAAGTAAACTACCATGAATTTGTTGAGATATGACTCTAGTACATTGGTCATTGGCCTCATGAATGTACTGGGTACGTTTGATAAGCCAGACGACATGACAAACCATTCGAAGAGCCCAAAGTTGATTTTGAAAGCTGTCTTCCATTCATCACCTGGTCGTATTCTAATTTGATGATATCCACTCTTTAGGTCCACCCTTGAAAACATCGTGGCACCTGCTAATTGATCAAACAAGTCAGTCATCCGAGGGATAGAGAACTTATACTTAACCGTGATTCGATTAATGGCCCTATTGTCCACGCACATTCGCCAACTGCCGTCCTTTTTTGGGGTTAATAGGGCAGGGACAACACAAGGACTGATGCTCGGTTGGATATGTCCTTTGTCAAGTAGATCTTGGATTTGTTCCTGAAGTATGCCGTATTCATGAGGGCTCATCCTATAATGAGGCAAGTTTGGTAACGTTGCTCCCGGTATTAGATCGATTTGGTGTTGTATACTCCTTAAAGGGGGTAGTGTATTAGGGGTCTGACTGAGTTGAGGGAATTGGCATAACAACTCAGCTACCTCACTGCAGGGTTCTTCGCTTGCTGGGTAGGGTGTTTTTGTGTTTGTGACAACCCAAATTTACTTGTTGGTGGGATGAGTGAAGCTACTCCCACTGATGATGGTAAAAAGTGGTATGTTAATGGTTTTTTCACCTGTAGGCCTCTTCTCTTGTTGTTGTTGAAGAGGTAACAACACAATCTTTCTTCTCATCCAGTAGAATTCATAGGTATTCTCCCTACCTTTGTGAGTGGCCTGCATATCATATTGCCACGGTCTGCCTAGCAAAACGTGACTCCATTTCAAATATCACACTATTTGATCATTGTAGTTGTTTCTGATCGATAGGGGTACCGTGCAAATCTCGTTAACCATTACCTCTCCTCCTTTTCTGATCCAACCTACTTTGTAAGGATTAGGGTGGGGCTCCACTCTAAGTTTGAGGAGTTGAACTAACTTACTTGATACCATGTTCTCACTGCTACCACTATCAATGATGATGTTGCACACTTTTCCATTAATGGTACATCGAGTTTTGAATAGGGTGTGCCTTTGCACATGAGGTTCAGTTATAGGTGCTAGTAATAGGCGTTGCAGTACACATGAAAGTTGCTTTCCTTCATCGGCCTCAATATAAGATACCTCTTCTTCTTGCTCTTCATCATCTTTTGGTTCTTCTTGGTTGTCTAATAGGGCTATGGCTCTTCGTTGAGGGTACTCATTCGGCAGATGACCTTGTTGACCACACCTAAAACACTTCCCAAGGGTCGGCCTGTTATAAATGTTTGTAGGTTTTCGTGGGATTCCTTCGATATCCTGTGCTAAGCTGCTGGACTCAGGACGCTGCCTGTTGTTGTTTCCGGCTGAATTAGTGGTAGGGGTAGCCTTGATTGTTTCTCCGGGGGATCTTCTAAAACCCTGCCCACTCCACACACTCTTTCTATTGTTTAGAGTTTGTTGTTTCTCTGCCCTTTGTTGTTCAGCCCTGTAGGCTAAGGAAATAGCATCAGGAAGGAAGTAGACTGGTTGAAGCTTCACTTTTCTTTTGATATCCTCTCGGAGGCCTTCCACCAATCTTGCAATCTGTTGATTTTCTGATTCAAGTAGATTGTTCCTCGCACTTAAGCGGTTGAACTCCTCAATATATTCATCTACTTTACGGTTCCTCTGTTGGCAGTGTTGTAGTTGGTTATATAAGAGTTGTTCATAATCCGTGGGCAAGAACTGAGCCTTCATTAACCGAAGCATCTTGGTCCAAGTCTTGATAGGCCCCTTTCCTTGTCGTCTACGATTGAACTTCAACTGGTCCCACCAGTCGCAAGATCTCCTCTTAACTTGTAGGCCACTAGTTTAACTTTTCGGTCCTCGGGTGTATTGGTATACTAAAAAAAGTTCTCCACTTCCTTGATCCAATCAAGAAAGGCTTCAAGATCGAGCTTGCCTGAAAATGTGGGCAGATCTATCTTCATCTTGTAATCTTGGCCTCCTGGAAACGGGTATTGTGGCTGCCACGCTGCTGCATTTGAAGTTTGCGCATGATAGGACCCTTCTACTGTTCTGTTAACATAGGTATCTGGCCCAAACTGAGTCTCTTCTTCGCTTGAACTATCCCACTCCCTCTGTCTTAGATAGTCAACACGCACCTCAAGCCTTCTAAACTGCGGTGGGTAGTTTCTTGATGATTCTTGGTGGGAAATTTGCAAATCCTGAACTCTTCTCGTGATGGTTGCAACCTGCTCTTGTAAATGTGGTGGTCGGAACTCACTCTTGCCCTTTTCTTGTGTTGTGGAGCGTGGGTTTGGTGTTGAAAATTTATCAAATTGTTGAGCGATTGAACCCATAAACTGATTCATTTCTCGCATGCTCTTCTTTATTTCTTCGATTGAAATTTCCATTGAGATCACTTTCTTGGTTAAAGTTTGAGGGGATAATGGAGTCTGAAGGCCGAGCCTTTCAGCTTTGGTTAAAGAGGATTCTTCACCGAAAGGGGTGGGATTTTTTTTTCCCGCCATCAGGTCCCTTCGTCGAGGGTGCTCTGGTACCAAAACTGATGTAATCCGTTTTGTGAGATTCTTGGAAAAATGGATTGTAAGTCTTATTATGTCCTTTTTTTTCTAAGGAGAATAAAACACTCCTTAAATAATACAAACTAGAACCCCATGAGGTTCAAGATCAACCCTTAACAAACCAAACCGATTGCACAACCAACTCCTAACAAACTAATAAAACAGAGTCTAAAAATAGAAAATCAATAAAACCATAAAACCTGTTACATCACTCAACATGCTCTCGGGGTTTTGAAAGGACCCCATAGGATAGGAGTCTTCGGACTCATCATGCCTCAGGAGTCTCCGGACTCAACATGCTCTCGGGGTTAGGGAGGACTCCATAGTACAAGAGTCTTCAGACTCAACATGCTCTCAGAAAAACTTAATTGACCACTAGAAAGCCAAAGGAATAGTCATGATAGATGTTATGAAAGAAAGTTAGGTCACACCTATGAGGGCCTATAGTCATGATTGTATGTGTATGCATGTCCCAAACCTCGGTGGTGAGGTCACTTACTGGGTATTATTTTTATAATACTCACCCTTTTGTTTTTAAAATGTTTTGAGGTAAAGGCAAGGGTGTGTTGGGCGAGTGACAGGGGGGACGTGTTACAAAGTCCATGGGAAAAGTCATGATTTCCGCATCTCTTTTTAGTAGCAGTCATAGTGAAAGTGTTTTTTTTGTTTCTTTTCATTTACGTCCAGAATTTAAAATAGGTCAACTTATTGAAGTTACTTAAATGTTTTATTTATTTTGGGATCCCTAAAGATAATTTAAGTATGTTTTAAAGTTTCAATTGTTTTTAATTTAACTGTTGGCCTAAAAGTGCATGCATGTACAGTAGTGTCCCTAGGAATTTTAGCTTTTAAAGTTAGGGGCGTTATATTGCATCACCAAATGTCCGTTTTACCCTCGTACTTGTTTGTTTTCTGGTACTAAAAATACTTCCACAGGCTCCTGCGATTGTGATCATCGTCGCGGCGTATCTATGTCTTGCTTATGGGTTCCATTGGTCTTCCAACCCCAGCGGGTCATCGGCAACGACGTTTTCCATATCGGTAGAACAAGTAGAAGAACAACCTCTAATACTCTCTCTCAATTTTCTCAGTGGCTCGGTTTTATGCAACGAGGGGCACATGCCTTCAAATTTTTCTACCATTCCCAAGCCCGACACCAAGAAATTCAACCATTCATTCATCAAATTAGGTACCTCCTTCCCGCTACCGTTTCTGTTGATTGCTTGTATGGGTTTAGTACTTACGATGATGGATTAAAGAACTTTACACCTGCTAGAATTGGGGAGTGATTGTGCATAGTTATACTTGACAATTCGTATTTGTTTTCAGCACTACTAACGCTGTTGGTCATTGTTTTTGGGTTCTGTAACTCTCTCTAGGTTGGAATAGTTGTATTTCGAACACAAGATTATCGCTTCCTTTCGCTGCTGTTCATATCGCCAGAGGATTTTGTGGAGAATCAGAAAATGGGCACTCGGAGAAATGTTTAAATGATAGTGCAAGTGATGGTGATGTTGTTGCTAATAAAGTTCAAGGCGTCCATAGAAACTCTGTGGACTTCATCAAAATCCCTATTAATATGCTTCCAACTGTTGTGCTCGTTGGGCGCCCAAATGTTGGCAAGTCTGCATTATTTAACCGGTAAACTCTTGTATGCTTATATTGTTCTAGTAATGAACTTCCCAATGTTGTGCAAAGTGAAGCCAGTGATTCTTTTTCTGCATTATCTTGTTGGTATCATGAATTTAGTTCTCTTGGTGTTTTTGTTGTTAATCTATAGGTTTATTAGAAGGAGGGAGGCTCTAGTGTACAACACTCCAGATGATCACGTTACTCGGGATATTCGGGAAGGTGTTGCCAAACTTGGAGATTTGCGGTTTGTAGCATTGGATTAAATCGCTTAGAGACACACAACATCTTCTGGCTCTATTCTGGAAAGAACAACAAGAATGACTGAAAATGTGCTTCTCAACTCTCAGCTAGCAATTTTCCTTATTGATGCAAGGTGATTGGTGAATGTTTTTCATAAACTTGGTTGAGATGAATGTAGATATGGATTTAAATGCAAGAGGAATGCCTGTTGTCTTATTGCAATGTATATAAATATATACACATGCATCTTTCTTTCGTTTTATCGTGGTTCTGAAGTTTAAAGTAGTCGTGATACTATTTTTCTGAGTAGAGCTGGTCTTCACCCCTTTGATTTGGAGGTTGGGAAGTGGTTGCGCAGACATGCACCTGATATTAACATCGTGGTAGCAATGAATAAATCTGAATCGCTTTTTGACAGCAGTGGCACACTTTTGGCTGCTGCTCTCGAAGCCCAAAGGTTAGGCTTTGGAGATCCAGTTCCTATATCAGCTGAAACTGGACTTGGCATGCAAGATCTTTATTGGGCCATCAAACCTGTGCTTGAGAAGTATATGTTGAAAGTTATAAATGGTAAGAAATGTACCTATCAATCAATATATCATTCGAAAGATCTTGGCACATTAGCAATAACCACCACAGGTTGATCAAAGAGGCTAATTGTATATCTTGTTTGGATGCCTTTTGAGATTTTGGGTTCAAATTATAATGATCGTCTGCTTTGATATTAAATAATATCCTAAGTTTCTTGACACCATTATTGTGGAGTTTGGTAGTTGTGTAATGGAATTAAATCTAGTTTTTGTAAGCTGGTGTATTGACACCTATGGTTATAAGAAAAGAAAAAAATATCAATGTGTTTCTATCCAGCTTTATGAGTGCCCTTCCAGAACATGCATTTTCTTTTATTTTGCATACTTCCTACTTGATTTTGTGGAAGCTGTTCACGAGAGATGAGGCCATTATTCATTATTGCAAAGTTTAGCCATCCTTTAACTTTTCTAAAAAATAGCTAGAAACTTGATCGTTCTAGCTTACAGGGATATTAATTTGGCATAGTAAAACATTATAAAACATTATATCTTTTCTGCTATCCTTTGTCAAGACAACTTTTCTCCAAAAACGTACGCCATCTTATTTATAATGGGGTTGGATGTTGGGCAATTATCAACTTCCACCATCGTCCTCTTTGGTCTAACTTGTAGATGATATGGTGATTTTGGCATTATTCTTCCTCCCCACTCTTCTAACCTGGTTGACAATTCCTAGATAATGGTGGTCTTGATCGCTTCCATCTAGTCACAAGCTCCAATGAGGAGGAGGACACCCAGGACAGTAAGGTGCCATTATAGTTACCAATTGTTGGACGACCTAATGTTGGCAAGTCAACGTTGCTGAACACACTGTTGCAATCGGATCGTGTTTTGGTTGGTCCCGAAGCTGGTTTAACAAGGGAGTCAGTTCGAGCTCAATTTGAGTTTGAGGGCAGAACTATATATTTGGTAAGCACGCTGTTTGACTATTTCGTGTTTCTCCTTTTTATGATGCCTTGTACTCTGAATAAAATCTATGTTCCTCAGACGTCCTTTATGTTGTGACACTTTCTTTAATGAAGTTCTAATTGTTAATTTTTGGTAATGGTAATGCCTAGGTTGATACAGCTGGTTGGTTGCATAGGACTAAGGAAGAGAAAGGACCAGGATCCTTGAGTGTCATGCAATCGAGTGAGAATCTGATGAGAGCCCATGTGGTTGCTTTGGTTCTTGATGCAGAAGAGGTGTGTGATACAATCAGTTTCTTCCTTATCTTTCTTGTGATTTTTCATGACCATCCACGAACTATTTAATGTAATGGGGTAGCAAGCCTATGCCTAAGTCCACCCCTTGTTTAAGCGTGATTCCAATTTTCTTCTACGAAAAAGTAGAAGATTGTTGGCATCATATGAGAAGATCTTGGAGGCTGTTCCCGAAGAAATTCAAACAGTAATTCCTCAGGTATGGTAATTTAGCATTTTATGTGATTTTAGGCGTATCTTCAGGTATAGAAAATGTGATCGAAGAGATTCCTTTTTGAAGGAATGAGATTTTCCTATTTTTGGGAGAATATTTCTCAAGTTTGGGGTGAACTCCAAACTCTGATTCAATTTCTTTCATTTGGTAAACAACATTGGAAATGAAGATTTTTCATTCCTATTACTCTACTCCCTTTCTCACTAAGTAAACATGGGCTTAATGTTGGATATTATTATTTCATCGCTTCAAAACTTATATAAATTGTGTAGATATTGAAATGGAAATTGGGTTTGTAGGCCCGTTTGATAACCATTTGGTTTTTAAAAATTAAGCTTAGAAATACTACTTCTATCATGTTTCCTAATCTACTTTTTAGATGTGTTCTAAAAAACCAAGCAAAGTTTTGAAAACTAAAAAATTAGTTTTCAAAAACTTGTTTTTGTTTTTGAAATTTAGCTACGAATTTAAATGTTTTCTTAAGAAGGATGGAACCTTTGTAGGGATGATGAAAATCATTGTAGAGAAATTGTGAGAAAACAAATACAATTTTCAAAAACCAAAAACCAAATGGTTATCAAACGGGACCTTAGTTATTCTTTTTTAGAACACCCCGCTTTACTGTAAGCAAATGCATATTCTCGGTGATTCTTTCTTCTAAATATTAACATGGCAAATGCAAATGGTCACGTACGTGTTAGCGTTAACATGGCTTTTAAATCAACATCCGTGCACAGAATACCGTTTTATTCATTTCAAAGACTTGAAGGAAGGCGGTGGCGGTCATCGCGGCGTTTATTGAGACATATGAAAAATGGTGTTCGAGGTTGTCCACGGCTAAATCTTAACCGGTGGGTTGCGGAAGGTCGTGAAAAAATACCTTTTGTTTTCTTAGCTCGGATATGTATAGCACAATTTGTAAAAGCTCGAGCTTGCACGGTAATGAGCAGACATTCATGGAAAGATCAATCTGCACAACCAAAGGTCAAGTACTTCACGCAGGTCAAAGCCAGACCGCCTACATTCGTTGCCTTTGTCAGCGGGAAGACACGACTATCAGATACCGACATCAGGTTTTTAACCAAATCGTTGAAGGAAGATTTCGATTTGGGTGGAATTCCCATAAGAATCATGCAGCGTGCTGTTCCAAAGAAAACAGTTGATGGGGTTGCCAAGAGCAGCAGACACGTTAGACGAACACTTGAAAGGATCCGATCGGATAAGAGAAGTCCCATTGTTGAAGAACAAACAGCTTGAACCTTGAGCAACAGATACTTTAGCAGAACCGATACGGTAAAAGAAGTATCCATGTCGAATAACAGACGCCCAAGCGTGAATACCAAACTTTGTTGCCAGTTCTCTGTTGGACCATAAGTGGTTCTAGTGTGGTAGTAAATCATGAAACAGGTTCTCACTCCAGGTATTATTTAGAGTGAGAGTGACTGGCAATCTGGAACCTTCTGGAGGAGATTGAAGGAGGGTTGAGTTTTGATCTTAATCTATAGAGTTTAGAGTTCTCATTAGAGACTGTCATGAAATGTTAACCACTGGTAACTTGTAAACATAGTTAAATTATTTTCTAAGGATAGTTTGCTTGTCTTCTTTCTGCTAGTTTGAATCTGCTGCTATTTACAGGGTCAGAAGAGTTTTAACAGATTAGTAAGATGGAAAACAATGGAGGTTGTAAGCTTGGAGTAATGTTATCATTTAGGTATTTCTTTCGATATTTTTGTAAATTAAGATGGTCGCCATTGATATGAGATGGACCATTGTCTTTTGAGTTCTAATGAGAGATATTTATATTAGATCGTTTACGGTGGTGCTTCGTCTTCAAAGTCTACGGTGGTGCTTCGTCTTCAAAGTCTACGGTGGTGCAGTCGCTTCGTCTTCAAAGTCTCCGGCGATGCGGTCACTTCGTCTTCAAAGTCTCCGGCGGTGCGGTCGTTTCGTCTTCAAGGTCTCCGGCGGCGGCGACTACATCTCCAAGGTCCGATCTCTGGCGGCGGCGACTACATCTCCAAGGTCCGGTCTCCGCGGCGGCGACTACATCTCCAAGGTCCGGTCTCCGGCGGCGGCGGCTACATCTCCAAAGTCAAGTCTGGTCTCTCGCAACGGCGACTTTATCTCCAAAGTCAAGTCCGGTCTCGGCGAGGCTACATCTCAGAGTCTGGTCTCCTCCGTGGCGGCTACATCTCAAGTCGTCCGGTCTCCGTGGCGGCTACGTCTCAAGGTTCGGTTTTGGTGGTGGCGCTACATCTCCAAGGTCCGATCTCTGGTGGCGGCTACATCTCCAAGATTTGACTCCGGCGGCTTCGTCTTCAAGATCGGACTCCGGCGGCTTCATCTTCAAGGTCCGATTCCGGCGGCTTCATCTTCAAGGTCCGATTCCGGCGGCTTCATCTTCAAGGTTGACTCCGGCGACTTCATCAAGATCTGACTCCGGCAGCTTCACTTCAAGATCCGACTCCGGCGGCTTCATCTTCAAGGTCCGACTCTGGCGGCTTCATCTCAAGGTCCGACTCTGGCGGTTTCATCTTCAAGATCTGACTCCAACGTCTTCAAAGACTCTGACGGTGCTTCGTCTTCAAAGTCTACGGTGGTGCTTCGTCTTCAAAGTCTACGGTGGTGCAGTCGCTTCGTCTTCAAAGTCTCCGGCGATGCGGTCGCTTCGTCTTCAAAGTCCCCGTCTCCCGTGATCACGATTGTTTCGTCTTAAAAGTCTCTGGCGGTGCGGTCGTTTCGTCTTCAAGGTCTCCGGCGGCGGCGACTACATCTCCAAGGTCCGATCTCCGGCGGCGGCGAATACATCTCCAAGGTCCGGTCTCCAGCGGCGACGACTACATCTCCAAGGTCCGGTCTCCAGCGGCGGCGACTACATCTCCAAGGTCCGGTCTCCAGCGGCCGCGACTACATCTCCAAAGTTCGGTCTCCGGCGGCGATGGCGGCGGCGGCGGCTACATCTCCAAAGTCAAGTCCGGTCTCCGGCGAAGGCTACATCTCAAAGTCTGTCTCCTCCGTGGCACCTACATCTCAAGTCCGGTCTCGTGGCGCGCTCGTCTCAAGGTTCGGTTTTGGTGGCGGCTACATCTCCAAGTCCGATCTCGATGGCGGCTACTATCTCCAATCGACTCCAGCCAAGCTTCGTCCTCAAGATCGGACTCCGGTAGCTTCATCTTCAAGGTCCGACTCCGGCGGCTTCATCTTCAAGGTCCGACTCGGGCGGCTTCATCTTCATGATCCGACTCTGGCGGTTTCATCTTCAAGATCCGACTCTGCGGTTTCATCTTCAAGATCCGACTCTGGCGGTTTCATCTTCAAGATCTGACTCCGGCGACTTCATCTTCAAGGTCCGACTCTGGCGGCTTCGTCTTCAAGATCCGACTCTGGCGGCTTCGTCTTCAAGATCCGACTCTGGCGGTTTCATCTTCAAGATCTGACTCCGGCGACTTCATCTTCAAGGTCCGACTCCGGCGGCTTCATCTTCAAGGTCCGACTCCGGCAGACGCGTGAGAAAGGAAAATTGAGAGATAGTTTGATAGATGATTGGCTTCAGGATGAAATGATGAGTTCATTCTTCTCCCTACTATTTATAGGGAAGGTTGAGGAAGATTTGTGGCTAATTTTAGAAAGTTGGTTAACAAAATCTAAATTGAAATTGGTTAAAAATAAAAATAATTAAAAAATAATTTAAAAAATATAAACAAAGGTTTGTTAAAAAAAAAAAAAAATCTCTCAACTAAATTGGAATTTTGTTTTTACCTCAAAATAGATTTTTTGTTTTTTTTTTGTTTGAAATGGTCAAAATTTGTTAGTTCTTCAACTTAGATCTAATCCATTTGTTGCTTTTCAGTTGGAATTGGAGTTTGAAGTTCTACATTTATGCTCAAAATTAAATGAATTTTAAAATTTGTACCAACGGTCAAATTTGAGAATAAACTCCAATTTATTATGAAAACTCTTTAAAATTTGGGCTCCTCCAAAATTTTTCAAAAAAAAAAAGATCAAATTGAGATAAATCAAAATTTCATAAAAAAAAAAAAAATTATTGTTTTTCAAACGTTGGCTAAATTTTAAATTGAATTTTTCAAGCTTATTTCAAATCAAGTCTTCAAGGAAGTCTAGTTCAATTTTTCAAAATCAATTCAAATATGGGTCAAAATTTTGTCCAATCTTAAAATTGTGCCCAAATTTTAAATCAAATCTCTTAAATTTTGGGGATCACTTAAATTTTTGGCCATATTCCAAATTTAGCTTCCCTATGTCAAAAGTTTTGGTTTGAATCAAATTTATCTCAAACCAAATTTTAACTAAATTTTAACTTAAGTTTCTCAAACAAAAATGTTTTGAATACGGTTAAGTTTGTCTCAAACCTGTACTAAGTTTTACCAAATTCAAACAAAAAAAATGTTTGGGCAAAATTTCAAGACTTAATCTAATTTCAAATTTTTGGGATAGAATCTTCAACCATACCCAAATTTGTTTTGAGTTAAAGTAGAGCATACAATTTACTAAACTCAAATCAAAATTTTATGTCAAATAAAGAAAATCAAAATGTTGACTTCATATTTGATTAAATTGACACATCCAACGGAATTCAACTAGGAGCAAACCTCATCCAAATTAGAGCAAATCTCTTATGTTGTGATTCCAAAATAAGTTTTTCGAAATTCACACACACATAATTGTGCATCAATTTAGAAAAGGGGGCATTTGTTGGAATAGAAATTTCGACGAATCCAAAATTGTCACGTCATCACCCGACATTGATGGCAAAATTATTTAATTAGGGACTAATTAAATCTGCAAGCATCCCTGAATTAAATTGGTGGCTATACAATTGGGTTCCTTAAAATTTGATAGACAAAAGTCTAAATTAAATACCCAATTAGCAAGAGTTCAAGCCCGATCCAGAGGCGTGAGGCCCAAAATCAATAAGGCCCAGTCCAGACGTGAGCCCCAAATCAGCCAAGCCCAAGAAGATTGGCCCAACCCAAAATGGTTGGCCCAAAACCAACCTGGCCCAACCCAAATGAGTTGGCCCAACAAAGAGCAGGCCCAGTCCAATGGGCCCAAGCCCATTTGGAGGCCAGAGAAAACTCTATAAATAGAGACCTCCTCCTTCATTTTCAAGGTCGAAACTTGAGACTCAGGAGAATTCACAAAACCAGAAGACTCTTTGCATTCTTAAAGATCAAAGACTTTCTCAACAAAGAACACGACGTCAAAGATCAAGAACGTTGCTTTGAATCAAGAACCCGCAGCGCTTCAATCTCGAGAACAAGCTTTTGTAGCCTCTCGAGTGAAACATACAAGCAGAGAGAGAATCGGAGGATCAAGTATTAGAGATTGTACTCACAAAAAATCTCAAATCAATACAATACGAATTCATTTACACGTGTCTCATTTCCATTTGTTGGTTGAAATCTCGTGTGAAACAAATTCAATTTGTTCACACGAGATTTCAACCAATGAATGGAAATGAAAGACACGTGTAAAAATGAATTTTGTATTTGTATTGATTTCAGTCATCAAAGTACAATCTCTAGTATTTAATCCTCTGATTCTCTCTCCTACTTATGTGCTTGGATCGAGGGTTGAAACAACTTGTTCTCGAACGTAGATTTGTCTTGAGGGCTTTTCAGCTTGTTCTCAAGTGTAGAAAGTTGAAGGTCTTTGCTCGTAGCTTGTTGAAGGCCTTCGACTTGCAGCTTGTTAAAGATCTTCGGCTTATAACTTGTAGCTTGTTGAAGATCTTCGGCTTGTAGCTTTTCTCGAGGGCTGAAACAACTTGTTCTCGATGTTGGAAACTTTAATGGATTTGTGGTGTGTTCTTGACGATTCCCTTGAAGCGTTCTTCGTTCAGATGGTGTTTGATCTTCAGGAGCTTCTGGAGATTTCACAGATTTGTTTCTGAATTCTCTCTAGAGTCTCAAATTTCTGAACCTTGAAAATGAATGAGGGAGGTCTCTATTTATAGAGTTCCTCTAGGCCTCTAGATGGGTTTGGGCTAGTTGGACTGGGCCCGATTGAAGTTGGGCCAACCATTTGGCTTGGGCCTGATCGACTTTGGGCCTGTCATTTAGGACTGGGCTTAGCTGGTTTGGGCCTTTGCCTCTGGACTTGGCGTGGTTGATTTCTTGGGCCTCGTCTCTAACTTGGTTTGGACTTTGGGTCAACTTTCTTGGGCTAGACTTGGCTAATTTGGGCCTTCAATTTGGGTTTTATCCTTCCAAATCATAAATAGCCCCAAACATGTATCTTGATTTGTCAAGATTTAATTTAGGGATTCTTACAAATTTAATTAATCCCTAATTAAATATAACTCTGCCATCAATGTTGGGTGATGACGTGGCAAATTTGGATTTGTCAAAAATTTCTGTTCCAACAGTCACCATTGATATGAGATGGACCATCTTACTTGAATAGGATCTGTTCTATAGGTTGTACCATTGTCTTTTGAGTTCTAATGAGAGATATTTATATTAGAGATTAATATTTCTTTTCTCGAAGGGGATAAAAAGAAAATGAGAATATTGAAAGATTTTAGGTAAAAATTAATTAATGTTTTTTAACATGTTTTCCAATTTGAGTTTTTTTTTTTTTTTTTTTGGGAGGCTACAAGTTGAGAAAATTATTTTGGTTTTTGTGTTTTATTTTCTTTATCCATGTGTTTTAAATTCATTTCTCTCTCACATGAATGGATGAAAATATCCATATTATTCATGGTATATCATTTTACATTTATTTACTTGATTTTCATGTTATAGCATATAAATGGATGGTTTTTTGATATTTATGAGTAATTCAAGGGTATGTGGAGGTGGAGATTTGAGTTATGTTCAATTCACAATATGTTGGGTGTATTGATCCTAAGTCACTTACAAGTTTAAATTGCATTATATTTTATTATAATTTTAATTTAATTAAATGTTTTTTTTCTCCTCGACTAAAATTTTAAGCCTTCTATTATTGGTAAGGAATAACAATTATGAAAATTTACCGAACTTCAGTGGTTAGATTGTTTTCTAATAATTTCTTCAAAAAAACAAATTTTTTTCTAGTAATGTAATTTATCGAATTTTCACTTTTTTTTTTTTTCTAAAAACCCATAGGGTGAGAAAACTATCTATACTTTATTATAGTAAATATTTCTTTATTAAAACTTATCAAATCTTTGCCCAACTTAGACATAATTGAGTAGTTAAAACATTACTACAAATTTGAACTAATGAAAACATTAGTAAAAATAAACTTTATAATGTGATTTCTTGTTTTAATGATGTGAAAATCGTAAATTTGATATAACTCAATAAATAAGATAACTATGTTTTTTTAAGTCTATTTTAGCACGTTTAATAGATAAACACATAAATTACCATCCTAAAGGTGGATGATTAGATTCCCACTTCGTAATTGTTGGATTTAAAAAAAAAGTAAATGTTAAATTACAAGTTTAATAGCTTTAAAGTTTATATCTATTTAGTTCATGAATTTTCAATAAATCTCTCAACATTTAATTTTGTTTCTAATAGATTTCTGAATTTTAAAAATTTAAAAACTTAGAGAATAAATTTGTAGTTGAAAAATTCACAAAATTTAGTGAATAAATTTGTAGTTGAAAAAATTAAGGGCCAAATTGACACAAATTTAACCCAAAAAATCAAATCAAATAGGGTAATTAAAGAAAAGAAAAAAAAGAGAAAAGAAAGGAAAGGAAAAGAAAATACACCAGAGAATGATGTGTGGCCAATTTAGCGACAGCAAAACCATCGTCTTCCCGCATTCACCAAAAACCGAACGAAAGATCACAGATAAGCAGAGTGTGTAACTGTACAAGCGGAGAAGTTGAGCCGGAGCAATTGGTGGTGGAGCTCAGTCGGAGAATAGTACCGTCATTATGTGAATCGCAGGCACTGGGATGAACCCTTTCGCAAAGTGTAAGTCTCTGTTGTCATGGTGATCTTTTCTTCAACTTGAATTCTTGGTCATGGAGGTCGTCGGATCAGTGAAATTGTTTTCATCGTCACCGGAGAACACAGTTTCAGGCTTGTGTTACTCTCCTTCCTCGTATTCTTCCTCTTTTTCTCCCAAGAAGAAGAAGAAGAAGAAGAAGAAGCTGCTTGTAGTTTCGAAGAGCAAAAAGCAGCCTCAAACTCCATCGGTGATTATGCTTCAAACTATCTTCCTTTCTTCGCTCCTATTCAAGCTCAATTGTGTTTGAGAAATAGCTAGGTCTTCTAACTTGCCGACCAGAGTGTTGTGCTCCTTTTGTAGTCTGTACATTCTTTATTCACGAGGCGATAACTTATAATGTGCAGTTTAAGTTTCTGATATTATTGCTTATCACTAAACATAATGCTCCGCCATTTTTGTGGATAGCCATTTGCTGGAGACTAATAGGGAGTACGCAAGTTATGCTTGAAAATTCGGTGCTGTTAACGGATGGATGAATAATTTTATACAAAACCTAACTGGCTTCTAGCTGCAGGGTGCATCTGACCCTCCTCCGAGAATTACGTCAAATCTGAAGCAGAATTTGCAGTTTCTGAGATTATGGAAGGTAGCTATGCGGTTCTGCTTCAACCTTTTCAACAATTTCGAGTATTTATAGTGTTCTCTCATATTACGAGATCTTTAGGAGTTTCAAAAGAGAAAATCTGGCACACCTAAGCCTGCTACTAGTTACCGGAGGAAGAAGGTAGAGAAGGAGGACCTCCCAGGAGATATGGAGCTTTATCGCGATCCCACATTGGCTCTTTACTAGTAAATCTCTTTTTAACAAATTTGTTTCATAACAGTTTGTGTGTCAGCAATGACATAACTTGAAAGTTTATGGGAGAAAGTGCTGCTCTTAATGTCTTTTATTTACCTGACAGTACAAATCAGGGCATAGACAATGCCGTCCCTGTCTTGCTGGTTGATGGTTATAATGTGTGTGGCTACTGGGTGAAGCTGAAGAAGCATTTTATGAATGGGAGACTTGATGTAGCTCGTCAAAAGCTAATTGACGAGCTTATTACATTCAGTATGCTGAGAGGTTTGTAGTTTGCCCCTTCTTTTCCTCCTCAAAAACGAGGCCTGAACCTTGGGTTATAGACTTGTAGGTTTATAGGGTAGATTTTTTATTTTTTTAAAATGTTTAGCAATTTTTATGGGATACTTCTTGATCTTTTTGTTGCCATTGTCCCTGATTACATGCCTGAAATATTTACAGAGGTGAAAGTGGTAGTTGTATTTGATGCGATGCTTGTGCTGGACTCCACACACAAGGAAAACTTTGTTGGGTACTTCTTATGATCTAAAATGTAGCCTCATTAATATGTATAATCTTCTGTTTGCTTCTAATCTTTTGCCACTAGATGTGCTTTTGGGATTTGATGTTCCGTGGTTTCTATTTGCAAGCTTAATGACCGTGAAAATAAATAAATTTGAAGATACAGAACAAATGGGAGACGATGAATTAGTGGGATAAGAAAAAGTGATACATGCATGGTATATATAGTTCGTGTAGATGGTTTATGAAACACAACCCACTCTTCTGCAGACATTTAAAACAACCTTTGACCAATTTCGCTTAGAAGAAAGGGTGAAATAGCTCCTTATCTTCCCGCTTAGGCCGTGTTTTTCCTTAAAAAATTCCATGAGTGCACGATGATAAAAGATGGTTCATATTTATTCTGCATGTTAAGGATAAATATGTTTAGATTATCTCAGACAAGTTAGAACACAATACCTTAGGCCTTATTTGATAACCATTTGGTTTTAAGTTTTTAAAAATTGTGTATATTTTCTCACCACTTCCATACAATAGTTTCCATCTTTCTTAAGGAAACATTTGAGTTTCTAGTCTTTTTTTTTTTTAAAAAAAAGGTTTTTGATTTTTTTTTTTTAGTTTTCAAAACTTGGCTTAATTTTTGAAAACATAGGTAAAATGTAGATAAGAAAACATGGAAACCCATAGGTAGAAGTAGTATTTATAGGTTTAATTTTAAAAAACTAAAAACGAAATGGTTATCAAATGGGGCCTTAAAAAATGATTTTGTGCTGTGACTTAAAGTTCACAGCCCTTCTCAGTCCGTGCAGAAAGTTTAAACGAGAAACACTTTCAGTTTAAGACTTCAGAACTCTTGGTGGCACACCAGGGGCAATGAAAATTGTCCTGGAATGTGATGTTCATTGTCTTATATCAATGGGGCTTGAAGTCTTTTGAGGGACTTCATGGTTGGCACTCCCAGTCTCCTGTTGGGGCAAGTCCTACTGAGGGCTCATCTAATGGGGTGCAGAACCATGGAAACTTTGAACTCATGAGAGACGTGTATTTTCAAATTTCTATTTTTATTTTATAATATGGAAAAATATATTTTTTTTCTTGCTGATTGTTTTGAGTTTGATATTTCAAATTTGCTTAATTTAAAAGAATAAAGAACTTTCCTTTTATATTTAATTAACAGATATTACTCTGAGGATGCTCTCCGATGTGTACTGTAAATGTTTTCCCTTGGAAAATAAGTAATTATTATGCTATCCCTCATGTTATGTAATTCCTGAAGGTCGCTTTTATGCTCAATTCACTCCTTTAGACCCTTATTTCTGACGTGAATTTTTACTCTGCATGCTTAGCAATCAAATTGTTCAGTAGTAAATAAATAAATTTATTTATTGGCTCACACAAGGCTTTTAAAATGGTAGAATCGTTCTTGCAGAATTGATGTGGTTTATTCAGGTGAGTCATGTGCAGATACGTGGATTGAGAAAGAGGTAAGATAAGAATTCATGAATAAGATCCTGTAACAGTGGCAAAAAACCATAGAATGAAATCTACTTCTCTAATGCATGTGTCTCTGCTACACACGTATAGGTAAAGCATGTATCCTAATAAAAAAATATAAGTCAGCAAGATGCATTTTGCTGGGAAGCATGGGTTTTTGGCCATATCATGCTTGTCTAGAAAACTTATGGATGGGGATTTCGATTTGTTGGTCCTTCACTCTTTGCGATGCCATATAATTGATTCCATGGTATCACTTTTTCAATTTGAGGAGCAATTTGAATGAGAAACAACTCGTACCAATCTATTTTTAAATCACGTCTATAATTTGCTGTTAGCTGGCTGCTTTATTTCCCATTTTGTTCATCAGTTTTTTTCCGAAATACCGTGCTTGATGTCTTAGAACTTTATCTTTGAAACTCTTGGGGGTTTTCTCATTATTATCTCTTGTTTGAGTTGCAGGTTGTTGCCCTGAGGGAGGATGGATGCCCCAAAGTTTGGGTAGTGACTTCTGATATCTGTCAGCAGCATGCAGCCCATGGAGCAGTATGATCTCCTCATTGTTTGGGTATCACTGTATTGTGCATGAACTTTTGCTGACATGGACAGAAGATATAGTTTTTATCTTTAATCTTCTCATGGAATTGGTTGGTAACATACTAACATGGAAGAATTTGTGGTCTGATAGGTTGAGGATTTCTCATCAGTTATTTAGATTGTAATGTTTCATCTTTGTTTTTGCATAAAATACACTTTTGATCCTTGTGATTTGAACTTAGTTTTTATTTGATCTCTTAGATTTTCAAAACTAATACTTTTGGTATTTGATATTTGAATTTAGTTTTTTATTTGATTTCGAGAATTTAAAATGTTTGGTTCACAAGCTTTAAATTGGATTTTTAATTGGTTCTTGAAGTTTGAAATTGGTTTCTAAATGTAGTTGGTATAAAAGAATGATGACGTGGCAGTTAAAATATGATGACTAGACTTTGCTAATATGTTTTTTTTAAAAAAAAAAAAAACTTAGAAACCAATTAGAAACCGATTTCAAACTTCAGGGAATAATTATAAATCAAATTTAAATCTCAAGGGCCAAACATGTCACTTTCAAAACCTCAAGCACCGAATAGAAACTAAATTTAAATCTCAAGTACCATTGAAAATAGGGACCGAGTAGAAACTAAGTTCAAATCATAGGACCAAAAGTGTATTTTACCATTTTATTTTTATTTTGCATCAGGTTGGATGCTAAATGTTAATTTCTGATTTACAAGTTTTAATTGTTGCCCAATTGTCAACCACAAGGATTATTCTTTCCAAAAAGATAGAGAGAAAAAAAATAAATAAAGGAAGACTGTCATTGACTTGTATTGTGGTCTAAAGTGGCAAACTATAAATTTAGATAGATGACTTTGAGGGCATAGATCCAAATCATACTAGTCACCTATTTAAGATTTAAATATTCTCTACATTTTTTTGGACCTATATAAGTTCTTCTGAACACCCATGGTTATTAGCACATATTGTTGCTCCACTATTTGAAACATAATATATTGCTTTACTATGCTTTTTTTCATCTATCTGGATTCTGAATTCCTTTTGTATTCTAAGATTATTATTATTTTCCTTTGAAGAGTGTAATTGGGGTGGTTAATGCATGTAATTTTGTATATATAGTTTTTTCGGTTGTTAAGATCATTACTCTATTTATGACTGAAAAGACTTATTTCTTCAGGGAGCCTTTATTTGGAGTTGCAAGGCATTAGTTACTGAGGTCAATCTAATTTTATTGGGTGCATCTTGTCTGTAAAGCGTTAATTCTAGGATGCCACCTTTGTCTTTAATTCACTATATCGAGAAAGACATTATGCTCCAATAATTTTTTTAGTTCTTGTTCCTATTTGGAGGAAATGAATTTAGAATCGGTTTATCTTTGTTATTTCTTATTCCATCTTATTCTTTGTTTTTGATTAGCATTTGGTGACCTGAATTCACACGCACATTCACACACATGCATTCTCAATCAAGCCCTATGGAAAGAGAAGAGTTTTATTTTGGAAGAAGTTATCAATTCTCTCAATGAGGGGGCATAAAAGAAGAAAGAATGAGGGATACTCCTAAGATGAAGTCCCGAATATAGAGGCCAAGTCCCAACTCTGTAGCCAAAATTAAAGGCAACTATCTCTGATTTGCCATTTGCCAAAATTAATGTTAAGTCTTGAAGCTTCCTAAAATTTCTTTTGACAATCTAGTTAACACGAGGCACGCTGCATGCAATGGTTTAGTTAGGCCTCTAGGAGGGTGACTTAAGGTTTGGACTAAACCTGTTCTCCTTGCAATATTGCAAGGAGACTAGGCTTGCCCATTTGACATTTAGGTCTTACATAATTTTAGTATATTTATCTAGTGGAGGACAATGTTTTAAATACATACATGTGGATTATCATACAAACATCTGCTTTAGAGCTTCATATAAGTTAAACTACAGCTCATGTTGGCACAATCTATGATAAAACTCAACTGTATTGAAATATGAAAGATAACGGAATTAAAATATAACTTCTCCAAGTATTTGAGGTACTTGGAACCTCCCCTTTTTGGATATGTTACCATGCCTAAATCACTAAACAATTGCCTACCTTCTCCTCTGCTCCTATATTTATGACGAACTAACTTAACAGCTTCTCTAGCTAATTACTAATATACCCTTAATACTCTAATAATATCCCTAACTTCACCCTAATGGTGTTCCTATCAACCTACCTTTTTTATTCTTTACTTGTTTATGGACGATGGTAATCAAATGCTTTACCCTATTATCTTGTCTCAAGATTCTGGCTCACGAACTATTTGTGCATTTTTTTATGGCAAACACTATTTTGAATTCATCCCTGCTGGTTAAGAGTAAAAAGGTTCTTTTTGGAGAGCATAACACAATACTAGTGCGAACTTGCTTTCGGTTTGTTTAGTGCACAGTGAGAAGATGTGGATGACTTCTATTTTTTCTAAATGAACAAAATAATACTAGCAATACATGGCACGTTATAGTTTATATTTTATTTATGTGAATGTAGATTAAAGCATCAATAAAGGAGGTTGAAATGATGTTGCAAGAACACAGGTATGACCATTCGAGATGCAAATTTTACGGTATTTATGCAGATGGAATATATTAGGTTAGATTTTAAATTTTACCCCTAAAATTTGCTCCCATTTCTAATTTGGTTTTTAAAATTTCAAAAACTTTATGGTACTCCCTCAAATTTGATCAAGTTTTATAGTTCATGATGTGGGAATGACATAATGAACATACCATCAGAATCAGTCACTTAAAGTTGAGAAAAGAAAGGTTAAAACGTGTAGAAATTAGAAGATTATGGGAGATTTTACAAATTTTGTTAATCATTTAAGATCATGAATGTCTGGCTATTAAAAATGAGTTCACTTTATCACTATGGAACTCATTTGAAAACTTGAGGGTTTAGGATAAAACTTTTTGAATTATAGGCCAAATTAGAAACAAGGTTAAAACTCCATGGACCAAAATTATATTTTAACCAATATGATAGATGGAGATCTTACTAAAATGTTTTGAATATTTAAGATTGTTGTTTTTAATATTAGGAGTTGCCACTTTTTTATTACAAAACTTGAGGGATTAAAATAGAACCTTTTGGATTATAGACCAAATTAGACACGAGGTTAAAACTTTTAGGACCAAAACTATGTTTTAACCAAAACGATAGAAATTTAGGTTTATATATCTTCTTTGAGATGCTATTGCCTTCTCAATTTGCTGAATTTCACACAAGTTGTGATCTTAAGCGGCAAAAGCCCAACTCTCCCATCCTGCAATGATTTAACCTTGCACTTAACACCTAATAGTTTGACCAGATCATATATTGAAATTGCACAAGACCGCCTGGACTTTATTCATATAAACCTTTAAGATTTCCCTACCCTCTAATTCAAGGGATCAACGATACAATTATTGCTTGATAGTTAAAATTATCTTTTGCTTTAACTCATTTACTGATTTGGAACATATTTCGCATTCTCGAACATGATATATTTTTATCAAGAAGAATGGTGTCAACTACCATAAATCTCCCGCTCTCATTTTTCAGATCGACATCTTTTCGAGAGAAAATTATTAAAGCATAATCTCGATTCGAAAGTTGTCGGTGCTCTCAATGATCCGAAAAGAAAGCTAACCGAAAATGAATCAAGTAGACGGAAAGTTTGTTTGCATCAATACTCTCTTTCTCTAACTCCATTATTTCTGCTTCATTAATTTAAGCCGAATCTCATGTTGATAGGCATTGTCACATTGTTTCTTTTTGTGTACAAATCCACTCTAAACTTCTGACAGAAAACAACTATAAGTTTGTTGATATGGGATGAAGGTCTAGGCTCCCTAGCTTTTTCTCAGTTCCAGGTGTACGGTCTCTATGTCTATGTTCCAACAATAAAGAGAGATATAATATTTATGCATGACATGCTTTGCATATTTAAATTGTAGGAGATAGGCACCTGCGAGAAGGAATTAAAAGAAGCCAGCTTTCTCATTTGTCTGCATTACCGTTTGTAGAAGAATAGGCTTTTTAGTTTGGCTTTGGCCAATCATTTAATGAAATAGAGCTACCACCACTGCATTTGGAACTCATGAGTTAATGTGGAGTACTGTTCATTTATGTGGTCGGGTTTAAGAGCCAAAAAGAGTATAACTTCGTATCGAATGTGTTAATGATTATGAAGCCTGTAGTTTAGAACTCCCAAATTTTCATTGTCTTGAAAAAAAAAAAAAAGTGGTTGGGTTTAAGAGATTTTAGGTAAAACTTGTGACTATTTATCTTGTGCAGGAACTTATTTCACAAAATAGGTTAGTTGTTCCATAGTTGGCAAGGTTATAAATGATGAAGATGCTACATCAATTTATGTAATTTTGAGCTTTTAACAATTTCAAGATGATTGAAGTTTGGGATTGAGAAGGTTAGATTTGTGTGTTCCGCATGTGGATTGTGTAAAAGAATTGGTTATAAAAACTTTGGTTTGGATTGTGTAACTTACGTATGTATGTAGGCTTTACGTAACGTAACTTGAATTTATAGTGTAGTTAATAAATTTGTGAGTCAGAATAAACCAATGGTGTTAGTACTAGATTCGACTTCTTACCATTAAGTTAAACAAGTTCAACCAATAAGCGAAACAATTTCTTAAAGCTCTTGAGTTGAAATATCGGTAACTATCTAAATAAAAAAAAAAAAAGGCTCTCCATTACAAAACATTACATCATAGGCAAAACTAAAACTACCCTGAACTTCAAAAAGATCCAAGTTATCTAAATCGAAATTAAACGACTACCTAACTTAAAACTTTACAAAATCCATATTAAAAAGAAAAGAAATGAAAAACAGAGAATCAAACAAGGTCAAGGAGATCAGTGGAAACAGAAACAAAAACAAAAAAGAGAATCACATGAACAAAAACTTGTAAGTTGTTTGTTTATAATAAAAATGTGGGACTTTATGAAAGTCAAATGAGTGGCAGAAAACCAAAAAAAAAAAAAGTACAGAGAATCAACACGGGAAGCCTGCCTCACCTCCCCACATTTAAACACAACATATGAAGAAAAAAAAAAGCAGAAGGGTGGTTGAAATGTCTTGTTTGTAAGATGAAGATGAACCAAAACATTTAGGGGTTGTTTGGGGCGCAAGTTCAGAATCATAATCCTGGGAATCATAACCTTTGAAGGTTTGTCCTGAGGGTTACAAGCACAGGAATAAAAAAATTGTGTTAAAGTGCAGTGTTACAAGTGCAGGAATCAGAAAACTATGTTTGGGGTGCAGTGTTCTAAAGCCTGAGAATAAGAGAGTTGTTTCTTGGGTGCAGTTTTCTAAACTCTAGGTTTGGTTCAGTTTTGTTTCACCTTTTTTCTTTTAGCTATTTTATTTCTTTCAAATTTCTGTAATTGATCTTATGTGAATTGTAGAAGTTAAATGTCTAACATGGATCAATTTTTTAAGTTACTTTTCCATGAAGCTTTCAATTTTTTAAGTAACTTTTCCAACTATTCGGGTTGCAAATATCTTAAACCCAAACAATGATTAAGTGATGAACCCAAATCTAACTCAACCATGAGACATTTGGGTTGGGTTAGTTTAGGTTGATACGTAATATAAATAAATAAATAAATAAATATATATATATATATATATATATATATATATATTGAATTAAGATTAAATTAAGATTAGAATCTTCATTTATATTATGATTTTTTACCTTGCAAAAGACTCAAGAACTTATTTTAAAAAAGTTATTGAAGAATAAATCATCTAAAAATAATTATAAAATTAAATAAATCTATGTACATATAGTTATAATATAAGTAAAAAATATATTTTCTAAAATTAATAGGAAGTTTGGGTTGGTTCGGTTCTAAATTCAACCAAAACTAATTTTTCGTGAGCCCCAAGAACCAACCCAACTCATAAATTTTTTTTTTTCACCCAACGAATTGGGTTGGGTTGATCAGATTTTTCGGGTCATCAGATTTTTTGAACACCTCTACCATGAGTTTACATATACAGATATATCGTCCAAAAGTGTTGCAACTAACATGAAACAAAAGAACATAAATCCCCTTTGTGCGAAAGAAAAAAAATTGGTCGAGTTGATGAGGTGGTGGGATTGTCGAGGTGGTCGTTGGATTTTTGGTGTTCGGTGGTCATCAGATCGTCGGAGTTGTTGTTGAAAAGGTCGTTGAGGCAACCATCAGTGGTGGCTAGTCGTCAGAGTTGTCGTTGTCTGTGGTCGTCGGAGTTGTCAATGTGAGTTATTGTTAAAATTGATACAATGATCAAGTTGAAATTTAAATGAATGAAATTGGATGTTTTATGAATTAAAAAATGTTTTTTTTTTTAAACTTAGAGACAGGAACAAACTCAATTGTTGATTTATACCATGGGGTTAAATTTAATGAAAATTTAATTATTTGACCCTTAGTAGTAATTTAAATTAAGGTTATATAAATTGAAAATTTTGAATTTGTCAGGGTTATATAAATTGAAAATTTTGAATTTGTTTTAGACAAATTTAGAACATCAGATAGGCCTTAATGGCATATTTGTAATTAAGAGAAGCTGAGTAGTGTTTTTGTAAAATTTAAGAAAAACATCAAATTAGGTTTCTTAACATCACAAATATCGAAAGAAATACCAACCCCTCCCTTCGCCGACCGACCAGTCCATCGAGGGGTTCCTCTCCTTCGTCTTCTTCTCTCTCAGTCCATCGGTCGTCGTCCCGACTAGCAGCCCTCGCCGCCGCCAGAGCACGTCGCCCACCGTAGCACCGTCATCTCGCCTGGAGTCGCGACACGCGCAAACGGAGGTCCCTGCAAGTTCCGACAGCCGTCGACCCTCGTCGGTTGACTCGCGCGGTCAGTCGCCGTTATCTCACCACAGACCACGGCGACGGGCGACCTCGAAACCACTGCAAACCGGACTTCAGTCGTCGGAGAGCCACGGAGGCGATCGTTCTTGGTTCGAGCGGTTCATCGAGTTTTTGGCCGGTTTTTGGAGGTTTAGGACCGGTTCCGAATTGATCGGCTCACGAGGGATAAAAAAAACGAGCTCCACGCGCCGAATCACCGCCGTCCGCAGCCGCACGCGTCGCCGCTCGCCGGAATTGGCCCGATCTAGTAAATTTCATCTCCCGAGTTCGTTTTTAGCCTAGGGGTTTGTTTATGTGACTAAGCCAAAGCCTAGGTGTTAATTCGACTTTGATATTGTCGATTTTCAATACAAGTTTATTTATGTGTACACTGACTAGGGAAATTGATTTTGTTTCAGGGATTCGTTCCTTGGACAGTCCGAGAGACGTTGAAGTAAGAATCGATTGAATTTCGAAGCTAAAGCCAAGGTAAGGGACCTCGTGCCGAATTTTCGAAAATGGGACGAAGGAAAAAAAAAAGAAAAGAATTTTATTATTTACCTCAGAAGTATCTTTGAAATCGACTATGTTTTAAATATTCATTTTAGTCACGTCAAGAAAGTTATGCCATGAATGTCAGTTACTCCATGTCCATGTTATGTGCATTATAATCAGGATAGATAATGAACCTCATGCATTGTATGTATGCTATGAAATGATAGGGAAGGAAAATGTGGCAATTGGTCTCTTGAGGTTTTCATGCATGGTCAAACATGCATTAAGAACCCTACGGGTTAGCATACAGGTCTCTGTGAGAGACTCAAAATGAAAGGACTTAGGATGATCAATTGACCGCTTAAACTAGAAGAAAGTCATGTATTTCAGTCATGATTTAGTACAAGGAAGTTTTAGGTCCCACATGGGAAGAATATGTTATAGTTATAATTGATTGACATTAAGTTTGAATGTTACGAAAACATATGCTACGATATGCAAATTATTGTGATTCCATGACATGTGCATTATAGTATATGATAGGATAATGAGATCTCATGCATGATTGTATGTTCATGAAATAGTTGAAGGGCTGTGGTAATTATTCTCCATGTGACACTAGGGGTTTGAGAGGACTCCACATATGATAGTGGTCTTTGGACCTAACATGCTCCCGGGGTTTTGAGAGGACCCTTAGTACAGGAGTCTGCGGACTCAATGATGTAATCGGTTTTGAGAGATTCTTGGAAAAATGGATTGTAAGTCTTATTATGTCCTTTTTTTCTAAGGAGAATAATACACTCCTTAAATAATACAAACTAGAAGCCCATGAGGCCCAAGATCAACCCTTAACAAACCAAACCGATTACACAACCAACTCCTAACGAACTAATAAAACAGAGTCTAAAATTAGAAAACCAATAAAACCATAAAACCTGTTACATCAATTCCTTCCCCCTGAAAATAAAACTCGTCCTCGAGTTAGTATGCCTGTCATTAAGCAAAAATTTGGAATTTGTCAGGTGCATGGTATTCAAACAAATTTGAAACGTTGAAAACAGGGGAGATCTTGTATTCAGGAGGTAGTTCCACTTTGTAAGCATTAGCTCCCATTTTCTGAAGAATGGGATATGGGCCTATTTTTTTTGGTTGTAGTTTGCCATGTATGCCTGCTGGTAGACGTCCCTTGTGCAGGTGCACCATAACTAGATCACCAACGGTGAATGTCTTCTGCCTTCGATGTTTGTTAGCATGTTCCTTGTAAGTTAGGTTGGCTTTTGTGAGATGGTCAGTGACCTCTTGATGAATCCGAGCTATTCGAGAGGCCATAGTTTCAGCCTTAGAGCTTAAATCAAATGTAAGAGGAAGGTTAGCAAGGTCCAGAGTCAGCCTCGGCAATTTCGTGTACACGGTTTCAAAGGGGGATTTCCCAGTTGATCGATTTTGCATATGGTTATATGCGAATTCAGCTTGTGCTAGGTGCAAATCCCATTGTTTAGGCTCATCCATTTGCTAAGGCACCGAATAAGGTTCCCAAGGGTTGCATTAGTTACCTCGGTTTGTCCATCCGTCTGAGGATGGTTGGTAGTGCTGAACCGCAAATTGGTGTGGAATTTTTTCCAGAGGGTCTTCAAAAAATAACTCAAGAATTTGACATCCCTATCCGACACTATAGTTTTAGGGATTCCATGTAGTCATACAATTTCCTTAAAGAATAGGTTTGCCACATATGTTGCATCTGATGTTTTCTTACAAGCTAGAAAGTGAGACATTTTGCTGAAACGGTCGACCACCACCATTATTGAATCAAAACCTCTTTGTGTCCTTGGAAGTCCCAATACGAAGTCCATAGACAAGTCTTCCCAGATGCCCTCGGGGACTGGTAGAGGTTGGTAAAGCCCGGTGTTTTGCTTATGGCCCTTTGAAACCTGGTAGGTGTAGCATTACTGTACAAAGTTGAAGACTCCCTTCGTAGTTGAGGCCAGTAGATCCTGGACGACATCATCTCCAAGGTCTTATCTTTTCCAAAATGTCCAGCCAATCCATTGCTGTGAGCCTCTCGGATTAGGGCCTCTCGTAGCGATGTATGTGGGATGCACAGGGCGTTGCCTTTAAATAGGTATCCATCCACCAAATGGAAGTCCTTTGTGGGTAAATGATGTGAACATTGGGTCCAGATTGTGTGGAAATCAGGGTCATTCTCATATCCTTCGAGCAGGTGTTGGAAGGCTGTGATTTTCCCTCCCAATTCCGTCAACAGAACATGTTTTCGGCTTAAGGCGTCAGGCCGTCAGCGACTTTGTTTGTTGTCCCATTTTGATGCTTGATTACGAACTCGAACCTTTGTATGAAGAACAACCATCGGGCGTGCATTCGGTTGATACTTTTTTGGGTCTGTAAAAATTTTAGAGAGTAGTGGTCCGTCAGTAGGATGAATTCTCTTCCCAACAGGTAATGTTCCCATTGTTTTAGGGCTCGTATTAGGGCATATGACTCCTGTTCATAGGTGCTCCATTTGGCCCTTGCATCACTTAGCTTTTCACTATAATATTCGATTGGATGGCCATTTTGAGCTAATACAACTCCAACGCCTATACCTGAGGCATCCACAACCACTTTGAAAGGTTGAGAGAAATCTGGATAATTTAAAACAGGAGTGCTACTTAACCTTTCCCTTAATACCCTGAAACCGTTTTCTTGTTCATGGCTCCACCGAAATTGGCCTTTCTTTAAGCACTCGGTTAAGGGGGCTGCGAGGGAGCTAAAGCCTTTAATAAATCTCCTGTAGAAGGAGGCTAATCCCAAGAAGCTTTGTATATACCTAACTTTTGTGGGTGTTGGCCAATCCTGTATTGCTTGAATTTTTGGGCAATTATCAACTTCCACCATCGTCCTCTTTGGTCTAACTTGTAGATGATATGGTGATTTTGGCTTTATTCTTCCTCCCCACTCTTCTAACCTTGTTCACAATTCCTAGATAATGGTGGTCTTGATCGCTTCCATCTAGTCACAAGCTCCAATGAGGAGGAGGACACCCAGGACAGTAAGGTGCCATTACAGTTAGCAATTGTTGGACGACCTAATGTTGGCAAGTCAACCTTGCTGAACACACTGTTGCAATCGGATCGTGTTTTGGTTGGTCCCGAAGCTGGTTTAACAAGGGATTCAGTTCGAGCTCAATTTGAGTTTGAGGGCAGAACTATATATTTGGTAAGCACGCTGTTTGACTATTTCGTGTTTCTCCTTTTTATGATGCCTTGTACTCTGAATAAAATCTATGTTCCTTAGACGTCCTTTATGTTGTGACACTTTCTTTAATGAAGTTCTAATTGTTAATTTTTGGTAATGGTAATGCGTAGGTTGATACAGCTGGTTGGTTGCATAGGACTAAGGAAGAGAAAGGACCAGGATCCTTGAGTGTCATGCAATCGAGTAAGAATCTGATGAGAGCCCATGTGGTTGCTTTGGTTCTTGATGCAGAAGAGGTGTGTGATACAATCAGTTTCTTCCTTATCTTTCTTGTGATTTTTCATGACCATCCACGAACCATTTAATGTAATGGGGTAGCAAGCCTATGCCTAAGTCCACCCCTTGTTTAAGCGTGATTCCAATTTTCTTCTACGGAAAAGTAGAAGATTGTTGGTAGAAGTTGAAAGTTAGTTAAAATTTAAAAGCTTCTTTGAACGAAGTAAAACCTATCACAAGATGATTATTCTTATGGCAACGTGAGACAAATAACTAATTTTCAAGCACTGGACTTTTCTATTGACATATTGATCTATGTGTGATGTCCAGATTGCAAGAGAAAGGAGAAGTATGAAACATGCTGAAGTGGTTATTGCAAGGCGAAGCAGTGGAGGAAGGTCGTGGTTTGGTAGTAATTGTCAACAAGATGGATCTTATGAGGGGTAGACAAAATTTTGCATCATATGAGAAGATCTTGGAGGCTGTTCCCGAAGAAATTCAAACAGTAATTCCTCAGGTATGGTAATTTGGCATTTTATGTGATTTTAGCCGTATCTTCTTGTATAGAAAATGTGATCGAAGAGATTCCTTTTTGAAGGAATGAGATTTTCCTATTTTTGGGAGAATATTTCTCAAGTTTGGGGTGAACTCCAAACTCTGATTCAATTTCTTTCATTTGGTAAACAACATTGGAAATGAAGATTTTTCATTCCTATTACTCTACTCCCTTTCTCACTAAGTAAACATGGCCTTAATGTTGGATATTATTATTTTACAACTTCAAAACTTGTATAAATTGTGTAGATATTGAAATGGAAATTGGGTTAGTAGGCCCGTTTGATAACTATTTGGTTTTTGAAAATTAAGCTTAGAAATACTACTTCTATCATGTTTCCTTATCTACTTTTTAGATGTGTTCTAAAAAACCAAGCAAAGTTTTGAAAACTAAAAAAGTAGTTTTCAAAAACTTGTTTTTGTTTTTGAAATTTAGCTACGAATTTAAATGTTTTCTTAAGAAGGATGGAACCTTTGTAGGGATGATGAAAATCATTGTAGAGAAATTGTGAGAAAACAAATACAATTTTCAAAAACCAAAAACCAAATGGTTATCAAACGGGACCTTAGTTATTCTTTTTTAGAACACCCTGCTTTACTGTAAGCAAATGCATATTCTCGGTGATTCTTTCTTCTAAATATTAACATGGCAAATGAAAATGGTCACGTACGTGTTAGCGTTAACATGGCTTTTCGTCAGCATCCAGGTAACAGGAATACCAGTTTTATTCATTTCAGCACTTGAAGGAAGGGGCAGACTGGCAGTCATGCGGCAGGTTATTGAGACATATGAAAAATGGTGTTCGAGGTTGTCCACAGCTCGTCTTAACCGGTGGTTGCGGAAGGTCAGCAGAAAATACCCTTTTGTTTTCTTAGCTCAGCATATGTATAGCACAATTTGTAAAAGCTCGAGCTTGCACAGGTAATGAGCAGACATTCATGGAAAGATCAATCTGCACAACCAAAGGTCAAGTACTTCACGCAGGTCAAAGCCAGACCGCCTACATTCGTTGCCTTTGTCAGCGGGAAGACACGACTATCAGATACCGACATCAGGTTTTTAACCAAATCGTTGAAGGAAGATTTCGATTTGGGTGGAATTCCCATAAGAATCATGCAGCGTGCTGTTCCAAAGAAAACAGTTGATGGGGTTGCCAAGAGCAGCAGACACGTTAGACGAACACTTGAAAGGATCCGATCGGATAAGAGAAGTCCCATTGTTGAAGAACAAACAGCTTGAACCTTGAGCAACAGATACTTTAGCGAACCGAAGCACGGTAAAAGAAGTATCCATGTCGAATAACGAGCCTTCTGCGTGAATACCAAACTTTGTTGCCGCTTCTCTGTTGGACCATAAGTGGTTCTAGTGTGGTAGTAAATCATGAAATGTGTTCTCACTCCAGGTATTATTTAGAGTGAGAGTGGCTGGCAATCTGGAACCTTCTGGAGGAGATTGAAGGAGGGTTGAGTTTTGATCTTAATCTATAGAGTTTAGAGTTCTCATTAGAGATCATCATGAAATGTTAACCATCACTAACTTGTAAACATAGTTAAATTATTTTCTAAGGATAGTTTGCTTGTCTTCTTTCTGCTAGTTTGAATCTGCTGCTATTTACAGGGTCAGAAGAGTTTTAACAGATTAGTAAGATGGAAAACAATGGAGGTTGTAAGCTTGGAGTAATGTTATCGTTTAGGTATTTCTTTCGATATTTTTGTAAATTAAGATGGTCGCCATTGATATGAGATGGACCATTGTCTTTTGAGTTCTAATGAGAGATATTTATATTAGAGATTAATATTTCTTTTCTCGAAGGGGATAAAAAGAAAATGAGAATATTGAAAGATTTTAGGTAAAAATTAATTAATGTTTTTTAACATGTTTTCCAATTTGAGTTTTTTTTTTTTTTTTGGGAGGCTACAAGTTGAGAAAATTATTTTGGTTTTTGTGTTTTATTTTCTTTATCCATGTGTTTTAAATTCATTTCTCTCTCACATGAATGGATGAAAATATCCACATTATTCATGGTATATCATTTTACATTTATTTACTTGATTTTCATGTTATAGCATATAAATGGATGGTTTTGATATTTATGAGTAATTCAAGGGTATGTGGAGGTGGAGATTTGAGTTATGCTTCAAACTCCATCGGTGATTATGCTTCAAACTATCTTCCTTTCTTCGCTCTTATTCAAGCTCAATTGTGTTTGAGAAGTAGCTAGGTCTTCTGACTTGCCGACCAGAGTGCTGTGCTCCTTTTGTAGTATGTACATTCATTATTCACGAGGCGATAACTGATAATGTGCAGTTTAAGTTTCTGATATTATTGCTTATCACTAAACATAATGCTCTGCCATTTTTGTGGATAGCCATTTGCTGGAGACTAATAGGGAGTACGCAAGTTATGCTTGAAAATTCAGTGCTGTTAACGGATGGATGAATAATTTTATACAAAACCTAACTGGCTTCTAGCTGCAGGGTGCATCTGACCCTCCTCCGAGAATTACGTCAAATCTTAAGCAGAATTTGCAGTTTCTGAGATTATGGAAGGTAGCTATGCGGTTCTGCTTCAACCTTTTCAACAATTTCGAGTATTTATAGTGCTCTCTCATATTACGAAGATCTTTAGGAGTTTCAAAAGAGAAAATCTGGCACACCTAAGCCTGCTACTAGTTACCGGAGGAAGAAGGTAGAGAAGGAGGACCTCCCAGGAGATATGGAGCTTTATCGCGATCCCACATTGGCTCTTTACTAGTAAATCTCTTTTTAACAAATTTGTTTCATAACAGTTTGTGTGTCAGCAATGACATAACTTGAAAGTTTATGGGAGAAAGTGCTGCTCTTAATGTCTTTTATTTACCTGACAGTACAAATCAGGGCATAGACAATGCCGTCCCTGTCTTGCTGGTTGATGGTTATAATGTGTGTGGCTACTGGGTGAAGCTGAAGAAGCATTTTATGAATGGGAGACTTGATGTAGCTTGTCAAAAGCTAATAGACGAGCTTATTACATTCAGTATGCTGAGAGGTTTGCAGTTTGCCCCTTCTTTACCTCCTAAAAAACGAGGCCTGAACCTTGGGTTGTAGACTTGTAGGTTTATAGGATATATATATATATATATATATATATATTTTTTTTTAAAATGTTTAGCAATTTTTATGGGATACTTCTTGATCTTTTTGTTGCCATTGTCCCTGATTACATGCCTGAAATATTTACAGAGGTGAAAGTGGTAGTTGTATTTGATGCGATGCTGTCTGGACTCCCGACACACAAGGAAAACTTTGCTGGGTACTTCTTATGATCTAAAATGTAGCCTCATTAATATGTATAATCTTCTGTTTGCTTATAATCTTTTGCCACTAGATGTGCTTTTGGGATTTGATGTTCCGTGGTTTCTATTTGCAAGCTTAATGACCGTGAAAATAAATAAATTTGAAGATACAGAACAAATGGGAGACGATGAATTAGTGGGATAAGAAAAAGTGATACATGCATGGTATATATAGTTCGTGTAGATGGTTTATGAAACACAACCCAACTCTTCTGCAGCATTTAAAACAACCTTTGACCAATTTCAGTTAGAAGAAAGGGTGAAATAGCTCCTTATCTTCCCGCTTAGGCCGTGTTTTTCCTTAAAAAATTCCATGAGTGCACGATGATAAAAGATGGTTCATATTTATTCTGCATGTTAAGGATAAATATGTTTAGATTATCTCAGACAAGTTAGAACACAATACCTTAGGCCTTATTTGATAACCATTTGGTTTTAAGTTTTTAAAAATTGTGTATATTTTCTCACCACTTCCATACAATAGTTTCCATCTTTCTTAAGGAAACATTTGAGTTTCTAGTCTTTTTTTTTTTTAAAAAAAAGGTTTTTGATTTTTTTTTTTTAGTTTTCAAAACTTGGCTTAATTTTTGAAAACATAGGTAAAATGTAGATAAGAAAACATGGAAACCCATAGGTAGAAGTAGTATTTATAGGTTTAATTTTAAAAAACTAAAAACGAAATGGTTATCAAATGGAGCCTTAAAAAATGATTTTGTCTTGTGACTTAAAGTTCACAAATTTCTTCTCGGTTCAAATGCAGAAGTTTAAACAAGAAACACTTTCGATTTAAGACTTGAGAACTCTTGGTGGCACACCGGGGGCAATGAAAATTGTCCTGGAATGTGATGTTCATTGTCTTATATCAATGGGGCTTGAAGTCTTTTGAGGGACTTCATGGTTGGCACTCCCAGTCTCCTGTTGGGGCAAGTCCTACTGAGGGCTCATCTAATGGGGTGCAGAACCATGGAAACTTTGAACTCATGAGAGACGTGTATTTTCAAATTTCTATTTTTATTTTATATTATGGAAAAATATATTTTTTTTCTTGCTGATTGTTTTGAGTTTGATATTTCAAATTTGCTTAATTTAAAAGAATAAAGAACTTTCCTTTTATATTTAATTAACAGATATTACTCTGAGGATGCTCTCCGATGTGTACTGTAAATGTTTTCCCTTGGAAAATAAGTAATTATTATGCTATCCCTCATGTTATGACTTTGAGGGCATAGATCCAAATCATACTAGTCACCTATTTAAGATTTAAATATTCTCTACATTTTTTTGGACCTATATAAGTTCTTCTGAACACCCATGGTTATTAGCACATATTGTTGCTCCACTATTTGAAACATAATATATTGCTTTACTATGCTTTTTTTCATCTATCTGGATTCTGAATTCCTTTTGTATTCTAAGATTATTATTATTTTCCTTTGAAGAGTGTAATTGGGGTGGTTAATGCATGTAATTTTGTATATATAGTTTTTTCGGTTGTTAAGATCATTACTCTATTTATGACTGAAAAGACTTATTTCTTCAGGGAGCCTTTATTTGGAGTTGCAAGGCATTAGTTACTGAGGTGAGAACAATCTAATTTTATTGGGTGCATACTGTCCGTGTAAACGTTAATTCTAGGATGCCACTGTCTTTAATTCACTATATCAGAAGACATTATGCTCCAATAATTTTCTTAGTTCTTGTTCCTATTTGGAGGAAATGAATTTAGAATCGGTTTATGCTGTTATTTCTTATTCCATCTTATTCTTTGTTTTTGATTAGCATTTGGTGACCTGAATTCACACGCACATTCACACACATGGATTCTCAATCAAGCCCTATGGAAAGAGAAGAGTTTTATTTTGGAAGAAGTTATCAATTCTCTCAATGAGGGGGCATAAAAGAAGAAAGAATGGGGGATACCCCTAAGATGAAGCCCCGAATATAGAGGCCAAGTCCCAACTCTGTAGCCAAAATTAAAGGCAACTATCTCTGATTTGCCATTTGCCAAAATTAATGTTAAGTCTTGAAGCTTCCTAAAATTTCTTTTGACAATCTAGTTAACACGAGGCACGCTGCATGCAATGGTTTAGTTAGGCCTCTAGGAGGGTGACTTAAGGTTTGGACTAAACCTGTTCTCCTTGCAATATTGCAAGGAGACTAGGCTTGCCCATTTGACATTTAGGTCTTACATAATTTTAGTATATTTATCTAGTGGAGGACAATGTTTTAAATACATACATGTGGATTATCATACAAACATCTGCTTTAGAGCTTCATATAAGTTAAATTACAGCTCATTTTCGCACAATCTATGATAAAACTCAACTGTATTGAAATATGAAAGATAACGGAATTAAAATATAACTTCTCCAAGTATTTGAGGTACTTGGAACCTCCCCTTTTTGGATATGTTACCATGCCTAAATCACTAAACAATAGCCTACCTTTCTCCTCTGCTCCTATATTTATGACGAACTAACTTAACAGCTTCTCTAGCTAATTACTAATATACCCTTAATACTCTAATAATATCCCTAACTTCACCCTAATGGTGTTCCTATCAACCTACCTTTTTTATTCTTTACTTGTTTATGGACGATGGTAATCAAATGCTTTACCCTATTATCTTGTCTCAAGATTCTGGCTCACGAACTATTTGTGCATTTTTTTATGGCAAACACTATTTTGAATTCATCCCTGCTGGTTAAGAGTAAAAGGTTCTTTTGGAGAGCATAACACAATACTAGTGCGAACTTGCTTTCTGGTTTGTTTAGTGCACAAAGTGAGAAGATGTGGATGACTTCTATTTTTTCTAAATGAACAAAATAATACTAGCAATACATGGCACGTTATAGTTTATATTTTATTTATGTGAATGTAGATTAAAGCATCAAAAAAGGAGGTTGAAATGATGTTGCAAGAACACAGGTATGACCATTCGAGATGCAAATTTTACTGTATTTATGCAGATGGAATATATTAGGTTAGATTTTAAATTTTACCCCTAAAATCTGCTCCCATTTCTAATTTGGTTTTTAAAATTTCAAAAACTTTATGGTACTCCCTCAAATTTGATCAAGTTTTATAGTTCATGATGTGGGAATGACATAATGAACATACCATCAGAATCAGTCACTTAAAGTTGAGAAAAGAAAGGTTAAAACGTGTAGAAATTAGAAGATTATGGGAGATTTTACAAATTTTGTTAATCATTTAAGATCATGAATGTCTGGCTATTAAAAATGAGTTCACTTTATCACTATGGAACTCATTTGAAAACTTGAGGGTTTAGGATAAAACTTTTTGAATTATAGGCCAAATTAGAAACAAGGTTAAAACTCCATGGACCAAAATTATATTTTAACCAATATGATAGATGGAGATCTTACTAAAATGTTTTGAATATTTAAGATTGTTGTTTTTAATATTAGGAGTTGCCACTTTTTTATTACAAAACTTGAGGGATTAAAATAGAACCTTTTGGATTATAGACCAAATTAGACACGAGGTTAAAACTTTTAGGACCAAAACTATGTTTTAACCAAAACGATAGAAATTTAGGTTTATATATCTTCTTTGAGATGCTATTGCCTTCTCAATTTGCTGAATTTCACACAAGTTGTGATCTTAAGCGGCAAAAGCCCAACTCTCCCATCCTGCAGTACGAACCTTGCACTTAACACCTAATAGTTTGACCAGATCATATATTGAAATTGCACAAGACCGCCCTGGACTTTATTCATATAAACCTTTAAGATTTCCCTACCCTCTAATTCAAGGGATCAACGATACAATTATTGTTTGATAGTTAAAATTATCCTTGCTTTAACTCATTTACAGATTTGGAACATATTTCTGCATTCTCGAACATGATATATTTTTATCAAGAAGAATGGTGTCAACTACCATAAATCTCCTGCTCTCATTTTTCAGATCGACATCTTTTCAGAGAAAATTATTAAAGCATAATCTCGATTCAGAAGTTGTCGGTGCTCTCAATGATCTGAAAAGAAAGCTAACCGAAAATGAATCGAAGTAGACGGAAAGTTTGTTTGCATCAATACTCTCTTTCTCTAACTCCATTATTTCTGCTTCATTAATTTAAGCCGAATCTCATGTTGATAGGCATTGTCACATTGTTTCCTTTTGTGTACAAATCCACTCTAGACTTCTGACAGAAAACAACTATAAGTTTGTTGATATGGGATGAAGGTCTAGGCTCCCTAGCCTTTTCTCAGTTCCAGGTGTACGGTCTCTATGTCTATGTTCCAACAATAAAGAGAGATATAATATTTATGCATGACATGCTTTGCATATTTAAATTGTAGGAGATAGGCACCCGCGAGAAGGAATTAAAAGAAGCCAGCTTTCTCATTTGTCTGCATTACCGTTTGTAGAAGAATAGGCTTTTTAGTTTGGCTTTGGCCAATCATTTAATGAAATAGAGCTACCACCACTGCATTTGAAACTCATGAGTTAATGTGGAGTACTGTTCATTTATGTGGTCGGGTTTAAGAGCCAAAAAGAGTATAACTTCGTATCGAATGTGTTAATGACTATGAAGCCTGTAGTTTAGAACTCCCAAATTTTCATTGTACTGAAAAAAAAAAAGTGGTTGGGTTTAAGAGATTTTAGGTAAAACTTGTGACTATTTATCTTGTGCAGGAACTTATTTCACAAAATAGGTTAGTTGTTCCATAGTTGGCAAGGTTATAAATGATGAAGATGCTACATCAATTTATGTAATTTTGAGCTTTTAACAATTTCAAGATGATTGAAGTTTGGGATTGAGAAGGTTAGATTTGTGGGTTCCGCATGTGGATTGTGTAAAAGAATTGGTTATAAAAACTTTGGTTTGGATTGTGTAACTTACGTATGTATGTAGGCTTTACGTAACGTAACTTGAATTTATAGTGTAGTTAATAAATTTGTGAGTCAGAATAAACCAATGGTGTTAGTACTAGATTCGACTTCTTACCATTAAGTTAAACAAGTTCAACCAATAAGCGAAACAATTTCTTAAAGCTCTTGAGTTGAAATATCGGTAACTATCTAAATAAAAAAAAAAAAGGCTCTCCATTACAAAACATTGCATCATAGGCAAAACTAAAACTACCCTGAACTTCAAAAAGATCCAAGTTATCTAAATCGAAATTAAACGACTACCTAACTTAAAACTTTACAAAATCCATATTAAAAAGAAAAGAAATGAAAAACAGAGAATC
Organism: Trichosanthes cucumerina; assembly: GCA_036507285.1. Classification (NCBI taxonomy): domain Eukaryota; kingdom Viridiplantae; phylum Streptophyta; class Magnoliopsida; order Cucurbitales; family Cucurbitaceae; genus Trichosanthes; species Trichosanthes cucumerina. The sequence goes on from CM071838.1 coordinate 16,800,104, forward strand.
AAAAAAGGTCAAGGAGATCCTTGGAAACAGAAACAAAAACAAAAAAGAGAATCACATGAACAAAAACTTGTAAGTTGTTTGTTTATAATAAAAATGTGGGACTTTATGAAAGTCAAATGAGTGGCAGAAAACCAAAAAAAAAAAAAGTACAGAGAATCAACACGGGAAGCCTGCCTCACCTCCCCACATTTAAACACAACATATGAAGAAAAAAAAAAGCAGAAGGGTGGTTGAAATGTCTGGTTTGTAAGATGAAGATGAACCAAAACATTTAGGGGTTGTTTGGGGCGCAAGTTCAGAATCATAATCCTGGGAATCATAACCTTTGAAGGTTTGTCTGAGGGTTCTGAGCCCAGGAATAAAAAAAATTGTGTTAAGGTGCGGTGTTACGAGTGCCCGAAATAAGAGAGTTGTTTCTTGGGTGCAGTTTTCTAAACTCTAGGTTTGGTACAGTTTTGTTTCACCTTTTTTTCTTTTATCATTTTATTTCTTTCAAATTTTTGTAATTGATCTTATGTGAATTGTAGAAGTTAATGTCTAACATAGATCAATTTTTTAAGTAACTTTTCCATGAAGCTTTCAATTTTTTAAATAACTTTTCCAACTATTCGGGTTGCAAATATCTTAAACCCAAACAACCTTAATTAAGTGATGAACCCAAATCTAACTCAACCTGACATTTGGGTTGGGTTTGTTTAGGTTGATGTGTAATATAAATAAATAAATAAATATATATATATATATATATATATATATATATATATATATATATATTGAATTAAGATTAAATTAAGATTAGAATCTTCATTTATATTATGATTTTTTACCTTCCAAAAGACTCAAAAACTTATTTTAAAAAGTTATTGAAGAATAAATCATCTAAAAATAATTATAAAATTCAATAACTATATGTACATATAGTTATAATATAAGTAAAAAATATATTTTCTAAAATTAATAAGAAGTTTGGGTTGGTTCGGTTCTAGATTCAACCCAAACTATTTTTTCGTGAGCCCCACGAACCAACCCAACTCATTAAGTTTTTTTTTAACCCAACGAATTGGGTTGGGTTGATCAGATTTTTCGGGTCATCAGATTTTTTGAACACCTCTACCATGAGTTTACATATACAGATACATCGTCCAAAAGTGTTGCAACTAACATGAAACAAAAGAACATAAAACCCCTTTGTGCGAAAGAAAAAAAATTGGTCGAGTTGATGAGGTGGTGGGATTGTCGAGGTGGTCGTTGGATTTTTGGTGTTCGGTGGTCATCAGATCGTCGGAGTTGTTGTTGAAAAGGTCGTTGAGGCAACCATCAGCGGTGGCTAGTCGCCGATGTGGTCGTCAGAGTTGTCGTTGTTTATGGTCGTCAGAGTTGTCAATGTGAGTTATTGTCGAAGTGGTGGCTGAAAATGGTAACGAAAAATGAAAGAGGAAATTGGGAAACCAAGTGGTCGCAAGAGGTAACCGTCAGTGGTGGTTGAGTCCCTGGTGTGGTCGTTATAGTTTTAGTTGTCGTTGTCGGGTGGCCGGAGTTGTCATCGGAGTTATTGTCGAAGCGGTTACCGATAATCAAAAACGACAAATTGAAGAGGAAATGGAAAATCAAGTATTTTTCGGAGGCAGTCGTCAGCGATAGTCGAGTCGCTGGTGTGGTCGTTGGAGTTATCGTTATCGATGGTGTCGGGTGGTCGCCGGAGTTTTCACCGGAGTTGTTGCCAAAGTGGTCATCGGAGTTGTCGTTGTCGAGGGTTGTTGAGTGGTTGTCGGAGTTGTCACCGGAGTTGTTGCCAAAGTGGTCGCCAGTGTGGTCGTCGGAGTTATCGTTGTCGATTGTCATCGGAGTTTTTACCGGAGTTGTCGTTGTCGATGGTCGTCAGAGTTTTTACCAGAGTTGTCGAAGTAGTCGACAAATGAATGAGAAAAACATGAAACAAATTTTATGAGATTGCACTGTTGTAACCCATGAGGTTGTACTGTTGTAACCCATGTGAATGAGTTTCAAAACCAATGATTTGGAACACCTTGCCCCAAACATGGGTTTGGATTTGGATTCCAAACCCATCAAAATTCAAACCCATGGGCCAAACACACCCTTAATGTACAAAGTAAGAAGGTCAACCCACCCACTGTATGTTTCTCTTTATTTATTTCCACCGCCCCCAGTGGACCCTCCCCCCTCCTCCTTCGGTCGTCGGCGACACCCAACTAGAGAAGTTAATTTTACCTCAAGTTAGCGAGAAAATCTTAAGATCTTAGAGGTTGTTTGGGGCGCTGAATGAGTTATAATAATAGGAGTTATAATAGTCTGTGGGTTATTATAGTATGTGAAACATATAATATCATTTAAAATGCATAGTAGTATAGTCTGGGGTTATAATAGTCTGTGTTTTGCGTGCATAGTAGGTTATTATAACACGGTTTATAATAACCAGTGGGCCAAACATGCCCTTAACTTTTAATATAATGTGAGATTGGTTAAATTATAAGTTTATTTGATACATTTTTAGATGCGTATTTTTAACAAACTTTTGGATTTTGAAACTTGTCTAATAGATTTATGAATTTTCATGTGTGAATTTTCATAATTTTGTATTTAATTAGTGTATGAATTTAAAAAATGGTTGAATGAGTCACATATTATTAGACATCAAATTGAAAGTTCAGAACATGTTACTAAGCTCATGGCTAAGTGAATGTTTTAGTCTTCAATATTGTTTAATTTTTCTCTTTGTCTTTTTAATTCATTCCCTATTGTGTAAAAAAGTTAAAATGAGCTTGTGATGATAATATGATACTTAATGAATTATTACAATTTTGGAGGAAGAATTGGGTTTTCTAAGAGAAAAAGTAAAAATCTTAAGAACTAATAAAATATTATGATACGTGATTGAACCCACAAAAAGAAAGGTGCACCTTATTGGTATAGTAGCTATCAATTATTTTTAGCATTTCTTAACTATACTTTCATATCCCCATGGTTACTCACATGTATTCATTTTTCTCGTGCATTATACTTTCATATTCTCAGGATCTTTCTCATTCAGATGTGGACTCGGTTCATTCATGTAACCCTCTTTCTCGGGTGTCACACTTACTTTTATTGTGGTATGTTAGGGTGCAAACAAATGTCCCACATTAGCTAGGGAAGGGATTGATCATGGGTATATAAGGAATGACAATTATCTCTATTGGTATGAGGCCTTTTGGGGGAACCAAAATCAAAGCCATGAGGGTTGATGCCCAAAGTGGACAATATCATACCATTGTGGAGATATGTGGAGGTCCGTTGTCCTTATCAATTGGTATCAGAGCCATGATAAAACCTAGTTGTGTGTTGGAAAAATCCTCAAAGTGGAACAAAGGTTAGTGAGCCTCGGTTGTGCTCTATCAAAGTGTTATACCACTCGCCTTGATAAGAGCAAGTGTGATCCGTGTGTGGTGCTCTATGCGGATGTTGCCTCGGGATGAACCAGTTGTGCCTCGAGATGAAGAGCAAGCTCTCAGTTGAGAGTGGACGGATCTGTTCGAAGGGAGGCTCAAGTGTGGTACTTTGTTCGAGGGGAGGATTATTAGGGTGCAAACAAATGTCCCACATTAGCTAGGGAAGGGATTGATCATGAGTATATAAGGAAGGACAATTATCTCCATTGGTATGAGGCCTTTTGGGGGAACCAAAAGCAAAACCATGAGGGTTGATGCCCAAAGTGGACAATATCATACCATTGGTCCGTTGTCCTTATCATGGTAGATGGAAGACAAATCAAGCTTGAGACTGACGATAAATTAAAAAAAACCAATATTGGCGACATATCCAAGAAGAAAAGTATTCAATTAGGAAGAAATTTGGTGCAAATAAGTTTTAGGTGTAAATTGATACACTTATTCAAGATTGAGTTTTAAATAATGAAATTGAAAGTTTACGGTTAAAATTAATACAATCTGTAGGGTGAGCATCGGTCGGTCGGAGTCGGTTTTCGACCCCAACCGACCCCCGAATCGACTAAGAGGCGGTTGGTTGATCGAGTTTTTTTTTTTTTTGAAAATCTTACCAAAATCAATAAATGACCAGAAATTGATTCGGTCGATCGATTTGCGATCTGTTTATATATATATATATATATATATATATATATATATTTAAATATTTATTTAATTAATTATTTAATATTTATAATTATTATTTAATCATTTATAATTATTATTTCATTATTTTGAGAAAATTTTTAGTTTTTTAGTTTTTTAATTATTATTATTATTATAATATATATATATATATATATACTTAAATTTTCGGTCGGTTTTGTGAAGACCAAAACCGAAACCTTCACAAAATCGACCGATCGCCCTCGGTTCGGTCGATTTCAGTCGTTGTGTCGATTTTCGTTTTTTTTTTGTTCACCCCTAACAATCTGCAAAGTTTGGGGTTTAAATTAATTAAATTGAAAGTTTATGGTTAAAATTGATATAATATGTCAAGTTTGAGTTTAAATTAATGAAATTGAAAAATTATAGTTAAAATTGATACAATCGATCAAGTTAAAATTTAAATGAATGAAATTGGATGTTTTATGAATTAAAAAATGTTTTTTTTTTTAAAAAAAAACTTAGAGACAGGAACAAACTCAATTGCGTGTAACGACCCTAAACTTTGGTTGCCTGTTGATTTATACCATGGGGTTAAATTTAATAAAAATTTAATTATTTGACCCTTAGATGTAGTAATTTAAATTAAGGTTATATAAATTGAGAATTTTGAATTTGTTTTAGACAAATTTAGAACATCAAATAGTCCTTAATGGCATATTTGTAATTTAGAGAAGCTGAGCAGCGTTTTTGTAAAATTTAAGAAAAACATCAAATTAGGTTCCTTAACATCAAAAATATCGAAAGAAATACCAACCCCTCCTTCTTCGCGTCCGACCGGTCCATCGAGGGTTCCTCTCTTTCGCCTTCTTCTCTCTCGATCCATCGGCCGTCGTTCGACTAGCGGCCCTCGCCGCCTCCGAGAGCACGCCGCCCACCGTGCTGCACCGTCACCTCGCTCGAGTCGCGACACGCCGCAAACGGAGGTCCCCGCAAAGTTCCGATAGCCGCCGACCCTCGTCGGTTGACTCGCGCGATCGATCGCCGTTATCTCACCGCAGAACCACGGCGACGGCGACCTCGAAACCCTTGCAAACCGAACTTCAGTCGTTGGAGAGCCACGGAGGCGATCGTTCTTGGTTCGAGCGGTTCATCGAGTTTTTGGCCGGTTTTGGAGGTTTAGGATCGGTTTCGAATTGATCACCATCGAGGATAAAAACGAGCTCCACGCGCCGAATCACCGTCGTCCGCAGCCGCACGCGCCGCCGCTCGCCGGAGTTGGCCCGATCTAGTCAATTTCATCTCCCGAGTTCGTTTTTAGTCTAGGGGTTTGTTTATGTGACTAAGCTAAAGCCTAGGTGTTAATTCGACTTTGATATTGTCGATTTTCAATACAAGTTTATTTATGTGTACACTGATTAGGGAAATTGATTTTGTTTTAGGGATTCGTTCCTTGGACAGTCAGAGAGACGTTGAAGTAAGAATCGATTGAAGTTCGAAGCTAAAGCAAAAGTAAGGGACCTCGTGCCGAATTTTCTAAAATGGGACGAAGGAAAAAAAAAAGAAAAGAATTTTATTATTTACCTCAGAAGTATTTCATTAATTATTTCTTTGAAATCGACTATGTTTTAAATATTCATTTTAGTCACGTCAAGAAAGTTATGCCATGAATGTCAGTTACTCCATGTCCATGTTATGTGCATTATAATCAGGATAGATAATGAGACCTCATGCATTGTATGTATGCTATGAAATGATAGGGAAGGAAATGTGGCAATTGGTCTCTTGAGGTTTTCATGCATGGTCAAACATGCATTAAGAACCCTATGGGTTAGCATATAGGTCTCTGTGAGAGACTCAAAATGAAAGGACTTAGGATGATCAATTGACCGCTTAAACTTGAAGAAAGTCATGTATTTCAGTCATGATTTAGTACAAGGAAGTTTTAGGTCCCACATGGGAAGAATATGTTATAGTTATAATTGATTGACATTAAGTTTGAATGTTACGAAAACATATGCTACGATATGCAAATTATTGTGATTCCATGACATGTGCATTATAGTATATGATAGGATAATGGGATCTCATGCATGTTCATGAAATAGTTGAAGGGTTGTGGTAATTATTCTCCATGTGACACTAGGGGTTTGAGAGGACTCCACATATGATAGTGGTCTTCTGACCTAACATGCTCCTGGGGTTTAGAGAGGACCCTTAGTACAGGAGTCTGCAGACTCAATGATGTAATCGGTTTTGAGAGATTCTTGGAAAAATGGATTGTAAGTCTTATTATGTCCTTTTTTTCTAAGGAGAATAATACACTATTTAAATAATACAAACTAGAAGCCCATGAGGCCCAAGATCAACCCTTAACAAACCAAACCGATTACACAACCAACTCCTAATAAACTAATAAAACAGAGTCTAAAATTAGAAAACCAATAAAACCATAAAACCTGTTACAACAATTCCTTCCCCCTGAAAATAAAACTCGTCCTCGAGTTAGTATGCCTGTCATTAAGCAGAAATTTGGAATTTGTCAGGTGCATAGTATTCAAACAAATTTGAAACGTTGAAAACAGGGGAGATCTTGTATTCAGGAGGTAGTTCCACTTTGTAAGCATTAGCTCCCATTTTCTGAAGAATGGGATATGGGCCTATTTTTTTTTTTGTTGTAGTTTGCCATGTATGCCTGCTGGTAGACGTCCCTTGTGCAGGTGCACCATAACTAGATCAACAACGGTGAATGTCTTCTGCCTTCGATGTTTGTTAGCATGTTCCTTGTAAGTTAGGTTGGCTTTTGTGAGATGGTCAGTGACCTCTTGATGAATCCGAGCTATTCGAGAGGCCATAGTTTCAGCCTTAGAGCTTAAATCAGATGTAAAAGGAAGGTTAGCAAGGTCCAAAGTCAGCCTCGGCAATTTCGTGTACACGGTTTCAAAGGGGGATTTCCTAGTTGATCGATTTTGCATATGGTTATATGCGAATTCAGCTTGTGCTAGGTGCAAATCCCATTGTTTAGGCCTGTCGCTGCTAAGGCACCGAATAAGGTTCCCAAGGGTTCCATTAGTTATCTCGGTTTGTCCATCCGTCCGAGGATGGTTGGTAGTGATGAACCGCAAATTGGTGTGGAATTTTTTCCAGAGGGTCTTCCAAAAATAACTCAAGAATTTGACATCCCTATCCGACACTATAGTTTTAGGGATTCCATGTAGTCACACAATTTCCTTAAAGAATATATTTGCCACATATGTTGCATCTGATGTTTTCTTACAAGCTAGAAAGTGAGACATTTTGCTGAAACGGTCGACCACCACCATTATTGAATCAAAACCTCTTTGTGTCCTTGGAAGTCCCAATACGAAGTCCATAGACAAGTCTTCCCAGATGCCCTCGGGGACTGGTAGAGGTTGGTAAAGCCCGGTGTTTTGCCTATGGCCCTTTGAAACCTGGCAGGTGTAGCATCACTGAACAAAGTTGAAGACGTCCCTTCGTAGTTGAGGCCAGTAGAACCTGGAAGACATCATCTCCAATGTCTTATCCTTTCCAAAATGTCCAGCCAATCCATTGCTGTGAGCCTCTCGGATTAGGGCCTCTCGTAGCGATGTATGTGGGATGCACAGGGCGTTGCCTTTAAATAGGTATCCATCCACCAAATGGAAGTCCTTTGTGGGTAAAAGATGTGAACATTGGGTCCAGATTTTGTGGAAATCAGGGTCATTCTCATATCCTTCGAGCAGGTGTTGGAAGGCTGTGATTTTCCCTCCCAATTCCGTCAACAGAACATGTTTTCGGCTTAAGGCATCAGGTCGTCAGCGACTTTGTTTGCTGTCCCATTTTGATGCTTGATTACGAACTCGAACCTTTGCTGTCCCATTCGGTTGATACTTTTTTGGGTCTGTAAAAATTTTAGAGATAAGTGGTCCGTCAGTAGGATGAATTTTCTCTTCCCAACAGGTAATGTTCCCATTGTTTTAGGGCTCGTATTAGGGCATAGAACTCCTGTTCATAGGTGCTCCATTTGGCCCTTGCATCACTTAGCTTTTCACTATAATATTCGATTGGATGGCCATTTTGAGTTAATTCAGCTCCAACGCCTATACCTGAGGCATCCACAACCACTTTGAAAGGTTGAGAGAAATCTGGGTAATTTAAAACAGGAGTGCTACTTAACCTTTCCCTTAATACCCTGAAACCGTTTTCTTGTTCATGGCTCCACCAAAATTGGCCTTTCTTTAAGCACTCGGTTAAGGGGGTTGCGAGGGAGCTAAAGCCTTTAATGAATCTCCTGTAGAAGGAGGCTAATCCCAAGAAGCTTTGTATATCCCTAACTTTTGTGGGTGTTTGCCAATCCTGTATTGCTTGAATTTTTTAGGGGTCGACGTCAATGCCTTGTGCGCTGATTACGAATCCTAGAAAATGGATTTTCTGCATCATGAAAGAACATTTCTTTAGGTTTATGAAGAGTTCATTCTTAGCTAGTATTAAAAATAGGGTATGTAGGTGTTGCAAGTGTTCTTCCCTGGTTTGGCTGTATATTAGGATATCGTCGAAGTAAACTACCATGAATTTGTTGAGATATGGCTCTAGTACATTGGTCATTCGCCTCATGAATGTGCTGGGTGCGTTTGATAAGCCAAACGACATGACAAACCATTCGAAGAGCCCAAAGTTGGTTTTGAAAGCTGTCTTCCATTCATCACCTGGTCGTATTCTAAATTGATGATATCCACTCTTTAGGTCTACCCTTGAAAACATCGTGGCACCTGCTAATTGATCAAACAACTCAGCTACCTCACTGCTACCTCGATTTGGTGTTGTATACTCCTTAAAGGGGGTAGTGTATTAGGGGTCTGACTGAGTTGAGGGAATTGGCATAACAACTCAGCTACCTCACTGCAGGGTTCTTCGCTTGCTGGGTAGGGTGTTTTTGTTTTTGTGACAACCCAAATTTCCTTGTTGGTGGGATGAGTGAAGCTACTCCCACTGATGATGGTAAAAAGTTGTCTGTTAATGGTTTTTTCACCTGTAGGCCTCTTCTCTTGTTGTTGTTGAAGAGGTAACAACACAATCTTTCTTCCCATCCAGTAGAATTCATAGGTATTCTCCCTACCTTTGTGAGTGGCCTGCATATCATATTGCCACGGTCTGCCTAGAAAAACGTGACTCCATTTCAAATATCACACTATTTGATCCTTGTAGTTGTTTCTGATCGATAGGGGTACCGTGCAAATCTCGTTAACCATTACCTCTCCTCCTTTTCTGATCCAACCTACTTTGTAAGGATTAGGGTGGGGCTCCACTCTAAGTTTGAGGAGTTGAACTAACTTACTTGATACCATGTTCTCACTGCTACCACTATCAATGATGATGTTGCACACTTTTCCATTAATGGTACATCGAGTTTTGAATAGGGTGTGCCTTTGCACATGAGGTTCAGTTATAGGTGCTAGTAATAGGCGTTGCAGTACACATGAAAGTTGCTCTCCTTCATCGACCTCAGTATAAGATACCTCTTCTTCTTGCTCTTCATCATCTTTTGGTTCTTCTTGGTTGTCTAATAGGGCTATGGCTCTTCGTTGAGGGTACTCATTCGGCAGATGACCTTGTTGACCACACCTAAAACACTTCCCAAGGGTCGACCTGTTATAAATGTTTGTAGGTTTTCGTGGGATTCCTTCGATATCCTGTGCTAAGCTGCTGGACTCAGGACGCTGCCTGTTGTTGTTTCCGGCTGAATTAGTTGTAGGGGTAGCCTTGATTGTTTCTCTGGGGGATCTTCTAAAACCCTGCTCACTCCACGCACTCTTTCTATTGTTTAGAGTTTGTTGTTTCTCTGCCCTTTGTTGTTCAGCTCTGTAGGCTATTGAAATAACATCGAGAAGGAAGTAGACTGGTTGAAGCTTCACTTTTCTTTTGATATCCTCTCGGAGGCCTTCCACCAATCTTGCAATCTGTTGATTTTCTTATTCAAGTAGATTGTTCCTCGCACTTAAACGGTTGAACTCCTCAGTATATTCAACTACTTTACGGTTCCTCTGTTGGCAGTGTTGTAGTTGGTTATATTAGAGTTGTTCATAATCCGTGGGCAAGAACTGAGCCTTCATTGACCGAAGCATCTTGGTCCAAGTCTTGATAGGCCCCTTTCCTTGTCGTCTACGATTGAACTTCAACTGGTCCCACCAGGCTGCGGCATCTCCTCTTAACTTGTAGGCCACTAGTTTAACTTTTCGGTCCTCGGGTGTATTGGTATACTAAAAAAAGTTCTCCACTTCCTTGATCCAATCAAGAAAGGCTTCAAGGTCGAGCTTGCCTGAAAATGTGGGCAGATCTATCTTCATCTTGTAATCTTGGCCTCCTGGAAACGGGTATTGTGGGCCACGCCACGCATTTTTGAAGTTTGCGCATGATAGGACCCTTCTACTGTTCTGTTAACATAGGTATCTGGCCCAAACTGAGTCTCTTCTTCGCTTGAACTATCCCACTTCCTCTGTCTTAGATAGTCAGCACGCACCTCAGGCCTTCTAAACTGCGGTGGGTAGTTTCTTGATGATTCTTGGTGGGAAATTTGCAAATCCTGAACACTTCTCGTGATGGTTGCAACCTGCTCTTGCAAATATGGTGGTCGGAACTCACTCTTGCCCTTTTCTTGTGTTGTGGAGCGTGGGTTTGGTGTTGAAAATTTATCAAATTGTTGAGCGATTGAACCCATATACTGATTCATTTCTCGCATGCTCTTCTTTATTTCTTCGATTGAAATTTCCATTGATATCACTTTCTTGGTTAAAGTTTGAGGGGATAATGGAGTCTGAAGGTCGAGCTTTCAGCTTTGGTTAAAGAGGATTCTTCACCGAAAGGGGTGGGATTTTTTTTTCCCGCCATCAGGTCCCTTCGTCGAGGGTGCTCTGATACCAAAACTGATGTAATCCGTTTTGAGAGATTCTTGGAAAAATGGATTGTAAGTCTTATTATGTCCTTTTTTTTCTAAGGAGAATAAAACACTCCTTAAATAATACAAACTAGAACCCCATGAGGCTCAAGATCAACCCTTAACAAACCAAACCGATTACACAACCAACTCCTAACAAACTAATAAAACAGAGTCTAAAAATAGAAAATCAATAAAACCATAAAACCTGTTACATCACTCAACATGCTCTCGGGGTTTTGAAAGGACCCCATAGGATAGGAGTCTTCGGACTCATCATGCCTCAGGAGTCTCTGGACTCAACATGCTCTCGGGGTTAGGGAGGACTCCATAGTACAAGAGTCTTCAGACTCAACATGCTCTCAGAAAAACTTAATTGACCACTAGAAAGCCAAAGGAATAGTCATGATAGATGTTATGAAAGAAAGTTAGGTCACACCTATGAGGGCCTATAGTCATGATTGTATGTGTATGCATGTCCCAAACCTCGGTGGTGAGGTCACTTACTGGGTATTATTTTTATAATACTCACCCTTTTGTTTTTAAAATGTTTTGAGGTAAAGGTAAGGGTGTGTTGGGCGAGTGACAGGGGGGACGTGTTACAAAGTCCATGGGAAAAGTAATGATTTCCGCATCTCTTTTTAGTAGCAGTCATAGTTAAAGTGTTTTTTTGTTTCTTTTCATTTACGTCCAGAATTTAAAACATGTCAACTTATTGAAGCTACTTAAATGTTTTATTTATTTTGGGATCCCTAAAGATAATTTAAGTATGTTTTAAAGTTTCAATTGTTTTTAATTTAACTTTTGGCCTAAAAGTGCATGCATGTACAGTAGTGTCTCTAGGAATTTTAGCTTTTAAAGTTAGGGGCGTTATATTGCATCACCAAATGTCCGTTTTACCCTCGTACTTGTTTGTTTTCTGGTACTAAAAATACTTCCACAGGCTCCTGCGATTGTGATCGTCGCCGCGACGTATCTATGTCTCGCTTATGGGTTCCATTGGTCTTCCAACCCCAGCGGGTCATCGGCAACGACGTTTTCCATATCGGTAGAACAAGTAGAAGAACAAGCTCTAATACTCTCTCTCTCAATTTTCTCAGTGGCTCGGTTTTATGAAACGAGGGACACATGCCTTCAAATTTTTCTACCATTCCCAAGCCCGACACCAAGAAATTCAATCATTCATTCATCAAATAAGGTACCTCCTTCCCGCTACCGTTTCTGTTGATTGCTTGTGTGGGTTTAGTACTTACGATGATGGATTAAAGAACTTTACACCTGCTAGAACTGGGGAGTGATTGCGCATAGTTATACTTGACAATTCGTATTTGTTTTCAGCACTACTAACACTGTTGGTCATTGTTTTTGGGTTCTGTAACTCTCTCTAGGTTGGAATAGTTGTATTTCGGACACAAGATTATCGCTTCCTTTCGTTGTTGTTTATATCGCCAGAGGATTTTGTGGAGTATCAGAAAATGGGCACTCGGAGAAATGTTTAAATGATAGTGAAAGTGATGGTGATGTTGTTGCTAATAAAGTTCAAGGCGTCCATAGAAACTCTGTGGACTTCACCAAAATTCCTATTAATATGCTTCCAACTGTTGTGCTCGTTGGGCACCCAAATGTTGGCAAGTCTGCATTATTTAACCGGTAAACTCTTGTATGCTTATATTGTTCTAGTAATGAACTTCCCAATGTTGTGCAATGTGAAGCCAGTGATTCTTTTTCTGCATTATCTTGCTGGTATCATGAATTTAGTTCTCTTGGTGTTTTTGTTGTTAATCTATAGGTTTATTAGAAGGGGGAGGCTCTAGTGTACAACACTCAAGATGATCACGTTACTCGGGATATTCGGGAAGGTGTTGCCAAACTTGGAGATTTGCGGTTTGTAGCATTGGATTCGTCTGGCTTAGAGACAACAACATCTTCTGGCTCTATTCTTGAAAGAACAACAAGAATGACTGAAAATGTGCTTCTCAAGTCTCAGCTAGCAATTTTCCTTATTGATGCAAGGTGATTGGTGAATGTTTTTCATAAACTTGGTTGAGATGAATGTAGATATGGATTTAATTGCAAGAGGAATGCCTGTTGTCTTATTGCAATGTATATACATATATACACATGCATCTTTCTTTCGTTTTATCGTGGTTCTGAAGTTTAAAGTAGTCGTGATACTATTTTTCTGAGCAGAGCTGGTCTTCACCCCTTTGATTTGGAGGTTGGGAAGTGGCTGCGCAGACATGCACCTGATATTAACATCGTGGTAGCAATGAATAAATCTGAATCGCTTTTTGACAGCAGTGGCACACTTTTGGCTGCTGCTCTCGAAGCCCAAAGGTTAGGCTTTGGAGATCCAGTTCCTATATCAGCTGAAACTGGACTTGGCATGCAAGATCTTTATTGGGCCATCAAACCTGTGCTTGAGAAGTATATGTTGAAAGTTATAAATGGTAAGAAATGTACCTATCAATCAATATATCATTCGAAAGATCTTGGCACATTAGCAATAACCACCACAGGTTGATCAAAGAGGCTAATTGTATATCTTGTTTGGATGCCTTTTGAGATTTTGGGTTCAAATTATAATGATCATCTGCTTTGATATTAAATAATATCCTAAGTTTCTTGACACCATTATTGTGGAGTTTGGTAGTTGTGTAATGGAATTAAATCTAGTTTTTGTAAGCTGGTGTATCGACACCTATGGTTATAAGAAAAGAAAAAAATATCAATGTGTTTCTATCCAGCTTTATGAGTGCCCTTCCAGAACATGCATTTTCTTTTATTTTGCATACTTCCTACTTGATTTTGTTGAAGTTGTTCACGAGAGAGGAGGCCATTATTCATTATTGCAAAGTTTAGCCATCCTTTAATTTGTCTAAAAAATAGCTAGAAACTTGATCGTTCTAGCTTACAGGGATATTAATGTGGCATAGTAAAACATTATAAAACATTATATCTTTTCTGCTATCCTTTGTCAAGACAACTTTTCTCCAAAAACGTACACCATCTTCTTTAGAATGGGGTTGGATGTTGGGCAATTATCAACTTCCACCATCGTCCTCTTTGGTCTAACTTGTAGATGATATGGTGATTTTGGCATTATTCTTCCTCCCCACTCTTCTAACCTGGTTCAAAATTCCTAGATAATGGTGGTCTTGATCGCTTCCATCTAGTCACAAGCTCCAATGAGGAGGAGGACACCCAGGACAGTAAGGTGCCATTACAGTTAGCAATTGTTGGACGACCTAATGTTGGCAAGTCAACCTTGCTGAACACACTGTTGCAATCGGATCGTGTTTTGGTTGGTCCCGAAGCTGGTTTAACAAGGGATTCAGTTCGAGCTCAATTTGAGTTTGAGGGCAGAACTATATATTTGGTAAGCACGTTGTTTGACTATTTCGTGTTTCTCCTTTTTATGATGCCTTGTACTCTGAATAAAATCTATGTTCCTTAGACGTCCTTTATGTTGTGACACTTTCTTTAATGAAGTTCTAATGGTTAATTTTTTGTAATGGTAATGCGTAGGTTGATACAGTTGGTTGGTTGCATAGGACTAAGGAAGAGAAAGGACCAGGATCCTTGAGTGTCATGCAATCGAGTAAGAATCTGATGAGAGCCCATGTGGTTGCTTTGGTTCTTGATGCAGAAGAGGTGTGTGATACAATCTGGTTCTTCCTTATCTTTCTTCTGATTTTTCATGACCATCCACGAACCATTTAATGTAATGGGGTAGCAAGCCTATGCCTAAGTCCACCCCTTGTTTAAGCGTGATTCCAATTTTCTTCTACGGAAAAGTAGAAGATTGTTGGTAGAAGTTGAAAGCTTAGTTAAAATTTAAAAGCTTCTTTGAACAAAGTAAAACCTACCACAAGATGATTATTCTTATGGCAACGTGAGACAAATAACTAATTTTCAAGCATTGGACTTTTCTATTGACATGTTGATCTATGTGTGATGTCCAGATTGCAAGAGAAAGGAGAAGTATGAAACATGCTGAAGTGGTTATTGCAAGGCGAGCAGTGGAGGAAGGTCGTGGTTTGGTAGTAATTGTCAACAAGATGGATCTTATGAGGGGTAGACAAAATTTTGCATCATATGAGAAGATCTTGGAGGCTGTTCCCGAAGAAATTCAAACAGTAATTCCTCAGGTATGGTAATTTGGCATTTTATGTGATTTTAGCCGTATCTTCTTGTATAGAAAATGTGATCGAAGAGATTCCTTTTTGAAGGAATGAGATTTTCCTATTTTTGGGAGAATATTTCTCAAGTTTGGGGTGAACTCCAAACTCTGATTCAATTTCTTTCATTTGGTAAACAACATTGGAAATGAAGATTTTTCATTCCTATTACTCTACTCCCTTTCTCACTAAGTAAACATGGCCTTAATGTTGGATATTATTATTTTACAACTTCAAAACTTGTATAAATTGTGTAGATATTGAAATGGAAATTGGGTTAGTAGGCCCGTTTGATAACCATTTGGTTTTTGAAAATTAAGCTTAGAAATACTACTTCTATCATGTTTCCTTATCTACTTCTTAGATGTGTTCTAAAAAACCAAGCAAAGTTTTGAAAACTAAAAAAGTAGTTTTCAAAAACTTGTTTTTGTTTTTGAAATTTAGCTACGAATTTAAATGTTTTCTTAAGAAGGATGGAACCTTTGTAGGGATGATGAAAATCATTGTAGAGAAATTGTGAGAAAACAAATACAATTTTAAAAAACCAAAAACCAAATGGTTATCAAACGGGACCTTAGTTATTCTTTTTTAGAACACCCTGCTTTACTGTAAGCAAATGCATATTCTCGGTGATTCTTTCTTCTAAATATTAACATGGCAAATGAAAATGGTCACGTAGGTGTTAGCGTTAACATGGCTTTTAAATCGAAGATCATCCGTGCAACAGAATACCGGTTTATTCATTTCAAAGACTTGAAGGAAGGGGCGATCGGAAGTCATGCGGCGGCGTTATTGAGACATATGAAAAATGGTGTTCGAGGTTGTCCACAGCTCGTCTTAACCGGTGGTTGCGGAAGGTCAGCAGAAAATACCCTTTTGTTTTCTTAGCTCAGATATGTATAACACAATTTGTAAAAGCTCGAGCTTGCACAGGTAATGAGCCGACATTCATGGAAAGATCAATCTGCACAACCAAAGGTCAAGTACTTCACGCAGGTCAAAGCCGCATCGCCTACATTCGTTGCCTTTGTCGGCGGGGAAGACACGACTATCGAATCATCGACATCGGGTTTTTAACCAAATCGTTGAAGGAAGATTTCGATTTGGGTGGAATTCCCATAAGAATCATGCGTCTTTCGCTCCAAAGAAAATAAATTGATGGGGTTGCCAAGAGCAGCAGACACGTTAGCCGAACACTTGAAAGGATCCGATCGGATAAGAGAAGTCCCATTGTTGAAGAACAAACAACTTAAACCTAGAGCAACAGATACTTTAGCAGAACCGATACGGTAAAAGAAGTATCCATGTCGAATAACAGACGCCCAAGCGTGAATACCAAACTTTGTTGCGAGTTCTCTGTTGGACCATAAGTGGTTCTAGTGTGGTAGTAAATCATGAAATGTTCTCACCTGGGTATTATTTAGAGTGAGAGTGACTGGCAATCTAGAACCTTCTGGAGGAGATTAAAGGAGGGTTGAGTTTTGATCTTAATCTATAGAGTTTAGATTTCTCATTAGAGACTGTCATGAAATGTTAACCACTGTTAACTTGTAAACATAGTTAAATTATTTTCTAAGGATTGTTTGCTTGTCTTCTTTCTGCTAGTTTGAATCTGCTGCTATTTACAGGGTCAGAAGAGTTTTAACAGATTAGTAAGATGGAAACAATGGAGTATGTAAGCTTGGAGTAATGTTATCATTTAGGTATTTCTTTCGATATTTTTGTAAATTAAGATGGTCACTGTTGGAATAGAAATTTCGACGAATCCAAAATTGTCACGTCATCACCCGACATTGATGGCAAAATTATTTAATTAGGGACTAATTAAATCTGCAAGCATCCCTGAATTAAATTGGTGGCTATACAATTGGGTTCCTTAAAATTTGATAGACAAAAGTCTAAATTAAATACCCAATTAGAAAGAGTTCAAGCCCGATCCAGAGACGTAGGCCCAAAATCAATAAGGCCTGGTCCAGGACAGAAGGCCCAAATCAGCCAAGCCCAAGAAGATTGGCCCAACCCAAAATGGTTGGCCCAAAACCAACCTGGCCCAACCCAAATGAGTTGGCCCAACAAAGAGCAGGCCCAGTCCAACGGGCCCAAGCCCATTTGGAGGCCCAGAGAAAACTCTATAAATAGAGACCTCCCTCCTTCATTTTCAAGGTTAGAAACTTGAGACTCCAGAGAGAATTCACAAAACCAGAAGACTCTTTGCATTCTTAAAGATCAAAGACTTTCTGAACAAAGAACACGACGTCAAAGATCAAGAACGTTGCTTCGATCAAAGAACCCGTTGCGACTTCAATCTCGAGAACAAGCTTTTGTAGCCCTCGAGTGAAACATACAAACAAGAGAGAGAATCAGAGGATCAAGTATTAGAGATTGTACTCACAAAATACTGAAATCAATACAATACGAATTCATTTACACGTGTCTCATTTCCATTTGTTGGTTGAAATCTCGTGTGAACAAATTGGCACGCCCAGTGGGACAACTCTACCTCTCATCTCTTTCTCCTTCAAATCAAAGAAAGTTGCGTCAACTGTTGCTGTTGTAAGTAACTCCTACATGGGACCAACAACTCGCATGCTTCGAAAGAAATCAAACAAGTAATGATCGGACTCGATGCAATGGCAAGCAACATCATCAAACGGCTAGATGAGGCTTCAAAAGGCAAGGTTATCGTCAAAGATAACCCGTTGTTTGATCAATCAACTCCTGCTCTTAATCAACAAAGGGAAACATCAACTCGATGTAATGTCACCATGATGGTGATGTAGACCACGATGAAAGAATGACAGAGATGGAAAGAAAGATCAATCTCCTAATGAAGGCGGTAGAAGAGAGGGATCTTGAAATTGCCTATCTCAAGAATCAGGTCCAAAACAAAGAAACGGCTGAATCTAGCCAAACCCCTGCAGTAAGAAACAATGACAAGGGGAAAAATATCATCCAAGAGGAGCAACCGCCTCAACTAGCTTCAGTTGCTTCTTTATCCGTCCAACAACTACGAGGACATGATCATGAGTTCTATCGAGCTCAATATGGCCGACTCGCTCAAAATCCTCTCACGTACTCCAAACCGCACACACCAAGAGGATTGACAATTTGAGGATGCCCACAGGTACCAACCTCCAAAGTTCCGATGGTTTGACGGGAAGGGCAACCCAAAGCAACACGTTGCACACTTCGTTGAGACTTGCGAAAATGCGTGGACGCCACGGTGACCTCTCCGTGAAGCAATTCGTGTGTACCTTGATAGGAAATGCTTTTGACTGCACACCGACTTAGAGCGAAACGATTGACACCGGGAACAATTCGAGAGAGAATTCTGAATCGCTTCTACAAAGACCAAAGTAACCGTGAGTATGATGGAACTTACCGAAGGCGGACAACGCAAAGCGGAACTCGCCATCGATTACATCAACAACCGGAGAGCTCTAAGCCTCGATCGCAAAGACCGCCTCACATGAGCTATCTTCCGTGGAAATGTGCATCCAAGGCATGAACTGGGGGCTTCTTTACATCTTACAGGGCATAAAGCCTCGTTCTTCCGAGGAGCTAGCGACCCGCGCTCATGACATGGAGCTAAGCATCGCTACTAGAGGGAATAAAGATCTTTTAGTCCCATACGTGAAGAGAGAGGATAAAGAATTCAAAGGCGCGGAGAAGGATATGAAAAGCGCCACCGAGGAGTCAATGGTCGTCAACACGATCCCTCTAAAAGTTTTCTCAAAATTTAAGGAAGTTAAGTCAAGAAAACAACAAGAAGTGGGTGAACGACGTCGTCCAACTTTGAAAGAAAGACAAGAGAAAGTATATCCATTTCCAGACTCCGACGTCCCAGATATGTTGGAGCAACTACTGAACACACAACTGATTGAACTTCCAGAATGTAAACGGCCGGAAGAGATGGAAAAGTTCGATGATCCTAAGTATTGCAAGTATCATCGAGTTATCAGTCATCCAGTGGAAAAGTGTTTCGTCTTGAAAGAGCTAATTCTAAAATTAGCTAAAGAAGGAAAAATTGAGCTAGATCTCGATGAAATAGCTCAAACGAATCATACTGCAGTAACAGTAAATGCATGCAGTCAAATGTGCTCTAAACCGCTTCATGGCAAAGAAGTGAGCCTAGTCCAATTTGAAACCATGAA
This sequence comes from Trichosanthes cucumerina, assembly GCA_036507285.1. NCBI lineage: Eukaryota > Viridiplantae > Streptophyta > Magnoliopsida > Cucurbitales > Cucurbitaceae > Trichosanthes > Trichosanthes cucumerina. The sequence goes on from CM071838.1 coordinate 16,819,458, forward strand.
ACCTGTAGTTGTTTGGTTTCAACATGAGAAACCAAGAAACAAACTCCAAGATAGGGACAAACCTACCGATGATAAAGACAAAGGTCAGGTCCTTGTGATTCATTTGGAGAAGCAAAAACGAAATTTAGCTTCAGACGATTCTTGTCAGATAGAAGCTACAAATGCAAAGACAAACATCAAAAGAAGAATGATTCAAGGAAACCTAAGTCTGAAAGGAGAAGAAGCAAAAAATATTCTCACCCTGAAAAATCGATGACCTTAAATGAATTCTTCTATAGAAATGTCCTTCACATGAAAGAAAAGGAAGAAAACTATGTTGGTGTTTATTACATTGAAGTAGAAGAAGCTGATGACGTAAAAGAAGTCAAACAAAGGACTTCTGTCTTCGATCGCATTAAGCCTTCAACTACTCGACCTTCAATCTTCCAAATGATGAGTATGGCCGCAACGGAAGAAGAAAACCTAGATCTAACTTCTAGCTCCATTCGAACTTCAGTCTTTCAAAGGCTAAATGTCTCTACTTCAAAGAAACGCTGACATTCAACATCTGTTTTTGACCGCCTCAAAGTAACAAGTGGTCAAGATGAAAGCATGATGAAAACCTCGAAAGCAGAACTGTTCGATGAGGTGAGCCACAACAAGGTCAAAAGTACCATCCCTTCACGTATGAAAA